>OX376162.1:1289470-2553940 GCA_947363495.1 Euzophera pinguis
TAGATAATACGTGTATAACATTTTTTAACGTTAAGAGACATACACTTTCTACTAGACCAGTCAGACACAAAATCAAGATTATGTTGAAGTATCATAGCATCACTCACATCCGCTACAGTGTGGAAGATCTTTAAGTCATCTACGTACAGAAGTGCGGGGCAAGTTAATTCTTCAGCAAGGTCGTTTATAAAGATGTCAAAAACAAAGGGCCTAAATGGGATCCCTGAGGAACGCCGGAAGTAACATTAATAGGCGAAGAAAGATAACCAGCAATAGCTACAAGCTGACTTCTGTTTGAAAGATATGATTGAACCCAGCGTAAAAGGTTACCGTGTATACCATAGTGTTCAAGTTTACGACATAGCAGAATATGACTCACTTTGTCGAACGCTTTCGAAAAATCTATGTACAAACTGTCAACCTGCAGATTTTTAGCTAAAGCTTTGCAAAAATAATCCTTATACTGAAGTAAGTTACTAGTTGTCGATCTATTAGCTACAAATCCGTGCTGTTTTAAGGATAACAATGGTTTAATGTGGTAAAAAATTACATCATATAATATTAGGCTTTCAAATATTTCTGCAAAACAACACAAAATACTGATCGGTCTATAGTTTTCACAGTGCGCACGATTACCTGATTTGTGTACTGGGACTACATAGGCAATCTTCCAATAAGAAGGGAAACTGCCTGATTGCAGTGACATGTTGTAAATAATTGATAAGGGAACAGACAATTCTTTGCCGCAGGCTTTAACTAATGAAGGCGGAATGCCATCAGGTCCAGACCCCTTATTGGAGTCCAATTTGTTAATCTTAAGCAAGATATCATCAACAGTTACCTGAGATAAATACACAAAATTACCAGAATGAACACGATCGCTGGGTACTTCCGCAAAACCAGTAAGAATATCGTCATATACCGTACCAAATATTGCGCGAAATGATCACAAATTTCGGTATTATTCGATGAAGCAACATTGCCTAATTTTACTGTTTCTGGGATTGAATTAAGTTTGTTTTTTACTGTTGATAAATCGCCAAATAGATTTAACATTGTCTTTAAGCCCCTTCTCCATAATCCCTGGGATTGCCATATTTCTTAAACCGTCTGTGAAATTTGTTTTTTTTTCCAGTCAGACACTTTTTAAGAGGTAAGCTAAACCAATTCGGATAATTACTGGAGCCAACTTTAATCAAGTGATTGTGACGGTTTATTATTTCCTTAAAGTGAACATAAAAAATATCAAAGGCTGTATCTACATCTAAGCCGGATAATAATTAACCCAATCAATATTATTGAGATCCCTTTTTATATTATCAAAATTGCATATTAACAACACGAGGTTTCATAACATTACCCGAGTTATTGACACAGTCCACATTAACCAAGAAACACGGGTGATGCTTATCTAATCGAATTAAGGGATCAGTAGGCTAAACTTCAAGATTGAAGTAACTAGATAGAACGAGATCTAGCAAACGATTGTAAAATCTACAAATTAGTAGGCAAATAAATATTCAAAATAAAAATTACAGCAGTAGTTGCGAAAGGGGTCGAATAAAGTTGTTTTTAAACGAGATACTTTTAAAAGTACCCACATTATTTTTTACTGTGATTTTCTGCTTGTTTCTAATAATGAAGCAAAGGAAACTTTGCCGAAATAGCCCATACTTTAATAAAAAAAGACAAAAACAATGTTACATTAGTGTATTGTATGATAATTAATACCGGATATAAAATAAACATTTGCATTAGAAACGATTTAGCGGATGTTATTGATCAGCTATCTAGTTTTGTTTAGGAGTGTTTGTTTAGGAGTGCTATATAAAAGATCTTAACACATATAGGACCTTGTTTCCGTTTTAATATGTGTAATGAATACCCACTTACTTTAAGAAATACCAATACAATATATTATTTCTAGTAGTGTTGTTTGTAATAGATACATAGTTACATTTAATACTAGTTATTAAAAAAAAGATAATGCTATTTAATAACAATAAGTATTATAGTTATGGATATAGTTATTAATTAGATTGTCCTTGCATATTTATTTATTTAATGTATATTTAATAATTAAAAAAACATGTCCCTTACAATTATCTCACTTTTTTCAAAATATGTCCAATATAGAATATGTCTTATGCAGAATGTGTCCAAAAAAGAATCTGTCAAATTTAGAATCTGTCGAAAAAAAAACTGTGATGTCAAAAGCAGAATCTGTCCAATGTAGACTCAACGCAAAAGTGGCAAAAACTGATTTATATCCACTTTGTTTCATTTCGAGGCCGCCTCAAGGTACCTCTCGACCAACCTTATATTTAACAGTTCGATACTCACCTCCAATGAGGAAGCTCCTTAAGTCAAGGAAGTTAGTGACGACTAATCATATCAATGAGTTGGAGTAAGGTTGAGTCGAGTTTGAGCAAACGTTTAAGAATATGGGGGTTTGTAACAGAATGGTAACAGATAAATTTAACGCAATCGTAGACATATCCACTTTTGTCTCGCGATATTTCTGCGCCTCTACTCTGCTAGTTCTACGATTGAACGGCGGGAAAGTCAGAACTAGTAGTAGAGTATTTTACCAGACGAAACCCTTCCACCTGGAGGTGATCTCCCCTTGAAAGTATGGAAGTCCTTAAACAGACTCCGAGCTGGTGTTGGGAGATGTTAAGAGATAAGTGGGGATTCTCGGCTGACAGCCTGTGTGAGTTCCGGGATGTTCACTCCATGGCGTATTTCTAGGTGTGTCCCAAATGCCTGGATTGCAAATACCTCAAAAGAGATTCAAAAGAACTTCATACGTAGGAGGCACGTATTTTAGCGGCCAACGATAGTGGTGAGACTGACCACTTATTTGTCTGGGAGTTTCGACTCGACAAGAAGAAGTGAAATCTCGTGTAAGAGATATTGATATCGTTGTGAAGCATCTCTTCTCTACCATGACATTAATAAACGCAATTCACGTCAGGATTTCGTATGGAATTTCTTATTAACTTTCTGCCAGCGGCATATACTGCGTTGGTAATGTTGATAGTCACAAATATGTATCCAGTTATCATTAGTCTAAAAGATGTAAGTAGGTAATTAATCAATGTCGAAGGTAGATAAACACTGACTAAAGAAAAGTACTTCCAGCCCAGTTATACGAAGAAACAGTATCTATATCTAAAACTTGATATAAACCTAAAATAAACCTCCTTGCTTAACATTTACAAACAACGATAACATATTTAATGCCAATATGCGTTTTATGGCTTAGAATTTAGGAATCATTTTTCGATAATCTTAAAACTGCATGCATATTTTGCACTCACAGCGATTTAACTATTGAGGTTGGTGCATTGAGTTAGTTTGGCAAAAGACAAACAGTAAAGTCATTTTTGGAAAGAGAAAATTTAGTTTTAGTTTTCTTTCGTGTTGCCAAAGTGGCCAGTGTGATTTTATTTTAATTTTCTTTTTTTATTAGTGGCCAGTAATTGGCGAACTCGTTATGAGCCAGTGTTTCTACAGTGTTGTCAATGGTTCAGATGTAAGTGTTAGAAACCTTTTATTTAACGAATTTAAATCATTTCCGTGTGTCCTTTGCAAAATAAATATGTGTAGAACTAAAATTTTCAAGGTGAAGGAAAAATGGGACACAACTTAAACATACATAACCTAAGATACGGTACGAGTAACACGTCTATTACGATGAGATAGATCATTTGCAGTTGAGCAATATTGCTTTGCTAACCAAACTGAAAGGGAGTTCCATACAAAATGCTATTCATTTATTACAACTAATACAGTTTACTCTTTTGATTTATAGGTAGGTAGGAAGGTATGTAGAGATGCTTCGGTATGTGATGCCCACATTCCTTTGATCTTTTCCTTTTTTGATAAGTTTCTTATCACAAAAAGGTAACTATTAATATAAATTGATTATTAATACTTAGTTTTTTTACTAAAGTCAAATTCCGCACTACCTAAGTCATAGATTTAGAATTTTTTTACGTCAATAGATTGGCTGCTTAGTAAAAGAAACGAGACCAATTTGAAAACTGTTTGTGTGTGTGTGTCATACATGTGTGCCCTGTCAAATAGTGCTGAGCCGAGCAATGTCGACATCACTATGATCGATTTACCTAACGTGACATTGCCAAATTAAGTATGCAGTATTATTTGGGATAAATTAGAATAAAATTACATAACAAACATGCTACTTTAGTATTTTTATTTTTAACGAGCACTCCGACTCGACTTCGAATAGACATCGACATTAATTAACTTTGTTATAATTTTGAGACCAGTGGCCAATTTTCTCGCTCTACTGAAAACTGTATTGAAAGTGTTAACTACATATAGTTGAATATATTATGGAAACCCATTCTTCTCTGCTTTAAGCCATTTTTCGTAAATATCTAAATTAAATAGAAATCTGAAAATTAGGTATTTAATATAAATTGTAATATTACAATTACGAAAGATGAATGAGAATCCGAACACGGGGGTTTCAGTAGAAATCAGCCATGTTTTTCGAGAAATCTGGAATTTGACTTATATGTCAAGAGACGCGAGAATCATTTACCCGCGTTCGAAGCGGACTTTTTTCATAAAACATGTCGAATTGCTGAATTTTAAATATATAGGTACTTTTGATACCAGAAGGTAAGTATTTATTCCTTCCTAGCGTTTGGGTGTAATTCTATCGATATAAAGTTAGATAGCATCGATGTCAATCCCTAAACTTCAAGAATTAGGTTAAAAATTGTGAAATTTCACTTATTTATTTTATTCCAAGTTTTCACGGCCAAACTACTGAACGGATGTTGATGAAATTTGGTATGAATATAGTTGAAGACCCTGGGTCAAACCTACTTTATGACGCAAGCGGAGCTGCGGGAAAAAGCTAGTTTCTCATAAATTAGTGCGGAAAACCTATCGAAACAATTATGAAATCATGTATTTATACAGTGATAAACTCCAGATAGCTTTTATTCCTCCTCTCAATACACCAGACGGCTCCATCGCCTTTGATGATGACAAAAAGCTGAATGCCTTGCAGACAGCCTGGAGAGCCAATGCTCTCCTAGTCGTGAGCCAGTAGATCCCGAACATGTAGAACGTATGGAAACGCATGTAGAGAGCATAGCCGCCTCTGCATCGAGTCCACCCGTTATCGCACTCCCGCCCACTACGATTGACGAGGCACAATCGATAATAAAGTCCCTAAAACCCCGTAAAGCTGCCGGAGCTGACGGGATATCCAATGGCTTACTTAAATGCCTCCCTCAGACCCTACTACTGCTGCTAGTAAGCATCTTCAATGCTTGCTTAGCAAATTGCACGTTCCCAGACGCCTGGAAACAATCCCCAAACCAGGCAAAGACCTGAAAATCCCGTCCTCATATCGGCCAATCAGTCTTCTGAGCTGCATTGGTAAGATATACGAGAGAATCATTTCAGCCAGACTCAAGGATTACATTGAATCCATGAAGCTGATTCCCGACGAGCTTAAATGGGCTTTCGCGCAAAACACTCTTGCGTGAACCAATTGCACCGCTTAACCGAACACATCCTAGGCAACCGCCGTCGCGGAAGACCCACAGGAGCACTCTTCTTCGATGTAGCGAAAGCTTTCGACAAAGTTTGGCATGTTGGCTTGATAGCCAAATTAGCCGTAATGGGCCTGCCGGACAGTCTCGTGCGCATCGTACGGGACTTCCTGTCAAATAGATCCTTCCGGTATAAAGTTGAGGGTACGCTCTCTAGTCCCAGACCCCTAAGAGCCGGAGTCCCGCAAGGCTCCGTGTTTTCCCCGACCCTATACTCGTTGTACACCAACAATGTACCCCGCACCCCGCACGTGGAGTTGGCTCTATTCGCTGACGACACTGTGCTATACACGTCCAGTCATGGAAAAGACATAATTTCCAAACGACTGTAACAAGCAGTCGATGCCCTAGGAGCTTGGTTCAGGAAGTGGCGCATCGAGGTGAATCCGGAAAAGAGCTCAGCAGTGTTCTTTTCCAAAGATTCATACGGTGCAACACGCCCACCAGCATGGAGTACGGTCTCGCTCTTAAAAACGATATCTATGTTTGGTAAACCCATTCCATGGGTGAACCAAACAAAGTATCTGGGCGTCATCTTTGAAAGCAAGATGACTTTTGGAGCACACATCCAAAGAGTTCGCAACAGAGCTGCATTCTATCTAGGCAGACTCTCTCCCATGATCAGCAACGTAAAGTTGTCATTTAGAAATAAGCTGACTCTTTACAAGCTAGCCATCCGCTCTGTCATGACATATGCGAGCGTGATCTTCTCACATGCAGCTCCATCTCTCCTGAACAAGTTCCAACTTATCCAGAATAGGTTCGCACGCAGAGCCACGGGTTCGCCCCCGGGCTAGCGTACACGCGACCTACACAGGGACCTTGAGCTTCCATCCATTTCGAGATATCTCAAAGAAACGTCTCAATGTTACTTTGAGAAATGTCCAACCCATCCGAACCCGTTAGTTGTGCGGGCTGCCAACTACAGCCCGGCAAAAAATGTCCTTCTACGGCACAAACGCCCGAGGAATGTTCTTTTCGACCCTGACGATCCCATTACGGTGGCGAACCTTCCCTTCGAAAACCCCTCGACTCAACGGAGTCCGGGTTTTCCATAGGAACATAAAACCGCACCCGCCGCGGCGAATGCGACGTAGTAGGAACAGTAGACAGTTTACCAGGTACCGGAATGTACCAGGGCGCTTCACGCCACCGATAGGTTCTCAGTAGGTCAAACATAGGCTACTTTTTAAGTCAGGCGGAGCTGCGAAAAACAGCTAGTCCTATATATTTCTCTTTCGCATTTCCCGTCTATTGGATCCATAGTCTAAGACATAAGTAGTCCATTGATGTATCTTGAAGTAGTGATTAATTGATTGCAATGTCGCAACATTTAACAATGAGCCCATGAGAAATATAATACTAGGTAAATAAAAGATACTTTGTTTTGTTTGATACGATACTATTTGCTATTGCAAGCTTGAACATTACATTACCTGAAACCAAGGCATGCAGGCTCCATAGACCTCGCAATAAGTGTTTTTTAAAACCTCTACAATTACAATACAATACAAAACCTTTTTACTGCACAAATAATGTGGTAGGTTACTACTTCTTAATATCTACGTATATGTACATAATTTTATTTATTAATTTATTAATGAATCTTTATTGTACCCCAAGTAAAAAAAAAAATACTTTTACAATTGGCGGACTTAATGCTAAAAGCATTCTCTCCCAGTCAACCACTAGGAAAAACAGAAAAATTATGTGCATGTATGTATTGTGTGTGTATTTTAAAAGCCCTCTTATAAATGCAGGTTCCTGACGAAGTACCAGGCGAACAGAACGGGGATGTAGGTAGATCCAGCAACGTCACATACGGCATTGACGACACGCCGCCATGGTACCTCTGCATCTTCATGGCTCTTCAGGTAAAATAGTATCCTAGTACCTATCGTACCTTTGTACGCCCAGTCATTTGATTCCTCTGTAATTAATAATTCGGTGATTGTAATAAAAACAATTAATTTAAAGTTACAATAATTTTAGAAAAAAAATTGATTTGTTTTTTTTTATTAGCTGTATTCTGTTATGTGTGACAATAAAATAAAATAGAAACTATTTTTGTTATTCACCCGCGACAGTAGATCTAGAAAAAAAATATAACATCGAGGAAATTAAAGTTAAGTAATTGGTAATTAAAGTTTCTGGATTAGTTTAGTGCCAAACAAGTGTCGCAAGGGTTGTGAGTGCAAACTATTGGTGACGGGCATGCTTAATTCAATAATTCAATGATGATTTATGTCCAACAGCACTACCTGACGATGATAGGCGCAATAGTGGCCATCCCGTTTATTCTATGTCCAGCACTTTGTATGCTGGACACGGACCCCGACAGGTCCAACATCATATCTACCATGATATTTGTCACTGGTAAGTGGTTAACAATTTCGAAAATCAAAAATTATACAGACAATTTTATGTAGACAATACATTTAACACCTAATTTATTTTGAATACTTAACTACCTATCTACATCTAATACATAAAAAAAATTACACATAAAATAAAATATCGAACCCAAATTCCTGTCAAGAAAAAATACGTCTAAAATATTTTTTGATTATCTAACTCAAGGACTAATAATATTTTTTTAGGAAACTAGCCTATATAGAGGACCACTTTGCTAATATCCTCACAGTCAGGAAATAATACAAGGTACGCCTAGCAAATCACCCGAACGAATTGACCCAGAAGCTACTGGTTAACAACCCAGCAAAAAGACAGGATTATATATAGGAGTTGGACAAGAAATTTGTACCCAGCTGAAATGTAGAGACTTTGTCAATGGATAAATTTCTTTCCACGCTCATATCCTACATCTCACCTGCTCATAATACTTGTACTCATCATCATTACGTGTAGGTTACATTGTCTATTGACCATGTACACCCTGGTACATGTATACCATGTATACCCTGCATCCAGTACTTGTACTGATTGGAGATAATAACATACAAAAAAAATCATACTTAAACATTATCCAAAATTAGGTTCCTGTTCAGCATGAGGGTTTAACTTTTAAATAATTTTTTGGGACAAATTAAGTTCGTTGACAAAAGCTGACCTTAAAACAACCCTGTAATCATAACATAATTTATTAGTTACTAGCGGTTTCCCGCAGCTCCGCCTGCGTCACAAATAGCCTATGTTTGACCCCGGGTCTTCAACTATATTCATACCAAATTTCATCAAAATCCGTCCAGCGGTTTGACCGTGAAAGCGTAACAGACAGACAGACAGACACACTTTCGCATTTATAATATTAGTATGGAAGTATGGATAGTATGGATTCCCAAAATTTACGACTCACACTCAATTGGTGTCGATGTTCCTTCCATTTACCTAAATAATGTGTGAATTTGGTACATCTTGTTGGTTTCCATAAAGTTCATGCCAATTTCTGTCCAGCGTCATGATGAAAGTCATAAAAACTCTACTAGTAGTCACGCTTTGCAATATTCATCACTAGCTGTTTCCCGCAAAAGGCGTCAAAAAGTAGTCTATGTTTGGTTAAACAGAGAATTAATAGTCTACTACTACTTTTAGTCCACGTTCGTAACTAATCTTTGATAACCATGGATACGAACATGGTATTTTTCTTGCTTGATAACCAGTTACTAAAAACCGGAATTAAATTTTCGTTTTCGTAACCATGTTTAATACCCGGGTCTTCAACTATATCCATACCAAATTTCATCAAAATTCGTTCAGCGGTTTGGCCGTGAAAGCGTGACAGACAGACAAACAGAAAGACAAGACAGACTTTCGCATTTATTATATTAGTATGGATAGTGTACTTCCAACACAAACAGATCATTACCACCCACCCCTAAGAGCAACCTTGGCTAAAATTAGTTTTAAATATTATCTAAATGCTAATGTTGTAAATGTAGTTGAATTGAAAAGATTATAGATTAATCAAAATTATAATAAATAATTATATTCCCATTTTTAATATTAGTATGGATTTATGGATTTAAATTTGGTTCTCCCTATAATCCTTATTTCTTGATACGATACGACGACGTTACTTTTTGGGTTTGCTTCATGCAATTTGGTCCAATGTAACTATGCTAGCTTACCAATATTGAGGAGTTCCTAATTATTCATCTTTACGAGCAAAAACAGCTATGATGTCAAATAAATCTAAATTAGCAACTTTGGCCGCTCAAAGATCCTCAACAGTGTAGGAATCCCGTCAATTGGGACACTTCAGGAGGTGAGCCACAGACTGAAAAGCCCCGCAGTCGCATAGAAGTTCACAATAATATGCTCACTTCTACTAAATCGTACTACGAATTTGGATTTGTATCTCCACAATCTCAAGAAATTCATCCGGAAGGTTTACATGTGATACTGGGAACCAGAATATTCTTCTGAACTGAAATCCTAAACTAATCCTAACTTGTTTGGAACTACTGCTTTGTCTACTTGAACGGGCTCGTTCAAGGTTTGTCGGCTTGTCGGGGTTGTCGTTGATAATGAAAAACCTTGGATTTATTAATCATATCCTTCTCGTCTCGTCGTCGGTCCGAAAGTGAAGTCAAGTCCCTTTTGTTTGTCTTTTTCTTTTATAGTCATAAAGCCATAGAGTCATGTCAATAAGGAGGCTGGACGCCGCAACACTACTGAACCAACCTTCCTGAAATTGCACACACACATAGTTAGGAGTATTGAAATGTACATAGAGAGAACAAGAGGACTTTGCAGCCTAGAGAAAAAAATAAATTGGCGTGCGAAACTTATTCAATAAAAAACAAGGAGGGATATGCTTTACCTATTAATCAAATTAAGTAAAATGGAGACTTAAGTAATAAACGTTATGTTCGTCGTGAACATTTGCTTATAATATTGTAGCAATAATCTCCGCATCACGCTTAGCAGTAACAACAGAGACTGTTTGCGTAACTTATCTTTTATGGCCACTGAGTCGTTTATTGAAGTTTATTGATGCAGTTTAGTATGGTGATAACTCTCGATAGGCTCTGTTTTATGTCTTTTGCTGTAGGATAGGTATTGCATGTTTTGTTATCTGTCTTAGTTCCAGCAACTGTCGAACTGTCATGTTTCTTAGTTACCTAACTTTTGATTTTTCTAAAATCGTCACGAACAAAAATAAGAAAATCATCAACTTTATCATGATGATGATGATGAGAAAATGGAAAAACGCGACTTTTGGAAAGTATTTTTATACGGAACTATGTTTTTCAAAATCCCCACGTCTAATGCTTCTGTAAGAACCAAAAATATAAAGTACAAGGCGACTATGAAATATAAGGAGAGTGGAGACCGTATTTTGTGTTTGCAAACACCTCACTTTGAAATCTAATAAAATTTGGGCGTGTAATAACACTTTTGTCATACAAAATGTGATTAGCGGCTGACAGAAAACATGTTTTGTCATTTTTTGGCATAGACTAGAGCTACGAATTCGTCATAATAATTTGTATAGAGTGCCTCCATAGGGTGCTTCTAATGGTTGTATACGTATAGGCATACTGGCGTAGAAAGGTAAACTTTGCTCGTCTAGTCCTTCAGGCGTTATGACAGCGAAGTTATAATTTAAGGGGTTTTCTCAGTCCGTATACAGAGAATGTAACAAATTTTATAACGGCAAAGTTTGCTGCCCCTTAATGATTTAATGGACGGAAGTTTACGTTTAAAGTGAGTAATTAAACTATTAAAAGCAAGCAACTATGTATGCAGGTATGACATATAGTGCTCTCATCTAAATAGCGCTAATTAGAAACGCGCCTAAAGCACGCAATTAGTTTAAAAATCAGACAAGAAGGAAAAAGTTTCTCTCATCCCGAAATTCTCACGGAAACGATGTCTACTGTACGAGTAAACGCCAATTATTTAAAAAGATTAATAAAAAATATAGTTTGGAGGAGCTGGGATTTAAACCCAGGACTTTCAGCATGCGAAGCGGACACTCTACCACTGAGTTACACCCCCGGATGACGCGGTTGACTAAACTGTCTGAATCATTGAGAGCTGGAAGTCAATGGTATGCTGTCATACCATTCAAAGTATGCTGAGCTATGTCATTGCTGGTTGTGCGCCTATTTCCATTTGTTCCGTGAACAGAACTAATGGTAAAAAAAATCCCAGTAGTTCTGCCGACAGAACTACTCAACAGAACAGGTGGGAATAGAGGACTTTTACAGCCGCAGGTGATGTCGCATTGACGTTGAATCAAAAGCATAGAATGATTAATAGCACTGTCAGAAGCACAGAATAGAAGATAATCTATATCCATACTTAATATTATGAGTGCAAAAGTCTGTCCGTCTGTCTGTTACGTTTTCACGTCCAAACCGTTGAACGAATTTTTATGAAATTTGGTATGAATATAGTTGAAGACCCGTGTCAAATATATGCTACTTTTTGACGCAGGCGGATAATCGGGGGAACAGCTAGTGAATAGTAATAGCGATAAGTCCACCTGCCTTTGTATTAATTTCTTTTGATGTTACGTATTTATTTAAACTTTATTGTACATAATACCACAGTTGTATAGCACAATAGGCGAACTTAATGCTAAAAGCATCTAGCAGTCAACCTGTTGTTAATTCAGCGCTGAATTTTTTTCTATGTATGCAAATGGTGTAAAATATTGTTAGGCAATTAATTTTTTCATTCGTTCAGATAATATAACAATGGGGCAAATTTTCACAGTGTGTTTAGTATGTGAAACTAATATTTAGGTAATGCTTGTAAAATAACCTACTTACCTGTATATTTTTACCAATTTTTACCAAAGATTACAAAATATCGCATTAAATTTTAGGCTTTGGATGCATAAATATGTATAATTTAGTGTTGCTTTTTGTGACTGTTCATTTAATTGGAAACGGATGGTTCTTTTGATATCTTTGCATTTATTTTTAGTAAGCAAAAGTTTAGAAATTTCAGAACGAACTAGTTTTAAAAGTATGTAAATTTTTTAACTACTCTCCCCGTTCCCCCCATATGACATTTCGTGATTTTTTTTTCAGAACTTTCTTCTATAACTATTAATACCAAATATTCTTACAGGTCTCATAACCTGGCTACAAGCGACCTTTGGCTGCCGTCTACCCATAGTGCAAGGCGGAACGATCTCATTCTTGGTGCCCACGCTAGCCATCCTTGGTTTGCCGGTGTGGAAATGCCCATCGCAGGATGAGCTGGTCGCCATGGCTGAAGAACAGAGGAAGGTAGTGTGGATGAGCCGGATGTGTGAGCTGTCTGGAGCTATCGCTGTTTCTGCATTGTTCCAATTGTTTTTGGGTAAGTGGATTTGAGCGGAGTAGCATAAGTAGTCTTTGTGCAAGTTGTTTTATTTTTATGTGTGCTTCATTCATTATATCGAGTGGGTTTCATGGTCAATCGACCCTGTACACCCTGGTGTCAGAGTATTTCAGAACCGCCTTTCGTGGTTTGATGGTCTGCGTTTTATTCCTCTTTCGAACGAGTTATTTCTCAATTATGTCTTCAACTAACTTTTCAAAATCCTGGTGACACTTTAGTCATAGTTTAAGAGTGACTACCACCTAATTTTCTACCACAATTTCCCGCCATTCCAGGGTATTTTGGCGTGATCGGCTCCTTGCTCCGCTTCGTGACTCCTCTCACCATCGCCCCGACTGTGGCGCTGGTGGGGCTGACTCTGTTTGACCACGCCGCGTCTGCCGCGTCCCAGCAGTGGGGCATCGCTGCAGGGTAAGTTACAATAACAAATTATTGAACCCCAAGCAGTTCACACTGAGATAGAAGTACAAATTATCCCCCAAGCAGAGAATCAAACAAGATAACGGTAATTAAAAAAAAAACCGGCCAAGTGCAAGTCGGATTCGCACATCGAGGGTTCCGTACAAATCTGTAGTTATCGCGTTCACGAGAAAAGGTAAGTAAGTTTAAAATTATTACAAATATTTTTATTATATGATGTAACTAAAAATTTACGGTTTTCGCAATTTTTCCTTTATCTGTGCTATAAGACGTTGCTTCGAACCAAATTTCAAGATTCTGAGTTCACGGGAAGTACCGAATTCTCCGCTTCGTGACTCCTCTCACCATCGCCCCGACTGTGGCGCTAGTGGGCCTGACCCTGTTTGATCACACCGCGTCTGCTGCGTCCCAGCAGTGGGGCATTGCTGCAGGGAAAGTTACAATAGCAAATCGTTGAAGAATGCTCCGCTTCGTGACTTCTCTCACCATCGCCCCGATTATAAAATTCATAATATAAAAAATCACTTGAATACTACTAGAGATGTGTCGTTCTTGGTAACTTGCTAACTTGGGGCAACTTCCATTACATTACATATACAACATTGTATTGGAAGTATTTCCGGAAATTAACAGTGGGGAAATTCCTGTAAATTGTGAATATTGCCAGCAAGCAACACCTCAACAACAGAACTTGACTTGAGAGTGTCTGCAACAGAGCGTGTCAAAGAAAAGTTAAACATTCAAAAAATATATTATAATTTTCCACATGCTGACTCGAATGACTACAGTTAAAAAAGTTTCCAGTATTTTTGGGAGTTCGAGTTAATGAACTCATCAGTCAGTTTATTGTTTTCAGTTTGGACGTCTGGTCATTTTGTAATATTCAGCACGTGATTATCTGATAATCCTGATATTTATATTGAGTAGGAGTCTTCTCCGTGCACAAGTATGATATTGGCACCCTTCCTAACCGCGACTGTCCTATAGTGTCAATAATTACTGCTTTTTCTACTAACAAAACATAGTTCAGTAGGAGGCTTACATCTGCAATAAGTAAGTAAACAATGGCGCGAATCGATGGAGCTTCGAACCGATTGCATGCCGTTCACCTTTGACCTTAGTTCCCGGGCGCACCCACGTTCCAACTTGAAACCTCTTTTATCGAGCCAGGAAAATATTTACTCCTGGTGAGTCATGTGCCTCTGGTCATGGTATTCAATGTATTCAGTTTCAGTCGTGGAATTTCGTACTTAACGTACTTAAGAAATAGCACGTTTTTATATGATCAATCAAATAGTTTCTTGGGAACATCTCTATAATAAGGCATATTTATTATTTCGGTCTGTAATATCCATGGAGTAATTACAAAGAGGAGATGTCATAATAAGCGTTTTGTAAGAAAGCGTTTGTGAGGCTGCACGGGGCGGAAGGCAGACGTGCGGGGTGCTTGGTTTCAGCCGTGGCTCCAATCATAGAACACGAGCGAAATGAAATGAAATGAAATGAAATTGTTTATTTTCAATGTAGGATATAAATATCACTTATTGACGTCAATTTACTTATATTAAGTTTACCACCACTTCCAAAGCGCAAGTGGAGAAGAAGCGGCGCCACAAACTCCACTGCAGCATTTTCTTCAAAACGTCAATTTACAAATAAGAAAAACTTTGCTTAATTACCTAGTTAAATGAACGAATTCACATGTTTGTAATGTTGTAGCAATGACAAGCTCCGCCCACTGCAGTGTCGGCGAGGCGCCAATGAGCACGTCACTGCGCCATTTCAAACGGCATCTCCTCTTTGTAATTACTCCATGGTAATATCTCAAAAATCCAATGAGCAAGGAACGTTTATTCGGTTTCGATGCTCTTTGCAAAAATCCAATAAAATAATGTGTATTGTTTTCGCCAAAGGTCCTATTGTTCATGTATGTATGTTGCTTTCTATCAGTTTACTTACGGATCCATCACTAAAGATAAACTATAATAAAATGTATCTCCTCTCCGATTATAATTTACTTTTTGACATGACTCTTGTGCTGTCTCGTTATGAAAAATGGGCATACATTGCTGCAGTGTGGATTACTGAAGGGCAAGGAAAAAAAGGCGGAATATGTTTTTCACCATATGTGAGACTAAAAGAAAGCAACTGCTTTTGCACAGCAGCGGACCTAAGAAATAACTGGTAAGATTACTCGTCCGTCCATTTGTATGAGAATGTATTTTTTTAGGTTTCTATATTTTATTATATACTAGCTGTTTTCCGCAGCACCTCCTGCGTGAAAAAGTAGCCTATGTTTGACCCCGGGCCTTCAACTATATTCATACCAAATTTCATCAAAATCCGTTCAGCGGTTTGGCCGTGAAAGCGTAACAGACAGACAGACTTTCGCATTTATAATATTAGTATGGAAGTATGGATTAAATTCTATTTTATCAAATTCTGAAACATTACTTCTGTAAAATCCAATTGCGGTGAAAACTATAGCAGAAATATATGGTCATATGACGATGGCACAAATCCGGTCTGACAAGATCAAAGGGCTTTGTCCTATTCTACCCTCAATACCTCAAAGGCCTAAACTGATGAGACGTCATTATAGTTGCTTACCCTGAATACCCTCATTTCCGACCGGTTTCCTATTGATTACGATCTAGTTATAAACCTACGTATTTAGTGTTTGGTTTATAATTAACTAATGAAGTAACAATGGATTTGTTGAAACTGAATTTTCTTCTAACCATAAAAGAACTGAAGGTTAGCTTTACGAGATAGATAAAGCCTCATAGGTATGTAGGCACAATTTTTTATACAATTCAGTTGGCAAAAAGCTCAAAGGTATACAGCCCACTCTGATGGTAAGTGGTCACCGCAGCCTTAGAACAGTAAGACCAGGACATGGGCATTGTTCTAAAAATTTTCTCACACCCTTTTTGAAAGTCCCCATGTCTATCCATAATTACTTACTACGATGGAGCAAAGACCCAAAGTGGATCTTGGCTTCCGTCCGTCTTCTGTCAGCTGCCAGCAGTCGCTCACTCCCAGGCTCCGTAGGTCTTTCAGCACCTCATCGCCCCAGCGATACCTGGGGTGAGCAACCGGTTGACGTCGTTGTGGCCTGCCTGAGTATGCTCTCTTTACGGCTAGGTCGTCTCCCATTCTCTAAACATGTCGGAATCAGCGAAGCCTGGCCGCTTTGATTTCACCAATGATATTTGGCCTCTTGGCTCTTTCAGACCCGTCTTCCCTTTGAGTTGGTCGCAGGATTTTTCAGAAGATTCTCCGCTCCGCCACTAGCAGCTTATTTTCTTCTTTCAAGGTTAACGTCCAAGCCTCACCTCCGTACATTAATGATAACTGATAACTGTGAAAAAATATCCATAAATGTTTTTATTTATTTTATGAGCACATAAACAGTTAATTAGACACGTAAGTTCAAACTTTCGCGTATTATTAGTAGAAATTAGCGGAAACAGGATATAATGAGACTTGATTAGTGTTATTAGCAAACTAAAGTTTTGCCATTAATGAAGAGGGTTGACATTCGCAACTTGTTGCTCAAACTCAAAATAGGGTCCCTTATAATTTACCAGTAATATTATGGTGACGAGTAATTTTACCCTAAATTCATCACTTTCATCAGATGATTAGAAAATCAATATCTGCGATTTTTTTTCAATACTTAGAAAATACAGTTTCTAGTTCAGTTATAGAATCTTCTTTCATTCGTCATCGTCTTAGTGTTTTTCCGACTTCATTTCAAGTCATAAACCATTGGAATATTTAGAAACCAAAAAGGGAGGATCAACGTGAGCTTAAATTTTTGGTTCGAATCTCGCAATTTCAGCGATAAGTTAAATTCGAAAATTCTAGAAAATAAAACTGGTTACGTCTTCCATTTTTTTCACCTAATCCCGCATTCGACAATATTTCTAAATATGCGAGAATCGCTCCCTTTGTACCGGATCACAAATACATGTATAGAATTAGATAAAGAGAAATACATACTTAGTCATAAAAATGAGGAAACGTTTGGATGAAACCGCGAAATACGTCAGTCTAGGATTCCTGTGGAAATCTGGTTTTTATGGTTCATATTTTATTATTGAAAATAGTTGTGGCTGCATATGGATATACTGTACTATTTTTAATCAAAACGCTTCCTACATACTGATCGAGATTTTGTATCTTCTATGAGGTCTTCTGCTTACATTCAGAAGGCACATGTGTGTTCTGAACGAACGTGGCTGTGAAACAAGAGCGGACTAGAGGGCAATCGCGGTGATGTTAAGAGCATTACCAATCAACAAAGTGCAATAGTGTTCATTCATTCATAAAAGATACAGAAAGATAGTTCGACGCAAAAAGTTACATGTAATACATTATTTATGTTTACATGACACATGCGTGATAGAAGTCGTCCGGTCGTTGACCTCAGGTTGCATCCAGTGCAACAGGTATATTGATTGCATCCCGGTCCCTGGTGTAACACGCTCGTGCCTCACTTCGAAGAGGGCCTCTTACCATCACGTGGGCCGTACGCCTGTTTGCCTACTTAGTTGTATATTAAAAAAAAACCGGTAAAGAACAAAAATCATTTTACTCACCGATTTTGCACGAGTCCCTTTTTTCAAAAGTAGCACTTCTAACTCTTTCTAAATAGCACCACTTGAACAGGAGCCTTATTTTTTGAAAAGAATGACTCACCCAAAATCGGTGAGAGGAATGAAAAATAAAAATCACTCGATATCGAACGAATATTATTCGAATCTCCCGTTTAGACTGTGTTATATTTTTAAACTAGGTTTCCTGAAAGGCGTAGGTATGTAAGTTATTGTAATATTTTCATACCTTTATCACCAATTTTCCTATTATTATTTCGATGTCTTTGACATCGGAGTTCACTTATACCCATATTCTTAAACCTTCACTCAAACTCGACTCAACCTCACTCCACCTCATTGGTATGATTAGTCGTCACTAGCTTCCTTGACTTAGGGAGATTCCTCATTAGAGGTGAGTATCGAACTGTCAAATATAAGGTTGGTCGAGAGGTACCTTGAGGCGGCCTCGCAGGTCGTTATAATATTTTGCCTAGTTAACTACTTAATTTGTTTATTTTTTACTCTATTCTTTTGTATTTTTCAATTTTAGTGCTTCGGAATGTTATTATAACATGTGTCATTCCTTATTGGAGTTTACTCAAGCAACCAACTAAGAATGTCGTTTTCATCCTTGAGTTCGGGAGCCTCCTTAAGGCGCCCTCGAAGTGTTAGAAACGTTAAGTCACGAAATAATTAACAAAAAACGCGATAAAAACATATTAAAATAGTTTAATTTAAGATTTATGAAGTTCCGAAATTATATTTAGGTTTGCTTAGTTTTTAATCAAGCCAAAAGCTCTCTAAAGCTAATTACAGTCGCTCTAATCCAGCGGCAGCTTTCTGTTGAGCAAACACCACGAAAGTCAAGAAAATAGGTACCAAAAGCTGCTTTGAAAGGAGGACTTTTGAAGATTTATCTTTTTACTCTTCGGCAAACCAGGGGGTAATTACACAACAGAGCTTAAAGTTGTAAGACAAGGATGAATAAGAAATTGAAACTAACGTTTTTAGGAATAAAACGCTCGGGATTTGGTGCTCTATTTTTGAAGAGTATGACTGACGCAAATCGGTAGGTTAGCCCATGGAGCAATTACAAAGAGGAAATGCCGTTTGCAATGGCGCAGTGATGTGATCATTGGCGCCTCGCCGACACAAAAGTGGGCGGAGTTTGTCATTGCTCGTGCTCCATGGTTGGAGCCACGGCCGAAACCAAGCACCCCGCACGTCTGCCTTCCGCCCCGTGTAGCCTCACAAATACTTTCTTACAAAACGCTTATTACGGCATCTCCTCTTTGTAATTGTTTCATGGGTTAGCCTCAACGATTATATCGAATGAAAATCATTCAACTCAACGGTTTTACCTACGTTAGTCAAGTCCAAAGATTCCTGGTTGGATTATGGCAAGTTTGACGAAATTCGCTTAAAATTTCCTTTTAAATGTCAGTAAAAAGTTTTAAAATTCAAAATGAGAGATTAAATTAGTAACGAAAAGAAATAATCTTAAATGCACTAAGGGATGCATAGTGAAGAAGAAACTGTAAGTGGCTATTCATTTCAGATTTTTACTGCCTATAAAGCATTGACGCAGATTTTTAAAAAATCTAAAGAAGTAGCAAAATCATAATCAGAAACCTTAGATTAATAATTGGTATCCGCGGCGCTACCCGCGAGACCAATAGGCTAGTTTCTTAAAAAAAATATAATTAGTCCGTCAGTTAGATAATCAAAAAATATTGGAGACGTATTTTTTCTTTTGAAAATTAAACAAAGAATGGTAAAGATATGGCGCGTTAAAGTTCCGTGTGACGTCACAGTGTGCTACACTTTTTCGCAATATGTGACGTCACGAGCCCCCACTCCTAAACTTTGATGCGTTATATCTTTATAATTTATCGCTCAATTGACAAAAGAAAAAATACGTCACTAATATATTTTGATTCCCTAGATGACGGACTAATTTTGGTGTTTGTCTTTTGACCCTGGAAACTAGCTATTAGATTTATTGCTTAGATATTTTGACAATGATGACCCACAAAGTTTTCCTTTACGACATGAAGTAACTAAGTAATCTAGAAAAGCGTGTCGAACAACATTTTATTTCAGGTACTTCGAACACACCCGAAAAATGTAAACCTTTAATAACCACAATTTTAAAGTTCTAACTTACAGCCTGCAGCTCACGTCAACCTTATTACTTGTGACATAAGTTATAATTTCGCCTAATTTATGTTATTTAATGTTGTTTTTGTGGCGTTTTAAAGTCACACGGCCGCCCGGCCGCCCCATCATTAAAACCTGAATATAGGTCATGCGAAATTTAATGACGTAAAAATTCGCGTGATATGTCAACTTTAAGTTACTAACACGACAATCGATCGTTAAGATATTTTATTGTTACCTACTTAGTTTCCATCAATAAAAGCATTCCAATGGAATGACGACGACGTTGTCAGTCTTAACTCTTAAAAGAAAGAAAGAAAGAAAATAATTTATTTTAGAAACACACAAAAAGAAAAAAGAAACATAAAAGAACAAAGTATTAGAAAAAAGAATGTAACTTCTCGAAAAATGTCCCAACTCAGCATATTGCCATCCGATGAAATTGACAGCGCTGATCTTCCGTTAGGACCTTGGTTGACGACACGGCAACCCGCGCATCATACTTTGACACAAAAGAAAGGCAAGATAATAAATAAAATAAAAAATCTTTATCTTTCGTGCCTTATCCCTTAAATAAATTTATTTTATTCAATTATATCGAGTGGGTTACGTGGTTAATCGCCCCTGAATACCCTGGTATCGAAGTTTTTCGCAACCGCCTTTAGGCTTATGATGTGTTTCCTTTAACGTCCACGAAATGGCAGCCGGGACCGATGGCTCCTAAGCACGGGATGATCTATATTATCAGACAATCAGGTAAATCAAGCCTTCAATGTTTCAATCAAATTGACCACATCATAACAAAGTATGCTTCCCGTGGGAATCGAACCCACGACCTGCCCTGTAACGGGCATAAAACATAAAGCATACGGCCCTCGTCAGAAAAGCTTACTTACTGCGACGATTTAGCGAGTTTAAGCGGGTCTTGACCTCCGACAATATCGCTCCATTTTTCCCAAGTCAGGGCAACCTCTTGGAAGTTGGCTCTTTGGAAGGCTTCCAGGTCTTTTGTATATGTTTGGTCCAGCGGTAAAGAAGGAAGAATAAGAAAAATAGCATTCATAAGCTTCTTCTTTGCATGTCTCTCCTATCGGAGGTTGCAGAACATCGTGACGATTTTCACTTTTGACGCTGCTGCTCGAAACAGCGGGGTGTTACTGCGGCCGAAACAGTCAGTTATTTTCAGCCTGGGTTAGCGCCTTCTCTCAGCGCTCCTTCTACCCATGATTTTGTCCTGTATGATAAGTTGCCAAATCCTGTATTTACTGTTTCTTCATCACATGACTGAAGATTCCACCTTTCTTTGCTTGATAGTGTTCAGAAGGTCTACTTTAGTCTTGTTAGCCTATGAAACAAAAAAATTGAAATTTCAGGGGAAAGGGAGCAGTTCTTAGTACAGTCAAAGACAGATAAACGTACCCAATGTAATGAAAATAACGTCAGGTTTATCTGTCTTCAACTGTACGATTATATAAGTGTAAACCAGTTACATTTTTTTATTTTCAGCGCCCAAATAGTTCGACATAAAAAATTGAAGAAAAACACTTTCGGTTTTTTTTTTAATTTGAACCCTATATTTTCGGCATAAAACACATTTTTCTTTTTCGTCTTTTTATATGACGGCTCTGTCACAATTCGATTTCTACACACGCCAATCCTCATATAGTGCATCGTTTTCAGTATGTCAGAATCGTAAATTGGCAGTTTCTATCGTAGATTCTCTTGGTGTTTTATAGTGTGACACTTTTTAGGGTTCCGTATCTAAAACATGTACAACATTAACTGTTGCGAGGATACGAATCGACCCTTAAGTCTCGGTGTCAGGAAGACGATCGCAATAAACCACCAGAGTTTGCTAGAAAATAAGACTTTTCACTGCACTCGGAGCTCGTTAATCGAGCGCGACCAGTAGTATATTATTGGGCATTCTACCCCACCTCCGTGCTTCAGGTCACTTCGTTCCCTTCACCACTCCAGTGGGTTAGAATACCCAATAATATATCTTCAGTCACCATCTATGCATGGGCTCGCTTTCACTCACGTAGTCGTTTAAATCCCTAATAATATACGTTCAGGGTAGCTAACCAATCTATTCCAGTGTACGTCTAATCATCAACATGTATTTTCTAAAGTATTTACTGATTCAGATCGTTTCCACGTACGTACTTCGGTCTTACGCTTCAGTCAGGTCTATTAGTTTTTCTATACTCATCTATTCCGCGAACTTACAATTATGATTATTGTTATTATTGATAAAGTACCTATCAAACATTCCATTAGATTTTGTATATAAATAGGAATACAAAATTTAGGAAGCATTCTGATAACAATCATTGAATTACACATAGCAGGTCATAAGATGTTAAGTTTCTAATGTATATTTTCAGTGTGTACATGAAATAAATAAATAAACAATGAGATTTGTTAAACAATCTGAAACCTTGGAGTTCGATAAAATTTATCCTGATATTGAAACAGATTCAAACCGCCATGGATGCCTTTTGCCTAACAATATTAGATGTATAGTTTGTGGTCCATCGAACTGTGGTAAAACAAACGTAATTATAGGTCTGCTATTACACAAAAATGGACTACGTTTTAAAAACGTTTATCTTTATTCAAAAACGACATATCAGCCTAAGTATAAATATTTAGAACGTGTCCTTGATTTAATTCCAGACATAACTTTTACAAAATATGAGAGTAATGAACATGTTTTAAGCCCGCATGATGCTAAACCCAATTCAGTGATTATTTTCGATGATGTTGCCTGTGAGAATCAAAACAATATACGCGATTACTTTGCAATGGGAAGACATAAATTGATTGATAGTTTTTATTTAAACCAAACCTATTCAAAAATTCCCAAGCAACTAATAAGAGACAACACAAATTTATTAATATTATTTAAACAGGATGATATCAATCTACGTCATATATATGATGAACATGTAAACACCGATATGAGTTGGTCTCAGTTCCGTCAAATATGTATAGAAATATGGAGTGAACCCTATACCTTTATGGTAATTAATAAAGACTGTCCAAAAAATAAAGGTTGTTACAGAAAAAAATTTGATACTTTTGTAATATTGGATGAATAAACAAATAAATATAACATGTGTTCTTTAATAAAAAACATCATAATAACAAAAAAATTCATACGCATGTAACGTTAACAGATTTCGCTTGAATTTTTAATAACTATGGAAAAAGAATTAAAATCTGAAATTGTTAAAGTCGCAAATGCGGTCAAAAAGAAAATAAAGGATATGAAAACAATGGAATCTTACAATGAAAGTTTGTTACAAAAAGTATTTAAACCAGTCACTTACCCGATGGAACAACTGATTAAAAATAAACAGCAAAATGTAATGGATAATGATATTTTGAATGATACTGAGCTTAAATCATCTTTCCTAAATGATCAAATATCTCACGAGTCACAATTCAATAAGACTCTTAAGGAGAAAATAGGCGATGATTCAACGCAAGATTACAATTTTAATGATTCTGACAATATTAATACTAGCAATATTTCATATAAAACAGTTGATTCGGAACCAAACTCTAGTCGAGATACTTTGTCTTGGTCACTTTCCTCCGAAAATTTTCATGATGTTCCCTATGGCATTCGAAATGATCGAGGAAAATTGATGATAGGATCATCACGTGTTGTAGTTAAAGATGATAGTATAAAAGTAGGACAACGTGATTATAATATGACAAACGGATTGTCCGAGTTACTTTTAAAGAAGGTTCCTATCTTGGATTTGGTTACTGATAAAGATTTACAAGAATATAAAAACATTTTGTTAGAAACAAATGCACATCGTCGTGATTTTGATGCTCATAAACCAATAAAATCTAATAAAGGAAGAAAGTACTTAAATGTTATCAAACCGCTTTTCAAGCTTCGGAAACCTTCAACATCTTCTATTTCTTCTCACGTTGAAAATAATGATAGTGTTACAGAAGGAGAAGGAATGATTCTAAAAAAGAGGTTTAAAAAAAATACTGATTACGTTTATTGGGATGATCCTAATGAACTCGTTGAAAGATTAAAATTATTGATAGCGTCAAGAAGTGCTGGCAACACTGGACTGGATAATGAAATTATTTCAATCATAGAAGAATTAAGAGAAGCCGGTATTATAAATTAATGTTCATAGTAATAATTTTTAATTCGTCTTTAGTATTTGAGATTGATAGACCTCTGAATAAAATGAATATCGATAAGTTTGGTCATCATGTTCATAAAAGATTACGGTTATCAGAAGTATTTGATTTTGCTGATATTTAAGTTACAGATGGATAGGTCAAATTTTGAGAGACGTATTGCTTAATTACAATTCAAAGATACATAGAGTTACGAAATTTAAACCGAAAGATATAACTTTGGAAAATGAAATTCAAGTAAAAGCTAACATTTTAAAATTTCAAGAGAAGAAAATTAAAACTGGCAAACAGACGCTAAAAATAGGTGATAGCGTTCGAATAAGCAAATATAAGAGTTGCTTTCAAAAAGGATATACACCGAACTGGTCGACAGAAATTTTTAAAATTAAAAAGGTTAAAAATACAAATCCTATTACATACAATTTACAAGATCAGAATAATCAGGACATATTGGGTTCTTTTTATCAAGAAGAGTTACAAAAAACTAAATACCCATTGATTTATTTAATTGAAAAAGTTATTCGAAAAAAAAGAAACAAATTATTTGTAAAATGGTTAGGACTAAGTAATCAAGAAAATAGTTGGATTGACAGAAGTGCTATTATATAATCACTAAACATGATATCCTTATATCATTTTAGTTAAGGATATGCAAGGTAGAGGACTTGTTAATAATTTGATAAACAATTTACCATTTGAGTTCCACCTTCCAGGCTATAATTATTGTGGACCAGGTACGAAACTAAGTAAAAGATTATCAAGAGGAGACAAGGGTGTAAACAAACTAGACGAAGCTTGTATGCATCACGATATCGCATACTCAAATTATAGTGATTTAGACAATCGTCATAAAGCAGATTTACAGTTGTTAAATATGGCTAAAAATAGATTACGTTCAAAAGATGCAAGTAAAGGAGAAAAGTTAGCTTCATGGTTAGTAAACAAAGTTATGAAAGCTAAAGTCAAAGCTGGTGCAGGGATAAAAAAATTTACCCATGTTGTCTCTAAAATACGATCACATGTAAAAAAATTGAAACCAAAAAATACTCTTGCTGCAATAAAGTTTGCTTGTAAGGCAGCTAAAAAAATTGTTCCTAATCGATGTCAAGTGCGATTGCCGAGAGTAATACAGATTCCTAAGGCGGGTGGAGTTTTACCATTAATACCAATTTTTGCTGGACTATCAGCATTAGGGGCATTAGTTGGAGGTGCGGCTGGTGTAGCAAAAACAGTAAATGAATATAAAACTGCTCAACAAAATTTAAAAGAGTCTGAACGACATAACCGAACTATGGAAGCTATAGCTATTGGTAAAGGTTTATATTTAAAACCATACAAAAAGGGAAATGGATTGTTTATAGAAGCTTCAAAAAACTAATTGATAGGCTACCCGACCGTGCACTTACAAACATTGATATTTTAAAATTTGCTAAACATATTCCGTACTTCAGAGGAGTATATATGAGGGATAGATTACCAAATAAACCTAAATCTATAGAATGCGGTGTGATTAACTTAGATAATCAC
The DNA here is from genome assembly GCA_947363495.1 of Euzophera pinguis. Taxonomy (NCBI): domain Eukaryota; kingdom Metazoa; phylum Arthropoda; class Insecta; order Lepidoptera; family Pyralidae; genus Euzophera; species Euzophera pinguis. The sequence goes on from OX376162.1 coordinate 1,315,266, forward strand.
AATAACGATGGTACGCACTGGGCAGCCTACGCAAAAATAAAAAAATACTCTGAATATTTTGACAGCTTTGGTGATTTGAAACCACCAGCAGAGCTAGTTAAATATTTCAAAGGAATAGATATTTCATACAACTACACTCGCTTTCAAAATTTTGATACTGTCAATTGTGGCCACCTTTGTTTAAAATTTTTAATCAGATTTTGGACTGATCATGGAGTATATTAATATTGTAATAAATTATTTACCATCATTTTCATAATGTCTTTCACTTTATCAATAACTGGAAATAGTTCCATTTTATCCACAAACTACTCTCCTACTTTAGAACTTGATGGTTTCTATGAGTGTGCATTATTACATTTTTCTACTTTTAACTCTATTCCAAATATAACGAAATGTAATAATAAATTTCACTATGGTATTAATAAGGTTGTTGAAATTCCTGAAGGAGCTTACGAACTTCAAGACATTAATGATTATTTAAAATCTAACACAGAAAATTGTGCATTCAAATTACTTTGTAACAACAATACTCTCAAAACCAGCATATATTGTACTGAAGATATTCATTTTGAGAAACCGAATTCTATCGGAAAATTGTTAGGTTTCGGAAATGTTGTTTTGAAAGGCAATAAATGGGAGGAGTCACTCTTTCCTATTAACATTTTACCCACAACTGTAGTGCGGATCGAATGTGATTTTATTAATGGATCTTATATTAATGGAAAGTCAAGTCATATAATTCACGAATTTTCACCAAACGTGCCTCCTGGGTACAGAATAATAGAAATACCAAAAAATACCATTTATTTTCCTGTGAATCGAAAAACTGTGAACTCTATTAATATAAGGATATTAGACAGTGACAACAATTTAATTAATTTACGAGGTGAAGAGGTGCAGTTGTACTTACATTTAAGAAACCATGATAAATTACAATAAATATGAGACTCCGCACAGAGTAAAGATTAGTAACACTTACACTTTTCGAAAGAGACCACATATTTGGGGAAAGAAAAAGAAATTAACAGCAGCTAATAAATACTTTCTAAAGTCAATAGGATTGTTAAAATGAGTGTTCTAAATATAACTAATCTACCTACTTATGATAACTCAATAGAAGGCGTAGAAATTCACTCGTATAAACCGTATATTACAAGTTTTAATAGAAATGACGAAATTAGAATACCAATAAATCAACAAGATTTATACGTTCTTCCAAGTATAAGTACTTTATACTTGGAAGGTGTAATTAACGTAGTCAGAAGTGATACGGGGATAAAAGTATCGAATGTTCATTTTACAAATAACCCGATTCCCTTCCTCTTTCAAGATATACGTTATGAACTAAATGGCGTTGAAATAGATAAAGTAAAAAATGCTGGTATAACGAGTACTATGAAGTGTTTCTTATCAATGTCAGATGCTGAATCAAAAGTATGTCAGGCATGGGGATGGGATTTAAAAGGCTCATTAACACACGGAGGACATTTTTCAGTATCTATACCTCTGAATCGTTTATTAGGTTTCGCAGAAGACTATAAAAAAGTTGTTGTAAACTGTAAGCATGAGCTTATTTTGCTAAGAAGTAATTCGAATCTTAATGCTGTAAAACTTAATAATCTAGAAGATGTTCATAGCATTGATATACATAAAATTGTATGGAGAGTGCCTCATGTTAAAGTATCTGACAGAGAAAAAATTAATTTACTCAAACTTCTTGAAAAGGATAGAGCAGTTCAAGTTGCGTATAGAAATTGGGACCTTTATGAATACCCACTATTACCAAAGGCTACCAAGCATACCTGGTCGATAAAAACTTCTTCGCAAATCGAAAAGCCTAGATACGTTATTTTAGGTTTGCAAACAAATCGAAAAAATTCAAGTGACAGCGATATGTCTAGATTTGATCATTGTAACTTACGCGACGTTAAGGTGTTTTTGAATTCCACTTACTATCCATACGAAAATTATAATAATGAGTTTAAGAACGGTAAATTTGCTTTAGTATACGAACAGTACGCGAATTTTCAACAGTCCTATTACGGACGCCAACCGTGTTGTTTGCTAAATCCACAAGAATTCAAAGATATTGCTCCTATAATTGTAATTGATTGTTCAAGACAAAACGATAATATTAAATCAGGACCTGTCATAAACATTCGTCTGGAGTTGGAGAGTAACGAAGAGATTCCGGATCAGACATCTGCATATTGTCTAATTTTGAACGATTGTTTAATTGAGTATAAACCTTTAAGTAATATAGTTCGTAAGATATCATGAACTCGATTTGTTTTGTTAATATTCAAGGATTCAATGATCGCTATAAGTAATAAAATATAATCAAAGAGTTGAAATACGAACCGCTTAGTAGCACTGTAAAGAAAACATAATATACACAGCAAACAATAAGAGGAACAAGTTTAAACAAGTTGCAACTTGCAACTCTATCAGGCTTTATTATATGAACATTATAACGAATTTCCGCAGTCGTATTGTAGACTTCGTCTGTAGTGATTACTATATTTAGTGATTAAAATGAATGCGGATATCACCATTGTTGACCTCCAAGGGTTTTTAGATATTCAAAATAATTTTATCGTGAAGGAAGTTGCTGTTGTCACTGAGGAAAATACGCAGATATTCCTAGTTAAGCCACCATATCATTTCCATCGTCTGACGGAAGAAGAAAAGAAAAGAGTAAGATGGTTGGAAAAACACAGAGGAATTAAGTGGAGCGAGGGCTACATAGATTATAAAGATTTTCAACGAGTTATGTTACCATATTTAAAAAATAAGAAGATTTTAACAAAAGGTTTAGAAAAAATCAAGTGGATCAAAGAGTTGTGTGCAGACTGTGAAGTGATTGACATAGGTGAACAAGGAAGCCCTAATCTAGCAACATTAAAAAAAACATACAACAAACATAAAAATTATAATTGTGTGAATCATAAAATTATGTGTGCGTTAAATAATGCTGTATGTATTCGAAAGTGGTACTATGATAATAATATGTTTTCGTTTAAACTATTTTAATGATTTTTATTAATAAATTTGATCTTAAATGTATTTTATTAGCTGTTTTATTTCGAAATAGATAACCCTATCCATTTTAAATTAGCTGTATTAAATTTGTAGTTTGGTAACCATAGAAATAATGATTATTTACCAAATTTATTATTTAACAATTTTAATACAGCTAATTTCCGATTATCTTTAGCGAATCACCAATCTGATTTATAATTTACACTAGATTTGTGATTCAGTTTACAAAGTAAATGAAAAGCAAACCTGATATTAAATTTTTATTTATTCATCATATTTATACAATATGGTTACTTATAATATTCAATTTAATTTATTCATATTTCATTAAACTGATGGAAATATAATCATTAAATACGAAGGTATTAAATATTAAACAGAAACTATCTTACATTTAGTTTAATATATTTGACAATCAAATTGTAGCTTTCAATTTTTAAATTGTACAATACATTTCATAACTATAGCTAAAATGATACAAAATTAAACTTATTTAAAATCATAATATTTTATTTATTGTGACATAATTACATATGCTTATTTATTTAAAAACTTAACAATTACATATAATCATAACTATTATTATCACATAATTTTTTGGAGATTTTGTTTATTAAAGTCTGAGTTTCGTCCATGATATTGTCTACAGAATCACTCACTACATATTGCGCATTCAAAACTATGACCTCCTCGCTGTCACTTGCATCTGCTTGACGATTACTTATATCCAGAACTTTTATCTGGATTAATCTTAAACCTTTCTTCTTTTCATTGTTTATAACAAAAGACTGACACGTTGAATGCTGTCGCTTTTGGGGTTCTTTTCTCACTCGAAGTCTTTTGTTAGAGGGAGCTTGCACTTCTGGAATATGCCAGCTTACACCAGGACTTGGCAATAAACCTTCCATCCCTTGACCACATTGGGAGAAGATAATATCGGGCGAGTCGCTCATTATGATAAGGTATCTGAAACAAATAAATATATAAATGAAGACTTACTTAATTAAAGTAAAACATATTTAAAAATAACTTCAGTACTTACGAATTTATGTACTCGAATGTAAATCGTATCCAACGATGTTACCGCAGCAATAGCTTGACGAACAATGATTAAGGGATTCGCTAAAAATTATTAACAACATATTATAGGTATTCAAACAAGCTAAGACTTGATTCATTATGTGACACCTATGTGGTGTTAAATTTCGTGCGTTGCACAATAAAGTAGGTTATTTGATATGTGAGAATAAAAACAAGTATTATGCATAAAATATATTTATTTCCAAATTACGAGTATATACAACAAATGTAATATCAATTTCAAGTGAAATATAGCATTAACCAAATATAGCCTCATTGCCCCAGGCCAAAGTGGATACCTTATTGGATAGCACCAACCGTTTATCGTCATTACTTGAAAGTGCTATTTTGTTTACACTCTGAGTAAACATTTCATGCTTTATTGACTTAAACAATACATTTTTTTTTACGAATAACATTACAATTGTACAAAACATTTTCATAATCGAGCATTTTTAACTTTTTTGTTACATTTTTCTTGGTACCTTTTGCTTTCTTTATTGATTTTTCTAATGTTTTAATACAATATAACTTTGAGCGGAGTCCAATAAAATCAGTGACTATAAGACCAGCCATTTCATCTTTAAAAAAGCCTGGAATCTTTTTATTTATTACGGGTAACTTATACTTGTTATCAGTAGCATAATTGCTGGTGTCAAAATAATTTAAAAAATTTAATTTAATGTCTCTGTAAAAGTCATCTGTATTTACGTCATAAATAAAACTATCAGTATCCGTATAGCACAGTTCAATGCGGTCCCCATAAAATGGTTTCATTACAGAATAGTGAAAATCATACATATGACACTTAGATAATTCTAATACAACAAAACCTATATAAATTGGTTTGTTGAGAATTACACGAGAAGGACTCATTTGTATCGCAACTAAATCGTCGGAGTAAATGGATGCACTATGAAAATAGGGATTTGCTATTAATTTTTGAGCACAAATCATCTTTTTTGTTTTATTTCTAACATCAACCCATTGGCTTACAAGTTTTACATCTATCCTTTTTTCATTGTTTTCTAAAGTCTTTCCAAAAATACTATTATTTAACAATTTAAAAAAGTCCTGCTCAAACTCAGACTTTGTTTTTTGACGTAACAGTATATTAAGATCGATATATTGCTTCAAAAAAGCACTTTGTTTAAATTCAATTCCGCGATGAATTTTCTTTAATATTAAACCATGTTGCAAGCACGTTTTTAAATGTACATAATGAATAATATATCGATATTTATCATACAAATTCGGTGTCAATTTATTATTCTTACTACCTGGAGGTGTAAATTTTTCCGGACAAAATGGAAAGTCGTTGTGTTCAGCATGTAAATGTGCAGGGTATATTAAATCAACTTCGAAAATGTATCCCTTTTCTGCGGTATTACTAATGTCAGTTAAACGTACTTGTAAATCATCGAGTTCTTTTCGATTCATGAATCTAAAATCGGAATAGGGTAGATATTGGCACATACTATGACCGTATAAATTGTTACTGTCTAAATACATAATGAATGAATTTGGACGGGATGCATCGAAAGAATCCAAATATTTATGATTAGCCTTTACATGTCTTTTAACACACATACAAATTCCTCCTCGAATACCTTCCTGTATCATTCTAAACATTTCAATATCGCTTATCAATTCTAATTTTACTTTTGTTTTTAAAAGCATTGCATCGAACGATAATGAGGGAGCTGTTAGGTACCATAGTGGATCAAGACCATAATGAGTTTTACAATTTTTTCTGAAGTTTTCAAATACATCTGTTAATAATAAAACATCCGTCTTTAGATAAAGATCTGTGTACATGCCCATATTTTGAATTTTAAATACTAACCACACCGCCTGAGCGTGTTCATACTCTTCATCAGTAATATTTTCATCAGTTATAGAGTTATAAAAATTACTTTTCGATGGTAAACAATCGTCTTCATAACGTTCCCATTGAGACATATAATTGTATGGATATATCCCTTTACGAACAAGTAAATTAAATTTTGTTTCGTCAGGGTAATAAAACTTTAATTGTTTAAAATCTTGTTTTTTCATGGTACCAACTAATTTGCTCAAGCTAGTTCCTAAAAACTTGAAAGAATCAAGAAACCGCAACTCCATTGATTCGTTTTCGGAAATAGGAATAAACTTGGAAAAAGAAATATATTTTTCTTTTGTTTGAGGTATTACTTTAATAGTTCCAGGCGCTTTAGTTAATTCCTTTATGAAAAGGTGACAATCATACCCTGATAAGTTATGAAATACCACCGGTAAAAAGTTCGGTTTTTTGTACTGCAAGTTACAGTAACTATGTGCAGCGCTCGGGGCGCTGCACATAGCCTGTGAAATGACAATGGTCTCGGACTCTGTCACCGAACAAGAACTGATCACAAATATGACAATTCATGGCATTTTTAAAATCACAAGCATTTTCGTCTGTGAATATTAAAGGGACATTATTTTTTAATAGATCGTAAATGTATTCTGCATCTCTATAAACACATTTTATAAACTCAGCCACACAATTTGGACCGCGATATGATACATATTTACAGTATGTCTCATCTAGCCTGCACGTAATATGATAAGCAAAAGCTACTGGCGTATGCCGATGAAGCGTTTCTGTTCCCGCGTGCATCGGGTCACGGTCACAAGACTGATACCGTTCGAGCATTGTTTCAAAGTCAGCATATATGACAAATGGTACTGTTTGCTTCTTGTTATAATTTTCAAACTGAATAAAAGAGCCTTCCGGAGGTAATTCCGTTGCCACACCTCCACAACTATGCATGTTTAATTTATCAGATGAATTGAAAAACATTAAACAATTGTTACACAAGTGCAGTTTACCATTATGCTTTGTTATTTGACTCCTAACGAGACGAGGTAAATCTTTAATTAAACAATAATGATTATAATCGTTACTTTCCAAATAAAGCAAGTGAATAACCGTCTGCTTCAAAACTTTAGGTTTATACAGTGGTCCTATGACTAAGTTATTTTCATCTAATCCATAAATGTAAACACATATATTCGGATTGTTAACCTCAAATCGTGCAATTTCTGATAGACTCAATGGAAACGTTATGCCTTCAATGTTTAACACAGTATGAAAATCAGGATAAGATGATACTCTTTCCGGATGCTGCTTAGCGGGATACAAAGCAGCTACAATCGACCATAAAAAACAGTACTTATCATTGTTACGAATATTTATACATGATTTTTTTGATTTAATTGCGTGGGGTCACTCAATAAAACATGAACCGCGCAATGGTTGAAACTGGTTTATATTAATTTCTAAATGAGAATTATTCAAAAAAGTCCAACCACTGTCACGGCTTTCGAATTCACTCATCTTTGTTCCTATAGTATTTTTCATCTCTAATACTAACGTGTCATAATCATAATTTTTATGAAGGGTATAGTTTTTTGTGCTAAATGATTTAACCTCCTGTGTATCATTCTTAAACATCAAAAATATAGCGTAATACTCAAAATTAATTTTAATACATGTATGTTCTTTAAGAGACATATCAATCAACATCTTAATTTTATCTCCTGAATCATTCAAAAAAGTGTCTAATGAACATTTATTATGCAAATCTACTATTCTATAGGAAGCTATACGGTTGCGAAATGCTGAATGTATTTTCTCAACACCTTCACAAAAATATGACGTTGTAGTTTTGTTTTTATGTTTGGTACTTCGAATGTGACCTGTCCAATGATTGCGCTCAATATGTATGTTACAAACGGTACAGAAAGGCATTTTAGAGTAAACTAAAGAAGTAAAAAAAATTATTAAAATTGAAAAATGGTAAGTTAAATTTATATTGAGTGGAGCAATGAGGAAAGGAGTATAATAATTTTTAAATGTGTACAATATATATAATTAAACCAAAAATAAGACCTACTATAAAACCATGTTTATTATGTATGGTATTAAAAAATACATAAAAAATAACTAAACCTATTTAAAATTAACTTTATCAGAATAAAAAATGGGTTCTGAATTATGAAAGAGATCATACGACCGCTTCATAAACTTTTGAAGATGATCCCACTGTGGGGACTCTTGGTCAAGCTGCAGCTTGAGCGTTACCGCCGCCTTCTTCCACCGCTCCTCCGGAGGGGTCGACACGATGTCTGCCTTGTTGTAGATCTTGAGGTCAACGTAGAACTCACCCAATAAATCAGCGCTCCGTCTTACTTTCCCAGTGGCCACTTTGTTGACGATAGAGGAGCCGAGGTCTGACGATCTTTTAGGAATTGGGTTCTGAGCTTCCACGTCTTCCTCTAGTTTAAATAAATCGGTGGCACGATTTTTTTTGCTGAAACAAACAAACGTACCATTTTTAATTTAATACAAATACATATTAATAATATCTTACCGTAACACCAAGCTAGATGTATGGCAGGGTACAGTAGACTTGAAATTACTTAAAACCTTTAACTATTAAACATGTAAAGGATGGCATATATGAATTGAGCATTGGTTTTGAAACTCTATTAGATATAGATAAATTAACTAATTGCTTTATTGCTGTTGACGTTGCACATCTTTTAATAAATAAACGTAAAAATAAATACATGTAAATTATTATCATAAAAGTACCTTGCTTTCGATCCACTACTAAGGGCCTCTGAACCTTTTCGTTTAGTAGCTAATTTCTTCGGTTTAGGTGCCGGCGTCGGTTTCGGCACTGCTACGGAGCTATCACTTTCGTAGTCAGACCTGTAATTGAACATACAAATTCTATAAGCATTGTTTTATTCGACTGCTTTTGTATCCGTATTAGGTACAAGCAATAATAAAGGTAGATAATCTGGTTAATTAACGAAAACAAAATACTCATGTAAAAATCCACTGCTACTTCATAATTATGAAATAAATTAAGAGAGTATGGACGTGTAATAAAGATAATACTTACTTACATTTTCGAGTAGAAACACAAGCTGTATTATATTATATTTTATCGTTGGTGTGGTGGTATATGTGTCACCCAGAAGCAGCTGGTTGAAAATATATTTTTTTTATCAAAAACATTTGGTTTTATTAGTTGAAATATATCATGTCAGCAAATAGTTACAATTTAATTAAATTGAACCTTAAGTCCATGCTTTTCAGTTGACAGTGGTATTACTTGATTACATCATAAATATTCACCTATAAATTTACCCAACGTTGATAAAACCATGTTACCATTTCCACAAAGTATAGTTGCAGTAGAATCATATTACAAAGACTACCGCGTGTTCGTTATTGTGGGAAATAAATTTCAAAGCAATCCGACATAATTGTCGGGTACATGTTAACACATGTATTCCACCAAACAACACAAATATGATATTAGGTATCAAGTCCGAATAAGAAATGTAATAAGTGTTCCGCACTTACCACTTATTTTACGAGACGATTACTTTCGTTGGATAATAATTCTATTTACTCGCTATGAAAAAACTTCCCTCGACAATGGAGCGTATTCCGAAACCTAAGTTGCTAATTTGGGAGTGTGAAGATGATTTGATTTTTTATAAAGTGTCAAAATTTCCCCCATGACCAATCTTCCATACTGGTCTGGGAGAATGTACCAGCTGCTTCACTTCCCTTGCATATTGTTAAAGGCGATCGAGGGAATTTGCGAAAATGCGAATCATTTTAATAGACATAGCGGTCTGCCCGTTAGGGATAAAGTCATGATAGTATGTATGTATGTATGTGTTAAAAAATAAATATCACATAACCGTCTTACAAAGAAATAATTCCATTATCCATTTTAATTTCGATCATTTCCTTCTCATCAAGCAGAACCCTGAAAATTATATGCATTGTTAGCAGTTATTTATAATCATCGAGAATACGGAAGAGTAACCTTGTACTAACTTCACCTCTTTTCTATCATTACCCTATGCCATGTTACTTCTATACTCTCTTTATTTTATGATTTATGCTGTGACAGCTAAATACTCGTACCTGTATTAAAAATGTTGTAGTAAAACTATGAAATGATTAATTATAATTTTTTTAAACAAAAAGTCATATGTATGAAACTACCTCTCACGAAGCCCTAATCTAACGTATGAATCAATGACTACTTACCTATAACAAATACTATACATATTTACAAGAATTGAACCTAATGGTCACAGGCCTCAATCAATCAATCAACCTCAATTGACCACTCGACTACAATGACTTTTGTGATAATATTAAAATTTGTGATCATATCAAACAAAATCATATGTGTACATATGAAATGAAAATCTAGGAAGTAGAAAACATTCTTTTGATAAATCCATATGTACTGTTTTCTATATTGACTACAACATAAAACTCATAACACGCTGTGGCTTAGGCAGGCCGCGCACCAGACATTACCATTCAATTTACGTAGAGTTTATTGCAGAGGTTAAAAAATATTATATACACCAGTGTAGATTTTGTATGTGTTATCAATCAGACATATATAAATGCGACTTTTCATCACCGAACCGTAACTTTGTGAAATTATCAAAATTAGTACTTATCATGATGAATCAGGGGAAAAACATCATTTTTTCTCATTAATTGCTACCTTAACAAACCACAACTTTGCGTTCGATGTACGCGACACATATGCTCCAAGAAAAAATGTAATATGCATATTGTGGTGACGTAAATGTTACGTGCATGTAGCGTGTAGCTCTGGTGTGCGGCCTGCCTTAGTGTTTAATAAGAGCTTCTCTACACGATGTACATAAGTTAGTATAAACAAAAGAGGTGTTTTTTTTCTTGCTTGGTTTAACCTGAGTTATGTCTTTGCCTACGTGACCTGATTTGAAATAGAAAGTTTCATTATAAATACTGTATGCTTTGATACAAATACTTGTACCACAAGGTTTTGCGAACGTCTATTAATTACGACTACACGATTAAGATCCCATATTACACCAACCATATACTTGATTGCTTTTCATAATATTCTATGATATGAATACATTATAACGTGTGAATGGGCATTTAGCTTACACGTGACGTTGTCTGTTCCCATATCGTACCTCGTTGCAGGATTGCTTAGACAAGCTTTTTGTCGCTGGGTTGGAGGATTGGTTAGACAAGCTTTTTCATTGTTTCATTTAGAGCGTAGCGATAGGATGTGATCGGTCGGTGATAGGTATGTGTATTATTTTAAATTTAAATTTGGATGTCATTCGAGCCTAATCTGGGTCACAAAATGTGGAATGACATGAGATGCAAAGTCCCAAATTTAAATTTAATTACAACTAAATCTTAAAATTCAAATGGATTACAGAAATCGAGTAAGATCTCGTAAGTATGTGCATGCCGTGGTCGAACTGACTTGAATTTTAAGATTTGGGTATATACAACCTAATACTGAAAGTTCATATTATTTATAGCTACATATGTGAAATATGAGCATTTGAAATTTTGGTGGTGTTTGAACCAATCTGGTCACAGAAAATGGAGTACAAATGAGGTATTCTTGCTTCTGTGAAACAACACGAGTCAATCTGATCTGAATTTCACTCATATAATTTCATATAGGTAGTTATAATGTCTAAAATATTTATGTGAAATATGAGCATTTGAAATTTTGGTGGTGTTTGAACCAATCTGGTCACAGAAAATGGAGTACAAATGAGGGATTCTTGCTTCTGTGAAACAACACGAGTCAATCTGATCTGAATTTCAACTCATACTATTTCATATAGGTAGTTATAATGTCTAAAATATAGCTTAGTAGTAAAATAATATGTTCCTAGTGAAGTGAGTTTAACAAAGTGATGTGAAATGTACTAGATGTCCTGTTGTAAGACTTGTAAGTAACTAGGTAAGCTTTAATTTATATGAGCATGTGAGTGAGAGACGTAGAAGTGCATAGATGGTAACTTGATGATGGATGAAGATATATTATTGGGTATTCTAACCCACTGGAGTGGTGAAGGGAACGAAGTGACCTGAAGCACGGAGGTGGGGTAGAATGCCCAATAATATACTACTGCGACCCTCATATCCATAGCGGATACGCTACCGACCACTATTGGATTGGTCGCCGTTTGAGTGGCATTTTCTATCTTGGGCTCCTCCGTGTTTCGGAAGGCACGTTAAGCCGTTGTTCCCGGTTGTTATCGATAGTTAGCAGTCGTGAGGCTGTATCAGATGCCTTAGGGCAGCTTGAAAAATTCTGACAGTGTTGGCCACTAACACACCTCAGGTCATGTTCCTGTTGGTCTGGTTTCCCTGTAAAAAGGGTCACGGAGTTCAGACGGCAGTCGCTCCATTGTAATTACCAGTTCCGCTAAATGTATGACCATGACCTACAGCGTACCCTAGGCTCCGAAGCGTAAGCTGACGACGCAACTAGGAATACACGCTTGGATGATGATGATGAGACGTTTCACTGCACTAAACCTTAAAATTCACCTTCATCTGTCACGACGCCATATTCTGGTGTGCAAAAAATTTTGCACACCTGTCGGACGCCATAATATGGTGTCATTATTACAAGTGCCACTTAAGAGACCAATTTAGTATGGTTATGTTATTCTTATCTCTCTCGAACTTTACCAAAATGAAGCGAGTAATACAAGGATGCATTATAAGTCCAGTCTAAAGGTTCAACAACACAATTCAAGGCTGAGTAGGCACAGGGCATTCCCACTCTTTCACTCAGCATTAGCGAGTCGCTCGTCCTACAGTATTGTGCCCGCAAAACTAATTCATTATGTGGTTTCTCGTTGTTTTTCTAGATAATAAACATAAATGTGTATGTTTAAACATTTTATAATTGTTTTAATGTATATTAGATAATGATTTCGATGTAAATTTTTAAATTTAAAAAACATTGGCTGTCACTTCGGTAGTGATGTTCGTACTTCTTGATTTGATTTTAACAAAAAAAAGTTCTAGTGATTTCAAACTTCCTTTTGTAACATGATTAACATACATTTCTACATACGTAATAACAATAGTTTTTTTCTAAATTAGATTTAATAATGTGTAAGATAAAAAACAAAAATTGCATAAATTCAAAAACGCCATATTCTGGCGTCTTGACAGATAGGTATTTACCTGTACAGGTAGGGAGGTTTCCCTATCTGTCAAGACGCCAGAATATGGCGTGTTTCTTTTACAAAGTATTTTTGTATGTAAACCTGCATTTTTTTATCTTGTTTTGATTTATTATTATTAAATAATTGTTCTTCCTATAAATAAAATAAATATAACTTGTAATAAAGGTTTTTAATTCATAATTATTTAACATTTAATGAAGTAAACTGGAGAAAGTGACTCTTTCTCTACTTTCACCTTTTAATTGGTAATTTAACTCAATGTAAAACTATATACAATTGTACATAATCTGATAGCTTATTTAATGACAATTATAGCAATTTATGCTTTTAATATAACCTTCATACAAAATTTCTTGGAAATCTTATTTTTAATGAGAGACAGGAAGTAGCCCCCCCCAAAAAAAAAATAGCTTGACAGATGCGCCATTTTATGTAAAATGGCCGCGACAGATGAAAGGATGATTTCTTATGTTTTCGCGATTGTTATTCATTAAATTAAACTATTTTAATACGGTTTTATCGCGTTTATTACTTATTTATTTACACCTGACGTTTCAAACACTTTACAGCGTTCATGGTCGCAGGCAGACTAAGTTAACATTTGTCTTTGATGTCATAAGATTACAAACTACCGCCTGAAAATTTTATTGGGAACTATTCCGATTCACGCAGTATTGGCTCACAGTATCTAAGGGTCTTGCAGTCTGCTTCCGAGTTTGCGATTTTATTAAGTTAATGACTGGGTCTCAAGCTGGCGGTACCTGCCATCCATCCTCTCTATTGAAATTAGGATGTTTTTTAATTTCAATAGCTTCACGTAACATCCTTGGAATGAATCTGTTTTCCTTTGCAAGGACTTGAGGATTATCAAAACGCATATAGTGGTTGGGTTTGTCTAGAGCAGTGATTCCCAAAGTGGTCCAGGTGGACCCCCAGGGGTCCACGGGAGACTTGCTGGGGGTCTACGTAGGCGTGAACAAAAAATGGGGGTCCATAAGATGTTAATGGGGGTCCACGAAAATTTATCTGCTTTTGATAGTAAAGAGCAAAAATGTAAGCATAGTTTTTATAAGGGCCTACCTACATTGTTTTAAGTACCTATCTAAGCAGATAATATTTTAATAAGGCAAGCGACTGTTACTTGTCCAAACTTGTGTATTCGATATTACGTACAATTTCGTGTACAGACTTGCAAAGCGCTATCCGCCCGACAATGCTTAATGCTTGTTCAGACATGAACTTGATCAACACTATAAATACTTGATGCCAAAGGCAACCAAACGCATTCATTTGTTTCCGGAATTTCGAAAACAAGGCGGAATTTGGAAAAAAGTTGTGAGAAAATTTATATCTGTGTTTGCTAGTGCCGGAGAAAAGTAAGTAACCTACCTTTTTTTGTTATAGTACTTAAGTATTTTGTTTACGTGTACTAGTCGGTTGATCACAACGGCCTGTATAGATAGGTAACTTAGTAACTTACAGATATTTTAATTGTCCTCTTTCGATTTGAAGACAAACACAGCACGTTTTATTCAATTGTTTTTTCACGAGAGAAGCACTGCCTCTCTAAAAAGGCCGAATAAGCAATATTGCAGAGCAATTAATTTTGTAATTTTTCTTGCAAATAACTACTAATTTTATAAAACAGTAATTTCATAATCATGTTAAATTGATTTTGAAGTAACTATTTTATCAAAACTATTCCTTTTCGGAAAGAGCGAGCGGTGCGCGGGCGACGGGAAAAGGGCGGGGCTTGAACTTCGATGCCTGTTTGTCACGTTTTAACAATGAAGCCGCAGACAAAAAATACGCAAATACACGGAGCGCGTGAACTCATTGATTTAATAAAATGTTAGTTATCGTTTTTATGGACAATTTTGGGATTTCGACGTTTATTTTTTCCTACACAAATATGATCAGTATTCGATACTGAGTACACTAATTTTTATTTATACTATTAAAAATTAGTGGTAAATTATGTACTTTAAAATTGATACCGTTTTGTGAAAACGTTTGTATTTGTCTCAGCGGTTTATTAGTTGGTCCCTTTACAAGCCGTAATTCTATTTCCGCGTGCTGACAAAGGCTGCGGTGTGATACCTATATTCAGAAAAAAACTTGGTTACTAAAACACATTTTTTACAGGTAAGGTAACTGACACGAAACATGGCTACAGCAAAGAAAAAATGTCGACAATATAGTGTCGATTATTTGAAATATGGTTTTGTTCCATCAGAGGCAGACAAACAATTGCCCATGTGCCTATTATGCAACAAAGTTTTGAGCAATGACTCTATGAAACCATCAAAGCTCGAAGATCATCTAAAAAGGTGTCATACTGATAAAATAGGTAAAGATTAAAAATATTTTCAAACATTGAAAGAAAAATATGGAAAGAGACCCACCATGCACAGTATGTTCGCTTCAACATCTCAAAGTAACGATGATGGCTTGCGGGCATCTTACAATATCTCATTACTTATAGCAAAATCTGGAAAACCGCACACTATCGGAGAACAATTAATTTTACCCGCTGTTGAAGAGGTTTTAAAAACTGTTTTGCACAAATCTCCATTTGACGTACTAAAAAGAATTCCATTAAGTAACAATACTGTACAAAGACGCATTGATGAAATGAGCTCTGATATCGAAAGCTTTTTGTGCAATCATCTGCAAAAAACTCATTTTTCTATACAACTGGACGACGACAGCTTTTCAAAGAATTTCAAACAGAAAAAACTTAAACGTAGTAATAAATTAAAATTCAATGAATGGGCTACTACAGGTATTCACAAGAGTAGACAAAAATTGTTTGACCTGTATGCCCAAAAACAATACACGTTTGATAGTAGTTTTGTTAATCATGTCAAAAATTATTCAAAAACATTCAAAAAAGTGTGTAAGGTGGCTAAAGCCAATTATATTAGGAAAAAGATAAATAACGCTCCTAACAAAATGAAAGAGACTTGGAGGGTTATTAGCAAAGAAACCGGTAAATGTAAAAATAAAGAAAATATACAAGAAATTAAATTTCAGGATAGTATAATTTCTTCCCCTAAAGAAATAGCCAATTCTTTTGAAAATTATTTTTCGAATATTCCACTAGAAGTAACTTCAAATATAAATTCAAGCCCTCAGACTGCTGAAACACTACTTAAAACAAATGTCACCCCTTGTGAGTCCAACTTTAAATTTTCGCATATTGATCCCAGTGATGTTATTAAAACATTTAAACAGCTTAACCTGAAAAAATCTGAAGATCACTGGGGTATGTCTGTTAGTGTAATTTATCACATCATTGGTATTGTTGCTCCTGACTTGGCTTATATATTCAATGAATGTATTGATCAAGGCATCTTCCCAAATTTAATGAAGTATAGTAAATTAATCCCATTATTTAAAAAAGGAGAGAAGTTGGAGCCTGGCAATTATAGACCTATCTCTATATTGCCCGTATTGAGTAAAATATTCGAAAAGATTATGCTCAATCAAATGCTGCGGCACTTTAAGGTATATGATATTTTTCATAGCCAACAGTTTGGTTTTACTGCCGGCAAATCAACAACCGATGCGGGAGTGGCTCTCATCACTCATATTTACACCGCCTGGGAGGAGTCTCAGGATGCTATTGGAGTGTTCTGTGACCTTTCCAAGGCATTCGACTGTGTTGATCATGAGACACTTCTGCTCAAGCTTGCACATTATGGTTTTGACGCTAAAGCAATAAAGTTATTGAATTCATATTTAAATGATAGGCGTCAGACTGTTGACATAAATAACGTTAAGTCAGGCGGTTCAACGGTAAAGATAGGCGTACCCCAAGGCTCGATACTAGGACCCTTACTCTTTTTGATTTACGTCAATGACTTGCCTTACGCGGTTGAAAAAAAGGCTGGCATAGTCTTGTTTGCAGACGATACGTCTTTGATTTTCAAAATGGATCGCCATAGCGGAAATGTCGACCATGTGAATGATGCACTGTCTACAATATCAAATTGGTTCTCCGCCAACAACTTAATGCTGAATGCTAATAAGACCCAATGCATAAAATTTTCTTTACCAAATGTGAGACAGACGCAAGTGGACGTAATGTTAAATGGAGGAAAGTTAGTTCTTGTAGATGACACCACCTTTCTAGGAATCAAAATTGATTCAAAATTGCAATGGGGTTCACACGTTTCAGCTCTCTCCAAAAAACTTAGCTCTGCGGCATATGCTGTCAGAAAAATTAGACAAATAACAGATGTGGCAACTGCTAAGCTAGTCTACTTTAGTTACTTTCATAGCTTAATGTCTTATGGATTACTGCTTTGGGGAAGGGCAAGTGACATACAGACAATATTTATCTTACAAAAGCGAGCAGTTCGTGCCATCTATGGTTTAGCCCCAAGGGAATCTCTTAGGGAGTTGTTTAAAGAAATAAATATATTAACAGTAGCTTCTCAATATATATTTGAAGTGATCATGTATACGAGGAAAAATATTACTACTTTTAAAAAGAACTCGGATATAACTGATAGACCCTTGCGCAATAAAGATAAATTATTTTTACCTTCCTATAGACTGTGTAGGGTTAAAGACTCTTTTGTGGGGAACTGTATACGTTTCTACAATAAGCTTCCTGAATCAATCACTAGTTTGCCTAATGGACAATTTAAAGCCCATGTTAAAGATCTACTTTGTAAAAAGGCTTATTATAGTACTGGTGATTTTCTTAATGACGGGAATGTTGAACTTAAGCTTGGTGCAGAGTCCTCGGCAAATTGACATATCATTATATGTTCTGACATTTCTGTTCGTTTGTCATTTTTTTTAAATTATTATTTAATTTTTTTAATCAATTTTTATTTAATTTAAATAATCTGATATAACCATTGTGCTAAATGTTGACAAACATGTGAATTCGTTCATTTAACTAGGTAATTAAGCAAAGTTTTTCTTATTTGTAAATTGACGTTTTGAAGAAAATGCTGCAGTGGAGTTTGTGGCGCCGCTTCTTCTCCACTTGCGCTTTGGAAGTGGTGGTAAACTTAATATAAGTAAATTGACGTCAATAAGTGATATTTATATCCTACATTGAGAATAAACAATTTCATTTCATTTCATTTCATTTCATTTCATTTCATTTCATTTCATTTCAGTCAACGTTACCCAGTAATGAAGCATTACTATTGGCATATGTCCGATTTATTGTTGAGGAAGAAATTCACGAAGAATTGCTATTTGCCAGAACTTTGGAGACTGACACTAAAGGCGAATCAATATTTAATGTCCTGAGTAATTTTTTTTCGGGAAAATCGATCCCATTTACAAACATTATTTCAGTGGCAACAGACGGAGCTCCTGCAATGGTCCGGCGATATCGTGGGTTTATAAGTCATCTCAAAAGAATTATACCAGGACTTACAGCTATTCATTGCGTAATCCACCGACAACATCTTGTGGCAAAACATTTAAGTGACAGGTTGAACCAATCTCTTCATTTTGTAATAAAAGCTGTCAACAAAATCAGAAGCAATGCATTGAATACACGTTTATTTGCTCAATTGTGCGACGAAAATGATGAAGACTTCCAACGACTGCTCTTACATACTGAAGTACGCTGGTTGTCGAAAGGTGCATGCTTAACGAGATTTTACTCTGTTTTCGATTCCATATTAGAGTTCTTAGAAAGTAGAGATCCAGATTTAAAAGAAAACTTGATCAAATTCAAAGCAGACATTGCGTATTTGACAGATTTGTTTAAAAAATTTAATGATATTAACTTGCAGTTACAAGGGGACAGCCTGAATTTAATAAAAACAAAGGGGATAATTTCGGCTTTTCTTGGGAAATTGAAATTTATGAAGCAAAACATTAGTCGGCGCGAATTCTCTCAATTTCCAAACTTGTCGCAGGTAGAATGTATTGATGAGGATATCCATACCTACAGTCAACATTTAAGTGCCCTGCATGATGACTTCAAAACCAGGTTTGAAGATATACTGACGATGGATATACCACCATGGATAATAAATCCATTTGATGAAACGGAAGTGGCCAATGTTGTATTACAAGAGGAGCTGCTCGAGCTAAGCACTAATGAGGAGCTGAAGGTGAAATTTAGAAAAGGCTACCCAACATTTTGGCTGCAAGCAGAAATACCCGAAAAATATCCTGGACTGTGGGAAATCGCAAGGAAATTTTTAATAGCTTTTCCCTCGTCATATCTTGTCGAAAGGAGTTTTAGTGCCGTTACAAACCTCTTAACAAAAAAAAGGAGCAAATTAAACATCACAGAGCGGGGGGATTTGCGGTTATTGCTCAAAAAATAAAGCCAAACATTGATCGTTTGCTGACACTCCATCAGATACATCCTTCCCATTAATTAAAATTATGACCTGAACCTATATTACCTTAATATTTTTTTCTTGTAATTCTATTCTTTTAATAAATAAAGTGATATAAAATGTACCATTTTTCGTTTTTATTTTACATATCGAAATATAGGGACAGAACTCAGAAGTGACACAATTTTTATTTTTTGGCGACTTTAAGAATGTGGTAGAAATGTAGCAGCAGGGGGTCCACCGAAACCAGTAAAATTTTGAAAGTGGTCCACGAGAAAAATAAGTTTGGGAACTACTGGTCTAGAGCATGTTCACAGACTGCAGACTTGGTTGAGCGTCTATTTTTCATGTCAGCAATATGTTCTTTTATACGATAAAACCGTATTTAAATAGTTTAACTTAAATTCAATAATGTTAATATTAATCCACACTTCCATAGTTAATATTATAAATGCGAAAGTCTGTTTGTCTGTCTGTTACGCTTTCACGGCCAAACAGCTGGGGTCAAACATGTACTTTTTGACGCAGGCGGAACTGAGGGCAAAAGGTAGTATCATATATATATATATATGTTATTAATGTAATTTTTTTGTTACAAATGGCATTATTTTGTTGTACTTAGGCATTCTTCATCAGTTCAATATGGGGTTATTAAAATGGGCGTCATAAGATTTCTTATTTATTTAAACTTTATTGTACATAATACAATTGTATAGCACAATAGGCGAACTTAATGCTAAAAGCATTATCTAACAGTCAACCTTTGGGTTAAACAGATATCGTCATGTGGGTATTAAAAATATATAGCTATAAATACAAAAAGTTGGAATGATAATAAACTTACTTATGGTACTTACATAATATACTTACATATATACGATGAAATAATAATCAAAATACAGTTAATTTTAAGAGTTATATCAACGAAATAATAGCAGCAACTCAAAATTTACTCATGTTTAACTGCCTAAATTTGCTCCCGTAACCGCGACAGTAGGAGATCGTAGACAAGCCTTTTAAAGTTGGCACGGCTGGAGACTGTTCTAGTGGACTCAGGAAGATTATTCCACAATCTAACAGCCGTCACAGCGAAGGAATTGGAGAAAAACCCGGTATGGTGAGAAGGAGTAGCGAGGGTCATGTTGTTGGAGGAACGCAGGATTCTTTCATGAGTGGAACTCAATAGTTTGAAATCAGTTTTGAGGTAATCAGGGGACAGTGGATTGTAAAGAATATTATGAAGTTGGCATAATATATACAAATTCCTGCGTTGCCGTATAGGTAGCCATTTAAGCTCAGAACGGTATTCCGAAATATGGTCATACTTTCGAAGACAGAAGATAAATCTAATACAATTATTTACGAGACGCTCTAGTTTGTTCAGCTGTTCTTCGGTTATGTCCAGATAACACACATCACCATAATCAATGAGGTGAGGAATTTCTTTATGGTGCTATTTTTTTTTTTGTATATATATTATTGTAAATGTTGCAGTAAAGTGTTCATTCATTCGCGGTTGTAACACACTTGGTATAACAGGCGTCCATAGCACATAAAATATCCTATGTGTCCATAGGCCGGTAACCACTTCCCATCAAGTACTTAGACCTGTTTAATATATTTTAATATTTAAAAAAAATTATAGACTAATAAGATATCCACCACATAGGAAAAATACAATTTTATTTTCGGGAGACAAACAGTCACATCCAATTTTCTTCCGATTCAAGAGAAATTGAGAGAAAATCAATTTATGTGACTCGTGTAGGCAATGTCACATACAGTCTTGAAGTATAACAAACCATTAAAATAGGGTTAATTGAGTATAACAACAAAAACGTTTTATTTAATGTTTGTGGAATTTGTAATTCTAAGTGGATTTGCCAGCGGGTGATTTCAGGAGACAAAAATGTGAAATTTTATAACTCACGTGATATCACCCAGAAGCGCTGTTTTTGTTAGACTACAATGTATTAAATCTATACTTATATTATGAAGCTAAAGAGTCTGCTTGTTTGAACGCGCTAATCTCAGAAACTACTGGTCCGATTTGAAAAATTATTTCAGTGTTGAATAGCCTATTTATCGAGGATAGGCTAAGTCGAAGTCGAGACGGGCTGCTAGTTTTATATAGTTAGGTTGTTTCAATTGAAGGTGAATGTTTTTTAGTCAGAAAGTCAAGTCGGCAATGTGATAGTGACACTCCACTTATGCTTGTATTCTCAGTTATCTCTCGGGTGACATTTCTCTACTCCTAACGTGCAAGTTTTTCAAATAGATATCGGACAGAAATTTGTCGAAACACACAATTAAGTCGTGTATTTTAAGAATCGGCCTCCTAGGTGTTACACTTCTCATTAGGCGGACTGTATGCCTGTTTGCTTTCTAAATGGGATCTATAAAAAATAAAACGTATAAAAAGTGCGAATAATATTTATAAATAACTACCTGTTTCCCGCAGCTCCACCTGCGTCAAAAAGTAGTCTATGTTTGACTCGGGTCTTCAACTAATAATTAAGCTAATTGATAAAGCTTTCTATACAGTTAGTAAATATTTTGACTCTCTCAGAATTAAATGATATTTTGTTGTTGGTAAGCTACTAAATTGGTGACATTCTTCTGACTTTTACTTAATTTGAATTTATTACTATTAATTTATTAATTGATTACATTAACTGTTTTGCATGCCAGTGTCTGGTGAAATGTGAGAAACCTGATTTTTTTTTAATATCTATATGTGTACCACATTTTTAGCAAAATAAATATATTTGTATTTGTAACTATATTCATGCCAAATTTCATCAAAATCCGTTCAGCGGTTTGGCCGTGAAAGCGTTGTTACGCTGTCTGTTGACAGACAGACAGAAAGACAGACAGAGAGAAAGACAGACAGACAGACTTTCGCATTTATAATATTAGTATGGAAATATGGATAAGCGAATAAGCCAGTATCTTTATGATTACGATTCTGTATAATGTAATTAAATGGACACAAGGATGCAATCGGAAATACGCAAGAAAAAGAAGTCTGAACAATGCGTGAGAGATAAAATGTTCCTGTTAATAGATATTGTACTCATTGAAGATGATATTGTAGTACAAAGAGACCAGGACGTGGTACAAACTATAAGCGAAAATTGTCTTTTCGTGTCAATGAGAAAAAGATAGATTGTTGCGTCAGACAGTATCTTTTTTTTATCTCGGTGTAGTTGACTAAAGTACGTGGACTAACAAAAGGAGACCTACAATTAACTTTTTATTATACAACAAGGAAACATTTGTCAAATACAAGAGCAAAAAAAAGAAAAATTCTGTGTAAAAAATGCTTACTCACTAGAAGATGGAACATACTTATTTGAAAAGTTTTAGACTTTCATGTATGTACACTTTTAAAATCTGGTGTTAAAAATTCATTAAAAATAAAATTTTATGTTTAATTTGCCCTATTGAGCTATAAAATTTTACTCAGGACAATAAAGTTTCAACCCTTATAACACTAATATCGGTCGGAAATAGAACTATATTTCTTAATTTTTATGTTTTAGTGATTAAAACGTTAGGTGTAAATAAATCCATACTGATATTATAAATACGAAAGTCTGCCTGTCTGTTACGTTTTCAGGGCCAAACCGCTGAACGGATTTTGATGAAATTCGGTATGAATATAGTTAAAGACCAGGGTCAAACATAGGCTACTTTTTGACGCAAGCGGAGCTGCGGGGAAATGCTAGTAACGCAATAAAAACCGTATTAAAATAGTTAAATTCATATTTTTCAAATTTTGTTTATGTAAATAAGTAAAAAATATGAACTTCGTTCAGCCCATGCCTTAGACAAACTCCTACACAATGCACGTATGTAGTGTCCCATGTAGGCTTTGTTCATGAACAAAAGCTCATTGACAAATGGACGGCAAGCTGAAATTGTTTGTTTTCAGAGGCGATTGATATTGTTTGATGTTAATTTTAAAATGAATGAACACTTTATTGCACCATTTATATACATATAAGATAAGATACAGCAAAGAAACCAATTATGAGAAATGAGTACAAAGGCGGACTTATCGCGTAGATATTGTATCTCTTCCGTTTCGAAGTCTGTTCGGTTTAGATTAAAGTTATGTTTTTGCGCTGACTGGTCGATATTTTTGGTAAGTATTGTTGGCCTGAGAGTATAGACTCAACAGTCTATGGATGATTTAAATATAACAAATCATCTTAAACATGGACGATAGACGTGGCCAAGTATTCTTTAGGCAAAAATATAGTGCAGTCAATGAGCATCGAAACCGTGCACGTACTGTGTGTGGGCAATAAAGATATTTTGTACTGTACACGAAAATAAACCTTCCTGTCTCAATGAGTGCAGTCATTATCCATTTTGACTTGATAACAAGGAAAAGAAGTAGTTTACATAAACTACTTACATGTATTATTACCTGTCTTCTTGAGTTTGGGGTACGCTTTGGTCATGATTAGGACCATGGTCTTTTCAAGTAAATATTCAAAAGGTCAAAAATAAAGAATCCTAGTTGTGACAGCACCAGTTATGACAATAGAGCGACAGCCGTCTGATATCCGTACTTAGATGAAATAAAACTAGTGGATCTGTAACCTTAAGACACGCCAAGACAGCCATTTTTGTCACAACCATGTGAATAACTGGAGGGCGATCGCGCTAAATACAAATGGCCATAACCTATTTAAATTTTAAAATTAATGAGTATAAAATAATAAAAAAATATAGTATTTGTATCAGGACTTTGTGTTATTATTGATTTTCTATTTGTATATTATTTATTTATTTTATATTTAATTGCTGTCATTTAGTATTGGAGTCACATTTTCAGATTCGCAGATTCAAATTTTTAAACATATCATATTATAATTACATTAAAGTATATCCGTCAAATATTCGTTTAAGTTATAGTATCATTTATTGGACAATAACGTTTTAATCTGTTGAAAAAAAGTTTTCTCACTTTTTATGTTTTTATTTGGCTTCTGGAAGTTGTATTGGTGTATATAAGTCGACTTATTTTCGTTCGATTTCAAATGTTTTGATAAATATTATTAGCATTTAGCGCGATCGGTCCCCTGGAATAACAGCCGGGACCAATAGCCAAACGTGCTTTCCAAAAGTTCCAAATCAATAAGGATTTCAAGCCAGAAAAACGTTTCGCTGGTAATTTTAATTTGTTTCGTTTGTTACAGCACATTCATACTTCTCACCATATTCTCCCAGTGTATGGACAAAGTGAACATCCCGACCCTGGCGTACTCGAGGGGATCTGGGTTCTCCATTAGCTGGTTTCCTCTCTTCAAACTCTTCCCGGTATGCACCTAACCAGAATTTGTTTAATGAAAGTAAAGCGATTTCAATATACATACATATCGTCACGCCTGTTTCCCGTAGGGGTAGGCAGAGCCTATGGATTTCCATTTGATACGATCCTAACAATCCTCTCTCGCTTCCTCTAATTCATTGAATTCATAATTTTTGGGTTATTCCATATCCACAGTAGGTGGCCACGAATCTGAAGAGTCAGCCACTTCAACTTGACAAGAAGAAGAATTTTGAATTGTTAATTTTTATTTTGGATTATTAATTAATTTTTACGTGTTTTTCTGTAGATATTTAAATTTTACGCGTTCTAATACACAACCGGGAATTGTTGAAATTATTTATTCTCCAATCATTGTCATTCAACGTAGAAATTCTGTTAGCCTTCTGGGCAGTTTGCCATTGATGGACAGCGATGCGGAGGAATATTTAGAGGAATGTTAGTACTTATTACGTCTAGGATTAACTAATGTTTATTTTATTTTTTTCATTATTTTAGTGTATCTTTACAACAAAAAAATATTCATCATTATTTGTTAATTGTCACCTTTTTCCCCTCTCATAAAATGTTGATAAAGCGCAGCTTTTAAATGTTTATAAGAGTATTATTTGTATGCAAGAAAGCATAACTAAAATAAATGACAAATGACATCGCCAGGTCCTCATCACCATCACCATAATGTGGGCTATATGCGGGATTCTGACGGCTACAAACGTGTTTCCTGAAGGCCACCCCGCCAGGACAGATCTGAAAGTCAACATTATAGAGGACGGTCCGTGGTTCCGTGTGCCATATCCAGGCTAGTATATTCTTCATTCTAGCGCTTTACTAATTTTGTATGCCTCCGTGGTCGATTGGTTAAGCCGACCCTTGGTTCCGAAGCAAACAGTTGAGGAAGCAGCTGTGAAGGCGCTAAAATGATGATGTGGTCGATTGGTTAAGTATCGATTCCCACGGGAATCATACTTTGTTTATTTGTTTCCTGTTTGGTTAGGATATTGCAGGCTTGAATCACCTGATTGTCTGATAACAATGATGATACCGTGTTTCGGAAGGCACCATTGATCTCAGTTGCCATTTGTCAGAGCTACAAGATTATCGAACTAAATAGCGAAAAATAGTATCTACACAGGAAGGTGCTGAATAGAGATTAAGACCCGCGTGCTGAATGCCTTAAGTCAGCCTGAAAAATTTGACAGTGTTGGTTATGTATGCCACTTGGGGTCATGTCCCTGTTGGACTGGTTCCCTTGTAATTAGATATTTTCGGGTTTTAGTTTTCCCGGTTGGTTCTTAGTTTATTGTCTCCTTTTCTACCTTTTCTTGATAAAGGGTTACGGAGGGCAGGTATACGACGCAATGAGGAGGCGGCATGGCCAGATGAAAACAACTGTAGCAATATTATCATATCTCTGTAAATACACACACAATAGCCACTTCGCTGCACAATTGCACATTTATATATAGCCATTCACAGTCGAGTGCGTGCACTTCAAAGCTGCATGCAATCATGCATCGATGCTTTAACGAATACATTCGGAAAAAATATTTTCTTTTTTAAATAAATACTCGTAACAACATAGTCTGAAAATATATAAAAAATCACAAGGAAGACGAAATGTATAATAAACATTATCATCCTAGCGTGTATTCCTAGTTGCATCGTCAGCTTACGCTTCGGAGCCTAGGGTACGCTGTAAATCATGGTCCTAGATTTGCCAGTACTGGTTATTACAATGGAGCGACTGCCGTCTGACCTCCGTAACCCTTTTTACAAGGAAACCAGACCAACAGGAACATGACCCGAGATGTGTTAGTGGCCAACACTGTCAGAATTTTTCATCTAACACAGCCTAAGGACTGCTATCTATCGACAACAACCGGGACCAACGGCTTAACGTGCCTTTCGAAGCACGAAGGAGCTCAAGATAGAAAATGCCACTAAATGCCGACCAATCCAAGTTTTGCAGTTTTTGTACGCTCGCACTCTGTATACATTCTGCAGCTTTCCACAAAATAGTTTAATAATTATGGGCAAATTTAAGTAGTTCATTTTAGTGTCTGCATCCATTGGAGTGAGTTGTTACCCAGATTTAACAATTCTACCAGGTTGATGGTGGTGTCACCATCAAATGTGGTGCTTTCTTACAAGACGTGTGTCTTGTAAGGAAGCACCACATTTGCAAGCCGGAAATGAAATGAAATCGTTTATTTACTATATAGGATATTAAATATCAGTTATTGACGTTAATTTACTTATATTAAGTTTACCACCACTTCCAAAGCGCAAGTGGAGAAGAAGCGGCGCCACAAACTCCACTGCAGCATTTTTTCAAAACGTCAATTTACAAATAAGAAAAAAACTTTCCTTAAATAACTAGTTAAATGAACGAATTCACATGTTTGTCAACATACAAGAGTCAATCCAGCCGCATCAGAATTTGAACGCTCTGCTTCGACCGCAGCTATTTCTTAGTCTGTTTAGCAGGCACCATTCGCAGCGGGGGAGCGAGAAACCAGAGGGATTTCCTGTGGGGGATAACAGAGCACCCATTTGGGTAGGTGGTTTGACGCACCACTCCTATTTCCATTGCATAATTAATGATGCCATCGTCATTCATCTGCCTGTAGCTAACTCTCCTTGGGAATGCTCTTGTTGGTGGAAGCGGTGTTATCAGCCGAAGAAGAATGCATCTATGTACATAATTATATGTTTTTATAAATAACAGGTCAATGGGGAGCGCCTACAGTCAGCGTAGCGGGAGTGTTGGGGATGCTCGCTGGTGTCCTGGCTTGTACAGTGGAGTCCATTAGTTACTACCCGACCACTGCCAGGATGTGTGGTATGTATAGCTGCATCGCGTTGCTCGTGACTGTACTTTCATTTCAAGTGGGTTACATGGTGAATCGACCCTGTACAACCTGGTGCCAGAGTTTTTCGCCTTTCGTAACGTTTGTTGTCGTTTTTAATGTGATTTCCGAAGCACGGATTCATCATTACTCTCAGACAATCAGGTGATTCTAGGCTGCATTGTCCTAACCAAACTGGAAACAACTAAACAAATGCTTTCCGTGGGAATCGAACCGTCGACCTCCAGGTATAAGGCAAACATCTTATGAGTGAAGGATTTATCGTAGTAAAACTACACAAAAGTCACAAAGTTTGTTCTTCCCTGTTCTTTACCAGCTGCCCCACCTCCGCCCCTGCACGCCATCAACCGAGGCCTGGGCACGGAAGGCCTGGGGACTGTCCTAGCGGGGCTGTGGGGCTCCGGCAATGGGACCAACACTTTTGGAGAAAACGTCGGGGCTATCGGAGTTACTAAGGTATTTATTTATTTATTAAAACTTTATTGTACCAAAAGTAAACATACATAAACAATAGGCGGACGTAATGGTAAAAGCATAAAATAAAATGATTTGAATTGATTTGAAGCATTCTCTACCAGTCAACCATATGGAGAAACAGAAAATTTGTGTGGCGCAAAATGTATATTGACATGAAAATAACATGTCTTCAGGTTGTTTCCATTCCTATTATTATTTTGGCATATTTTACGACTGGCCTGCCTGACGTCCTAAGGAACGCAGAATGCGTCCTGAACTCCCGCTGCCATAACACTTTCCCTAATTGGTGTTTCCATACCTATTATTACTTTGGTATGTTTTACGACTGGCCACCTGCCTAATGTCAACCTTCCTCAGGAACCTAGAATGTGCAGTTAGATTAGATTAATACCATTAGTATTTCCCTTAACGTATTTGAAGACACTCCGCCACGTGCCACGGGAAGTAAGCGGGTACTACGTACCGCTTCGTCCAGGTACTGCGGTCCGCGCCACGCCAAGGAATTGAAATTAACTCAAAACAAAATCCATTATATCTTGGGAATGGAATGTCCGATTTAATTCATTCAAAGAGTAATCTATAGGTATTTAAACAATCTTAAATATGAAATAATATATTTGGATGAGGATCAATGCCCTGAAACGAATAATGTGGCCTAGTTTGTAACGGCGTTACTATTGCAAATTTTAACTGAAAAAGTAGTTGTGATGTGACTACAATAGTTAGACATAATATGGTATCGCGGATTTTTTTGTAGACTTTTGTTTTGAAATTATTTTGATAGATAGATAAAAATCTTTATTTACTTACACTTTTACAGTAGGTAATGACATAAATACAACGTTGTAAATTAATATAAAATATTACAATATTAATAGCTAAAGATTATATCTAGAGAAAGAAAATACAATTTAACAGCCACAAACTGTAATGCGACAGTGAAAAGGCTCTGACTCAGAATAATGTCACAGTTCGACAGGTCGAGCCGTGACGCTGTTTATTCTACCAGAAGCTAGGGTGAGATCGGCACAGCGACACGACTAACAAAAGAATTAATAAAAGTAGAAAGAGGTGCAAGATCATATGAAGCCACTTTTAGCTCAATCACAGCGTTCACTTTGATCTATGGCAAGGAACCCTTCGTGCGCGAGTTGGACTCGCACTTGACCATTTTTTTTTTCAAACTGCACGCCCAGGAAGAAACTCCTAGGGCGACGTCACGCTAAAAGGTGATTAACCACCTAAATACTCATAAGAAAGATAGGAATACTTGCTTAGGGCCGATTTCATCAACATCATTCCCATCCAAGGGTAATCTAAGCATAAAAAATGGGTGCCAGGGCAGACATTTTTATTCTAGAGACAGAGTCTTTATACCGGAATTATACGTGGATTAACAGTATATTCTCGAGTTAACTGTGTAATGAAATGAAAACTTCATTATAAGAGAGTAAATTTCGTCAGTGTCCTTGGAATTAAACTCACCAGCCTTTGGTGAGATCGGCCCGTAAAAATAATAATTCGGTAACAAAACTCCTGACAACAATTTTAAATGTAATTTCAATGTATGATTCAAGATATGAACAAATAAATTATTTTGAATTTTGAATTTGTAGCTTTTTGTCGTTTATTTTGTTGTTGTATTCTTCATCGCCCTGCATTTATACAGTGATCGTGGCTTTCCTTATTCATTTATTTAAACTGTATTGCATAAAAAACAATGCGTATAATACACAAGGCGAACTTCATGCTAGTAGCATTGTCTAACAGTTAACCATTGTGATTTTTACAAACTAATGAAACCTAATGATTTCTCTAAACCAATGAAGCCTATATAATAAGTAACTTCTTAACAGTGTGGACAAATGTGTAACAACATAATACACGTAAACTTTCAGCATAATAATTGACTCGGGCTCGGGTAACATCGCCATTTATTCTGAAGTAAGACCAAAGTCACTTTGATAAAGTTTTTAAGCCGTGTTAGTAATCTTGTATTCGTAATACGTACTACAACTAAGAAGTTGGGTTAGTAAGTAATTTATTTATGTTTAAGATAACAAATTACATTTTTAAAACAGGTCATCTTAATGTCATCTGTCAAAAAGAGACACGAGTGGACGTTGTGTATTTTTTGATTAGCAAATAAAAATATTTATCAAAATGGTAAAAATAATATATAGTAATGGGAGAAAAGTGATTTAAAAGATGTTATCATATTTGATGCCAATAAAAACGAAGAATTGATTTCTATTTCATTAAATGACATTGTCAATTTTGTTGTTGACATGACACATTAACATGTTGCCACCTAAGGTGATCAGTAGCGACGCCAATGCGGAGTTTTTATTTTCCTGGTCGGGCTATAATTGCAAATCATGTCACCATGTTGGCACCTTGTTTTACCTTACGACCACCTTGTCACGGATATCCGGATAACAATGGAATTTTAATTGTTATAAAATTTTTGGCAAACCAAAACCGTGTCTTCTGCGCCAAAAAATAACAAAACATGTTTTCCGTTCGCCGCGGATAGCATTTTGTAAAACAAAACTGTTAGACCACGCCCACATTTTGTAAAATGTTTCATGTCAGCTGTTTAGCAAACACAAAACACGGTCGCAGGAGACCCGGCTTAAGGGTTGAAAAAAATAAAGTATCGATTGATTGCTAGGTGGGTTCACGTCGAGTGGTGCAATACGCAGCTGGTCTGATGATTCTCCAAGGAGTGGTGGGGAAACTTGGAGCGGTTTTCATCATCATCCCGCAGCCGATTGTAGGAGGATTGTTTTGTGTTATGTTCGGGATGATCTCAGCTTTTGGTAAGGAACTTTAAAAAATATTATCATTACTGCTAAGCATAACCCTCTGTCTCTATCCTGAGCCGTCGCTATCCAGTTGTTGCTAAAAACTATTAAAGTTGCTTTTTTGTTAAGATATTTGCAGGTTTGAATCATCTGGTTGTCTGATAATAAAGATTCCGTGCTTTGCCTGGCTGCTATCCTGTGGTCGTTAAAGTAATAATGTCAGAGGCCAAAAGGCGATTCCGAAAAACTTTGATACCAGGGTGTGCAAGGTTGATTGACCAGGGAACCAACTCGATAACCTACAAATCATTCTCAAAAAACACCATGGATAAACCGGTCTCAACAGCACACGGCCATATTTGTTTACATTTTTGTTTTTTGTTTTTCATTAAGACAGACTATAGGTTGAAAAGTCGACAAAACAAAGTTTTTAAATAAAATTACAATTCTCACACCCCAGGCCTCTCAGCCCTGCAATACGTGAACCTCAATAGCTCTAGGAACCTGTACATCATTGGGTTCAGCCTCTTCTTTCCCCTGGTCCTGACGCGATGGATGTCAGTCCACAGTGGTGTCATCAACACAGGAGTGGAAGCTTTGGACGCTGTCCTTCAAGTGCTGTTGTCTACTTCGATCCTGGTTGGTGGAGTGGTGGGCTGTTTGCTGGACAACTTGATTCCTGGTGAGTACTGTTAGATGTCATAGTGATTATCAAAACAGAAGTGGAGGTTTGAGACGCTGTACTTCAAGTGCTGTTGTCTACTTCGATACTGATTGGTGGTGTCATGTGCTTGATAGATAACTTGATTTCTGGTGAGTTTTGTTACATGTCATAGTGGTTATCCACATAGAAGTGGCTTTAGACGTTGTTCTTTAAGTGTCGTGGTCTGCTTCTATCAATACCGCCTACTGGATAACTTGATTGGTAAGATTTTGACTGATGTGATAACTTCCATTTTAAATGTGCAGAGACCTGGAAGACTTCTAAAGAGCGCCAAAGTAATACGATGTTTTAGTGGGAAACAACGCTTTTTTAAGTATTATCCATCAACGGTCATGTTGCTGTCCACCAGTATTAGTGAACCTCAACGTCTATCGAAAAACATGTTTAGAAATTCAACCGCGATCAATTCTAAATTGAAACGTAGACGGGGCCAAGAGAACAATACAATACAAATACTCTCCATTGCACTTTAGTAAAAATAACCCTCGTTCAACTAATTTTGTTTTCCTAGGAACGGATGAAGAGCGTGGTTTGGCAGCGTGGGCGCAGCAAATGGCGCTGGAAGCATCCACCGGTACTACAGAAGGAGACACGTACGACTTCCCCATTGGCATGAGTTTTATTCGAAGGTTTGTTTGACTTCTGTTTAGTGACCTTTTATTTTACATATGCGGAGAACTATTATAGTATTCTGCTTTACGATTTAATTCCCAAGGCACAGTTTTAACTAGTTTGGGAATTACTGTGTACTAAAACGTATATCACATTTTTTTAATTCTTTTTGTCATTTATATGCAATCTAAGTTCCTTCTAAGCTTAACCTATATTGTACCAATGCTGGGCAAAGGTCTCCCCCAACTCCTTCCAAACCTCTCTTTGTTCCGCCACCTCTAACCACCTAGCCTCGAATCTTCCCAAGTCGTCGCTCCAGCGCATCCTCGGTCTTCTTCTATTTCGCCAGCTACCGTCACGGCTTCACTTAGTGGATATTTGAGCCCGACGATTGTTATCCATGCGGCAGACGTGACCCGCCCAATCCCATTTAAACAAAGCAACGAATGAAAATTATTTGACCCTGACGATCCCATTACGGTGGCGAACCTTCCCTTCGAAAACCCCTCGACTCCTAGGAACATATAACCGCACCCGCCGGCGAGTGCGACGTAGTAGGAACAGTAGACAGTTTAGCAGGTACCAGAATGTACCAGGGCGCTTCACGCCACCGACAGGTTCTCAGTAGGCCCTTCTGGCACAATAGTGTCGGCCCTTATGGCATTGAGCGTTTGCTACCGCTCGCGAGTTTGCATCTCTCGCTTGATCGAAGGCAAAGCCCATGGCCGAGGTTCGTCCCAACTGGGAGCCCCTTGTGCATTTGCCGAAAAGGCTGAGTGGTTAATAGCCCTCGCCTCAAACTGTCCCGCTGTAAATTTAAAAGCTCACAGGAGCTAAAATTGTAGGTCATGTCAAAAAAAAAAAAAAATGAAAATTATTATTTATTTCTTTAGGTGGAAATGGACCTACTACCTTCCTTTCATGCCGACATATGAACCTGGCAAGTTTACTGCACTCTTCAGTAAGAAAGAAAGATGATGAGGAAAAAGCTGGATATCCCACTGATATCGACGTGTCAAAAAAGTGAAGATTTTGGAGGATAAATTGAATTTGATGTAATTTAATCGACTATTGTTAGTAGTAAAAGTGTACAAAACTAAAGTTTCTGTGATTTTATTTCCCATGCATTCCCAAGGAGGTTTGACGTGAGGCTGGCAGACGATTATAAAAGCATTTTTCAGGATGTTTCCCATAGTATGTACGTACGATCAGGTCCAAAAAATTTATCCACATAAATATCTAGTCTCTAAAATAGTCAGTTCTCTTTCAGTGGGAAACTGTTGGCATCGTGTATTTTAACTTTTAAACTAACTTTAAAATTACAGAATTAAGCGCTTAAAATACTTTCATACTGCCGACGTTTCAACCGTGTTACAACGGCAGTGGTCACGGAACAATTGGTTCATTTCTACAGCTTCATCGTGTATTTTTATGCAATCAAAAGCTATGCGACATTAGATAGTTGCATTTATTATTAATACCTTAAGTTTCAAACACTTTACAGCGTTCATGGTCGCAGATAGAGTGTAGGTATATAGTAGGTTGAATTGCGAAAACATAAATCATTAATTTTGTTACATAAACACTAAACAGTGGTGTTTTTGAAAAACAAAAACGTGATCGAAATAAACAGATTCCAGCCAGTATTCCTAGCGTTTGATGGAAGGAATTTGGAACAAAAATGATTTTCCATGAGACAAAATTGGATTGTACGTTTTTTTCATAAATTCGACTGGCCGAAAAGAAAAACAACGACATTTTCAAATTCCGAAAACGTCTTTACATCAAACGAAAATCTGAACGTGCTGTGTTTACGTTTCGGCGCACGCACTAGTACCTGTTGGGCGGGGATAGTATCGACCGCGTCAGTCCCGGGTGAACCTCGGCGAACGCAGGACGCCTTTGTGTGCATATACCCTAAGTGTCTGTGAAAAATGCTGTCGGCGGTTCGTCGGCTGCATTGATAACTACATCAGGTGAATTTTCAATTTATACCTCTTGTTAGTTTATGCACGCCTGGTGTCTCGGTCACGCCGCATTCTATTTTCGAACTAGAACAAAGATTGTGTGTTTGTTTGTTTGTCCGGGCGTTGTTTTCTTGATACGGTTCGATTGTTTTCGGTGAGAAATTTATTATTGTTTTTTATTATCAACTTTAAATCGTTTTTTATTTACTCCTATGAAAAAAATTCGACCCGTATAGATGTGTGCGTCTATGTTTTGCGTCTTGCACTGCCAAAATGGATTCTTACTCACAACAATTTATCCTAAATTAGACAAGACTCGTGATTGGCGATATCCTTTGTTTTCTAGCATCACGCAGACGTCTGACAGATACAGCTAATCGTAAAACATAAATAGTTGTAAATAAAAAGTTATTGTTCTACCCTACTGGAGAGATTCGCCATATCTTTGGAGATGTGTTATAAAACGTTTTTATACTGTTTTTCTACCTTTTTGATCTCAAGTGTGCTATCAACGTTTAAGAGATCCTTTAAGTTGTATCGGTTTAGAATATATTTATTTTTGAAATCAGTTTATACTTTGTACTATCATCGTCATCTTAGCGCCTTCCCGGTTGCAACTTCAGCTGTTTGCTTCGGATCCCCGGGGTTCGCTTTCTTTCTTTTACGTCTCCACTTCTCCCGGTCTTCGGCATAAACTATCAAGTATATTAAAAGTTATTTTTCGCAATACTGCTAACTAGCTATGATAGTACGGTAACGCCCGTTTGATATGTATTGGTGCTCCTATTCTATGTCTAATTTCCTTCTTATATCTCAGTGGAGTATTTCAATACAAAGTTTTTTAATTGGGAGTATGTGACTTTATAAGGTGGATTTAAATTAAATACAAATACTTTCAGGGCTAAATAATTAAGTTACATAAATTTATATTTTACTGAATAGTAATAATTAAGACATCCTGTAGTGCCTTTCCTTTTTTGTTTTACTTATATTTTGCTGGCGATACTGACAGACGTTGTAAAACTCATTTTGTCTCTGTCTATCACACACAGAATGAATTCAAAACGTTTGGGGAGAGAGCATTGATAGATTGTTACGATGAATAAGTGTTCTAGTGCGCTTTCAGTGATGAAAAAAAAAATTAGTTAGGAAAATTGAAAAAAAAAACTAGCGTGTAGATTTTTAAAATTTTTGCTCTTAGTATTTTCTTTGACCATAATGAACCAACTCTCAAAATTTTTGCACATAATACAAACCCGCCTTATATATAAACTATTTCTTTATTCTAGCCCGTTTGTGATTTTGATACGACATAATTAACGTGCGTGATTTATGGTTTTCTTTAATTGAAAGGCTAAATCCTATTTGATGGATTTGTTACGAAATGACCTCGTCAGGATTTGTCTAGAGATATCTTTGAAACGTATCACTACTTACTCCGCTAGCTCGGCGACCCAAAGGATCTTTAAAACTAAATTTTTACAAATTCTGACTGTTTGGGCTGACAGTTGTCAGGAGGAGATGCACTGATGATTGATGATGAAATGATGAAGATGACTCGAATTCATCATCCTAGCGTGTATTCCTAGTTGCGTCGGCAGCTTACGCTTCGGAGCCTAGGGTACGCTGTAAGTCATGGTCCTAGATTTAGCGGAACTGGTAATTACAATGGAGCGACTGCCGTCTGTTTTAACAGGGAAACATGACCCGAGGTGTGTTAGTGGCCAACACTGTCAGAATTTTTCAGGCTGCCCCAAGGCATCTGACAGCCTCACGACTGCTATCTATCGATAACAACCGGGACCAACGGCTTAACGTGCCTTCCGAAGCACGGAGGAACTCAAGATAGAAAATGCCACTAAAACGGCGACCAATCAAATAGTGGTCGCGTCACGCCGTCGCTTGACAAGCGCATTCTTCATTCAAATTTTTAATGGGACGCGTATAATACACCGATGTCCGATGCCGAGTGGGGTGGTCACCGCTACCGCCGCTGCACCGCCAGCGCATGCATGTGTGTGTGTGTATGATTGGTATCGTCGATGTAGTGCGTCGACACTCTCCGTGGCACTTATATGTTATTGATATTTCCTGTTTTGCTATCAAAATTAACATCCAAACAAATTACGGCAATTGTAACTTCATCATTAATTATGCCGCAGTTAGTCCTCTGGCGGACATAGACCACTTCGTTACAGATACGCAAACTTGCCCGGCTATCGACCTCATGGAGCAATTATAAAGAGGAGATGCCATAATAAGCTACACAGGGCGGAAAGCGGACGTGCGGGGTGCTTGGTTTCGGCCGTGGCTCCAACCATGGAGCACGAGCAATGACAAGCTCCGCCCACTTTTGTGTCGGCGAGGCGCCAATGATCACATCACTGCGCCTTTTCAAACGGCATTTCCTCTTTGTAATTGCTCCATAATCGACCTACTAAAAAAAAAACGATTTTCATCTAACATGTAGTTATCTTTAACATACCATCGTTCGTAACCACAGCCTCGGAATAAGACGTCGCCCCCCAGGGTCTATTATGTTATGGAATCCAAAAGATCGGGTATTCGAAGCACGCCAGAAATATCTTTATCTTAAAAGGTGTTCGATATTGTTGAATTATTGTGATTTAAGTCGACTTTCTTAATTTGACGTAAAATACATTAAATCTGGGGGCACGGTAGTGCCCCTCCAAGTCGAGCGAAAAAGCGGCACGGCGGCCGTACCTTTTTTTCTCGAAGCAATTTAGGCCATTTTCGACCCCCTATAACTTGAAGCCTAAATTTTCAGTATTCAAGCAATCATGGAATAGATACAGTATATTTTAAATTTCGTTTAATTTGAACCAGTAGTTTAAGAATTATAACTAACCAAAAATTTCTTAATTTTGTCACTCACTGACTGACAGATCATTGGAAATAAAATTCCTCCTATACCTACTTTAAAAAAAAATTAAGAATCCTCGGCTCTCTACACGCAGGCCTGAATAATATTTAATATTTACTTTACAAAAAATATACAATAAATTTTTCTACACAACAATACAGAGTTGGAATTGTTCAATTATAAAAACATAATTTAATTATAACTAAAACCTAATATGAAAATAACCTAAATAAAAACTAATTAAAATCTAATGTTTGTCCTTGCGGCATGGTGCCAATAACTCCGGCAGCATTTCCGCCCTGGATGGCGATTGCTATTCTCTGCTCGAGAAATGAGCCGGCCCTCTTGTCAACAGCGGCGTCGACAAGTTTACAAATAAAACACCTACGTTATAAATGCGAAAGTCTGTCTGTCTGTCTGTCCGTTACGCTCTCACGGCCAAACCGCTAAACGGATTTTGATGAAATTTGGTATGAATATAGTTGAAGACTATAGGGTTAAACATATAATTATATATTATACGAGTAAAATAGCACATTTATTTACCGAAGGGGCAATTCAATTCCTTCCAGACCTACTTACTTCTGTGCTTAATTTACTTATCTCACCTAAGTTAGCCTCTGAATTACATGTTGGGTTCTTCATCCCCCGGGGTGTATTATGTCATGGCATCCCTGTAATCCGGGACATTTGGGGCGCGTCAGAAATGCGGCTCGTTTAAAAGGGTGGCAGTTATGACGACCCTTTTTGTTCACTAGTTGGTTTTCAAGGCCTAGCACGCGTTCAGACTGGAAAATTATTTTTTTAGTTAACACTATTGTACTAAAATAGATATAAGTACAGAAATATTAACAAAAGAAAATAAAATGTGTACAATAACGGACTTAACCCTGTGTTCAGTCCTTTTGAAAAAAATACAAAAATACGTTTCCAGGGTCAAAAGACTATAGTCAAAATTAGTCCGTCATTTAGAAAATCAAAATATATTAGTGACGTATTTTTTCTTTTGTCAATTGAGCGATAAATTATAACGATATAACGCATCGAAGTTAAGGAGTGGGGGCTCGTGACGTCACATATTGCGAAAAAGTGTAGCACACTGTGACGTCGCGCGGAATTTTACAGCGCCATATCTTTACCATTCTTTATTTAATTTTCAAAAGAAAAAATACGTCTCCAATGTTTTTTGATTATCTAACTGACGGACTAATTATATTTTTTTAGGAAACTAGCCTATTATAATTTTCAATTTCCTCATCTATAATCTTTTCAATTTATCTACATTTACGACATTAGCTATTAGGTAATATCTAAAACTAATTTTAGCCAAGTTTGGTCTTTGGAGTGGTAATGATCTGTTTGTGTTGGAAGCACACTATCCATACTAATCCGTACTTCCATACTAATATTATAAATGCGAAAGTCTGTATTGTCTTTCTGTCCGTCTGTCTGTTACGCTTTCAGGGCCAAACTGCTGAAAAGATTTTGATAAAATTTCGCATAAATATAGTTGAAGACCCAGGGTCGGACATAGGCTACTTTAACGCAGATGGAGCTGCGGGAAACAGCTAGTTATGAATAAAATAAAAATAAATAAAAGTACAAATATAAAGTTCTTTATTGTACATAACAATTAACATTTAAAAAACATGAGACAAAAACAGAAATGCACAATGGCGGACTTATCCCCGTGAGGGAGAAAACCAATACTCTATCTTCAATGCAGCATCATCATCCTTGCGTGTATTCCTAGTTGCGTCGTCAGCTTAAGCTTCGGAGCCTAAGGTGCGCTGTAAGTCATGGTCCTAGATTTGGCGGAACTGATTATACGCTGTCGTCTGACCTCCTTAACCCTTTTTACAGGGAAACCAGACCAACAGGAACATGGCCCGAGGTGTGTTAGTAGCCAACACTGTCAGAATTTTTCAGGCTGCCCCAAGGCATCTGACACAGTCTAACGACTGCTATCTATCGACAACAACCGGACCAACGGCTTAACGCGCCTTCCGAAGCACGGAGGAGCTCAAGATAGAAAATGCCACAAATTGGCGACCAATCCAATAGTGGTCGCATCACGTCGTCGCTTGACACGCGCATTCGCTACGGATACGCGGGTCGCGCTCGACTAACGAGCTAATCTTATCTTTAATCTTCAATGCAGCACGTGAAAATAAATAAAACATCTGATTGACAGATAGTATAAGCTTAATAATTTGCTACCTATCAAACCCATTTGGGCCTTCGGTGCGGAACCCTTAAATGTAATATATTGTGTAAAAAAGTTAGTCATGTCAAAAATTTTGGATAACTTTATCGATAGACAACGTTATCATATTATTTCGAGGGCCGTGCTATCATAATTGGTAGTAAGCTTGTAAAAGCTTGGATAGACACCAATGAGCATGTGAGCTTTAGGAGAATGAATGAGTAATGAATGAATGAACACTTTATTGTACCATTTACAAACAAAAGAAACACATAGTTAAATCGAATACAACTAAATGGGTACAAAGGCGGACTTATCGCTAATGCAATTTCTTCCAGCCAACCTTAGGGTAGAAATGAGTTGCGGTAAAAAACACTTGCGTAAGCGGTGCAGAAGAACTTAAATGTACATGCCTACATTAAGACACATATAATATACTTACACAAATAAAATGCATACTAACTAGTAGATACTTTTTAGCTTATGAAAAGTCTAGATTTTCCTTTACATTTTCCTAAGCTAGCAAAAGTTTCCCAAATATGCATTAAATTGTTTTTAACAAATCGATCATAATTCGTATGATCTTGTTCTTTCTTGACGTAAGAAAGGGAAGGGTAAAAAAAGGAGAGGCATTAATCCAACGGTAGGCAGGGATTTCTTTATTATATAGAGATGAAATATTTAAAAAAGGTATATTTGCGACCCAAAAATGTAGTCTAAATACCTGGTTAAGACCGTCGTTTTTGGGTTAAATCTGGTTGAGCAATCGCTGTAAAATGTATGGGCAGAAAAATGAGTTAGTTAATTATTTTAACTAGGGCGAGGGTTTTTTTTTGAGAATGCAGAAAGTTTGAAAAAAGTTTATTCATTTTCAACTTTGTTAAATTCGCCGATTATGTCGAATGAAAAACACTCGAAATCGAACGAAAATCATTTGACTCACCGTTTATGCTTTTCCAAAAATAGCACCCTTGGTCGTGGTTTGGTTTTGGCAAAATTCTTGCTTCCAAATTTCCGATCCGTGCGTAACCATAGGCTACGCCGTAGCCTTCGTAGTCTGTAGCCGTCTACGGCGTAGCAAATATTCTGCGTCGTAGCTTGTGTAGGGCCCGTAGACGGTTAAGAACAGATTTTGTTTTGAATAAAACATAAGTTCAGTGAATTATTTTGAGGTTTCGACGAGACTTGTAATTAATCTTTATAGAGATACTCTGTAACGGGATTATATTATAAATTTTAAATCAAAACAACGGTCAAAATAAACATAATTGGTCAACATTTTGCTAATAACAAATAATAATATATTATGTTGTTTTGATTTAAAATTTACAAAACAGTGTTATTTACACCAAATAGTTGTACACACTTGTAGTATGATATAATCCAGTTTTATAAAAAAAGTATCATGTTATAGTTTACAAAAATCATCTAATATGATGATTCCGTCCTTCGTAAGGAACGTTAAGCCGTTTGTTCCGGCTGCCATTTGTAGTCGAAAAAGAAACCGAAAGGTCATAAAAAATGAAAAGCGGTTCCGTAAAGTTCTGTCGCCAGGGTGAACACCCTCAGGATCAATTGATTGAGAAAAATAAAAAAATTGCTAAAATTAAAACTCTGACTAAATTTTATTCAATTTTCTTTTTATTTTGCGAGCGAAACCTAAGACGAAAGCTCGCTTAAAATAAAACCAGCAAATAAAGAGGACGGTCGTTAAAGTAAAGCACTGTGACGTCACCGATTTAATTTCTCGTGTCAGTAGGTAACCCAGCTTTATGGAGTGTGATGAGCCTTAATCGACGCGCAAAAAAACGAGATATGGTCACATAATTACTTATAAAAAGCAATTTAAGAATAGACAGCGTTTCATTCTTTACATGATGTGAAATAAAGCTTCTTATGCTCAGTATATAAATAATAAAAAAATATATAGGCACAAATGACACAAATTGAGTTAGCACCAAAGTAAATTCGAGGCTTGTGTTATGGGCTATCTCAAAGATACTTATTTTATAACAAACTAGCTGTTTTCCGCAGCCCCGCTTGCATCAAAAAGTAGCCTATGTTCGACCCTGGGTCTTCAACTATACTCATACCAACTTAACTAACATACTTTTTGACGCAGGCGGAGCTGCGGGAAAAAGCTAGTCTATTATAAATGCGAAAATCTCCGTTACGTTTTCACAGGCAAACCGCTGAACGGATTATGATGAAATTTGGTATGAATATAGTTGAAGACCCGGGGTCAAACGTAGGCTACTTTTAGACGCAGGCGGAGCTGCGGAAAAATGCTAGTAATAAATATATAAGTGGAGAAAAATAAAACCTTTTTTTTTATTATATTATATCCTTCAGATAGGGTAGATACTTTTTATCCCGGAAATAAGTTTGAAATTTAACCAGAAATTTAGTTTAGTTATTACGAACTAGCTGCCCCGGTGAACATTTGGCCAATAGACCTACATTGGAAAATGATACCATAAAATTGGTATAGGAAAATAACGATATTTATACTACTTTACCTGCAATTTCTTATCCAACATTTTAACCTTCTACAAATACTTCAAAACCAAAATTAGCTAAATCGTTCCATCTGTTTTTCAGTTTAGTCGGCCTAACATTTACAATTCATTTTTATATGTATACTCATAGGTTGGTATCGGATTTTTTTAATATGCGTGTAAAGCAGCGGGTACAAGCTAATAAATAAAATATTCATTTCGTCATTTCACACAAATAAGTCATCATACAAATTTATCGGAACGATATGGAAACACAAATATCAAAATGTGTAAATTGAATGTACAAGTGTTTGTTGTCGTTCGAGGGTCGTAAATGTTGGCAATTATTCTGTTGAACGGGGAAATTAAAACATCGATTCCTTTATTTAGTTTATTTTCATATGGAGAATATGTGTGTTTCATACAAATTTTGATATTTTTTTATTAAGCTTTT
Source organism: Euzophera pinguis (assembly GCA_947363495.1). Taxonomy (NCBI): domain Eukaryota; kingdom Metazoa; phylum Arthropoda; class Insecta; order Lepidoptera; family Pyralidae; genus Euzophera; species Euzophera pinguis. The sequence continues at coordinate 1,357,644 of OX376162.1, forward strand.
GTCCGCGGCTTCACACTAGTAGAATTTTACGGGAATTGAAAGGCACGTAAGGACTTCTAACTATAAGTACGCAAAATTGCAAGATATTTCAGTTTAGTTCAGTAGATAAAGAGTGAAGATACAAATTTTCGCTTTCAATAAATCAATTTCTGTTCGTTAGTCTCGCTAAAACTCGAGAACGGCTGGACCGATTTGGCTATTTTTGGTTTTAAATTATTTGTGGAAGTCCAGGGATGGTTTAAAAGGTGAATATATTCGGAGGCGGTACGAAGTTTGCCGGGTTATCGCATATAAATAAAGACTTACTATCCTACAATAATCATTTTCTACTGCCATTGTGGAAAAATTTATCATACATACCATCACGTCTTTTTCTCGTAGGAGTAGGCAGAGACTACGAATTTCCATTTACTACGATCCTTATAGACTTCCCTCGCTTCTTCTACGCTCATCACTCTCGTCATACGGGTAATCCAAAAGAAAAATTGATTAGCTAATACGATTTTGCATGGGAGGCCCAAAAATAGTCGGTTTTCAAAAAGTATTTTTATCGACAAACTTTTTATTAATACTCTGTAAAAACTTAGCCATTAGTTACAAAATAACCCTGTATTTATGGTTTATCTCGCCAAACGTTTAGGTACATATTATTGATAGTAAATACCATGGAGTAATTACAAAGAGGAGATGCCGTAATAAGCGTTTTGTAAGAAAGCGTTAGTGAGGCTACACGGGGCGGAAGGCAGACGTGCGGGGTGCTTGGTTTCGGCCGTGGCTCCAATCATAGAGCACGAGCAATGACAAGCTCCGCCCACTGCAGTGTCGGCGAGGCGCCAATGATCACGTCACTGCGCCATTTCAAACGGCATCTCCTCTTTGTAATTACTCCATGGTAAATACTAAGTTTAGGTGTGAAAAGTAACGGACAAATTAAGAAAACAATTTCACATGCCTTTACAATATTAGAATGTAATTATCCCTCGCAGCACCAGTTATCTTAAAACATCTGTTTGTGTAATATTTAGTTTATCGCTGTTAACGTTACTGTTAAATAAATAAACTGTTTAAATCATTGAGGGAAAGCATTCAAATGAGCTGTTATGTTATGATTTAAATAAACCATTGCTCAAAATAAACTGTTTATGTTTGATATGTTAACATTTGTTTCATTCTTATGACTTCAAAGATGTCTGTAAAATAACTATCCCGTGTTATCGCGTACAGTACGCTTCAAACGGAATTTCCTCCCTCGTACACTGCGATTGTGGAATGAAATCCCTGCCATGGTTTTCCCTAGTGACTATAACATGAGAGCCTTAAAAAAGGGCGAGAAAATATTCCTTCAGGGTCAGCAATGCGCTCATAACATCTCCGGTGTTGCAGGCGTTCATAGGCTACGATAACCACTTACCATCAGGTGGGCCGTACGCCTGTTTGCCTAATTAGTTGTTTAAAAAAATATATCTACACTTATCTTAATTTATACGTAACTAGCTTTTTCCTGCAGCTCCGCCTGCGTCAAAAAGTAGCCTTTTTTGACCCCGGGTCTTCTACTATATTCATACCAAATTTCATCAAAATCCGTTCAGCGGTTTGGCCGTGAAAGCGTAACAAACAGACAGAAAGACAGACAGACTTTCGCATTTATAATCAATCATCACGTGCGTATTGCCGACCCTTGAGAAATCCTTTGTGTACAAAGGTGTGTTCTTTGTGTACAATATTTTTTTTTTAATAAGTGTTTCTGTTAGTCACAAAAGGTTTTAATGTCATCATTCTTTATTCATACAAAAATAATTAACGAATTTATGGCACTGAAGTTATAGTAATAAAGTACACTACGGACTTTAATGATGTACATTATACTAAAACTATTACCTAAGTCTAATGTGTATTTCATTCCTTCATAACTAATGGTATTTTAACAATATTTGGGCAAGAAATTCATTACTAAATAACGTACGTGACGTCGTCGGTTATTGTATTAATTAGCAGTTTATTACTCTGTTCATTTGGCGGGTTAGACTTTAACCTTTTGCAGGCCTCCGAGGGACGCATAGTAAAATGTCTATATTATTAATATAGTTTATATCAATGCTTTGCTTTGCTTTTTAAGTAAGTATCTAAACAACTTTTAAATAAGCTCACTTATTTATTTGAAGGGCTTTCACCTTTGACTTTTTTAAAAATACCTATTTTGCCACTTTCCTAAAATGATTTGTGTGGTGGTAGATCAAACCAATAAACGTATTTACACATAGGGTGGGATTTAGGCTCAGTTTCTGTTAGAGATGTGTTAGGAATGCAATAAATAATATTTATTTAACACTTTTTTTTTTTCTTCTCCACACAGTAAAATGAAACATAATTTAAGAGAGGTAGGACATTTTGTAAAGAGTAGTCCGTCTGAGGAAGTACCTCCACCCTACAGAAGACCACAGCCAAATAACACTGTGATGCAGTGTTGTGTTCTTGCTGGTGAGTAGCGGACAGGTCGGCAACGCGCTCGTGTCACCTCCGGTGTTGCACGCGTTCATAGGCTACGGTAACCACTTACCATCAGGTGCCCACCTGTATGGCGTACGCCTATTTGCCTACTTAATGTTAAAAGTTATATGCAACAAAAACAATCTAACATCAGTTTCCAAAATGGGTCGTTACGCGTAAGCAATTGTGACGTAGGATGTGTTAATTGTAGTATAAGGCAAAAAGTATAGCAAAATGAACTGACATACTTTTGGATTGCAGTAAGGAAAACATTATAATGATAATGACTCCCACTCAAACTTTCCGAACCAAAATGTAAACACGATGAGTATTACAAACAATCCACTTATTGTACATAAAGGAGTCGTTACCCCGCCATGTCCGTCACTAATGGCCACTTCAAGTTATTGATGGGCCCTCGAGTTGCCCTTACCGGTTCCCGGTTTGTTTGTGACTCTCTCTCATCTCAGCGCCTTCTCGGTTGCGTCCTCATCTGTTTGCCCTGTACTCCGAGCCCAGGGTCCGCCGGAACTCATTAGAATTATAAACCATGAAACTTAAATTCTTAAACTGCCCCTGTGGTCCAGTGGTGGCTTTTGTGACTAGGAGGTAGTAGGTTCGATTGCCACGGAAATTTATTAGAAGTTACGGCTTGACTTGTCGTCTAAAGCACGGAATCATCTTTATTATCAAACAATCTTGTGTCCTAACCAAATTGGAAACGAAAAACTCACAAACTACGGGTCTGAAGTAAACACTGATCTAAGAAAGTTACCAAAATATTCATCATCATCATTTCGTGTAGGTTTGTCAGAGTTGTGCGAAACCACCTCTCGACCTCTGACTTGGTTCCTTTAACGACCACCTAATGGCAGCCGAGACCAACGGCCTAACGTGCCTTCCGAAGCACGTAACCATCTTTATTATCAGACAATCAGGTGATTCAAGCCTGCAATGTCCTAACCAAACTGGAAGCAACTAAACAAAGTATGCTTCCCGTGGGAATCGAACCCACGACCCCCGGGTCGAAGGCGAACGCCTTAACCACTGGACCACGGAGGCAGTTATAAATATTTGTTTTGATAGATAATCAAATTTGTTTACTTATCGACCATTGTATCCGATGTATCGTCCAACTACGTTCCGTTACCACACAATCCTAAATCCAAATTATTGACATTTAATTTTACATCTCTTTTACGATAGTTGCAAATATACACGTTTCATTCTACGCGCTAGTAGACGTCGTAAATACTTGTATCTTTGGCCGCCAAAATAATCAGATCATATTGTTTTCAATTTCACGTTCCATTGTAGCATAAGAAGAAACAAATTTATTCGGGTCTGAATGGATTCTACATGAGCTAATCTCCATCTAAATAGTGACTCCCAAAAAGTTTTTTTTTTTTTCGATTTTATGTAAACAGTCTAGTGGCCTGCCCAACGGCTAGCTTTCTTTTTTACTTCAATTAAAATCATCACAGTTTTCCCAATTTATAAAAAAATCTCAATGTAGGTAATATACCTAAATCAACCCCTAAAACACCCTAAATACCATACCATAGACAACGTACAAATATGCGTTATGGCATTAAGCATTTATAAAAATTTCGAGCTAGTAAATTATCCAAATATCTCACATTCCCTCCAATGAGCCGACTAGCAGGAGGTTGCGATGACCAGGATACAGTGGAGATCTCTTGTGTCGGAGGCCAAGATCCTATTTACGTCGCTGATCCATCGCAGTAAGTATTTCACATTAATCAATAAGTTAACAATTGCTGAATAGCAAATTCGTGTGCTACAAAATCAATAAACAATTACATCAACGGGATACAAACCAGATGCGTTTGGGTTCAAAACGCTTTTAATGATGTACTAAAAGGGTTTTGTTGTAGTTATTTTTATTCACACACACACACATCAGAGTGGCTTGCGATATAAAAATAAATAACTGTGTCGATACTTCAAGGGAATGGGTCATTAAGTGATTTACAACAGTCGTATATTATCCACTCTTAGAGAGGAAGCTAGCTAATCGGGGCATGCGTGTTCGTAGCGACCGGTTGGCGTGGTGGTTAAATGTTTCATAGTTGCATCCTCAGCTACCGCTTCGAAACCCAGGGTACGCTAGTCTTGCAAGGCATGAATGTTTAAACTAAGGCACTGCATATTTAAAATATAAAATAACAGGATTAAAAAGGTATTTTACAAGCTTAATCCTGAAATTGTATGTTTTATAAGTCATGGTTCTTGGTTTCGCGGCACTCATCATAATTATCCTAGCGTGTATTCCTAGTTGCGTCGTCAGCTTACGCTTCAGAGCCTAGGGTACGCTGTAAGTCATGGTCCTAGATTTGGCGGAGAGACTGCCGTCTGAACTCCGTAACCCTTTTTACAGGGAAACCAGACCAACAGGAACATGACCCGAGGTGTGTTAGTGGCCAACACTGTCAGAATTTTTCAGGTTGCCCTAAGGCATCTGACTCAGCCTCACGACTGCTATCTATCGATAACAACCAGGACCAACGGCTTTACGTGCCTACCGAAGCAAGGAGGTGCTCAAAATAGAAAATGCCACTAAATGGCGACCAATCTAATAGTGGTCAGTCGCTTGACACGCGCATTCGCTACGGATACTCGGGTCGCGTTCGACTAACGAGCTCCTCCTGGTTTGGCGGCATTGGTTATGGTTACAATGGAGCGTCCTCATTAGCGACCGTCAATATGAATTTCGCCAGAGTCGCGTAGTCTTCTCTATCTTACACACCAGTCGGTTTCTGCCATCGAGGTTCAATCAATCAATATTTTTATTTGTTTTAAACATGGTCCAGGTGAAACCTCAGCATTCAGCTTAGATATGTTCAGGTAAGCCGCAGGCCGTTCGCCTATTAAATTGTATAAAAAAAAAATCCTAGTTCCAATAACGGACATAGTACGTCTAACAGTATAGAAGAATGAATGACCTAAAGACTATATTTTATTAGTAATTGACATAAATTTCCGCCTGGAAGAGCTACTAAACCATTTTGAATGTAGATCTAGAACGCATTAATTCATTGATTTGATATATAAAGATAACCGAAGTCATATAATAATATTTATGTGCTATAAAGTGTAAACAAACAATTTGGGAAATATCTTGAACTTTCTTACGCTTGTTGAAGCATAAGTACTTGAAAACAACCAACTTTGCAACATAATTCAAACCGTTTTTTAGGAGTTCTATCAAACACCAACAAAATTATCAATTAGCTTCTTTCCGTTACTTGCTTCTTTTGTTTTTTATTTTTGTTTGTTTTATAATTTAATTATGTTACTATGTAGAGATGAAAGTAGACCAGTTTGCAATGTAAGTATAAATGGAAAGAGTGTTGAACAAGTGAATGAATTTGTGTATTTAGGTTGTATGTTTAGGAGAAATAGAAAGCATAGTGTTATTGAAAAGAGTGGCTGCGGGTACAATACAATACAAAAACTCTTTATTGCACAACAAGGATACATTGTTAAATATAAGCAAAATAACCTTGCGCAAAGGCGGCCTTATCGCAATAGCAATTTCTTCCAGGCAACCTAACGGATTATAGATATTAAAGATAGTGCGCGGTAGGTCTCAGAAAGAGTAAGAAGAAAAATAATAATTTTAATAAATATCAAAACATAAACTTACACATATAATGTATATTACACACTTACTTAGGGTAATCAGGTAAATGGGACATTGCATTCCTTTATGAGCAGTAGAGTTGTATCTAAAAATGCACGTCTGGCTCGTATCGTAACATCGTACATAGAGCAGTGTTAATGCCAACTCGCAGAAAAATAATGAAAGCAGAGTGAATACAGTTGAAATGAGAACTTTACGGAGTATGTGTGGAGTACGTCTGAGCGATAAAATAGTAAGATAAGGAAAAGGTGTGGTGTGAATGAGGATGTAGTGACAAATATAGAAAAAGTATTAATTAATACTATTACACTGGTAACAGTTTCTACACTCCGACCAGAATGGTTGTATGGGTCGTCGCTAGTAATGTGCCGTTTCGGCAATATTGCCCGAAGTGGAAATATTGGGGAATATTAGTTAAATATGGCCAATATTGGATAGACTGATATATAAAACTTATTAAATAAATGTACCTCACCATGTTATATAGGATATACTAAGAAAATTATTGTCCTTTATATAAACTGCCAACGCTGCCGGGAATATTCCCGTCAATATTCCCAGTAAATTACCGCAAAGTTGCCGCAAAATTGCCACTCGGCACATCTCTAGACGTGGCACTTGTAATAATAATTTTGTCGTTAACTGTACAAGAAGTGTTAAATAAATAAATAAGCTAAAATTACAGACAATAGTTGACTGAGGTTAATTGGCCATCAATCCCCGTAACTAAACTGGTTCGTGTTCTTGAATAATACAGTATGTTTAGGAAAACTGAGGTTATTACTCTTTATTAGGCAGGTTTTAGTCGCGCACTTGGGTGAAAAAGTCTTATTACCAACGTTACGCACGAGACCAATAGGCTACTTGACTGTATTCATACTTGGTTAATATTGTTATACTAAACAATATATACACTAAAAAAGTAACCGATTCTAAAAACAACAACAAAATTGGTTGTTAATTAAGGCCGTAATTCGATTTTAAAGTTTTCTCTAAAAGAAAAGTGGGAGCGTGGTGGGGACGTCTTGCTATCTCTTTTGTACGCACGAAACCGAGTGGCAGTGACGTCACAGCTCACACAGTGCATCCTTTTCTTGTTTTTCGACAGTTTCCCCTTCCACCGAATTTGAAAGGCTTATAACTTATTTATTTTTGAACGGATTACAAAAATTCTTTCATAATTCTGTTTCTGGAAATAAAAATATTGATATGAAAGAAAAAATAAAAATGTGTAGAATACCCAATTATCAATCTAATTCTTATTATAGTTACGTCACCAAACTTCATCTAAGCTACAGCCGTATTCCTGCCGTATCTCAAATGTAACTACACGCGGACTACATTTTCCTTCTTTCTGTTCTCAATTATTAAATTTAACCTTCCATTTTTACTTAACCTATACCGTCCCACTGCTAGGCAAAGGTCTCCCCCATTCTTTTTTTTTACAATTAGGTAGACAAACAGGCGTACAGTCCAACTGATGGTAAGTGGTTACCGTAGCCTATGAACACCAACACAATCATTAAAGGATTTTTTTCACATCCTTTTTGAAGGCTCCCTTGTTGTAATCATTGGGGAAAACCATGGCAGGGAGTTCATTTCATAATAGCTTTCTCTAATCCATACTAATAAAATTAATATTATAAATGCGAAAGTCTGTCTGTCTATTACGCTTTCACGGCCAAACCGCTGAACGGATTTTGATAAAATTTGGTATGAATATAGTTGAAGACCCGGGGTCAAACATAGGCTACTTATTTAAGCAGGTGGAGCTGCGGGAAACAGCTAGTAATTCTTTTCTATTCATCTCGTCCTACAGCTACTGTCTCCCATTCACTGTCAAACCTCACCATATCGTTGCTCCTACGTTCTCACACGTTTTAAAATTCAAAAATCTTCTTCAATCTGCCACTCTCACTATTTTTTTAATTGTAAGCCTGGATTATCAATTTGAAATTACTAAATAATAAGTGATAGTTACAGTTTATTAACCACCTCTACAATCAATATAATTTCTCTCTGTCTCCCGTCTAGCAAGTATGTGAAAGAAACCTTACACTATCTATTACAAAAATGGGGTATCGCGTGTAGACTAAGTGATAAAACGGTATCTACCAAATAGAGGACGTCCATATAGCTATAGCTAAATACATATACAATGCTACTAGCTTACCCGGCGAACGTTTACCATATAAATTAAAACTTCACTACCAATTCTCATAGCCAACAACAATACGTAAAAAAATTCATTTAAATTGGTCGAACAGTTTCTGAGGAATCCGATCACAAACTAACAAGATTTAGGCTAGAATTCTATCATTTTTAACAATTCGATTGTTATTACTTTTCTGCATGGGGCAACATACAGCATCACACGTTGCCCAAGCCAACCTCACCTGCTCGTGGTGCGCTCTGCTAATTAACGAACGAGGCTCTGGCGGTCAAGCCTACCAACCCGCACTGGACTGGACGCGATGGGCTATAGGTCTAAACTCCCCTTATGTTAATGATCCAAAATCATCGGCCCCTGGTGCCCGGCGGCTCCAGTGGCCCCGGCATTTACGGATGCCCTGGAGTCACCGGGTGGGATCGACTCCACGTCAAACAATTCAATACCAGGTTAAAAATAAAAAAATACCAGGTAATCTCTTGAGATAATTCCTTCCTATTATTTTCTATTAATTTATTTTCATCGTCACAAGAGATAACAAAACTAAAGAAACCTGATATCTCACGTATTGGCGCGCCATTGGCGGTTGTTACACATTAAACTAAACTATTTTCAAACTGTTTTAGTCTAAATAAATCTGTCTTATTCATATTTTCGTGCTATGATTTTTTATGACTTTCGTTGTCATATAAGTCAACAAGAAAGTTATGATAGACTTCCTTTGGCCTTTCACGATGAAGCCCCATCTCGTGCCACTGTTTACAACTGGTTTAATGAGTTCAAACGTGGTCGCACTAATCTCACCGATGATCTGCGTGAGGGACGGCCTTCTACGGCGACGACTGAAGATAACATCAGTGTTGTGCGGCGTATGATAGAGACCGACAAAAGAGTGACTTATCTTAGTTTAGGCATCGGTATGAGCCAAGTGCACAAAATCCTGCATGAACATTTAGCGGTCAGGAAGCTTTGTGCCCGGTGGATACCTCACGATTTGACCGAGGCCCAAAAAATCCGTCGTGTTGATTGGTGCCGTGAAATCGTTCAAAGATTTAACGGAGGTGACTCAAATGCTGTGTTTGACATACTTACGGGTGACGAAAGCTGGATGTACTGTTATGATCCCGAAACCAAAAGACAGTCTGCTCAGTGGGTGTTTCCTCCCGAGGAATAGCCAACTAAAGTGAAGAGAGGTCGAAGCGTGGGGAAAAAGATGGTGGCCTCGTTCTTCGGAAGGACCGGACATTACGCGACAATTGTTTCAGAGGATCGAAAAACAGTTACTGCAGAGTGGTATATATACTAACAAATGTTTGCCACTTATCTTGGAAAAAGTTCGGGAGAAACGGCCTCGCAGTAGGATCCTCCTTCACCATGACAACGCCTCGTCGCACACCGCCAGGCGAACAATCGACTATTTGGCGACATCAAACGTGGAATTACTAGGTTACCCGCCATATAGCCCCGACCTCGCACCTTGCGATTTTTATTTATTCCCGAAAATAAAAGAAAAAGTTCGAGGAAAACGTTTTATGGACGCCGAGGAAGCAGTGGCTGCGTTTCAAAACGCCGTCGAAGAGACCCAAAGACCTAAAGACGAGTGGGCAAAGTGCTTTTCTCAGTGGTTCCATCGGATGCAGAGATGTACCTATTGACGTGAAAGGACACTATTTTAAAAAGATGTAATACAAGGAATAACTTACTAGTGTGCTCAGTTTTTGATTTTCTAAGAACTGTCAGTTTGACCCTCGTATTGTAAAATTTCATTCTACGTTACAAAAATACAAGAGAAACCAATTCTTTTCAGATGCTTCTGATCATCTGGATTCTGGCAGTCATCGCGGCACTGATAATTTACTTTCGCCAGAAGTCTTAGGTAGGTAGGGAAGCTCGAGTTGTTGCGGTCTCGATAGTATCGATACTATTGTTTTTGATCGACTATCAAGCGGCAACATAACATCAATCGGTTCCACTTACAATTATTATTTTTACATTTCTCAGATCCGATCCCGTATAAAATTGTACTGGTCCGGTCTGAAGCTAGAGGACTATACCATGGACAGGAGAACAGACTAAAATAAAATAAAACGTGTGGCACTCGGGGACTGCCGCGGTAAAGCTATTGCATAGCATTTTTTATCAACTTATGCAATTTTAATTATTTATTTATTTTTTATTTATGCAGTATTTTTTTTCTTTGATATTAATTCAAGTTACACTTTTTGAGTGTGGTGACCGATAAGAAAACATTCTTTTTTTTCTTTTATTGAATAAATGAGAAGTTAATATCGTTTAAAATATTTTTATTATCTTACAATACATTTAGGTTATTCAGGAATTTTTATCATTGAAACTATAGATTTATGGTAACTGAAATAAGAAACATAAGTTTGAGACTTAATATCCTTTAAATATCTGGAAAATGCCGCGTCAATGGTGGTCCCATATTTTGTTGTGGATTCTTGTGGATCAATATTCATTTTCAAATTCAATTTTTCCGAAAGAAAAGTTGTCAACCGCTCTGATTTTTTATCAGCGAAGTCGATGTTGAAATCGCCAGCCAAGATAAGTGGAAATTTATTACCATTTGTACCAAGTATTTTCGACCCTTCTTTAGTGTACTCCAGTAAAGTGCGATGAATAAAATGCTCTACCTCGTCCAATTTTGGATTCGGAGAAATGTAAATATCTACCATGACTATGTGTAAGCCATTTCTAAGTTTGCATAAGCACGCACAAATATCTCCAACAAATGAGCGCCTAACATTAACATCGCTAACGTGTGCAATATTTATTTCAATTCTAGCTGTTTCCCGCAGCTCCGCCTGCGTCAAAAAGTAGCCTATGTTTGACCCCGGTTCTTCCAACTATATTCATACCAAATTTCATCAAAATCCGTTCAGCGGTTTGGCCGTGAAAGCGTAACAGACAGACAGACAGACAGAAAGACAGACAGACTTTCGCATTTATAATATTAGTATGGAAGTATGGATATGGATTCGGAGTCATAATATTAGTAACATTATTATTATTTTGGTAAATAGCTACCCCACCTTTTGGAACAGTATCTCGTTTGAATATTTATAACATACTAGCTTTTTCCCGCAGCTCCGCCTGCGTCAAAAAGTAGCCTATGTTTGACCCCGGGTCTTCAACTATATTCATACCAAATTTCATCAAAATCCGTTCAGCGATTTGGCCGTGAAAGCGTAACAGACAGACAGACAGATAGACGAACTTTCGCATTTATAATATTAGTATGGATAAAACATAAACCATGACCACCGGGGAAAACTAAACATAATAAATAAGCAATCTATCTAATAGGTGACATAAAAGCCCGCCGCCGCCTACTACTTTAGTACAGAGTTTGTAGTTGTCTAACGTTTCTCGGCAACCGGCGACCGGCACAGCGGCGCGGCGTTGAAAGCCGTGCATCGTCTAACGTCGTTTCAGTCCGGCAGACTTCGGCACGTGTTTGTGTGCGTGCGACTAGACGTATGCGTGGAGACTAGCTGCTAACTGCTCATAACTGATTCTATCTCTTTTAGACACGATGTGAGTGTGAGTGAGTAGCGGGTGTTAGGTTTTATTTTCGTTAGGAATTTCTAGTCTCGGTCGATTCAAATGAAACTGGCCACTAGGGCATCAGTTTTTGGGGATTTGACCGGAATATCTCCTAATGTTTAACAGCATGTATCGCTATTGCAGATAGACGTATTTCATGTTCTTTTCAATAATTTTTACATTCATTCCATAGAGGTCAAATAGGGGATGAATCTTTGTAAGTACAGAAAAAATAGAATTAAGAGTTTTCATTAATATTTGATTATAAAATCACTTTTGTATCACTGTAGCACACAGCTATTTGTGTTAATATTTATTGTTATTATGATCAATTAGTGGTTGATGTATTGTATCTTGTGTGTTACAGAGAGCAAATAAATGTTTTATCTACGAGTATCTATCTAAATTAATACTGGAAAGACGACATTGGTAGGTATTGTCAGTAGAATAGGTACCCAAAGTGTCTGGAAATTTATTCATTGGGGATGAAATAGGGGATTAATGTTTGGATGAATCCGTTTTCAAAGGCTTTATTCACTTTGCACGAATTAATAATAGACATTTGCGTAAGTAAAGCTCAAATATAGGTTAACTGATAATATGTTATGTAGTTTACAACCGTGTCCAAACTAGCGTGTTGTAGTGTAATATAAGCGACAGAGCTTACCTGTCTGCACAATGTTTACGACAAATTAAACATTGTTTAACCAGCTAATGTTTGCGTAACCTCGGTCGTAATAAATCTGGACAAATACTTTGTCTGTGTTAGTTAGTTAGTAAGGACGTTTATTTTTTCATCTGTAACACACATATACATATAATTATTACATGACGATAGACACACACACAGATACATGACAAGCTTATATGCATTTGTACGCCACAGCAGCACAAAAAGGCTACAGCTCGGCATAACTGTTACTTTATTTAAAGCAACTGCTGATTTTCAGCTGGCACCTTTGAACAAGAGCGAGCGACTGCAGTCTCATAGACTCCAATATATTACTCCGCGTTAAATTTCATCGCATGCATAAAAAAGAGAGACAAAAATAAAAGGAAAACAATAAAATTTGGATACAATAATTCTGATCTTCCACTAATGATGTTAAAAATATAATTGTTACGAGAAAAAGCTATGCCTACACATCTATACTGTAAATACGACTGTGTCTAAATCTGTGTCTAAATACGCGAGGACAAATTGGACATTAGTAGAAGTGTATGCAATCGTTTTTTTTTTTATTGCAGACTTAAATCACCTGGGTTTCAATTACGACTCAATTACGATGCATTTTTGATATGCTCAATACTGGTTCTGCAAATTTTTTTGCAACTAAAATTAATAGCAGAGTACAGATTATTGCAAAAATTGATGATTTTTTTAATTAGCAAAACTTTTCAGTTACAGTTCAATGGCATTTAGTAACAGAATACCAGAAACGTCAAAAATTGCCATTGCGATCCAATTGTACACTATGTAAAATAAGAGAATTGACACCTTTAACAATTCGAAAGGCGAGTCAAGCATTAAGTCTTCATCATCATCATCATCAGTACCGGCTAATGATTGTAAAAAGAACCACGTCAAAGACCGAAATGCGGTTCTGGAAACTTCTGTCTCCAGGGTTTACGTACACGATCGATTGACCATGTAATCCACTTGATATGAATTAATCGAAATAAAATTTCGTCTGCGTTGTCGAACCTCAAACGAATGGTAATTTCTTTTGAGCTTTTGAGCCTTCGACTTTTTCAAACAAAGCTTTGGGAATAAACTGTTGTCGATTGGTTTGCATTTAATTTGATCGTAGTCGCTTGCAATAGAATTGAACGGGTAACAATCAGCAATCATGATATTGATTTTTTTAATTTCATACTTCTATTGTACCGTTTATTAGGTAGACGTATTGCTTTACGGCTAATACGATACTCGTGATGAAAAGTATTCTAGGAATATCATGTGCAGTGTGAACTCTACCCACAATGTTAATCTGTGGAATCATCGTAGATCTAGGAATGTAGGTACCAATCTGCCAAAACCTTTATGACAAAACAGTACACTATAAACTTAAATTAAGTTTTTCCCGGCACTGATTTTTCATCTCATTCTTTTGGGAGATTACAACAACATTTATACCTATAAAAGACAATAAATTAACGCTTAGATCACTGAATAAGTACATCGATTAATTAGTATCGCCAACACTCGACTCACCACCATGCGCTTCTCAGTCATCAAAATCTTAGTCAGACATCAATAATCTTTTAATGCATAGATAGATTTATTTTGCAAATAAGCTAATGATGCATTTTCTTCATTATATGTATACGAACGTATATACAAAAACTCATCATCCGCATCTTTTGAATGTCATCTCCCAAAGATTGTCGAGAACCTTTCTGCCCCATCGTCTAGCGATACTCAGAAAGGTAAAACCTGAATAGATATTCAAATTCAAATTCAAATCATTTATTGCTTTTCATATAGTACATTAATAGTTCTTAACTAGGTACACACACTGTTTTTATAAAATACTAGCGGTTTCCCGCAGCTCCGCCTGCGTTAAAAAGTAGCCTATGTTTGACCCTCGGTCTTCAACTATACCAAATTTCATCAAAATCCGTTGAGCGGTTTGGCCGTGAAAGCGTAACAGACGGACAGACAGACTTTCGCATTTATAAAATAATTATGGACTAGCTGTTTCTCGCAGCTCAGCCTGCGCCAAAAAGTAGCCTATGTTTGACCCCGGGTCTTCAACTATATTCATACCAAATTTCATCAAAATCCGTTCAGCGGTTTGGCCGTAAAAGCGTAACAGACTGACAGACAGACGTACAGACAGACAGACTTTCGCATTTATGATATTAGTATGGATTAGTATGGAAATACAATATAAAACCTGTCGGACATTCCAATTTAAGAAATGGATATGGATATAAATTCTTTCCCAAAATTCTCACCATATTTTAAACCAAGAATATCCATCTCGATTTCTAAATATACCGGTTAGTTCATCTACTGTTGTTTTATTATCTTCCGTTTGTTGTTAGTGTCGATTGATTAAACTCTGCTATTTTTGATTGCGACGCTTTGGAAATAGATCAGTTCGTCTATTTTGGAAGACTACGTAGGTACATTCTTCTAGATAGAGACAAAATTTGAGTAGCTATATAGATTTCGGATATGACAGCCAATGAAAGCGAAATCGAATACACAAATAATTATTTTTTCCCTTTTTTAACAAATTCGTATCATAACCGTTAAGAATGAGTACCTGTATATTTTTTTATTGTTTACTTTATTTGCACTTATAACCACTGCTACCAGGCTATCAGCTCCTGAAAGTGGTATATGTAATAACGTCATTTTTGAAGAGGTTTTTGTGAGAACTCTGTGTCCATTTAATATTACAACCGCTCGATACTAGTGCTTGAAAGTAGTACATTGTAAAATCCACATAAATTTCTATAGCAAATTAGCAATCGCACCGTTTTTATCTTTTAGCTTTAAAATTGTATGTAACTTTCCATGTTTTTTTTATACAACTAAGTAGGCAAACAGGCGTGCGGCCCACCTGAGTAAGTGGTTACCGTAGCCTATGAACGCCTGCAACACCGGAGATGTCACGAGCGCGTTGCCGACCTGTCCGCTATCAGCACAGCGACCCCTCTGGAGCCTGGCGACCCTACTCACCAGCAGGAACACAACACTGCATCACAGTGTTATTTGGCTGCGGTCTTCTGTAGGGTGGAGGTACTTCCCCAGACGGACTACTCCTTACAAAATGTCCTACGTCTCTTAAAAATGTTAGTGTTATTTTTCTTATGATTGTATTGTTTTTGTAGAAGTTTCTTTGCAAATAAGAACTGTGTCCTTATTACCAGCGCTGGTTACCAGGCTACCAGCGCCGGTGTGGAAGTGGGTCAGTGTGTCGTTGCACGCATCTTGATTTACCGCACCGGTAGTGCATACATCGTTCTATGCGGCATAAATAAATAGAAAATCTTACTTAACAGAGCTGGAATGCCAACCAGTATTTTCCTTCTTTTATTTTATGCTAAAATGGAGCATTTTTAATAAATAGCACAAAAGCTATCTCACCATCACAATTTTATTTCCGTCATTCTTCCATATTAAAATAATCACAGTGGATTTTTAACATATTTTCGACCAAGTCGTGCAGTTTTCTGGACAATGGTTTAAAAATAAGCTGTATTCATATTTACTTCACTTAATAAGGATTTCAAAATTCATATTAGACTTATCTACAGGAGAAACTCCTCAAAAAGAATAAAGAACGTTACAAAACCATGAATCTTTAAATAACAGCACGGCAGTCATCGAATATTACGATATATCTGCATTTTGTTTACATAATAAAAAAATATATAAACCACAACGCTGAATGGAGCGGGCGTTTGACGCGCTTCCAACATTTTCATTGACAATCGTGAAATTGTCGCCTTGAACTCACTTGTAAAATAAAATTGTGATGTCGCATGTTTCCGCGATTGTTACACATTAAATTTAAACTTTATTTTGTGTTTAGTGGTTTTTATCGTGTTTATAAAATAGGCTAGTTTCCAGGGTCAAAAGACTAACATTAAAATTAGTCCGTCTTTTAGGGAATCAAAATATATAAACGTGACGAAATAGTGACGTATTTTTTCTTTTGTCAATTGAGCGATAAATTATAAAGAGATAACGCATCAAAGTTTAGGAGTTAGGGCTCGTGATCGTGACGTCACATTTTGCGAAAAAGTAGCACACTGTGACGTCACATGGAACTTTAACGCGCCATATCTTTACCATTCCTTGTTTAATTTTCAAAAGAAAAAATACGTCTCCAATATTTTTTGATTATCTAACTGACGGACTAATTATATTTTTTTTAGGAAACTAGCCTATTATAAACGTTTTGTTTTTGACAATTCACAGAGAAATGTTAACTGTAGACTATTTACAATTATACAATTATATGATCTACAATTCGAGGCAACGTGCCCAAAATCCTGGCAGCAATCCCTCACTGGATTGCTATACTTATACAATATATTTAATGGTAGAAGTATATTTGAAAACGGGTCGTTAGACGAGTACGTCACGTCAAAAGCAGTCGGCCGCCTGTGAACCCGCCGCTAGTTAACCTACATTTTATTACGATGCAAAGCGGTTAACGGTTTTAAAGCATAATCAGCCATAACGGCAGTTAATTAGGGTTTGTGATTGCTTGCCGTTTGAGAAATGCACGCCGTTCGATAATTGCTTTGTGGTTAGGTCTGCTAGGATTTGGTGATTAGCTTGCAAACTAACAGCCGCACTCAGTCACATATGATTACTAAGTAAATTCTTTAAACTTGCAAAAAAAGCTCTCTAAAAGAGAGCTAAACTATACTAAGGAGTTTTTGTAAATCAATACTAATGACTATAGAATTATACATTGTTTTTCTGAGAGTTTTTATAAGTCTGAAGAATTATCAAATCGACCCTGACCCTGGCTGTAAGTTGCTTATTTACTTTCAACTTGATCATGGAATTGGTTTCTCTTTGTCCAAAGCTGAGCATCCAACTGTTTATTTTAGCTCTTCGTTTACTCGAAATTATAAATTTAGACAAAGAATTAGCGCCAATATCCAAAGCTTGTTAAAAACTTTAAGTACTTTAATAATTATTTAGCTTATTTCGCCCTAATACGAGTAGATAAGAACTCATTAAGCAACTAAATTGACCCATAGTATAAAATGTGCTTCCCGTGATACCCGAACCCACTCTCGAACCCAAGACTCTGAATTGGTAGTATGAGATAGAAAACTATCAGTCAACCGAGACGTTACAGGAATACAGTTAGAAAAAGGTGGTAGAAGTTGTGCAACCAGATCAACACTATTTTGGTACATAAATAAAAATACCTCTAATGATATAAACTACATAAATAGTTAGATACATAGATATTCATATAAGAAAAAAAATACATATTATAGCTATAAAAAATCTTTATTTATTAATTTTGTCATAAATATATTTATGACAAAATTAATAAATAAAGATTTTTTATAGCTATAATATGTATTTTTTTTCTTATATGAATATCTATGTATCTAACTATTTATGTAGTTTATATCATTAGAGGTATTTTTATTTATGTACCAAAATAGTGTTGATCTGGTTGCACAACTTCTACCACCTTTTTCTAACTGTATTCCTGTAACGTCTCGGTTGACTGGAAGAGATTTCTATAAGGGATTTTTAGTTTTCTATATACTATAATGCAATTTTCTGTACAATAAATTTATTACATACAAGTTATTACAAAGATCTTCATCATGTTTATTTAATTTTTTTGCAAAAGGGCTAGAATTATCTGTAAAGTGTTTATGTATGTTTTGTATATAAACTATTCGGTTTAAGTGTTTCTTTGTGGCTCTGTACAAGTTGCGCCGTTTGGCTCGCTTCCAAGCATGCATCACAATGTTCTGCATCTGATCGTATGCTACAAGTATCGGGACATTCTTTCTTATGTTTGAAAATGCTTTTATCAATTGACTTTTGAATGCGAACACTTTAATAAGTTTACAATAAATTGAGGTGACGTGCTCAAAATGTGGCCACATTTCCACGCTGGATAGTGAAGTTTGTTTTTTGAGCAAAATACAGGCCGGTTTTTGTTCACGAGTTGCTTCCTACTCCCGAATTTTAAATATCTATTTCATTAATATTTATTTTATGTAAGTAAAAAAGAAAACAGCCATCCTTAAAGCGAATATACGTACAACATGTGGTTGGGGGAACTCGGACATTTTGTTAAACTAGTTTACACATGTTTCATCAAACATCACACTCTTAAGCTTTCACCTGTATGAGTAGTCGAATTCTATTTTACTATCGTGCCTGTATCTCAAAAAGGCAAAAAACTGAAAATCAGTGGTTTTGTGCTATAATACTTAGCGCAAAATGTGTCACTGAGTTAAGGCCTTTTTTGCGTTGCTGCAGCACACCATTACATTGTAACAAAATATTTGTAATATTAAGATTTGTACCTTTCTTTTTGTTTTTGTAAATTGTTGTGTGTAGCAATTCAAATAAACTGCTATCTATCTATCAATATGCATGCATATACTTATTCGGAGAAAAAGTTAATTTTAAAATTTCATTCAATCAATTCAACATCATCAAAAAATTTACGATTTTATATGTTTTTGTTATTTTTGTTCTCTCCGAATTGGCTATAAGTATATTTCAATATATTGCTGAGCTATTTAAGTATTTCAATATATAAAATTGAATTATTCATCTATAAATATAAAAGAAGACTCTGATTGACTAACAAATCACGCTGCAGTCCAAACTTCTAAGTCGTTTGGTTCCAAAATTGGCACGTGGATTTCTTTTTGTAGACTAGGGGTGCACTAAGGTATTTTTCAAAATTCATCCTCTAAGGGGGTTTAAACGTTGTATGGAGAAACGAGATTAGTTAGACCAATTTTGTGGAAACTTCTCAAGAGCATTGATAATAATAAATGAGTAAACAGGTGTTTACCTGTTTGAGGATTTTCCAAAAATCAACTCCTAAAAGAAAGAAACCGGGTGCCTATGTCTTAAAATCGACACGGATATCGTTGTGGCAGACTATCAAAACACACATTTTAAAAAAATTCTTGCGCGGATGCACGCGTGCGAAGCCACTGGTAAAAGCTAGTAGTTATATTTAGGTTAGGCGCTTTTCTACATTCAGGTTCCCTAAAAATGTACAATAAAATCCTGTCATATCTTTCTGTTTCCATGACTTTCCATGTGTCTATAAATAAATAGAAGTAGTTCAATTGGTTTGAATTCGAGATAAATGAAAATATTATTGGAATCATTCAGAATGTCGTCAAGATAGGACAAGCCGTTGAAGTGTATGCATTAATACCATTAATTATCTTTCTGCCGGAAGAGTCCGTCCGCGGCCGTGCATCCTCGCAGTTCTCGGCCTGTCTTCAACTATTTACTATTAACAGATTGTACAGACAGACAGGCGTACTGACTGACCTAACACACAACGGATGTAGTTTTCAATATGCATTCTTGAGATCTAACATGACGTTGATGTGGTAACCCTTTTGAAAACTAAAATTAACTCGGATTTTCGATATTTTCTTTTTGTCTTCAAATACGGCTTTCTATTATAGACTATGGATACGCAAAACATTATTTTAGGTACATTTAGATGTTTGGCCAAGACTGGAAGGAGGTCAGGAGGTCATCAGGCTGACAGAAATCTAAACTGCAAACTGGGTGCAAAGCAAATCAAATATTACCGAATCATACACAGGCCAGGCTTTTGGAGCAGCGAACTGAGGCAAGAAAATTGTAATAGCTGATTCAAATCATATAACGGTGGTCATGGTCCTCGGATATATGTAGGATGGAATAGTATCTTCAGCCATCAAAATTTTATTTCTGAACGTCAAATAACTTAAGTACTACTTATTTCTCGTCCACAGTTCAAAAGAATAATAAATGCTTTAAAATTTTATTACACCGGAGAAAAGTCCGTCGCCGCTCCGGAAGCTTATCGCGCGATTTTTCATATCTGAGTCGGTTGTTGAGCCCGTCCGGTCGCCGTCCGGTCGTCGTCCGGTGGCCGTAAGTCGAACGACGCGCAGGTGTTTCCGGACGAGTTGTACTATAATTGTAGATTATGGTAGCTTGAAAAGTAGATTTATTTTTTAACCTGGATAAAAAAGCAACTGTTTTCAGAGTTTTAAAAAGTAGTCCATTCATCCTATTCAAGTTAGCTTCATTTGTACTAAACACACAATTATAATTATTCTATTCTACGTAAATTTAAGACCTATAAATATAATTGTCTCGAAAAGTAAGATAAAGCCTGCATCGCTTTTAAAAGCGCTGTAAATAGCCTCCGGGAGCTTCCAGCGGCAATCTCCGTGTGTATTCAATTTCCCGTGTCGTTGGTTATCGACCAGGATAACCATATCATACGCGCAGCTAATCATAAGATCCGAACATTGGCCGGTGTGTTCTTGTTGAGACCAAGGACTTTGTACCTGGTTTTGCCTATGACTTTGCTTCCATTATTCTATTAGTGTAAAAAACTCGTGCCACGTGTCCGTCGTCGAATTCATCCGAAATGACTCGGTCGATTTTAATGTTTTTATGAATATTTGGTAGGTATGAGAATATCTCATAAAGTATTGTTACGAAAAGCGGCCCTACAGTTGACAATCACTGAAAAAGATTAAGCAGTCCTTTCCCCGTGTTATATAAACAGCGGAAAGTGCCACAGGAGGCGAGTTCAAGTGAGTTAAGCTACCAGTTCGATCAAACAGTGAAACAAGTGCGAAGAACAAGTGAAACCTATAACTTTGGTGATTTATCAGGATAGTGTTAAGCAAGTAATTGGGCATTGTGAGTGATTAGTGAAGTAAAGTGACGTCGGCGACCATCCTTGTGGAAATAAAAGTCTTTTCGAGTCACCAGGTGTTTTTCTCCAAATAGCGAACCCCCAGCTCGTGACAGTATCAATTTACATAGCAGAACAACGTTAGTTGGGTAGTCCTTCTTTGGGATTCCGTGCAGAAGACTGTGGTGAGGGCCTTTCGTACCTGCTACATTGAATTGGCGACGTCAAGCCAGGAGGCACTTATTACCAGATAAAAGAATCGCAGTATCACATTCCCTTCAGTCCGATTAGATCCATCCCTAGAATCAATCTAGGTAAATGGTGCCATAAAATGTTCATTCATTCGTTTATCGATTAGTGGATCCATGAATACTTTTTTCTCCTCTTCAATAGAAATCTTAGATGGAATTTTTCTGGGGCCATGCCATTTAGTCCAACAAAACTACTATTGAACAAGTGGCGGATATTTTAATGCGAAATGAAAGATTTGATAACACTTGGAAAACATCTCAAAGAAATAGATCGTTTGGGAACAACCCAGCGGATAAGTGAGGCAAACAACACATCTTAACATACAACATAGTGCAGTATCCAGGCTAATGCGGCCGGTATGCTCATAGAGTAGATTACTCTCGGGACGCTTCGGTAAATTTACTTCAGTACATTCATCCTTACAATACTAATATTATAAATGCGAAAGTCTGTCTGTCTTTCTGTCTGTCTGTCTGTTACGCTTTCACGGCCAAACCGCTGAATGGATTTTGATGAAATTTGATATGAATATAGTTGAAGACCCGGGGTCAAACATAGGCTACTTTTTGACGCAGGCGGAGCTGCGGGAAACAGCTAGTATGTCATAATTTTACCCGCGGCCTTTCACGCGTAAATTCCCCGGGAAAAGTATATTTTTGGATACAAATCACAAAAAGTGGTTTAAATACCTGCTGCCTACTATTTCGCTGACTCAATGACCTATAGTAAAAATTGGCTTCCTCACGAGAGAAAGTCATTGTGATCTATTCTGTAAGGTTGACAGCAATTCCATCTCGCGCAGATCAGCCTGAAAAATTTAGAATATGGTTTGTTAATTTTCAAACGGGCTACATACACGAAAGCTTGTAAAATCAAATTGTAAACATTTACACAGTAATCAACTTTATTACTGTTGTTGAGTAAAACTGAAATTGCTCTTTTGATGTTATGATAGCTTGGTTTGCCCTCTTTTTTAACCATTCAATATAATAATGCTTAGAAATTGACAGTGTATCTTAATTTAATGTACTCCACTATATGTTGCTGGCAGTTATGTTATGTCACTTCAGTTTACAAAAAAAGTAATTTAAATGTTTTTTTTTTTTGAGTTATTAAAATTAATGATTTCGGTTTCAAGCTACCGATTTTGATACTCAAACCATCGTTTCATATAAATAAAATTTGCAAGACCAAAAAACACCAGGATTATTTTGCGAAGTGTGCTTTTAGAGTTTTAATGTCCAAACTTAATGAGGCTGTATACCTTTTTGGCAGAATGCACTAAGTTCAATAGTCATTATATCTTCGCTCTTCACGCCAATTCCCAGTAATTGTTGACACGGGTTGAGGACCCGCCTGTGTGTACTCATCATTATGTGTTTACGTCATTGCTTCTGTTTGTTAGCAACACCTGTTAGATTTATGTTTACCTGGTACTTGAAGTGATGGTAGCGTTGTCCAAGGATTCAAAAAGTCAGCTAACGCCATCTATCTTATAACATTTTTTAAACTATTCTTTGTTCACAGAAAACCTTAGTCAATGGTTTGACATTTAATTAATTAAACCAAAGATTGCCCTCGTTCTACCACGTCGGCTTGTCAATAAATAAGCAGAGTTATAAACTTATTGCCCCACTTCGAGTCCAGGTCTATATAACTAAGCTAGACTACCGGTGAGCTAGTTCGGAACTTTGATTACTGAGGAATATTAAATCTGTTGCGGATTTAACAGACCATGTAAAGAGATAGCATTGCTATGCAGAACAATAGAAAGTGTCAATTTAGTTTAGTGTGACAATTCATGATGTTTAGACACTTATAAATGTTTTGTTTACATAAATGGTGAGTCAAATAATCTAAGTCTAGGCGTGGACTTTGATTTATGTGGCAATGATGTCGATCACTGTTGTCTGTTGAGATATAAAATGCAAAATATATAATGAATCTTAATGTAGTACCTAGTTAAAATTTAAACATGTATACTATTGACGAGTACATAAATCGAAGTCACAAGCCTTCGAAACAGCGTTTTTCGCGTTATATGAAGCTGTTTCTATTTGCTTTATGTTTGTTTTTATAGTACAATAAAGTTTTACATAAATAAGTACATAATAACCATCAATCAGCCATATTGCTGTATCATTCGTATGAAATATCCATCGTTGTATCACAAGGGAACCCGATCCAAATATCACACTTGAGTATTAATATCTTGATTTGTAATGTTGCAGATGTGATGTGGATGTAATGAGTAATTGAGTGATGTTTGTGGAGACAGCAGGTCTGGATCTTTTGTGATATATGTAGATCTTTGGTATTGCTCCATGATA
This sequence comes from Euzophera pinguis, assembly GCA_947363495.1. NCBI lineage: Eukaryota > Metazoa > Arthropoda > Insecta > Lepidoptera > Pyralidae > Euzophera > Euzophera pinguis. Next base: position 1,381,524 of record OX376162.1, read on the forward strand.
TTTGATTGTTTTTTAATTTTTTTTTTGTGTCATCTTAATCAAAACGTAAACAGTCTTGAATATTGAAATCTCATCATGGTTGTACCTTAGGCACAGAGTTATTAATAGCACTAGCGTACAGAACGGATACTCACACCATAGAGCAATTACAAAAAGGAGATGCCGTAATAAGCGTTTTGTAAGAAAGTATGTGTGAGGCTACAAGGGGCGGAAGGCAGACGTGCGGGGTGCTTGGTTTCGGCCGTGACTCCAACCATGGAGCACGAGCAATGACAAGCTACGCCCACTTTGTGTCGGCGAGGCGCCAATGATCATATCACTGCGCCATTACAAACTGCATGTCCTCTTTGTGATTGCTCCATGACTCACACCCTAAACAGATACCTATCGCACCTCACCGCCCAAATCTATACTTTGTGTTATTATAAAGCTGAAAAATTTGTTTGTTTATTTGAACGCCCTAATCTTAGGAATCACTGGTCCGATTTGAGAACTTCTTTCAGTGTTGGATAGCCTATTTATCAAGGACGACTATAGGCTAGGACGAAGTCGAGACGGGCTGCTAGTTTACGGTAAAAATCTTTGATTTGAATGACGCATGTCCGTACGCGACCGAATCGTAGTAGTCGTAGGTATTGCGCTCGCCGCTGTTGAAGAGTGTCCGCGGTGTGTCTTGGGGTCTCTCGCGATTACACACGCGGAAATTTTTAAGAATTAGGATGATTTAAAATACTTTTTTTAATGCACTCCCTCTGTCCTTAAACCTTCTTTCTGTGTGATCTATTTTCTCTTTGACACTTTGCCACTCAGTCTTTACTTTTTCGCCCCAATTGCAAATTGACGATTTGAAGGAGGCACGCCATTAAGAAAGCGGAAGATCTAACCACAGTTAAGTGCATTCCTCAAGTTAGGAATCTGCGCATTTGAATTTCATTTGCATAGAAATCGATTGGGAGTTGCCTCAAGGACGCCAATGTTCGGATAATCACTTGATAGTTGATAGAACAATTTTAATATTATAAAATACTGGTAACACCAGATTTGCAAGGAGTTTTAAGAACGAAATAGAGTTGTTCAAAATTATGATGTTGCCTTTAAAATAGGTGGTGTATTCTCAAGCTACAGAAAAAATGCAGTCTGCCTCCATGGTCTAGTCTTCCACGCATTCTATGATAAACATTTTAGGTTCGTTGTTTAACTACAAGCTTTATCTATTAAAAAAAAAAACTATTTATAACCGTATGTTTTTATTTCGTTTACTATTAAAACAGTTATAATTAAAATCACGAAAATATACATCATCAAGTAACATGGCATTCACCATCTTAACCCAAACGATTTGAATGAATATTGCATAGATTAATAATTGGTCTCCGCGGTGCGCGCAAGACCAATTATCAATCTAAGGAAGATTGGTATAATTCAATTGTTCGCTTTTGAACAGTTTCTCATTGCGCTACGTCTTTATTTATCACATAAAGTAATTTCAGTGTTCACGCGCGCTAAAAACGAAATTTGTGTGTAATTTAGGCTGTAATTTAGTCGAAAATCGTGGAACAGTGGAGCTCGGATTTCCTTAACTGAATCGTCGAGATATCTCGGGTTTCTGAGATGTAAGGATTCATTACTGTGAACGATATCGCTTTATTTGTAAAGCGAAACCCACGAAATGCCGTGCACCTACATCTATTTAAATAAAGGGTTTAATGTTACTGTCACAGCGTAAAATAAAAAACAAAAACTATGCTATGTTTCCACCAGAGATGTGCGAGGGTTAAGCATATTGCCGTGCAGCGTGAAGAAAGCGGTTACCGTAAACAATTACCCACGTGGTAATCGAATGCTCACTCGCAGTTTTCCCGGTGGCATGATTGGCACAATTTGATACCTGCCGCCGCAAGCTGGTCGAGGAACCTTGATGTCGACGTTTTATCAAAGATGATCATAAACTATTTAATTTACGCTCATTTCTTACCAAAATAAGTACTATAATTCATAAATGACCTCCTTCATTTGGAGTTTAAGTTAAAGTAGTAATTTTTCAAGTAAGTTCAAGACAGTTCAAGTTAGTTTCTTATCGTTAAGTAACGAGGCGTTCTAACTTAACTGCAACTTGGTACAGTTGATATACAGCTGCATTTAGCTTGATTCATATTTTAATATCTCTCTTTCAAATGATATTTGTTTAAAATGATAGGTACCTATTTCACAATGAGTGTCTAAATAATGAGACAAAATTATCAATTTAGCATTTGTAAGCATATATTTTTTTTCCTTGTCGAGTTCAATGTTCTTCGTTTGCATCATGTTTTTTAATCGTCTATCATGTAAATGATCGAAATTCTAAATACCCAATGGGAGCCAATATTCATGGCTCAGTTAGAGACCACATTCAAATACCCTTTGGAAATATGAAAGGAGAGCTATTTTTAAATCAATGAGTTAAATGATTTTCACTGAATTGGATTTCAGTGAGTCATAGATATTGAAAATAGGGTTCTCCAGCAAGATATTTGACCACCAAATGGCAGCCGGGATCTACGGCTTAACGTGCTTACCGAAACACGGAATCATCATTGTGATCAGACAATCAGGTGATTCAGGCCTGCAATGTTCTTACCAAACTGGAAACAACTAACAAAGTATGCTTCCGATAGAAATCGAACCCATGACCTCCGGGTATTATTACATTTACACTATCAAACTGCAAAATCCCGCGGTTACAAACTAAAAGAAGAATCACAATTGTTCAAATACAAAATTGAGCTATAAATCTAGCTGGGTTAAAGAACTAATCAAGCTGTTCTCAGTTGGAATACCAGGAGAACATGAATATTGTAGTTGATTCGAGCTCGGGCGAGGTCGGTGACTTTAATATCAAATTGCTGTACTTTATGTTTCATAGCTTATAGCACTCAATATTGGATAATATGATTACACTGGCTATTACCCGCGGCTTCGCCCACGTATATATATATACATATTTATACTGCGCCATCGCCTTGTTTAACGTTTTTTCCATCCACCCTAAGGTTTGACTGGAAGAGATCGCTCAAGCGATAAGTCCGCCTTTGTACCTCAATTTTTATGTACATAAATTGTTTTGTTAAATTTGTATTTTGGTGCAATAATAGTACATTATTGCAAAGGCAGCGAAATAGGCAATTGCAGGTCGAGTATGAGTTTGAAGGCCGAGCCGCAGGCGAGGACTTCAATGATACGAGACAGGCAATTGCCATTTCAGCCGAGGCATATATAGTGCTTTTCTTAAAAAAATACAAGGAAATAAAAAAGGGCCTTTTACATAATAAATTTAATTTATTTTACAGTTTGTGCCGAAAGGTAAACGCATCTGTGGCTAATGTGGCTATACAGCCACGAGAACGCAATGTGTACGATAGATAAAAGAGTTCTAAATTCAAACAGCATACCGTTTCATACAACATTGCCGGCGCGCTCTTCGTTCCAAATTCAAAGAACGCGCCGGGAAGTGATTTTGGTTTTTCAGATACAGCCATGAGAACGCAATGTGTACGATAGATGAAAAAGTTCTAAATTCAAACAGCACACCGTTTCATACAACACTGCCGGCGCGCTCTTCGTTTTAAATTCAAAGAACGCGCCGGGAAGTGAATTTGATTTTCAGTCTACGTAAAAATGTTACTTCGCGTGTTCTTTATTCAAAAGTAATGACAATATTTCCGCGCATGTTTAAGAAAAGAGTATTTTTATTGTATTGTAAAATATTTTATATTAATAATTACTAGGTGAAGGTAATTAAATGAAAAAGGTATCCAAAAGGCCTATTTAGTATAAATAGAATTTTGCAAAGTAATTGAACCTTTCTTGTTTACAAAGTTTGAGACGAGGAAACCATAAGTTGGAGCAGTATAAATATTTGCAACAAATTAGCAATTCCCGCGATTTCCATCCATACAGATCTTGTATAAACATCGTATGAAGACAGATTTATCTCTTCCTGATCATGTTTGCCTGGTACGTGACACATCTTCGCAACGCTCCAATTGGTAATTTAAAAACGGAACTGCGATCCGCAGCATTTCTGCCTTTTTGTATTTCTTCTCATTTCTGATCCCTTGGTGCACTTTCGTACTGTCTTTTAAGTTTTTGAATTTATTATGTTTTTTTTTAAATCACAATACCTACCTAGGTACTTATATTTATGGTGAGTGGGTTTCTTTCTTTCGTTTGAGCTCACACCAAAAAAACACACCAGTTTTAATCGACTTTGCATTGAACTGAAGCGTTATAGGATCAAACACTGCGGAAATCTTAATCACTGTCACAGTTCAAAGAGAATGGATCCATTGACAGCCACAGTTTGGCTACAGTCGATAATCGGAAACTTCTTTGTGTCCGTAATTATTTCAGTGTTGTAAACGAAAGTCTTTTAATTCACTTTCTATATATTCCTCCGTGCAGGATGTGTAAAATCGAGAACCTATTATTAAGACTTTGTTATTCGTCAATTCGACCATCTGCATTTCAGTGGACTGTATCTCGTATAGACTGGGAATATGTGATATTTACATACTCGTTTCTCATTGTCGCTACAGCGATATGACTGTAAGAAGGCAAATTCTAACCGGTCATAATGGAAATCCGGAAGGAACTATGATGCTGTAGTGAACTGACTGCAGCAAAGATGATGATGATTATAGGTGTATTTGACTGTGTCAAACTTTGACAAGATTTTTATACGACTCAATATTACAATAAAAAGAAGACGATTCTAAAAACAACAACAAAATTGGTTGATAATTAAAGCTTAAAAAATATCGCATGAAGAAATGTGAGAGCGTGGTGGAGACGTCCTGCTATCTCTTTTGTACGCAAGAAACCAAGTCGCAGTGACGTTACTGTACCCTAATTGCGACCTTTTCATGTTTGGCCTACTAAATTTTTTGATATGAATAATAAAAAAGAATTGAATAGAATATTACCCTATTACGATACCGGCCTTATGCCATAATATTACTTAGCTTAGGGTTAGGAGCAACTGAGATAGGATTGGACTGTCGATACTGTCAAAAATCACCTTTCAGTGCCAACACTTCTGCTTTCCATCACTTCAGAAGCAGGGTTTCATGTTTATTGAGGAAGTTGGCGGGAATTTAATCACGCCCCGCCATTAAAACATAGTAAATCAGGAACAATCGTCGCTCATTGTTTGCTTCTAAATGGTGATCGAAAATAGAATCGGACTCTGCTGACACGGTCTACCTACTTTCTGGTATTTTTATGTTGTACTTACAAGTCTTAACCAGTCCTATTTTTACTCGAGGAATCTGTTAAAATATATACCGATAATTACCAGGTATTTAAGACATCATCAGTATAAATTTAAGATCTGGCTTATAACTTATAAGTGAGGTATTTTTTTTATACACCTAATTAGGCAAACAGGCGTACGGCCCACCTGATGGTAAGTGGTTATCGTAGCCTATGAACGTCTGCAACATCAGAGATTTCACGAGCGCGTTGCCGACCTCTCCGCTGTCAACACAGCGACCCCTCTGGAGCCTGGCGACCCTACTCACCAGCAGGAACACAACACTACATCACAGTGTTATTCGGCTGCGGTTTTCTGTAGGGTGGAGGTACTTCCCCAGATGGACTACTCCTTACAAAATGTCCTTACATCTCTTAAATTAATTAGATCCCTTAATTTTCATATGAATGTCCCTAAATCACCTCCGAACTGAGGTAAGGCAAGGCTAGCATCTTGCACAAGTCCTTATTGTTAGCTCGAAGCAATATTTAACCTCTATATATATAACGACATGGATTCAATGAGTTGCAATCTGAAATAGTGCGCCAAATTACAAGTAGAACATACGTATGCTGTCTCGAAATATACCTTTATCTTCTTCATTCTAGCGTTTTCCCAGTGCCATCGTCAGCTGGTTGCTTCGGAGCCCAGGGTCCGCTTTTCTACATTTATGTCTCCACTTCGCCCGGCCTTCGGCATTCTTGGCAGACAGTCCATTGGTACTACTTTGCGACGTCGAGCCTCTTGGGCGTGCGCGCTCCTTCTACCAATCTATTGATTCATCATCATCATCATAATTTCAGCTGCAGTTAGTCCACTGTTGGACATAGGCCTCTATAATGATTTCCAAAATGACCGTTTGGAAAGCGGCCTGCGTCAAGCGTTTGGCTGCGACCTTTTCCAGGTCATCTGAGCATTGATTTAATGCGTTTCAATCTAATATAGTGCACAAAATTAGAAGTAGAACATACGTATACTGTCTGGAAATATATCAACAAACTGTAATCCATCATCTAACTACAGGTTGAACGGTGACTCATCGCGATACAAGGCGTATGTTTCGGGTGGCCACGATCAGTGCGGGATATAAAAAGAAAATACTATTCTTCTTGTCGAATCAAAATGGCTGAGGACTATCGTTGGCCGCAAAAGGAGCCTCATACGTGCAGTAGTCCGGGAATTTGGGACACACCAATAGAAAATACCATTTACAAGAATTATAAGAATATAGAGAATTATTAAAGCGCATAATCGACGCCTCTTGTGACTAGAAGGCTGGACTATACTTGCCTCAGAGAATCAGCAATCTGTATATAATATGGCAATCCATACAGCGTGGCAATCTATCAATGCTATCAGCCTTCTGAGCACATTCCCGGTCGATAGCGATGCGAAGGAGTTTTAGTTAAATACTATTAAACATATTTTTTTCTTTTTTTTTCTCTTTTTCTATTTTAGTTGTTCAATTGTATAGTAATTTAAGTACATTTAGTTATTTAGTTTAAGTAATAATAAATGTATATATTTTCTTTTATTATATCGAATAAAGGTAGTTCTCGGAATTGAAAACATGTGGTCACCCCATCTGTGCCCCACATTTCAGCACTAGATTGATCAATCCGGTGGTTACTCCTGTGGGTTACTCCGATATCTGGGATAATAGACAATAATCTGTTTATGTTTTAACCCGCGTACATTCCTATTCGCCTTTTGATGTATGTTCTTTGTGTAAACACATTTTAAAGAATATTGACCAGAGTTGATTTATATTTTGTTTGTTTGTTACAAGCTTTTATAACTTCAACGTTTGTATGTTTATTTGTAAGTAGCATTAATGTAACTTGTATATTAGTGCTATTAACATGTGGGCATTTAATACTTACTCATGTGGAAGGTACTTACGTGAATAGATCCGAGCGTGGCAGTGGTCGTGCACCAATCTTGCGTCGATCTGGATCCTTATATTTGAAAGTAGCGTTGCCAGGCGTCCGGATAAAGCCGGGCATAGTTAGGCTTTTTGATTGCGTGTCCGGCCAAAATAAACGGTGTCCAGCTTGTCCGGCTTTTGTTAGGCTTTTTACATTTTATTTAATTTAACAAGATTTATGATAATAATCACAAAGCTTTAAATACTGAGACACAAAGTCCTCAATAATGTAGGGTGTCCGGCCGTTTTAGCCAAATGTCCGGCCAAACCGACTGGTCTGTCAGGTTATTAGATAGTATTTTCTCTATTTGAAAGTATTCTTGCTAACCGGTGAGTTGAATGGTTTTTATTCCATATAGAAAGAAAGAAATATTTTTTTATAAATGATTTTTATTCGATATAATCGATTTTTATCCCACTCACCGATATTGCGTGAGTGATATTTCGTCAATAGATCTCCTGAGGGGTAGGAATGTTCTTGAAAGGCAATATGGGGTGCTATCATCATCTCGAAAGCCAATATTTTATGTGGCGGTGTATGAATAATTTATATCATTTATCGTCACAAAACTTTCGCTACAACAGTATAAGGTAAAAGAATTAATATATTCAGTTACATATTTTCAGTTTCACTGCTCCATCGCACTTCAAATGCCATACAACTCTGTCTACTTATTTACAAGAGTAAAGCAATTATGCATGACTAGCTGTTTCCCGCAGCTCAGCCTGCGTCACAAAGTAGCCTATGTTTGACTCCGGGTCTTCAACTATATTCATACCAAATTTCATCAAAATTCGTTCAGCGGTTTGGCCGTGCAAGCGTAACAGACAGACAGACTTTCGCATTTATAATATTAGTATGGAAGTATGGCTGTCACAAAATGATGCCTCTTTGGCAATATAAGTTTTTCGTTGAATTTCTAAGTACTTAGAAAATATGATTTATCATAAATGGAGTTAGGTGGAGTTTATTCCATTGCTGTTTATCGATTAAAGACATTATATTAAAATTTAATATGCTACTTGACTCTGTTTATATTTAGAAAATATAAAATATATAATACACTGAAAAGTAACAAATTCTGAAAATACAACAAAGTTGGTTATAATATAAAGCAGTAATTAACAATTAATTAATTAATTTTTCTAATGAAGAAACGTGTAAGCAATGGAAGCGTGGTGAGGACGTCTTGCTATCTCTTTTGTACGCACGAAAACAAGTAGCAGTGACGTCACGTCACACTAAGTGCGTCCTTTTATTATTTCTTTACAGTTTCTCATGAGTTTCTCCTCTGAATTCAAAGGCTCATTATCTTATTTATTTTTGAACGGATAACAAAAAATATTTCTGTTTTCGGTTTCTAGTACTTAAATTTAATAGTAAAATACCATATTAATCTTTTCTTTTTTCTTGTTTTCAGGTAACTATCGGCATTTGCAAATTAGCTTAAGTAGAAAGAGAAGGTAAAGGGTAACCTACAATAGGGTACAGTGCATGCTAAGGTTCAAAAATAGTAAGTGATAGCATAGCATCCATGTTTTGAAATACTTCATGCAAATTTTCACTTCGAAATTTCAGAGGCTCTGTAAGTCTTGTACCTGTTTTGGCATGCCAAACAAATAGTCAGGATTCGTAAACGTTTGGCGTGAGGCCAGACAACCTGTTGACTACCATTTGGCTGACGACACCTGTCGTTATTATCAACTATGTAACAAATAAGATGCTAAGTAAACAATGGTTTGCTATAAGATTTTTTCTCCTACATCGCATCATGGTTGCGTCCGCAGCTGTTCGCTTCGCCTAGGAGTTCAGGGCTCGTAGACAAAGTCACAATTTGAAAACGATAACGAAATCCAAAAATAAAAAATGTATGGAATTGACATTAGCCGTGCTAAATCACGTGGTCGATTTACATACTAATTCCGAGAGATAGCGAACACGAATGTTGAAGAGTTTTGTATTGTATTGTATTAAAATTGCTAAGCCGCCTTCGCGCAAGGTTATTTTTCTTGTAATTGCTTGTATTTGACAATGTATCCTTGTTGTGCAATAAAGAGTTTTTGTATTGTATTGTAATGTCTTTATTGTTTTTCGAGTTGTGACTGGCTAAGCCCCCATGGTTTTTTTTCTACTCTTTCTCCTCCGTTTCGGAGCATCTTTCTTAATGAAACCATTAACACTTTTTTGTTCATGATGAGGAGGGAAATACTAAGTACGTCATGTTTAAGCGTACCTCGAACTCCGTAACCATACAACTTCGAATGCAACCAAAATAACGCTAAGATTTTCATTCTAAGAAATTAATCAACATTGATTATATTCTTTTTTATCGTAGTTATCAGTCTTCCTACTCCCAGCAGATTCATATCTCTTAAACTCTGACACTAGGGTGGACAGGGTCGATTGGCCATGCACACTCAAAATTAATAAATATCACTAAAAATATATGTACAAGATGAATTAAAATGTTATTTCATTTAAAACTATCATAAATATAATTTAAAAATAACACTTAAATAACCTTTTTTCCAAAACTTAATTAAATAAGAAATAGAGCCCAAGTCGCCGTCATAATCTTGAGATTAATTTCATCAATTTTATAAAATTCAAAAGTTGTAAAAGTATAATCCTGAAAACATTGGAAAATTTCGTATCTTTTCAAAGTGCTTTACTCGAGTGGGCAGATAAGGCAAGGGTTGTCGAGGGCTAATGGAGCTTATTGTCCAAGTGGCGGTCGCGGGGTATCTAATTTGATAAAGTAACTTAATTTTTTATTTTGATGAGATTACTTTTCATGTTGAGATGATTATGCTTAATCGAAAGGCAGTTTCGCAAAACTGAGACTATACACCCTATAAAGGGTCATTGACAATGAAGCCCACTCGATATAAATGAATAGAGGTGCTAATTTTTATAAAATAAACTAATTTAAAAGATTCGTGTCATCCATTGGTATTTTTCCTTACTTCCTTTCCTTTCCTACTTAAGTTACGAGTAGTTACCTTATTTATTTAACACTTCTTTGCACACAGTAAAATCAAAATTAAGTATGTTACACAAAATGTGAACACAGTATGTACACAGAAGGCGGCCTTATCGCTCAAGCAATCTCTTCCAGGCAACCTTAGGGTAGTTTGAAATATAAAACAAAGGAGAGATACGGATATGGTGCATAAAGAACAGAACAACGCTAGGCAGAATAACAGTAGTACAGAAGTAGACATGTTTAGCGTTACACTATAGGTATCAAATTTGTTGGAGGATATTGAATTCGAATTCCCCGCCAATTTGTAAGATTTGCAAGTCAATCCATGCCTAACAATCCTGCCTCTTTCTATTCCCATTCCTTTGCGGTGCAGGCTGCTCAGTTTTGGAATGCTTTGCCAGTTGAAATACGAAAGGCTAAAACAATTTCATCTTTCAAAAATCAAGTGAGAAGACATTATCTCTCTGCAATTGAAGCTGATCTTGCTCATCGTTAGTCATTTTCTTCTCTTCTTTTATTTTTTATTATTGTATGTTGTATGTAGGTATATGATATGTATATATTCATTAAATGTATTAATTGATTGTAGGTTTATTTATTGACTTTTGTGTAAGGATGATAGTTTAAGTATTTTATTACTGTACCGCCTTTGTTTGTTTTCACTTTTTATCCTATCTACCCTAAGGTTGGCTGGAAGGAATTGCAATAGCGATAAGTCCGCCTTTGTACTCAATATTCTAAATGTATTACTTTTAATTTTAATTTTGTGATTGGTACAATAAAGTGTATATCTATCTATCTATCTAGTTCGAAACTGTTTTCTATATAGCTACCTATCTCCTTCTCTCCCGTACACTGATGGTCCCCTTGAGAGGGGAACTAACAGTCCTTCTCTTCTTGCCTTATCCCTATAAGGGGTCGGCCCCTTAATACTATTTCACCATTATTGGCGGTGTTGCGTCATTTCTGGGCTTACGCCCAACGTGGTAGTAGGGGAACTAACAGTCCAAAGGAAATAAAACTAAAAAAACTACATTTGATTGACTAGTAGAAAATGTCAATTTTGACCTTTGACCTTTTACTACAAAGTACATTCTTAGATTTTGCACCGCATGATCCTTAAAATAATCATTAAAAAACTTTGACCTTTCGTTCGGGTCAGTGTATGTATCGGTTTTGCCTCTCGCCGGAAATTGAAAAGGATGCGCATAATTTATATGGGTTTCGACGTCACAGAGGGTCATTCTCGGTCATTAGTACGTTTCTCTGACAAGCAAATTTCATCAGGGGCCGTTATTTATAGCCAGACCAGAGGTTCGATGTCGTGAAGAAGATTGCAGGCAAGCGCTAGATGCACGCCGGTCATTTTGGAAATCCTTGGGGGAGACCCATGTCCATCAGTGGGCTGACTGCTGTTGAAATGATAAAGATGAAATGTGTCATTCTCAGACACAAGTCTACAATCCGAAATTTTATAAAATTTGGCATGACTTACATAGCTGACTTACTTGTAATCGGAAAAGTTTGTCATGACATGACGATTCGACATTTTAAATTAATGACAAACTTACAAAAGTAGAAGTCGTCAAGCAGATGACCGGTAATAATGAGAATGCAAAATCTTAATTTATATCGAAACAATCCAACAACGGAAACGCTATATATAAAGCTTAGAGAGCTGAAAAGGTATTGCAGGAAATATTTATTTTCCTCTTCAGAAAAATGACGTGATTCATGAGCATTATTTACAATTCTGACTTTTTTGAACCCGTACAAATTAATAAATAATTTATCAATTTTAAAACTATTTATTTATTATAAGATTTATACTGTAGTAAGTTTGCAATATTAATAATTATATTATTGTAGTTTGACATTTATCCAGCCTTACTTTTTTGAATCACAAAATTGGTATTGGGAACTCCAAATAAATCATATCTTGGCATGATTTTCGTTCTCAACCTTCGTAAACAAATTAAATAATTTCGATTACCATTTTAACTGCTCCCTGCTTTGTCTGTGTCTTTACATAGTAGGTTTTTTACACGTTTTCTTATGTCATTGGTCAGGTACATTGCATAGGAAAAAAGGTGAAGAGATATTTCAATCACGTTTTATCGACATGACACAGACAAATTAGGAAGCAGCTTTTAATGTAGAAAATTTAATCATCAAATATTATTGACATTTTAACTGCTGGATGAATGTGAAACCGCGGCACGGCACGGGCACGGGTCGTCGGTCATGTCAGGCGTGCGTACCCGCGCCTGCGGCCAACTGCCGCGTCGCAAACGCTGCGGTTAACAGCCGCGCTTGCGACGCTGGACCCTCTCTCACCCGTGCCCGTGCTTGCAGGATGCATGCGGTCGGCCTACACTCCGCGCTCGCCATTCGCCGCGAGCGCAAACGCCGCGCCGAGCAACAGCGAGCGAAGGAACGACGCTACTCTCTCCAATCCACAGAATCAGGAATCACCTCCCCGCACTGCTCCACTGGAAGCCTAGAAAGACGACGATTCAAAAAAACAAGAACAACCGACAATGAAGTCGTTTCTTCTGTTGGCATGCTCCATCTCGGAGTCGTGTTTCTCGTGCTGGGACTGTTTCTCGTCGGCTCTGGCTGGCTACCCGACGACGTTACGTCTTGGAGCAGCATCGGGTCAGTAAGCTGGTTTAATGAACTAGTCTGCTCTGGGATTTTCGCGATCGCTATTGGCATTTTCTTGATAGTTCTCCACAAGTACTTAATAAAAAGCGAGGAAGACGCATTGGAAGATTATGTACAAAGGCAATTAACGAGATCTCGATCTGGTCATAGATTAGAAAGAGACGCAGAAACCGGGGGCATGCATACGAAGCACGCGAGACGGGCAAGAGCAGCTGCTGAGGTATTACCGGACACTATATTGGAGACGTATACGGAACCGTCACCAGAACGAGTTCACGGGTTTGTCAATGCCCTGGCTACTAACGGCGACGCTTTGAGAGACTCCCCACTAGAGCAGATTGTTGAAGAAGAAATATCAGTGGTGTCGGAGAGTGACAGGCGCCTCGGAAGATTCAACAAAGATACGTATTCGACACCCTCAGTAGCTGCCAGTTTGAGTCCGGGATCACCATCCGATACCAGGGAGTTGCTATCAGATGGACGTTACATGATCATGTCAAGGATGTAAAGTGAATTAACTTCATTATCAATATTTATCTGTGAAAACTTTCAGTGTAGTAATTTGCAATTTGTATACAATAATTTTCGTATATTAATTCACTTATTTCAATCCGTGAATTTCCAAGAACAAGTTCATTCGGAAGTGACACGAAAGAAATGAATTAATAAGAGTTGCTACTGGTCTTTAGAATAACTGGCATTTGCAAGTTCGAAAGCTTCAAGCAAGGCCAATTTAAAAGCAGGCTTCGGAGGTTGTGTGTGTTTTAATTTATTTTCTAACGCTTTTGTATCTTATATTTTAACAGATGGACCAAATCTTTGGTAGATTTTAGTAATAAGTTTTGCCCCATTTATAATTACAACTTTAGCTCTATTTACTATCAAGTCCTGTTTAGTTCTTTTGGTTGCATTTATAATTGGGGCATCGTTGTATATTTGATTATTTACAATTGTCATTCCACGTGTATTGGCTTGAGACTGATCGTTATAAACTGTTCTTATAACTGTACATTTTTATATGATATTGATGTTTGTTTGTCCTAAACTTGTATTGTAATTAGTTTTAGACATGTTTTGTTTTTCGCGGTTTTTAGAAATTTTTGATCTGATGATTGTTTTTTCAAAAATATATCTAACGGTGCCAAAATATGAATGGCAATAATACTCTTTTAAACAGAACATAAATATTATGTATAATGAGAATTTACATATTTATATTTGCATTTCTGTTAGCATCTTCTCCATTTGAGAAAATACAACAAATACAAATATTATTATAATTTTCTTTTAAACACACAAATTTTTGATCAACTGTTTTTTTAATGAAATAAAGTTTTACAATAGATTTTTGAACATTCCATTTAACAATTACAATTTTAAAATAATTATTTATTACATAAGTATTATGTAACTGTTTGATGGTTGTTATAATATAAATTATTTTCCACCTTTATAATCGCTAAGTAATATTTATTTATTATTCCAAATTATTTTACTTACGGCTGTGAACAACATTTTTCCTGATTAAGTTGGTCAGATTGTCAAATTATATTAATATATTATGTACTTATACATTTTTAGCATTTCTGATATTATAAGCTTACACAACACGAGCTTAGCTTTATAATGCTCAAATTTATCATAGAAGTTATCACTTTTCTATATCTCCCTAATAGTTTTGTTTATCTTGAATAAGAAAGTAAATTTGGAAAACATCCTATGATTATTAGAGGCCCAATAAAAAAAATCTTATATGTTTAAAACAATCGTAAAATTTACTAAAAAAGAGTGTAAAGGAATATTTATGTGAACAATTTTGTGAATGTACTTTGGTTGTAAATATCAATATGCGATATTTTATGGGAGTTTTCCACATTTGCGTCAAAACTTTTCCTCTCGCATCTTCCCTCTATGTTAGACTAAGTGCTGTCTATAAACATTGCCTTATTAAACTATTCACTACTGATTGTATTATAAAATTAAAAGCACAATTTTATCGATAAATAAGAAAATGTTAGAAAAATATTTGATTTTTATATTCCTATCTATGATGTAGAAAAAATTGTGATTTCGTTACTGGAAGCTTTGTCGAATTAAAATTTTACCCCCTTATTCATAAAATTAACGAACGTTCGATAAGTCCAAGTTAACTATAAAGTGTTTCGTCTCGTTCTTTCACGTCAAATATAGCTAAGACAGAAAGGTACTAAACATATTTTAGTTAATGTAGGCTTAACGAACTTTCGTTGATTTTGTTGGAATATAAAGATTGTTAAAGAAGATCGAAAGGATAAATTTTGAGAAAAATTAAACAGACGCGTTGTTATCAATTAAATTGAAATTACCGTCATCATTATCGTTTTGGTCATCGGTTACATTGTCAATCGATCATGCACACCATGCTCACCCAATAATAATCAATGATAATTCGATTCATTATAAAAATATTATATTACTGTAATATTTGTAAAAGTAATATTTGTTATAAAGATAATAAATGAATTGACATTTTTTTTACTATTTCGATAATATTTATTACAGTTTTTTTTTATCAAATATAGAGACTATTTCTTATTTCAAATATATATTATTATCTTTTATCCATACTTAATTCACCATTGATTATTAATAATTGTATTAATGGATACACCAACATACTTTTATTTTCAATTCAAATAAAAAATTTGAACTGTGTTTTAAATTTAGAGTGTGACTACAATATTATATTTTCCTTAAAGTGTGGCCAAGTGGGGAACCGCCTCTCGGCCTCTGACGTGATTTCTTTAACGACCACCAGATGGCAGTCGGAGCCAACAGCTTAACGTAATATATTAGTTTTAATTTGACAAAGATTCAAATAAGGAATGAAGTAGTCTATTTTTACCTTCAATCGTCATAATAATATTATATTATACTTACTCGCCGGTCTAAGGGGTGATGAGGTTTTTGTGATATTTTCCTAACATAGTGTCACTTGATGTCTAGTACTTGCTAGCTTGTGGGTGTGTAGGATAAGGAAGCCTAAAATCATTATGTTTGCCTTACGATAACTCGCAAATGTTTAGATATACTTGCTTGAGTATTAAAAATTATTTCACTAATTCATAGTCGATACATATGAAAAAAATGAAGTAAAAAAAAGGAAGTTATTGTTAATTGCATTTTAACTATTTTTTAAACTATTAGATATAAACAAATAGCAATTTTTGTCAAATTGTCATATATATTGTTAATAAATGACAGTTTTACATGGCGACTATTTATCTTTACTATTAATAACCAATTGAAATGCCCACACGAAATATTAGGCCAAGCATAATGGTTTAAAGGCAAGCACATACTTTACGAAGCACAGAATTTCCGTTATACAGGGTGGATTCAAAAACATTGGCATAATTTCCACTGATGAAAGTGCTAATGAAATTCAATCCGACAGAAAACATAAACTCGGCGTATATTTATGTTCTGAACTTGAAAAAGCTACATACGGCGAGTTTATGTTACATAAGTAATGTTACAGATAAAATAGCTAGAATATTTAGAAAAAATAATGTGCATGTTGCCCTAAACAAATAATACTTTATGGCACCTTTGTAATACTAAAGACAAAATTAATTCAAATAAAAAATCGGGCATATATAATTGAGCTGCGATGATTGTCAACATACATTTATTGGACAGACTGGTCGTAATTTCAAAACTTGTTATAACGAACATTAAAACGCAGTTAAAAATAAAGACCTTAGTAAAATTAAAGAAACATTTATTAGAATAAAATCATAATTTGTCACCTAATTATGATTTTATTATAAAAAAAAAGCTTGACATATTGGAGAAGTTAGAAATAAATAAAAATAAAAGTTCAAATATTCCCTTAATTAATAAACAAACTGATTTAAATAATTCTTCATTACTTAACATATTTCATAATCCCACCACTTAGTTGTGTTGATAGTAGTATAATGGGGGGGATGGACAGCGGTACGAAGGTTTTGTGTCATTCGTCGTTTGTACGTCTGAGGATGAGTGCCTGAGGATGCCTCGCGTAGAGGCGAAACACGTGTCGCATGTGCAAACTAATGGTGGCATGCCCATGTTGGGACTAATAGTAGTGGGTGGGTGCCGGCCGGCAATAGTTTGCATGAACTGGTGGCGGAAGCACGCAAAATAATTTGGTATGTGCTAATACTTTTGTATGGAACAGCTGATTTTTTCAGTCTGATTGTTTCGGTCCCGTACACAAAGTTACTTATATTCATGAGTACTTTCACCAGTAGAAATTATGCCACTGCTTTTGAATCCACCCTGTATATAATGTAAGTAATTTATAATAACAAAAACTCTCCAATCCTAAATTACTCAAATGTTATAAACCGTCAATATAATAATTATTACATACATATTTAAATAATATAATAAACTGTGTCAGGATATTGAAGGAATTGCATATATTATATACATGGGAGATATTTTATTATACACATTATAACATTTTATTACACACATATGTAATTTCATTGGGGCTTAAAAAATAGAAATATACAAGTAGAGTTATATAAATTTTAATAAATTTGCTGAATATATTTATTTGTTATTTTAACAATTTATTTCTGTTTATAAATTATTTTATATTTATAGTTTTATGCAACTTTAAAATGTGAATAATAAAATATATCTTTAATTGAATGCACACCAGCATAGCGCATATAGTGTATGCACACTTTGATTATGAAATTTCTCGTGCCTATACTACTTTTATACATAGTTTTAGAATTATTCGAATAGTTGCTCTAAGTCTCATCTGTACATATTCATTTATCAATAAAAAATTTCTCCATTAATGATGCAAAAAGGTATGTTATATTGAAATAAACTGTTTAAAAAAGAAATACAGAAAATCAAAATCGAGAAAGAAAATTGATTTATATCCAGATTTTCGAAAATACAGATTTAAATAATTTATTTCAATACGCGTATATAAAACATCCTGTGATTGTAAAAAAAAAGATCATTTTATGTAGTTTTATTTGATTTTACATTTTTAAATTCTACAATATGTGTCATTATATATGGTTTGGTGTTGTGAGCACAACTTGTAAGTCTGACTGCAGAGTGTAAGACACTGTCTAGGATAGATAAGACAAATATTATTTAGAGTAGTACGTCAACCATGATATTATTGACCCAGATGCTAGCGAATGCGTAACAATTTAGTATTTGAAATCTGTAAATACTCATAGATAGATATTTCATATTATATCTTAACGCGGTCGCTATATAGCATCTGCGTTAATATTTCTGTCCTGAAAAGGAGTTACTATTCACAACTATTCTAAAAATATATTTTATTGAGTAAAACAAGAACAATTCAGGATGAACAGAGGAATTATTAACGAGTCCGGATTTTCATATTGCATAATATTGAATACTAGCTGTTTCCCGCAGCTCCACCTGTGTTAAAAAGTATCCTATGTTTGACCAAGAAGAAGACCTTCAACTATATTCACACAAAATGCAGAATTCATACAAAGCGGTTTGACCGTGAAAGAGTAACAGACAGACGGACAGACATTCTTTCGGATTTATAATATTAGTATATTATTATTAATATGTTAAAAATCAATGACAAAATTAGAGCTTCATAAGATATTTCAATTAATGTCTCTGTGAAAGTAAATTTTTAGTGAGGTTATTTTGTTTATTTTTGTTATTTCAAACGTTTTATTTCATAAGTTTACAAAGTTTTACCTATATACAAAAAAAAATAAATTTGAACTGATAATTATGAAAAAAAATTATGATGAAAAAGAAAACTTTTTCATTGAAGATTGTGTCTTACAGTGTGCAGGATATTAAATGTGATTATTTCTTGAATTTCGGTGTCGTGAAAACATGTTTGTGAACGCTTTTGCGCATTTTAATATATATTCACTTTAACGCAATGCACGGTGTTGTTCATTCGTGTGATAATTTTAAGATTTTTGTGTAATACACATAAGGTCTAAAATAAATCATTAGTACACATTTACAATTTCCAAATATGGTGCTTGTATGTATTTATCGTCAAATGATCTGCTTTTGTAAGCTAGAGGTATATTAGGGCAATATAAAAGAATATTACAGGTTTATAGTTTTTTATTAATTTTAGTTTTAATTTGTAATTATAAACTTATTTGTTTATAAATTTTGTCTGAATAAATACATTTGCCAAGAAAATAAATATTACAAGATCAACTCTTTTCTGTTATTATTAAATCAAATTTTATAACTTTGTTAAAAAGGGTTATTTTAAAACCATTGACCAAATTTTTATAGTGTGTTTAGTACGTAAAATTAAACGACTTTAATAAAAAAAATTAGTAAAAACCGAATGGTATATTTTTTCAATGAGAGTGATTTAGTTTCACGGTGTAAAAATTTGGCTAATGGTCTAAATAACACCGTATAAGCTGCCAAAATTAATGTTAAGGTACAACATTTATTTAGCCTTCCTAAGGCATGCAAAACTAAAAAAAGCCACCAGTTAGTTTTGGCCGGCAAAAGTTTTCCTGAACTAACTGGTGGCGAAAGCACGCATAATAATTTGGTAAGTGCTTAGTACCTCTTTACCATGCAAAGCCAAGCACTGAAAATCCAAAATCCTTAGACGCACAAATAATTTGCTAGGTGTAATTAATAATTTGAGTTCCACAAAGTCCAGAATCAATTAAATAATATTTGGAATATATTGACTAGCTTACCAGTACATGATTTGACGATATTGTACTACAAACTCTATATGTTCTGCAATCGGAGATGCTACCTTTATTCTCAAAATGTCAAAATTTAAGTTTATTTTCAAACACATTTTGCTAGATAGCCGGGATAGGCACATTAAAAAAGAAGAGTTTGCGATTATGCCTATGTAATAAAGAACACTAACCCCCAATCGACTCAACCTTACTACAACTCATTGGTATGATTAGGCGACACTAGCTTCCTTGACTTGAGATGATTTCTCATTGGAGATGAGTGTCGAACTGTCAAATATAAGGTTGGTCGAGAGGTACCTTGAGACGTCCTTGAAATGAAATAAAGTGGATATCAATCGGTTTTTCGCCACTTTTGGGCTAGTTATCTACTTTATTTTATTTTTTAATTCTTTTTTTAAAATTTTTCTTAATTCTTTCAATTTTTTGTTAATCTACATATAACATACGATCTGTGTGCCAAATTTCATAACGCTAGGGCAATTGAGAGTGGCCTAAAGGTTTTGATTACCGATCAGTGCCAAAATTAGCTATTTTCACAGGGTTATATTTCAGGATCTACTGAAGCTATATCTATGAAATTTGGCATACTGCTTTAGTACTAGTATATGATTACATAGGTATAATTTTATCTCTGTACTTGCAATAGGCACTGAGCTACAGGGGGGTCAAAAGTGGGTCGAAACGGTTCGTGTAAATAGTGCACGGCATGCGCGCGGCCTGTTGCTGGAACTTGGCCTGCGCACTACCGTGCGCTTAGATCTTTGTGATTTGCCCCTATATATTTATTTATTCATCTTTTCGTATCAATGGCAAATAGCTTACACGTGGTTAGGCCAGACAGAGATTGACATGTAAGGATATATTATTGTAATTAAATTATTACTTAATGTGTATATTCTTGAGGATATCAGGAACGTCTCTGAGTGCAGTTGTATTTTTCTGTTTGTTTCATCATACATTATGATTTTGAATCGTGTTACATAAAAACGTATTTCTCATTTAAAAAGTAATCACTTGTTTTTCGACAGGATGTCCTGTTTAGGAAATTTTAATATAAAAATGCAGAAAATTCAATAAATTATTGACAAACTATTTAACAGTACTAAAGTACTGTTAAATAGTTAGTAAACAAGTAGAGAGCTATTGAAATTTTAAATTAAAAAATAATGTTTAATTATTGTCAAAATATGATGCGCCTAATTTAGCATCAAATGTATACATTACATTTAAAAGCTATGGTGGATTATTAAAAGAAGAAATCGAATATCCGAAACTGCAAACATTATTTATCATACTTCTAATTTGTCATCCTTTTATGTATTTTAACATTTTTAACTGATGTATTGTAATATAAACATTTTGTAATTTTTAGATTTTAACTGGGCCTTACACGAGAGATAATATGGCTTTTAATGATGAATGTTTTTGATGAAAAAAGAAATATTTGTTCAAAACATCAATTAGGTAATATTACTGAAGGATCGTTTAGCATTTTAAAGGTTTCAATCAGTTCTCTAGATTTTATGTTTCTCAATAAAAATAAGCAATCAAAACTTTTCTTTTCATAAGCGAACTTTTTCGTATTTTTAATATTTGCACTAAAAACAAACTTTTATATATCACGAAACAAATCCAATTTTCATTTTACGTTCAAGTTATCCTTATTTGTTATATATATGTATTTATACATAGATACTAAACCGTTTATAACTGAATGCAGTAAGTTTATAAGCCATTAAATTACACTATATCTTATTTCGGATTTTATCGCATTTTTGAAACACTTGTTTGAAACGTTAGATGTAAATTGAATAAGTGATAAACATGATCAGATATTTTTAAAACTGTTTAATTAAATGTGTAACAATCGCGAAAATTAATGCATCGTTATGTTTGTTATCTCTCGTGTAATTTTAATTTTGCATTGAATCACGTCATCTCAATAGCATTATATTATTTCAATCAATTTATTACACTTCATTATTAATAAAGTAATAACAATCTACTTGTCTTTTAATTTTATTATTAACTTTTAATGCAACAGGGATGGTTTATAGTTGACCTTGAAAAACAGTCAATAACTAAGAAAAAATAACAAGGACTACTTATATAAATTATTTAAAAAAAATCGTAATACTTCTTCACGCAACCCTGTTTTCCTAGTTGCGTCGCCAGCTTACGCTTCAGAGCCTAGGGTACGCTGTATGTCATGGTTTAGGTTTATCGGCCGAGATTATTACGATGAAGCGATTGCTATCTGAACCCCGTAATCCTTTTTACTGGGAAACTAAATAAAAAAATAGCACAACCATTTGATCATACCTACATAGCACTTCCATCTTATCTTATTTCTTTGGCTGTACAATAAGAGACCCCGTAATTTTACGCAATAACTTGTATTACTCCGCGGCAAAGGGAGCTAAAACGGTATTGCAAGTAGGTCAGAGCCCTTCAAATGAAAGGGATTGAAGGGTTCTAAGGGAAATCCGCGGTTTACTGTGAACATTGTACGTACAAGGCTTTATTATATGGTGGTCTTCCAATTTTCTTTGGAAATATTTGATGCATCAATTGTATTCACTTCTTTGAAATATGTAGGTAAAATATCAGGACGCCGATTCTCGCGCCCATAGAGAATAAGAAAAAAACATGTTCATTGTCAAGAATACACCGTAACGTTTAAGGTTCAGAATTTCTTTCGACAATTCTCGCATTCGACTTATCTCTAAAGGCGTGAGGTAGGCTGTAAGATAATGTAACACTTAACCTGTTACGTTGATAAGTAGCTTAATTCTAACAGACTACGATCACATTTGACCACTAATTGCATTTGAAACGTGAATTAGTTTGTAGGTCACCGCCATCCTTAGAGTCGTTAGTCCGCGCATATTCTTCTAACTCAAATAAAAACTATATTAAGGAGTTGCTTATATATCTATAATACGTATGAATAAAAAAATCCTTCAACGGAGAATTTTTCTGAGTTTTGACTTTTATTGTTTGATGTTTTAACTTTTGAGAGTTCGAAGAATTTGCTATAATGGTCATTAACGACGTAAATTCAAGAATTAAGTTACAGTTAGCTAATGGTTTTAGGGTGCTATTTTTGATATGCAAAATCGGTGAATAATTTTCGTTCGATATCGAATGATTTTCATTCGTCATAATTGGTGAGTCGAACGACTTTCATTCGATATGTGAGATATTCGAGTGAAATATTCGGATTCTGCCAGCAATAGAAGTTTTAATGAAATGAGTTTGTTTAGCGTAATTTCGTACAAGCTTGTTTTTCCTAGTCGCGTCTTTAGTTTATGCTTTGAAACTTTTCTTTTGACGTGATGTATGCTGTACGTCAGGTTCCTAGATTTGGCGACACTAGTGTGGAGCACAAGTGCACAAGCACTCCACACACAATGGAGTGACTGCCGTCTGACCCTTTTTACAGGGAAATCAGACCAACAGGCCCATGACCCGAGGTGTGTTAGTGGCCAATAGTGTCAGATTTTTTCAGCCTGCCTAAAGACATTTGAATGAATGAACACTTTATTGCACCATTTACATACATTTAAGAAAAGATACAGCATTGAAACCAATTAACATTAAGAGAAATGAGTACAAAGGCTATCGCTAATGCAATCTCTTCCAGCCAACCTTATGGTAGAAAGGAGCAGAGAATAAAAAAAACTTGAGCGAGCGATGCATTTGACGAATTTTTTTAACGTATACCGAAGCCTAAAGACGGAGTGTTGATATATTTTTGCTGTTAGAACAAAACAAAACAATTAATACTATTTATTGCAACAAAAAAAAAATTATTACAAAACAGACGTACATGAAAATGAGGTACAACGCTTCACACAAGGACTCTTTTTCGAAGGATGTATGTAACAAGGATAACGTAATAAAGAATTGGAATTATTAAGATCTATGGATCACCGGAAACAGGTGAGCCGAGTGATTGTCAGTCCAAATAGTACGATTCTCGTTTTTGTAATTGTAAAGTTAATATTGGCATTCGAGTCAATGTAATGTTGTTTATGAATAAATGAATTGAATTGGGTATTCTACAAATTTTTATTTTTTCTTTCATATAATATTTTTATTTCCAGAAACAGAATTATGAAAGAATTTTTGTAATCCGTTCAAAAATAAATAAGTTATAGCCTTTGAAATTCGGCGGAAGGGGAAACTGTCAAAAAACAAGAAAAGTATGCACTATGTGAGCTGTGACGTCACTGCCACTCGGTTTCTTGCGTACAAAAGAGATAGCAAGACGTCCCCACCACGCTCCCACTTTTCTTTTAGAGAAAACTTTAAAATCGAATTACGGCCTTAATTAACAACCAATTTTGTTGTTGTTTTCAGAATCAGTTACTTTTTAGTGTATATTTTGTTTAGTATAACAATATTAACCAAGTATGAATACAGTCAAGCAGCCTATTGAATTGACTTAATCGGTTAGTCGAACGATTTGCATTTGAGTCGCAGAATTTTCGTGAGTCACAGATATCGAAATATACTCCTCGGGGTCAATTCCGCTAATAAACTTTAAAAGACCATGCAACTGATATTCAATTACGATGCATTTTTGATGTGCTCAATATTGGTATTCTGGTAACACAATTTTGAACCTCAATTTAATTGCAACTAAAACGTAATTAAATGGTATAGTAGAAAAAATGGAAATATAATAAATAACAGAGTACCGATTATTGAAAAAGTAGATAAGTTTGATATTTTTTTGATTAGCAAAATTTTCCAGTTGCAGTTCAATGGAATGCCAATGGAATACGATTGGTCTTAAAATTAGTAACAGAATACCAGAACCGTCAAAGTTGTATTTGCGATCCAATTACGATTCAATTGTGCACTATGTAAAATGAGAGAATTGACGCCCAGAAAGCTTTTGTTTTATAGGGCCTTGTTTGTTTTCATTTTACACACAGGACATGGCAGAAATAGGTCGACGTTCCAAAGAGTACTTTTATAAATGAAAGTAAAGTTGTGAGCACGTAAGTTGACGCCCGACCCATTTAGGGGTCTCTACGGTACGGGACATTTATGGGACAGTGTTTCTCAAAGTAAAGATAAAGAATTGTATGAATTTAGGTACAAATGAGATGTCAAAAAATAACAACAATAATATCTCCAAATCATTTCGAGCCCCTGACACCACCTACTTCCATTTCTGGTGGTCCAAAGGGTTTTTAAGGTTCTGTACTGTACCTCAAATGGTAAAAAAGGAACCATAGTCTTACTCGTGTCGTCTGTCTGTCCGTCTGTCACATTTTTGGTGAGATAAGTGATTTTTTTATAACTTTTTTTTTTATCTGTACCGTGTGATAAACGAAAGGGCTATTTCTATCTACTTTCCATTAATACCAAAATAACATGAAGTGCACGTTTAGTATGTGAAATTAGCATACTCGATATAAAAATGTAACAGTTTGAGAAACACTGTGAACATATGCGAAATGGGATGTTTCCCAAAGCCACATCACTACCAAGTAGTGTCGACTCAACTCGTTGTCACAACATTCCGTTGTTTTGTTGATTTTCTTCGTAAACATAAACTTTCTGTTTATTGTTGGGTCGCATATGGCCTCCATGGTTGCCTTAGACCCGAGATTGTGAATTCGATTCCAATGGAATTTTACTTTTGTTTAAATATTGCGTCTTCGGCGTACGCTTTAAAGCCGTAGGTTACGCTGCTAATCTTGGTTAGGACCACAGAACAGATTAAAGAGGTTAGGACCATGCTTTCAATCTTGATCCTTTCAGGAAGCTGAGCAAACCTACAATACAACAAAATACAAATCCATACTAATATTATAAATGTGAAAGTCTGTCTGTGACACTTTCACAGCCTAACCTCTGAACGGATTTTGATGGAATTTGGTATGAATATAGTTGAAGACCTAGGGTCAAACATAGGCTACTTTTTGATGCAGGCGGAGCTGTGGGAAAAAGCTAGTACTAAATAAAGCATCAAAACCGAAAACAATACAAAAACATTAATACATTTATAGATTAATGAAAATCTGTAGGTATTCGTGCGATACAAAAATAGATAAAGGTCAGTGTTTGGGTTCGAAATACCTGGTTAACTTTGAAAAGGCTTAGAAATTATTTTAGGTATCTGGTTATTACTGGACATCGTTTTAAAAATGTATGGACAAAAAAATGAGAAATATGGTATGTATTTGTACCAGCGAGTAAACCATGGCATAAGATAACCATGATAAATAAAAACTCACAAACTTTCAGATTTGAAACACTGCGAAAAGTCAAAAATAAAAATTCATTTATTACCAAAGAAAAACAAATACCTTTGCACAAATTGACCACGATTCCCAAACCTCCCTAGCTTGGGAATCTTTAGTACCTTTACCAAAAGATTTAACACACAGATCAATCGGAATAATACATAAAAATAAATGTTAGGTTATTACTGTGATAAAATTAGATACATGCAGGAAACTTTGAATAAATCAAATTATTTCGCAGTACTTTATATAAAACTAGCTGTTTCCCTTAGCTCCACCTGCGCTATATAGCCTATGTTACTCAGGGTGAATGTAGCTTTCCAATGGTGAAAGAATTTTTGAAATCGGCACAGTAGTTTTTGAGTTTATTCATTACAAACATACGCACAAAAATACAAACCTTTCCTCTTTATAATATTAGTGTAGATATAAAAATTCTAGAATAGGTAATTATTGAAATTTGACTATTATGTTTACAAAATTAATTTACAATTAAAGGTAATTATTTCAATTTTAAATTCGAGGAAATGTAATTAATTAAATATTAACAAAGTGGATATACAAAGGTTGGCTGTTAGATAATACTATTAGCATTAAGTCCGCCGTGAGTCCGCCTATTGTGATACACAATTGTATATTTGTATAATACAGTTTTAATAAATAAATACAGTTTTTCGACAAATATAAAAAATCTGATCGGAATCCCATACACAATGTGGAGTAAGAAATTCAAAAAAAGTACTGTTTCAACTCTATCACATACATTTTAGAGGCTACGTTTTTAAAAAATCAGACAATGTAAAAAAGGATGAAGCTTTTGGTCAAAATGTGCCCAGCAGGGAAACGTAGCAGAGAAAATAAGATATTTAGATGGAAGCTTTTTGAATCTGGAAATGTTTGTGAAAAGAAAGGATTTTTGAGCCGCCATTTCCCATTTTATTTTTTTGCAAAGGGGTACGCGACATCATCATTCATGAGTTTTTCCCAGTAGTGATGTGCCGTACCCGGAAAATTTCGAAAACTTTACCAATATTTTTGGAATCATTGGTAAATTTTCGGAAATATTGGAAGCTAGCTGTTTCCGTGAATTTACCAAAGTCACCTGGGAACATACTATATTTTACTAATATACTAATCCACACTTCCATACTAATACTATAAATGCGAAAGTCCGCCTGTCTGTCTGCCATATCTCTTAACGGATTTTGATGAAATTTGGTATGAATATAGTTGAAGACCCAGGGTCAAACATAGGCTACTTTTTGACGCAGGCGGAGCTGCGAGACACAGCTAGTTTCCAATATTTCCGAAAATTGACCAAAGATTCCAAAAATATTGGTAAAGTTTCCGAAATTTTCCGGGTACGGCACATCACTACTGGAAAAAACTGACGACGTGACGCAGGCGGAGCTGCGGGCAACAGCTAGTACAGTATAAAACAGACTTAAAACAAATATTGTTTTAATTAAGCAGATCAAGCGATTTGCAGTGCTATTCAGAATGTAGATGCGGTAGCAGTAGTAGTTCAAATAGTAAAGTTAAGTTGCCAGAAATTAAAATTCCTATATTCTCCGGAAAGTACACAGAGTGGCGGACGTTTCGCGAACTCTTTCTTGGCCTAGTACATAATAACAAATCATTAGATGATGTTCAAAAATTTTACTATTTAAAGAGTCATATAAGTGGGGAAGCTGAATAGCTATTACGCAATGTCGAAGTTACATCCGACAATTATTCTTGTAGTTGGGAAAAACTGAATCAAATGTTTGATAATAAGATGTATTGGGCAAATGAAGTTTTGAATCGTTTGTTAAATTAGAAAAGCATACCTTCAGAATCGGCTTCGGATATTAAAAACATTG
Organism: Euzophera pinguis; assembly: GCA_947363495.1. Classification (NCBI taxonomy): domain Eukaryota; kingdom Metazoa; phylum Arthropoda; class Insecta; order Lepidoptera; family Pyralidae; genus Euzophera; species Euzophera pinguis. The sequence goes on from OX376162.1 coordinate 1,409,278, forward strand.
TAAATATAACATCCGATTATAACAATCGCGAAAACATAAGAAATCATAACATCCGATTGTTTGGGATCAATTGCTAAACTTGGTGCAGATATTTCTTCCTGGGATATCATCATTGTGTATATAGTTAGCTCTAAATTAGATAAGAAAACTCTAAAGGCCTGGGAACTGTATATAGCTTCTCAGAGTAAGGACGAATTACCTACATATAAAGAGTTCATTAAGTTTTTGACTGATCGGTTTCGAGGTCTGGAGAGTTTAAACGATAAGTCCAGGCTGTTTAGACAGAGGTACGAGGGGTGTTCAAAAAGTAATGAGAATGACTATGTTAAAGCGAAGGTAGGTATAATATAATTTTATTTTTTAACATAATCACCCTTTAGGTTAATACATTTTAAATATCTTTTTTCCAGGGCTAGTATACCCTGTTTAAAAAATCTTCGTGGTCACTAAAAAAATCCTTTACAGCCGCTATCACTTCGTCATCATCGTAAAATTTTTTGCCTCCTAAGTATTCCTTTACCCGAGGAAATAAATAAAAATCACTAGGAGCTAAATCCGGTGAATATGGGGGATGTTTAAGGATGTCGAAGCCAGCGTCTCGGATTGCTGCCATGATAACTGCAGACTTGTGTGCCGGTGCGTTGTCTTGATGGAACAAAATTTTTCAAGCAAAAATATTTTATCACTACACGAATTTCAGTTTTTACCATTTTTATTAACGCTTAACGACAAGTCACAAACAAATGCGTATCGCTTAACTCAGCACAACGATAATAAACTAATTATTTGAGGGTATTCTTACAAAGGTCTAAGCTATAATAAGTACTAATTATTTTCTCAAATTACCCTCAATAAGTATGTCATTCTCATTACTTTTTGAACACCCCTCGTATTAAGGAAACTTCATCATTTCATATAAGACAATTATCTTGCGAGTATTGTACAAGTGATCATAAATTAAGTTCTTGTATAAAGTTTAGGACAGAAAACAGTGAAACCCGTCGTAGTTTTGTTAAGGAAACAGGTTTGTGCTTTATTTGCTTATGATATTATTAATTGTGAATGAGTTTAGACGTAAACCAGCGAATTCTGTAAATCCTATTATCTCGTGCGGTTTGTCAGATTATAAAAAAATGTTTTGTTGCCAACCGCTGTAGTTGAGACTGATTAGAAGTATGGTTGTTGTAATATAGTTCGAACTATTTTAGATCAAGGATCCCAACAATCATACATCACAGAGGATATGGTTCAGCGTCTAGGCTTGAATAAAACTCATTCTGAAGATATTAAGATATTGCTATAGGTGTCGGTGATAGCAAAATTAAATCGAGACATTCTGTTAGGCGCTGAGGTTTACTGTAACATTCTGCGTACAGGCTTAGACAGGTGTAGAGAGGGATCAATAATTACGCAGAACACATCATTTGGGTAGATAGTTTCTGGTCTTGTTAATTGTCAATAAATTAAATTATATGTAATTGAATAAACAGTTGTCAACAAAGTAAAATAATATGTATTTGAATAATCTGTGGGCGGTGATTTAAGGACATTTTGTTGATTATGTCCTTGGTGGGCGGTATAAACAGGACTAGTACAAAATAAGGTTCCTAATTCAAATACTGGCCACTAAGAATATTTGTAAAAAAGGTTAAGATCTTGTATTATTACGGTTCGAATTATATCGTCTGTCTACATATAGAATTTTCCCGCTTTTTGGATTAGAGAAGAAATGTTTTGTTGTTGAAAATTTATTTCAAAAATACATTTTATGTTTTTGCCACTACACCATGGTGTTATTAGAAAATTTGTAACAATCCATACACGAATGCTAGTAATATTCCTTCCTAAAGTAGTTTGTTCACAGCTGATCGTCGTGGTGATGAGCCCGACTGCTTATTTATTTGTTAAAACTTTATTGTTTTGAAAAGTAAACAAACTACGGAAATGCTAAGATTTTTACTCTACCAGTCAACCATTATAAGAAACAAAAAGAGAAACTGAACTGAACTGTTCCACTTCTTCCACTTGTGGAATGAATTGCCATGACCAGAGATTTAGAGTTGCTTGGTGATTTATTTATGGTGATGGATATATTTTGTCTGTAAATCTGTATTTGTTTGCATAAATATAAAATTAATTCCGTTGAAGGTCTGAATATTGAGCTGCTGCCTGATTTTGGTCAGAACATCGAATCGGGCTACGTTTTCTGGATCTTTTTCCGTCTTTTCTACCAGATTCTATGATTTTTTTCCAGTTAGCCTTCTGATAATGTTATGTGGTGGATAATGTACTTCATAAAATATATTTAATAACTACAAGATGCTATGTCATCTCGATAAATACATATAATCACAATAAATTATTTTGATTGCAATCATTTGCCATTGGAAACATAAAATTAGAGGATTATGTGCGTTAAATATACAGTGCGTTTGTTTAAAAGTTCATTTACCAATACCATTTTTATAGGTATAACCCAGCCCGAGCAGGAAAATAAAAACCCTGCGTTGGCGTCGCTACTGATCGTCTTTAGGTGGCAACATGTTGTATGTGTCATGTCAACAAGAAAATTGATAATTTCATTTAATGAAATAGAAATCAATCCTTCGTTTTCATTCGCATCAAATATGATAACATCTTTTATATCAATTTTCTCTCATTACTATATATTATTTTTACCATTTTGATAAATATTTTTATTTGATAATCTCAAACGTCCACTCTTGTGGACTTGACAGAATGTTACTTGAATACTTAGTTGCCATTAAAACAAATTCTCAATTCCAAGGCTGTGCTATTTTCCTGGTCGTGCTATACCTACTTAATATTAATAGGATTATTTGATTGTTTCAGATATGCTCCAGTCGTTATTACAGCCAAGGGAAAATCAGCGGTGTAAGTATTAAAAAAAATGATCCGACCATGACCGATCATAATATGTACAATAGGAACTATGACATGACACAATAAGACGAACTAATTTTTTCTTCATCAAGAGGAAAATATCCTGTCCTGTCCTGTGTCCGTTCCATAAAATATTTCAAACGCTAGAGACTGCGTTGACAATTTTGTATGAACTTCTGTTTGAACTTAGTATAGATAGTAAACCTGGAAAGCGCCCCTAGCGGCTAATAAGGTAACTATGAAAGTCTCCTACTCTTCTTACGTTTCAAAGCTTCAAAGCAGATTTACGGGAAAGTTAATTGTGAAATTAAAAAAGTCAAATAAAGGAGCTTCGTAAATAGCAATAAACAAACAACACGCGAAGCCTACTTAAATTTATTCACGGAGTCGGCAACAATTGTGTTTTACGGATAATAGATGGCGGGCGTGTCATGGATTCATTATATCATAATGAGAGAAGGGGATGAAAATATTTCCTTGTGTACATTATCCCCTTTGAAATTTTTCATAAAAAAGAATTTCACCTCGTTTATTTAAACGGAAAGAGATGATGAGGATGAATGTACTTTACGTTGTAACCTATAGCACACAGGAATATACAGAATTAAAATTAAAAATTAAATTAAAATTTAAAATTAAAATAAAATTAAATATTAAATTAAAATTTGTTTATTCTGAGAGAGATCTGACCACTTTTTCATAGATTTTGATTAAGGTTGTAGGTTTAGAGCGTGTAGTCTTTAGAGCTTGGCTTTATACGAGATCTGACAACTTTTTCACAGGGTAAGCTATGTACTCCTCTTGGCAACGTTTTTACATGAAAATGTTTTGGTGGGATAATATTAATATGAAAGTATGGATTTCGAGTGTAAAGTAAGTCGTCTTATTTTTCAAGTGTTTTGGCAAAATCGAACTTTCAGAACTTCAAAAAAAAAGCATCTATGTGATACTTATTCTTACAAGGGAAGCATGTTACTGGAAAATTCAATGCAGCGTAATTGCAGAGCCTGAAGCCCCGCTAAAACCAACAAATTGCAGTGCGTGATTGCAAGTGCGCCTGCAAGTTTGCAATAAAAAAAGTTTATTTAGACGACTACTTTAAATTGAAATACATTTTTGTTATGGAATAAGTAGTTTACCGGTCATAGTTTATTACCACTTATCGTATCACACTTTTATCACCTATCATTAACTTTATACTCTTTCTCCCAATCATACTTTGGAGCCCTAGAAGTAGCTTAATAAGGTTTACTTCATTTTGTTTTGTCTACAAAGAACTGCTAACCTAATACAATAATTCCTGGTCATATTGACGTTCCCTACCCTTCCGTAACAACAACAATAGTCCTTATCCCAAACGGCTTATAACTCCAATACAGTCGTTACGTCTTCAGCCAAAATGATCGGCGCGATGCCTGCAGTGGCCGTCCGGCATGAGCGGCGGCGGGCGGAGAAGAGAGGCGGAGGCGGGCGGAGGCCGTCGCAGCTTCCTCTCCAGCTGGGCAGAGCGGGCGATGCTGAGGCCACGCCGTCGCCAGACCAGCACCGACTGAGGAACGAGCTCTTTCTTTGTGGGAAGGTGAGATCTTATTCTTTGCGCCATCATCTCTGTAAGGTGGGGATTTACAGCTGCCTCTACAGCTGGGCAGAGCGTTTGGCGTCTAGATCAGCACTGGCTGAGGAACGAACTCTTTCTCTGTAGAAAGTTATGAGCAACGAAATTTAAAATCTCCTAAAGAGAGATTTTTTAAAAATCTGATACATGGCGGCATCATCACTGTATTGGAGTAGAGGGCGGAAGCGGGCGGAGGCCGTCGCAGCTGCCTCTCCAGCTGGGCAGAGCGGGCGATGCTGAGGCCACACCGTCACCAGATCAGCATCGACTGAGGAACGAGCTCTTTCTCTGTGGGAAGGTAAGATCTGTTTCTTTGCGGCATCATATTCGTATTGGAGAAGAAAGGCAGAGGCCGTCGCAGCTGCCTCTCCAGCTAGGCAAAGCGAATGATGCTAGGGCCACGCTGTCGCCAGACCAGCACCGGCAGAGGAATGAGCTGCTCTGTGGAAAGGTATGAGGCAACAACATTTCACGTCGTCTAAAGAGGGAAGAGATTTCTTGTCTAATTCTTTACGGCATCTTGGATTGGGAGGGGGTTCACATCTATCTCTTTAACAGCAGACGAACGAACTCTAGGTTTTTGGGAAGGTCTACAACAAAATTGCTGTGATCACTGTCTGATGCAATCTGATGATTTCCAATCGCCCTAAGAGGAGCTCCCTGTGACTTTACATGTTTCGCATATATTCTGCGCAATAGGAGACGGAAGCCTGCCCGCCAGCACCGGCTGCGAAATAAACTTTATTTTTGAGAGACGGTATAATTAACCGTTTCGGTCGCTACCGCAACTGGTTGTCCACGAGGACTTTTTAGTATTTACTGGCAACCAGTCCCAGTAGAAAATCCATTAGTTGAGAAACAGGATGAATTTCGACGCTATTGCAACTGTGTATACTGGCCGTGAGAATGACAGTCCTCTATAAGCGGTCCAAGAATTATAGCAGAATAGCCCCTTTGTAACAGAATGTGCTTAAGTCTTATCTACTGCCAGTGAAACTAGGGATCTTGATGTTCAGCTGCTGCCAAACGAACATCAATATCCTAACATGAGACTGTACTAAGTTTAGTTTAGTTTAGTCTATATCTGACATCAGATATTGATTAAAAAAAAGATACTTATTAATTTTTGCACAAATATTTTCATTCCTTCCAAATTCCAAATAGTCTTCTCCATCTAGCGTTTCATCCATATTACTTATCCTCTAACATATTTTGCAGGCTGCCCTTCACGTCATAGTGGGTGCTTTACTCCTGGGCATCGTTGTGATGGTAGTGGGCCTGGTGCAGTTATCGCCTGGTGCGGAGGCTGCTCAGCATCGCTACTACCTAATGGGAGCTGGCGCGGTACTCATGGGCAGTGGGATATTAGGAGCTATATTGAGGTAAGCCAAATAAGAATTAACCTGCTGCCTTCCGCGGTAGTTTCCGATATTCTGCGACAAGATGTTGTTACAATATTCCACCACGCATTAGAAAAGGTAGCAGTTTAAAAACTTTTAAAATTAAATACAAAATATTTTTTTTGGATTCTCAAGTCTTAAACGCAGAGATCATCTACACGAATGTTATAAATAATTATATGTATAATCTTGTATTATTTCGGCCATTATGTTATTTTTTATGCATATTTTTTTGTTTAAGCACTTGTAATTTCTTATTTTACTTTTAAGAAAAACTATAGTTATTATAATAAAAAATATTATCCTAGTTGTTCATACGGTGTCCGCGGAAAACCAGCGTCGTAGTTATACTACGACATACGCTGAGCGGAGACCATTTTGGTGCTCTTCTGTTTTGTAATAATTATATTAATAGGTATTGTAAATTTTTGTGAAGTACCAAATTAAAAACGCCTTTTTTTCTTTTTTTCTTTCTAATTACACTATTTGTTGCTTCGTCGCTCTTGTGTACTAGGAATGCATAATTACAATGGATAGCAGAGATATCGTTTACTTCTGAAAGTAGGTCTTCTAAGTAGGATCTTTTGGTGCTGGTGCGCCACTGATGGGTAGTGGGATGGAGACCTCCCAACCCGCCCTCCAACCGTATGGTACGCCAAATAAAAAGTACTATAGAAGATTTTTAATGCCCCGTTTCAGCTCTTGTGTACTAGGAATGCATAAATAATAAAGCGGTGGAAATAAGAGGTATCGATTTCTTCTCGCAATATGCCTTCTGCAGATGTGTCCAGCTGCGGCGGTGGCATCGTTCTATTTAATGCTGGTACTGATAGGCCGTGGGGCAAGGTATCAAACACTAATAATACCTTATACAAGTACTAGGAATACATAAATTATGAGGCGAACGGAAGTGGAGGTCTCTCTATCTCAATGTCATCCATTTCTGTCACCAACCAGCAGTGTAATTTTGATTTGAATGTTGAGACAGATAGTGGTATTACCGGACATCATAAAAAAAAAATATTGTCGTTCATGTCAGGCATGTACTGTGGCTAAAGTCTTAGACACTGTAGAATTTATTAGGGACTTAGGAGTGATCTTGGATGGTAAGCTGCATTTGGATTTGCATGTAGATAAAATCATTAACAAGGCTTTTAGGATGAATGGTTTTGTTATGCGTTCTAGCTCAAACTTTACACGTCCTTCAACCTATGTTTATTTATATAATTCACTAATTCGATCACAAATTGAATATGCCGTGCCCATATGGAACCCTTACTTTAAAAAAAAAGTTTTTGTAGTGTATGTATTACCGATGCTACCAAAAAAAAGAAACATACGATAATCTTCTTGGTAAATACAATTTATGTAAGTTACAAGTTAGGAGAGCTCAATTAGATGCGATTTTACTTTTTGATTTGTTTAATAATAGATATGATTGTTGTGAGTTGATTAATAGACTAGGATACAGAATTCCGCGTAGACATCATGTGTGTGCGTAATCAAAACTGATGCCCCATGTTCGCTCTGCCTACATGTCGCACGAATTCTCCCCCCTTTATCATCTAACTAAATTATATAACGATCGATTGAATGCTATAGATATGACTGTTTTGAAAATTGGCGCATTTAAAAGAAAAATTCTGGGAAAACTTAATATAAATTATTAACATTACTTTTTAACATTGTTAGACTTAATACCTAGTTTATAAAGTAATCGTTTTTAAGTAAGATGTAGTAAGCGGTGCTGAGAGCACAATAACTTTTTTCTGCTTATGTATTGTGTTCTTGTTTGCTTATCCCAAAAAAGGAAAAAAAATATATAAATAAAGACTCAGTCCACGGTGACAGTGGGCCTTTCTTTCGCGGGCCGTATGCTTGTCTGAATTGTTGTCGTATTGCAGTTTTGAATAGTGTGACTCACGTAAAATCGGCGAGTCGAATAATTTTATTTTAATCTTCGTTCGTTAACAAACGATTTTTGTTCGATATCGAACGACTTTCATTCGACATATTTCATACATTGCAAAAATAGAGCTCCTGGAGGGCAATAGGCTACTTGACTGTATTCATCACTTGGTTAATATTGATAAACTAAAATAAATATACACTAAAAAGTAACCGATTCTGAAAACAACAATAAAATTGGTCGTTAATTAAGGCAGTAATTCGATTTTAAAGTTTTCTCTAGAAGAAAAATGGGAGCGTGGTGGGGACGTCTTGCTTTCTCTTTTGTACGCACGAAACCGAGTGGCAGTGACGTCACAGCTCACACAGTGCATCCTTTTCTTGTTTTTTGACAGCTTTCCCTTCCACCGAATTTCAAAGGCTTATAACTTATTTATTTTTGAACGGATTACAAAAATTCTTTCATAATTCTGTTTCTGGAAATATAAATATTGATATGAAAGAAAAAATAAAAATTAGTAGAATACCCAATTGGCCTTCTCGTTGCCAACTCGAATCCATGTAGTTACTAATAATAATACATTCCTATTCCTATTCCACTACCCCCCATAATTTCTACATTCCTAGTATACGTACTAGGAATGTAGAAATTATGGGGCGTGCGTTTTTACAATTACAACACATAGATAGTGTCAATAATAACGCTCAAATTACAATATTAACGCTCTAATGTGTATAAGATTGAGACTTCCTTCTCTGTCACCAGCCAAAATGTATAATATTTATTCTGTATTTTCTCTAATTGTTGACAAACACTGAACAGCTTTTAGACTAATTGCCGCATGCCTCCAATGGAGATTAATATTGTGACTACTGAAATAACTTGAACTATTCAACTTAGTGTATGTTCACAATACTGTGAAACTTCCTTATAACATCTTTTTGCTCAAAATTTTATCTACTACCGAATTTCATCTAAATCAGTTCAGTCGACCGCCGATTAGTATTAATGAAAATAAATATGACCAGTCTTACCTATTTTATACTATATGCATATGTCGGCATATTACTAATCTAATTAACTATCATTAATTTAGTATCGCAAATTGGGGAGCGGTATATGGCGCATCGTTGTAAACAACACATGCGTCTGCCACCTCCACTAAAGTCCCCCTTTTGCAGCGGATATAAATCGATCGCACAATGGGATTTTCCATAGGTACATACAACCGTACTCGCCGGCGAGTACGACGTAGTAGGAATAGTAGCTCGCTTTCCAGGTACCAAAACGTACCAGGGCGCTTCACGCCACCGATAGGAACGTAGTAGGCCCTTCAGGCACAATAGTGTCGGCCCTTATGGCATTGAGCGTTTGCTACCGCTCGCGAGTTTGCATTGCTTACTTGTTAAAAGGCAAAGCCCATGGCCGAGGTTCGTCCCAACTGGGAGCCCCTTGTGCATTTGCTGAAAAGGCTGTGGGTTAATAGCCCTGTAAATTTTAAAGCTCACAGGAGCTAATATTGTAGGTCCTTCAAAAAACAAAAAACTGAATCGTCTGTCTTGACCAGTCATGGCTCTGGCTCGGTGTGGTGCACTTCGATGTACCTATCCTTGTTTAACTATGATTCTTGACTCTTGGTGAGAGATGACAATTATAATTAAATTGTTAACTTAATCATATCTCTCCATAAAAGAGAGCTTTCATTATTGCCATCCTGTCCTATCACTTGGTGACAGTCTTCCCTTTTCGTCATTTCGACATATGTACATATATGTATGTGTAAATAAATCCATCAGAACCTTTTTAGTATAGTTATGCGTTGTTTGCTATGAGGTCGTAGCTCCGCTACGGTCTACCTCCGTAGCTAATGCTACGCCGCTGATCGTGCTGCGGCGCGAGCTTGAGTTGAGTGGGCGATATACTTACATGGTAATTGTGTGATGTAGTGTTTGAGCTGCGAGCAGTGGGAGATATCCATTAAAGATTTGCTCGTCTCGTACCTATCCTACTAAAATTCGTATAATTTATATATTTATATATATACTAGCAGCCCGCCCCGACTTCGTCCGGGTCATACAAAGTATGTAGTAAGTTAAATTAAAGATAAACACTTCATTAAGCATCTCTTTCAAAACCGGCTACATAGATCATTCTGACGCCAAGTAGTTCCTAATAACCTATGAATACTATACGAATGTTTATTATTTCCAAGGAAGATCGAAAGCACAGGAATGGGCCCATAGAGCTGTCAAGATCGATTTTTCAGGGAAATTAAAAGTGATAATTTTTTTAAATTAATTGGTTGATCTTAAAAATCTGACATCTTTTCGGATAAAAAGAAACCTTATTATTACCACCAGAAAAATAATCAAACGTATCAATAATTTTCATCATTTCCCTCCACGGGGTAAAAGGAGTGTATACTCTACGTAAAATTAAACTTTTGAAATACTAATCTATAATTTATCACAAAAGTTATTTGCACTCTCCCAGTTTCGTCTTCAGCTCCCGCTTCCATGACACGTACCTTCGGGTTGTTTCCATTCCTATTATTATTTTTGCATGTTTTTACGACTGGCCGCCTGCCTAACGTCAACCCTCCTTCGGAACGCAGAATGCGTCCTCAGTTCCCGCTTTCATGACGGTTTCCCTTCTTGGTGTTTTCATTCTTATTGTAATTTTGGCCTTGTTTTACGACTGGCCGCCCGCCTAACGTCAACCTTTCTTGGAAACACAGAATACTCATACAGTTAGACTGATATAATCATACATTCAACGACACCCACGCGTCGGTATCCTATCATAAGATAAAAAACGTATGAGAAATAATCATTTGACAAAAAACGTTATATAATTTTTTGCTTGACAAAGTTATACCATATACTAGTAAACCAGTCTTTCTTAAAATCACTCATTTGACAAACTAATCAAAAGTTGAAATTCTATTACACCAAAGCATCGTTTTAAAAACTCATAAATCTTAGAAATCTGTTTTCTTTGGTCTAACCAAAGTTCATAGAAGATTCAATTCGAAGCCTATCTATAGCTTATAAAGATTTATACTAACACAATTAAATTCCTTATATTTACTCATTACTCCGATTATGTTTCATAAGCTAGGTTAGGCGATAGTTATACAGTGACCATGACATAAGCGAGCGAGCGTTTATTTTGTTTTGAAATTAGCTACAGTTAACAAAAGAATTTCATACGTACACTAATTAGCAATGTTAATTTAAGTTTAACTAAATAAAACCTTTCAACGTACGGGACCCTAATTACTCCGACTATGTTTCAGGAGATAGGTCAGGTTATGGTTATACAGTGACCATGAAATGAGCGAGCGAGCGAGCGTCAATCATGTTTTGAAAGTAGCGACAGATTACAAAGCTTGCTTTCTAACATATAATTATTATCAAGTGACAGTGTTTATCTACCTTTTTTTTATAAAGTAACAAATTTTATAAACGTAGTATACTTGGTCAAATATTTTTTTTTACAATGTAAGTTTAACATTTGCAATATTTGCAAAATAAAACATTCAAAGAAACAATCTGTGTGTTATTACATGATTACTTTTAAAGTAATATGTTTGGTAAATGTAATGTTTGTCAAATGATTGGTTTTTCTATAGATAGAAAATGATCATTTTTTGTCAAACATTAGGGAACCTCACGCGCCACGGGAAGGAAACGGGCCTACTTAGTACCTACCGCTTCGTCCGGGTTCTGCGTTCGCGCCACGCCAAGTGATTTAAACCCAAAACAAAATCCGTAATATCTATGGACTGGATGTCCGATTTCATTCATTCCAAGAGTAATCTGCAGGTATTAAAACAGTCTTGAATATATAATGATTTATTTAGATAAGGATCAATACCGAGAAATGAATAATGTAGCCTAGTTTGTACCGGCGTTACTGTTGCAAATTTTAACTGAAAAAGTAGTTGCTGCGACGTAACTGCAATAGTTAGACACATGGTATCGCGGACTTTTTTGTAGACCTTTGTAAGATCTACAATACTGTAGTACATTGTTTGATCTATCTCACAGGGTTAAGCCAGCGTTTGCAATGTAAGCGCCAAAAATGTGTTAAATTTACGACCTCACGTCAGAACCCTCTAAAATTATCAGTATTTCTCTACTATATTATGCATGAACCTTCCTCTTGAAATATTCTATCTATTGAAGAAAACCGCATTAAAATCCGTAGCGTAGTTTTAAAGATTTAAGCATACATAGGGACAGACAGACAGGAAAGCGACTTTGTTTTATACTATGTAATGATAATGATAATGAAGAAAGATAAACTGAAGAAAGATAAACTGTCAAAATATTTAGACTTGGCCCACGAGGTAACCGCCATGTGGGATGTTGATTCGACTAGCATTATGCCGATAGTAGTATCTGCGAACGGCCTAATAGCGAAGAGTCTAAATCAACACCTAGTTAGGCTCTCGCTAGGTGGTTGGATCAAGGGTCGGATACAGAAGGCAGTCATCCTTGACACGGCACGGATTTTGAGGAGGTTCCTCACTTTGGGGCCTTGACCACCGGCAGCTTGGGTCTTGACTCCGCTGCCGATGGGTGCCCCCTTTTTTATTTATATATTTTTAAATGTTTATATTTTATAAATATTTAAAATGTATTTAGAAAGAAAAGAGAACAAATAATATGATAATGATAATAATATTTTATATTTTTTTTATTTCTGTATGTTTCCCAAATGTAAATAAATAAATATAGTATTAACTTACTTTGTTATTATATAATCGCATTCCTAGGTACCTAATTTTATTGGAAGCACCGTGACTCCTCAGAAGGTGGTGGCTGAAAATCAGTGCTAGTCATGTCTAGCGTAACACTGAACCGCCACCTATTGAGACGTCTGCCATTTCTCACTTGCATACTTATCTTTATTTTGTGTGACACTTTGTAATTAACGTATCAATAAATTATATTCTATTCCATTCTATTCTAGCACAATAGTTTGTTAGTGCAATAAATAGTAAATAAATAAAAAAAATATACGGACACACAGTACTCTCTGTTATTATAATGTAAATAGAACTCCACCCAGTCCGTTAGTTATTGCGTCTAATCTAGGTTCTAATCCATTAGCTGTTATTAACTTTCACTACTTTTAATTAATTACCTCTGTGTTGGATTAATACAAAACCACTGGAGATAAAGAGGTCTTGGATTCGATCTAACTGTGTGAATTCAATGCTTGAATCATCTGATATTCTGATTTCAATAATAATTGGAAGCCCTATTTTTGAATGTATGATAAATATGTCGAATGAAAATCGATCGTTATCGAACAAAAATCCTTTGTTAACGAACGAATATCATTCGATTTCAAACAAAAATTACTCGACTATTCATAAAACGCTGCTATGAACTTCCACCATTAACTCCCCTTTGAGTTTTTGACGTGACAATGTCTAATAACTCGATACTACGGGCTGCATGCACGAAAAAGATGACGTCATTGTCCCGTTACGCTCATAGTCGCGTTCCGCAAGCGAGAGCGCGGCACCAACGAGAGAAAGGCATGATCATGTGTATTGTCCTACCGCAATGTTTGACGTTGTCACGTCAAGCTACCGTCCGTAAACCGACTTTATAGACAACCAATTTTTTATTTTTACAGCACCTGTAGAGAACCCGACATACGATGCTAATTATTTATTTATTTAAACTTTATTGTACAAACAAATACAATTGTATTGCTATTATTAAATAAGTATGATTGAAATACGTTAAACAATGTAACAACAAACTTTCACCCTTTTGCCCTAATTTTTCCCCAATCAAAAACATCTCTCGACAAACGAATTTAAAAAAATCTAGTGTCAAGTTTCGTAAGGATCCGTTCAGAAATGCGATCAAATTTGCCAGTCAGTCTCAAAATGAAGACTTCACTTACGCTTAGTCAATATATAGACTTACATAGAGGTCAAACACTCACACACAAAAGGAGCTCGTTAGTCGAGCGCGACCCGCGTATCCGTAGCGAATGCGCGTGTCAAGCGACGGCGTGATGCGACTACTATTGGATTGGTCGCCGTTTAGTGGCATTTTCTATCTTGAGCTCCTCCGTGCTTTGGAAGGCACGTAAAGCCCTTAGTCAGATGCCTTAGGGCAACCTGAAAAATTCTGACAGTTTAGGCCACTAACACACCCCGTTCATGTTCCTGTTGGTCTGGTTTCCCTGTAAAAAGGATTCCGAAGGTCAGACGGCAGTCGTTCAATTGTAATAACCATTTCCGCTAAATCTAGGACCATGACTTACAACGTACCCTAGGCTCCGAAGCGTAAGCTGACGACGCATCTAGGATTACACGCTAGGATGATGATGACATAAAGATCAATCACATAACCCTCATTTTTGGGGATCGCAAAGCAAATATAAATTTTTGTAGAATACTAATCAATTGGAAGATAGAATTGTCAAAAAACCCAAAGCTGTTATGACGGCAGTGTCTCCCACTCATCAGAGAAATGACGACACAGTAATACCCTATGAATCCACTCCTGGCACGCTGCCGGTAGCCCCAATTTCATTATCATAAACTGTGCCTTCCCCATAGACCTATTTAGAGGTTTACTGGATAGAATTTCTTTCGAAATTATATATAGGCTTACAGTTTCTTCTTCAATGACACCCAGAATTTAAATTGATTGTCGTCAGAGTACGACTAATTCTGACCGGATACCATTTTGAAATACTTAAGTAGCTCTCTTACATGTTTTGTAAATTGTGAAGTGCCAAATAAAATTTTCCTTTTCCTTAAAATTACTTTACGTTTATAGTAACTTTACAAACGTATTGGATAGAATTTTAGCCCAGATACAACTTATACTAAACATATACAACTGATATGAATAAAATCTTAATCCAACTGCCACATCAGATACGGAGACACGGATGTAATCTTAATTTTTTTTTAATAAGAAAAGTCGCCTTCTATATTGTGTTAGTGTCCAGACTCATAAGCAGAAAAACTAAAGCCCGCATGTATAAGACGGTTATAAGACCTATTCTTATGTATGGATGTGAAGCTTGGACATTGACACAAAAACGAGCTGTTAGTGGCAGAGAGAAAAATCTTGCGAAAAATCCTGGGCCCGGTCAGGGGGCTGGATGGTGTTTGGAAAGTGAGGAGAAATGCGGAGGTGGAGAATCTGATAGGGGATCATAACATTATAGGCGAAACGAAGGCGGCAAGACTGCGTTTGCTCGGCCACCTGGAGAAGATGGGAGAGGAGCGTGCTGTGAAGAGAGCGTACATGGGAAGACCAAGTGGGAAACGACCAGTAGGTTGCCCCCGGTACCGCTGAAGGGATGAAGTGTGCAAGGACTTGGGTGCCCTACAAAAGACAGACTGGCAAACAACCGCGCAGAATAGGTAGGAGTGGAGAAGTCTTGTGTCGGAGGCCAAGATCCGTTTCGGGTCGCTGAGCCAATACAGTAAGTAAGAAAACAAGAAAAAGTAGTATTTTTAGCATTCTGTACACAAGGATACAAACAAGACTCTATACTCCACTCTCCATCTGTCTGTCTATCACCAGGCTATATGTATGCAGGAACCGTGATAGCTGTGCAAACAAACGTGTTTTTTTGCTGGTAGACGCTTAAAAAGAAAAAAAAAGAAAAAAAATGTTGAAATATGTACAGAATATTGCACGGAATCGTGCGGGAGTCAGACTCGCATTTGGCCGGTTTTATTTGTCTCTTACGTCTAATAGCCGAAATGTGGGAAATATAAATAAATAAAAATAAAAAAAAAACACATTATATTAGGTGTATATTTCGTTATAATTGTGATAACATAAAAGTCTATGATCCGCAAAAGATAGACGAACGATCACCTTAGCAATTTGAGGAGCTCTCTAGCCGAGCGCGGCACGCGTATCCTTAGCGAATGTGCCTGTCAAGCGACGGTAATGCGCGGCCCCTTATTCGCAATTCAGTGGCATTTGCTATCTCGAGCTCTTTCGTGTTAAGCTGTGGTCCCGCTTGTTATCAATAGATTGCAGCCGTTAAGCTGTGCGTTACCTTTAGAAAGCCTTAAAAATCTGGCTGTGTTGCCCACTAACACACCTCGCCTGGCAACTGCTGGCTGCATGTTGCTTAGTCTAGCGATAGTTAGAAGTCGGCGCTCACCAATAAAATGTATTTATTCTCTTTGCGATATGCCGCAGTAATGGAATCCAAAGGAAATTAATTATGCATATGACATTCCATCACTACTTGTATTGACATGTTTTAGGGTTCCGTGACAAGATCCTAGTGTTTATTACTCACTTTTGCTAAAATAAAATATAGAAATTGTATGTCCTTCTCAACTTCTCTTTTAACTAAATATATATGTATGCGAAATTCTAAGGCTTATTTTAAGACGATTGTCTTAAGTAAGCTTGAATCGCCTGATTGTCTGATAATGAAGATGATTCTATGCTTCGGAAGGCACGTTAAGCCGTTGATCCCAACTGCCATATTTTTTAATTATGCTATTGGTCGGGATTCCCTTTAAAAATTGTTCATCATTGCGTATCTATGTCATTCATTCCTGCATGGATGACATTTCTAGGACTAAGTCTATCTAGGACCATGAGTAAAGCGTACCCTGGGCTCTGAAGCGATAGCTAAAGATGCAGCTGGGAAACCCTATTGCCCTGTGCCCGTTTAAAGAAACCTTTTTAACTTGATCTTCTAGCATCAACCAGTATTATGGTGATCAGTGATACATTTTCGTCTAAGCGGCATGAGTCGAATGAACGACTTTCCTCGTCATCAAAAATAATTAATCTGCAAGAACCGCTCAACAATAATTAGGGTGGCTTTCCTTTTCTCCTTATTTCGCCCCGGACTAATAAATATCCTTAAAATTTAAATTGTAATTTACACGAGCTCAGTAAGGAAGCAACTTTGTAACCTCGTCACGGTACTGACCAATTTACTAAGTTTATAAAACGGTGACGAGTTTACATTAATAAATACACGATGTCTAGTGATTTTGAGGATTCGATGTCAAATTAAGTAGGTACAGTGTACACTACCCACGGTGGGTTTTTTTTGTTAACTTTTTGATTTACTAATTTACCAGATGTTGATCGCAATCCCACATAGAACTACTTGGTCATCTCACCCTTCGTATGTAAAAAGTCGGGCTTAAAACTAAAGTTTGTCAGATTTTTGGCTAAAACTAATAAATATATTGAAAACTGCAGAATACATCATTATGTTTTCTGCATACAAAGTATTTAAGTGATACATTTTTATTAAACCAAAAGTATTAACCTACTAAGCACTTAAAGTACTAAGTTCGTTCAAATTTAATAAGATTTCTCTAATGAAAAGATGAGTGTGATGAAATGAAAAAAAGCTTTCATTGTTTACGACAGGCAAACAAGATTTATTAGTAAAGATTCGCGTATTTTGGAATTATTAAAGTGAAATACACAAACGTCAAACAAAATTTCCGTAATATTTTACGCGCTAATTTGAGAATTTTTTTTTGTCTATTTGATGTTTGTTTTTTTGTATTTGAGCGAAAATTGTGCAAAGCTGATGGGCAGGTAACTATGTACAAATATTATCATAGTAATAAAATGCTGAAGTCTTAAATTATATTTACTGCCTCAGAATATAGTCTATAACGACCAAAATATTAAATTTCATAAAAAAGGGAGCCCAAAGTTATTATTAGGTTCGATTCCCGACCTCGTTACACTTAACTGCTAATAAATTACCCTAAGGGGTCTCAATAAAGTTAAAATTTATGTTGTTACGCAGGTACTTATTTTTTCTTGATGTCGCAAAATTTTCTTTTGCATAATTATATTTTGGTAATTGATCGTGTAATCGGAATGAAGAGAGTGTTAATGTGGCTATAGTTTAGTGTTAGACAACACTTCGTAGCGGGCCCTCCTGATACATTTTTATTTAATAACTAGCTGACCCGGCGAACTTCGTTCCGCCTAACAGTCGATTCTTTAATATTTAGTATTTTAACTTTATTTTTCTTAAATAAACGTAGCCTGAGTTACTCCTTATTACATCAGCTACCTGCCAATAAAAGTCCCGTCAAAATCGGTCCATCAATTTCAGAGATTAGCCGGAACAAACAGACAGACAGACAGACAAAAATTGTAAAAATGTTATTTTGGTGCATGTACTGTATATATATTCATATGCATGCAGTACAAAACGGTTATTTCAATATTACAAACAGACACTCCAATTTTATTTATATGTAAAGATGTATAGATTTAACTTTCAACACCATTTAAAAATTAAGCTCGAGTGTACGTGCGAGAAAAAGGCTAGTGATATTTATTTATTAAAAATGTATTGTTCCACAAAGTACACATATACTTACTACAATTGGCGGACTTAATGCTAAGAACATTCTCTAGCAGTCAACCATTGGGAGAAACGGAAAGATAGTTTGGCGCAAAAAAGTTTATTGTTTATTGTAAGATAATTCCTCTTTAAATATACCATCTTGCTTGTCATACATGATGAGAAGCCCAATATTCGGCAATGGACAAAAGGACCCTACTTTTATTATTATGATGATCGTATTGTGTTTAAATATTTTCAATTTTGACCGACGACCTTAAAAATACTGACTTTAAAAATCGAAATGTCAGATTACAAATACACTACAGATTTCAATTACAATAGTAAAACAACAATTTTCAATACTTTTAGATGTATATGCCTTCACTGGTACAACCGAAAGTACCGTGAAGAAGAAGAAGAACATGAAGCAGCACACAAGAACGTGGTGAGCGTGGTCGAGAGCGGCCACGGGCATCACGAGAAGCACCAGGGCCACGACCACAAGGGCCATGACCACAGAAGCCACGATCACAAAAGCCATGAAAAGAGCCATGGTAATCATGATAAACCAGGTACATATTAAAAAAAAGTACTTTGTCGAAGCATATTGTAGATATATCTTTATAGACATTAAAAAAAAAATGATTGATTTTAATGATTTTTTAAATGATTTCTGATTTTAAAGAAATATGTTGCTGATATTACTTACTTTTATGTCAAGCACAAAATTAATAAATAATGAATAGTTAATACAAAAAAAAATTCTTAGTCATAATATATTGATGACTACATGTAATATTGCATCATGTTACAGGTATTAACAGTGTTAAAAAAAAAAGTTGCCAGAAGCTGTGTATAACAACTTTTATTACTACTCGTGCCCTTCTTTATAGTTAAAAAAGTCTCTCAAGCTATAGAAATTATTCCGACTTAACAGTTATCATGCAGTTTCATTTTAAAACTATACAAAAAAAAAACAAAATACATACATTACACTCATTACATATGTACTAGCTGTTTCCCGCAGCTTCGCCTGCATCAAAAAGTAGCCTATGTTTGACCCCGGGTCTTCAACTATATTCATACCAAATTTCATCAAAATCCATTCAGCGGTTTGGCGGTGAAAGCGTAACAGACAGACAGACGGTCAGACACACAGACAGACAGACTTTCGCATTTATAATATTAGTATGGATTGTACAGTGAACTAATTTTTATTAAACTCATTTCAGGCGATCACAAAGAGAAGACAAGTCATGAGCACAAACATGACAAACCCAAGCTCAAGGCTCAAGCGAGTGTTGGTAAAGACTTCGACCTGGTCAAGCAGCCTTCGGCAGCTAGTGACACTTAAGTCCCGACCAGTATGTTAATTAGAGTAAGTATATGTTGTGCCGCTGTTAGGTTAAGGAATGGTAGTGATCGGTCCTTGAATTATATATGCCGATGTATCTTCAAATAATATGTATTGTATAATTATGTATAATAATGTATCATCTATTAATATAGCCGAGAACGCGTTTTGGCAGGAGCACCACATGACATTAACTTCTCCAAAGGGCCTCCTTTGAGGGCACAAGCCTCTCAAAGGACCGGGGTGTCCTGTAAATTCCAAACGGAGATGTATAATTAAATAATTTGTTAGTACTTTATAATATTTATTTTGGATGATTCAATTAAAAGAATTATAAATGATTCAATTAAAAGAATCCATACTATACATACTAATATTATAAATGCGAAAGTCTGTCTGTCTTTCTGTCTGTTTGTCTGTCTGTCTCTGTTCCGCTTTCACGGCCAAACCGCTGAACGGATTTTGATGAAATTTGGTATGAATATAGTTGAAAACCCGGGGTCAAACATAGGCTACTTTTTGACGCAGGCGGAGCTGCGAGAAACAGCTAGTTATAAATAATCGAATTGTTTATGATGATTAAATCATTTTATGAAAATTAGTACTATAAAATAATTCATTTAGGATTTTTGAGGGAAAAAATTAAGTCAAATTTATATAAACGTCTATTTTATATGTAATTTTGTAACATTATTAATCAAAAATTAAATAATATAATTGTAGCAAAACAATTAATTTATTTTAACATCTAAAATTGTGATGGCAAAAATTATTAATTGAACATGTAAATCCATCAAGTATGTTTATAAATTACTGCCGTTTAAAATATTTATTAATATAAATAAGTAGGACCGACGTAATTGAATGTATTCTGATGTTTTATGAATATAAAGGAAAATTTAAAAGTACTCTTTACCGAGGGTTTTATGAGGTTTTAAGGTAATTAAATATTCGTCATTTTGTAAATGTATACTTTTAAGATTTCATTCGTTATTGTGTACCCTATGTCATCATGTATAAGTGTATATTAACTATAATTTTTGTGAAATGTAAGTATAAAATATCCTTTTTGGACTTTAATTCAATCGTATATTTGCATTTACTCCGTGATTTGCATTTTATAATAATGTATCATGAATCAATCGCACGATTTATTGATTATACAGAGTTCGTTACATATCATTTTTCCTAGAACCTATCCTCAAACATTCAGAAAAATAATTCATCGTCAATTTTTTTTGTACAATTTTTATATCCTGTCGCAATCATCAATCGCATTGTACTATAAGAATTCACAACACTTATTTCATATATTTTTGAGATTTTTACAAAAATATCCCGATTTATATTTGATTTTTATAATCGGATTAAATAATTGGTACTTAATGTTTATCGAAAGAAGTTAACACACGGACCACTCTAAAAAAAGATAATGATAAAAAACATAAACAAAATTATCGTTTGTTATGAAAATAAATGAAGAGTTTTAAAATTTCTCAATAAACGTTCTAAAACCTTACCGTCCGTATCAAAAAAAGGTATTTTATTAAACTGTACTTACTATAATCTCTAGAATTTATACAGGATAACGTTAGCTTCATTTACACCTAACATGTACCCAAGTATTACAGCCTACTTTTATTACGCAATGTTATTTTAAACCCACATAATATAAAACCTCAAAAACAGGTGGTTATTTTGACCACTTACGAAATATGCTTTAATATTTTATTTGTTTCCTATTCGAAATTTATGTAACCTTTATGTTACATGGTATTACATTTCTTAAATATCTACATGTTAATTGTTACTTAAATGAATTATATTTTAAATCAAATTAATCTATCCAATTTATACCATACATATATCTGCTGTGTTAACCTGTAAGAATAAAAAAATACTGATATATATTAAAATCAAGAGAAATTATTGATTAAAATAAATTCTGGAAGACATTTGTTAAGAATTTCGAAGAGTCATTAAATATAGCACAATATATTAAGTAACAATAGTTTATCATAAGTAATAGGTGTTGTTGATCGATGTTTTAATAAATACAGGAAAAACATATATCATACATTTAGTAGTAAATTAATATTAACTTTCCTTCTCAATAATTGTAAAATTGTTTTTTACACAAATAGACACATAACTTTTCATTTTAATGATAATACTAATTACTGAAATGTTTCTTTTTGATCAGACTTATAATACTAACGTTTAAGTCCTCACTCGATACAACTCAGATTAATTTGAATTAAATATAAATAAATAAACTTTTGCACAATCAAATGAAGATTCATATATAAATGACAGGTATAAGTATATCTAAAAAAAATATTGCCTAAAGATATGCATGCAATTTTCCCCGCTTAATATCTAGAGGAAAAGAAAAAGTATTAAAATTGTCGCCTGATCAGACCCAAGCTCTTTTACAGATAATTTATAGAATATACTATTATCTTGTATCACCCTTATCAGCAATATATTCATAAGTATCTTAAATAATCATGTGAATTATCAAGTAAGTCTGTTTCTACATTAAGTGCATTCTCATTCTCTGAAAAAATAATAAAATCTATCATTTTACTGACATACTGGACTTCAGGAGTACTATTTTTGAGATCTGTGAGTCTAACGATTTCCCTTTAACTATCTACCGTTTTTGTGTGAGTTATCCCAAAAATAGCACTCCAGCAGTCATTTCACGACATTTGTGTATTCATCAAGTTGTCATAACTATCCGATAGCTGCATTAAAATTTGGAAAAAATATTGGAATTTTTATCCTAAGAGACTGAGAAAGAGTGTTCTTAAGTAAATTTCGAAGAAATTACTTATCATTTTTGATAGTTTCTTTACCTTGGTAGTTCGTGTTTCAATTTAATTTGTCATCTTGGGTCCAAATTGGTCCATTGTCTTGGAATTTTGAGTGCTTTTTCTACTGCTCTAAATTCTAAGATTTTTAGAGTAAGTATATTGTAACTTTTTCAACGTAATTCTTAATATAATCACAAACCTAGTCAAAATAACAGTAAATGTGTAATTAAATAAAAATACGAGTAAACCGTTGTTAAGTGATGGATTTGAGGGCTTTACATAGAAGACGCATTCAAAATTTCAGTTTCCATTTAGTTTAGAATGAACGAACTCTTGGTAGCATAACATTTTAGGTTTGTTGAAGCTGCTATTTTAATACATCTGGGTTTATATATAGGTAGGTCTAAACGTAGCATATACAAATGCTGCAACCAGCTTTATGAAACGGTGAGGTTTTTCAATCATTTTATCCATGTCATATGAGCAATGTACATTTTTTACAATTAAATGCATGTGAGAAAATAAATAAGGATTCCTATTCTACCTTTTGAGGTATGGAACCCTAAAAAAGAGAATACGTTTTCATATTGTTTTACAGTAGCATTTTATATATAATTTTACTACTCATATTTATACTTACAGTCACGCAACACATCAATCAAATAAATTGTTAACTTCAATCCTTATTCAATGAATAATGTCATACATTTGACATTGACATTAGTGATGTGAAATATCTCACGCACGCATGATATTAATAATCATTTACTTGAATAAATTAATGAAGACAATGTATGTTGTGCTGCTCTGACATCAATGTTAATTTAATTAAGTAATTCCATGTAATTTATGTTTGTCGATGTGCTAGATTATAAGACATATTAGCAGTATATTAAATTTATCGATTAATATATAATTTAAAGAATCTTGCGTATTTAGGAAATCACTTCGAAATGATGCCAAAATAAATTGATTTTAACGCAAAATCTGTGAAACGTAAATCAATCTCGTCAATAAAAATGGTGTTATTGTAAAAAATTACAATGACAAAATGTTAATTAACAATTAGAACAAATGTCCGTTTCCTGTACTGATGCGTTACACAGATATTTGTCAGTATTCTTTCATAGTGCAACTAGACGGAGTGGATTTGTTATTTAAAAAATGATAAGTGAAATAAATTGAATTATTGCGAAAATTAAAAGAAACAATAGATAAATTCTTTACTTACAAAAGAAACCTGAATATTAATAACAATACCGATTTTTTTAAATTGTTATACTGTAACTGTTATCTGTAAAGTATTTTATTAATTGCCTTCGTGATCCAGTAATCAAAGCGTTTGTCCTACACCGGGTTCGTAGGTTCGATTCTCATGGGAAGCATACTTTGTTTAGTTGTTTCCAGTTTAGTTAGGTTAGGACTTGGCTTGAATCGCCTGATTGTCTTATAATAATGACGATTACATGCTTCGGAAGGCACCTTATGCCGCTATCCCGGCTATTATTTGGTGTCAGATGCCGAAATACGGTTTCAATTAACTCATGCACCAGGGTATTCAGGGTATTGGCCATTTAAGCCATTCAATATGAATGAATGAATTGCATTTAAAATTATTATATTTTACCAAAATCTCTAGTTGCACTTTCGAAATGAATTAAATGCTTATGCATCCATGGCCGAATTTAAATTGTTGTTGTATTTAAATTTTATACATTTTGTTACAATCGCTTTTCTTGAAATTTATTGCCGTGCCAAAGTCACAGTGATTTGACCACTATAATAATTAAGGGAAATTTTATTGGATGAGGTGTGATGATTTATTGGTGACGAAATATTAGTACTTAACTATTTTTCATTAACTTAAGACAAATCTTATTGATGATAAGTATTTGTAAATTTATGACGAAGCATGTTGCATAATAATCTTATGTACTAAATATTAGTGATTAATTTAGAACAATTTATTATTTTTTGGGGTATTTTTTAGTAAACGCATAATGAGAATCCTATAAGGATTTTGGTAGAGATTCTAATCAATTACAAAGAATTAATTATTATTTCAAGTGCAATTAACTATCCTACTCTCTTTTTACGAAATCTTTTATCCAATCCTTATAAACTAATATACACAGCACCATAAACAACATAGAGTTCTTATAAATTTGTGCACAACACACACAAAGATGTTATTAAGATAAGGATTCTGTCATCATTTGTTTATATTATTTAATCATAAAATTTGAAGTTATAATAATAAGTCTGCAAACAAAACTAAATTTTTATAATATTGAAGTATAATATTTTTTCACCAATAAATCATAATAGAATGTAAGAAAAACGCGAGACTTAAAAGATTTTAAAAGAACTAACGAGGTCAGAATTGAGTTTCATATTTTAAACTTAACATTAACAGTTTAAGTTTTCTAGTCTCTTCCAGTCATTACTTGTAGTACTTTAAGTTATAATAAGGTTATTTATGTTTTGGAAGAAATAAATTATACTTATTTGATGTTATGATGAAATCAATGTCTAACTTAGGGTAAAACTTACAAGTGTTAAATTAGCGAAAGGTTAACATTTAGGATTGGACTATTAGTTAAGTATTTTTTTCATTCGAATGTGTGAATCACGTAAAATCAGCGAGTCGAATAATTATTGTTCGATATGTAAAATTGTCATTCGGCATATGAGTCATAAACATGGAGCAATCACAAAAAGAAGATGCCGTAATAAGCGTTTTGTAAGAAAGTATTTGTGAGGCTACACGGAGCGGAAGGCAGACGTGCGGGTGCTTGGTTTCGGCCGTGGAGCACGAGCAATGACAAGCTCCGCCCACTTTTGTGTCGGCGAGCCGCCAATGAGCACATCACTGCGCCATTTCAAACGGCATCTCCTCTTTGTAATTGCTCCATGGTCATACATTTCAAAAATACGGCACCCGATTTTACTTAAAAAACGACGATTATGATTATGGCTAGCATTTTCGTATGTAAATTTGTTTCTTCCAAAACTTTGAATGGTAGTTTATATTTATTGTATGTTATTGATCAGACATTCCGCAATGCTTTTGTATGTATGAATCGCTGTTGTGAATTAATTTAGCCGTAAATCATACAATATCACAAACATGTAGTGTTATTAAATAAACTGTGTAGTCCAGGGTTTCTATGCTGATGATTAAAACACGAAAAATGCATTTAGACTTCCTATACACAGTGAAATTTTAGTCGTTTTGGACCCATCATCCAGTGACTCCATTCATGCAACCGAATTTCCCCAAGGAACATAGCTCGAAACATGAAAAACAAATTTTAGGTCACGTGATGAGACATTTTGTATGGGAGGTCCAAAAATTTACTCCATATTTCGACCCATGTATCTTGGGAAAAGTTGTTCAGTTGCATGAATGGAGTCACTGGACGATGGGTCCAAAACGACTCAAATTTCACGGTGTATACAGATCTGTTTATCAGCTGATAGTCTCGGGTTTCATATTATTTTAATTATTTAAAAAATATGACATGTGTTTAAAATGTTATAAAACACAAAATGATTATTTATTCACTTGTGTAAAAGGTTCATTGTTAAAAATATGATCATCGGCATTAGAAAACTAAATAATATTATTTAAATCTATCCCAAAACTGTTAAAATCTATTCACTGTGATAAAATTTAATAAAGTCTTGTTTCGGCTAAAACCCTTGATAGCAGTAGGGAAATAAAAAACCATTTCACAATGTTAAGCTAAATTAAGCACTATTTATATCAGTTATGGAACAATTTGGCTTGCCGTTATTGTTATATGGTTTTCGAATTCCTCATATTGGTTTCATTTAATGAATATAAATAGATTAACCATTGTTAATTTTTTTTAAACAACTGCTTAGAACATAACCTAGGGATCCAGTTGTTCTATGTTTTGAAATAATAAATTTTTATTAAGATTATCATAACATCAACATTTTTGTATCACAGTGAATAATCGTAATATACCCCTAAGATTAAAGTACTTTGTTTAAAGCTATCTTCGCAAATTTAGATGCGGTGCGTTATGAATGAAAATATTTAATATTTTGTATGTATGTCCTTTACCATCACGCATTATAAATTTTATTTAATGATATTATATTGAGGTGTTTTATATTAATATTTTACTTTAATTATGTATGACTGTGCTGTTTTATATCTCATATATTTTATACCAATGTCTCTGAATAAAATGTGGACGAAAACTGAGTTTTTCATTTTGTTACTCTACTACAAAATATACAGTACGACTTATTAATCACCAGTTTTTTTTTAAACTAAACCAATTTAAATAAAACAATACGTGAAAACTTTTTCAACCTCTCTCTCATACTAAGTTTTGTCAGCTGCGAACGCTAGATTTCAATGGGAGGTCAAAAATGATTTTCTAATTTTTATTTCCTTTCACTTTCGTTTCACGCACCAACACACAAAAATTATTGATGTTTAAAAATCACCTGTGTTATGATAAAAGTTCGTAACTCGACTTTGTTTTGCTATTACAATTGTTTATCTCTTTACATCGAAGTAAATTCGCCATCGAAAAATGCGTGTGCAACTTCGTCACATCGCGAAATTATTACGCAGCGTAGGGACCAAAGATACGCGGTAAAATTGTATTTATGTTATTGAATTCTTTATAGAGAACTATTTTAAAAGCTTTTATTTAACTTGCAATGTATGTAAGTATGTTTGTTCGGGTGAAATCTTAGAACTCAATTTTGAAGTAGATATCTTCAACCGATTGAGCTGAAATTTTGGACACGCGTTTAGTTTGGATGACAATGCATGATATGGTATGTGAAGTCATTCTAAATCCAATATGGTGGACCATCCAAGATGGCGGAATAGTTTTTGTAACGCATTTCTACAATATAGGTATCAAATAAAAGGGTTTGTTGAGAGTAACTCAAAAATAATAATGTGGCGTCATTCTGAATCTAATATGGCGGACCATCAAATATGGAGGAATAGTTATTTTTTAATGCACATTTACAACATGGGTATTAAATGAAAGGGCTTGTCAATCCAATATGGCCCACTATAGAAATTATTTATACTTTTCTGTATAGTTCGCTGAGAATAAAAAAGTGGGTTTTTAAAAAACAATTTTTTAAGACCATATTAATTCACTTTACTTGTGTAATTTGGCGAGATGGGCGTCATCAGCACTGGTCTGCAACCTGTCTAGTAGAAGGACAACTCCAAAATCAAACCCGGAACTGTGTTTCGTCAGGCACAAGTGAGCTCAATTAACCGGCAAACGACCTTGCAACAATGATGCAATGATGATGAATGCGTTGAATGAGATAGCCAGCGATAACTAAAAAGTAAAAAATAAATTAAACGTAAAAATAAGTTGATAGTGAAAATTTTTAAGGAAAAAATTATTTTCTTCTTTTTAGAGCGTTTAAATAAAAACTTTTTTTTTAAAGTTTTTTTTACTATTAATTTATTTAAATATAAAAACAAGTAATTTAGGAAAAAATCGCGTTAATGGAGTCATGACTTTTGCTCTTATTTGAAAGTTCTCTATTTCATGCAATACATGCATATTCAATGCACCCACATATTACAAGTTCAACCCTTTCCGACAAGAGTAACCGCCACACCACACATCATTGGGAGTGTCTACATTTGCCACTAGATGTCGCTACTACACAACATTCGAAACCTAAAACTCGCTATGGTTGCGTTTCTATTGTGAATGACGTCCCCTCGCCAATTTTATCAAAGCATACTTACCTGGCGTAGGGGATACCGTGATCAAGAAGGCGGTTCCCCCAGGGCGAGGCCTTTCCATTGCACTGCGGATGGGTTGACCCTTGCGATTATCCCTAATGTGGATAACTCGGACGCGTAATTTTTGGTAGTGGGGACTGCGTACGCGCTGTCCCCCCCCCAAAACTATATAAAACAATATCATGTGAAAATGACTGACCGTACCCAAATAATATAAATAAACTCATACGCCCTTATGCATAAGAATTAAGCCTCTAAAGTAAGCTTAATCTATCCGCCGTATCAATTTTTGACATAAAAGAACGAGACTGAAAATTAATGAGTTAACTTGTTCTTATTGAACATTAGTTTTTATAAATAACTAGCTGTGCCCCCGACTTCGTTCGCGTGGAATAGTTATTTTGGGAATCATATTTATTTTTTGTTTACAAACCTATCTCCTCAGCTTTATTATAAATTACCCACGACTTATTTTAGACGATTTAGTTACATAATTAATATAATATATTTTAAAGTAGTTTTAAAAAGGATATATTTTAAAGTACTTCTGCGTAAATTATATTTTAAGTTTTATTTTCTTGTGGCAGAATCAATGACACATTTATTTGGATAAAGATTAATATTATTAAGTTGATACAACTCTGACAAATAATTTGTAATAATGCATTAATTTCGACCAAATTTGATTATCATAAAAACTGTTATTGTAAGTTAATCTTAAAAGATAGACATATACTGTCGCGGACATTTTTTTTAGATAATTTAAAGAGGAATAATTCTTTCATACATATTTTTTGGGTATCTCGAATTGTTTTCGCAGCGCACGCAACGGAAGCCCTCAAAGATGAATAATTTTCCCCGTTTTTTCCACATTTTCGACTGTTTCATCGCTCCTATTAGTCGCAACGTGATGTTATATAGCCTAAAGCCTTCCTCGATAAATGATCTATCCAACACAAAAAGAATTTTTCAATTCGAACCAGTAATTCCTGAGATTAGCGCGTTCAAACAAACAAACAAACTCTTCAGCTTTATAATATTAAGTATAGATGCTAGCTAACCCCCTTTTATGACCACAACAGAACTCTAGCTCTACATTGTCCGTCATTCATTCATATCTCTCTCACCCTAAGTAGTTGCGTGTTTTACCTGAAAAAACATATTCCTCTGTAGTGTAGGTGGCGGAGATATGCTATGTATGTAAGTAAAGATGTAGCTTCCTGAATCAATCACTAGTGTGCCTAATGGACAATTTAAAGCCCATGTTAAAGATTTACTTTGTAAAAAAACTTTTTTTTGTTTGTTATTAATTTAAATAATCTGAAATCACAATAAAATATTGTGCAAAATCTTGACAAACATGTGAATTCGTTCATTTAACTAGTTAATTATGGAAAGTTTTTTCATATTTGTAAATTGACGTTTTAAAGAAAATGCTGCAGTAGAGTTTGTGGCGCCGCTTCTTCTTCACTTGCGCTTTGGAAGTGGTGGTAAACTTAGTATAACTAAATTGACCCAATATGTGATATTTATATCCTATATTGAAAACAAACGATTTCATTCCATTCATTCCATTCTACCAATCCATTTCATTACATTTATTTCATTTCATTAATTATTATTATTAATTATTTCGTGCGTTAAGTCTAGTTTAACTAAAATATGCTCTGTCACGTTCTTTCACATAAACTATTGATAAGAGGGAAAGGGACTAAACATATTTTAGTTATTTATTTATGAATAAGGGGGTTAGACTATAAATTACTCGAATTGATAAACATTTTGGATTTTCAAAGTCGATTGAAAACGGGCCTAAACGTAGGATAGAACCCTCACTAAGAACGACATAAGGGAGACTGCATTTTGTAATATACTTTACTCACAATTTGGACTGGCTCAGTTAAAGAAAATTTCTCAAATTGACATAAGTACCTAGTATTAAAAAATCAAATCTATGCATGTACCTATCATAGAGAAATTAACTTTTGACTCTATGTATAGATGGATCGTATAGAATTTATACTGTGACTGTGTCATATTATAGGCATTGTAATTCAGCAAAGTGGGATCCCGCGATACATCGGGCGGCAATCTTAAGGTCTGCGGGATCCCGCAATTTCTAATAACATAAGCCGGGGCATTTTTTTACTTGCCGCCTTACTACTCTGCAACGTGAGGGTTAATGAAGATTACACCATGGAGTAATTACAAAGAGGAGATGCCGTTTGAAATGGCGCAGTGACGTGATCATTGGCACCTCGCCGACACAAAGTGGGCGGAGCGTGTCATTGCTCGTGCTCTATGATTGGATCGACGGCCGAAACCAAGCACCCCGCACGTCTGCCTTCCGCCCCGTGCAGCATCACAAACGCTTTCTTACGAAACGCTTATTACGGCATCTCCTCTTTATAATTACTCCTTGGATTACACTTATACCTTTATGGCTGGCTTACACACGATCCAGTGCGGCGATCCAGCGCTTTCACGGACACGAAATCCACCCATATAAAAAATAAAAGGCAGCATTTGAAAACCGATGGAGTGAAAGTCCATTATAATCCAGAAGTATTTGTCTATAAGAAGTCATATGCATCCGTATAAACCTCCATGGTTTTTGGATTGCAGTGTTTTTTTTTGCTTTTAAAAACTAAATAAATTTAAAAAAAAAAGTGTTCAAGTCGAAAGAGCTTTTTTGCTCTTAAAAACTAACTAAATTAAAAAAAAGTGTAGAGGTCGAAAGAGATTTTCGGCCGCTGCTTGTATAAGAAGTAAGTTAGTTTGCGAGATAAATGCAAAATGCCATTCTATTTATATGTCATGTTTCTAATGTTACGATTGATTAGCAATAAAAAAAATGAATACTTAACATAGTCTTTGTGAATACAAAATAAAATTAAATACCAATTATACGTGGGGCGCACTATAAGTTTCCGAAATGAATATGAAAAAATACTATTAAAGGTACAAAATTAATTTATTGTTTTTCAAAATAATCTCCCTTGGCGTCTATGCACTTTTTCATTCGATGAAACCAGTTTTGAAAACTTTTGTGCCACTCCTCTGAAACGTGTTTTTCATACTCCTCGACAGCCTCTTCTGGTGATGAAAATCGTTGACCGCGTAATTGGTTCTTAATTTTTGGGAACAGAAAAAAGTCACAAGGTGCCAGGTCGGGACTGTATGCAGGATGACTCATGAGTTCTACATTTTTCGCCTTCAAAAAGTCGTTTGTCTGTCTGGCCGTGTGAGAACTAGCATTGTCGTGGTGCAGGATGATACGGCGTTTACGGTTATTTTTACGGAGTTCGTCAATAACTTCCGGCAAACAAATGGTCGTGTACCAGTCACTATTCACTGTACGACGATTCTCTAAAGCAACAGTAGCCACGTGTCCAGTTTTATTAAAAAAAGAAGCAATCATCCGCTTAGATGCACTTTTCACGCGCGCCACTTTGGTTGGTTTCGGCTCATCTTGAAAGACCCATACGCTCGATTGCTGCTTTGTTTTGGGATCGTAGCAATAAATCCATGTTTCGTCACCTGTTACTATGTCCCACACCAAATTTGACGCACCTTCGTTGAATCTGGTAAGCATGACACTGCACCAAGTGACGCGGTCCGTTTTTTGAGCCTCGGTCAAGTTGTGTGGGATCCACCGCGAGCACAGCTTTCTCACACCCAAATGTTTGTGTAGGATTAATTGTATTTGACTCATGCCTATTTCTAAGGATGCGCGAATTTCATGGTAGGTCACATGCCTGTCTGTTTCCATCATACGGCGCACAGCATTGATGTTTTTGTTGGTCACAGCGGTGGACGGCCGACCATCGCGAGATTCGTCACTGAGATTGATACGACCACGCTTGAATTCTGCAAACCAGCTATAAACAGTTGTCTTGCATGGTGCTTCATTGCCAAAAGCTGTTTCAAGCCGAGCGATGCTCTGTTAAGCTGTCAAATTACACTTAAAATCGTAGAAAATCATACTACGAAAATTTTCCCGAGTTAAATCCATGTTGATGCAGACACACAATTTTTTAAATGGCGCCACAAGGTAAAAACAAAAGACAGTCAGATGAAACAAACTGCATTCTACAGCCAAAGAGTTCTATTTTCAAATGTTGCAATAAATTTTTAAATATTGTTTATGTAAGTGGCCAGTTCCGGAAACTTACAGTGCGCCCTATTTAACTGTTAAAATACCTCGGATTAAGTTCATAATTAATATATTCAGTTAACTAGTAGAGTACAAAAGTACTTGTCTACCAATCATTGATATTTTTATGTTTATATATCTTTAATATTACAAAATTTGACGAAGTAGCGAAATAATAAGCCAATAAAAAATAAACACATTTTATTATTATTTTATTGCATATAAGTTACGAAAATTACGCGGGATGCCGCTGTAACGAAGGCAATCCAGCAAAAACCCACGGCATTGTAAACAGTGCGGGATTGCAATCCCTAGATGGACACACGATCCAGTGCGGCGATCCAGTGCTTTCACGGACACAAACATACAAACAATTATTTAAATGTGTGAGTAAATTGTTTGCATGTGTAGGGTGGATTTCGTGTCCGTGAAAGCACTGGATCGAGTGTAAACCAGCCATTACTGCCATCGCTATTGCCATCAAGATTTAAGTACTAACGTACGTACATATACCTCGATGGCCATTGCAACTTATTTTGACAACGTCAACAACCAAATGTCATACATAATATGTGGAAAAAATTCTTGAAACAGCAATCAATGTCTAGGTACTGACCATGTACTGACTGACTTCGATATCTAAATCACCAATATCTACAAAATATAAGATTTTAAAATTTAAAACAAACTATTTGTCCTACCTACTATCAATATTTATAACAGCTACGTTACGAAACCGCATTTCGCCTCGCGCCGCGTGACGCGTCACCTCCCGCCACTTCTCCCGCTGTCCGTGCACTGTACGGCAACGCCGCGCGGCGCGCCCAGCGTCTAGCACCATGAGTGGATAGTGGTACAGAGGTACTAGCCCGCCATCGTACTCAATTGATTAAATGTATTTCTTTTAATTTTGTGATAGGTACAAAAAATAGTTGTTCTAATGTTAAGTTTCCAATGTAAATTAAATATTAAAGTGTGTATATGAAATAAATAATTAAAATGTATATCTATCTATCATGATTCTCGCACGCCACTAGAGCACACAAATATTTATTTTATTCAGTTTTTTAGTACTTGTTATTATAGCGGCAACAGAAATACATTGCCAACAGAAATACATCATCTGTGAAAATTTTAAGTCTAACTATCATTTTTTTTTTATTTTACATAGTGCACAATTGAATCGCTTCGCCATGGATCTCTATGGCAATTTTTGACGTTTCTGTTATTCTGTTACCAATTTTAAGACCAATCGTATTGCATTAGTATGCCATACTGCAACTGGAAAATTTGGCTTATCAATAAAATCATCAACGTAATTAAATATCAGTTGCATGGTCTTTTAGCGGATTGATATACCCTGGACAGACGGACAGCTAAGTCTCTGTAATAGGGTCCCGTTTTACTTTATGAACGGAACTCTAAAAATATAAAAGGCCTTGTTATTTACATAAATCGTAATCAGCCGAGTAAATGCCCTCTTGATTGTAAGAACCCCACGCAGAATCACTACGCAGTTTAAAACTTTCTTGTTTTATTTTTTACAGCAAGGAAACCACAAACCAGCACCGCAAAGTGGCAAGGACTAAGAAATAACCATAATCTAAACTAAAGTAGTTCTGTGAACAGTTGATTTTGCGAACTTCCTCCAAATACGAGATCAATTCATAAAACGCTGCTATGAAATGTTTTCTTATGTTTTCGCGATTGTTATTCATTAAATTAAACTATTTTAATACGGTTTTATCGCGTTTATTACTTATTTATTTACACCTGACGTTTCAAACACTTTACAGCGTTCATGGTCGCAGGCAGACTAAGTTAACATTTGTCTTTGATGTCATAAGATTACAAAACTACCGCCTGAAATTTTTATTGGGAACTATTCCGATTCACGCAGTATTGGCTCACAGTATCTAAGGGTCTTGCAGTCTGCTTCCGAGTTTGCGATTTTATTAAGTTAATGACTGGGTCCCAAGCTGGCGGTACCTGCCATCCATCCTCTCTATTGAAATTAGGATGTTGTTTAATTTCAATAGCTTCACGTAACATCCTTGGAATGAATCTGTTTTCCTTTGCAAGGACTTGAGGATTATCAAAACGCATATAGTGGTTGGGTTTGTCTAGAGCATGTTCACAGACTGCAGACTTGGTTGAGCGTCTATTTTTCATGTCAGCAATATGTTCTTTTATACGAGTATTAATGCTTCTCTTTGTTTGCCCAATGTATGATAAACCACAGTCACAGTCAATTTTATAAACTCCAGCATCTTGCAATGGGATATTGGATTTTACAGGTCTTAAAAATTGGTTTATTTTCTTATGCGGCTTGTAATAGGTCTTGATTGAAGCTCGCCTAAGTATGTTACCAATCTTTTCCGTGACTCCCTTTATGTATGGTAAGATGGCAGGAAAACGATCAACTGTGTGTGGCTTGGGTCGACTTCTGTGACATATGTGTGGGAGGCTGAGATTGTTGCTTCTTAAGACAGACTTGACTCGGTGAAGCTCCTCCTTAAGATGGTGGGTGTCACAGATGCCGTGTGCTCTCTGTAACAAAGATTTGCCTACGGTAGCTAACTGACATGGATGATGGTGAGATTTACCGTTGAGATATTTGTCTGTGTGGGTGGGCTTTCTGTACACAGTGTGAATAAGTAATAAACGCGATAAAACCGTATTAAAATAGTTTAATTTAACGCTGCTATGAACTTCCCCATTTACCACCATTTTTGAGTTTTTCACAGCACCTGTAAAGAACACGACAGACAAAGCTATTATCAAATAAGTATGATTGAAATTAATAGATAATTAAAACTTATGATTATGTGATGTCAAAAAGTATGATGAGTGTTGTAGACAGAGCTCTCTATTCCAATACTTACTCACGCGGTCGACCGTTGCCTCCTTCTCTGCCG
Source organism: Euzophera pinguis (assembly GCA_947363495.1). Lineage (NCBI taxonomy): Eukaryota > Metazoa > Arthropoda > Insecta > Lepidoptera > Pyralidae > Euzophera > Euzophera pinguis. The sequence continues at coordinate 1,444,482 of OX376162.1, forward strand.
CTCACAACGCCGCTTTCCTTTCATTCGCTCATCGCTCTTCGCAGCGTGAACCGAAGGCGAGTGCCATATCATTATTATCAACAATGTATTACCGAAAACTGAACATAGACGTGCCAAACTTTATTTCGGAAATAGAAAAACATCCATGTCTATGGAGCTTGGAGACCAGCTCCCAAAGACGGTCAGCGGCGGCTGCCCGCGCTTGGGTAGATATTAGCGCCAAATTAAATAAACCAGGTTAGTTTTTGCAATAAAAATCCATAAGAAAAATATTAATATTAGATCTCTGTTGAATTTCGAAACTTTTACCCTGTGATAGAGTAAATTTGCGCTGCGTTTGGTTTGGTTCGTGTTTTTTCAATGTGATTCACAAGCGACCCCTATTCAGCACATGTGAAACAAAAACAAGCTTGGTTTTTAATCGTGGTTTCTGGCACAAAAAACAGATGGCGCGACTGGTAGTGCTTTTTATAGTAAAAAGAATTGAATTTAATCTATACATCTTCCATACATATAAATAAAATTGGAGTGTGTTTGTAATATTGAAATAACCGTTTTTTACTACATGCATATGAATATCCATACATATAAATACAATTAGAGTGTCTGTTTGTAATATTGAAATAACCGTTTTTTGTACATGCACTAAAATAACTTTTTTTACAATTTTTGTCTGTCTGTCTGTCTGTTTGTTCCGGCTAATCTCTGAAATGGCTGGACTTTTATTGGCAGGTAGCTGATGTAATAAGGAGTAACATATGCTACGTTTATTTTAGAAAAGTGTTTTAAATGTGGGTAATATTATGTTTTCCAGAAGTGTTCCTCCGTGTTAAATGGAAAAATCTAAAAGACTGTTACAGAAAAGAGTTAAAGAGAAATTATTACGATGGCGAATACAAAGGCATATGGAAGCATTTTGAGGCATTGGACTTTCTCAGGGGATCCCTCGGCATGGTGGAGAGGAATGACGAAATTGGATCAGGTCTGTTTAAAATTTTGATATTTACTCCGCTGGGTCAGCGACCCGAAGTGGATCTTGGCCTCCGAAACGAGAGAGCGCTAGAGTGGTCTATTCCGCGTGATGGCTCGCCAGTTGTAAGCTCCCACCAAAAAAATGAATTTTGATAAAATAATGAGGATGTAAGCTAATGTAATTTAAAAAGGATATTTTAAGATCAAGCTTTTAGTAATAGTTTCCCTCTAGAGATTACTAAAAAGTTGAAAATTACGACTCAGAGTCCAAGTCGACGCATTTACATTCTTGTATTATTGGTTACCTTCCAACTCCATGTCATAATATTGCACTGTTATTCGATTTACAAGAATTTACACAAGTAACTTGGTATGCAAAATGTTAACTCAATCAGAAAGCGAGATGGATGACGGGAGAGATGATATAAAACGAAAGATGTAAGTGAACACTCAATAAACTAGGCTTCTAGTACTAATCAAACCTAACTCTCATGAGAAGGGTTTTTCTTACATACTTATATGTCAAGGACGTTAAAAAATTACTTCAGGGTCAGCAACTCGCTCCGCAATGAAAAAACACCATTGCATCTGATTAGGAGTAACCCGTTTTCCTGATAGGCCCTAGCTCTATTTAATTTGTTCAACACTAAAAATTCAGATAAATTAGTAGTTGACGAAATTCCAGATGATGATAACAATGAAGCAAAAGTATCTGACAAGAAGAAGGCTGATCCATTTGTGGTACAACTAATCAATGAGATTGAGAAATACGAGTGCTTATGGAACAAGGACTACAAGGCGACAAGCCACCAGCGAGCAAAAGCAACGTCTAAGGCGTGGCTGGAGCTGTCTGAAAAACTGGGAAAAGCAGGTGTGTTTAAAGGTTTTAGGTCATCATCATCGTCATTTCTAGTAGGTTACATTGTCAATTGTCAATCGACCATGTACAGGTACACCCTGGTGCCAGAGTTGTGCGGAGAGTCCTTTAACGACCACCATAAGGCAGCCGGGACCAACGGCTTAAAGTGCCTTCCGAAGCACGGGAACGTCTTTATTTTCAGACAATCAGATGTTTCAAACCCTGCAATGTTCCCCGTGGGAATCGAACCCGCGACCTTTGGGTTAAATGCCTTAATTTATAGGCAGTTATAGTTAGATAGAGGATTTACAAGCAATTTTCTAGATACGTATTTCGAAATTTGCCAGTGCTAACATTTTTGACTTCTAGAAAGTAACGCTATAAGGATTTTCGGTTACTTAGCACTTAGCTACTAGAGTTACTGATGAGAAAATTACACCGATCGTTCTGGAGCTGTGGCATTTGAGTATCTGTATCAAGCAGAGATCGCATCTTCCCAATTCAATGTAAATCCTTTTTATATAAATGACGGAGTTGGCACAATTATCAAGATTATAATATTCAATGAAAAACATATGGTGTGAAAAGTTCCTTCGATCTGCAATCTCTATGATTGCAGATATGATTGATCATAGAGATTGCAGATCGAAGGAACTTTTTTTGTAGACCTCGCGAGTTTATAGAAACTCGCGAGGTCTACAGCTCACAGAGCCACTAGTATAAAATATGTCTGAACTTGCATAAAATATGTTTGGACACCTCACCACCTAGCCAGACCTAGGAGAACCAAATTGTTGCTTAAGTTGTGCTTATAAGGCTTATAAGCAGAAAATGAGTTGTGGTGAGGATCTGCAATTTTATTTTTCTAGTTTAAGGGGCTTGTTCTTGTCAATAAAGATAACAATAGGATACCAAAATGGCTACCACTAAGCATAAGTCATACTAAGAAATAATATTTTACTTTATTTCAGTGAACGACATCCGCATCACCTGGAAAAGCTTGAGGTTCACATACAAAAGAGAGGTACGGAAGAACTTCATTAATGGTGAATATAAAGGTGTATGGCCGTACTTCGATTTGATGATCTTCGTGAAAGTGGAAATCGCTTGCAGCACAGATATTACTGAACTGATACAAGGAACTAATGATAGTGATGAAGAAATGATTGATGCTAATCAAATAAGCGGCGATAATGAAAATTTATTTAAGATTGAAATAGAATCAGATACTCCTTTCGATAATCCGAATTATGAAGAAGACCCGTTCTTAGAGACGAGACTAATCATTGACGACGATAAATATGATCTCATGTTTCTTAAATCTCTTGTGCCTTTTTTCAGAGGAATGGATAGTGTGAGAAAGCTGGTTCTCAGGAGTAAAATACAAGAAATGTTGATTAATGAATTGGCTACGAATTAACATGCTAATTAACTGTCGAATATGGTATGTTAACAGAGGATTATTAGCTCAATTGGTACATTCTTAAACGATAGAGGCTCGTTATAACGTGAACTATGTTTAAAATTAGTTTTTAATGATTTAGATTAATGTTTGTAAATCTATATTTTAATAAAGGTAAAAAAAAAACTATTGCGTTTATATATCTGGATTTTATTTAATCTCATATCTATACTAATATTATAAAGCTCAAGAGTTTGTTTGTTTGTTTGAGCGCGCTAATCTCAGGAACTACTGGTTCGAATTGAAAAATTATTTTTGTGTTGGATAGATCATTTATCGAGGAAGGCTTTAGGCTATATAACATCACGTTGCGACTAATAGGAGCGAAGAAACAGTCGAAAATGTGGACAAAACGGGGAAAATTATTCATCTTTGAGGGCTTCCGTTGCGTGCGCTGCGAAAACCGTTCGAGATACCCAAAAAATATGTATGAAAGAATTATTCCTCTTTAAATTATGTAAAAAAATGTCTGCGACAGTATATGTCTATCTTTTAAGATTAACTTACAATAACAGTTTTTATGATAATCAAATTTGGTCGAAATTAATGCATTATTTATTACAAATTATTTGTCAGAGTTGTATCAACATAATAATATTAATCTTTATCCAAATAAATGTGTTATTGATTCTGCCACAAGAAAATAAAACTAAAAATATAATTTACGCAGTAGTACTTTAAAATAATATATTCTTTTTAAAACTACTTTAAAATATATTCTATTAATTATGTAACTAAGTCGTCTAAAATAAGTCGTGGGTAACAGCTATAGGTAATTTATAATAAAGCTGAGGAGGTAGGTTTGTAAACAAAAAATAAATATGATTCCCAAAATAACTATTCCACGCGGACGAAGTCGCGGGCACAGCTAGTCAGAAATATAACTAGTGGCTCTGTGAGCTGTAGACCTCGCGAGCTTATAGAGATTGCAGATCGAAGGAACTTTTCACACCATATGTTTTTTATTGAATATTAAAATCTTGATAATGTTCGTTCCGCTAATCTTTTTAGTCTTTCTTCCTCCTCTGTTCTTAACAGCAGGAATTTCATAGACCTGATTCTTGTCAAACGTTCAAAATCGAAGGGCTCCAAGATTACATCAGTAAGTCTTCGAGCCCGAGGATGTGCGACGTAACGACGTGCTTTAGAACGCCAAGTTTGCGTGACAGCGGCAATAGGCACTGATCCCATTATATAATAATCAATTCAATCATTTTTATTTCTTTTACCAGCTTTTTTTTAATTTCAAATCTATGTATGTATGTTCGGGTCAAATCTAGTAAGATAAATTTGATCTACTTTCCGGTTTCCAATTAAGCTGAAATTTTGCACACATGTATATATTATCATGTGACATGTATATATTATCATGTGACATGTATATATTATCATGTGGCATGCAATATTATGATAACCTGAAGCTGGGAAGTGATCATAAGAACTCTTTAATGAAACAACGTAATCCCATCGAGTTTAGGCTCGTTTACTTTGGTCTCACAATAATAGATTGTAAAAAAAAAACTTTTTAGTTTATTTATGAAAATGAATTCTTATAAAATTTTGATAAACTGGTAATTTTGGTAAAGTAGACTAAACGAATGTTTCCTGTAGTTACATAGTTCCCAAGAAAACAAATTAGTATACTCGTACTTTTAAAAAACTTTAAAAATAAACTTCAAGATACCTCTCGCAAAATAAAAATAACTAAAAAGAGAACACCTTCCGGTGAGATTCGAACTCTAGACGCTTAAGTCGATCAGATCTCTTTATAAATAAACTGGACTATTCATCTTTTGACAATACCCACTGGTGAAAATATACGTCTATTGTATGTCAAAATATAAAATAAAATTCCTTTGTTATTTCTTTGTCACTACAAACACAAAATAGTCGTAAGAGCCATAAAATCCAAAGGCGCTTAGGCCCATTGTGCCAATTACGTCATCTTCAAAAAATTCCAAAACATGGCTCGACTATCGATTTTCATTATGTTTATCTAACCAGCTCCCAAAATTTCACGGGAATCGGTTAGAAAATGCGACCTCTAGAGGAGAACACACAGACATACCAAAGCATTTTTGGCCAAGTTGAAACGGAGTATAAATAAATCCTTATATTAAGGATTCGATTCAGAACAAATAAGTCATGCGTGAATCGCCGACTAAAGTAGGATTTGTCGACATAAATAATAATCATCGCAGATTTTTATTCTTAGTCTTATTTAAATGTAATGTCATAGATTAATAATTGGTCTCCGCTGCGCTGTCGAGCGCGCGAGACCAATTATTAATCTATGTGTAATGTTATATTAATAACATAACATAATTTGGAGATGTGCCGACTAATCGGCTTTCTTTATTTTATTTTTTATTAGCATGAGTTTAATTAGTTAAACACATTTTGAATTGCATAAGTCGAAGAGCTTCTTGAACTGGAATATAGAACACACTGTGAAATATAATTATATAAATCAAAGCAATAGGGAATTCCTTAGATTAATAATTGGTCTCGCCGCCGCGGAGACCAATTATTAATCTATGAGGGAATTCCTTATACGAAAAAAATATCAGCCAACTAAAAATAAAAAAAATAATAACATTTTATACCCCTGAAAAATAAATCTTTGCAGTCTTTTCAGGCCTATGGCCCTATATGCCTCTGTCACATCGGTAAACATATGAAAATTTTGTCAGTGTCAATGTCAAACTACCAAAACGATTTAATGACAGTTGTTTTTTTAAATTTCATTATGTTGCGATGAATGATAGGTACCATAAATGTATGCAAAAACCTCGCCGCCGCGGAGACCAATTATTAATCTATGAGGGAATTCCTTATTATCCGAAAAAAATATCAGATTTTTAGGATCAGCCAACTAAAAATAAAAAAATAATAAATTTTATACCCCTGAAAAATAAATCTTTTCAGTCTTTTCAGGCCTATGGCCCTATATGCCTCTGTCACATCGGTAAACATATGAAAATTTGTCAGTGTCAATGTCAAACTACCAAAACGATTTAATGACAGTTGTTTTTTAAATTTCATTATGTTCCGATGAATGATAGGTACCATAAACGTATGTAAAAATATCATAACTTCTTATTATTTTTTATCTAAGTAACCATGATCGGCCTCTTTACAACCGACTAATCGGTTAGTCTGCCAAAGTCATGAACGGCACAGCTCTAATAATTATTATTGATTTTTTCAGTTATTGAATAAATCTGATGCGTTGTTAATAGACTTTAATATAAATAACACTAATAATAAAAAAACTGTGGTGTTTTTAATTTCTATCGACGAATCCTATTTTAGCCATCGATTCACTCATGAATTAATTGTTCAGGTCAGGGAATAATAAAAATAAAAAGGATATCCATCGTTGGTCGGGTCCCCAAGCACAAGATAAGCACGGGTTGTATTGTAGTGGTCACATTGAACTCATTATAAATTTATATTTTTGGGAAGAAATCATCAACCTAGGATATGGCAATATGACGTATGGCATAAATTTAATTAAATACTTCATAAAATAAAATCTATGCGTCCAAGGAATTGCTATTTCTCGAAAGATAAAAAAAATGTACACTACACTGTACACTGCACTATGTGGCAACGTACACCATCGTCACAAGATTCGCTGTTTCGCCCATCGCTCTATCCTATTCATTCGCTCCGCTTCAAACATTTCCGAATTCCGCCATTTCGCTCGCTATGCGCGACGCGACACGACTACGACGACAATTTTAGAAATCATCTCCTGAAAAATGGCTTACAAACGCAAAAAAGATGCGTTCAATTTACGACTGATTGCAGCTGTTAAAGAACATGAGTGTTTGTGGAATGCTCACCATAAGGAATTCTACAGCAAAGGAAGAGCGGCCAGAGCTTGGCAAAAAATAGCTGGCAAATTAGATAAGGAAGGTAAGAGAAATTTATTATTATGAACGTCAATTGCAATAACTTACTTAGTTTTCGGCAAAATTTTAGTTTTCCTATCCCGTTACAACCGAGTCAGTGAATTAAAATTATTCACTAAAATTGTGTTATTGTTTTGGTTGAAGTAACCTGTTTGATTTGATGGCATTCTTTGTTTTAGTACACTGTAAAGAAAACAGATGGCGTTTTTACTACATTTGCGTTATTTTTACCCGACGGCGCCAGAAGGAGGTTCATGTTTTTCGAGAGTATATGTGTATAATTGTTTGGCACACCCTGCAGCCTGAACAGCTCGATGGATTTTAGCTTGAGAGATGTCGTTTGATTCCTATTTACATAAATATATTTGTGAGACTGGATACAGAGGATTAAAAAAAACAAAATGGCGGATTTTTTTTGGCTTTTTCGTTTCCAAATTACGCAGAAAGGCAATCGAAGTGTTTTAGTTTTTTAAATTACCATTAACTTGTTTATTTGTTTGTATGGGTTTTAGTTATATTAAAATGAGCTAAATATAATAATGAGAGTTAGTAGACTTTGTTAAAAGTTATTTTGTTACTTCACTTCGGCGATCGACTAAAGTAGATAAAAAAATCCGGTTCCCTATGCATAAGCGAAAACTCTCAAACGAGAATTTAACTAGGCAAACAGGCCTGCATAGCGTACGGCACATCTAAAGTTAAGTGATTACCAACCTAGGACGCCTGCAACACCAAGGGTGCCACAAGCGAGTGGCCCTGAAGGATTTTTAAACCCTTCTCGAAGTTTACCATGTGGTTTTACTTTGGAAATCATTTCACGGAGTTTATTCCATGATCGCGCGGTCTTTTATCGATAGTATGATTATTGCTCCATTAGACGAATATTGAATGTAGATATCCGACCTAGGTTCTGTCCTGTTTCTTAATTCCATATGTATAGGAAACGAAACCGCGTACAAGAGCTGGTCTGCATTTTTTTTTTAATAGCCGTAGGTGTCCCGAAATAAAGGCAAATGCCTCGCTTTCCACGCTTCCTTGCCAAGAGCCGTTTGGTGTAATCCACTGTCACCGATTTTGTGTGTCATAGATTACAAACCTACTCCTTTTGAAGAGCTTGTTAGTCGAGCCGCGTATCCGTAGCGAATACGCGTGTGAAGCGACGACGTGACGCGACCACTATTGGATTGGTTGCCGTTTTAGTGGCATTTTCTATCTTGAGCTCCCCCGTGCTTCGGAAGGCACGTTAAGCCGTTGGTCCCGGTTGTTATCGATAGATAGCAGTCGTGAGGCTGTGTCAGATGCCTTAGGGCAGCCTGAAAAATTCTGACACTGTTGGCCACTAACACACCACAGGTCATGTTTCTGTTGGTCTTGTTTCCCTACTCCAGGTTATCCTGCCATCCTCCATCTTTTAGGTGGTCAGGCCTACAGTACTTATCTCAGTAGATATTCTGCATTTTGGCGGCATGCGGGATACATGTCCACCCTGATTTTCACGTTTGACTGACTTGACGCGGTCTTGACGCCTCTTTTCCTAGTTAAATTAAAATTTAAATATCTTGTTCCAGTGCCCTTTCTAAAAGCAAAATGGAAAAATATTAGAGACACGTACAGGAAAGAAGTTAAAAAGAATATGATGGACGACCAGTACCTCGGCATGTGGCTTTATTTCGAAGATATGGACTTTATACGAGAAACCGTTGATGTATCTGAGAAGAATGATCAAGAGTCCGTAGAAGATGATGTTGAACAAGAAGTTTCATTAAATTCTCCAGAATCTGACCATGAAGAACCCAATTATTTGTTTTTAAATGATGAATCTCCTCAGCCCTCAAAAAAATCTAAGATGGAACAAGAATCTAACACCGTTAATGAAAATATTCTTTCTAAAATGGACTGCAACATTGAAGATCAATTTGATGAGCAGTTTTTGGTGTCTCTTTTACCTTTTTTTAGGAAAATGACGCCATTAAGGAAGTTGAAGTTAAGGAGTAAGATTCAAGAAGCAGTGGTCGCAGAGCTTCGAAGGAATATATAGATATAAATAAACTAGTTATTAGGATGTAGTGTTTTTTTATAAACTCCTAATATTCCTATTGCATTTCCTATCGCAACAATAGAGGAAATGAGCACGACATGAATAAAGGCGTAGGCAAAGAGAAAGTGGGAATCTCTTTAGGGAGCTTAATAAAATTTATTGTTAAAGATTGCATTATTTTTATTATTAATATTAAAATAATTATTTTTGTTTGGTATCGAAGGATTTTTGTTCGATGTTGCTAAGTTTCTATCCTCATTTAGCGTTGCCAGACGTCCGGAATTCCGGATAACTAAAGTTATTTTAGTTTTTGGAGACCTATTTTTAAATGTATCATCACTCACGCAAAATCGGCGAGTCGAAGGATTTTTGTTCGTTATGGAACGATGTTCATGCGAGATATACACCGTGAAATTTTAGTCGTTTTGGACCCATCGTCCAGTGACTCCATTCATGCAACTGAACAACTTTCACCAAGATACATGGGTCGAAATATGGAGTAAATTTTTGGACCTCCCATAAAAAATGTCTCATCACGTGACCTAACTTACTATGGGAAGTCCAAATTTGTTTTTCATGTTTCGAGCTATGTTCCTTGGGGAAATCTGTTCGGTTGCATGAATGGAGTCACTGGACAATGGGTCCAAAATGACTAAAATTTCACGTTGTATGTCACACATTAAAAATAGGGGCTCCTAGTTCTGACTTATTAGGCTGTTTGTTTCGTACTTGGCACTGACTTCAAACTAAAATTATTGATAACGAAGCATACATATTTAATAACTAACAACTACATATATAGGAAGTTATTTTTCCATATTAGTTGACTTTAAAGTCGGTTCCGATATTTTTTTCAAAAATGTTTTTCTATATAAATATTTTTTTTATTTTTAAATAGTTTAGCCACGCACGCTAACCCAACTCTAGTGATGTACCGGCGACCCGCGACGTTGCGTTGCCGTTTCGTGCAACCCAAACACGCGCGGAGCGGCAACCGCGCGCTCGTTGCATCGATCCCTCCCGCCGCCCGCAGCGACAGGTTCCCGTGATAGTGAAAAGCACTAAACTTAATTACCGAAAATTACCGATTACCGATTATTTTCGCTAATAAGTTTATTGAGACGCCCATTTTTTTTTGCTGAATTTTTGTTAGTATTATAATTTAAATTCGAAACCGAAAGAAGATTTCATTATAAATAAAATGTGTTTGTTCATGTAAATCTACCACAGATAAAATAATACTTTTAGTACGAAAACAGAAAATAGGTGCACATTTATAATTATTTTAGTAGATCAAATAAAATTATTTGAAAATCGAAGTATAAGTATAATTTATTCCCAAAATATATTATTAACATATGTATTAGTTTAAATAAAACTTTCATTAATTTAGGAGATGTGTGTTTACTTGTGAAATATTTTCATATGTTGTTTTTTCAACACTAGTGTTTGAAAAGGGATAAGCTCGGTTTTAAATTACTTTGGCATAAGAGTCAGTACGATACTTTCCAACAAAAACAAGACAAACTAGAAGTATATTCTATTCACAAGGAGACAAGAATTTTATAGGAATATATTTTTATGGGTATATTGTTTGATATCTTATAACAAATCATTTCATTTGCGCAGTTATGAATAGTCTTTACACACTTATTAGGCGGTCAGTAACTACTTGTTAATATCTATTTGATTTAATCCAATTCGGGGCAATACTTCTTGCATAAATTTAGGTTTTGATTTGTATTATTTATGATCTCAACTTGCAAGTGAAGTAAACAACAACGTTGTAAACAATACTTGGACTTTCTCTGGCGTAGGGGAAACCCGTGGCAAATCCCGTACCCATCTCATCCCTTTGTAAACTATTCTTTGATTCGTCTCTTTGTCGCCTTCAATAGCTATCAATCCGTCACCCTTTGTAAACTGTAGCGGTCAACTTCCGCGCTTTCTGTTTGGTCTCAAGACGTGACTCATCTATTGTACTTTACCACAAAAAAGGCAATAATATTATTAATTATCGTTGGTGAATGTACAATTGTCAGAAAAGGTTTGTACAAAATAAAAGACAATGGTGATTTAGGTGTATTGAATTTAATTTTAACAGCATTTTAATAAGTATTAATAAAATGACTTATCCACTAATAGCCGATTTAGAAATTCTCAAGAAAGCAATAAGCTATTTTCAGGTGATATAAAACTAATCAGAGAAATCAATTTTAGAAATATTGAAATATTTATATTGAAGTATAGATGAAATCGCATATTTTATTAGAATTGAACTGTTATTTATAGGAGGTATGGGTCAAAATAAAATACTTGTAGTTAAATGAACTGTTGAATTAAATTTATTTTTATTTCTATTCCCTTGGAAGTAATACGTCCGTCTATCAAGATCCCGTGACGCAGTGTGTGAGAGTCAACGCATACAGTGGTTACATGGAGAGAAACAAAGAAGCATTGTTAGGGGTAATATTAATTTTTGCAATATAGACTCCAACATTATTAAACCTACTTTGTAAGTAAAATAAGGTGATAATTGATTTAATTTAATTTAATAGAGTAACTTAATAGAGAGATAAAAAGGCTATTATTTTACAGGCATTGTTGTAAATATAACGCTTTTGGGCATGTGTCAAATTTTTAAATAATTTGTGAATTAAGTGCCTCACAGACCCCAAACTGCAGTTTCTAAATTAACTTAAATTGTTACTAGGTATTATTAAATTGTTAACTACTTTGTAATTAAATATAGATATTATAAAAACTTACTGTTTGAATATAAAATCCAGGACTCCCATCTTTTCGAGATCTTCAAATCTATAATTAAAAAAGATAATAGTTTTAGCTATAAAAAAAAAAACCAATGGTTTCAGACGGCTCATAAATATTTGCCAATTATTTTTATGTTCCCTTGTTTATTTTATTTAAAATTACTCAAAGCTGATATCTGACACACAATTAACCTTGTTCAAACAAAGTATTTTTTTAAATGTATGTAGATCATCTGTATGTAAATTCGGTAGGTACTACTAATCAAAAATTGTTTTATATATTTACTAAGATAAGTAATTATTGAGCTAAAACAGCAAATACAAATGAAAGTAATTTGATACAAGTTAAAACGAAACGTTTATTTTAAAATCTCAAATTTCAACGCGATTGAAACCATAGCCTTTGTTTACGAAACAGCCAGTTTATTCATATTTACACACGTCATTTTTCTAACGGCCGGCATAAGAAATTCTCAGAACAACCTGTTGACAAACCATTCTTCGGAACTAAGTAACCGGTTGTTTGGACTGGAATTGGCTGTAAACTCTAGCTAGAGTTACGTGTCGGTCGATCGCCAATGCTGACACTTTAATTTACAGAAGTACATTTTAAATTATCATTATTGTTATTTGTGAACAAGCTTTTCCTCTCCCAATGGATATCCAGTTATTTTAATTAACTATTACAATAATTTAATAGCAATGCCCTGACAACGTTACAACTTGATACTATTTCGAGTTAATGAGTGAATACTTACATGTGGTTGGACTGTCACTTACAAACGATGTACGATTTTAGTCTGTACCTTCTGTGATATCATAGTATTAAGACAAAGTTTAAAAAAATTCTACTCATTTGTTATGAAAGATTTTCAAAATCTGATTTAAGGTAATAAAATATATTAACTGTAAAAAGAACTTAGTGTATCAAATTAAGTCAAATATTGTATAGTTTATTTACTAAAAATATAACAACAATTTTTATTTAAAATTTTTTTGTATAAATTTATAGAAGTTAATTCATATCTGTTTACACATAATTAATCCTTGGTGAAAAATGATACCAACATTGTATTTTTGAATTTGAAACTAGTTTTTAAACATAAAAGAAAAAAGTTGCAAAACAAATATTACTGATTTTAACCTGTTCTTTTCGTGTAAATTCTTTATAAATAGCACTTTCTTGAGCACATTACATTTTGTGAAAAGTGTTATAAGTACATTTGTATCATAGTAATTAATTGCATAAATATAGTGTAAAATGATACAAAATAAAAATACTGATTAAATTTATAGAAAAATCTATTATAAATATGAGATAACTTTGTAAATCTTATTATTTGAATACCCTCTGTGCAGAGTCCAGACACAAGCCACCAAAACAGTCTTGTCACATTTTTGTAAATGATTTCTTAAAAGATGTTATTTATAGTTATAAGTTTATGAGAATCACAACTCAACAGTAAGAGGTTTCCACGTCTAAATAATGTTAAAATATGGCTAAGAGATTAAATCTGATTAAATAACACACAATATGAGTATTTAATGCACCCAAAACGTACTACTGTATCTAAATCAATTTCAGTTAAATGAATATTTTACAATATAAAATGACTACTTTTCAGATGGAAAGGTATATTAGTACATGAAGACGTCAGTAAGATCTGGTCATACTTGCCTTAAAAACCAATAATACTGTAGTTGTTGGGAAGTCCACATCAACATTAGCAGTTTTATCAGATTTAAATGAAATCACGATAAGAAACTAAATAGGTCTTATATTATAAGGCAGTAGTAACACCATGAAAAAATATGACCAGACTTTAGAGCTGATGGCATAATGTACTTATATCTTGTCTCTGCACATAGACTGATGTATCTGCATTCTAGAAGAACTCTAGGTTAAAAATAGGCTTTTGAGCATCTGTCTTAAGAGGCATAAAATATGTTGGTCACATCATCCGAAAACCAGACTATAACCTGAGGAACTTTATTTTCATCAGTAAGATGTACGAAAAAAGGGTCAAGATAATATAGCCCGATGTGACCTAATCAACCAGTAAGTTAAAATCTAGATTTCTAGCTCAATTTAATAGAAAAATTCGTAAACAACATAGGTCGGAGACATTAAAAAGGCATAACAATGTTAAAAAGGTAGGTTACTATGCTTAACGTTAGCGTTATATTTTGGTAGTTGCTACAGGTTATTGATGTTGTCATTATTGTAATTTTGATATCATGTTATTTTTTCCTATATTTTCCGACATAATGTATTTTGTAAAAGGAATAAATAAATAAATATAAACTAGGTATGAGTTAGCCTACAATTTAATCCAAGTATATCTACTTCATCATCGTGTAGATCATTCAAATCTTATATGCCCGGTATGCTGCCACCTTTGTCGCACTTTTAGTGAAAATATCTACTAATATCCTTATTTTAATGTGTCAAAAAGAAATAACTTAATATACTTTTAAACATTTTAATAAAAAAATAATTTAATTTTATATTAGAGACTAGCTGTTTCCCGCAGCTCTGCCTGCTTTAAAATTATGTTTGACTCCAGGTCTTCAACTACATTCTTACCATCGAAATTCAACCAAATTTCATCAAAATCCGTTTAGCGATTTGGCCGTGAAAGCATTACAGACAGAATTTCGCAATTATAATTTTAGGATCTATAATTAATTTAATTTTATGAGATTTTTAAACGACACACAAAACCTTAACCGTCAGTCATAACTTGTGTAAACTGATATATCTGGAAGTGTATCAGTGTTCACAAAAAAACTATGTAAAGTAATCTTAGTGTTAAGTGGTATGAGTTTAGTTAAATTACTTTTCAAATACTTAAAAATATAAAAAAAATATTTCTGTTCAAGTAGGTTGTAATTTAAATCGAATCGTTATACACAAAAATATTTCGTAGGAACTCGAAAAAAATGCCTAGTTAAATCGTTATGCACAAAAGCTAACTTTAGCATTTTAAGCCCTAGGAACATGAGAGTAAGGTCGAAAAACAGAGCATTTTTTTCTGATTCCGAATCTGTAAAAAAATCAAAATCGATATAACTCGATTTGTAGCAGTTTTCACAGAAGGAACAGAGTTATTCATTAAAAAAAACTATTTTAATACGGTTTTCATAGCGTTTATTACTTGTTTATTTACATCTAACCTTTCAAACGTTTTATATTTGAGTTAAAGTTTTTAGTTAAATTTTAGACTTAGTAAGTATGGGATGCTTGCATAAATTTGTTAACAATTCTTAAGGGAAAATAGCTTCTTGGTAGAGTCGTATGCTACGTATAATCTTCCTACAGTTTTAATTTTCAGTTGTCGACCACATCTTTGATTGCTATTTTATGAAACTGAAATCACAAATATTGAAAAAGTTGGTAATATTTTTCAAAACAACTTTTATCTTTGCTTTCATTAACTTTATTCATGTGGGTAAATATTAGAAAGCCAAAAAACATAACGCGTTTACTTAAAATATACGAGCCCAAAATACCCGAATTCTAAATACCGTATATTTTTAAATGCCAAGTATTTAAAATGCAAAATATTTAAAATAACTTAAGGTTGAATAGCTCAAACTCGAAACAACTTATAACGGAATACTTTAGCCATAAATGCTAGGCTTTAAAAAAATTTGCCTAATATATCTGATTTTATGAGTTTAAAATATTTTAGATTTCAATATATGGCCACTGCATTACCATAACCTAACGTACGTTCTGTATGATAGCACCAACTACGTAAGGATAATATCAGACTTAGTTACAGAAGGTAGGTAATGTTATAGATTATACAGTGACCATAACATGAGCGAGCGTCGATGTTGCTTTGAAAGCTAAATTAGTTTTATGTATTGGATCGACGTTCGCTCACTCATATTAAGGTCACTGCATCGATCCAATACATAATCTTGCTTTCAAAGCAAGATCGACGCTCGCTCATGTTACGGTCACTGTATAACCTATAACCTAACCTACTTTCTATAACTAAGCTTAAGTATTAGATACTCTCACACGGTATATATATATATATAGCCTTGAGAAAATTATGGTTCAAGTAATATTTATTTTGAAAGAGTCTGTCGGGGAAACGGAAATAAGTAAATTGTCCTGTCGACGAACAGTCCAGTGGCCAATGGGTCGTAGAACGGTTGCGGAATCATGCATTTCACATTTTGGAGTTGTAATGTAAGGTTATTTGAAATTTTGATATTTAGAGGTTTGGTATTTAAAAATTAGACATGTTAATGTTTTGGCATTTCTGATACTGGCATTGTACATACAGTAAGGTAAGGTGTGATCGGTTCGGGTATTTTAAATCTTAATGTATTTTGATTTAGGGTAATTTGGACTCGTACATTTTAAATAAAGGCGTTATGTTTTTTTTGCTATTCTAATTGTACCTATTCATGCCACACCTATAATAACTAGCTTTTGAACTTTTTGCAGAAAAATTGTCTCTTCGTTAGTTGATTGATCATTGTGTTTATTTGACAGGAATAAAGAGAATTGTAATATTCGTTTTTAATATTTCATCACACACGTCGCCTCTCATTGATAGGATAACGAGGAACTGTTGAAATCTATACTCATCTCTATCTGCCAGCTAGGATTCTAAACCCACAGGGTAATGCGATATGGCAATAAATAAAACATGTGTTACTGTCTCTTTCTAACTAAAGGTTTGAGGATTTCTCTCTCAATTCAGAGCTTATCCAACATCGTGGAACTTCGTTTATCGCTGTTGGAATACTTTAGAAGTTCCTTTCTAACCTTGAATGTCGAATTCCACTCAGGTTGCGTCTGGGAACACAAAACTGATCCAAACTTTTGATATGCATCCTAAAAACTTCATTCATTCTAATCATTGTTTGCAAAAAGTAAGCTACGAATCTCTTTTGCATTAAGTTAATAAAGATTTTAAGTGATCATCATCATTTGGTTCTGGTAAGCTCGAATCTTTTTTATTGCAATTGTTTTGCATATGGTAATCAACCATTTCTTCCTTGTTCATATGGTGGTAAAAGTAGTTACAATGAAAAGGACAGTACAGTGGGTCGATAAGTGTGTTCGAGGCTCTCAAGGTTTATGATGCTCTTCAGATCTTTGTCTTCTCCCGTGTCTTGTCCCTTCTTTTGGGGTCGGACCTCCTCGTACGTTGGCGCCAGGACAATCTTTCTTGATTTGTCCGAATGCTCAGTTCAGCTCGTTCAATATCCTTGGCAACGGTTGTCCTCCACGTTGCAGGCGGTCGTCCTCTGCCTTTTTTTATTTTTCGCAATAGCCAAGGATTTTCTAACAGTGTGATTTTCATCGCTTCCCTTGACGTGACTGAACCATCTCAGACGACCCTCCATCACTTTTTCCGCTATTGGAGCCACTTTAAAAGAACCTCTGAAGTATTCGTTCCGTATTTTGTCGAGCCTCCTTACTCCTGCTGAACATGGTAACATTTTCAACAATAGTTTAAAATTTTCACCAAACGTGTGTTGCAAAATGTTTTTCTTTTTTTGTTTTTCTTATACCTGTTATTTAGATCATGTCTAAAGTCTTGAGCATAATCATATAAGACAGACTGTTGAATTTACAATGTTTCTAAGGTATTTTTCGAAGTTAAAGTAAATTAAGTTAAAAATATCGAAACCTTACACTTAGTTTAGAAAGACCGTTGCCTGGTTCGAAGAATGGCGGAATCCTTACAATGCAGGTTGTATACAAAACTTGTTTGACCAGAATTGAGAAAAAAAGTGGCGGGCAAGTTCGCCTACAATAGCATTCCGCGCTCGTCTCGGGCCCGCCCGCGCTCCGCCCCCCGTTCTGCCCGCGCGCCCCTTGCCTTCGCCGCCAGTCCGCGACCGAGCGCGACCGCGTGCGTCTGCTTCATATACTTAAAAATTCGTTTACAAAATACCCAATATCATAAACAAAACGAAATAAGTGGTTAAAATCTTTAAAATAACTTGTTAATGTAAACCAATCTCTGGTTAATACAAAAAGTCCTTAGGACATTACTAAAGGTTAATGGTTTTAAAAACGTTTGTTCTAAATTGTGTGCATCTGATTTAATGAAAAGACGCATTAAACAATAGTGAAACCGGTGATTTCTGTTGTAAAAAGTGTGCGGTGAACAAAAATACGGTTGTTCTATTCCGGTTGTTATCGATTTTTCGGCATAACTACTCCCGAACAGCTGTTTTTGGGATGCGGAAGCAAATCATCATTTGCAGTTGTTTTGTTTATTTCAAAATATTTCCAACGAATTTTTCGTACTTTTACTGCAAAAATTAAATCTAAATAAAGATGTAGAAGTTTTCTGTAAAAAGTGGCGCAAAAATGTCAAAACATTTTGAATAAAAATCGGAAAATTTCGGAGTGATGACGATCTGAGTGTTGTGAAGTGATTCAAAACCGTGCTAAAATCCATTGTTTTTGTAGTAAAATAGTTTAATTACATACCGAAGTGAAAACTCAAGGCAAAAGAAATCAGTGTCAGTGTTATTCAAAATTGGGTGGGAAATTGTGCACTACGTTTTGGATTTACCTTGTTGTCGTGGATTGAGCAGTGGAAAGCAGGTAAAAACATTTTTTTTTATATTTTTAAATATTTGTAGTGTCAGTAAGAAAAAGATGCATATTTGGGCGCAGCGCACTGCGTGCGTTCGCACCGGTTTCGTTGTAGGCCTAATCGTGCAGCGTCGACATTCTTCTCTGTTATTCGAGAACTTTACAAATACTGTTCTAGTATTTTAGGCCATTGAAGATGTAACTTTTACAAATCAAAGAAACGTAATATAATATCGTATCGTTAATAACGTGTTATTAAATGTGGCCTATAGGAATCTTCTGAATACTAGAGATTATTAGGTCATAATGGGTGAAAGTAATATTAACTCTGCTGAGAGAGAAACATTGGTTTAGAAGTATTAACAAACGAATTAAACAGAGATTGTGAGTTAGCGAGTACAAAGTTTTCCTAGGAAATGTTCATCTAAAGTTATGGACATTAATGAGCAAGTGCTCAATAAATACCATCCTAATGCATACTACTTAAGTTAATCAATTCAGCGTAAATCAATTTTCTTATCAGGCACTAAGTATTTAAAAAAAAAATATCTTCAAATTTTACTTTGTTCTAATCTGATTTTACATAATATGTATTATATTATTTTGAGACTAATTTAAAAATACGTTTATTAACTACCTGTATAAGCGCCCACCTCAATGAACTGCCCGAAATATTTTTTGCATTTAATGTAACGTTAAATTATGTAACGATATAAGCATAACTTTTAACGAATTTGAATAAACCTTATTAATTATTCAAATTCCATCCTCTTTTCTTTTCTAATTTTACGATATTTTACCAGATAAAAAGACAAAAAGTATTTATTACCGGTTTTTGACTTTGTCTCTTAGTCCCAACACTATTTTCTTTTTTAAATATTGCACACACACGCGTGTTTGTGGTACACCATTTAATTTTTATATTAAACTTATTCTGTTTATTTATTCGTATCTTTGCGTTGTAGATTTATTTACCCAACACACCCTGGTGTTCGTTTCTGTGATCATTTTATGCCACTTTACTTTATATTTTGTGTCATTGCATGAAGATGGTATAAAATTATATACTTAGATTATTCTTGATTGTACCTTAGTCGTAACACATCCACTGCTGGACGTAAATATATTAGCAAACGAACAAACAGGCGAAACAAAAATATGATTTGAGTAAGATCTGATCACGTTGCTTATTTGATACTTCCATTTGGTCTATAATACAAATCAATCCCTACCCCTACTTCCCAACAAAAGTTTGAAACCCGTGCGAAGTCGAAGCGGGTCGCTAGTACAGTATTTGAAGAAAACATTGGACATTTGGACTTACATTTCAAAATATCGTCTAGTAAGGTCAATATCACGACTTTGGGGTCGCATGAAAAACTACTCTTAACTTAGAATAGAATAGAATATATCTTTATTGAGAAAGCTATCATGTAGGTACAGCAAGGTCTTATAAAACTTATGCTACATATGCTTAGTTGGCTATTTTTCCAATCTTTATCATTTATGGGGATAATACAAATAATGTCGTAATCAAAACAATAACTGCTCTCAAGCAACACTACCAATACGTTATGGTGGATCAAGAAAAGTTCTAGTGTAGCGCTGCCAGCGTTCCTGTCCTCTGTCTGTAGCACGCTCTTGTTGGTAAAATTTTTGACCCAACACCTAATGGTGCAGAGGTGGCTGGTGCAGTGAGACCGGTCCTCTTTCTACCCCTGAACCTGGCTTCGCAGCGACAGTAGGACGAGCCGCTCTGCGCGCGTAAAGCTATCTTTTAGAATCAGCTGAATGTCCAGCGGAGCTGTCTCGCCAGGCTAGCTGTGAGCTATAGCCAGGTTTATGGTTGAAAGCCATTCCGTCCTCCAGCGTGTGTACTCTGATGGACAAGACTGGTTTCAGTTTAGCTGTCTGCCGCGGTTAGAGGCTAGAACAAACGAGCCCCATCGCTGTCATTGCGGGGGAGACGTCAACTACCTTAGTCGTCACGGCTTGGCCTGTCGCCGCAGCGCAGCTCGCATTTCGCGCCATGCCGCCCTAAATGACGTCATCCGTCGGGCTCTTGCCAGTGCTGGTGTGCTTGCGGCGTTGGAACCTGCAGGCATCGACCGGGACGACGGCAAGCGGCCTGACGGTATGACGCTCATTCCATGGAGGAACGGCAAGTCGCTCGTATGGGATGCCACTTGTATACAGTAGCACCATCCCACATACGAGCGACTGCAAGTACGGGCGGGTGCGGCTGCTGCGGCAGCGGAGACCAACAAGAGGCGCAAATATGCGGCTCTGGGGGAGCCGTACATGTTTGCGCCCTTTGCCGTTGAGACTATGGGGCCATGGGGAGCGGATGCCAAGCTTTTATTTATAGACATATCCGCACGCCTAGTTGACGTATCCGGGGACCCAAAGGCTGGCGCTTATTTTGTCAAAGTACAAGTCTAGCCATCCAAAGCCGACATTTCCGGCAGCCTCTTGGGTACTTTACCTAGCGATGACAGCGATTAGGGCTCTATATTCTATGTAAATTAAAATTGTTTTATATTTTAAAGTCTTAGTTTAGTTTTCTTCTTTTTAGATTAATAATTGGTGTCGTAGCGCCGCGGAGACCAATTATTAATCTATGAATCAATTATTTGATGCATGTAAATGTTAAGTTACTGTATTTACCCTCAATAAATATATTTGGAATGAGACTGTATGTAGGTACTGAACTCTACGCAATACACATCCATACTAATATTATAAATGCGAAAGTCTGTCTGTCTATTACGCTTTCACGGCCAAACCGCTAGACGGATTTTGATGAAATTTGGTATGAATATAGTTGAAGGCCCGGGGTCAAACATAGGCTACTTTTTGACGCAGGCGGAGCTGCGGGAAAATAGCTAGTTTAAAATTAAGTAATTTCTTTAACCCATGGCATTACATGAACAAAAACAAACATGTGAAATACAAGTACAAGGTAAAGATTATTGAATACTAGCTTTTAGCCTATATTTGACCCCGGGTTTTCAACTATATTCATATCAAATTTCATCAAAATCCGTTCAGCGGTTTGGCCGTGAAAGCGTAACAGACAGACTTTCACGTTTATAATATTAGTATAGATGTTGATATTCAATAATAATTATTACTGATGCGTAAGAGACGATGAGTGGAAAGTACAACTAGGTACAAATCAATAAATCTATGTACATATATAAAAGAACGAGGGTGACTGATTTATCAACGCCCAGCCTAAACCATAAAAGCTATAAACGTGAAATTTGGACAAAAGTGTTATGTTATTATATAGTGCTCAAATAAGAAAGATTTTTTTTTAAATTCATCTCCTAAGGGGTCCGAAGTATGTATGGGGGAAGGAGATTAGTTAGTCCGATTCATACGAAACTTTACAAGACTATTGCTATATGATTAGACATGTGTTTCAGGATTTTTCAGAATTAGCCCCCTTAAAGGAGGACAATGGGGACAAACGCTGAAAATGCAAAAACTAAACGAACACTGATGTGTCAATGAATTTTGGCATACGGGTGCATGGTTTGAACAAGAGGTGCACTAAGAATGGATTTTCCAAAATTAACCCCCAAGGGGCTCAAACGGAGCTCGAAAGTATGTTTGGGGGAAGGAGATTAGGTAGTCCGTTTTATACAAAACTTCACAAAATTATTTCTTTTGATAAATGATTCAATACGTGATTCAAGAGTTTTCATAATTCACCCCCTTAATGGAGGAAAAGGGCGACAAACGCCCAAAATGCAAAACCTAAACGATTACTGATCTTTTAATAAATTTTGGCATGCGGGTTCCTGTTTTGGTCAAGGGGTGCACTGAGAATGGATTCCTCAAAATTCACCCTCGAAGGGGGTCAAATGAGGGTCCAAAGTGCGTATGAGGGAAGGAGATTGTAGTCAGTTTCATTCAAAACTTCACGAGATCATTTCTGTAGATAATCTCTTTTAGGATTTTTCAGAATTCACACTCTAAAGGGAGGAAAAGGGGGGCATAGTCTGAAAGAGCAAAAACCTAATGATCACTAAGATCTCAATAAAATTAGGCATGTGGACTCTTTTGAGATTAAGGCAAATAGCAAGATTTTTTCTAAATGCACATCTTATGGATTCATGAAATCTAAATTGCTAAATCTTGACTTTTTAAATTTAACACCTGAAAGGGACAAATGGGACAAAGTCTGAAAAACGAAAAACTATAATAACATTGATCGTCAAATAATTTAAGCAATTATTTTTCCAAATTTACCTGCTAAGAGGGTTAAATGGGGTCCAAACATGTATGGGGAAATATGACTTTTTAATTCAAAACTTCACAAAATTATTACTTATGATGACTACCTATTTAAGGATATTTTGTATTAACCCCTAAAAGGGGGAAAAGGTTGTGTATCATTGATTGTGTTTATTTTAGCAAGGGGGCTTTTTTGTAATCAGCGGGTGAACTAAGCAAAGAGTTAAGCACAAAACGCATCACTTAAGGGGATGTAATGGGGTCCTAGATTAGGGGGAGCTAGATTAGTTAGACCGTTTTATTAGAAACATCACAAAATTATTTCATTTGATGAATATAATACCAGTATCAGTATTTTTAAAATTCCAGTTCTAAAAGAGGTACAAACTCGGACTTAACTATATTATATCAGGTGGGATCGTGGTCAATTGCACATGGACATTTTAATAAATAACGATCTTTCTTTGAATTTTAGCAAGGGGGTTACTTTTGTAATCAGGGGATGCACTAAGGAATATTTTTTTTTAAATTGACCTTACAAGGGAAACTGTTCAAATTATATACGGGGGAAGGAGATCGTTGCAGTCGAAACTTCACAACATATTTGTTTTTTACCTGTGATTTATTACCTGTTTTAAGGTTTTTAGAATTCAGCCCCTGAATGAGGGACATGGGTGCAATTTGTATAGTTTATCGGGTTGATGACAAGAATAACAACCATTTTAAAATCCGTCGTGTCGGATGTCATATACTGTAAATCCCTATTGGGATCCGAAGTAAACTTCTAAATACATAATAAGATCCTAAGAGACCTGTCATACATATAATCTAAGTGATTAAAACCTCATTGGAAATCCCTTTTGATCAGGCGGGTGAAGCCGCGGGCGCAGCTAGTAATTTAAAATAAATAAGAACATAGTTGAAATTGTAGGCAGAATGAGACCTATGCGAATATCTGTAACTTGACCATGTGGGCGAAATGAAAAGAGATTCCGAATAGATTGAAAGAGTCTTCTGAAATAATCTTTTAAACTATTGAATATTGTCGGAATGTACAAATTTCAGCCAAATCGGTCCTGTTTGACGAAAATAAGCCGTGAAATGCAGATATAAACAGATTGGGATTGATCCTAAAAAACGTTGCTTAATTTTGTGACATTTTTAATATACTCTGTACTGTCTATACGTTTACACTTTTGCAACTGAAAGTTTGCTTGTTAGAACTCTTCTTCTTTACGTGTCACCTTTCGGACCATAATGCAAATGTGACTTAACCAATTGCCTTCTGATTTGCGTCCACTGAACATTTAAAACCCTGGTAGGTACTATCATGTAGTTGAATTCGAAAGAATATTTCTGCTTTTGATGACTCTCGCTGCGTGGTGGTTCAGTATAAAGAGGGACGTGAAGAACTTTTCCGCGACAACCCAGGACAGATAATCCTGGCGCCGAGTTACGAGGAGGCCCGACCCCCAGGAAAACTGGGAAGGTGACAGGAGAAATAATAAAGATATCTGCTTTTGATACAACGGTTCTTAGAAAACATGGTGTTTCCACGTCGTAGACGTTAATAACTGCATGTTACAACTTACAAGTAGTATGTCCACATGTCACAACATAACCTTCCAATCTTGTCATATTACTTCAGAAAAGACTAACTACATCATAAATCATCGAGAACTACATCAAAAAGCATCGAAATCTGTCAAAAGTTCCTTTCTCAATGCTCCAGATATAATAAAATATTCCTCCAAATAAAATACTCATGTAGCTTTTCTACCGCAATGGTCAAAAATAACTGATTTTTAATTAACATACCCATGCGCTGCCATCAATTTTACTGCCGCCTATTCCTGGAAGTGTGGAGTAAACAGTCTGGACTCGTCTCGTCTAACGGTGTCATAAACCATGTAAGAGCAAGTATTCACCAATTCCCTTTTACGCATGTCTATCTCGTTTAAACTTTTAATAATTTAATATCATATTAGCTTTCTATAACCCAACTGCTGGATATGTCTCCTCTTGTCAATCTTCTGTAAACTTCTTATAACTAATTCATCATCATTAGCCTCGAATAAACTGAATCAATATGTGACGATTCAGTTTACTGGCAAATGAAAATAGTTATTCCGTTGTGGTCTTATTAATGGGAAACCTGGAACGACGAAAACAGCGGCTCGTAGCTCCCTATCGACATTAGTACAAACTTGAATCACCTGATTGTCTAATAATGAAGATGATTTCGTGCTTCGAAAGCCAGGCTGCCCAAGGTTGTAATGAAAGCGTATCCTGAGCTCTGAAGTAAAGCTCAAGATGAAGATACAACTGGTAAAACACGCTTACCGAAGAAGACCAGACTGAACAACGAACAGAGCCAAGCATAGAGTGAAACAACGATACGAACATTCATGATCATTTTATTGAACGATCTACCCTAGTCGATGATCATTATATTGTGTAAACGTTCATCATCATCATGAAAATATAGAAAGTTCATCATTCAAAAGTTTCTGACGGCTCGGTTGTGTTGTCTTGCAGGTGCGGTGCGGCCTTACGGTTGTTATTTTTTAAATGCACGCAACAACATCATGTAAGTGTTGCAATACTTGCGATCTTGATCTTGCATTATCAGAGAAGATTGTTGTTTCGACTAAAAACACGCCAATGCATTGGCTACCAGTTTACACACTGTAAGAGCCTACAATCCTATATGCAGTAAAGGGTTTATATTGTAACCTTCGTTCTAATTTCTTTTCTATTTCTAAATGTCCTGTAAATACATCCCTAAAAGTGATCTTTTAATATCGGGCGAAAACTACCCAAAACAGTCTAGTCAGATCACAAGAGATGAATAGATACTGATAATGTAGGCGTTTTTAAAGTTCACGTAATCTGTTTATTATATTAATTTGCAGTTCTTAGCACTTTCATTTCGAAAATTTCGTTAACGTGTATAATCTTTAGTATTTTTCTAAACAGTTAACATTTCGACGCCAGCTACCGTTTCGAATCAAAATTTACATGTTTTCGTGGCGTGGGCTAATCACGGTCCGTGAAATTGTTTATGCCCGGTAGTGGCTAACCCACTGAAACAATTAAGAACATATCTCCAAAACCATACGAATATTCGTTGCAAGTCGATCCTCTTTAGCTCGAGGCGCGCATTGGCCTCCAACCAAGTAAAATACATTCAAGTTTTATCTCGTTAAATAAACGCCATTCTTAAAAAGGACTTTCTCGTCGCTACCGAAAGTCTAAATTTTATCGCGCTCTGAAATTATTTCGTCGATGACGTGTCGCTAGTGACATCAACACAAGCGATTTTGGTCCTTCGGCTTTTGACGGTAGAATGGTATTTGAAAGTTTGAGTTTGGAATAAGGGTCGCTTTGAACAGTCTCGGGAATTTAGACCGTAAATGTATGACCGGGAAGGTGGTTATTGGGTTGGATGAGGGTTTTATAAGGTTTTTTATGGTGGTCGCTCGGCATACTCGGCAATCAGCTGTTTCGGCACGCGCATTCGGCCCCCTGGGAGCGGATGATGTCAGCTTCGTACGAACGAGGGCTAGAAAATTCTATTAAATTCTGCTAAAATCTCCGTTCATTTTAGTTTTCAATATGGCGGGTAAATTTGGAATTGTGGTTTAATAATGCACTGTACTTTAATTCATATAAGACCCCTGTTGCTGTATTTTGATGCAAATAAATTATTACTGATTTCTGAGTATTTTACCTACTATTAAGTACCTAATCTAAGCGAAAATTAAAAATTTGATGAAAAGTGCTGGTAGCAGGATTTCTTAAAAAAAAATGTTAGGTACTAACTCACTTAGTTTAATTTTATGATTATTTCGAATTTCCGAAATTTATTCGTTCTTAATATTTGTGGTGAAAACCTAAGCGCATCCATTTTTAAAGGAACCCAAAGGGACAATAGTCATTCTGTGACAGTCCCTTTTATACAATTCGTACTATCTCGAGGGATAGAGCCCCCAAATGTTTCCCCTTTATGACGTCATTCACATGTGTTCTAACTAGAAATAAAACAAAGAATTAACCAAATGAAATGAACCAAATATCCTAGCAGCTTTGAATTCTTTGTTGTTCTATGGACAAATGCAATATGATGTGACAGACCCATCATTGTATCAATAAACTTCACATATTTGGTGCCCCTACGTAGATACTTATTACTTGTCATGCCCCTTCTGAATATTGCCCCCTTCGTGACGTCATGCGTCATTCGCATCGCATGTGCTGTCAATATTTTGTGGTCGAAATGCTGTCATCTCCATTGCTACGCTGTTATCCTAGTACACGGTATGGTTACGATCTCTATCCTGTGTGTCTGTAATGACGTTTTCTCAGGAACATATATTATATTTAAATACAGAAATTGGTATAATCAGCTACCTGCCTCCGTGGTCTAGAGGTTAGGCGTTAGATCGTGGGTTCGACTTTTACGAAAAACAGACTTTGTTTAGTTTCGTTACATTAGTAGTCGTTTCGGTACATTTGTCCAAAGTTTAGTTAGGACATTGCAGGCTTAAGAATCACCTAATTGTCTGATAATAATGATGATTTCGTTAGAAGGCCGATAAGCCGTTCCGAACAACTCTTACACGATTTGCCATGTAAGTTACACGATAGGAATGAATAAATAACTCGGCTTTGAACAGATTAATTTATGCAAATAAAACCAAGAGTTTTTGGAAAATAAATCCGACACTTTCTCTCTTCTCAATCCTTTTAAAATGCCCATTTGTCGAAATTCCCCTTTTAGGTGTCTTATCAGTTGAATCTTATCTTTACCCCATCGTCATATTAACGTTCGGCCATCGGGACCATACATTACTTGTTAAGTGCCCCACAGGGCCAGCTTTATAGATCGACACTTAATCTTACGCCCTGATATAACTACTTGACACAATTCACTACATAGCATAGATGAATAGAAATTCCCCTTGGTTTTACTTGGAAGTCTATCGGTAAGGGAATTCCCAGAATTTGAGAAGGCTACAGGGTAATTCTGGGAAGGAAGTTATGTCGGTGTAGCACTTGTTACATTTTCAACTCGCGACATAATATCCGGTCTGGAAGAAGTTCTTTAATATATACGAATACGACAAACGAGAATACGACAATTACTCCCTCTTCTCCAAATATTAATTCTACTTGTTTTGCACCAAATGAAGATTCTGTGTGAATACACAGAATCTTCATTCTACTAGGCAGATTAACAGATTGTCACGCAATATTACGCATCATTGTCATCTATCTCACTGAATGCTTAGGTCATAGATCTAGACTTAACTTCTACTGTCTAAACTTATGTTGGCAATGCCAACTTGGCATATATCTACCATCATTGAAGAACTTCAGTCCTACAAATGACATTTCTTTCTCAATGTACACCATAGATAGAGTGAAGGAGAAGTGTTTTTATCTATCACCTATGCACCGCATCATAATATGTATGATGCGGTACACATTCCACATATCAGTAATAACGATGAAGATCGACCACTTTCAATCGCAATTTCAAAATATGTGGTCCCGATTTTCAACAGCGAGGTAGAATTAATACCCAACCTTACTCCATCAGACGTTGTATTGCTCATTCTAAACAAACAAATAAATCGCAGAGCAAGGCGTTCTGAAATTTGTTGTAAATTTCAGAACATCTAGAAATTTATCGGTCTACTTGGGATAAGTTAATTATAGAGCTTATAGCTAGATAGACGGTAAGGTGGATTTACAGTCACTGAAGCTAGATACGATGCTGTGATGGTAATCACCATCTTAATTTCAACCTTCTACTGCTCGGGGCATCGCTTTCGTGTCCGTAGGAAATTACAGATATTCGTTGTTCAGAGTTAAGAGTCTCGACCCACCTTGGTTCTTGTCCCTGGGACCACTTTTTTATTTTACTAGCACACCATCTCGACTTTGTCCTAGGCTAGTTTAGCAAAGTCTTCCTCGATAAATAGGCTTATAAAAGAATTTTTCAAATCGGACCAGTGGTTCCTGAAATTAGCGCTTTCAAACAAACAAACTCTTCAGCTTTATAATATCAAGTATAGATAGTACAGATATTAGTATACAGTGGTAAACTCTTTCCACGGCAGAGGAATCTTATGGACCATATTCCGTAGGCATAATTGTTTTTGAGATCTCGTGTTTTGTAGATAGATAAATAAACACTTTATTGTACCAATCACAAAAGTAAAATTGAGTACAACGGCGGGCTCATCGGTATTGCAATTTAATCCAGCTAACCTAAACCAACGGCTTAACGTGCCTTTAGAAGCACGAAATCATCTTTATTGTCAGACAATCAGGTGATTCAAGCCTGCAAAGTCTTAACAAAACTGGAAACAACTAAACAAAGTATGCTTCCGGTGGGAATCGAACCCACCACACCCGGGTCGAAGGCGAACGCCTTAACCACTGGACCACGGAGGCAGCTGCATTATAATAAAATAACTAAATAAATAGTTACATAGGAACAAATCAAACAGATTGCGCTAGCTCCAAAGTAAGCTGGAGATTTGTGTTATGGGATACTAATTCAATGATACTATATTTTATAACAAATAAATATAATTAATAGATAAACATCCAAGACCCAGGCCAATCATAAAAAGATAATTTTCCATCTTGACCTGACATGGGATCGAACCCGAGACCCCCTGAGTAGCGGGCAGGCAACACGAAACAGATCGTCAGATGTGTAATGATATAAAAAAAATGCTATACAATTACACAGTCATGATCTGGAAATCTAGCTAGAAATAGCTTATATCTATGCCTGTAGCTATGCCTTAGGGTGCTTCTCGATTAAGGTTCTCAGGTAAATTTTATTACGCTATAAATAAACTGTCCTTGCCAAACCAATTTATTGCTAGGTCTCTTCAATTGGTACTTACTAAATGGATATTTTAATCCTTCTACGTTTTACTTGGCAAAGGATACATCTTGAATGATTATTTTGTAATGTTAAAAGTTAAAAGATTCACCTTCTCTCCATTTGGGAATGAAATTTTGACCTCTTAGTGTTTTAGTCGCCTTCTATAACCATTCGTGGGAAATTTTCACGAGTACTAAAATCTGTAAAAGTCTCAATCTTCTGAGATAACCTTGTCTTAATACTTTGTAGATATTAAGAGAAATAAATACCTGTTATTGGTGGTGTAGCCATTAACAGTAAATTTATTGACATAAAAAAAAAAAAACTTGTAGATTGGTCAGAATGTCAATACCGTGATTTGGTTTTCTAAAAACTGACATGCGAAGTCGAAGTGTACAGCTAGTATTTTTTATTATTACTAATCAATATAATAAAAATCACATTAATTAATTAAAAATGCATCTCAAAACCGGTCAACCAAACCGTCGCATCCGTCACAAAAAAAACAAAACCGAAAAAATAAATCGATTTTCGATTTCTCGCGTTCAGAGCGAACTTGGCAAATATACAACGTACCAAATACCAGTTACATTTGACCTCTGTCGTGTATTATTTAACCATAGGACGGGGGTTCAGTTAAACTGGTCCTTCTAATCCGGGGGAAGTGATCCATCAGACCTTATCTTGCAGGAAACATGTATTTTTTCGTCCGAGCTTGCATACATAGTCGTTGCTACTTAATTGGTATGAGTATTATAAAGTAATATTTAAACTTTGAAAAATTTTGTTGGCATGAAATTTTATCGTAGTACAGTTCTGATTTTTCTATCCAAAGATGTCGAAATATGTCCAAAATGATACCATTTTCTCAATGTCGAAGAAGTGCAGAAGAAATAGTAGAAAATCGGACCCTTGCTTACGATTTGACCCCAGGCGGAAACGGGGCAACTCCTAACATTGCTAGAAGTTTCATTACGCACCTAAATGATATCAAAGATTCTCTAATGTAAATGGTCTTGCTTGCTGCCACCGCCAGACCCCGTACATCTGAAATTTTGAGCCGACCTGTTATCGATGGAGATATGGAGATCCTTCCGTTCCTATATAAATATCAATTAAGAAATATATATATTTTGTTCAAAAATATGTGATAAACATTGTGTTTTGTTTCAATGGAGCTTCCGTATCAAATAAACAGAAGCTCAAAAAAAAAATGGATTAAAAAAAACTTCCCAATCCATCTTCCGCTGGGCTTTTGACATCCTAATTCGACACGACTCCACCTTTGCTTTTGGTCTACTATCTGCCGACGTCTCTATCTGCATATAGGGTAGTAAGAACAAATTCTTAAACTTATACTTAGAGCCAACGGACTTAAGATCCTACCCAACTTCAGCATTTATATAAGTGCATGTAAAGCCATTTCTGAATGATGATACTCGTACTGCCATCTGTTGGTCATCTAAGAAACTGGAGTCTATCTTTATCCTTTCCTTTCTCCATTCATTTATATCGAGTGGGTTAAATGTTCAATTGACCATAATACTTAAATTGGTGACAAAGTTTTTCGGAACCGGCTTTCGGCCACGGACATTGTTTTTTAACACAAATTAGCAGCCGTGCGTGACCAACGCCTTAACATGCCTTCCGAAACACGGAATCATCATTTTCAAACAGTGATACAAGCCTTTTACAGAAGAGTAAAGAAGTTTACATTAAAATCGCGAATCGTTCAGCATAAAAATAAAATGCACCTTTAATTTCGTCATTAAACTTGACTCAACCCTTATCAATATGCATTACTTTAGTGTTGATAGCCAATAAGTAACCGTATAAAATAACGGTATATTAAAACATGTAACCGTATTGGAATCCTCCAATTTCTTACGTCATATGGACTTAATAATAATGGCATACGCTTGACTCAATGCGGGCGACCGGGAGAGGCTGTGCAAGTCATGGGCGGAAGAGATTTATGTCTGCATTTTTCATAAAAATATATTAATTAAATAAGGCCGCCTATTTGTATATCTTTCTTACAGACAATAAAATTACTGACTTACTTTATTGCCAATATACAGAAACAAATAATTGCAACAACATATATTTGTATGTATTATTCTTTGGTGCATTGAAGTGTTTTTATTTAAGTACTTACTTATTTTTTAAATGTACTCCAATAAAATATTGAATTATCCAATTTATTTGATACTAGCTTTTTCCCGCAGCTCCGCCTGCGTCAAAAAGTAGCCTATGTTTGACCCCGGGTCTTCAACTATATCCATTCCAAATTTCATCTAAATCCGTTCAGCGGTTTGGCCGTGAAAGCCTAACAGACAGACAGAAAGACAGACAGACAGATTTTCGCATTTATAATATTATTATAGTATGGAATTAGTATGGATATGGATTATGTATCTCCGCTAGGGATTCACGGGTTGCCCCGGTCCTTTAAGGGGTTTGCGCAGGGATATTGATCCAACGCGTAGAGTCCCTTTGGAGAAGTTGATGTCATGTGGTGCTCCTGCCAAAACTCGTTCTCGGCTTTATCAATAGTTTCCATGAACAGGTCTCGGCAGGAGGAGGGACAATAGTCCCTCCACTCACTTATTAGATATTTCTAATGAGTGAAAAGAATAAATGGGCTATGGTGATGAAGTTTGGGTGATTTAAATCAGGGTTATTGTCATAGAAATTCTGGCACCGCCATAATCATGATTACTGACTATTAGTGGCAAGGCGGTGACTCGCCACTCACTTACTTACTTTTAATTCTATAACAAAACAAGGTACCTCTTGGGTACCTTGCCATCATGCAGCGACAACGATTTGGGCTCAATATTTTATATATATATATATAAAATGTTTGGCGCTTTTTTATTTTATTGCATAATTGGTATTTAAGTTATTTGTAATGATAGGTCTATGTTTTGTTTATTTGTAATAAAACAATAATTTGTAATTTATTCTCATAAGCTATTAATTCAATATTTTCCATTCCCGCAAACGCCTATATCTTACGCCACATATTCATCAGTAAATAACTTCAGAGCCCCGCCGCGGCACTAAAATGTGTTGTAAAAATGTACTCCATCAATTTTCCTAAAAGATCTAACTAGTCCCTAACAAATCCGTGATTTCTTGTGAAGTTGTGACACTTATATTTCTCCTGTTAGTAAGAGAAATTACACATATAGGAGTGCTTCATAGAGGGCCTGTTGTGATGTGTGTGTAAGCGTCGCCTTTTAAAGAGTGCTCTTATTAACATGAGTTACACTACACTAAACTTTATGAAATTCTTTCTTAGTACTTCTATCTATGTGTTTGTGTGTATCACATAAAGCGTGAAGAGGTAACAAATATCAAAATGTATATAAATATACAAAATCTATTTTTCAGCTTCTCAGCAGTGGCCGCTTTCCAGTTTTAGTTAGTCACTTACTTACATACAATTTCGTTTTAAGTAGATCTTGGCCTTAGACTCGTAGGTGATAGTTAATTTTCACCGCTCCGCTCACACACATCACAAGTAAAAAAGTCGAATTCGATATTTCTCGAAAAACACATGGCTACAAGCAGAAACTGAAAACCCTAAACTTCCGCTAATCGCCTTTCGACAAATATAACATTCGACTTAATCTTTAAAGACGCAAGAATCGGGCTTCGATGAGTGTATTCTGGACTTTTGATCATGTAGCACTGCAGCTCTTGTCGTACGCGCGTATTACTATTCGCCTACTACGACACCGTGTGCGAAGGGGGTGATTTTACTTGGGTACCAATCTTGCCCGCTTAAGCTTATGTCTCGCGCCACATAATCACCAGTAAATAACTCCAGTGCCGGCGCGGCGCGGCACTAAAAACGCGCTGTAAAAACGTCCATTCGGCCGCTTTACGTCGCTTATTGCAGCTGCCGCCGTATTTTGCATGCTTAAATATATATTCGCTGTTTCTCGCGACTCTGCCCGCGTCAAAAAGTAGCCTATGTTTGACCCCGGGGTTATGTACATACCTAATACCCCAATACCCCTCAAAAACCGTGAATGCTCCGTGGTCCTGAGGGTTAGCCGTGAAAGCGTAACAGACAGACTTTCGCATTTATAATATTAGTATGAAAGTATAAAAGTATTGATACCTTCCTGCGAGCATGTTTCAGTCTTACTTATACTTCAAGCCAGGGTACATAGTCGCTTTTGATCATGGTCCAAGTTTTGTAGATAATGGAGCAACTGCTGTTTCTACAGAGAAACCAGACTAATAGGAACATGATCTGGGATGTCTTGGTGGGCTAAAATAAGTGCCAAAAGTTTTTTGATCTTTAAGGTTCAAAAAGAAGAGCAAGAACGTGTAATTAATTAAATAGGACCAACAAAAACGACCAATCCAATGTTGGCCGCGCTCGCCGTCACTTGACAGGCTCAACTGTCATGAACACGCATGACGCGCTTAGCTATCTATCTCCTCCTTATGTTATATCGATCGATACATACAAAGAGGTGCTTTTTCTGTCTGTCCATTTGACAAGCTGCAGTAAGTGTTTAAGTGAAATATGGACATCCTGTCCGAGGGATCGTATGAAAAGTACATTTTCGTTTTGGAATAATAACCTGTGTAAACCCCTTAAAATATCACTAAAATAGGAATTTTTAAAAACAAATTGTTACATAATTAGTTGGGGGAATAGCTTATACTTAGTTCCTCAGTCAAATAGATTACTCTAACTCTATCGCATCTTGCCTAAAAGGGACCTCCGACCACGTTAAAATATTAGTTATACAAACTTATTAACCAATACATTTTCCTATATCATCCTATGTTGCTCGGAAAAGAGGAAGGTCTTCCAAACTGCGATTCTAGACAATAAAGTTTACATTAGAACGATTTCACATACATGATACCATCAACAAATTGAAACTTCTTCATCAGTCTCTCACTGCTGAGGATCGTAAGCACATTATATGTGTTTCAATGTGAGCAATCTGCTTTACTATGAACTGCTATTAATACAACTTCAACCTGTTCAATCATTACTTTTTCAGCAACTTACGACATTAAGTACTGATAAATATCATCTCGCCTGTTTCCTGTAAGAGTAGGTAGATGCCCCTTATTCATAAAAATGAACAAGCGTTCAATAAGACCAAACTAACTAATTTATGTTTCGTCTTGTCACGTCAAAAATAGATAAGGCGAAAAGGGACTAAACATAAATTAGTTAATTTGGTCTTACTTATTGAACGTTTGTAAAAGGGTAAGGTTTCCACTTGCTACGATCCTTACAGAGCTCCTTCGCTTTCTCCACGCTTATCATTCTCGTCACATATGCTCGTCGATTACGAAAACTTCTAACATCTCCCTTTTTCAAGATGTCTGCTATCATCATCATTGCGTTGCGTATGGCAATCATCCTGCATGGATCAAACCTCTTTGCATTTTAACCAACTTACAGCGGCGGGCGTGAGTTGATGAGGTTTCAACCAAGTCTGCGATTTAGCGTCTTGCGATTTAGCGTCTTGCGATTTCGCAGTATGTTCTCTAGGCAGACTTACCAACTTTTCCTATCAACTCTGCTTTGTACTCGTATTTCGTCTCTTTTCATCCAACCCGTCTACATGCCCAAATCATCTCAACAAGATTTTCTATCTTGGTCACTACATTCCATCGACAACACAGCCGGCTACATCCTAATAGGTAGTGGTAGAGTAAGGAATTATCAATTAGGAAATGACTTATCAATCTTATCTTTCTTATTAGTGACTGTCCCTTGTTCCCAAATTATATC
Source organism: Euzophera pinguis (assembly GCA_947363495.1). NCBI lineage: Eukaryota > Metazoa > Arthropoda > Insecta > Lepidoptera > Pyralidae > Euzophera > Euzophera pinguis. Next base: position 1,480,024 of record OX376162.1, read on the forward strand.
TATGTCTGTGCTGATTTATCTATACTGTAGACAATATTTTTAATTCTACTGGGCCCACCCTTATATCATGTTCTCTTATTGTACAAAGGTTGGCTGGAAGAGATTGCTTAGCAATAAGTCCGCCTTTGCTCCATATTGTTAACAATGTTATAATTTCAGTTTTGTGATTTCCCAGATGTGGGCAATAAAGTTATATTGTATTGTATCAAAAAAAATTGTTTCCTATCTTTAAAGAAATGCTTTTAGCACACCCATAAAGTGACATACCTAATTTGATCTCCGACAAATAAACATAGCCGGACTCTTATCCTTGAATAGAAACTCTTAAAAAACATAACAATTTCTGATCTCTAATGATATTGCAACAAACAAACAAAAAATACCAGTAAAACTGGTTCAGAATGATAAATGGAACGCATGAAATTAATCGCTTCTCAGAAGTTTGTGAGAAACGGAACGGGACATGTGTGTATAGATGACGGAATAGACTAATACGCGATGAAAACCAAAATAAACAATATCAAGCGTGAGTTGAATTTTCATAGGGAAGTTTTCGTGCTAAAAGCCTCTATGGGAATTATTGCTGTAATTTGTAGAAAAAACGTGTTTTTAGTTGAACGCTCATATCTTTCTTTAAAAAAAATAATATTGATTAATAATATTTATTATTAATATTACTGATTTTTAAGATTTTGTTTCCCACAACAACAAAGTACAATACAATACAAAGCTCTTTATTGCACAACAAGGATACATTGTCAAATACAAGGTTTTACAAGAAAAAACCTTGCGTCAAAGGCGGCCTTATCGCAGTAGCAATTTCTTCCAGGCAACCTTTCGGAAAATTAAATAAGGGTAACAAAGATTGTGCGCGATAGGTGTCAAGAAAGAGAAGAAAAGGTACAGGGTACTTATGAAATCTTTTGATGAATTTAAGTAACAAACTAGATAAGACTATTATCGTTCTTATATTACAGTTTTTTGATAATGAAAAAAAAAAACACTTCTTTTCTACACACACGCACACATTTGTGAGATCCTTCAAAATGTTACCCCATTATACTATATCTATAAATTGCTAGTCGCCCCCGACCGCTACCTACCCACACTAGGTCAGGCTTCTAATGTCGTCTCGTGGGGGCCCAAAATTATGTATTCTAATTACAGTGTTGTCAGCTGATGCTAATTGATTAGAGACTGTACTTACGTTATTATCAGCCTTATTTTTGAAAGTGTTTGTAAATGTAGTGTAGTGTGTGAAGAGAGGTAAGTAGGACATTTTTTAAGGAGTAGTCCGTCTGGGGAAGTACCTTCACCCTACAGAAGACCGCAGCCAAATAACACTGTGATTATTTTAGATACACAGATCTAGAGGGGTCGCTGTGCTGATAGCGGACAGGTCGGCAACGCGCTCGTGACCTCTCCGGTGTTGCAGGCGTTCATAAGCTACGGTAACCACTTAACATCAGGTGGGCTGTACACAAAAGTGTGACTCACAAAAGCTGCGAGTCGTTCGATATTGAATGAGTTTAATTGTTCGTTAACACGAAGGATTTTTGTTCAATAATGAAGAATTCTTGTTAGATATACTCGTACATGTGATATTTACAATACATACAGCAAAAATAGATTAGGTATAAAAATGCTATTATAGCTTAAAATACTACTTTAGTGATGATTTGGAAAGTCTGATTTATTATCAAGCTCAATCGTAGCTTAAGTTTGTGATGCGTCTATTTGAAATAATTCCTGAATTTAACTAATAATATTTTGTAATGAATGCATAATGAAATGTAACTTTTGACCTTTTATAATTGTGATATACCAATAAATGATATTATGAAAAATTGTAAACCCTAGCGGTAGGACATATCGATCTTATATTTTAATAAACATTTTAACAAACATCACAATAAAATAAATGATTGATTGATTGAAAATTTACAGTGACATAGTAGCGATTATTACTATGTCAGGTACTTACTGAAAAAAATCTACGAGTTATGGTGTTTTTAAATTTTTTGTTTAATTGCTTTTTAGCAATAAGGCCTTTGTTGTTGTTCCTATCATTTACCTGCAAATTTTATATTATATATATTTATAGTTTTCTAAAATTAAAATAATTGTTAAATATAATAACTGCTTTTATAACTAACTGGTCTAAACGGTAATATTTATTGAAAGAAAATAGCAATGTGGACCCGATATGTTATTCATATAATTAGCCATTTTTTTTTTTCTATTGATTGCTAGTATTTGACAAATGTATCCTTATTGTGCAATGAAGTATTTTGTATTGTATTGTTATTCATTTAGTTATTTTTCTTATTATTTTCATTAAGGCATTCAGTTGAAGTAGGTTTAAGTAAATTTGACTAATAAATAAAAACACAAAAAAAAATTCAAATCTAACTAAAATAAAAATGTCTTATTTCAACAATTATCTGTCAATATTTTCTTAACAGAACTATGTTTTCTTACAAAATTATCAGTAGCATGACAAAGACTATTGATCAGTTTTCTTCCACACATTTTTAGCCATGTTTGGTAAAAACCGTCACAATTGCGTGTGCGCCGACGATAAAGACGATCGCTCATAAAGTGCGGTTTCTCCACACATAACTAAAATAACACTGTAATTAATTACAGTGTTATTTTCAGCCATTTCTCGGAGGACAATTAATTGCTAACTTTCCTAGCTTTGTCATTGGATTCAATGGAAATTTGAAATATTTTAAGCAATTTAAGTTCGCTATTCTATGCGCGAGAAATGAAATGGCCCTCTTGTCACCAGCGGCGGCGACAAGTTTTAGGGTCAACATTTTGAAAAAGTTTTTCATAGCCGGACCCCACGTTCCAAAAGTTTCAACACTAAGCGGAACAAATATATATTCACTACATAGTGACTCATATTTGCGCCGCTTGTCGTCTTCAGCAGCCTCCGCCGCGGCTCCGGCCTTGGAAACTGTCCCCTAAGACGAGAAGGGGCTACAGTATCGACACAAGTGGCGTCCCATACTAGAGCCCTTCCCCGTTCCCAGGTGACTAAAGTTAGGCCATCGGGACGCTCGCCATCGTCCCGAGATATACTTACCCACTGGCTCTAGAGTACTGGGTATATGAAGGGTCGCTATTCAGCGCCGGAATTCTGCCGAAGTTCTTGGCACCATGCCACAAGGACAAATTTTAGACTTTAATTAGTTTTTATTTTTTAATGAAATAAATAATTTAAGTTTAGTCCTATTTATTGATTTAAAACTTTATTGTACAAAAACAATTGTAAAGCATTATACAATTATGCTAAAAGCATTATCTAACAGTCAACTTTTAGGTTTATATGACAGAATATGTGTTGATTGCACAATGCACATTATGTTTTCCCAGAGAAGTGATTTTTTTAGCCTAAAGATATTGTGTTCCACTGCTGGGTAAAGGCCCTCCTCCTTTTGTCTCCATTAGTCTCTCAATAGCTCCAATCCGACTGGAAACTGTTCAAATAGTCGTAACATCTACTACCTACTTTACAAGTAGTGTAGGCAGTTCCAAATCTATATTTATTAAATTTTAAGTTTCATGTCGATGATGGTAAGTTTTGTTTGGATTCTATTTAATGCCGCCTGGCTCTATTTGTTATAAAATATAGTATCGTTGATTTAGTATCCCATAACACAAGTCTCAAACTTCCTTCCTTCCTTTTTTATACAACTAAGTAGGCAAACAGGCGTACGGTACTACTCACCTGATGGTAAGTGGTTACCGTAGCCTATGAACGCCGGCAACACCGGAGATGTTACGAGCGCGTTGACGACCTGAAGGAATTTTTTTACGCCCTATTTGAAGGCTCCCATGTTATAGTCACCAGGAAAAACCATGGCAGGGAGTTTTTATCATAACTTTTAATTTATTGAATACAAACACTGCCAACACTTTACCAATGCGTGCTGTTAGTTAGGATAGGATAAATTACACAGGTTTGTGAGACATGAGTGAATAATCGATTTCAGCTTATCACGTTTCTGGAGTAACAAAATTTGGAATTTATTTTGATCGTTCGATCCGAAAAGGAGATAAATCTAAAATATCTTAGATAGATAATAATATCAAGTACCTTAGCCTGGTTAGTGGATAGTAAGTTATAATGGCTTAAAATACTTTAAAGTAATGGAAAGTCACATACAAGACTGGGATGGGAAACTTCGTAAGCTTCGGCACTTCGGCAGTGAACTGTAGTGAGTACGCGCTTTGCCCAACAGCCTATTGTATGGAGATTGTTGTCACAGACTAATTGTGTAACCGGTGCGATAGAATGGACATTTTGACACTGAAATACACTCCTATTAGAATATAATCTTCTATAGATATTTTAATTGAAGTCACCCGCGCACTGTCTGTCTTAGCCGGTTTTAACTAATAGATAGTGATTCTCGGATATATACTTAACTAGTTGTTTCCTGCAGCTCCGCCTGCGTCAAAAAGTAGCCTAAGTTCAAACATAGGTCTTCAATTATTCTATATTCATACCAAATTTCATTCACTATATTCATACCGGTTAGTGGTTTGGCTGTTAAAGGGTAACAGAAAGACAGAGTTTCGCAATAAGTATGGAAACATTTGAGCCGCTTGATTTGGAGCATTATTGCGAAGCGGATGAGTATTAAATCCATCACGGGCTAATTTACTGTAATAATGAATAACAAAAATTGTAAGATTAGATGTTATAAACTGAAATTTATTCAATTGTTGAAACCAATAGAGATTTCCCAGTTAAGGTTTGATGTTTTTTTTTCGCCTACCAAAGCTATTGTTTATTATAGTAAAAGAGAAAAAAAAGAAGATGTTGCATTGTCCCGATGGATAGCAATGCTTATCCGTTGAGCGAAATAGCAGCCAGGCGCGGTGTGCGGGGATATTTTTGAATAATCTCTCGCGCCAGAGTCCAAACGGTACAAATATGTAGTCTTGATGTATACCCCTCTCTGAATAATTACCGCTATAAGCATTTATTTCAACTCGTCCCAACAGTTTGTCTATGACCAATTTTAGATATGCGCACGATTAGAGGTCGTATCGCGACAACGCCCTATGACGTCACTGGCGTTGCGCTTAGAACGATGGTCATCATTTCTTCTTCAAAGTTATTTAGTTAAATCAATTATTTTTAAATGACAAGTTTAATTTATGTATAGATCATCAATGATTGGAAGAAAAAAAGACTAAACATTGATCTGAAGATCACCATGATATGAAGTTTATTTATTTAACCTTTTACGCACTTTATAAAACAAAATATAAAAGGCGGACTTTATTCTTTTAGGCGGTTCTAATCTGGGCCTTTGACTTCTTGAATTTGGCATTTCGAAGCTTTAGTAGTTTACGAGAGTTCAGTCAGAGGAACTAGTCCTCTGACTGAACTCTCGTATCTAAATTAGTTATCTACTTACACTTTTGTTTCTTTGTCCTTTAATAGAAGCCAAACAAACTTACGTCTAATAGACTGGGATCCGATGTCAAACTTCCCTTCCCCTTTTTGTAACAAAGACCCTTAGATAAACTTCATCGTTTTTCTTCGTTTTCTCTCATTTGCACCTAAATACATTTTAAAACAATTGCTATAATTGACGTAATTTCCTGGACAAGTACTTATTCTAGATATTCATATAAACACTTATTCCAAAACCCAGTTTGTATCCTAGGACGCCCAACAGATATATCCAGCTGAGACCCAGCGTGTGTTCAATAGTTGGACATCGCACACTTTTAGCAGACGCCATTTTGTTTTTCTAGAACAGTAAAGATGTTTCAAATTTTACAGCTACACTGCCACCTAATAGTGAAAAAACTTGTCGTATCCCGCGGCGTCACGCTGATTTTCTTCGCATATGCTTCGGTTGTAAATAGTTTTAAAATTCATGATAATTTATATTATGTGACGCTGCTACTGCCAATAAATGATCATCATGTTCAGCACACATCATTTTTTATTTAATTAAGAACGTTACTAAAGAAAAAAATACATTCGTACGTCAGGAAATGTGGAAATATCTTTGTTTTTCCTCATAGGTTGACAGGACAAGATTATTTATTTATTTATAAAAGAAGCAGAAAGGAAGAGATTGCTTAGAAATAAGATCACAGGTCAATTGTTGTACATAATAATTTTTGTTTCTATACGTAGGCAATAAATATATTTTGTATTGTATCGTCCTCATCTTAGCTGATATTGTTCATAAATGTAATTAATAACTAAAATTTTAGTTTGTCAAAAATTTTAGTTTGTCATTTTCCGTACCAAAATACACCATTTGATCCTTCTCCAGCTTAACCTAGTATTTTCCACTTTAAAAACGTTTTTCCGAGGAAATTTCCCGAACACGTTCGCAAAATGGCAGCCATTACGTACAGCATTTATCGCCGCATGCCACGGAGTCACCTGGACATTCTTCACTGCATTATCATTTCCTGTAGTTACACTACATTCTTTCTATTAAAGAATTATGTATAGAAATCATGTTCTGTATTTTATGAATAAAGTGCGTATTTTTGCTTTTAAAAAATGCATAAAATAGCTCTTTATAGCATCCAAATAAATATGTTGTTCATTATCGTTGAATTGATCATTTCTTTATGTGGTCTATCATATCATGAAAGATATAGTCAAAACATATTAGACCGGATCATATACATGACTCACGTGGAAAGAATAATGATAGTGACCATCCAAAAAAATAATAATAATACATAAAACAGGATTTCATAGGACTGACATTTCTGTCAGAAGCATAGTCCACTACTAAACTTTACAGAAGTGGAAATATACATTCATAAAATCATTGAAATTAAAATTAAAAAAAATAATAATCTAAGACAGAAATATTTATGCTTAATTTTTTTTTGCAAATGGACCATATACGATTTTGCTGCATAACTTTTTATACATTTTTTTTTTTTTGCATCGTTTATGAATTTCGACATATAATCCACACCATAAAACAGATATTATAATAGAAGTTGCGTATTCTTAGAAAAGAATATAATAAAACTTATTTTATTTTAAATTCACCTCAGCCTCAGTTTTAATTAAAAGTGCGCTAAAACAGTTGCGAAGAACCAAGTTGCGAAGTTCCCAGCTTCAACTTGAAGTTGCTAACTTCGGAAACACTTGGAAGTATATGATTATTTCAGTTGAAAAGTTCGTCTGGGTGTTATGATCGGAGATATTAAACAGAATTGCTTTTTGTATGTTTGAGTTGGACTTTGTATTGAAAACATTTTTTTTATGGCGAATCACCCTTGGTGCTAGAATTTCTTATCTACTACTATAGTCTAACTAGAATAAAATAAAAATAAAAAAAGTTAAAATTTGAGGAGCGTTAGTCGAGCGCGACCCGCGTATCCGTGGATTGGTCGCCATTTAGTGGCATTTTCTATCTTGAGCTCCTCTTCGGAAGGCATGTTAAGCCGTTGGTCCCGGTTATTGTCGATAGATAGCAGTCGTTAGTCTGTCTCAGATGCCTTGGGGCAGCCTGAAAAATTCTGACAGTGTTGGCCACTAACACACCCTGGGTCAGGTTTCTGTTGGTCTGGTTTACCTGTCGACGGCAGTCGCTCCATTGTAATAACTAGTTCCGCCAAATCTAGGACCGTGACTTACAGCGTACCCTAATCTCCAAAGCGTAAGCTGACGACGCAACTAGGAATACACGCTAGGATGATGATGATGAACTAGAATAAAATTATAAAATTTCGTCTGATTACCAAAGCCACCGGTTTATAAAGGGCATGTTATAAATTATGCCGAAAAGTAGGGAAATGGACCTGGCTCCGAAGAAAGCTGAGAATGCAATCAGGAAGGCGCAAAGATGAAGAAGAAAAACCTATAGTTTAAGTATAATGAGAAGATATAAATAATAATAATATGTAATAGTAATAGTCAGTAATCATGATTATGGCAGGTGTCCGAATTCCTAGATTTAAACCACCCAAACTTCATCACCATAACCCATTTATTCTTCTCACTCATTAGAAATAGTTCCTCCTCCTGCCGAGACCTGTTAATGGAAATGTCAACTATTGATATGGCCGAGACCGGGTTTTGGCAGGAGCCCCACATGACATCAACTTCTCCAAAGGGCCTCTACGCGTTGAATCAATATCCCCGCGCAAGCCTCTCTAAGGACCGGGGTAATCCGTGAATTCCATATATAATAATATAATCATGAAATTTCATGATTTTACCGACATCATCATAAAATGAACAAATCTACGATCTAGCCACGATATATACGAAAAAAATTTTTCGACATCTCTAAGGAGTTAGAGTAGTTAAGACTATCCTAGTTTAGGCTTTAGACTCATCTATTTCGCCATCATGATATATGTCGTAATTAGAGCTGCCATCTAACTTTGAAAAGTTTATTTTAACGAGGGCAACAGTAAAGTGTCACCAACTGTTCTTACCACTAACGAATCAAAGTTGGAATTAGTTTTTTTTTAAAACAAAACATTATCCCCGATATTCATTAAAATGAATGAAAATTAAAACTAAAATATTTTTGGTACCTTTCTCTAAAAGTCTTATTTAGGAGGCGTCAAATTATTACTTAAATTAAAAAAAAGGCAACATATATTTTGGAAGTCTCAAATCAGTTGACTATTAAACCATGAAAATGAATGGGTCTCAACCCACGCCTACCTCGTTAGTGGTAATTCTCCGGAAGAAGCATATACATCGAATCTATCCTTAAAAGATAAAGTTCACATTGGTCGAATGGGTGTGAGCGAGTCAAGTACTCAATACTTTTATTGCAAACCATAAAGTGAATAAAGATAGCAGCTGTAGTAATGGTAATAGTAGAGTAGTATTGGGGTAGTAGGCAGTATTGGCAGGCCCATTTTATATGAATGAACATATTTTGCACCATTTGTATAAAGTAAACATGTTAAAACAGTTTGTATGATATGAAGTTCACAATATCCATTTATTCAACTACTAAATGTACGTTTTATAAGTTTTGTACACAACAAAGTGATTGCCCAATTCTAGTTCCAGAACAAACGTGTAATCCGGATCAATGAAATGATTTCTATGCCATTTTTTACAAAGGTCGTAACGTCAGTATAGCTACAACTACTGCTAAATTTAAATTGTTAATAATGAAACCTGTAGAAACTTCCCGGCCATGTTACTGACTGGTCTATGTCAATATCGAAATTTTACTGATAATTCGTTATTGCAATTACTTAATGTAATCATCTTACCGTCTAATCTAATGTGTATATCTCTCGCACATAACAAAAAACAAGGCGCATTTGTGAAATCTGTGGTCTGTCATGTGTCGTTCCAGCAAGCTATGCAAGATAATACATTTTTATATTGCATTTAAGACTACAGAAAGCTCTATCTGCTTGTCTTTCTACTCAGTGATATTACTAGCCTAATGTGAATAGTCAGTCAAAGCCTCTAATTAATGATCACTTCAGGATTCAAGATTGTTGCGAAACAATCGTTAGAACAGCTTTGTCAGAATAGCATCTTTACTTTTATAGATAAGTCTATACTGAGTCTATCACAAAACAAAATTAACAATAGATAGCGGCACATACTTCTATGAAATTAAAACACATTGATTGCCGATCACCCGACAAACAATGGATTTTCTTTTGTTCCATAAATAATTCAAGCATAGATCCATAACATATACCATAAATTATATAACTAACTATAGATTTTTTTTCTTTTAATCGCGTTAATTTTTTGTTTACTTTGCGAACGTTTATTTAAATATAATAAAACACATTAATTATGCATCTTTTAAAATCACCTTGCAATGTGCTCGACTACTGGCGGTGGGAGAATGGGAGTCGGGTTTATGGACGTTCAGGGACGCTTCTTGTCTACGTTTAGGCTCTCCGTGTGTTTCTCAGCATCGTTGTCACTGTGGAGAGGCAGTCGCCGCCATCGGACATCGTGGTCTATCGTGCAGCAGGAGCGCGGCCGCATACCGCGGCACTCACATCTCAACGACATAATCCGTCTAGCTCTGACGCCCGCCGTACTTGAACCTAGTGGCCTGGCTAGAGATGGGCGCCTTCCCGGAAATTTTCCCATATACTCCCGGAATTTTTAAAAACTACCCGGGAATAAATGGGTAATAATTATTTTTTTCCCTTTTCTTCCCCTTACATTTTATTTTTTCCCTCTTGAATTTCTTCCCGCTGCCCATCTCTAGGCCTGGCACGTGACGATGAAAAGAGACCAGACGGTATGTCCTTGATGCCTTGGAATATGGGTCGGCCTTTGGTGTGGGACGTGACATGCGTCGACCCTTGCGCCATCGCATGTTTCAAGCACCGCGGCATGCGCCGGCGCTGCTGCTGCATTTGCCGAAGGCCTCAAACTGCGCAAATATAGTAATCTCGTCGGAGATTACCTTTTTGAGCCGTTTGGGGTGGAGACCCTGGGGCCATGGGGTCCGAGTGCGCGTTGTCTTTATAGAGAACTAGCTGTTTCCCGCCGCTTCGCCGGCGTCAAAAAGTAGCCTATGTTTGACAAATAATATATATATATATATATATATATATACATAATATATAGTAAATTCATATAATATTATGTTACATAAAATACAGATGCAATGTAAGTCCAAATAATATATATATACATAAATATATAGTAAATTCATATAATATAATGTTACATAAAATACAGATGCAATGTAAGTCCAGAGTCTGACAGCCGTAACAGCGAAAGAGTTGGAGTAGAACCCAGTACGGTGAGGAGTGGCGAGAGTTAACTTATTTGAAGAAGGCAGGGCTCTTTCGTAAGTTGAACTTAAAAGTTGGAAGTCTTTTTTAAGGTAGCCTGGAGAAAAGGGATTATTTAGAATATTGTACAATTGACAAAGAATGTGGAGATTCCTGCGTTGACGGATTGAAAGCCATTTAAGCTGGGAACGGTATTTCGAGACATGGTCGTATTTACGAAGGCAGAAAATGAATCTGATGCAGTTGTTAAGAAGGCGGTCTAATTTGTTTAATTGTTCTTCAGTTATGTCCAGAAAACACACATCAGCATAATCAATTATCGAGATTACAAGGGCCTGGACCAGCATAGTTTTCGTTTTGATAGGCAAAAAATTCTTTAAACGTTGTAGGTAATGTAGTGAGGCAAATACCTTCCGACTAACCTCAGTAATGTGATACTGCCAGCTCAGTGTAGAATCCACGTAGAGACCCAGATCCTTGACTACATGACACAGCGAAATCTCAGTTCCACTATAGATAATGGGTTGGATCGATTTAAAGTCTAATTTATTGATTTGAACACTACTTCCTATAACAATGGCCTGACACTTTTTAGCGTTTACATAATCTGATGTCCGTACCTATTCCTTTTTTTATTTATTTTTATTATTAATGTTATTGGACAACAGTCTTTTATTAATATTGTTCGATATCCAGCACGTTTTAACTCGTAACCATTTATAACATCTCCTGTATTTCAAGTTATTGTTAACCAAGTTGGAAATACAACTGCTATTTATTTGCTTAGCATTCGCACCATGTAGCGCGCAGGATGTTTGGTAGAAAATATTCATTGGGACGTTAAACATGGTGAGGAAACGATACTATGTATTACTAATGGACTTGTGGCTAGCAAGTTGTTAAGCCAATCGACCGTATAATCGAAGTGTACAGGGTCGATTGACCTATATAATGATGATAGAATTTGAGTATCGTACATTTATGTTTGATCTTATAAACAGCGTATTAAAATTTTATAATACCTTTGGGTTGGCCCAGAGTAGGTAATAGTCATCATTAAATAATATAATAATCAAAAACTATAAAAGACCCAAATGTTAGAGATGATAAGTGCCGCAAATGCCATATACATTTTGACACCATTCAGCACATAACGGGAGCATGCCCACATCTCACACAAACCAATAACACATGCAGACATAATCAAATAGCAAACTTCATACACCAAAAACTCAAACACAAGCTAGATACGAAACTGGCCGCAGGATAGGAGTTTTTAAAAACTACGATAGTTAGGGATTATAAAAAGTTTATTAAATCTAATAATCACAATCGATTATACTTAAGATAAAGTTAATTCTAAAACGTCTAAGAGCTGCCGCGATTGGAGCATAACAGCGGCTGTCCTCTGGCAGTAATTTCCCACCGTGAATCCAGAATGCTTGATCTGCAGTTTCGACATATGGTCTGATCAGTTTCAGGAGAATGAATCATTATGTTGATGGTTTTGTAAGGTCCGCGAAGGGATTCCAATATGTAACAAGCTTGTGCAGACACCATCATCGAAGAAACAAATACCTTACTACAAATATTCTCTGAACCCTATACTAGAAAACGACACTTAAAAACTCTATGACAGAAGCATATTAACTGATAACTACTGATAAGACCATACACTACAATAGACCTGATATTATTTTACGAGACAAAGTGAACAGAATAACCATTTAATTGAGAAAAAATACATAAATATACCGATCTAAAAGAAGAAGTAACCAGGATTTGGAAGCAGGATAAAGTTTATAAATAGTACCCATAGTTCTATCCACAATAAGCGTAATACCTAAACATCTATATAATTCTCTTAACTTCCTCGATCTTACACCATCAACCTTAAATTAATAATTGGTAAGTCAACTAAAAAATAAATTGTGTATTTTATCGATAGAATAGATATTTCAGAGATACAATTTGAACGAAAAAAATCTAAAAATTCTATTTATTTTTTATTTAATTTTAAAGATTTCAAAGTGATGATGTCACGTAGCTATAATGGCCATCTCCAATTGCAAGGTATAAAGCAAAAATTACTAAGGCATTAAAAATATGTATGTCAGTGTCAAAGTCAGGATGGACCGCGAGCCGCGAGTTGGTCTCTTGTTTGTTTACAATCGCCAAATAACCACCCCATTTTTCGTATCTATATATCCATTGCATATTGGCCTGTTCGTTAGACTTTACTGACGTCTCTTCGTCATTCATTCATCAAAATCATCTTCATCAAAAATTGTATGTGAGTAGCCGGAAGTTGTCCGGCAACGTCACACGTTAACCTTGCTAAAAAATTAAGGTCTTTGGGTTTTCTTCGAATTTCTTAAAAAGTACTTGTTTATCTAAAGATCAAAATGGGTTACGAATTAGACATTTTCATGAAAAAGTTTACTAGACAATTAATCTCGCGCGTCGTAGCGCCGCGGAGACCAATCATTAATCTATCCACCAACATCAATATGCAGAAAGCTGTTTATCTTAACACGTGCCGCATTGTTACGAAGTTCATGGATGCTACCGATAATGAAAACTTTAACATAAATAATGTAACTGACAGACATACAGACGTACAAGTAACAAACAACCTTTCTAGATTAATAGCCAGACACGGGCCGTGGCCAAGTCACGGTCACAGCCCGTGTCTGTCAATTAAATGAAAAAAAATATTAATAAATCATTTATTTCAAAACAACCTTAGATTAATTAGCGCCGCGGAGACCAATTATTAATCTAAGAGAACATTTATATACTAATATTTTGTTAGTAACTCTTATTCTACTGTTAGTCAATGCAAGAAAATACATACAATTTGGTATTATGTTTTAGGTTATCTGATTCTGCATTGAAAAAAAATGTAGAACAAGAGACGCCAAAAGTGTATGACGAGAGTGATGAGCGTGGAAGCGTGGAGGGAGCGACAGATGCCCGTAAGGGTCGTAGCAAGTGGAAATCTTTAGTCTCTGGCTGAATTTTCACCTAGGTTATTCACTATGAAGGTTTATTTATTAAATTTAGGCTATTAGACCACACGTATCTTCAGAATAATTATCTTTTTCCTAGCGATTACCCGGTTGCATCCTCACCTGATTGCTTTGGAGTGCAGGGTTCACTTCTCCAATTTTTGGCATAATTCTACCTACCCTTTTGGGAAACAGGGCGTGACTGTATGTATACGTGTCAACCATCGCTTGTACACAACGGCCCATAAATCAGTCTTAGCAATTTAAACACGCGTTGGCAAGCTAACGGATCACCATCTATTGACAATAAATATCAATGTCCAGGTGATAAATACACGTTGAACGTTGCCAGGTCTAATTGCAGTGTCTATTTGTTTTGGTCATCTTGTCTCAGTAGGCATTTTCATTGAGCTGATAGTATGGTTTCTTTTATGATTCGATAACAAAGGTGTTTGCATTTTCTTATCGAGAGAAGATTGAGTAGGAGTAAGAATGGGAAATTGGCATATAAAATTGCAGAATAGTGACCAAGGTACGAAAACTACCAATAAGCCAAAGATCGCACTAAAATTATGGGCAAGACTTAGATGTCTGCTGTGCTGATATCAGGTGTAAAATGGAAAAGCCGTGATGGGGCCCTATGCCCAACGATGGGTGACAGCGGATTAAAGGAGAGGCCTTGAACCAAGTTATGGAATCATTAATACAAGACATATTGTATTGAGATAGCCCGATGGATGTTAAAATTGATCATGAAATCAGTAGAAAAAACTCGCCGTTATATCTGAACAGATAGCCTAGGATCACGACATGAACTATGCAGGCAATCCGAAAATATCACAAACAACCCCCGATCCATTTAGGCAATTTTTAAACTGTGACCCACTTATAAACCAAACTGTAAATTGGCGTAAACAAAACCTTAATATGACACGATACGAGTTCAAAATAACCAATTTTGCATGCCACAGGGCAATTATTTTCAAAGAGTTTTGAGTAAACTCTAACTGTAACGAATACGGTCGTGAATGCCGTACCAGGGTAGCATAGGTATGTTGGTAGTGTTTCAGGTTTAGAGTTTTACTACGCATGCGCGGTGAACTCTGAAAAACACCGGGTGTTACCGGCTACCGGCTTCGGCAGTACCTCTTCAGCTTACGAAGGATCCGCACGTATATTCTAAATGATGTAACATTTACACGAATTTATACTTTGGCTACCTATTAAGCTTAACCTAGATTTGAGGGATGGATATTACGTATGCCAGTATTAATCTAGATGGATTTTCGAATTAAAAAACCTCTGAAATTTAAAAAAATGTATTAGAAAAAAATAAAAGCTCGTTATGGCGTTGAGCATGTATTATGATGCACTCCTGCCACATCCATAATTCAATTGATCCTACCATGGAGCAATTACAAAGAGGAGATGCCGTAATAAGCGTTTTGTAAGAAAGTATTTGTGAGGCTACACGGGGTGGAAGGCAGACGTGCGGGGTGCTTGGTTTCGGCCGTGGCTCCAACCATGGAGCACGAGCAATGACAAGCTCCGCCCATTTTTGTGTCGGCGAGCCGCCAATGATCACATCACTGCGCCATTTCAAACGGCATCTCTTTGTTATTGCTCCATGGAGATCCTACCACCGTGCTAATTTTACGCAATTTACTTTTTTTATTTCTATTCTATACTCCACACTGATTACAAGTGCGGAGGTCTATCTGTTACGCTTTCACGACCCAACCGCTGCACAGATATTGTTTTTGAATATAGTTGAAGACCCGGGCTTCAACTATATTCATGCCAAAATTCATCAATATCCGTCAAGCATAGGTATTTTTTGAAAAGTACCGGAGCTGCGGGAAACAGCTATTATGAATATAAAATGTAAAGGAATTAGTACGAGTATACCGCCTAAGAGGCTGGTCAAAGCATATATGATCATTAGAATCTATGAAATCCCTTTCGCTCATTGCACATGCTCATTGCTTATGCTCCAATCGGCTGCACTTGTGGGGATGCACCCCTTCTTTGGGCAATGACCTCAGGGAATAGAAATGTAGGTATTTGACTGTAGATACTATTGAGACTACATGGAGAGAGAGAAATGGTAACATCTCGTGCAGGTGGATCCTGCAGGTAAAACGTGAAAAACGTTAACGTATTTATCAAAACCAAACCACAACAGCGAGGGCTATTTATGAGAATGTAAAAGTCAGTCTAATTTTCGATCGACTACGTTAACAGGTCGCAGGCAAACGCTGGATGCAGACTGCTGCCAATCGATCATTTTGGAAATCATTGGGAGAGGCCTATGTCCAGCAGTGGACCGACTGCGGCTGAAATGATGATGATGTTAACATCATCGTCATTGCCCTCTGAACGGGCTCGTTCAAGATTTGTCGGCTTGTCGGGGTTATTGTCGTTATTAAAAAGCCTTGGATTTATTTGAGAAATATCAATCCTTGTCGTCTCGTCGTCAGTCCAAAGTCCCTTTTTTCGTCTGTCAGTCAGTCTTGTTTTTTGAAGTCATAGAGTCATGTCAATAAGGATGTTGGACGCCGCAACACCCTCCTAGTCTCAGAACAAAAACGTTTGGAACCAAGAAAACACTTTGAAAATGATAATGAATGCTTCTTCATGAAACTCCATCGACAAGTCTTAGCCCTTGAAGAACAAACCTAACAATTTAAGCCTTAAAGAACTTGTATTCAGGTCCGTAAAACAACAAAAAAAGACCTAATAACTTCGCGGACACTTCATTTTATATTGCAGACAACAACGCTACATCTCGAGGGCCGCAATCATTTCTCGCAGTTTTTCTTGCTGTTGTTGTATGGCCTAAGTAATAGAAGCGAGCGGTATTCTGCTGATAGGAAACCGGACATCTGCTTAGTGGTTTTCAGAAGAAGATTAGATTACACAGTCGTTTCGTAACCACAGGCTTAACACAATTGAAACGTCGCTCGCCGAATAAGTTATTTTGAAGTTATTATACCTACTTTATGCTTATATTATATGTTTATGCTTTTGATTGTATGTTATTTTTAGTATGAAAGTTAAAGAATAAACTTTTACAAAAGATGCAACTAACAGAGGGCTTAACTTAATATTTTATCGTCATTGTTCTCTGCATCATTGTCCTTATGATTTTCCATTATCTGGGGTCGGCGTAATAGGCCTGTTTTCATTCCAAATTTCTCGATTATCGGCCATTATTTTATCAACTCCGATGCTATGATTTTATCCACTTCTAACGACTACCCTCATTGTCCTCTCCTATGGAATCAGTGATCTTCTCGTATGCGACAAAATGTTTAAAGAATCGTATCTAACTATGGCGAAAAACGGGGAATCAACATTCAAAATTTCCTTGGAAAGAGATAGGGAGACCTTTGTGATGCAATATAAGTTTAACAAAAATTTTTTATAAATCTATGAATGTTCCATTTCTTTCTAATCAAGTTTCGAAAAGAAGTTTAATCGCTTATAAATCGGGACACTGAACAGTATCGGACAGTCGGCGGTCCCAGTGGACATTACTCATCGGTCAAATGCGCCTCTGGGACCAAGTGGGAAGTCTGGGAAGCACCCTTTGTCTATGGTCGTCTGTGGTGGACTGGATGTGATAATACCTACCTACTGAAAAGTGGCTGGCATATCCTGTTTCGTGATGATATGTATGTATCCATACTAATATTATAAATGCGAAAGTATGTCTGTCTGTCTGTCTGTTACGCTTTCACGCCAAACCGCTGAACGGATTTTGATGAAATTTGGTATGAATATAGTTGAAGACTCGGGGTCAAACATGGGCTACTTTTTGACGCAGGCGGAGCTGCGGGAAACAGCTAGTTTATAATATGTAAGTGATAAAAAAAAATGCCATAATTTTTTGTAAACAGTTGACGTACATTAATTAATGTTAGTAAATGTTTAGAAAATAATTGTAATCATTTTCTTACGGCAGTACTATTAGATAGCCTTGTTTTTCAGGATGTCTAAAATTGATAGCCATCTTACGTCAAACCTTCAATGAAACGTCAAGAAACAAGAAAAGGATGCACTTAATGATGGATTGACGTCACTGCCACTTGATTTCGTACGTGCAAAAGAGATAGCAAGACGTCCCCACAACGCTCCCACTTTTCTCCATAAGAAAAGTTTAAAGGCTAATAAAACATAATTATGTTTCAAGAGAAAGAACTAAAAAAAATGCTAGGTACTTGCCTGTGTTGCATTGCATTTTGAAACTATTTTTATACGGAACAATACATACACTAAAAAGTAACAGACTCTGAAAACAACAACAAAATTGGTAATTAATTAAAGGCGTATTTAGCATTTAAAGATTTCTCATGGAGAAAAGTGGGAGCGTGGTGGGGACGTCTTGCTATCTCTTTTGTACGCACAAAATCAATTGGCAGTGACGTCACTCCACCATTATGTGCGTCCTTTTCCTGTTTCTTGTCAGTTTCCCCTTCCACAGGATTTCAAAGGCTCAACTTATTTAATTTTAAACGGATTCAAAAAATTCTTTTAGTTTTCGAATTCGGAATATGAATAATAAAAAAATATTTAGTCAAGTAGCCTATTTGCATGCTTGCTTGCAGGCTGATTTTGAACATCGATAAAATGTATTGTTCATGTATTTCAAACAAATAAATAAAAAAAAGGAAATTTTGAACGCTGAATGTCCGTTTCTTGCCTTCATTTTTGAATGTTGCGGAAAAAAATAAATTTGATTCTTACCGCCTTTTAATCAGGAGTCCAAAGGATAAAATTAACAAACGTTTGTTATCCCTGTTTTATCTTAATATTGTCTCTCTCCCCTATCTCTTACTAAAGAAACACATTTTTAACAAACGTCTGTTATCCATCCATACTTCCATACTAATATTATAAATGCGAAAGTCTGTCTGTCTGTTACGTTTTCACGGCCAAGCCGCTTAACGGATTTTGATGAAATTAGGTATGAATGTAGTTGAAGACCCGGGGTCAAACATAGGCTACTTTTTGACGCAGGCGGTAGTGCGGGAAACAGCTAGTAATATTATAAATGCGAAAGTCTGTCTGTCTGTCTGTTTGTTACGCTTTCACCGTCAAACCGCTGAACGGATTTTGATAAAATTTGGTGTAAATATAGTTGAAGACCCGGGGTCAAACATAGGCTACTTTTTGACGCAGGCGGAGGTGCGGGAAACAGCTAGTAATATTATAAATGCGAAAGTCTGTCTGTCTGTCTGTTTGTTACGCTTTCACCGTCAAACCGTTGAACGGATTTTGATAAAATTTGGTATGAATATAGTTGAAGACCCGGGGTCAAACATAGGCTACTTTTTGACGCAGGTGGAGCTGCGGGAAACGCCTACTTTTTTTAATAAATAAGAGGGTTAAACCGGAAACCATAGCATAAATTACTTCGTCTTTCTAGATACCTATTAAACTATTATATAACATAGTCACGTATATGATAATTAATGTCAAACCGCCAGTCTAAATAGGCACTCCTTATTCAACCTACCCTGCAAAACTTTAATTCACTTTTTTCTATAAAATATCCCCATTTGTATTCGCATAAAAACTTCTAATAATTAAGCGGCAAGCTTTAAAAGATATATATGTAGTATGTTTTTCTTTTGTTAAATATAAAAGGAAGTATTGAATTATCTTTGCTTTTTGGTTGTGCAATTACTGTGTTCTATAAAATGTACTGTTTCATACTTTTACAAATTTGAACACTAAGTCGAGGTAAGTTTTTTGAAAAAAAGTTTGCATTTACCTTTACTTGTGAGAGGCCTAAGCTAGCAGAGGAATGTAAAAGATGTGATGAGTTGTAAAGTGTAAGGTGTAAAATAAATCCATACTTCCATATGAAAGAAACAAAGAAATAGTTTATTTGCAATTGCAGTGGTAGAGTCTGGTGTTAAATAACCATATGGCCGCACAGTCAACATTATTAGGCCTATTCAAAGAAAACCAGTCCAATATTATCATTATATCTAAATATTTATTTTGAGAGCATTTTAATATTATAAATGCAACAGTATGTCTGTCCGTCTGACTGTCTGTCTGTTACGCCAAACCGCTGAACGGATTTTGATGAAATTTGGTATGAATATAGTTGAAGACCCGGGGTCACACATAGGCTACTTTTTGATGCAGGCGGAGCTGCGGGAAACAGTTAGTCTTGAAATAAAGTGCAACATTCAAAAATGGTGTGCGACTAATTTGATTGGAAACATGTGCGTTAGTGTATGTGTGTGAGTGCTATTGCTATTCCGATAGGAAATACTGCATGTATGCATGTAAATAGAAATGTACTATTAGTATATCTTAAAAAAATAATCAATCAATCAATCAAATATTTATTTGCATAAAATGTAGGTTTTACAATGATTTTACAATATAAATAGGTACCCAAATACATTTTACCTTTGTAAAAGGTGTGCAAAAATACATAATATATCCATTAATTTCTGAAAACTTGACAGAGAAAGTCACAGACCAAAACTATTTTTAGTCATTTTGTTATTTAAACAATTTTTATGTTTATGACTCGTTGTATGAATTGTTTATCTGATTATTTATTTATTTATGGCAAATTCGGCTGACGAATTTGGTAACATAAGAGGTAAAATATAAATGAATGAATGCAGATTTTATTACACCATTTACAAACACAACAAATACAAAATAGTATGGAGTAAAGAAAAAAAGATATTTTAAATTTAAAATTAAAAAAAATTGTCCCGAAATTATTTTGTAAGTAGCTGTAGGTCGTATAACATTTTCCTGTTAGCGCCGGCGCATCTCGTCTGATAAGATTATTATCAGTATTATCATGTTATCACTACAGGCTCGTATCAGTAGACGTTGAGGAAGCGATATTTAAGCCCTTCTCATTACAATAAATCTTTCTTTTAATAACTTCCGTTTTGTATGATTAATCGATGATAAATATTAACAAAAAACATATTATATTAAAATTAAATTGACGAAACTAAACGCTTATCCTGTTAAACTGGTTATATATTAATGATTTCTTTTCGAGATTGTTACACGTGCAACCATGAACGCTGTAAAGTGTTTGAAACATTAGGTGTAAATAAATCCATACTAATCCATACTTCCATACTATATTTATAAATGCGAAAGTCAGTCTGTCTGTCTGTCTGTCTGTCAGTCTGTCTGTCTTTCTATCTGTCTGTCTGTTACGCTTTCGTTAAATTTGGTATGAATATGGTTGAAGACCCGGGGTCAAACATAGGCTAGTTTTTGACGCAGGCGAAACTGCGGGAAACAGCTAGTAAGTAATAAACGCGATAAAAACCATATTAAAATAGTTTAATATTATTCAAAGTCCTGTTTTATTGTGCACAAGAAACTGTTAAATTTTTAAGTATTAATTGAACGTTTGTTTTTTTTCAGGTATGAATGTTTACTTCTACTTGCCTTCCCATGTAATGTAAGTTACTAATTAGTAAGTTTATAAGCGCTTAACTAGCTATATTAGTACTTACCAAGTAAATAGGTATAGTTTGGAGCTCTACGTTACAAACATTAAAACTAAAAGTCGTTCGCATTCGATCTCATTATATAAATACGGAGAAAATCTAAATAAAAAGCAATAGAGACAAAACAAATATTTTGAATTGGCTACTTGTATTCATACTTGGGCAATATTTGCATACGAAACATGCTCACTACACACACAGTGCATCCTTTTCTTGTTTTTTGACAGTTTCCCTTTCCACCGAATTTTAAAGGCTTTTAAATTTATAGATTGCATATTTAAGAATTGATTAAAAAATCTTTCTGTTTTCAGTTTCTAGTAGTAAAATGTTTCATATGGATGATAAACATAAATTGAGTAGAAATACTCAATTCAGATATTGTGGATTCTTCAGGAAGAATGACGTCGACCACCCAGATGAATGCGAATTTTCTTTAAAGCACTGCAAATCGAAGTGTGGTTATGTCTGAAATCATTTTATTAGGCATCATTTTTGACCTGAAATAAAAGCTTTCAAAGGGATTTAGGCCAAAAACTAAAAAAATCGGAATCGAAATCACTTCCTATTTGACTTCGGTTATGACACATACACTAATACTAGGATACTATAAGCTAAAGGTATCTCGTGTCATACATGCACATGCATCACCGCCATCATCCGGGCGGCCGGTGGAATCAGCATAAAAAATGCAGCGGCCATCGATTTGCATCCGAAACAGCTCGTGTGCGCGCAAATGCAACTGCACTTGCAATTTTGCAATTGCATTTCAAAATAAATTCATTTATTCGTATCAATTGGGTTTTAAAGACAATAAACCTTGTATACCCTCGTGTCAGAGTTTAACTGAACCGCCTTTCGGGCTCTAAAAGTTTAAAGTGGTGCCTTCTAAAGTACAGAATCATCATGATTCTGAAAAAAATAATATTATTTTTATCTTTGTTTGGTACCAAGTCGAAACTAAAAATAGAAATTGATGTATTATTATAGACATATACATTACACACATATTTAAATGCATTTTCATTCTAAAATAAAATTAAATCGGCCAATCGCGTGACACTATCGGCTTTGTACTCTTTCATGCACAAAACGTGTTTTTACTTGTGGCAAAATATTAACAGAAATGCGTTTTCCACTTGTTATCCTTTCGTGCAGACCCCCTAAAAATAAACCTCTCTTCCCCAATAGTCCTGGCACTGAGAAATGAATACATTCATGAGTTTCCTTAGGGATTAGTTGAAAGCTCTTCAAGTGTGCTATTTTTGAAAAGTAAGGACAAATCGGACGTATTTCATTCGTCTTAACCGGTGAGTCAAACGATTATCATTCGACCTAAGTCGAAGAAGACATACATGCAAAAATAGGGTTCAAGAATATTAAAGTTGAAAATTGTCAGCCTGCGTCCATGCTGGATATACGATGGAACGTACTAGGACCGCATAAAAATAACAAAATATCTTTAAAATTTGAAGTATTGTCAGTAAACAAAACAAAAATTCGAAATACCTACCTTTTTTTTCATTTATCTATTCATAAAGAGTGGATAACGTGGTCAATCGACCCAGTACAAGTTTGCTTATTTTGCTTTGTTTTGAAGAGAAAAGAATAAGTAGATTATTTGTGTGTCTGTTTGTTATTGGATAATAAAAACAGAAATATACTGAGCCAATACTAAATATTTCTTTTTTTTGCCTTCTGATCCGATAATCTAATTCTCGTATAAAACCAATTATGGGCATTATTTTTGATTTTCACAATCCATATCCATACTTCCATACTAGTCCATGCTAATACTAATCTTTACATATACTATATTCTAATATATACTAATAAAACTAATATAAATGCGAAAGTCTGTCTATCTGTTTTTCTGTCTGTTAAGCTTTTACGGCCAGAAGACCGCTGAATGGATTTTGATGAAATTTGGTATGAATATAGTTGAAGACCCGAGGTCAAACATAGGCTACTTTTTATCGCAGGCGAAGCTGCGTAACAGACAGACAGACTTTCGCATTTATACTAGTATTATTAGTATATATTAGAATATAGTATATGTAAATGTTAGTATGGATAATGTGAATGGATTTTCACTATTTACTATTTCTTCCCAGCACATTTATACATCTTTTATATAGAAATACAATCTTCATTATATACTCAATCAAACAGCTGATTCAGTTTTCGACAAACCGTATCACTTGTAAGGTACGCTATGGAACGCGATACGTTACTCAGTTATCGCGTTATCAAGTGACGCGGTTCCGAGAAACCTCTACCTTCGGCCAGGTCAGGTAGCGACCGGTATGTGAAAAAAATAATAGGTATGTGCCCTGCACTGCTGCTATTATCGATATCGATTAATGTTTAATGATACTGAATAGTGTCTGCTGACCATGCCGCCTTCGCCGGGGCCTGGTAGTAGGGACGCGCCCAAAGAGAGCTGGCTTGACGTCGCAAAGCTCGACGTCGATATGCGTGCTAATGCGCTTTCTGCCAAGTTTTGTCTCAATGGTCTTCGGTATCCGAAGACCGGGCGATGTGGACACGTAAAACTAGGAAAGTGGACCTTGGATTCCGAAGTAAACAGCGGAGGATGCGACCGAGATAACGCTAGGATGATGATAATGATGTGAACGCTGTAAAGTTTTTGAAACGTTAAGTGTAAATAATAATAAACGCGATAAAAATGTATTAAAATTACCGTATAATTTAATGTGAAACAATTGCGAAAAAAATCATTGATATTAAATACGTACACATATAATTAAACAACCCTCCTGACAAATGATAGAGCAGGTAAGATTGGAAAACTTTAAATAACAATATTTCACTTTAATGGTGTTACAAAACAGTTTTACTTTTAAAAGTTTAATCCTCGATATTTGTGTAATACACTGCCCAAGCTTCCCCAAGCACTATTGTTTCCCCCTGATCGCTTGCCGTTCGGTAGTTTTTGCCGTTTTTGGTGTCCTTCGTTCATGGGCAATAGATCTTAAAAATCGTAGATCTGAACTAAAATTATCTAATACAAAATATAACATAGAAATGTCCCACATTAATTTAAATGTTTTTTTCATTTAGCTTGGCTACAAGTTGGATTGCAGTTTACAATTATTTGAACTATGCAAGGCTATGATTATACGATAGCAACAGAGGCACAGCATTATTAATAGCACTATCTAAACATCATTAATTATAAGCACATTGTAAAATAAATCAGACATTTAGAAACTTTATTTTTTTATTAAAACTGCAATCACGTCAAAATTTCATAGGATTGATTCACAATAGTACTATTGTGATAATAGACGGTTAAACATTTTTTTGCACAAACAAAGCACTACAATAACCACAATGATGAATATTCTGTATATTTGGCGTGGGAGCCGGCGACTGTTGCACAATACATTAAAATAACGTCAGGAAAGATGAATCGATTCATTACTTTGACGATAATCTGATTAAAATTAAAATCCCATTGGAATATTACCTGTTCTTAGTTTTTATACCGCCATTTAAAAGAATTACTTTTTCAATAGATCGGGTTACAAACTGTTCTTTAGTATCATAAAAATTATCAGACCGTGCATAAGCTTTTGATAAAGAAGTTTACTGTATATTAACGCTGTAGTTAACCATAATATAATATTTTTGATGAATACATGTATTAAAACTTTTGTAGTTTCCATAGAATTCGCAGACTTAGTTGTACATATTACGAGAGTTTCCCAACTTTGTATGAAAGTGCGGAGCACCTCAGGGCACGATACTTGGTCCCAACTCTTGAATGGCCATAATTTAGGTGTTACGTACAGAATATTAATTTTAACCTATACAATTCGTGCGAATTATGAATGAACCAATGTATACAAGTTACGTGAGTCTCCTTAGTAATGACTGCTTTATATTCGTTTGGTGTGTTTTGTTGTCGTTCTTTATTTTTATTTCATTGATAAAAAGCATTAGTATTTTTTTAAATTTTGCTATGTTTGGAGTTATCTATATTATTTGAATTATTTTATTTAGAAATATGGACAATAGTAACTAAAAAAATAAATAATCTATCTTATAGTTATCTATATTATAGTTTTATGTACAAATATTGATTTATGTGTGTAAATAACTAACAACTTTTTAACTTTATGAGATTTGTATTGTATTGTATAATACAAGTTACACTGAGATTACCAAAAGTTGAAAAGATAATAATCATCCAGATAAAATAAACCCAAATAATTCATTTAATGATTTTTAATATAAAACCCATTGCAACATTACCATTAGGTATTACATTAATACTTAGGTATTAACCTAAGTATGTATACTATATATAGGTACGTACACACGCTAAGTTCATAGTACGAACGAAAGGCGGCGGGGCGGCGGCGGCGAAAGTCCCATACTACGCCGTAATTCATACTGTACTCGACGACTAAGTACGGTCAGTAGGAACAGTATTTAAATTATAAAATTTCAAAGAACAGAGACTTTTATTTCTAAAGACTGGTGCACCGTTACGGTCATTGGCGCAGTGACGTCGGAAGTGGGCGTGGGTTAAGTAATTTTTCGTTTTTAAAAGATGCGTGACGTGGAGCGAGCTCTAATAATTTTCTTATTTTTCTAATTTACGTTTCGCTTCAGCTTAGAATATTTTTTATAAAATGTTTTAAACCATTAAGTTTTAAGTGTTTCAATGCTGTACTGTTATAGGTGATCACAATAAACGTAAGTAAATAACATATTTCGAATTTATTCGATTGATTTAGTATTACACAAAATATGTGTCTGTTTTTAATGTTCAAAATGTCTGAAATATAAAGAAATATAAATATATTTTTTTATATTGAAATCTTCGGTTTGCTAGCGATATCTATTGGTAAGTAGAGGAGATCGTCAAGAGGGGCGGAGCTACGGCCAAACCGAGCTCTCCTCACGTCTGCCTTCTGCCCCGCGTAGCCTCACACAATTTTTTTAAGGAAGCTATTGATACGCCATCTCCTCTTTGTATTTGCTTCATGATCAGACGTTTACGACGAAGAATTAGTGTGTATAATTCCCCACGATGCTTTGTTTCCTCTATGGTTAGGAGTATTGGCCCTATGGCAGACTTGAATTATCTGATAATGATGATTCGAACCGATTGTCACCTGGTGTTTGTTCGAAAATCATCAGAGGTTAGAGACGGTTTCTAAAAACTTTAAGGCCGCGCTCACATTGCATCCGTTTTCGCACGAATTTCACTCGTGCGTGTTCGTACGAATATAACAATTCCGACCATATGAGAACTATGGGAGCGCTCACACTGCGCACTAATTAGTCGTATATACACGTACATACTGTTCCGACATCCGAATTCGATCCAAACATGTTGGGATTTTGCAATCTGTTCGTACGAACTTTAAGTAGATAATGAAGTTTGCAGGTATTTGCGGTAAAAATTTATTAATTTACTTTACTCTTATAATTGTTTGAGAGAGGAGAGTGATCAAATTATCACTTACGTGATATATATATATTACATATGTCAAAAAATTTTATTTAAATTATAATAATAAAAATAAAAAAAAATATGAAAATTGTCAAAACATTTTTCATCATACTTGTACCGAACGAAATATCACTGGAATACTGCGAACGAAACTGACAAAAACGTATCCAGTGTGAGCACTCAATTCGTACGAAAAGTTTTGTTCACGCACGACGGAAATTCGTAGCCAAAGTAAGCGCGACCTAAGATCAGTCTTTGGTCAAATCACTGAATGTGCGAAATTCGACTGACCTGAATCCGTGTGATATTCGTCTATTAATACGAATATGATCATCAATTCGGAAATGTTTACTACTTGTAAAACACCGTGGCAAATGGCTATCTGGTTGCCTTTGGATGCAACTTAATTTATCTGATGAGTCAGTGATAATTCGATAAATTGATAACAATTTAGATTTGATTGGTACTGATAACGATGATACATATGTCGGTACTCGAGTTAGTGTCCTAAGGCCCCCAGGTGGGGCAGAGGGCGTCCACAGTGTTTCGCCATTCCGATCGGTCTTGGGCCACGCGCTTCGCTTTCGACCAGGTCATCCCGATGGTCTTGAGCTGCAATCGTGCGTCGCCAGGTCTGCTTTTGACGGCCAACTTTCCGCTTGCCGTCCATTCCATAATTAGCGTGGGGGTGAGGTGGGGTGGCCAATCCATAACCATTTACGACGCCTGATTGGCATTTCCCGTCACCGTTCCCACAAGTGTTCGTTAGAAATCTTGTCTGACCAGAAAATGTCAAATATTTGTCGAAGGCAGCGATTTATAAAGACCTGGATCGGTCGTGTGATCTTATTTGTGACCTTCCACGTTTCGCATCCATACAGCAGGACGGATTTAACGTTTGGTTGGAAGATTTTGAGCTTTACTCTAAGGGTCAACTTTTTAGAACGCCAAATGGGTCGGAGTTGTGTAAAGGTAACGCTAGCTTTGACAATCTTAGCAGCAGTGTCTTCTTCTGCTCCACCAGACTTCGATACTATACTGCCTAGGTACGGGGACTGCACCACTTGCCATATCTGGTCTGTACCCAGCATCAGGGGCCGGTTTTTTCCAGTGCG
Organism: Euzophera pinguis; assembly: GCA_947363495.1. NCBI lineage: Eukaryota > Metazoa > Arthropoda > Insecta > Lepidoptera > Pyralidae > Euzophera > Euzophera pinguis. The sequence continues at coordinate 1,507,916 of OX376162.1, forward strand.
CATTTCTTGCGTCTTCCTCGCGTTGATTTTTAGGCCTACGTTTGGTACCTCTCGTTGTAGGTCGTACAGTTTAGCTTGCATGTCGATGTGCTTATGACTGAGCAAACACAGGTCATCAGCGTAGTCTAGGTCATCCAGTTTGTTGGTCAACCTCCACTCTATATCGCGTCGCTTGCCGTCGTTTACTTTGTGCAATATGCCATACAGAGAGCAAGGTGATGCCCCTCCAATTGCCACATTCGCTAAGGTCACCTTTTTTGGGGACTGTGATCCCTTATTCCACTCGTCAGGAAGCTCTTCGGAAACCCAAATCTTCTCCAAGACCTTCTTTTATATGATTCCACTCCTCATCAATTGTGGTGGGTTCCACGTGGAGACCGGGGAATCTGTTTTTGGAGCTCTAAGCTGAGTCAGATAAGTCAGATCCTTCGAGTTTTCTGATGTCAACAGCTGCTTGTCGAGCTGTGGCAACTTTGAGTCTCAACTCCCATCAAATTGTGGTCACTGTCGATATCGGTATATCGGTACATTCGTTCTTTTCGTCCACCAACAGCAAGTTAAAAAGGATGATTACTATTGTTACGAAATCAAAAATAAATAAAAATAAAAAGCGGTCCGCGGAAGTTTGAGTAGCGCTGTCCGCGGAAAATTCTCGTACAATCGTCGCGTGTTTCCATACGGGAATAATATCGCGAACGATCTAGTACATCGATTATCTTGCTTTGTCTCGCTCTCGCACTTCTAGTATGTACTAAGGGAACGAGACAGAGAGTATCCCTCTCTCTCTATTCCGGAGTAGTTGTGATCTTTCTAGAAACTTATGGAGCGGGTTTCCCGGGCCATATAAATATCGGAAGGTGCCTCAGGAGGGCAGTTCTAATTTAACTGAGCTACAAGTGCGATCAAGAAGCGATATCCGGAGCGAATAACAAGTGATACAAGCGACCTCGGCAAGTTATAGTGACTGTGATTAGCAAGTGTTTGGGACATTGTTAGTGATAAGTGAAGTTAAGTGACGTCGGCGACCATCCTTGTTGGAATAAACGTTTTTAAGAGTCATCAGGTGTTTTTCTCCAAATTGCGAACCCCGAGCTCGTAACAATTGGTGTCAGAAGTGGGATTTGGAGATGCCATTGACTCCGAGAGAAGACGTCACCAGTGAGGGTGTGAAGACGAGGGCGAAGCGTGCTGCGGAAGCCAGTTCTACTGGATCTGCTGACCAGGCCGCTCCCACCGCGGCCACCGGCCACCAGGTCACGTCCAACGCCTACCAGGACACGTCCAACGCCCACCAGGCCATGTCCAACACCCACCAGACCACGTCCAACACCAACCAGGCCACGTCCAACGCCTGCCAGGACACGTCCAACGCCCACCAGGCCATGCCCAACACTCACCAGGCCACGTCCAACGCCCACCAGGACAAGTCCAACGCCCACCAGGCTGCGCCTATCTTTGATTTTGGGGAATTGATGCGAATGCTGGACAACAAATTTACAATGCTGGACAACAAATTTACAATGCAGGAGAAGCTTCAACAAAAGGCTCAACAACAACTCCTGTCAGCTATTGGTGAAGTTAGTGGCGTGGTTACCAAATTACGCAAGGATGTTGATTTGGTGGAGGAACGCGTCACGACTCTGGGGAACGACATGGAAAATATGAAGACTGACCTTTCCACATTACAGAAGAAGTTCGTGCGCCTTGAAACAACGGGAGTAGTTGCATCTGGCGGAACTGTCATTGCCCACCACGGACCCAGCGTGAAATTGCCGCCATATGACGGAACCTCGTCCTGGACCGCATACCGTCAACAGTTCCAGACCATCGCAGCTGCTAACGGATGGACAGATGAACAGTGCCTGACAGCTCTCACCGTCGCACTCCGAGGACAGGCTCTGACGGTCTTGGAGGTTCTTCCGTCAGGCAGTGGATTCAAGGACCTGCTGGAGGCACTAGAGTCGCGATACGGGGAACGGCATTTGGAGCACGTCTTCCGCGCTCAACTCCGCGACAGAGTCCAGCGCTCAGGAGAGGGTCTGCAGCAATGGGCGCTGGAAATAAAAAGACTCGTCCGCAAGGCGTATCCAGGGGACGATTTGAAGATGCTTGAGTCCAACACCGTGCAGGCGTTCGTCGACGGCATCAAGGATTCGGAAGTCAGAGCTGCAGTAAGGCTAAACCATCATGCCTCATTGAAAGATGCACTGGCCCACGCTTTGGAGGTGGAAGCTGTCAGACATGACATTCGTCATTCCGCGACTCACAAAGTGCGCGAAGTAGTGAAGGAAGTTAGGGAAATAAAAGCCCCGCTAAGGAAGAGACCTGGATCCATGTGCTATAGGTGCGGCGAACGAGGGCACCTACAAATGAACTGCCCAAAGATCAAGAAGCTTGAAGACGACGTAAAGGAACTGAAGAAGAAGCAGGAGGCTTCATCATCGGAGAGGGCCCATGGAAACGCGGATGCGCTGTCACGCAGACCCTGCCCTGAAGATTGTAAGCACTGTATCAGGCAGGAGTTAAAAGAAATGACAGTAAAGCTAACTCGGACGGAACCATTAGAGACCTGGGAGAACGATGCGATGAGAAAGGAGCAAGAGAATGATGATGACCTACGGCACATCATCAGGTGGAAGGCACAAAGTAATGATAAGCCAAAGTGGAGTGAAGTTGCACCGACAGGCACTGTTTCCAAGGCGTACTGGGCGCAATGGGATAGCCTCGTTGTACAAAACGGAATACTCTACCGGAAATGGGATAAACCTAACGGCAGAGAGTTTCAACTGCAAATTGTGGTTCCAAGAACAAAAATACGTGATGTTCTTCGGGAAGTACACGACGGCGTGTCCGGTGGACATTTGGGAGTCAAGAGGACGCTAACGAAAATCCGCGAAAGGTTCTACTGGCTCCATTGTCGGGAGGATGTGGAGGACTGGTGCCGCAAGTGTACAACTTGTGCTGCCGTAAAAGGGCCACATACCAGGAGCCGAGGGAATCTACGACTGTACAACGTCGGTGCACCTTGGGAACGCATTGCAGTCGACGTAGCTGGACCATTTCCTGTCACTGACTCAGGGAACAAGTATTTTATGGTTGTCATGGACTACTTCACTAAGTGGCCGGAAGTGTTCGCCATACCAAACCAAGAAGCTACGACAGTTGCAACCAAGATAGTGGAAGAAGTGATTTGTCGCTTTGGCGTGCCCTTGGAAATCCATTCCGACCAAGGCAGGAATTTTGAGTCACAGGTTTTTCAAGAAGTTTGCAGGATTATGGGAATGAACAAAACCCGAACCACGGCTTACCATCCTCAGTCAGACGGGATGGTCGAACGGTTTAATCAGACGATCGAGAGACATCTGGCAAAAATAGTGGAAAGCCATCAAAGGGACTGGGACAAGTACATTTCACTGTTCCTGCTAGCGTACAGAACAGCAGAACATGAAAGCATAAAGGCAACTCCGGCATATGTCAACTACGGTCGTGAGCTGCGGTTGCCAGTGGACCTCCTAACAGGAGGCTCACCAGATGAACCTCAAAGTGTTCAAGACTACGTTTCTGATCTGCGTGACCGAATGCGAGAAATACACGCCGCAGTTCGAGAAAACGGGTTGCAGTCGAGTCAGAACATGAAGACCAGATACGACAGAATGTCGAATACAAATGGCTTCGAGGAAGGCGCTCTAGTCTGGCTTCACAACCCGACTCGCCGGAAAGGGAAATCGCCAAAGTTACAAACCAAGTGGGAGGGCCCATACAAGGTGGTAACGCGACTAAATGATGTGACGTATCGGATACAGCGTCAACCAAGAGGAGCAATGAAGATTGTTCACATCGACCGCTTGGCGAAATATCACGGAAGTAATGATGATGCTCGGGACGAGCATCTCTAAGAAGGGGGCAGTGTTACGAAATCAAAAATAAATAAAAATAAAAAGCGGTCCGCGGAAGTTTGAGTAGCGCTGTCCGCGGAAAATTCTCGTACAATCGTCGCGTGTTTCCATACGGGAATAATATCGCGAACGATCTAGTACATCGATTATCTTGCTTTGTCTCGCTCTCGCACTTCTAGTATGTACTAAGGGAACGAGACAGAGAGTATCCCTCTCTCTCTATTCCGGAGTAGTTGTGATCTTTCTAGAAACTTATGGAGCGGGTTTCCCGGGCCATATAAATATCGGAAGGTGCCTCAGGAGGGCAGTTCTAATTTAACTGAGCTACAAGTGCGATCAAGAAGCGATATCCGGAGCGAATAACAAGTGATACAAGCGACCTCGGCAAGTTATAGTGACTGTGATTAGCAAGTGTTTGGGACATTGTTAGTGATAAGTGAAGTTAAGTGACGTCGGCGACCATCCTTGTTGGAATAAACGTTTTTAAGAGTCATCAGGTGTTTTTCTCCAAATTGCGAACCCCGAGCTCGTAACACTATATTCTTCCCGTGGTCCTCTAGCACTCTACTGTACCCAAAGGCTGACTGTTAGATAATGCTTTTGGCCGCCTATATTGTGCTACACAGATTGTAATTTGTATAATAAGGGTTAAAAAAAATTAAGATACTTCATTACATGTATCAAAGTCTCTTTTTCGCTTAGGACGTTTATCATTATCACAAAGGACCATGGGCAAAATTGTATGGACTCTGGTCCAAATACTATGAACTTTGATTAACAGTGATACAAACTATACCAAATGAAAGCATTTGAAGTATATATAGATAATTTCATTCTGCTAGCGCCAAGCTAAAATCGAGCGCCCACATAAGTGTTTTTTTACATACCTTGAGTCATTTATTACTAATAAAAATGTATTTACCTAATGAAAATGACACCATGTTCGCGCTAGTTATCAACTTAGCCGTCATAATATAAAATAAAGTATATATATTCCAAAACCTTTCATTTGGTATAATTTCCAACGTTGTTGAGGGGTTGGACGAAAATGTCGCAATGTCCTTTATGAGCCATTCTCTTAACGACGGAGTTTCTTCTATTCAAAATGTCTTTCTCCTTAATTTGTTAAACGTAAGTTAGACAAATTTCTACCCCGTCTACCTTTTTCAAACAGAAAATACCTAGTTAACATAATTTTACTCTTTATAGATTTTTTTGTAGACCGTACCGTCTCCTCGTGTGTAGTTTTTCAGCGGCGCAGTGAGAGTGGAGTGGGATTATACATAATTGTGTGTTTATTTAGGGCTTCCTACGCCCTGCCAGCCAGACGCTCTTCATACCTATTGAGCGGTTATGCAGCCCTGGTACTCGCTGATGTAATTATATCCCTGACTCTTTGCTTTTAAGTACTGCTTCTATGTCCGTTTGAATTATAAATTTACATAACATAATAAATAAATAACAGGTAATTTAATATAATAAAATGGTAGGTATTTTGAAATATTCACAAAAATCATTCATATTTTCATTATTATTCCTGGTGGTATAGACAGAGCCTCTGATGGAAACTTAGAAGCCACTTCATCCTTTATTGTCCTTCAAAAGATAAATTCTAATCTGATAAGATAAGTTTGCCGTACATCCATCTGTCCATAACCTGAAAATGAAAACTAATAAAAAAATTACGAAATGAAAAGTAATGATCCCTTTTAAAGTCGTGTGTGTGCTTACATCATTACACTCATTAATCTTTAAAAAAGGTCGTCGCACAAGCGCGGTAAAAGTAAATGTTTATCAGCGGACATCCGCTTTTTGTTTAGAAGTTAATTATTACATTTATCTTAATACCACTTCCTTCTGACGACAATTCTATTTATTTTACCAGAGAGATGAACTTTTTTTTTACTATATGGCTTTTACTTTCGTATTTAGGAAGCCGGCCACAAGTAAAAAGTAAAAATGATTGAACAAAGTTGTTTAGTCACGCAAGTCTCACTCAAGTCTTAATTACCTGTTAAGTCGAGTCGATTAAGGTAAAAAAAACTGTAGGTACATAACGATTTCCAGGAGCTTCTGGCAACAAGCAAGACGAACACTGTATAATATCCTTCCCAACACTCGCGCTTGTTCTCAAACACTTACTTTTTAATAATACACACCATTATTATGCACTAACACTCAAAAAACATGTCAAGATTGTAATTTTTTTTTTCGGAATGGCAATGCTATTGTTGGTGGTCGGCCTAAATCGTACAAGGATTATTAGATCTTAGCCGCCTTTTATAATACCCTCATCATTTAATAGGTTCCAAATGGTGTTTTGTATGTGTTAATTTGGAAATGGCTTATGAAATTATCTAAGAGGATGGAAACCCACCCACATAAGAAAGTGTGACGTACTTACACGGTCGATCGACCCATATAATCCACTCGAATTCGCTCGATATGACTGAATGGGAAATGGTAAAGGACTAAATCCCAAAGTAAGAACGATATCTGCATAAACCGGATGCAAATATCATTCAGTTACAAATATTCGCCTGAGAACGGAGTAACATATCGAGTTACTATAACTGCATGACGTCATAAAGAGCTCACATTATTACTCTATTCATTCATAAGACTATGATAACCTAGTAACCTTGAGGTTTTTGATAATAATCGCTTGTATCGATAGGACGTCTATTTACCTACGTTCTGAGAATCAGCACGGAAATGATTGGCATATAAATAAGCCTCTGAGACTTTCCTAGGTATGGTATCGAGTGCTTGAAAATATATGTTGCCCTTTAATTAGACCAATTCACGAAAAATTATAAATTATTCAAAATAGCAGGCCGTATGCGTAGCGGCCGTTGTAACAATGTTGAAATGTCGGAAAGTGTAAAGGTTAAATATTCTGTTAAAATATTACTTTAGATAATCGAATTGTCGGAAAAAAACTGGCGACTGAAACTACTGACAACTGAACCATCCGCAATTTTTTGACAAATCTTGAATAGACTTAAAGGCGCAAGAATGACAAGAATCGGTACCCTGATGTTACCAGGCTGTAAGAAGCATACTGGAAGTAAAACCAAAGATAATGTAAAACGGTATTCGATGATTAAAAAGTTTATGTCGATACTCCAGCGACCGCTGTCCATTGATAACGCGAGATAGCGGGTATCAGGAGTTCCGCTTGTATAGAGCTCGATCACATAAACAATATGAAAAAAATTATAAAATACTGCCTTCTGAATTTGCGTTTGTTTAGGAGAACATTCTTCTTCATCAGTCCCACACTTTTGAGCATCTAAATTTTGGTTATTCATCATCATCATCATCAGTTTCCTTCACTCGCCTAGAACCTTATTTATTTATCCTTATTACTCGACTGAGGCAAAGCCATGAAAATGGCTATTCGATATAGTATTTACTTTATCTATGTTGACAGTTATACTTCTTAAGTAGGTACCTAGTACCTATATTCCTTTTTAAAACAAAATGGGCAGCCTTGATATTTTCCGATGTTTCGCCACATAAAATCCATCTGTCAGATCTATATATTCACTCTCGTAATCAAGCAGGCATGAACATCAATAGGGTAACGCTGATCTGTAATAAACAATTTATCTGTCTTCAACAACGATGTAGGATTACAACTGGATACACAGCCACGAAACAACGCCAGTGAAAGTGTCCGAAGGGGACTGTAGCAGAGTACTTACACATACATACTTGCTGCAGTGATTGCCTCAAATGTAATCAGTGTTACATTCACAGTAAAGATGAGAATTCTAAAACACGACAAATACATTGTGCTCGCTCGATGGTATTAAAAATACTGTAAAACTAAAACTGTTCTCAAACTCTGCTCGTCGGCGAAATGGGCAGACTTTTGGCAGGGACACTTTTCGAACGCGATTGTGTATCTAGTTGTATACATAGATATACGACTAAATACACACAGTTTTCAAGTTCCGAGTTATAAACACAGCATACGCCCGTATATAGTTGGTAGACCGACGACAATTATAACGACTAGGGGTCCCACCCTTGTAGTCTGCCTGTCGGTCGGTAGGTACTACTACAAATCCCGTCTAATGGTATTGCTTTCTACCAATTAGATGATCGTTTCGTTTGATTTGGGATCATCTATATAAAATATTACTGTCTGTCTCTCCGTGGTTTGTCCTATCCCCAGTACTTATCAAAAACGCAGACCAAACTATAAACACAGTTAGCTAGAAACTCTTTATTGTACATAAAACATTCAAATTATTGAAAAGAAAGAGGTAACAATTATTAAGAGTCGCGTTTTCGTTGTGCATAATTATTATTTCTTCGGATAGACAGGACACAATTTCGTGTCAATCTGCCAATGTAAATAATATAAAAACTAAACATATATTGAACGGTTTTACCTACAGTATAAATAAAATAATTAATAAAACTGCAGGTAAGTAACCTGTGAATATTATTTTCGGGCGTTACCAGGGACCCATGCTTGCTAGGGAGATAAACCGAGGGCGCTGCTTAGCAACCACCAAGAAAGGAAATGAACTAAATGAAAGTCAGACAAATATCGTGAAAACCACTTTCGCGCCTCAATTCTATCATACTTGGGTATAAAATCAATAGCTTATAAAGACGATATATTATTGTACCAATCAAAAAATTTAAAGTAATACATTTAGAAAACTAGCTTACAAATACAATCCATACTAATATTATAAATGCGAAAGTCTGTCTGTCTTTCTGTCTGTCTATCTGTCTGTCTGTTACGCTTTCACGGCCAAATCGCTGAACGGATTTTAATGAAATTTGGTATGGATATAGTAGAAGACCCGGGGTAAAACATAGGCTACTTTTTGACGCAGGCGGAGCTGCGGGAAACAGCTAGTAATATATATAATAATAAATATAGCTTACATTATGTCTGACAAAGTAATGTTTCTTGTATCGTTCTCTAGCTCTATTTTTGAAATGTATGACACACATACCAAATTTCATCAAAATCCGTTCAGCGGTTTGGCCGTGAAAGCGTACCAGACAGACAGACTTTCGCATTTATAATATAGCCTCCCTCCTGGACATGACCTGCCATGGCTTACATGGAAGTCTTTAAACAGACTCCGGACTCTCGTAGGCCGAAGCAAGGAAAACATGTTCAGGTGGGGCTACTGCTCGGAAGTGGCCTGCCGGTGCGGTATCTCTCCCCAAACCATGACGCATCTCCTGTCCTGTCCTGCGTGCCCGGCCACCTGCACGCTCAGGGACCTCTACGAAGCCACCAACAATGCCTTGTCGGTGGCGGAGTTTTGGTCCTCCGAAATTTGATAACAGCCAGAGTCGACTCGCAAAGAAGAAGAAGTATGGATGAATATGAAAGTATGGATATGTTGAACAAAAATCCTTCGTTATCGAACGAAAATCATTCTCGTCAATTTTGCGTGAGTGACATTGCACACAAAAATAAGGCTACACAAAAACACAACACAACGAATTTTTTTTTGAGTGCAAAATATTAAGTTCTTTATACAAAGAGTCAATTGTAAAACCACGCTTTCAAGGAACCAGTGTTTACTTCGTCGTAACACTAAGATAATGTAAACAAAGATTATGCACTGCAAGTTGCAGGCGCGCATGTTTGTACCGCTTGTCAGTCGCATCGTATTATAAAGATAAACCTTATCTCAACTTCTTGACGCCTGGTAGACACTTGTAGTTTTATAGTAAAACTAGCTGTTTCCCGCAGCTCCATCTGCGTCAAAAAGTAGCCTATGTTTGACCCCGGGTCTTCAACTATTTTCATACCAAATTTCATCAAAATCCGTTCAGCGGTTTGGCCGTGAAAGCGTAACAAACAGACAGACTTTCGCATTTATAATATTAGTATGGATATGGATTATAAGTCTAAAAATCGCCCTTTACTTTTTTCTAATGTTGCTGAATGTAATGGAAGTTTGTAAGGATCGTAGCAAATGGAAATCCGTAGTCTCTGCCTACCCCTACGGGAAAAAGGCGTGATGGTATGTATGTATGTAATGTTGCTGTTTCGGAATTGCAATTTACAGTAATAACAGAATCTAATGTAAGCCATCAAAGAGCATCGAACCGCACAGTTCCTTTCATAATGTAAAGGTGCTCCCACATAGCAGTTATATAATGTTAGAGAATGTTGCAAAACTTTTGTTGTCTAACATTTTATAACAAATTATAACAAAAGTTATAAATTGTTAGTGATGTTATGTAACTTCATACAACAGAATGTTATACAACTAATTAGAACATGATGAAACAAATGATAACTTTTGTTGTATAACATCATCCGAGCCTCAGAGGGACGTTAAAGGAACGGCGCGGGGAGGCGAATACAAAAGCCAAACCAATCAGCACTTCCTCCATTGAGTCACTACCAGCTTTCTCCAAAGACAGACCCAAACTGACTGTTACAGAATGTTATATTATGTTATACAACAAGTTCAACCAGTGTGGGAGCGTTTATAATATATAACATTGTATAACATGTTGTAGTAAAATGTTACACATTGTTATAGAATGTTATCGTGTTACACAATGTTTTATAACGTTATATAACTGCTGTGTGGGAGCAACTTAAGCAATAGATCCGAACTCGAAGTTTTGTGACAAGGAAATTAAAATTTTCATCAAAAATAGAAACTACACAAGGCAGCCACTTGAATTAACATTCAAGAAGTAAAAGTCACAACACTATTAGCATAAGTAAGTACCACAAAACACGAAGTCACACACTAGACAAGTTGACACCAACCAACTTGAAACATTCCAAAACGAATGCACACTTCATTTAAATTTCGAACACTACAATAAATTGAATTTTAATTTTTTTTAACACTCGAACTCTAGGGTTGCCAATTTTATTGAAAAACGGGTTTAGCAAAGTTGTTAAATGGTCACTCATGTGCTTTATTTTATCACCGGAAATGTAAAAAAATCTGGCAAATGCAAGTTTAATATTGCAAAAGGTCCTTACTGTATTAATAAAGTGAAAAAATCTAAAGGAAAATAATGTATTTAAAAATTACATGACACTCTCGACATCAACTATTGAAGATACACATCAGACAAATTTGATTACCCCTATTATCTGACAACTACTTACGTATTAATGGCTTAATGTGCCTTCCGATAATCGTAATCTTCTTTATTATCCGACAGTCTGGAAATTCAAGACTGCAATTTCCTACCAGACTTGAAACAACTCAGCAAATATTAGTTTCTCCTGCAAATCAAACCTCTAAAACTTCAGAGAAACGCCTTCAACTGGATCACATTAAGCATTTAACATACTGAGACATTTCTATGTGCCAATCTTTAAGATGCTAAAGCTGTTTTGTCTTCCTGATGAGAAATAAATAAGTAAATAAAGAGTTGGGTACACATTAGCACTGGTATTGTAAGAAAATCACAGCGTTATGTCATGTCGTCACAACTTCATAAGGGCCGTTGCCGACCCTAAATAAATCTTTGCACGTCGTTCGGTTTCTGTGTGCCAACCCTATCGGCTCCGAATTCTTAGAAGGGCCTAATCTGACCCATTTATAACTTCCCCTTAAACTTTGAAATGGGTTAACATAATTTATTCTGGACGTCTTTCACTGTTTAATAGGAACAATATACTTTTTGTCTGTCCGTCCGCCCGAGCGCCGTCTTTGTGTTTTTTTTTTATTCCCACATTTCGATTATTAGTTTTTAGGGTTGCGTAGCTTGTAGTTTCGCTATATATCTGCCATTTGGAGGTTTACTTAGAAACCTGTCTGTGATATGTATATACGAGTATATATAGCTGAAGTGTTTGTTTAATACATACTGCGACCAAATCGCAGACCTATTAAGAAAGGGAGATGTCAGGAGTACCCGTAATCGACGAGCGTGTATGACGAGAATGATGAGCGTAGAAGAAGCGAGGGAAGTCTCTAAGGATCGTAGCCAATGAAAATCCATAGTCTCTGCCTACCCCTACGGGAAAAAGGCGTGATGGTACTTATGTATGTTTGTTTAATCACGCTATGTAATGGAAATCCCAGGTCGCTTTTCGATTTAAAAATCAATTCTTGGTTCAATCAGCCACAGTGAAACTTAAACCAACTTTTGTTTAACTGAACGTTTCTTAAAATAAGCATGTGCCTATTGAAAAAACTACAATTTACGCTTAGGCTATATAGCTACCCATTTTTGAAACTGCTTGAAGGCATCTTCCTTAGCTTAAGCCAACACTGGCATCGCATTTTAAAGCTTGCCATCCGGCTTAAAAATCTGATGCCATCTTGTTCTTCTTCAGGTTCAGGGTACTATTTTAACCATGGTCCTAGGTTTGACGCTAACATTTATTGCAATAGACCCATCGCCGTCTGACTTCCATACGGAACCCTACTTCAAGAGACTAAAAGTCGTGGTTGACTAAATTTTTTTACTAATCCCATCAAATTACCGAGTTTGCAATTAAATTGGTTATTTATAAGTTGGTACTAGCTGACCCGGCGAACTTCGTTCCGCCTAACAGTCGATTCTTTAATGTGGTGGCATGCGCGTGAGCCGCGCGCGGTACTGGACAGTACTTGGACATTGCAACATTACTTTATTTTTCTAAAATAAAAGATTTTTTCTAAAATAAACGTAGCCTAAGTTACTCCTTATTAGATCAGCTACCTGCCTATAAAAGTCCCGTCAAAATCGGTCCAGCCATTTCAGAGATTAGCCGGAACAAACAGACAGACAAAATTGTAAAAAATGTTATCTTGCTACATGTACCTACCGTATATTTATTCATATGCATGTAGTAAAAAACGGTTATTTTAATATTACAAACAGACACTCCAATTTTATTTATATGTATGTATAGATGAAACGATAACGTTAAAATATGTGGCTAAAGCCGGTTATTTAATACTTTGAATAAAATACATGTTGTAAACTGTGTGTGCTATGTCATGATAATCGTAATATCTGTCTTTTTTACATTTTTTATAGTACATTTTAAGTTAAGAAAAAGAAAATCCTCACACTAGTTGATATGATACGATGATAAAAACTAAGGGTTGGTTTCGGAGATGATAAGAAACAACCGATTTGAGTGAATTAATGTATTGCACTGCTTTGTTAAGTTATGACTAATTTACAAGTGATGAAAATACCGCGTCAACTGTATGGACAATATTGTATGTACGTTAAAATTATAGGGTTAAACAACTAATGGACGGTGTTTCGTATAGGGTTGCCAGGTCGCCAACCCTAATAGCCGGACAGACTAGCCAGTTTGGCCGGACATTTGGCTAAAACGGCCGGACACCTTACATTATTGAAGATTTTGTGTTTCAGTATTTAAAGCTTTTCTGATTATTACCATAAATCTTGTTAAATTAAATAAAATGTAAAAAGCCTAACAAAAGCCGGACAAGCTGGACACCGTTTATTTTGGCCGGACACGCAATCAAAAAGCCTAACTATGACCGGCTTTATCCGGACGCCTGGCAACACTAGTTCCGTACCTTTGACAATATACATATTACTTATTCACGTGATATAAGTTACACTTGCTTATATCATAATCCATCCACCCATAGCAGCCCTTATGTAATCATTTTTGGACATATGCCTCCTCCATATTCCTTCTTTCTTTCCCGTGCCGGGGTAACTTTATTACACTGTACATGCACCAACCCTTCAAGTTAATAAACAACAATCAGATTCTTGTTTTTCATTTGTCCATTTATTTTTGTAGTTCTTAACTCATATAGTCATTCTCGGTTGAGCATTAGTCATAACCGCACGCTACTCGAATTGACTGCTTGAACAGTGTTCGTCAACATTTTTCGCAAACATACATAAAGTTTTTTTTTTTTTTATATATATATTTTTCCTTTCTGTTCTTTGTGGTCTATTAGTAACACATTATGAATACATGTGCAAGATGCAAAACAGAATACAACGATGGAGTGCAGTGTTCCTCCTGCAACGGATGTACGATTTTAGCTGTGCCGGTATTTCTGAGGCAGGGTATAGAAAACTGGGGGCCGATAGACGTGCCGCATGGAAATGCTCTGATTGCAGAACGGTTACTACTGCGGGTTCTACTAGAAGTGAGGAGTCTGTCACTTTGGAAAAAATCTACAGTGAGATCATTGAAATGCAACGCCAGCTTCAGAGTCTGCCTACTTTGGTTGAGGAGATCAAAGCCATAAAGACTGAAGTGCAAGATCTTCGAACCGCTTGTGACTTCAACAGCGACAAATTAAGCGATTGTACCAGGCGGTTAGATTCTGCTGAATCAAACCTTGCTGAAGTCGACAACCTTAGGGAGGCCCTTAAATCAACCCAGGAAGAACTTGCGAAATGTAAGCATACCCTCGTCTTGAAAGACCAGTGGGCTCGTCTCAACAATGCTGAGATCAAGGGAGTGCCAATTAAAAAAGAGGAAAATCTATTCTCGATTGTTGATTCTATTAGCAAACATATTAAATATCACTTTACCAAATCTCATATAAACTATATAGCAAGGGTCCCTACTCACAACCCCAAGGAGAAATCAATCGTAGTAAATTTCACTAACCGCTATGTGAAGGAGGAATTTGTGGCGGCAGCGCGTTCTCTTAAACAGATCCTCGCAAGTGATATTGGTTTTAAGGATAGCTCTCAACGGGTTTACATAAATGATCATCTGAAATGAAGAGCCTATTGACGAAGACAAAATTAACATTAAGGGAGAAATATCGCTATGTGTGGGTGAAGTATGGTAAAATACATGTACGTCAAAACGACACCTCTAAAATACATATTATTAACTCTGATAGCGATTTAAACAGACTTTCTTAGTGTGCATCATATTAGTATATTGTCAAAATTTTATCTTTATCGTAACACTATTATTATTTAAATTTAATTATGTAGTTATGTTGCTGGAATTATGCGGAATATATTCTATATTGCAGAAATTTATTGCGCATAACATAAATAGTCAACCAATTAAACCTACCTCAAAAATGTTATGCACCGCTGACATTCCTTTACTTGTCTATTGCACCTGTTGTATTCGCTCGGGTCGGCTTTGTTCTGCTTATCGCTGTGTTATGCTTGCGGTGAACACCACTAAACATATGCGCATCTCACTCTTTCAAACGCTAACTACAACTAATGCATATTTGCTTATTCGTAAATGCAATACGCCTATTCTATTTCTTTATTGTGTATTAATAAAAAGATACACTAATAATAATTTGCTACTACCTTGTTTTTTAAAATTCCCATATAGTTAACTATGGATTCAACCAGTTTGAACATTTGTTATCAGAATGTAAGGGGGTTGCGAACCAAAACTGATATATTTAAACGTAACATATGTATGTCAAACTACGATATTATCTTTGTCACTGAAACCTGGATGGTTGATGGCATAGCCAACAGCGAAATTTTTGATGACCGGTATTTTGTCTGGCGCCGAAATCGCGATTATGCTTCTACACAACAAAAGTACGGCGGCGGAGTGCTAATCGCCACACGTAGGGAGTTAAATGTCATTGCACAACCGACATTTCACTCCAGTGCTGAAGACCTTTGGCTAACTTTGTCACTCCAACAAGGTAACCAGCCACCGATTAAAATACATCTCTGTGTGATTTATTTGTGTACCCAAAATCTCGGCAATTCTTTTTCTCAGCAAATACATAATTATTTTCTCAAACTTAACGACATATTACTACAAAATCCTCTTGATAAGTATTTGATCGTAGGCGACTTCAACTTAAGTAAAATTAACTGGCATTTAAATAGTGACTTAAGCTACTCCCCAAGTAATATACAAAGTAATGATGAATATTTACTTACGGACGAGTTGAAATTGCACGGTTTGTCTCAATATAACGGTGTATTAAATAAACAAGGAAGAATTCTCGACTTGGTTATTTCGAGTGATACATTAGAAGTTTTTGAAAATTTGGACCCATTAGTCCCAATTGATGCCCTTCATGGTTCCTTGTTAATATGTGCAGACTATAAATGTCCTAATGTTCTTAAACCAGCACCATATACTAAAATCCTCTTTAATAAGGGTGATTACAAACGAATCAACTCTGAAATCTCTAAAATCGATTGGGCTACTGAATTCTCAAATAGGACAATGGAAGAAGCTACTAATTACTTTTATGATTATATTAATAACCTTATTCAACTATACATACCCTCCGTTCAAAAGTCTAAGAAGACTTATCCCATTTGGTACTCTAAAGCTCTCATAAAAGTACTCAATGAAAAAAATAAATACTTTAGGAAATATAAGAATTACGGCAACCGTGCGGATCTCGAATCGTTCAAATTGTTGCGCGATCGGGCCAGACGCCTAGAAAAAAAATGCCACCAAAGCTACCTTGATAATGTAGAGAAATCTATTGTCAAAAACCCAAAATGTTTTTGGTCTTACATAAAATCTAAAAACAATGCGAAAAGTAACAATATTCCCTGTAACATGACCTATAATAATACGCAAGCTCACTCTGGAGAGGACATCTGCAACATATTTTCAGAATATTTTCTATCAAACTTTTCGCAACCAATAACACCTACCCAATCTAATGCAAATAACACTTCACATTCTACCACCACTACTTCATTCATTTCTGACATTGAAATTGATATGGAGGATGTAAGAAAACTATTAATGTCACTCGATACATCTAAATCGGCTGGGCCCGACAAGCTGCCTGCCTCCTTTCTTATCGCCACCGCTAATGCAATATGTTTGCCTATTGCTATATTATTTAGAAAGTCATTAATTGAGGGCACGGTCCCTAACATCTGGAAATCAGCATTTGTCACACCGGTACATAAAAGTGGACCAAAAACAGATGTAAAAAATTTCAGACCAATCTCAAAATTGTGTATTATAGCAAAAATTTTTGAACGAATAGTCTATAACCAGTTGTATTCAATTCTCAAGAACTCATTTGGCCAATTTCAACACGGCTTTCTCAATGGTAGATCTACTGTATCGAATCTAGTGCTCTTTAATGATTACCTTACCGAGGCTATGGAAAATGGCAAACAAATAGATGTTGTATACACTGACTACTCCAAATGCTTCGACCGAATTGATCATAGAACTCTTTTATTTAAACTTGCTCGCATTGGTATTAGTGGAGATCTCCTTAGATGGTTCACATCTTATGTTGAAAATAGGAGTCAGGCAGTGGTTGTCAATAACTACATTTCTAGCTGGGTTATTATACCTAGTGGTGTACCTCAAGGTTCTCTGCTAGGACCACTCCTCTTCAATATATTTATTAATGATATTGAACATTGCTTTCACTCAAGTCAGTTACTCTGCTTCGCAGATGACATGAAGATATTTTCTACTATATCTTCATCGGCTGATTCATATGCACTTCAAGATGATTTGAATAGACTTGAACATTACTGTACTCTAAATGGTCTTGATCTAAATCCATCTAAGTGTTGTATTGTTACATTTACCAGAAAGCTACATTCAATCCCAACAACTTATACATTAATGCAAACATCTCTGCAGCGATCTACATCTATACGAGACTTGGGAATATATCACGATACTAAACTAATTTTTGAATCACATATAGACAAAATAGTTTCTAGGGCTCTTAGATCGCTTGGTTTTGTACTGAGGTGTTCAACTTCTTTTAAAAACATAAAAATACTGAAAATACTATATTGCACTTTTGTCCGGACTCATCTCGAGTATGCATCGCAGGTATGGAACCCTATGTACAATATTTATGTCGAACGTATCGAAAATATTCAACGAAAATTCATGAAATATTTATGTTACCGCCTTAAACTAAACTACAAATCGGATAACTATCGAGACCTATGTAAAAATCACCATCTAATACCTTTGAAGGATCGCCGTGATGTCGCTGACATAATTTTCCTAATGAAGATTGCTTCCGGTGTAGTTGACTCTCCAGAACTCTTAGCTAAAATCAATTTATTAGCTCCCCCTAGAATTTTTCGATTTAATCCTCTTCTCTACGTACCAAATGTATCAACAAATTATCGGCAGAATTCATATTTATTGCGCGCAAGTAATAATTTCAATATTTTTTCCAGGACATTGGATCTGGATTTATTCACCACAAGCATAGCTAGAGCAAAGCGTTTACTTTATGAACATTTACTCCAGTAGCATAGATTCTTTCTGTTGTGTTTTCATTTAAGTCTTAGAGTTAAACTTTCTTATTATTCTTTTTCTATTTTGACCATAGCAATGTTGCGACTAATGTTTTGTTAGATCTCATATGTACTTGTTATGTAGTTTTCTCACAATTGTGGCGTGTGTGTGGTTACTGTTCAACTTTTGTTAAGTAATTTTGGATCTATCTGTGAGGACCTGTAGTGGCTCACTTGCTTTATATATTTTTTACTTTACTACCTTTATACAAAAAAAGCTGTTGGTCTTCCTAATAAATAAATAAATAAATAAATAAATAGTATTAGGAACAACCAAAATTAAAAAGCGTGTCAAAACTGTCCCTTTTAAAAAATGAGCAATATTTCGAAACCGTTTTTAACAGTTATCGTCCTCGTAACGTAACGTTATCCATCTTATGTGACGCGTTAATTGTCTAGAACAATGTTTAACAACAACGTGAAATTACTGCGCCCGCATGAGTGTGTAACGGAGCAGAGTAAAGCATTCATACATACTATTTATGTAGTAAAAACTAAAGAGCCGTTTCTCAATGAGTGAAATCGAATGACTCTACTATTTTTTCTACGAAATTGCTAATCGCCAATTTAAAATAGTCTCCGGAGAGTAAGGTTTAAGTGTTTCCATAGAAAATACTATCTGCCTTAATGGAAAATCGATGTCCGGATGTTGAAATGTCCAGCGATTAACCACGATCCAACCTGATGTTGAATACAAATGTGGTCTATGATGGAGCTCGTTGGCTCATTAACCACCCACCCACCTGAAGGGAAGCGGCTACAGCACCTATAAAAGCCTGCAGCACTAGGAGTGTTACATGCGCGTTGCCAACCACAGAAAAATCTTTTCTTCATTTTACCTTCATCTCTGTTTCGTTAACTACTCCCGTCATCCCAGTTTGTTCCGCTAGTGCGCCACACTCGTACTCTCACAAATTGAGCAGCAATTATGAGTGATAACTTAATTGGAGCGAAAACTGTTACGGCCAGACCAGAAATAGATGAAGAATGAAGGGTTTCAAATAGACTTAGGGCTAGTTTAGACGGATCTAGTTCTGGCAATCCAGTAGCGAATATGTCAATGTAGACGCGCTCATGGACACGAAAATGTTTCTGTGTAAATTTCGTGTCTGTGAAAGCTACTAGATTGGATTAAAGCACTGGATCCATGTAAACGTGCCCTTAATTTTTTATGGAGGATTTTGCGTTATGGTCGCTTCACACTTCACTTTCGAATCTTATTGAGAACCCTGCCGAAACAGTGTAGAGCGATTTAGCGTTCTCGCCTATTTTATTATCTATATACTTATATATGTACTAATATTATAAAGCTGAAGAGTTTGTTTGTTTGTTTGAACGCGCTAATCTCAAGAACTACTGGTTCGAATTGAAAAATTATTTTTGTGTTGGATAGATCATTTATCGAGGAAGGCTTTAGGCTATATAACATCACGTTGCGACTAATAGGAGCGAAGAAACAGTCGAAAATGTGGAAAAAACGGGGGAAAATATTCATCTTTGAGGGCTTCCGTTGCGTGCGCTGCGAAAACAGTTCGAGATAGGTACCCAAAAAATATGTATCAAAGAATTATTCCTCTTTAAATGATCTAAAAAAATGACCGCGACAGTATATGTCTATCTTTTAAGATTAACTTACAATAACAGTTTTTATGATAATCAAATTTGGTCGAAATTAATGCATTATTACAAATTATTTGTCAGAGTTGTATCAACTAAATAATATTAATCTTTATCCAAATAAATGTGTCATTGATTCTGCCACAAGAAAATAAAACTAAAAATATAATTTACGCAGAAGTACTTTAAAATATATCCTTTTTAAAACTACTTTAAAATATATTCTATTAATTATGTAACTAAATCGTCTAAAATAAGTCGTGGGTAACAGCTATAGGTAATTTATAATAAAGCTGAGAAGGTAGGTTTGTAAACAAAAAATAAATATGATTCCCAAAATGACTATTCCACGCGAACGAAGGCGCGGGCACAGCTAGTTCTGAATAACGAACCAAGTAATCTTAAAACAGTCGATCCTAATCCGAGTCGTGTATCGGACCATTACGAAAATAGTTGACGTCATTCGATCGCTCGGACTATGCTGTCGAACCAAGTTTTTAGAGGGGCTAGAAGAGTATTATCAGGTTCCACAATCCACATTCACAGTTTAATAGGCTAGTTTCCAGGGTCCAAAGACTAACATTAAATAATAATAAACACTTTATTGCACCAGGAAAATACAATTTTGAGACACATACATGTAGACATAATGATGTGCAAAGGCGACAATCGCAATAGCAATCTCTTACAAGCAACCCCCTTTTTGTAGAAAAAAAATCAGGAAAAGAGATAGGCATGGTGCAGAAACATAAGCTAAATACAATAGAATAAAATTACACAAATAAACTAAAATAAAGTTAAAGTTACATATCACACATATGAAATACAGAAATCAATAAATAAATGTACTCAAATAATGATGTAAGATCAATTTTAGGACCTAACGTAACAATATCTCACATCATTCACTCCCACCTAGAAAATGCTCTTTCACTTGTGCTTTAAAACTAGCAAGAGTTTGAGTACGCCGAATTTCAACTGGCAGAGCGTTCCAGAGTCTCACAGCTTGCACTGTGTAGGATTGAGGAAAAAATTGGGCCATTGTAATCAGGCATCACTAGACGAAGTTTGTAGGAGCTGCGTAAGGCCCGCCCTAAAATTAGTCCATCATTTAGGGAATCAAAATATATTAGTGACGTATTTTTTCTTTTATCAATTGAGCGATAAATTATAAAGATATAACGCATCAAATTTTAGGAGTGGGGGCTCGTGACGTCACATGTTGCGAAACAGTGTAGCACACCGACGTCTCACACGGAACTTTAACGCGCCATATATTAACCATTTTTTTGTTTAATTTTCAAAAGAAAAAATACTTCTCCAATATTTTTTGATGACGGACTAATTATATGTTTTTATGAAACTAGCCTATCATTGTAAACACTCGTTTATAATCATAAAAAATACTGAACTTCTATGAATTAATAATCTATTAATAAGTTGCATTTAATTTTACGAAGGTAATATTGTAAAGATCAAAAATAATATGCACAAACCTCGGTGAATGAAATATTAAAAAAACAATGTGATCAACGAACCAAGAAAAACAAGACCAAGTTACATAAAAACTTTGAAGCGATTACGACAATGTTACCCGCTCTTTGGCAAAAAGTACGCGAGGCGGCGAATCGAGTCGAGTTTTTCTCGACGATTTGAAAGTGAGTGGCGACCCGTTATACCA
Organism: Euzophera pinguis; assembly: GCA_947363495.1. NCBI lineage: Eukaryota > Metazoa > Arthropoda > Insecta > Lepidoptera > Pyralidae > Euzophera > Euzophera pinguis. The sequence goes on from OX376162.1 coordinate 1,529,330, forward strand.
GGGCGGCAGATGTTTCAAGGAGTTCTTAGTTATTTGCTGGTAGGACTGGCGCTTACATTTAAATACGTTTCATTTCGATGAATGATTTTGTACGTAAATCAGAACATCATTTATCAGAACACGTACGGGGAGATCACGAAAACGCTTCATCCATATAGTGACACTGTTTGATGACGACACTATATAATAATTAAGCAGATTTGGTTCGAAACGGATAAACAAAGATTACTTAATGTTAGTAAACTAAAGCACTGTATATTTAAAGTATAAAAATTACGGGAATAATCGCGTAAAATACCTTCATACTTCCGACGTTATGCCGGTGGAAGAAATGCTGAGCCTGTTCGTTCGGTGACCATGTCCGTTGTAACACGGTTGAAATGTCAGTTTTTTTTTCACATTAATTTATGGTCGACACATTGTGTTTAATTTACAGAGCTGTCGCGTCTTTTTAACTGCATTCATTATTCACTAGTTTCGCATTTTCTTTCTTTCTTTCTCCATTTCCGCCCGACAAACTTTCAACACTGAAGACGTCATGCTTCCTCAGTGAAGTCGTGGTTGTCAATCTTCATCTTCGGTTGTTGGCATCATACTATATCGTATCTTCTTCGAATGACTTGATTTTTCTTTATTGTTGTTTCCTCACTTTGTTTCGTAGTATGGATATTTAAAAAAACTCCTGTGCAAAATTTCGAAGTGCACATTTGCGCAAAATATTTAAAATCCATAAAAGATGTTTACAATTTTTAGATGTTGGATTTTCAATAATAAGATGTCATTACAATAATGTTAGATTATTGTTAGACTGTTCGTAAAATCCCTAATTTGTGCTCACCATTGGGGTCGCATCAAGAAAAATACGGTAGTTACCAAACGTTTACACCACCATTTTCCCGATCGTCGTGCCGCTCTAGTAACAGGAACGCATAACTATAATGACAGTTCTAGCTAGCTGAAATTAATTGTGTCATTTCGTAAAGGGCATTTAATCCATAAGTCTAGTTACGAGATACTACTCGACACCCTTGCGATATATATATTTATTGTGATTTATTTTTGCACAGGTGGTGAGGTGGTTCTGCACGAGAGGCGATGTTGGGCGGGGCGGCGGGGGGCGCCCGCTCCCGCCCGCCCACTGACCTCCACCAAGGTATGTGATCCTGGTACTTATTTTTAATTGCGCTGTGCGTTTTTTAATAAAATTGCTGAATAAAAAAAACTTTTCAAAGTTACAGTTTAGGATTTCATAATCGTAAAAACTATACGAGACCGTCTATCCGTCCGACCGTCTAGAACTAACCTTTTTTTTTTTGCTTTTTTTATTATTGATTCAAACACGCTTTACAAAAATAGCGCTGCTTTTTATTTTCCATAATTAGTTTTTTTTTTAAATGTTTGTGCATAATAATGGTGGATTATTATTCGCAAAGTGTTCGATAACAAGCGTGAGTGTAGGGAATAGGGAAGTGATATAATGTTCGATTTATGTAATTTTCTTGCTTGTTGCCAAAAGCTCCTGGAAATCGATTAGTGCAATTTTTCTACTACTTCTGACTCGACTCGACTATTAATTTCACTTTAGACTTGTTTGACTAAACAAAAAGTTGTATTATACTATAATTTTAATATATATATATAATTTTAAATACGAAAGTAAATGCCATAAAAAGAAAAAAATATATAGGTGACGAGAAGAGTTAGTTAAGTCACGAAGGAAAAATACAGGCGTCATGAATATTACAATAAATTTTCTCTAAAATCTGTTTATTATTTATTACTTTTTACAACCAGTTCAGTATTTATAAAATATTATATTGTTAATCGACCTTATAGACAAACTAGCTGACCCGGCTTTTTTTTATGTGGTGGCATGCGCGTCAGCTGCGCGCGGTACTGGACAGTACTTGGACATTGCAATATTACTTTATTTTTCTAAATAAAAAGGATTTTTCTAAAATAAACGTAGCCTAAGTTACTCCTTATTACATCAGCTACCTGCCAACAAAAGACCCGTCAAAATCGATCCGGCCATTTCAGAGATTAGTCAGACAGACAGACAGACAAAAATTGTAAAAAATGTTATTTTGGTGCATATAACGTATATATATTCATATGCATGTAGTAAAAACAGTTATTTCAATATTACAAACAGACACTTCAATTTTATTTATATGTATAGATGTAAAATAGGGCCAAGTTTCTCATTGAAAACTAAAACAAAATTTCATACCATCGTCATTTAGTGTAGGTTATTTGTCAATGGACTTTGTACACCCTGGTGTCAAGAGTTGTTCGGAACCGCCACTCGACCTCTGACGTGGTCAGTGGCGTAGCGTGCCATTTTGGCGCCTGGGGCGGGAGACCCACTTTGCCGCCCCCATTCTATAGGTGCTTAATTAAAATTAAATTGCACAGGCAATGAGATACTTTTTATTGAAGAAAAAATTGGATGAGCGGTTTTACAAGCGGATTCTACGAGCCTTATGAGCAGCGAAGTCAGAAATAACTTTGTCAAAATCAATATTAGCAGCCAATTCTTGTTCAATCGACAATATAGCCAAGTTTGATAATCTAGCGGAGCTCATAGTAGATCTGAGGTAATTTTTTATTAGCTTCAACTTCGAAAAACTTCTCTCACAGCTTGCCACACTAATCGCCAAAGTCAAATATATACGAATCAAGATGACTATATTTGGAACCGAAATTCCGAGATTCAGTTTTTGAATGAACTGGAGGAGCTCCAGTGGTCCTTTACCACTTATATCTTCCTCTGATTCAGAACAGGCAATAAATTGCTGGAGACGCTTCCGCTCCATCTGAAACTCGTCCTTGTCGATGTCTTCTAATACATGGGAAAGATCACACTCGAACTTGCTGTCCAAAAGTTTTGCTGGCATCAAAAATCCGAACTTGTCCGATATTTCTTGAATTTGCTGGAATCGAGTCGTCATTTCTTGAATGATCTTGTCCAATGATGCGAACACCTCTCGACGGATTTCCTGCTCGTGAGACAAAGCTGCATCTGCAGAAGATTCATCGCCATGCATGCGTTTTTTCCTGCAAATTCTTCTCGTTTTGAGTTCGATTCCGAGTTTTTCGCAAAGAGTCTTAGCAAAGTCAATTGCTTCTTGCACTAAACGGTCTCTACTTTCCACTAAGAGGGTTTTCAAAGCGCAGAGTTTCTGAGCACACTTATCCACACTTAGTCCTCGTTGCTGCAGGTAAATCTGTGCGTCATCTACTTCAGGTAGCACTGCAGCCCAAAAGCCAAGAAAAGTTAGGAAGTTAAATGACTGCATGGCTGTCAGGAGAAGACTGGCTCCCGATCTTGTTTCGGAAGTTTGAGATGAATCTGTTAATTGTTCCAGTACCTCAAGAACTCCCTCAAACTTATTTTTAAGCATCTTGACAGCTACATGTCTAGCGCTCCAACGCGTTTCAGTGACTCGTTTCACTGCTTGACCTGTGACGGCAACCAAAGCGTTCCATCTAACAGTTGATGCAGAAAAGAAGGCAAATAGCTTCTCTAGAATTCCAAAAAACGTCACCGAATTCACTGATTCAGAAGCAGCGTGTACCCCAGCCAAGTTTAGTGAGTGGTTTGTGCATGCAACGAATAGAGCTTTCGGATTTAGTGCTTTAATCCGGGCTTGAACTCCATTGTGGATCCCTGACATTGTGGCAGCATTGTCATAAGCCTGTCCTCTCAGATTCTGTATGTCCAGTCCGTCTGATGTTATCTTCGCGATTATATCGTTGCTGAGATCTTCTGCATTTTTTCCTTTTGGTTGGAAGAAGTCAATGAAAGATTCTACCACAGCGACTTTTTCTCCTTCGATATGTACGTATCGCAGAACTTGGCTCATTTGGTCATTGTGGGAGATGTCTGGTGTACTGTCGAAGATTACGCAATAATATTTAGCTTTTTGAATACGACGGATGATGGTGGATCGAACTTGCTGTCCCAGTAAATTTATAAATTCATTCTGGGTTTCTGGAGACAGATATGAAACTGACACTCTTGCTCCCAGCTTTATCTTTGTCAGGTGTTCCATTAGAAGAGGATCGTATTTAGCTAGGAGGTGCACTAACTCTAGAAAGTTCCCGCGATTGCCACTATCATCTCCTCGAATGTCTTCTCGATGTCCTCTGAAGGCCAGATTCTGTTTGGCTAAGAACTGGATAATATTCAGCAACCTGTACAATACATCCCTCCATTTCTTCTCCTCACTTTCGAAAACTTCTTGTTGTTTCTGATCGATGGTTGCTTTACAGTTCAGGCGAACTTCCAACTCCTTCCATTTCAAGAAGCTCTGTTCATGGCCCAGGTTATTTTCATGGTCTCCGATTCTTGGATTTAGCTTCCACCATTTGTTGAATCCTTCTTCAGATGCGAAGTTCGAGCCGGAATTGCCAAACAGCTTGCAAGAAAAACAATACAAAGACTGCTTCAGAGGCGAGTACACCAGCCATGTTCGGAGAACCTTTTCGCCATTAGATAATGGTTTGTAGAACCACTCTTTGGTTAGTTTTCGGGTACCGCCTTTCGTTGAAGTCCCTGAGCGAACAACATCGGCAAATTTGGAATCGATGTGCTGTACTGAGTCAGACCCGCGACGTACTAGAAGCGTTCTGACTTCGTCGGTCATAGGAGAAGGCCAGCAACCTACATCGTCGAGATTCACATCTTTGACTTCGGCAGGAGCAGAAGGCACGATTTCAATTATGTCTTCTTTGGCAACATTCACTTTTTCTGCAGGCTTATGACTAGATGCTTGAGGCACATCTGGTGAGTCGACTTCGTCTTGACCCTGCTCTGTGGTGGGACCAGAACTACTTCCAACTGCGACGCCAGGCACGTCTTCTTCTTGTGCCTGTAAAATAAGTTATGTATTCCCATGAATATTGGCTAGAAGACACGTTCGAATTTCAAATAAGTATTTTAACTATCACAAAACAAAAGTGGTTTTGGTGACGGCGCGGCTAAATGAAAAATTATGTTACCTACCATAAATAATCAAGTGATCAAAAAACAAAGAAAATATTCCTAGACATTTACAAAACATTCCCAATACAAAATTTCATCTTATTTTGTTTAGCGGCTTAGGCTATAGAGCTGACAACTAAAAACAAACGCACATACATACACATTTTGATTTTTTACTTTAGATAAAGAACCTTGCAATTTATTGCGAGCGACCCAGCCAATAAAATGTCTAAAATAACTGGAGTAATTCTAGGCCACACACGATTCTAGATGGAGGAATCATATATCTACTTACACTGGAATCACTTCCGCTGCTGCAGGATGCCACCGAAGACGTTAACGTGGCTTTCGAACCAGAACTAGAACTGAAATATTTCAGTAATGCACCTTGAGACTTTTTCGCATCTGCTGCTTTCTTAGCCCTTTTTTTGCGGAATTCCGCACCGCTTTCTTTGACTCTTTTCATTTTCAAAAACTAATTCAAAGATTGGGTAAAGATCTAAATGTTTAGTTTTAGAAGATTCAATAGTATTTAAAAGATCGAAACACAATCAAAACGACTTTCGTTCCGTATCCAAAACTCTCGCAAAACAAACATACGAGTAATGCGTGATTGCGTAATGGCACTTCACGATGCACTAAAACAAACAAAGTACCTACAAATGAATGCGTAGTACTAATTCAATGAGTGCGAAAGAGAGGCATCGACACGGGCCGACTCGTAAAACAAAAGATTTCAGATTCAGATCAACTCGGTTCGCGCGCGTTGCCTCGCCGGCGCGGCGGGCGGGCGGCGCGGCGTGATGCGATGTTGCCGTTCGTATGTAAACAAACAAACCTTATAAAGAGCTCTGTCAGTAATTTAGCAATTTTTCTTTTAAATAAATTTTAAAAAATCCTTTGTGCGCAAAATTTTATATAAAAATGGAAAATTATACTGTGTAATGAAATGAATGAATCATAGATCAGATCTCAACCCGCTTCAACGGCGACATTTTGCCGCCCCCCGCGGGCTGCCGCCCGGGGCGGGCCGCCCCCTCCGCCCCACCCACGCTACGCCACTGCACGTCTCCTGCTTTATTCTTAATTTCATACACTAAACATAATTAAAATATATTCTAAATAAATATTTTTTTTCTTTAGGTGTGGCCCGATTTCCGCTGTACTCCCTGTTTCCTACACACGGAAGCAATCGCCCCACTTTACACAAAGGTAAGCCTTAAATTCTTAACGCATCATTGGCTGATTTTTATGAGTCTAATAAAATGCAGACAAGACATGTACCTAGTATAATTTAGTAAAACGTCTATGCGTTTAGCATAACACAAGACTATATATTTGTGCTGCAGACTTAGAGGCCTTTTTAAGGAGATTTCTCTCTGCCTGATCTCCATCGCTGGAGACAGGATGAAGTTTTATTTTGGAGTTTCTTGTTTTTTGGTTTCTAATAAAGCATTGTACATTTTCAAGATTTGACTTCTACGCCAAAAGTTGTGAGGTCCAAACATGGAGTAATTACAAAGAGGAGATGCCGTTTGAAATGGCGCAGTGATGTGATCATTGGCGCCTCGCCGACACTGCAGTGGGCGGAGCTTGTCATTGCTCGTGCTCCATGGTTGGAACCACGGCCGAAACCAAGCACCCCGCACGTCTGCCTTCCGCCCCGTGCAGCCTCACAAACACTTTCTTACAAAACGCTTATTACAGTATCTCCTCTTTGTAATTACTCCATGGGTCCAAATAACCAATGTAAAATCTAGTGGAATTGAGTAGTATTTTATAAACCTCTGTTCTTGTTAGTAGGTAGAGTATCTTACTCGATTTGCATTGAAAACGAATGTATGTATTGATATTGAAATATATAAAATGTAAGATTATATTGGAACCCTATATTGGACGCATGAACATGACATGCCATGCAAGAATTCTTTCTAAATCGAAATTCCAGAAAGTCCGGACCAAACTAGGGTAGGAAGTAATGGATTTATTAATAATAATTTCTAGTAAGTCCAATATTCAGGGTTTATTGTTGAATTTTAGGGAATAAAAATATTCTAGTTATCTTAGTTAATACATAGATCTCATATTGATTAGATATTGTCGAGAAAAGGACTTAATAGTTACCTTTACTTTTTGTATAAGGCACCTTTAGAAAGAAAATAACATGAGATACCTAACTTAACAAAAAATGTATTTAAACCCCAAAATTTTCTGGTTTTCTATAAGAGATAATGCTTTTACCATAATATTTTTACTTTCGTCTCTAAATCCTTTTAATGTATGGTCATACTATAAATCCATTACTTCCATCGCGGAGCACCTGACCAGAACCTATCTCAAGTGGTGGTAAACGAATGCCCACTTCGCTGTTTTCCCGGTGGGATGTCGGAACTTCACCAACTCACACCCACCGCTGAAAGCTGACATAGAGGTGTGATCCATGCAGGATGACTGCTATGCGGCAATGACGATGAATGTATGATCTGAGACAAAACAACATGCATATCCTCTTGTACATTTTCTTCTAAATATAATGCGTACACTTTTAAAGCTGCTGTGCATATTTACTTGATGCTATATAATACTCCTCGTCCGGACATGTATTAAACAGTGGTTGCTCAACGATACCATCTGTCAGCTGTCAGAATCATCTTAACGCATGTCAATCGCGGTTACGGATGCCCAGTAACCCGCTTATGATTAGTTTTTTTTAATTTATTTATTATCCTGTAGTAGACGGCCAGCGTCGGAGCTATGGATATTCCGTGGCCTTTTCAACATAAACGAAATCACCATGATTGGCTAACACTGTCAAAATTTTTAGACAGAATAGAAGTTATTATCAGACACAATCGAACACATCAAGTCTAAAGGCTTGTTTAAAAGTTACTCAAATTTATAAACTAGACTTAAAAATACTTAATATAAAAAAAGACAAGTAACGTAAAGAGAGATCCAGGTCCAAAAAGTAGGTAATCAGCGTTGTATCGTAAGTACTATAAAACAAAACTAGAAATCAATATTTCTTTAGGATTATATTTCTTTTGTTGCCGAATTTTGTTCTCTCAAGTAATAATTTAAGATTATATTAAGAAAGATGAAGTGACTTTTGAAAATTTTGTATTATTTTTTTATTTTAGAAGCACTCACTTTTGTGAAATGCAGTCATAACCACCAAAACATCATGAACATTAAGAGCCACAACCACAACACAATGGGGAACTATACACTGCATTGGTGGCCGAAGAAACATTGTGGTAACTTAGTCTACAATATAAAAGAATGTTAGAGGAAGTCGTAAAACGTTAAATGAGGAATATTCTCTGTTTAATTACACGGTCGAAACACGAGTAATAAAAGTTTACGGCGCTGGCCATTATGGTGTTTCCTGAAAACTAATGGCCATATGTTAGAAACCTTGATTATCATTCTGTGAAATGATAGACAAATGTGACGGCCTAGACATAGGTGAAGACACCTACGCCGCTAGTTATTAAGATATTCTAAAGAAAGTGCAATCTTTAGAAACGATTACTATGGAAGAAGACAATAAGTATAGAAAAGTTATAAAGCGTTGTCATATTCTTTGTCGCATCTTACATAAACATTCAGATTAACAATTCAATCGTGAAATTTATACAGAAATGGAAAAACAGAAAATCCGAGTGTTTTTTTTTTATAGCAAATCTAGTGTCACAATTAACCGAATCCATAGAGACCTCTTCTAACATCCTTCTCACTGATTAAGCTGTAGAAAATGCAAGAAGAATGCTTGTCTACACAAGCACTTGAAAAACCTTATAATCTGGTGGTCTTTAAAGCACACCCGGTCGTGTTCCTGCTTTACCTGTAATAATAGGGCACTAAGAATAGACGACAGTGGGTCAATCGAAAAAAACTTGCGACATATACCGAGGAGACAACAGGGAAAGGGACAGACGTAAATGACAATACTTAACCCTAATCGGTGCATTCTGTAAAAAAACCTTTGCCAAACGATTACAACGTTTTAAAATGACGATATCAGTCGCTCTCACGTATAACAACCACATGTGAATCACATGTGCGTACGCGCAGTGGTGACGAGTGACACGTAATTAAGGTCCGCTCCCTTGGGCGCGACGGAAATAGCTCGCGTACAATGTGGTGAGATGACCTAATCTTGCGCATTTATATGTACTCGGGCACATATTAGAAAAAGTATAAAAGGAATGGCACCAAAAATCTATAAGAAGTTACCAAATAATCTAAAATCAATTAATGACTTAATAATGTTAAAAAATAATTTTTTTGAATGATGATAACATACAATTTTGATTATTTGTAACACTTTGACATCCTATTATAATATAAATTTTATTTTCAATTTGACATAACTATTTTTTATTTATTTATTATTTAAACATTCATTGTACTAGTACATAACTGCTAACAGTATACAAAAACCAAGCATTAGGTTTAAACGTACACTGGCATGACACTCATCGTCGAGCATAAAAAAAAAAGAAAAAATGTAGGTAGGTACATCATTTACTACGGCTCTGCATCTGCAGTACTAGAATGACGTTATTAAACTTTTAAAGGACTTAATATTTGTACTCCATATGTTTAATGGCAAAACATAGCGTTCCCTATTATATATTTGCACAAATAAATTTATTTGATTTGATTTAAATTCTTTACATTAAAATTTTCTACAAGTGTTGAAAGTTCCTTCACAGAGTGATGTTAATGACATACGGTGTTGCTGCCTTTGGCTTTAAGGCTTTGGAACATTTTACTGAGTTACGCAGGGGCTGAATAATTTTATGAATTAAGTATGATGTAAATGGAGGTTGCAGAGGAGAGTAGGTAGGACAGATCGAAATAGAGATATTGAAGCGTAGGCCAAGATTTACTTTAAGCCGGTGCGCCCTCCTAAGTAAATATGAAGGATTATGAGATAAGCCATCCGTGGTTGAAGCAACAAATAAACAAAAAAATTGTATTTAAATTATTTTTGATGTAGACATAATCCCAAAATTATGTGTGTATTTTCTTTCTTTCGGATTTTTTTATATACTTCGTAGTTACTTGTTTGTATAATTCGAAGGATGACTGCAATGCCTTATAACCGAAAAAAAGCTATTTTGTTGGTTGACCCCAAACGTCTTTAACTACTACTAGAAAACATTAATATTGTCTATTCTTTGCAATCGTCACTAAAAGAAACCTTTGTTAACAGTAACCGAGAGCCTGTTCTCGACGTCATTGTCGACGTTTGGCGTGCCGACGCCGCCGCCAAACTCGCCATACTCCCCGCTGCAGCTGGAGTTGCTGAATTGCTCGCAGCGAGTCCTTGTCACAGACAAGTAAGTACTCTCTGACTGTTATGTTCGCTTCGCCGGGTGTTTTCTGAACATCCCTGTTGATGTTTCGCCAGAATGCTAGCAGCGAGTCCTTATTGTTGACTAGACAAGTAACTCTCTGATAAAAGTCTTATAAAAACTTCAGTCCCGTCAAAACGTTGCCGTGAGGTTAGGTACCCAGAAGGCTGGCAGCATTGCCACGTTGTATGGCAATACTGATTTTTTGGGTAAAGTATAAGCAAGTATAATCTACGGGCGATAACGTCAGAGATTTTGACAGCTTTGGGTCTACAATCCCCATTGCCTTCAATGTTTTCATATTTGCACCGCTGCGCTAGCCCTGGACCCCGTGGGCAAATAAACTCTTTGATTGTTATGTTTGCCAAGTCTAAACTTACTCAACTTCACACTTTTGCCATTGTATTCTTGTTGCTGGCTTGTAAGCTGCTTCTCACTGACAAAATTGAGCTTGGGAAGTTCTTAAATTCATTATGTTAGCGCCAAACCCACCAGAACTTAAATTCACAGCTTGTGGATGACAAATAAATAGTATAAATTCATTCAATTTACGTAAATGTGAAATGTGGATACCTTCGTATGTGCTGCTTAATATTGTATAATGTAACTAATTTACTTGCATAATCTACCGGATAAATAAAGAATCGTTTTATCGAAATTCTTTTTTAAAAATAACCGCATTCAGCATCGTACTTTTTGCTTAAACTGATATCTTAGTTAATTAATTGTTTCTTATTATTATCGCAGGAAACACAAAATGGAAGAGGCTAAGCTAGGAAAAGGGTGTCTTCCTGATTCTCTCTGCTGCTCTAGTGACCAGCGCCAAATAATCGAAGGTCTCGGCGTCATGCAGCCGCTGACGATAAAGACAGAGCAGGCCAAGCGGTCCTGCAACACGTGTCTAACAAATTCTCCTAAAAAAGTAAGTGAAATCCTAAAACTTTATTTCGGAAATAAAGACAAGAGGTTTTTTAAATACGTAAGTATTAAACTAGATAGATACTCGTAAATAGATAGATAAAAACTTTATTTACTTTCACTTTTACAGTAGGTAACAACATAAATCTAACGTTGAAAATAATTATAAAATATTACAATATTAACCCATTCCCTGTCCATAAAATTTAACAACAGTTTTAACAATTGATTTGCTCACATGTGATTCATGGGACAGGGAACCTGTTAATAGCCCAAGATTGTATCTAGAGAAAGAAAACACAATTTAACAGCTACAAACTGTAATGAGACAGTGAAAAGGCTCTGACTCAGCATAATGTCACAGTTCGACAGGTCGAGCCGTGACGCTGTTTATTCTGCCAGAACCTAGGGTGAGATCGGCACAGCGACCCAATTAACAAAAGATTAATAAAAGTAGCGAGAGGTGCAAGGCTACACGAAGCCACTCTTAGCTCAATACCAGCGTTCACCTGGTTGCGTGCATTTTTCGTTTATAAATGTTTTAATAATCACTGTACGGATAACAGAAGAATTGAGTAGGTAACAAAAAAGAAAACAAGAAACTTAGATCCAAAAAATGTTTCATATAAAAACAAGTCCCATAAAAATACAGTCAGATCCTTTTGAAGTTTTTAGGGTCAAAGTTAGCTACCTTGAAAGCATTTGATTGTGTTCCTTAAATTTAAATGAAAAGATTGAATTTAAGTTTCGAATGGGAGGCCGAATATTATTCCAGATTTTGGTAGCGTACTACAAGTATTATATTTTGATTTGTCGAAATCGAGTTCTACTGAATTTCAAAGATGGTACAAAACTTGGCGTTAGCACTACACCACACGTGAAATGGTAATATTTTTTCCAGAAATTCATTTTTTTGATGAAAAAACAAAAGTTTAATTTTCGATGTCATTGTCGATGGTTTTAATTATCCTTCAGAATATTAGTCATTACCGAAACATTTTAGGCTATTATATTTTTACTTAATTAAAAAAAAAACAATGCATTGCTAACTTGCAAGCTCATTCAGTTACGAAACTTTGTATTGCAAGACTTCTCTTATGACACACACTTCAATCTAGTGACATTTTAATATGCTTTCGTTGCCCAAGGAGATGCACTAAAATTAGTAATTCTAATTTCGAATTATTTAACAGGTGGTGCACACCGACGGCGGATGTAGCCGGACGAATCCCGTGACTTGGCTCGGGGTCGCGGGACAAAATGTCCAGGTCCAAGTGAAAAGAGAGCCGCAACATGTCCACGTTTCCGAACTGGTTGCGGTCAAACTGGAACAGGCGTCACCGGGGAACAAGCCTGACCACCCGCCTACGATACCGGCCTCCTTGAACAATGGTAAGTCGATACGATCTCTCGCGGATTTATGCGAGCCTAGTAGTTTTGGTTAAATGTTGTGCGCGACGGCATGACGGATACCGGACGGTGGCGCACGCACGAGAAAACATACGCTTCTTCTTGTCGTCCATGTAGGATGAACTCGAATTCTAAAAACTGGAATTTCAATAAATTATTAGAGTTATTTTTTAAATAATCTTCTACTTCAAAATAGTTTAAAAATGCAACTAGCCATGATTTTTTTTTATTTTACAGGATCTATTCCAGTTGGGATAGCAGTCGCACGACAGAGGGTCGGCGATGCCGGCCTCCTTGCCGCACTCTCTCATAAAGACAGCCAACATCGAATGCACGATATCGGTATGTCTTTCGATGTTTTCATAAATTATATTGATAAAGACCGTTTATCAAACTCACATTCATATCACTATATTCTGTCTCTTTTCCACCAGTCCAGCTATACATACATTTACTCACTCGCACTCGTGATAATGGTCTTTATCTCGCTCGTCTATTGACAATCGACATCGTTAGTGCTTACGCCATCGAGACACTGGTGGAATCTCTACGTTATCTCTGCTGACCTAGTACTACTATGTATTTACTATGATGCGCTTGGTAGAAAAAAAAGTAAATTGAAATTTTCGAAGGCCAGTCAGTTATCGACGTGGATAAACCCGCACAAAGACACTTTACTTTATCTTTAAAGTTTATTTTCTAATGTATATTTAATTACAGGTTGCTCCACTTTTGCCAGTGTTAGTTTTATGACTATTTTTTAATAAATTAAAAAATAATTATGGAATATAATTTATTGCTAGATATCGCACATTTTGCGATTAAATAGAAAACACTGCGATCACGCGAGCTTGATATATATATAGACCTTGAGGCGAATAGTTTGGTTTGCCGCTGAATAATGCTTCTTATTGTGTTTTGTTTACATATTTCCTGCGAAAATTAATTTACATGCAAAATTTAAATTGGTCGTTACGTAATTGATAACTAAGTAAACATGCGTTTTGATAATGAAGCTGAAAACTTTGTTTGTATGGACGTTAAATACTTTGGAATTAGCAGGTAGAATTACAAAATTATTTTTGCATTTTGAGCCCTGTTCTTGAGAAAGGAAATAGTGGATGTAGTAAATTCACACCACAGGATTCGTCAGTGCGGAGCGCAGCTTCTTGTATTTAAAAAAAAAAAAAATTATATAATAAATTTATCATTTCTGCAATTAAGTAAATAAATAGTTTCTTAAATGATAATTTGAAATGGATGTAAGGGATTTTTACTGTCATCAGACTATTTTCCGTTGGTAAGTTAAACTAATAAAGCGATAAAATTAGAAATAGTGAGATAAGGAAAATGTGTGGGGTGAATACTCATTGTATTATATGTAGTGACAAAGATAGAACGGATGGATGAAAGGAGACTTACGAAAGGTATTTACAAATCAAAGGTGACAGCAAAAGTCGGTAAGGGCCGACCTCGGAGAACTTACTGCGACCAAATCGCAGACATATTAAAAAAGGGAGATGTCAGGAGTACCCGTAATCGACGAGCGTGTATGACGTTAGTGATGAGGGAAGTCTGTAAGGATCGTAGCAAATGGAAATCCATAGTCTCTGCCTACCCCTACGGGAAAAGAGCGTGATGGTATGTATGTATGTAGTTAAACTAACCCGTTTTTGCTCCACCTGACTATAATCTTGAATAATTATTGCTCGCGAGCTGCACCTTACTCCTTCAGGCTATAAAATAATAACATACTGGTATATGTATGACTTTTTATAAAATTTGCGAACCTGGCACGAAATTTGATGTAATCCGCGATATTTTGTTATAACGGGGTAAAAAGTTTAACGATTCAGGCGTGACAAGATTACGAGCCAAACTTTCACATTCAAATAATTTATTCCCTTCTTACAATGTTCTGTATTATTGGACATCAATAGTATTTTCTTATTAGTTTAAAAAGGTCTTTACCTTTATTAAAATAATGAAAATAAATAAAATACGTTTAACTTAGGTTACTAAGACCCATATGAGAATACATGCATATTTAACAATGAAAATACATGACTCTCCAATACCCTAGCTCTATCCAACACCGCTGCATCATTTACAGAATCATTCATTCGTACATAACACACCGAAAAAACTTACACACTCATCAATTAATTTAGATTGACAATAAAAAGTTTAGCTATACAAGAACAACTGTTTGTATTCATGTTTGCACTAGGTACAGGTACAAGCTATGCACTTACGCTAACGTCGCAATACATTTTTAGAAAATAAGCCCAATATTGTTTATCCACATACACGTGTTACGTTAGAAAATAAACGACGTATTATTACAACATGTTGCAGTAGATATTGGCAAGGCTAATGATTAACTTGCGGTTAATTTATTTATCTTAATTAGTACTGCTAGTTTGTGGCGACTGTGAGTGAGTCATTTGGCATTGAATAACGGTTGAAACGCTGCGCAGTTAAGACATACCCAAATCATTCGTTTTTTATGAGTGAAGCATATTTACTACGACTTAGAACTGAATAATCTTCAATTCGTAGACCTTAAAAGGACATTTAGTCGAAAATTACACTAACAAGTCTTACAAAAACATATAAAAGAAATGCGTTCAGTTTAATCAGGGTTCGAGAGTCTACTCCACGACGCGGGCCTTTCGTTATATCAGTTGGCATATTTGCACATATTGTTACAATTACCAACTACGGAACTGTATTTTGATATCGTTACAATAAAATATCAAGTCAAAGTCCAGTAAACAGTATTTGATGTATTTTTTCCTAACTGAGCAAATAAAAGATCGACAATAATAGCGTTTAAAATAGAAATTACAGCATTGTTTGTATTGCCCTGTAATGACAAATACCAACAGCAAAAGCAAGGATAAAATGAAAACATTTTCTTTAGACCTAACGTTATTGCGAAGAGGGGAACTATGTTTATCCAACCGTGCCCGACCGACGCGGCGTCCTAAGAAATACACCTATATGACTGGGGTTATGGGGTACATATTTTCTGACAGGTTTTCCGTTACATTTCCTTCTCCATTACCATCAACAATAGCCATGGAACCGTGACCAATGCTTAAGACGAAATTCACATTAATCGAGTTACCGCAGCGAATCGATTGGCGAGAGGTTTGACATTTTGTGTCATGAGTTCGATTTTGCTGGACAAAATCAATACTTATTGTTTTTTTATAATTATGAATTGAATAGCTTAAGTATTCGATTTGATTATGTGTTTCTTTTGTTTGTAAATCCATACTAATATTATAAATGCGAAAGTCTGTCTGTCTGTTACGCTTTCACTTGATGAAATTTGGTATGAATATAGTTGAGGTCCCGGGGTCAAACATATGCTACTTTTTGACGCAGGCGGAGCTGTGGGAAACATCTAGTGGTGCAATAAAGTGTTCATTCATTCATTTATAAGTAATGGAACTTGGTTTAAGATGCAACCATGATATTAAGATGATGATGATGATTTTGAGAAGAATTTTGTTAGTTTGGAAAATCTAACGCTTTTCAAATAGATTTATTTTCTTATCTTACACATACGTTTTATAAATAATGAAAGTGCTAGTTCATTTAAATATACATAGTACAATCAACTGCAAAATTTGACACGCATTGTCACTCATACATTTCTTAAATTGCAGTGTTCTCGTGGAACCATGCAACTATTTCTAACTAATTTCTATGATTATTAACTAATTAGAATTAATTCTGCTTGTCACAGTATCGAAGTAACAATTGAATAATTAAATTACAATAAAATATAGTTACTACGGTTGTTAATGCTTATTTCTTGTGTCTTCAACTCTTTTATTTTCTCTCTCTCTCTAACTCTCTTGCCTAAAGCGTACTTTACTTGACCAGTATGAACTATGCAGCTTTCCTTCACAATTTAACACCAACTCAAGCCATTAAATTTACTACAACTATATTAATTATATGTTTGCGTGGAGCCTTTGTAATGAGATTTATGGCATAAAAGCGCGTTTGTATCCGACAATTATATGCTAATCAGATATTACGGCCTCTACGGAATAGCGTATCGTAATGTTATATGAACATAGTGCATATCATTATTTCCCAACTGGAATTGTATATGGAATATTAAGTTTAAAACACTAGCGTATAATAAAGTAACAATTATTTTTGAAAACTTGTAGTTTAAAGTTTTGCAAATACGATCGTCTTTTTTAAAAAATCTTAATTTTTATTACTAACTTGTAGCCATTCTCTATTAAAAGTTTTATAAGAATAACATAAAATGAGCATGCGTATTGGTAGTATTAGAATTAGTGTAGAAATTATAGGAAAAATAATAGAGCATTATAGCCGATAAATTGTTGATCTTTGAATATTGGAATAAAATATATAATAAAAATGTTTGTTTATCTATTCTAATGTGATTCTTATTTCGGTAGACTTATAAGAATATTAAAAAATAACCTTTTAAGTTAGTTTTTTGGTAATGATAATATAGTACTTTCTACAATTTGGTGCGATAAAGAGTTATTTCCATTTAAATTTAAGTCATTAACTATATTAAGCAAAAAGAGAAGTCATTATACATAAAAATATTATAAAAGGAATAACACGAAAAGAAAATAAAATAACATGTTAATGTCCTTGGTTACATATTTAATCATCATAATTTTTTACAAACATAATATCTATAGTCACGTACTAAATTAAAATAAAAAGAAAGTTAAAACTAAAAATTATCTACAATTTGGGGCAACGTGCCCAAAATGCTGGCCGCGTTCCCTCGCTGGATTGCGAGTTATTATTTAAGAGTTATTTATTTATTATTTATTTAATGATAATCCTATGAGCACATTCAAATATACCTCACTGGGTATTGATAAATATGGACATTAGGCTCACTATGTCCCCAATCTTTTTATTTATCCACCTTTTTGTATATTACCATTTGTAACATTATTAAATAATTCCACTACACTCGAAGTATCACTAGTCATACGTTATATCACTGATAATAATTTTATTTATTTCATGTACACGCTGTAAATATACATTGAAAACTTGTACAAGGGTTAATACTTACATACCATCACGCATTTTTCCCGTAAGGGTAGGCAGAGACTACGGATTTCCATTTGCTACAGACTTCCCTCGCTTCTTCTACGCTCATCACTCTCGTCATACACGCTCGTCGATTACGGATACTCCTGACATCTCCCTTTTTTAATATGTCTGCGATTTGGTCGCAGTATGTTCTCCGAGGCCGGTCCTTACCGACTTTTACTGTCACCTTTGATTTGTAAATACCTTTCGTAAGTCTCCTTTCATTCATCCGTTCTACATGCCCAAACCAATTTAACATCCCTTTTTCTATATTTGTCACTACATCCTCATTCACGCCACACCTTTTCCTTATCTCACTATTTCTAATTTATCGCTCAGACGTACTCCACACATACTCTGTAAACCTCTCATTTCAACTGCATTCACTCTGCTTTCATTATTTTTCATTTGCGTTTGCCAGACGTGCGTTTTTAGATACAACTCTACTGCTCATAAAGGAATGCAAGGGTCATAATGATTTATTAACCATTCGAAACACATTATCATTAACGATGAAATAACACATTTCCGACAACTACAGCCGCGGAAAAATGTCGTTAAATGATTAAAAACTTAAGCAAAAATATGACACCATCAATAAGACAGGTGGTACTTATCTACCGGGTAAATGCAATTACCTGCATTAAATATGCAGTCATTAGACACTGGATCTAATTACTGAATCGATTGTATCGTTGTGGGCTGAATAACTGAAGGGTTAAGTAAAACTCATGAATATGTGAGTTCCCGACATAAAATAATGAAGGTGTTTTTTTTAAATTTTATTACTCTTGATTATTTTATTACGTTTTATCGGCATAGTAAATCTTTGTGTGTGAAGGAATTGTGGTTTTATGTTAAGCGTGTGCATTTTAATGTGTAGTTATAAAATAATATTTTAGGTTTTTGTATTTTTTTTTACAAAATTTTATTATAACTTTATTATTTAACTATGAGAAAAACGATTGAACTCATAAAATTTGCGACACGCTAGGATAATTAACGACGTAAATAATTAAGAAAGAAAGTTGCTACTTAGTTCTGTAGAATTTCTTCCATTGTGAAGCTAACATCTGGTATTGCTATGTAAATAATTAGGGCGTAATACAGAGTTGACATGAATAACGCAAGAAGATAGGGCGAGCGATGTAGTTGTTACGAAACCTATGACGATTCGCAAATAAATAGGTAAAATTATTAGAGATATCGTTTTATTGGAAATGATCTATCCAAATAAGCCCTAGCATCATCCGTGTGCTTCTCTTAAGTCCTATTTCTGAGGTTTCTATTTATCTCTGTAATAAATTTTACCCTGAAATTTGTAGCTTTTTCATGAAAAAATAATACAATGGAAATAGGCTACTTGACTGTGTTCATACTTGGTTAATATTGTTATACTAAACAAAATATACACTAAAAAGTAACCGATTCTGAAAATAACAATAAAATTGGTTGTTAATTGTAGCAGTAATTAGCAATTTAAATTTTCTCATGATATAAAGTGGGAGCCTGGTGGGGACGTACTTCTATCTCACTTGTACGCACGAATCACAGTGCGTCCTTTTCTTGTTTTTTGACAGTTACTCCTTCCTCCGAATTTCAAAGGCTTATAACGTATTTATTTTTGAATGGATTACAAAAATTCATTCTTATTTCTGTTTACGGTACCAAAAACATTGTTATGAAAAAAATAATAATTGTAGAATACCCAATTGATCATTGGGGAAGGACATAGTGAATTAAATAATCTTTATAATTAAGAAATTAAAAAAAGAAGAGATTGCATCCAAAAAATACATAGTTTGTTTTCGAAGGTGCAACAAAAGTTTTAAATTGCTGGTGTTAATTGTAAAGTTTCAATAACAATAATTAGGTACAACATACTTTTGATGAGACCGCAAAGAAGCTTTACTTTAAGTTGTTATTGTGTTGAATGTGAAAATATATAAACATTCCAATTCTAACGAGATAAATTCTGTCTAATCGAAAACAAATATATAGTCTAATAAGTTTTTACTAATTTTGACAATCCAAACACCAAATTACAATACAATGGAAAAGTTCCCGTAGCTAGCCGTATAACAGTGCATTGTTACACAATTCGGTCAGGCAATTAAAAAAATGCGCGAAGCGTACGGACTGCCATTAATGGTGCACTGATAACATCAGATATTATCAACTTTATTATTAACAGAAAAAAAAACACCGGTCGTGCCAATTAAATGCTAATCAGAGCTTGCAATTACAATAAATTGTGCGTGCGTTCGCTTTAATGCGTCCGTGATTTGTCGAGAAATATTGTCTTGTTTTTTGAAACATGCTGTATGTATGTATTGATGACAGTTAGTCAGGCGATGATACTCATTCAGTTCTAGATTTGTTTCTTGTTCCATCCAAATCTACCTAAAATTTAGTCTTAAAATTTTTAGAAAAAAAATACTAACATGAGTCGTTATTTAATTCAAAATAGCTAAAATTACTAATTCTTGATAATGTCGTCGCGTAAAAATATATAATTAGATATTTAGCAACCGAAACATAATCACAATAAATTCAACAAGCTCCTCTTAGAATAAAAGCGATTCAGAGAATGCTTCTTTTGTCAATACAAAAATCAACGTCATACCATCCCAAGCCTGGGGTTACTCTATGCAATAAACACACAATTAAAGTACGCTTTGCAATAGACATTCTTATTCCTCCAGCAATAAAGATCAATTTCGTATATCAAGGTTTTACGAGCGTGCGAAGCACCAAAGTTTCCTAATAATTATAACGTGACGCGTTCAACTAAAGCATTATGGAATTGTAAATACTAGTTTCATAGGCATAAGGCTGGATTTTGTTTGATAATGTTACGAAAAACGATAAAGTTGAAATAAAGTTGAAGAGTGGGCAATAAAGCCCACAGCGAGTGGTCGAAAACATGTGGGCCCTGACGAAATATGTATAATATTTGATTTATGTTGTAATAGGGATGCAGAAGTTATTAGAACTATGACAAAAGAATAAAAGTATTCTTATTACAAATTAATGTGACGATGAAAGTTAAAACAGGAATAAGACTAAATTTCGTTCATATAATATTTATTCTTAACTGTGTATTTTTATCAAAATGCAGTGTGTATATTATGTTTGGTTCTTTATTTAGAGTAAATTGCTTAAGTTAGTTACCTATTGTATAGATTTATGCTGTTGGTCTTCCTTATAATAAATAAATATCAGGATTTGAAATACTTTTTTCTCTCTCATTTACATCTTAATTCTCATTCGGAGACATACATGTTGTGTGCCTTAAAAAGTATTTTAATGCCTATTTTAATATGTAGATTTATTTATTGGCACCACAGACATATTGCCATTATTAATAGCACTAACGTAGTATTAGCCAAACCAATTGTAATAATAATCAAAAAGAAATGACACAAAAACTTAATAAAAAAAACAAAATAACACCGGGATTCGAATTATTGATTACTAAATATTTATTTATTCTTACACACACAGTACAATACAACATAAAAAAAAAAACACATTAAATGTGTAAATAATGTTTATCAAAAAATTATCGTTTTGATAATCATCTGTATGTGCATTTTTATAAAGAAAACTAATATAAAAGATAGCAACGATAGAGCATCGGGTTCTAGAAGCAAACAGTCCTCCCCTGTGCTCCTGGTACCTGCCCGCGGCGCGCCCATTTCCAACGAAATATTTCTAATCACGTCCCGGCAATTCGAGCCCGCCCGTCACAAGCATTTGGCACGCTCCCAAGGTACGGTAGGGTTGCCTCTTCTTAATTAATTCAAAGTAAAACTTTTTGCGGTGTTGAGCGGTGATTTTACGCGTACCTACAAAAATTAGATAAAGTTTTTTATACTTGAGGATTTTTATCAAACTGTGAAATTATGAAGTGACGTTGCAGTTAAACACGCTTAAGGAAAATACGACCACGATTTCGAGCAATCGGTGTGTTGTATAGAGATGGGCGCCTTCCCGGAAAATTTACCATTTACTCCCGGAATTTTTAAAAATGGGAATTTAATTATTTTTCCTTTTCTTCCCCTTGCATTTCATTTTTACCTCTTGAATTTCTTCCCGCTGCCCATCTCTAGTGTTGTAGATACAGAATAAAAAAAAATGAGTGAAGTATGAGTTTCATACTTTCATACAAAAAATAATTTTGCTAAACAACCGTTATTTATTTCCAAGGCGAAAGTTAAAACATGTTCTTATGACCTAAAAATATTATATGATCATTATTGGAAATTGGAACGATGAAATACAAAGGTTGGAATATAACGATGATCAACCCTACTATTTGTAGGATCACGCAAGCAAGATAGTCTCCCTGCGAGTCGCCCTTGTCGGGGTCGAGCCACCGCGAGCGCATACCTCCTGTCATCCGCTGTTCCCCTGGTACATGCCGTGACGTTTCTATCCGACCGTTTGCCCCGATAGGTTTTTGGAACGGGCGGCGGCGGCGCGAACGCGATCCATAGATTGCGGATAGAATGGAATCACGGAGAAAATAAAAAAGAAACCGCAGCCAAGTTTATTTTTTTTTTCAATTGATTTTAATTTTTCAAAATAGTACAGATAAAAATCATAATAATTTAAAGGAGACAGAAAATTCTGGCGGATGAAATCCATACTTCCATACTAATATTATAAATGCAGAAGTCTGTCTGTCTGTTACGCTTTCACGGCCAAACCGCTGGATGGATTTTGAAGAAATTTAGTATGAATATAGTTGACGACCCGGGGTCAAATATTTTTGACGCAGGTGGAGCTGTGGGTAACAGCTAGTATGTTATATTATTTAAGGATTCTTTGTGACCAAATGATATTAGAAAAAACCGGCCAAGTACACCGAGGGTTCCGTACAAATCTATAGGTATCGGATTCACGAGCAAAGGGGTAGTAAGTTTAAAGCTATTAAAAATAAGAGATTATTATATGATATAACTAAAAATTGACGGTTTTCGCAATTTTTCCTTTATCTGTGCTATAAAACGTTCCTTTCCACCAAATTTCAAGATTCTGAGTTTACGGGAAGTACCCTGTACGTTTTGATTTCCTTTCGACTGTCGAAAATTTGCGGGAATTGGCGTATATCTTTTGATTGCGTTGGCTTAATAGTTTGAGTTTATCACAGCTCCAAGGGACAGTAGACCTTTACTACCTTTACTAGAGTATTTGATATAAATTCTAGCTTGATACCTCCACGCGTTCCTCAGAAAAAGGGTCTCGACAGGCAGACAGACGGACGGACGCACAACAACGTAGTCCTTTAAGGGTTCCGTTTTATCCGTTGATTCCTTAAATAGTTTTGGTGCAGTAAAGAAGTCCTAAAATCGTAATAGCCAATGGCTCATTCTCAAAATGATCAATGTATGTATTGGATATCTAAAGAAAGTGGACGCGCCATCAACACGAAATCACTACCTATCCGTTTTAAAACTATTGTTCTGAAACAAACAGACACAGAAAATGATCTTTTACAAACGTGGTATTTTGAGAACATGATATCGGCCACGGAGGGAAGTACACCACCTGATGCAGAACTTAAGATGGGTGGTGTAAGGTGATGTTCGAAATTTAAACTTTTCAATTTCGCAAATGCATGCCTAAATATCGGTAAACCCTCTCTCAGTTCCTCGTATTCCATTTTGTTCTTTACTCTGACGTGTTAACGTGTAATTTGCTTTGTTTTTAATAAATAAATAGAGTGGATTTCTAACAAGGGTGCGCTATCTGCGACTAGTGATGTTGTTTGGATAAAAAATATTGTTGACTTTGCTATTACGGCATGCATGTTGACATTTATTTGCATTACAATTATAATTTTGCTGCCGCAAGCATTGCTTGTTGAATTAATTGGACCTCGTTTAGTTGCGGTTCTGTTTTGAGTTTTGTTTAGTATTATTATTTATTCCAAGGTTACACTCCTTAGTATTCTGGATTGCCATTGAGAGACTCTTCTTTCTTTTAGTTACATGGAGATACGCACGTGTATCTCTATGTTACGAGCAAAATACTTTTCGTGTCGAAATCACTTTATTTTTCATTATATTTTTTTTTTCATTACATAAACATAAGTTTGTACAAATTAGAACTCCGCTCATGTAATGTTGTCCTAGTACTTTTGTGCGTATTCGATTACGAAACATTGCGAATTTTTTTTTACACTGTATTTTTGTTTTGGTAAAACGTAGGTACGTAGCTTTTTCAAACGCGTATGTGTGGTGTACCTAGTGTTGTATATGTGTGCAATACACGTAACTACAAAATAAGAGGTATCGTAAAATAGATGAACAAATAGCTGGCCATATTAATTTTAAATTATCATTTATTAGTAGTTTAGGTTATGTATTATGCCGAGATGTTACTCGCCATGGATACTCGCTAAAAATAAGTATTTTGCAACCCTCGGGACAAGCCTATCGTTAAAAATTAAATAATTTTCGGGAATATTTTTTGGTTGTATGTAGCCCTGCCCATGTAGATTTACAATAACATCAGTTCTATGTATACATACCTAACTACTAGTTTCTGCGGCCGATGAATAAATAAATACCTTCTAGCTAGCTGTGCAGTCTATTTACGATAGCTTTACTTTCTGCACACCACGCAACGCAATGCGACGTGTTGGCTATTTTAATACTACTCGTAGAACAGGGACACTAACTGGCCTAGATTTTTTTGCCTAATGCGAAAACAAAACAACATCCATGCAATGCTTTATGTAGCCAGTCAATGAAACCAATCGGCAGAAAACGCCATTTTCATCGCGTCGTAATCCCATTTTTTCCCCAAGCAATTATTGCTATAAAAACCAATTTTCTGATCAAAAGTTAAGTTTTTCACGGAAAACTAGTTCTTGGTCGGAAAATCCTAGGTGCATCGGGGTCATTCGGCGTCGGATAAACCCTTTTCTTCAGCGCGCGTGATACTAGGCGAGTAGCCACAGCGAGGAGGTGTATTTGAACGTAGCGTGGCGTTCTAGTAGCAAGAGTGAGCGAGACGAGCTTATAGTTGGAATGCCGGTGTTAGAGCGAGACCTGTCGGTGACGGTGAAGGTCAAGTCAACTGTGGAGTACAGAGTAGTTAAAAAGCAGAGTATTTTATTGTCAAAGTTAATTTTCATGTTTCAACGTACACTACGTTGTAAAAAATTGCAAAATATAGATAACACTCAATTAGCATTCAAAATACAATTAAACAGTACATTTTAATTTTTACATTAGATCCTGCACTAAGCAAAGCTTGTGTCGCAGTGGTCCAAGTAGTTGCGCATTGCCAGGTTCAAACTTTATTTTTGTACACATTTATCGCATAAGGCCACATGAATTATTTTTACAATATATTAACTGTTTATTACAATTTGAATTTCAACGAAACATTTTGTTAAGGTGATCTGTTTTAACTTACTCTGTGCGACACTGTTGTTAAAAAGAGATGGTGTTATATGAAAGAACGAGATAGCGAGACCAGCACGTGCTTTCTTTCATAATCTTATTGCCTCCTCGCGCCGCTGTGGTTCCAATATTACGTCTTATTGCGGGAAGTTACATTGTGAATTTTGTTCTTGTGATTTTTTTAAAATATTTTTAGCGACAAACGAATTAAT
The DNA here is from genome assembly GCA_947363495.1 of Euzophera pinguis. Taxonomy (NCBI): domain Eukaryota; kingdom Metazoa; phylum Arthropoda; class Insecta; order Lepidoptera; family Pyralidae; genus Euzophera; species Euzophera pinguis. The sequence continues at coordinate 1,554,765 of OX376162.1, forward strand.
TATTAATTTAAGTAATCAGTCGTTACTTGAGCAATTTAAACAAACATCCCAACTGCTAGTACATAATACTTAAATATTTCTTGCACTTGTCTACATTGCACCAATATCTACTTATCTATCATACCGTTTTATTGTTCTTGTTTTTTGTTTGTGAATTTGATTTTAAATAAATATTAAATACCCAAACAAAATTCTAACATACAATTTTAATCATTCTACATCTTTTGCAGCCATATTTTCTTGTTGCGCACAATATTGTGCGCATGAACAAGAAAATATAGCTGAACATATTTTCTTCTTATTTTTAAATTAAATCGAACCTGACACAAAGATGCTTGTCTATCAAGGTGATATTTATGCTAGTTCATTTTATTGAATTATGTAGGATTTTTGTTATCTTGGTCACGACTCTGTGCTGTAAAGGCTGATTTATTAGACTAGCCGGGTGCAATAGCGGAAATCCAGTAGCGAATTTTTCTCTATGCACGCGTACATACACACGATTGAGACCTACATATACAAACAATTTACGCTAGAGTAGCCCTGTTCTCGATTGTATGACTCGTATGTCGAATGAAAATCAATAAAAGTCACGATTTTGAAAAATAGCAATCTTCGATTGCCACTGCTATACTAGATCAGTATATCAGCCCTAAAACAGCTTTGAAGAAAGATGGCTTCATTAGTCTTCAACAACGCTGACGAACCATAGATATACGATATTTTTCATCTCAACTTCAATCGAGACATTTTATTATTTCCAGAACTTGCCTTGATAAATTCAGGTTTAAAATTTTAACCTATAACTTAACTAAAGGTAAATTTGTAAGACGGAATGACTAAACACTTACGTACGTGTAATGCTGTTGCGAGTTTTGCGAGTGTAATGGGAACCATTGACGCATGAGCAAGTTGAAGCGAGCATAGGTAATCAGAAGCGGCATTTGTAATCAGAAGCGGCATATGCAATCAGAACCGGCATTTGTGATAATAGGGAATTTGTAATTTTTAACAAATAACTTGAGCCTACTTTGAGCTGAGCAAAATTATAGTATGTTTCAATCAATAAAATTGCCGGTTTTATTTTACTTAACCCTACTTGCCGCACATTGCAAGTTTAAAGAGCGTACTTGAGCATCGATAGGTATAGCCTACTACTTAACTTTGTTAGGCTGTCACTGCGTTGCGTCCTGCCAAATTTGCACAAATCCGGTTTCTAATGATACCTAGGTACATTTGTTACCTATCTAAGAACATCAAATTGTGTTGAATAATTTAATACTATATCTTTTGCCCGGCGCTTGACATTTGAATCCAGCAGACAGCCTTTTAACCAGAATCATGGTACCCTATGTGACCTATGTCCTTCTCAGTACTCATAAGTACCTATACACTAGTGTTATTGCGATAGCGATAGTTTTACTATTCATAGTTGACCTTGAAAAATAGTTAATAGTTCAACTAGGACAAACGAAACTATCGAAATCCAGCGATAGTTTCGATACTTTCGATAGTATCGTCGATAGTTCGATACTATAAATAGTTTTGATTTAGTAGTTATCAACAGTATCTATTTCGATAGTACTGTCTAGGAACATTTTACTTAGCGTTAGGACTATTGCTTAATCTTCAACTATCGATAGCTTAAAACTAGACTGGGAAAAAGACAATAAGACAGAAGCAACTTAGGATAACCTGACTTTGCGTACATAAAAACTTGTGCCACAGTTGGCCTGCCTCCGTGGTCCAGTGGTTAGGCGTTTGCCTTCAACCTGGGGGCGGTGGGTTCGATTCCCACCGGAAGCATACTTTGTTTAGTTGTTTCCAGCTAGGACTTTGCAGGCTTGCATATGCGACAATAAAGATGATTCCGTGCTTCGAAAGGCACGTTAAACCGTTAGTCCTGGCTGCAATTTGATAGTCGTTAAAGGAACCGAGTCAGAGGCCGACAGGAGACTCCGAACAACTCTGACACCAGGGTATACATGGTCGATAGACAATGTAACCTACACGAAATGATGATAATGACTTACTTATTAGACTTAGGTTGTTGTTACTTCACATTTCTAAGAGTGTGCAACATTGTATCATTCAAGTGAACGAGATGACGCAATACAAGGTGTATAGCGACATCTCGCTTGCTCACTCGTTACTGCCCTGCTATTAGAGATGTTCATTAGGGAACTACTCTATGTACGGCCATGCATCTGCTGAATAAATAACTACTTGTTAATTGCTAATTCTATCCAAGGTAGGTATTGGCTGAGGCACAAAATTCATAAATATTCAAGTTTTATATTACTTACCTATTGGAAAGTATTTTTGTACTAAGTATGTATTGCGCTCAGATGAAAACGTCTATAATACAATGTTTGAGCCTGATTATTTTATACGATTCCCTTGTCAGAAGTACTTTTGAAGTATGAATTTGTTGTTTGGCCGCCCGTTTATGCAAACCACACAGAACATATTGAGAATGCCCAGAAAAAATTTCTTCGTCTACTTTGTTATACATTTAAACCGGGCCATAATCATTTCATACAACCTACATCATATCATGACAAACTTAAAACTTCAATATTTCTGAACTTGCTATTCGCCGTGACAAACTTGATCTAATACTAGTAACATAATTCATAAACAAACAAGAATATTGTGATACAATGTTTAATTAGGAATTGTCAAAAATTTACACGACCATCCTGACATGCATGCGAACCGCGAACCGCGATCCGCTTTCGCGATTCACACAGATAAAGCTGGTTCGATAGATACTGTTATGAGATACTTGTACTAGGTACTTAACGATACTACTTTTACTAAATTGGTTTATTATTATCATAAGAACTGCAATTAAAAACACATAATTTTTAAAACATAAAATTACAGGATTAAGCGCGTAAAATACCTAAGAATGAACTTCATACTTCAGACATTTCAACCGTGTTACACGTGTTTTATGTTTTGAATATGCTATGCAGTGCGTTATTTTAAAAGTTAATTCACAGAATTTTTATCCGAATTGTCTGTATTAGGTAAGATTAATTATTTGCCTCGGTGACTCTCGCTGCGCTCGTCTCGTCTATGTTCATTTTGAAATTGATTTTGAATCGTAAGCGCATAAAATAAGGAATAATTTAACGTGTAGGTAACCTAGTCCTGTTATTTTCGCAAAATTTGTCTTGTTTTTTTTTTTTTTTAATTTTTTTTTTTATAAAAACTAAATTCTTGCTGTAACACTAGGTTGAATAAATTTATAAGATATTACGGCATTGGCAAATGTGGAGGAAACATAACTCCTCTGAGTGTTTAATATCATTAGAATACACGTCTTAAATAATATTTATTTGGTTGATGATGTTTTCATAACGCCATGGTGCGACGTCCGCTCCTTGCAGGCGCCGCGTCATTCTGTTGTCATTCCGTAGACGCAGCACAAGCGGCCATGACGGTGGGCGTGGCCAACGTACTCTGCGACGATCGCTCCGCCCCTCTCGCCTGGCCAGCCCCACCTCCCGCCGCCCCACCAGCCCCGCTCTGGCAGTACCCGACCGGTAAGACACCTCCTATAAACTCATGCTCGCCTGGTAGCTACGCGCCAACTGCATTGCGAGACCGCCGTTTCAGCAACAATGAGTTAGCCCGCCTATTTGGAAACAACACCTCTTGGGTCATGCTGCTTTGGTAGCGGCATTGCAACTGTACTTGTCCGGTCAATAGTCCTCTGGATCCTGACTCGTTTAGTTTACGCGACCGAATTCGGTAGACTCTTTTTTAGTAAAACAAGTGGTTGCATGCTTTGACTTCTCAAATTTGTCGATTTATCACTATGGTATTGAGTTGGCGCGGAGCTGCTTTGGCGCCTTCGTGTGATTTTTTTTCTATTGTTTTATTTTATCGTTTCGTGTTTTTTTTTTATTAACATCAAGCGTGTAACAATAGCATTCTTCTCGTTCGGCATCGGTAGTTGTTTTTGTACCGAACTGAATGACTGACATTATGATAAATTGGTTTTGGTCTTGTTTTGGTAACTCGGGTCACAATAAGTTTTTGACTTTCATTTTCAAATTAGGTAGGCAGGCAGGTATAACAAAATTAGATAGATATTTGTGAACTAGACGATGAAGAAATTTTTGAACACTATACCTACCATCTCTTTTTAGGGTTTCGTAGCCAAAGGTAAAAACGAGACTTTATACGTATAGACCACGGTCACAGTTTGCGGCACTCACGCGACTCATGAACCGGGATAGCTAAGACATATGAATTACACAGGAAGTACCATGGAGCAAATACAAAGAGACGGCGCATCGTCTGGTGCACCGTTACGGTAATTGGCGCAGTGACGTCGAAAGTGGGCGTGGCTTACGTCATTTTTCGTTCAACTGTGAAAGATGCGTGACGTGGAGCGAGCTTTTCTTATTTTTCTTATTTACGTTTCGTTTCAGCTTAGAATATTTTGTAAAATATTTTAAACCATTTAGTTTTAAGTGTTTCAATGCTGTGCTGTTATGGGCTCACAATTAAATGTAAGTAAATAACATATTTTCGAATTTATTTACAATATTCATTGATTTAATGTTACACTAAATATGTGTCGGTTTGAAATGTTCAAAATATCTGTAATATAAAGAAATATCAATATATTTTTTTATCTTGAAATCTTCGATTTGCTAGCGACATCTGTTAGTAAGTACAGGGGATCGTCATAAGGGGCTCCGCACGGCCAAACCGAGCTCCCCTCACGTGTGCCTTCCGCCCCGCGTAGCCTCACACAATTTTTGTAAGGAAGCTCCTCGTTTGTTATTACTTCATGGTAAGTACCTACTTAAGCAAAGATCTGTTGCCGCTACAACAAAAAATACTAATATCAGAACAAAATAATTATCCCTCACTCAATATTTAAGTGTTTATGACTGAGAATATAGTAGAGATGTGTCGATCATGACTTTGGCCGATTAGTCGGTTGTAATGGAGCCGATTAGACGGTCAAGCCGATCACGGTTATTTTAATAAAAAAAAAATGATATAAATCATACAAAACCTACGTTAGTACCTATGTATTTAAAGTTCATGTTTAGAATTTTTGGATCGGAATTGTAAGGGGAATGCCTCGACGAGTTGACCGAGCGAGCAAAGCGTCACCATTTTGCTTTTTCTATCAGAAAATGTATGTTCTGGGCTAGAGGTCACATTTCTGATCGGATTCTTATAAAACTTGGCGCATGTATTCCTTGATTCATTAAAAAAAAATTGTCGAGTGCTTTTTTTTTATTTTAGTTTGTCAATTCAGTTCCCGTTTGTATACCCGCGGCTCTGACAGACATGGTAAAAAGGAAAACGTTTGCATTAGCGTAGTTTAATAACGTTGACAAATTGGTCGCCTCCAGAAATCGATTGTTAGCGCAGTTGTTATGCGCTCAGTCTGCAATTCAGTAGGCCCCGGGTTTAAACCCGGGTCAGTGAAGAATTTTTTATTTCTTAAGAAGTATTTTGCTGCATGTTTTTTGAAAGTAATTTACTAAAAATGAGCCGGAAACTTGTTTTTTAGAGAAGTGTTAACTGAATAAGGTTTCCCCTTTTATTCGTCAAAAATATTATCTTTAAAAAAACTAAATTTAGAATATTTTACTAAAGGAAATCTACTCGATAATCCACAAATTTGGGAAAATAAAATTAACAGCTTGGACAGTATTTAAAGTTTAGGATATCCTGCCAAAATTTAACTTTAATAAACTTAAAACTAGAATGTTAATAAAGAGGGATCAAAACGCATGTCGTAGGTATAGATCGATAGTTTTTCCGTATCGATACTTTTGAGTTTTGTAGTAGATTGTTTAATTGCTTATCGATAGTCGATTTTGGACGTGAATTTTATTGTTCATGTGTTGCCTAAATGCTATTATTTTATTGGTCTGCATTAAATTTACGTACTTGTTGTTCTTCTGTCTTCAATCTGGGAAGTTGATAGAATTGTCTTTAGCTTAATTTGGATAAATATTAGGTACTTACCTATTGAATTTTGTAAGTATATTACTATAGACCTTACTCGCCCGTTACTGAGAAATTTGAACTAAGTGGTTGTTTTATAGCATTGTTGTGTAAGTATTGCTGATAAATTTGATAAGTACTTACCTAAGTTATACTGAAAGAGGTTTGCGCGGACCGTATGAGATTGGTCGCCATTAGTGGTATTTTTTATCGGCGGAGGAGCTAGCCTTCGCGTTCCAAAAGGCACAATAAGTTGGCCCCTGTTGGTATTGATACTTAGATGTCAGTCATTAGGCTGTGTAAAATAATTCCTGAAAAAATCTAGCAGTGTTGCCCACTATAACACCTCGGTTCAAGTTCGTTTTGGTCTGGTTTCCATGTGAAAAGGGCAACGAAGGTGAGACGGCAGTCGCTCCATTGTAATAATTAACCAGTAAGTACCATCAAATCTAGGATGATTGATAGCTTATTCTAGATAGGCTTTGAAGCGTAAGCTGATTAGCTGAGGACACAACTGGAAAACGCGCTCAACTCATCATTCTAGCGTGTATTCCTAGTTGCGTCGTCAGCTTACGCTTCGGAGCCTAGGGTTCGCTGTAAGTCATGGTCCTAGATTTAGCGGAACTGGTTATTGCCGTAACCCCTTTTCAATAAGATAACTGATCTAAGGCTGGCTAAACCGCTGCAGCAATTCTGGGTTAAGACCCTAGACCGCTTCTTAGACCGTGACGTATTTGCAGGAAACCTCAAAAATTCCCACTGGATGCTTTTTGCAAGCATATATCGTACGTCTTTTCCATCATTCTTTATCTCATAAACAATATAATAATCATTATCCCCACTCCTGCACCTTAAATAGGCTAGTTTCCTAAAAAAATATAATTAGTCCGTCAGTTAGATAATCAAAAAATATTGGAGACGTAAAATTTAACAAAGAATGCTAAAGATATGGCGCGTTAAAGTTCCGTGTGACGTCACAGTAGGTATGCTACACTTTTTTGCAATATGTGACGTCACGAGCCCCCACTCCTCAACTTTGATGCGTTATATCTTTATAATTTATCGCTCAATTGACAAAAGAAAAAATACGTCACTAATATATTTTGATTCCCTAAATGACGGACTAATTTTAATGATAGTCTTTTGACCCTGGAAACTAGCCTATTTCTACTGCGGCTGCTATGCGAGCCTGCTTTAGTATCAACCGTCACTGTCAGCGCCAACGAAAATTTTTAATAACTTTAAACAAATTAATTGAAAGGACGTGCCAAAAAAGCTTTAATTCTTCTATTTTTCGACGCCATTCAGCATTGGCAACCGGATCCCGTTTATTACAGCCCCTCACCAGCTTCACAATGAATTCTTTGTTTTTAATTGCTAAAGCGCTTTTAGCACTTTACGTACTTTTATTGATTGAATAACCGTTATTTTTCGTTATCTGCTTAATTTTTTCACTGCTTTGTGTTAATCTTTACATGACTATTTCTAATTTTTTTTTTTAATAGTTCATTCGTATCGAGTGTGTTTACCCTGGTATCAAAGTTTCTTGGAATCGCCTCTCGGCCTCTGATGTGGTCCTTTGAACACCAGTTGATAGCCGTGACCAACGGCCTTTCGAAGCACGGAATCATCTTTATTATCAGACAATTAGTCTGCAATATTCTAAATTGAGGAGCTCGTTAGTCGAGCGCGACCCGTGTATCCATTAGCGAATGCGCGTGTCAAGCGACGACGTGAACGCAACCACTATTGGATTGGTCGCCATTTAGTGGCATTTTCTATCTTGAGCTCCTCCGTGCTTCTGAAGGCACGTTAAGCCGTTGGTCCCGGTTGTTGTCGATAGATAGCAGTCGTTAGGCTGTGTCAGATGCCTTGGGGCAGCCTGAAAAAATCTGACAGTGTTGGCCACTAACACACCCTGGGTCATGTTCCTGTTGGTCTGGTTTCCCTGTGAAAGAGGGTTATGGAGCTCGCCAAATCTAGGACCATGACTTTCAGCGTACCCTAGGCTCCGAAGCGTAAGCTGACGACGCAACTAGGAATACATGCTAGGATGATGATGAGCGTGCAATATTCTAAATACTTAAGTATAAACTGGAAAGCACCAAACAAAGTATGCTTCCCATGGAAATTGAACCCTCGCCCTCTGGCTCTGCAGGCAAACATCTTAACCACGGACCACAGAGCCAGCTATGCTTGTATTAAGGATCGGTTTCTTATGCTATTCTGCGTCGATTCTCTCAAGCTTCTCTTTAAGTAGCTTGTTTTTTTTTTGAATGACCTACAATTTTAGCTCCTGTGAGCTTTAAAATTTACAGCGGGACTAAGTAGCTTGTCGACAAAGCAGCTACTTCTTTCATGTGATGTGGGACTGTTTGGGACTGTTTGAGGCGATTCAGAGTTATTGTTTCGTAATGCTTTTTTTCTGTATGGTTTCTTGTATGGTTTGGGTACAATGGCGTGCAAATTTTAATGGAAATAGTCAGAATAAATCCAGTAGTTTAACGGAATACCTACTTGATTGACTTGATGACAGCTAGTTAATTTATAAAAAGCACGCTAACTTAGCTAGAATGATTGCATGTAAATTTGATTTCAAATCTAAAACATCATCATCATTTTGTGTAGGTTACATTGTCTATCGACTATGTACAACCTGGTGTTAGAGTTGTTCGGAACCGCCTCTCTGCCTCTGACGTGGCTCCTTTTACGACTACCAAATGATAACCGGGACTAACGGCTTAACGTGCCTTCCGAAGCACGGAATCATGTTTATTGTGAGACAATCAGGTGATTCAAGCTTGCAAAGTCCTAACCAAACAACGACACAAACTACTTATGCTTTCGGTGGGAATGGAACCCCCGGGTCGAAGGCGAACGCCTTAACCACTGGACCACGGAGGCAGTTCATCTAAAACAGATCATCATACATAAGTACCATGTTTTACGTGATGCGCGAATTAAGTTGGTAGTTTGGTAACTTAAGTACTACTTAAATAAAAACACTTTATTATACCAAAGAAAAGAACATACAAAGGAATAAGTACGGGGTGTTCAGGGTCGATTAAAAATGTAACCCATACAATATCAATAAATGGATGAGTACATTTTCAACAAACATCTGCCTAATCGAAAACGATACCCCATCATTTACTTTCAAAATCAACGTGAAGCGTTCATCCGACAAACTAACACACTTCATTTGTTATTTGGTAACAAAAAATAACCTAAAACGCCACAAGCGCTGTCATTTTAAAAAGCGCTATCGTAAAAAATATCGATACGCGCCCAGCCCTAATAACCGACGGCCCGCTTGCTAAGCTCCACCCACTTGGCGGTCTCGACCAATTAGAGAAGAGAACGCATTCCAAGGCGGACCTTTGTATTCGCCGCCTCGAGTGTTTTAGTGTTGGGCATTAGTGCTTTTTACGTTTATGTTTTCTTGTTTGCGTTATGTCGTTTTAATGGTGATTAGGATGCAAAGCCGTTACGTTCTGCATTTTATTTCGAAATTGGGAAGTGTGAGTTGCGGTTATAAAGTACTAGCTGTTTCCCGCAGCTCCGCCTTCGTCAAAATGTAGCCTATGTTTGATCCCGGTTCTTCGACTATATTCATACTAAATTTCATCAAAATACTTTTAGCGGTTTGGTCGTGAAAGCGTAGCAGACAGACAGACTTTCGCGCTTATAATATTAGTATAGATAGACGCTTAATAATCATACACAACCTACATACATTTAAATAATTAACAGTAGTTAGAACAAATATTTAACGCTATGCTTTAAATTTTGCATACTTAGTTGTTAAAAAAAATATATATTAAAGTCAAAAATTTCCATCAATAATAATATAGATAACTAGCTGTTTCCCGCAGCTCCGCCTGCGGTATATAGCCTATGTTACTCAGGGTGAATGTTGCTTTCCAACGGTGAAAGAATTTTTGAAATCGGCACAGTAGCTATTGCGATAAGGCCGCCTTTCCGCAAGGTTATTTTTCTTGTAATTGCTTGTATTTAACAATGTATCCTTGTTGTGTTTTTGTATTGTATTGTATTGTATTGTAGTTTTTGAGTTTATAATCTTTCCTCTTTATAATTAAGTTATTCTTAAATCTTTAAATTCCCAACTTCTCGAAAAGAATAGTACTTACGTATTAATCGATTCGTTAAAATCGTTTTAAAAATTATCGAGTTCTCGTTTTGTTCCCGCGCTGATAATTTACGAGGCGTTTCGACATGTTTCGTGTGGAAGATAGATACTTATTGTACTTAATTGGAGGTAAGCAAGTAGTTATAGGTCATTACTTATTTTACATACCAATTAGGTATTTCTACGATTTCAAGTAATACTACTTATAAATCAATCATAAAGATGGATGGATGAATGAAAGAACACTTCATTGCACCATTTACAAATAATAAATATCTTCTTACATAATTGACTCGGATTGAAAGTGATAAGCTATCATCGTCAGCACTCAGCCCAAAAAAATCTAAGTATTTGGTATAAGTGCCTACCTATTATAAATATGACGCTTTGTTTCTTTTTAGAAAAAAAAAAACCGGAAATCTTGAAAAGTAAAATTCCATTGATAATAACCAAGTATGGTTTTGTGACGAAAAATAAATTAGGAACATCACAAAAATCTTTTAAAAAACACGTCACTTTGTGTATGTTTTATGTTTAGTAAATACTAGCGGTTTCCCGCAGCTCCGCCTGCGTTAAAAAGTAGCCTATGTTTGACCCCGGGTCTTCAACTATATTCATACCATATTTCATCAAAGCGTAACAGACAGACAGACGGACAGACAGACAGATAGACTTTCGCATTTATAGTATTGGATAAACAACTGTAAATTTGTACCTTTGATTTGTGTATACTTACTAGGCCCACATATGTATGAAGAGGTTGCTTCCTCGTTTTCAAAGTTTCAAAAATAAAATACCTACCTAGAACTCTTTACTATTCTGTGATCTAAAACCCCTTTAAATGAAATACTTGAACTAAATTACTCACTCGGTCATCTCTGACAATGCTCTGACTTGGCCACGGTCGCTTATCTTTAAACGGCTTAAGATTCTCCATTTGTTTGTTTTTAGTTCTCACGTAACGTCACTTGAGTTCCGGCAGTGTATGCCATGAACACAGATGGCGGTAGATGTTTAAATATATGTAATACGTGGTAAGATGTCGATTTAGTAGTATTTGATATAGCGGCGACGTGTCTACTCTACAATGTTCATTCATGAAGCCGAATTGTTTGATGTTATCCATGCTAATAGCGAGCCTTGATACTCGTAATAACTTAAAACGATAGCGTATGTTATTTTTTTTTATTTTATTTTTTTCCTGGGATTGACCATGAACATACTTGAAGAATGTGCAGATGTGGTCTAAGGTTGATCTACATGGAAGATAATCGGAGCTCGCGAATCTATATCTATGTAAACTTATGTAAATTTTATGATGATGCAAAAATGCATCGAAAATAAATCTGTTTTGATATTTAGATTGTACTTTATACCGTAATTTCGTTCGTATAGTAAGATCTAACTTAAAAATTTGACTTTCCAGCTCAAGTGTCCATGGAAAGCATGATGGTGGGAGGAGTCGGCGTCGGCGGCGTCGGCTCAGTAGGCGGCGGCGTCTCCTCCATGGGCGGCTACCAGCTCGTCCGGGAACCGACAACCGGCGCACTGCTTCTGTTGCCCGCGCCACCAGACCTCCCACACACCGTCGTCTGGGGAGGCGTTCCTTACCCCTCTGCTCCCCTATTACTTCCTCCTGCTCCACACCCGTCACATCTACAACTCCTACCAGGAGAACTCCTCGCTTCTACTGCTACCCTGCAACACACTCATACTCACTCCACCAGATTAGTAACCTTAGCTCCAGCCCCACCGCCCCAACCTCATCCATCCCACACAGACAAGCGGAAACCTATTATGCAACCTCTTCTCACTCCTCACACCTTAATCAAAATCGAGCCTGAACCACCACAAGAAAAACCACCACCCCAATTTGCACCAGAACCGATGCAGCAGCCCGTTATGACTACGCATATGTATTACCAGCCAGATTTTGGTGAGCAAGCGTGTAGAAGTCAAGCGACGTCTCCTGCTGCTCCGCCTACGCCACCTCCTGAAGCCCTTGAAGCCCCGGCCCACAAGGATGCCTCGAATCAGACAGATCATATCGACGATGATGATGATTCACCAAATCATGCTGATGACGATGAAAGAGATGTTGCGTGTATTGGTGTTGCACATTTCCCCGATGAATCTTCCAATATGCTACAAAATCAAACGTCAATTTTACAGCCTAGTATAAGCTCTGTAGCACCCATAGATAGTGCGGAAGAATCATCATCTGAATGCCTAGCAAATTCGGCTGTAGTTGGAGCGGTAGAAAAAGCTATAGACGCAATAGAAAGAGACGAATCGTTAGATAACTCAAGTGGTTCCAATGACTTAATAATTGATACTGGCAATACATCCCCGGTTTCGCAACCTTTACCATCAGAAACAAATTCAAGGTCGATGGTAGATGTAAGCGGATTAGAACTACTATCTAATAGTATTGAACAATTTGAGCGAACTACTCCTGGAACTAGTATGCCTACATTAGAGCCTGGCCCTCTAACTATTGATACTAGAACTTCATCTAAACTAAATATTTTAATTAAAACATCGCCAAAATCTCCACCGCAAACTGTGGAGCCGGAACCTATAAGAAGATTTGATTTTCCTTCATCAGAACAGAATACGAGTGATCAAGCAAAGTCTTCTTTAGGTGGTCTACGGTTGCTATGTGCGTTAGCTGACCAAATGTTAGTTGAAAGCCCTCCGTCTGTGTCTTCCCGTCCGTTTATAAAGAGTGAACCTTTACTAAGTCCAAATGATGAAAGAGATAGATCTGCCGAAAAGAAAGAAAAACACAGGCATAGAGATGGTGATTCCTCAAGCGAAAGAAGGCGAAAAAGAAGTCGAGATCGGGAAGAGAGACTGAGGCATAAGCTTGAAAAAATGCGTCGACATAAACGTGAACGAGAACAAGACCAAGGTAGAGGTAGTGGCGGGGAACTGGAAGCAAGTTTGCGTCGTATTACTGCTTGCTCATGTGGTTTGTCTTCTTGTTCTCACTCTCCGGCCGTGCCTTCTGCCCAAGATCTTGTCAATGCAATGGAAAAAGATATGCGAGAAAGATTACAAGATTTGCAAAGACAGTGTGATGAAAAACGAGCACAATTGAATGCCTTAACACCACCCTTACCTGCCTTATCTACACCACCAACGCCCTCTACGCCAGCCTTATCTCCGGATTCTGATAGAGGGTCTTCTAAGAAACGAAAAGTTGGAAGGCCTCGGAAAGTTTCAAGTCCTGATTCAACAGAGACAATTGTAGCGAAGAAACCGAAATCTAAGAGTAGTATTGTAGGATATCTTTTAGCAAAAAGTAACCTGAAGGGTGGCATTTTATATGGTAGAGGCGACCATTCAAGAGAAGATGGTAACAGAACGAGCAAAGTGCGTCCTAAATTAAAAGCCGAACCAATTTTGAAGATTCATTCCGAGGAAGAGGAAACCGAATGGAATTTAAATAGATCTGCGAGTTCTTCTATGGAAAGTTTGAATGAAGTTCGGCAGAAAAATAGAGAAAAAGTGGATCGATTAGCTCGGAAGCATTCTAGGGATGATCTTCCAGAATTAGAGTTCGCCATGAGACGAGGGAGTGGTTCTAGCGATAGGGATAAAGAAAGGCGTCGTGCTAAGAAGAGGCGGAAGAGTGTCAAGTCTAAAGAAAGAAGTGACGAAACCACACAGATTGGGGCTGGTCCCTCTGAGCCCGTGATTCAAGCTATTTCTAGATGTACACTCACAGAAGATAAGCTGGATGCCTCTCCCAGAGTACTTACTGCTATGGGTGGTTTGTTCTACGCTGGTAAACTCAGTGCAGTTCAAGCACCTGATGTATACGCTATCACATTAGATGGGGAACGTGGGAATAAACCACATATACTGTCAAGAGAAGAAACATTAAGAGATGCTGTAAGTTACAATTGTATTATGAACAAAGTTAAGCTGCATGGAATTAAAGGTATTTTGGATAATATAGAACTGATTATCATTGAATTATCTTTTTAATTTGCAGATTTTGGAAGTCAGTCCCGCATCTGTTTCCGAATTGCCATCAGGCACACGTATTTGCGCGTATTGGTCGCAGCAATACCGCTGCTTATACCCCGGTACAGTCGCCGTGTCGTCTCCGGACCCTCATGATGAGAAGTTTGTGGCAGTGGAATTTGATGATGGAGACTCGGGCAGAATAGCGTTAGAAGATATTAGATTTTTGGAACCTAATTACCCAGTTGTTGGTAAGGAAAAAGAAATCGTTTGTACTGTTAAGAAAAATTTTAGGTTAAAAGCGCAAATAATTTTTATTATATGTATAAAAATGTACCTACTAATTTCAGAAAGTTATTTATACCAAAAATAATGAGAAATTGCGATACAATTACCAATAATATTTTTAGTAACAGTGAACTAACATATAATTTAAAAAATAAAATGTATGAACTGAATGAATTGGTTTGGTTCTTTACATTATTTTTTTATTTGTTTCTTTTCAGAATATGAAAATCCACTACTGACGTTAGGAAAGCGCCGAAGAAATACCAGTGTAACAGAAGAAAAGAAAGTTGTACCTTCTACCAGTGCCGAAGGAAAAAGCAATCCTGAAAAAACATCAAAAGAGCAAGACGAAGAAGATAGACATAGAGATCGTAAGAAATTAAAGAAACATAGAAAAGAAAAGATGAAACGTCAATCCAGTGAAGATGACCCTACAGCTGTAGATTATGTTAAAAAGAAAAAGAAGAAGCACAAGTGCTGCGAGGAACATTGCAAGCACAGAAAACATCACAAGAAACATCACAGGAAACATAGGAAAAGACATCACTCTAGTTGTAAAGAGCAATCTAGCTCTTCAGGCGATGACAATCAAAAGCTTAAGTCATCATCAGATTATAATGATTCTAATAAATCAAATGAGGATTCCGTTGATTCTAATGACAGACTTTCCACTTTGATAGCTGTTGAGAAGTCTCCAGAAGAGAAAATGAAGACTGTGATTAAAAAGGCTGTTTTATCGAAAAAAGCATTGGTTAACACCGCCATATTGGATTTTAGTAATCTGGGTAAGATTACTTTGAAGAAAGATGAAGAGCCTAAAGATAATTTGAAAGACAGCGGTATAGGGTTGGATGAGGAGCCTTTAGCTTCAACAAGCGAATGTGTTAAAAAGGTAACATTGATTTTAGCGTTGAGATTTTAAAGTCAGTTATAAATTAAATGTTGAAAAAGATCAATATTGGATCTTTTAGACAATTTAATTCATTAATTTTTATCATTTCGTGTGAGTTGTGCGGAACCACTAATTGGTTATTTTTTCCTATGATTCGATTCGTCACCTTTTCTGCTAACTCAAATGTCTTTACCACGTGCCGTTGGTTCTGGTGCCTGGCCATGTGGTGATCGTTAATTTCCACTAACGAAACGGTAAAGGCCGAGAAGCAGTTCCGAAAATCTCCGAAACCAGAAAGTACAGGGTCGATTTATCATGTAACCTGTATGAATGTACGTGTTACCGGAAATGTATGAAATCTAGGAATTGTACAAAACTCCTAGGATTTTTTTTTATACAATTAGGTAGGCAAACAGGCGTACATACCACCAGATGGTAAGTGGTTACCGTAGCCTATGAACGCCTGCAACATTGGAGATGTCACGAGCGCGTTGCCGACCCTGAAGGAATTTTTCACGCCCATTTTTAAATGTATACAATTCCGAAGCTATTCAGGAAAATTGAACAAGGATATTAAAAATTGTGCGCGTTAGGTGTCAAAAAGAGAAAAAATTTTTTTTTTTTTTTTTTTGCGTCTTTCATAATCATCATCATCATTTTTCACATTCATTTTTGTCTTACATTTCCAATTGCTATTAAGGAAATGTGTCTAATATAATTTATTTCACACATTTCCGGGCGATTTTAGGAATTACTTACATTCCCTAGGCCTAGCCTATTAGACTACCTGACTGTATTCATAATTGGGCAATATTTGCATACGACACAATATGTAAACTAAAAAGTGACCGATTCTGGAAACAACAACAAAATTGGTTGTTAATTAAGGCAGTAAATCGGATTTTAAAGGTTTTTCAAGAAGAAAAGTGGGAGCGTGGTCCCACGTCTTGCTATCATCTCTTTTGTATGCACGAAAACAAGTGGCAATGACGTCACTGCACCCACAGTGCATCCTTTTCTTGTATTTTGAAAGTTTCCCCTTCCACCGAATTTCAAAGGCTTATAACTTATTTAAGTAAGAAAGGATTTAAATAATCATTCTGTTTTTAGTTACTGGTAGTGAAATGTTTCATATGAATGATAAAATTAAATTTAGTAGAATACCCAATTGTATATAATGAAGGATTACATATATTTCCTTTAATATGATTTATTCCGTTTTCCTTCGACCCGGAAGTTCGATTTCTACGGGAAGCATATATTGTTTAGTTGTTTCCAGTTTGGTTAGGAAATTGCAGGCATATTCACGCCTGATAATAATGATGATTCCGTGCTTCGGAAGGCACGTTAAACCATTGGTCGCGGCTGCCGTGGTCGTTAAAGGAACCACGTCGGAGAACGAAAGAAAGGCGGTTTCGAAAAACTGACACCAGGTTGTTTACGGTCTATTAGCCACAGAACGCGAAATGTATATGTATATGAACATAGTTTGTAATTGTTTCCTCAGAAGAAGAAGCGCACGGTATCATCCACATCATCAGACGGTGTGGTGAGCGGGAACTGCGGAGGCGGAGGCGGAGGCGGAGGCGGAGGCGGGGTCAGCAAGATGGCGGCGTTCCTGCCGGGCGGCGCGCTGTGGCGCTGGAGCGGGCTCGCCTACCGCCGCACGGCCAAGCCGAGGCTCAAGAAGCTGTTCTACCGGGCTATACAGCGCGGGGATGATGTTTTGCAGGTTATTTATTATCTTTCTCTCTCTCATCATACCCCCATGTCTCTCTTTCTCTCTCTCTCTCTCATCATACAGTCATGTTCATGTCACTCTTTCTCTCTCTTCATAAAATCAAGATAATGTTATGCGGGTCATTCACCTAAAGTAAATTATCTTAATCTCTCTCTCTTATCACACAGTTAGTCATCTAACCCCTTTCATGGTAAGAGTTACCAGTTGAACATAAATTAGGTAGAGCTTCTAGACAATAGCTACTGCTAGTCACTCTCTATCTCAACTGTCGCTTGGGCGAAGAAGAGTCATGACCATGATGAAGAGAGATAGAGAGACCTCTTGGATGGCGGGTCTACCAATCCGTAGCAAACCTTGGGACAAACTAAAATAAAATTACCCTGAGCTGGTTAGAGATACTAGAAGAACACAAATAAGCTAAGGTTTCTTGACAACAAATACTGCAAGGCTGCAGGTCCACCTACTGCCAACGACTCTGCCGCGGCCAAATAAACTGTTCTAACGTGCTATACAGCGTGGGGATAATGTTTTTTTTTAAGTTTTTGAGAATACCTCACTTTTCCTCATGACAGAAATCTGATAATCTTATATATTTTTTCAGGTGGGAGACGCTGCAGTGTTTCTGTCGACGGGTCGCCCCGACCGTCCGTACATTGGTCGTATAGTTTCGCTGTGGGAGGCGCGCGGAGCGATGGCAGTTCGGGTCAAGTGGTTCTACCATCCAGAAGAAACAACTGGCTTGACCGCACCCTTGAATTATCCGGTAAGTAATTGGGTAGACAACAAGGTTCAAAAATTTAAAAAGTAATGTGATGGTATGATAGCTTATGCTCATTGTTGAAATTTTCACTTTGATTGAAATTTTGCACAGATATTGCACACATATTATGTATTTTGTCCAAAGAGCATCGGAACATGCCTACAACGGCTTTGACGTAAAACTCCAGAGCGAAAATGATCTCGTCATGAACAACTCCATGTGTTAACAATTGAAAGGAGAAGTTATACTAGAGTTTCATGACTCATTAGTAGTGTCGCAAGTGACGATTTTTACCCTATTTTGGATATGTTCTGAGTACGGAAGTAGGAATTTAATGACCCCCTGAATCATAGTAATAGACGCAACAATATCTGCAAGGATAGTCGATATTTGACTAAAAGATTAATTATAGAGTAGATATGATGGTTGAAGTTTGATTCCCATGTTCATTCTCACAGGGTTGTGCTATACATAGAAATAAGGAGTGGACTTTCTCGTTAAGTAGTTCTCATTTTGTTTTCAGGGTGGCTTGTTCGAATCTCCACACATGGATGAAAATGATGTCCAAACAATATCGCACAAATGCGAAGTATTGCCGTTGGCGCAGTACAAGGAGCGCATGGGCGATGATCCCGTGAAATACAGCACGGTGTACGACAACAATGACGTCTATTATTTGGCAGGACACTACGACCCTACTCAACAAACTCTGCGGATGGAACCTGAAATTCCTTTCGCACCCACTTCTTAAGCAGTTATGACTGCCTAGTATTTTTTATCAGGATTTTACTAACGGTCAAAGGTATTTCAGAATTTGTGAGGTCAACAAAATATCGAGAAATTGTTTTGGATTTGATAGAAACTAACGTCTTTTTGACATAAATTTATTATATGAACCTCGCATTTTCTGACAGGCCCTACGTTCATTATAAGTACAGTGCAATCAAACGATTTTGATCGATGTAATAGATTTGTAAAAAAAGAAAGAACAGATTTTACCTATCTCGATGTTTAGAATGTCTTTGAGTAGATTCTTTTGCAATTCGTGTAACATTGAAAGTTCCACGTAGCTGGGATTACTTATTACAAGGTCTTAAAGTACAATGTAGATTTTTGAGGCTCAATTTGACAATTTATCACTTTAACCGTCCTAGAGACGATTTATATCGACTAAAATCAACATGTTAAAGTTACCCTTGTTACGTTATTCTATCGGTATCCATTGGTATGTTGGGGGTTTGCGTGGGCCGAGTTTGTGAGCTATGGTGGTTATGACAATAGGCTTTATTGCAAAAGTATAAGATTAAAAATCGGGTGACCGAATTGGTGATCACATGTGATTTTATTTTTTATACGTGTAACGCTGTAATCTCAGTGTACAGTAGTTGTATTTTCTATGTATATTATTATTCTATTAGATTTTTATCTATACGTAGTTTTTCATCGTATAAATGTCTAATAACATTGAAATGCAATACTTTTTCAACTAGTCTCTTATATTATTCAAAATTAACCAGTGAAATTTCTTAGAGTGTGTTTTGTAAAACTTTTTCGGCGATATTTTGTCTTAAGCTGATTATTAACCGATGTTTGATTGTTATATTGTTTTTTCACTGAGTTTTATATTTTTGGTTGATAATTTTATGTTAAAGTACTCTTTTATATTATCGAAATGGTGCTAGACGCTTCATACTATCGTTTATTTTCGGCGTAGTTAAGACTGTATATAGATAAGTTCCGAAAGTAGCCAGTATGTAAGTTTACGATCTACATGTATTTGGAATAGTTATAGTTTTGTCTAAATTGCTTGATCTTATAACTATTAAAACTATTAATCTTTATATTTTGTACGTATTATTTCTACAGGGTATGATCGAAGCCCTACTTTTTAATCTTTTCATTCATATCTGAAGTTTATATAAAAGGGACTGAAAAGACAGGGACGTAGCTAGGTCGACCAAGGTAGGAGTAGGTAGGTTTTGTACGAAGTGGCCAAGGAATTTGTAAGAAAATGTTGGAAATTATTCAGCCTTGAAGTTGTTGCGATAATTTTTAAGGAATTTATCGTTGTATTTTTAAACTCATTAAGTTCGCTATCTTTATGTAGCCAAGTAACGTTTCTAATCACTTCCGGATTAGCAGTACTAATATTCTATTCTATAGTTGTAAAGAACTCCTCATTTTTTGCGTGCATCGTACTTCTCTTTTTTTTAATACGATTTAGTTTAGTTTTTTTTTTATAAGTTTTAATTTAAGATGTTTTCATTTTTATATAATCATACGGAATACCTATATTGAATCGCGAAATCAAATACAAATATAAACCTATATATTTAAAAATAAACAAAAGTGCGAATTTGGAAACAATATTGAAAAATAATGGTATTTTTATATTATCGTATAGTAGCTTATTATTTTAAAAATAAAGGTATCTGAGAAAGTTATTATAAATAAGTACAAACTTGTTGATGAACGATATTGGCTCGGCCCAGTAAATGTATACTAGAGTAGGCTTAATTCCGTAAATTTTAAAACAGCCTCACGCACGCCGAGTTAGTGCTATACTCCAACGAAGTCTGTTGTAAATTTTATGAATTATCCCCAATAATTATAGCGTGTAATGGGAAAGCCATAAAAATATTAGTTTTAAAGATTTAATAATATATCAGCATTGATAATATAAAGATTATAAATACGCTTAAGTAAAATATTTTTGGCTGAACATGGCGTTTTATTTTAAATGTTTATTTTATTATATCTCAATATACTCACAGCCCCCCCCCCCCTTTTATAAAAATACGAATGTGACAATGTATACAGGTTTTTTTCGTATAAACTTTTATCCAAATTGAACCACCAATTATTTTTTAGCTATCTTAGTCCCACTACTGGGCAAAATAAATATTTAAAAAGTTAAGTACTAAATTAGAGTACAAAGTAACATTTTACACTCATACAGGTTTAAAAGAATTTTGAAATTTGATCAAAATGTGAAAGAGAGATTATTAGTGCATGTATGTCTGTATATCTATCTTACCTGAAGCAATGAAAACACTTCCAGATTATAAATTCTATACGTGTTTAAAAGATTGGCTTAAGGATAAATGCTTCTACTCAGTGACTGAATTTCTAAATAGGACAAATGACAAATAACTTATGTTATTGATTCTTTTTATTGACATTATAATTGTAATTTTAATTATTCAAAAATTTTGACATCAATAATTATATTATTTTGCATGCCATATATGGTGAAATATGTAGATCCAAATTAAACTGTAACATTAACATCCCTGTAACCATATTTTATGCAAATAAAATTATTCTATTCTATTTTTAACAGTAAATTTCAGAAAACTTGTTACTCAAACTCTTCTTTAGTTTAGTGGAGACGTTACGAGCATTTGGGGGGACCATTTATGAAATAAAAGTTACATCTTTACATTCTTAATTTTGTTGATTATTTTATTTATTTATGTGTTGTGTAATGGGCATGAACACAAAATGAAATAAATTACTAAAAATTACTGCAATAAAGGTACGTTTATAACTAAAACATTAAAAATTATGTACTTCTCTATTCCTTTGTCATTACATTATTTTGTATCTAAAATTGCGGAAATACATGTCGATTGCCGCCTAAACTGGATTATGTCAACAAAACATATATTAAGACATACAAAAGTAACTGATCCTCGACAAATCTCCAATACAGATAGCCGAAGACTAAAAATTAAAAAAAAAAAGACATTGAACTTTCATCAAATCGTTAATTTAAATCATACAACACCTCCTACCACGAGATTTTATTAACGCAGATGCTAGCGACCATTTAATATGGAATTTCTGAGGTAGTTACATTACTTTCCGCCAGAGGCGCTGTACAGGATTGCCCAAGCGTCTCCTACGCTAATCTTATTCTTTGCGTGTCGATGGTATTATATTATATATCAGGCCATAAACAAGGCACTTGAACTACGTCAATAAAATCTCTTAATTGACGTTGTGAAGGGTAAAGCTAACTTAAACTACCTTATCTAAGTACTTGTTTCTCCTTGTAGGGTCAACAAAGAACTTCCCGTTTTCCACTACTACTGATGACCTCGTATGTGTTGTCATCGATGATTTTGTATTTATCTTGCCGGTAGAGCTTGAGATTGTGGAGGAAGCGATTTGAACTCTCTTCTCGGATTTTTGTGAGGACTGATGGTAGGCCTTCCGTGGCTGCTTCCAATGCTAGGGAGGCGTAGTACCGTTCCTGGGACGAGGAAGATATTCTGTTAAATTGTTTATAATATGCTTGGTTAGTGTAACACAGGGAAATAATACCGGTTAAATGAGAGTCGAACTCGCGCACGAAGGGTTCTGTACCATGATCTATAGAAACAGCAAATTAATCATGTTTGTGGTATGGACGTCCACACCTATATCTCCCATACTTTAACCTCAGGGAGTGGGGATGCCTGAAAAACAGCGTTACTCCCGTCGAGGCTAACACGATGGTAACACAAGCTGCGGCATTCCTTTATTACACGCTTTTTATATTCTTTTTTTTTATAATTTACTAGCTGTTTCCCGCAGCTCCGCCTGCGTCAAAAAGTAGCCTATGTTTGACCCCGGGTCTTCAACTATATTCATACCAAATTTCATCAAAATCCGTTCAGCGGTTTGGCCGTAAAAGCGTAACAGACAGACAGACAGACAGGCTTTCGCATTTATAATATTATAGTATGGAAGTATGGATATCTTCTTTTGTACCGAATTGTAAAAACTTGTAATTGTGTGACAATAAACAAAATTTTTATTTTATTTATTTATTTAGGAAGCCCCCCTTAAATATTTGTTTTATTTAATTAAATTATTTATTTTTAAAGTAATTACATAACTTAATATTCTGTCAATATTTCAAGCTTCTAGTTCCTATTTACCCTTTGGGTAAGGAACATTAAAAATTTTGCTAAATTTGGAAAGCTACGTTATACGAGAAATTTTGGCGCCCCAGCCGTTTTACATAGGGCGCACTGTAAGTTTCCGGAACTGGCCACTTACATAAACAATATTTAAAAATTTATTGCAACATTTGAAAATATAACTCTTTGGCTGTAGAATGCAGTTTGTTTCATCTGACTGTCTTTTGGTTTTACCTTGTGGCGCCATTTAAAAAATTGTGTGTCTGCATCAACATGGATTTAACTCGGGAAAATTTTCGTAGTATGATTTTCTACGATTTTAAGTGTAATTTGACAGCTCAACAGAGCATCGCTCGGCTTGAAACAGCTTTTGGCAATGAAGCACCATGCAAGACAACTGTTTGTAGCTGGTTTGCAGAATTCAAGCGTGGTCGTATCAATCTCAGTGACGAATCTCGCGATGGTCGGCCGTCCACCGCTGTGACCAACAAAAACATCAATGCTGTGCGCCGTATGATTGAAACAGACAGGCATGTGACCTACCATGAAATTCGCGCATCCTTAGAAATAGGCATGAGTCAAATACAATTAATCCTACACAAACATTTGGGTGTGAGAAAGCTGTGCTCGCGGTGGATCCCACACAACTTGACCGAGGCTCAAAAAACGGACCGCGTCACTTGGTGCAGTGCCATGCTTACCAGATTCAACGAAGGTGCGTCAAATTTGGTGTGGGACATAGTAACAGGTGACGAAACATGGATTTATTGCTACGATCCCAAAACAAAGCAGCAATCGAGCGTATGGGTCTTTCAAGATGAGCCGAAACCAACCAAAGTGGCGCGCGTGAAAAGTGCATATAAGCGGATGATTGCTTCTTTTTTTAATAAAACTGGACACGTGGCTACTGTTGCTTTAGAGAATCGTCGTACAGTGAATAGTGACTGGTACACGACCATTTGTTTGCCGGAAGTTATTGACGAACTCCGTAAAAATAACCGTAAACGCCGTATCATCCTGCACCACGACAATGCTAGTTCTCACACGGCCAGACAGACAAACGACTTTTTGAAGGCGAAAAATGTAGAACTCATGAGTCATCCTGCATACAGTCCCAACCTGGCACCTTGTGACTTTTTTCTGTTCCCAAAAATTAAGAACCAATTACGCGGTCAACGATTTTCATCACCAGAAGAGGCTGTCGAGGAGTATGAAAAACACGTTTCAGAGGTCACCACAGAGGAGTGGCACAAAAGTTTTCAAAACTGGTTTCATCGAATGAAAAAGTGCATAGACGCCAAGGGAGATTATTTTGAAAAACAATAAATTAATTTTGTACCTTTAATAGTATTTTTTCATATTCATTCCGGAAACTTATAGTGCGCCCCACGTAATCGATTGTATTGATTTTGACTGAACGATCAAGATTTCCATTTCTATTCATTAATACATGGCTTTAACAAAAGTTGTGTGGTTAAAGTACCTAATTACTAAATACATACCTAATTATTCATACCACTACATCTTTATATAGGGCGGAATCGGAACTAAGTGCATAAACATAGATATACTTAGTCAATGTTATTGCAGAAATTGTAAATATAGGATATTGACAGTAAGTAAGTACCAGTACTTCAAGGCAAACAACGCGATAACCCGACAGTTAACCGCTCAAAGGAATCATTTAAATTCTAGGTTACTTTAGTGCAGGACATGTCGCTAGTATGATCAAGGCAGTGCGCGCGCTGTATACAACTCCTCGTTGCTTATGGACGCCTGGTAACTTTAATTAATATTAGTTAATAATTATTGTTAATTAATTATTTATTAATTTTAATAAACTTGAATTTTTTTATTGTTTTATTATCTAACCCTTATCAATATTGATTACTACAACAGATAAGTTTTGATTGTTATTTTTAATTTGTGCGATTTCGTTTGCAATCAGGCATACGGATAAAACTAGTGGTGTGCCGATCCTAGGAATTTCAGAAAAATTTTCCCACATATCCTCGGAAAATTGGGAATAATACCGGCAATGTACAATTTGAAAATTTCACATTAAACTACAATATTATAAACATTATCACTCTGGCGAAGCCACAGTATTATGAAAGAGACCTTGATTTCTTAACCGATGAATCTTAACTTTCCCCAAGATACATGGGTCGAAATATGGAGTAAATTTTTGGACCTCCCATACAAAATGTCTCATGACCTAATTTACTATGAGAAGTCCAAATCTGTTATTCATGTTTCGAGCTATGTTCCTTGGGGAAATTTGTTCGGTTGCATGAATGGAGTCACTGGACGATGGGCCCAAAACGACTAAAATTTCACGGTGTATAATCCTATGCCAAAAGCCCAGGAATTCTTCTGAGAGTCAATATCAGACTTGGGACTGGTAGGGATGAAGGTGTGAAAGTATGGTAGATACACAAGGATAACTGGGTAAGTCCCACTCGTCACCACCAGCGTTGTCCCCACTGGATGGGACGAATGTGATTTTTTCTAAAGATAAATCCCATATGTCGCTACTGGGGACCAATGGAATTTCACTTAGGAAAAATCCCACTTGTCACGCTTGAAATGGAAGTGTATTTGTTGCCTATTCGAAGTAAAAATTTCAGTTATTTAATCATATCAGAGAGTAGTATTTCCAGTAAGTAAGTTGCCTAATTGACTAGGCTACTATCTTCGGAAGTATATAACATAGAAGCCTATTCAATTAGGCAAATAAACCCTGTTGATTTAATAAAAAAGTTATAGCTGTTTAATTTTTTAATATTATAGTTTTTTCTTTTCGTCACCCATTGGGTACAACGCTGGTAGTGACAAGTGGGACTAACCCGGATAACTTAGTGGTAAAAATAGTCATTTGATATTCGATGTTTGATATAATTCATTTCTGTGGTAAACTTGTAATCTTTGTAAATTGGACCTTATTCTCAAAATACAGATTGGATTTTGTTTTGGATCCCTTAGGACTGACTTAACTGAACTCCAGCGTGACGTGACGTGATGATAGAGGCGTTGAATGTATGAAATTTCTTTTCAACTGTAGACCATTGGCATTTATGAAATCTTGGTACGCAAGGTCGATTGACATTTTTTCCAAATAAGATATGAATACGCGTAATTATGTCGTCACTGTCCAATTAAATAAAGGATAGGTCTTATTAAGATGGTATAAGGTAAGTGTGTATTTTTTTTTTGGTGGTCAAATTATTTTGGCAAAATTGATTTACTTCGCTTCAAATTACGAATTTTCGAAAAAAATACTGACTCAGTATTTTCACTCAAAAATGTTATATATGAAAAGCTTGGTCAATTTAATTTAAAAACTATTGAGTACCTATACCAACGAAGTTTTACTCAATATTTTTTTATTTATTTAGAATCAGAAAGAAAGAATTATTATGCAGAATCTACCACCAGCAAATATTTATGCCATTATGAATACCTTACATGGTACTTAAGTAACATTAAAAAAACTGAATGCTGGAAGATATTTATTACAGGACTTAGGTAGGTATCAGTTTATATCTGCTAAGTATTAAATAAACGCGTATTATCATACTTAAGAGGTCTATTAATTATACTGATTATTTATTAATATGAATAACATATTGAATACTTATGAGATATAAACTGATTACAAGTCGATAAATAATGATCATGCGCCTACATTACTTACACCAGTCAATATTAACTCGTAATTATCAACCAGAGATAATAAAAAAAATATTTAATATCAAGAAGGGTTAAATAAAGCTTTATTTATTTAGATATTCATTTCTTAGTATTACAAAATTTTATACACGGTGTAAAATGACCATTCATAATATCCGGAATCTATTTGCTAGACCCGTCAATGTAGACATTTCTAATCCGAACTAGGAAATTACCCAACTTGATTAATATCTGATATTGGGTCTTAAGAAAATGAATCGCTAAAAATTTATAGTTGTCATTATTTTATGCGAGATTGGGTGTTAAATGCCTAATAGACGATTTTTATTGATAACAATCCCGCGATAAGCGGTCTTAAATTTTTAAACTAGCATTCAGTAATCTTCGTTAAAACTGTTTACCGTTATATATTTGTATCATTAAGTTACAATCAATAACAGAGGTTTATTTTACATCCTGTATAAAATTAATAATTCGAAATAAAAACTGGTTCTAATAAGCCACCCTGCGGCACTCCTTTCCTCTATAGCACACATAGGATTCTTCATCGATGAGTTTATAAATATCGTTTCTATAATCAGTCAGGTGATCAAGGAATCTTTCACTGCTGTGGTTATGGATCTTGGTGAAGACAGGAGGAAGAGGAGCAGTGTCAGACTCCGTAGAAAGTGACACGTAGTAATCCGCCTGGGAGTTTTGTGAAAACAAATGGTAATGGGGATACATACGCTCCTTATATTTAACTAGGAGCGCTGATATTAACAATAAAAGATGTTATACAACTCGGGAACATCTCGTCTATTACCGAGTGATATGTTCCAGAGTAGACGAAATTCATAAAAAAAAATCCGACAAACCTTTTCATCAATCATAACGCATTGTCCGGCTGCATCATGAACTGCAAGGCTTCAGTAACTGATCCTAGAACTCGATGGCTTAATTTTTCAGCCGTGTCTAACGCTAACCTATCTCAATTCATTCATTTTATTACTCAAACATGAAGTTTTGTTGATCGCACTACACCCACGGGAAGAAACGAAAATGGTAAATTCATAAAACAAACAATCACCTGATCTGGTCCCATCATATGCGCCTGCCGTTTCGTGTATCCCCTGGACGCTCGCTCCTTCTTCTCTTGTTCCCAGTGCTCTGCCATCTGTTCTGATGTAGGCAGTCTGAAGGACCCGTTCATTGATCGTACGTAGTAACGAACCTGGCAAAAGAAGTATTTTTTTTTAATTTATACACGCAAAGAGATTAATTCATAAAAATGAGTCATCATTAATATGTTGTTTGAAAAATAAATGATTTGAGAAATCATTAATTATTAGACTTAATCTGAACTGATTAGCCTATATATGTAAGTATACTCAGTCTTTATCTTATGAATTGACTCTGAGGTAAACACTTTACACAAGCTTTGCATTGTGTTTTTATTTAGTTTTTATATAATGAGATGGTAGATATTAACTCATCTAACTAACTCCATGAATTACTCACGATATATTGTACCATGTAAAGTCACACGAAATCAGTAAATAAAACAAGAAGCACGTAAATTAAATACCTATCCGCAAGTCGAACCCAAAAAAGGGGAAACGTAGTAAGGAGCGGTGATGAAGCACTTAGTGAGACGGCGGATATTGATAAGATGTTTGTAGCGGCACCTAATAGACTAACAACCTCAAGAAATTGTAACATTTAATGTCGCAGGAAGTTAGTAAATATCACATAAAAACCTGTAAATCAAACATGGAGAAGGCGCAAACGTAGTAAGGGACGCCGATGAAACACATCGTGGGGTGGTAGATGTTGACAAGGTGCTTGTAGAGGGGCTCCACGCAGTTGTCTTCTACCACTATGCCGCATGACTCGTGGAGGAACGGGAAATTGTACAGGTATCCTGAACAGAAATGAGTGCAATTTAGTTTGGTTGAATTCGCTGCCACTATTAAGTATGTATGAAACCACATATGGTTAGTGTAACCATATGTGTATGGTTAAAAGTCAAGATCAATAAAACCTTTAAAACCTTGATGTTACAGTTTTATAAGAAGAAATATTTGCTATGATTTTTATTTGACGCGTGATGAGTAGCTTTTAAACAGATCGCTGTTAAGGGCCCATTACAGGTAAATCCTGGAGATTTTGATTATTTTCTTTATCACTTCTTGAAAACGAAGGCATTTTAAAAAGAAACAAAATAACAAAAGCTAGCTCAAAGAGTTAAAGATTTGAAATTTACAATAATTTCCTTGGATAGATGATCATAAAATTGAAGCAAAATAACCGGTTATCTCAAATTATAAAAATCTTTGTAAATCTTCGTATTCTGCTAACTGGGTTTTTAAGCAAAATTATCTGAATTCAGAAAAAGGCTTTATGAATTGAATACGAAAATAGTGATTTAGTTGAAGAGAAACTTACCAGTGCACAGAAAAACAACATCCACATCTTCAACACTGCCGTCTTGGAAATACGCCTTCATACCCTCCAGCTTCACCACATCAGGTTTCTGCATCAGATTCTCAGGAAAGACTGTCTTCGGCTGTTCTTTGAGGTGGTGGCTAAGGAACACCTGTTCTGTTACGGCGGTGATTTCGAAAGCAATGTCCATGCCGGACGGACCGGCCCCGATGACAAGAACGCGCTTGTTGGTGAAGATCTCTGGGACCCTGTAGTCATGACTGTGCATGACGTCACCTAAATGAACAATAACTGGAAATTTAGGATCGCTTTTGCTATCAATAATTTATTATTATTTTGCGAGTTGATAAAATGGCGAATCAGGTTATTTCCTTGTTAAAATAAATGTACGTATGTAAAAACTTTATTGTATAGAAATAACATTGTTACAAAAAAATAGGGCACAACAAGAGGCGGACTTATCCCTGATCTTACTCTTATCTCTTCCAATCGTTCCGAAAATCAAAGAAAAAGAACAGTAGTACATGGGCATCGAAGAGTGTACAGTAAAATAGATACGATAAATATAAATATAAAACAAACTAACTAACTTAACCTAAACCTAAATCAACTCAAGTCCGAATGCTCAAAGTATTCCCTAACCCGGAATTTGAAGGTATGAAGTGAGGACGACTGTTTAAACTCCAGAGGAAGCTTGTTTCATAAACGTGCAGCAGGATTGCAAAAGAGTTAGCGTCCTAATAAATATTAAACGTGTGAAGGGTGAAGATCACACTACCATATTGCACAATCAGATTAGTTTATAACTAAGACATGCATAGAATCTCACTTAGCAGAATACGTTAGCTGTTTTACAAAAGTTTATCTACGAGTATAATTATAACGCAACAATAGCAGATTATTTAGCAGTTATAGGCCGCGCCAAACGTTATTGCGAGTCCGAAGTAAGCTGCGAGTGCTTACATGCGCCGGTACAGTGGCCTACACGTTAGTAGCGGGCCCTTACCGTTTTTCTTTACTTTATTATTACCCAACTGGGTATTGGTTTAACAGTCTATGTATAATAAGTATGTGGGTTTGTACCAACGAAACGACCAAGAAAACGATAACAATAACAGAAAACGATGTTTTTGCAGCCCAATGTACATCAAGAGTACTTAAAACGCGCGTGTGTTCATATACGAATGCAACACTCACACTGAAACCGACAAGCGCGGGGATGTGGTGTGGTGCGCGAGCGGCGGTGCCTCCTCCTCTCTCCGAATTACGTCCCGCTCCCGCTGCTTCCCGCTGACACCCAAAATTCGCTACTGCGACGCGTCTTGCGATCAACTTCGGACTCGCAATAAAGTTTGGCGCTGCCTATACTGCGTATAATGTAGGCTTTCCAATACTGACCTTCAAATTCCTTCAACCCTGGTATACTCGGTATAAACGGCGTATTATAGTGACCGTTACAGACGAATATGTAGTCATACTCTTTAGTCTCTGAGACCCCTGTCCTCAGGTCTTTAAAGGAGACATCCCAGAGCTCTCCTGCGGGACCGGCTTTGGGTTTCACTAATTGAACGTGCTTATTGAACTGTAAACAAAATATGCATAAGCTATAAGTAACAGAAAACCAAAATGAGGTTGACCTGGTCGTATAATACAAGAAAACCACACAACCATAATTACTTCGTATTTGATATAAACATGTATTATAAAAATAGAAAGTTTCTCATTGTTATTTCCAATATTTCTACCAACGTATAGGAAAGTTTCTTAGAATTCCCGACGCATTTATTTATACCTACGTTAATGCTAAATGTAGTGTAAAAAACATGTTTGTCTTCTGCTGAGTTTTAAGAACTCATAGACACTTAGGGCTCTCTAGATTGAGACTTCATTCTTATCCCCAGCTTCTAAACCTGATAGACATGTAATGAGCGGAAACTGCTTTGTACATTACACGGAAATAAAGTCAACTTATGGAAAATAACTAGACAAGATAAAACAGCATCGAATGCTATCTTGATACAATGCCTAATATGGTACACAATATTATTAAATAGATACACGCCATATTAGGACAGATGGAATAAAATCTAACTCATAATAGTAGGCAATATTATAGCTTAAAAATAGATAACACTCTCTTTCTTTTCGTAAATCGTAAAAGGAAACTTAGAAAGGGTTCAAAAGAAGTCTTAAAATTATTTAGTCTCCAACTGATGGCGGATTAGACCAACAAGAGTGGGTTAAATTAAATCAAAATTATGTCTAAAATTCGTATTAGATTTGGGATATGTAGTGCGCAACGCAAATAGAATTTAATTGATTGATAGATAATTTTGGCGTAAGTAGAAACCCCTACTTCA
Organism: Euzophera pinguis; assembly: GCA_947363495.1. Classification (NCBI taxonomy): domain Eukaryota; kingdom Metazoa; phylum Arthropoda; class Insecta; order Lepidoptera; family Pyralidae; genus Euzophera; species Euzophera pinguis. The sequence continues at coordinate 1,585,952 of OX376162.1, forward strand.
CGCGGTTTTCATTAAACATACATACAGTATCACAATGTTTGATATCACAATTTCCGTGTAGGTAAAAAAGATAATAAAATACTTTACTAATGTTACTTTTATTGACGACCTATGTGGCTGACCGCTACTCAGGAGGTCCCGGGTTCGAACCCCGGTAAAGTCAAGATGGAAGATTATTTTTTCGGGTTGTCCTGGGAATTGACGTTTATCTATATATGTATTTGTTATAAAATATAGTGTCGTTGAGTTAGTAACTCATAGCACAAGTCTAGAACTTACGTTGGGGCTAACTCAATCTGTGTCATTAGTCCCAATATATTTATTTATTTTCTGCTTACCTTAACGTGTGGAGTAACACCATGTTTATCCGAGTACAGCTGAAGGAATGCCAACATCTCCTTAGCTGGGAGGTAGGATTTCTCGCTTTCGGGGACTGGGAAGTCCGGGAAGCCCATTACTTCTTTTGGCAGGTTAGTTCTGGAGGGCAAAACAACAATCTATGTTTACTTATACACTCGTGCGAATAAAAAAGTTGTAACAATTGTAACAAAAGACAAGATAAATTTACTGGTCACGTCTAAAATAAATTTGTCCAGGGTGTTTTGTTTTATTGAATTATTACTAAGTAATTTGATATATAAGTTTAATATTATGAACTCAATGATAAATGTCTTATTTGAACAAAATTGTATGCCAGTACTTTTTATTATTTTGTTATCATTAAACTACCACAAAAAAAATTGTATGCTTAACGGTGCGCACAGTGAACTTTGTACCGTACTAACACCCACGCTACCTGTGTTTGACACAATAAATGATTATGATTATGATTACACTATTTTGCTGTCAGTCTACATATCTTAAAGATTCATGACCAAATCCATTGGGAATTGTCACAGGAAAACCAGACTAATAAAATCATGATCTAACGAGAATGCTTAGAATAGCTCAAGGTAAAATGTCATTATAGTCCCGACTCCAAGTCAAGCCACGGTTACCATAACTTGACACAACCAGATCGATACAACTACACATGTACCAGCCAGTGATGGACTCCTCATCGTATAAATAAAAGCATATTATCATGTTACTACAGCAATAATTGATGAACTTGCGTAAAAGTACGGAGGCAATGACCCTGGAATTACAATAAGTAACGTGAAACGTGGAATCTTTTCGATCACTTCTCTTGACCCTCGTTGGGTTGTTATCTTGGAGAAACAATTGATATTTTTGTTATTGCTGGAACAAAGGGAATGTAAAGAATTACCTTGAATATGTGTGATTAACCTTTAGTTATACAGCAAAGTGCGGAAGATTGTTCTTGGGTACCTAATGATTTTGACGGCAATACGTCTGACCTAGTGAGTGACTAGTGACAAAGATTCGGATCTATTTGTCGAACTTGAAAATTTTCAAAGAATTATCGAAATCAATGGAAATATACCCTGAAAACTAATTTTACGGAAATATCCGTTTTACAAAATTTCCAGCGGCACATCACTAATTCAATGAGCTTTCATTACCGATTACCAGTTGCGTCCTCAGCTTACGCTTCAGAGCCTAGGCCTAGCCTATTTAATCATGGTTTTTGATTTGGCGGCACATACTGGTTTTTAAAAAGAATCGATCTATCGATCGCAGCACACTTTTCATGAAACCAGACCAAGAGGAACACGACCCGAGCTGGGTCAGTTCATGGATTTGTTTATCAAATATTTCAAGGTCAAGGTATTTTGTGGTCCAGGATAACCTGGATAGGTACATAAACCTATTGTATTGAGAATCTTCAAATATAAGTACAATTTATTCTCAGGCTCGACTGCCATCAAATGAAATATGATGATTTAATAAATTCTAGGGAATCTTAAGTTCATAACTTAATCTGTGTATAGTTATTATAAACACAATGTCTTTGTAAAATAATGTCTATTTTGTAGGATATTGTATATAAATAGGTTAAAAAAATATAAAGTCCAGGAACAAACTATTCTAGAACTTATGAAATTGTTATTAACAGTTAAGTTACTTCTAATTGATGCTCCCCAGATAGCCCCCGACCTCATTCTACTATCTAAGCTGTGTTGTCATAACAAATCGAAAATATTGCAAAACAATCAATAAGTAGTTGATAGTTAGGACTTCCGAACTAACTAGAAACAAAAGTTATCGTTAAAACATGCACGCAATACAACATAATTTTAGTGACAGTGTAAAACTGCATGCGACTAAATAATAGTGTGTCGTAACTTTTTTTTTTAAATTCAAATATATTTATTTCTTGTTTAACACAGATAATATTGCATGTAAATAAAACGATCATATGCACATTTATTTCATTTAATTAACCTATGTCTATGTGAAAGACTGATGTCTGTACTAGGAATACATGCGCTTACCTCAAACTCTTATACATGCTGGTGTGTATAGGCAGGCCAAAGTCGTCATAGCCGACCTTCTCAGTATATACCCAGGTGCCACCCAGCTGTGCTGCTTGTTCCAGGACATCCACCACAGTGACAGACTCCTTGTTTATGAGGTGGCGTGCTGCGCATACACCTGCGGCACCAGCTCCGATTACACATACACGCGCCATTGCTGAAAAATTAATGAATCTCTTTTGGTTTATGGTAGCCTGGTATCATTTGGTTAATTTGAAAGAGCGCGATAAGTTAAAGATAAAAATATTTGCAAATAGCATGGAGTCTAGTTTATGGCCAAATATTTTTTAGGATGTAACAGTCATGTTAGATCCTGAAATAGGGTATTTGGTAAAGTCAATATTAAGTACTTACGTACGGACGTACAAGTTATATATTTACTATTGCAATCAATTATTTCAACATGGAGAGAAATATTTGATAGTGCTACTGTTGTAATACAACCCAACCTATATTGTCTATTCTTTGATAATACCAAAAGTTTGGGGGACTTTTGGCGGGAAGCTAAAAAGAGTGTGGTTTCGTCAAGTCCTTGTCAAGTCTGAAAGTCTAATCGGTGGTACCTAGTCAAGTCTTGTCAGAAGAATCAGCCAAGTGAAGTGGTAGAAAAACTGCACATGTAGCGATTACTAGGAGCTTTTGGCATCAAGCATGAAAATTACATAAATCAAGCACTGTAACTTCCCAACACTCACGTATATTCTCGAACACTTTGCGAATAATAATCCACCATTATTATGCACAAACACTCAAAAAAACCCAAATTTTGGAAAATAAAATACTGCACCGAAACTGTTCTTTTCAGCTTCCCGACAAAAGTCCATAAATACTATCGAATGTCATAGTTCAAGAGATATATCAATAATTAGACTACACTACAGACGTCTCGGAAACAGTTCTGTAAATATTTTTAATTATTTTGTGTAAACTTCAGATAAGGATGTTAAAATTACTTAGTAACTAATGAGACGACTCTTGTTTACAAGATATTGTGATTAATAGATATCACTGATTGAACTTTTAATTTCCATTAAATGAGGATGTATGTTTAGCCGACTTTAAAAAAGGAAGTTGTAAGTACACTTTTATTAGTTTCACTCTTTATAATGTTAGCGTAGACTTTTGCATAATGTAAATCTATAAATCTGAATTCATATATTACATTAACAGCCGCACTCACAATCGTTAATGACTGTTAAAACAAATTCAGATGAAAAATTCTGAGTTAGAAGGAGATATTTTTATTGAAGTTAGAAATTGCTTCAGTATTCATTAACAACTCTGAGTGCGGTTGTAAAACATGAACAAAAATGTCTTTTTACACAGACAGCATGCTTAGGAATTTTGAAAAAAATCCTCCCTACATTTGTAATGTAATGTGCCTTACCCGGAAATTTTTTGGTAACTTAATCCCGTAAAATTACAATGGGAAAATTCCCGTCAATTTTTCGGAAGCTAATCATCACTGTGTTGATAAACTTTGAGTAAGTTTTGAGCAATAGTGTTGTTTTTGAGTTATTCGTTTTCGAATGTTTTTTATTCGACATTATCGGTTTACACTGAATTCTAAAAATAGCACTAAAACTAGATTCCGAGTAATGTAAGGGTTTGTAACTTCGTACCTAACTTCAAAAAGTACATATACCTTCATTATGACAAGTCGCTAGTCTAACATTGCTTTACAAGATTATGATTTACTTTATGAGCGAAAATCTTTTGGCAAATCCCTAAATATAGAATTTATTAGGATCCTGTGTCGTCGGGATCGGGACCATCATTGACGTAAGAAATTCCACGATTATAGCTCAGTCCTATGTATTGACAGTTTGTATATTTATTACATTGGAAGTGTTGCTTGGCGCACCGATAGTAGGGAATCCTGTTAGAACCGGATTGATTTCCACTGCATAAGATAAATATAGTTAATAGTACCTATTGACCGCTTATCCTAACTTAGTAGTCAATTTTGTTTTTATATTTAACATAACTGGACCAGTTTATAAAACTTTTTTAATGTACACAAGTAATGCTTTTGGTTAATAACTGAATAAAATTTCGAATTGGGTTTGCACAACCATCTAATTAATTGACAAACCAAAACTATATAAAAATATTGCTTCTGTTCTGTATCGATATAGTAGTGTTTAAACAAGAAACATATCGCTGACTACCCACTACTCGTACGCAGATCATGTAAAGGAATACCTATTCATGTTAATAAAAAAAGTTGTTAAAGTTTATCTAAATATTTTCAAGAAAAATTAAATAAAAAAAATAGATATCAAAAATTCATATATTCACACTATATGAAAAAAAAATACTATTACTATACTACTCTTACATTACTATACTATACTACTAATAATACTTATTCACTAATGTGAAAAAAATTACGATATTATGTAGCTTAATATATTTATGATTACTCAATTTCATTAAATTAGTAATTAAATACTTTAAATTGTCATTTTATTTTTATGTCGTTAAGGGAGGAGTGAAGAAGTCTTGGGAGGTCGAGATCCGTTTCCGGTCGCTGAGCCAATGCAGTACGTAATTTTATTTTAAATAATAGGGTAAAAACTAACCTGTTTAAAAAAATATAGCAATAATCCCCAAATTAAATTTCGTCAACAGACAAGGTCACAACACTATCACTGATTATTTCACAATTTTTTTTTTTATTATCCGTCAATAAGTAGAAGTTGACTAGTTGAAGGTTTGTCGTAAAATGCCCGAGAAATCTTGATGGCGCCCTTATATCACGGACCACATGCGTTAGTTAGACTTTTATGGAAATTTGAACTTTAATCTTTTCGCGTTAAAGCAGTTTTTTAAAAGACAATATTTTATTTTTTAATTTCGGTCGCGTTTTTTGGACATTGACTGAAATGACAGTAATATTTCAAAATTAGAAACGGAACGTAGACTTTAGTATGTTATAGTCCATACATAGTTTATGAAAAAATATTCTATTATTATTAAAAAAATAAATTTATTAATTTAAAACAAATATTTTTTATGTCACCTATTAATTTATTATTATCTTGCCTTAGACCTTACTAATAATTTTTATTAATTTTGTTGGAGAGTAAAAATAAATTTAAATTCATTTGTTTTTCAGATATAATAATGTTATCTTACTACTACTATTATTCCAGAATTTGTGTACTGCATAACTGATGATGACGTTAACAAATACGTAGCGAAAATAATTTATTTAGTTCACTGAATTGACGGATTCAACATGTTTACAAAATAAAACATTGGAAGATTCCAACATTTTCATATTGTTTCATAACATCAACATCCCTCAATAATGTCACAGACTAAAATTAAGGTACATGTCATTATTATTTCGCAAATCCCTTCGTCAGGTGACTTGCTTCTCAAGCCAGTTGTCCTAGATAGCTACTCATAAATGCTGCTAGCCTGGTACCAAAATCTAATTGACCCTTGAATGCATACAAATCCCGTATCATAGATGATACAATCTACAACGTGCGTGGGTTCAGCTTATGTTAGTTATGTTATTATGTCGTGTTGCTGACGAAATTAGACAAGCGACTTGCATTAGATGTCTTCCGTTGGAGTAGACGGAAATATAAACAATGTTGTTGTTTCGCTCTAGTGGTTACTAGCAGCTGTCCGCAGTTTATTTCACCCGCTAGATTACTGACTCCCTGCAAAATTTTAGCTTCATTCTTAGATTAAGAAGTTTTTGAAAACTCGTCTTAATTTAAGATGTGACCTTTCTGTAGTACCCTTGCGAATGTATGTTTCTCTAGTATCAAAAACCTAGTTGTAAAGCCGCGCGTCAGCGAAAGTCTTCTTCTTCAAGCGTGTTTCCTAGTTGCGTCCTCAGCTTGCGCTTTAGAGCCTAGGGTGTCCTGTTAATCATGTCCAGGAATTTGAGGTACTGGTTATTAATTACAATAGAGTTACTGCCGTCTGACCTCCGTAACCCTTTTTACAGGGGAACCAGGCTAACAGGAACATGACATGACTACATGAAGGCATTTGTCTGACACAGGTTAACGACAGTAACTATTGCCATAATATATCTATTGATAGCAGGGACCCAACGGCTTAGCGTGCCAGTTAGCTTCAGCTATCCTATGAGCTGATGAAATCAATGAAACGTGTTGCGGAGTTGCATAAAACGCCCCGTAGACCGTAGGCGTCAGAACGAGACGGAGATAACAACAAACACTATCGCTGTTACTTTCTCTCCGGTGTCATCCTGGTATGTATGACGGGTGGGTAAAACTTCGGTGCTACTTCATTGTCACTCACAGAAAGTGAGTGGCATTGAAATCTAATTGAAAACTAATTTTTTAGAGAAACAAAATGTACCCATACATAGGTACATACACCGTGAAATTTTACGTAAAGATACATGGGTCGAAATAAGGAGTAAATTTTTGGACCTTCCATACAAAATGTCTCATCAGGTGACCTAACTTACTATGGGAAGTCCAAATTGTTTTTCATCTTTCGAGCTATGTTCCTTGGGGAAATTTGTTCGGTTGCATGAATGGAGTCACTGGACGATGGGTCCAAAACGACTAAAATTTCACGGGGTATATGTATTTATTTAGTGTATGTAGAATATTGAATTGTTCAGCTAATCGACATGAATGAAGAAGCTACTAACTACGCTAGAACTCTGTGTAAAACGATTCTGTGCACAAAACCTACGTTTAAAGTTGTACCTATATTCGCATATCTGACTTGAAATTTCATACGAAGACAAACTTATGACGAAAATTTAACTTTAGAATTTTATTAAAGACGCTACAGCGTCTCCATTCTACCAATATGATGCAACAACGAATCTCCTTACGCCACAGACTAGTCAAATAGTTAAGAGTTATGAGCTCCTAGTCAACAAAAAACTAAAAAAAATCTTATCGAACTACTGCTTGTAAACAAACCCCCGGTGCAAAAAAGAGTGGTGTGATCATTTTAACGTGTCTGTGTATTTTAGGTACCTACCCATAGGTTTTTATAAATTTTAGATGTGTATAGCCCGACTAGTAGGTATTTAAGTGACATTCCTGTCATCTCAATGTCATCTGCCAAAAAGAGACGGGAGTGAACGTTGTGTATTTTGTGATTTCATAGAAATATTTATTAAAATGGTAAAAATAATATATTTGATGCGAATGAAAACGAAGGATTGATTTCTATTTCAATAAATGACATTGTCAATTTTGTTGTTGACATGACACATATAACATATTGCCACCGAAAGGCGATCAGTAGCGACGCCAATTTATTTTCCTGGTCGGGCTATAGAAAAAATATTTTATTATTTTGATTAACGCAGAGGTCTAACTTTATTCACAGTAGTTCCTTGAATCCTTTGCTCAAGTGTATTATAGCAAGCTTCTATTACCGATTCGTGCGAAACGAAAAAAGATGGGTTATGTGTTTTGACATGCATGCACTTCTTAGGGCCGATTTCACCAAAGTCGGATAGGTCGGATAAGTTTTATTCCGAGCATAATTATGCCATTTACTCTCGTATAATGAAGTAATATTTCACCACCCAGTTAACCCGAGAATATACTGTTAATCTCAATAAAAGACTGTATCTAGAAAAAAATTTTATGCTTAGACAGAGAATTATTAAAGGCTTAGATTAGCCCTTAATCTAAGCGTTTTCTCGGTTGCATCCTACCTGCCTGCTTGCTTCGGAGACCTTATTAAAATTGTTGAAATTGACTAATCGTCACAGAATATCCTGTAAATACATATATGTACAGGTACAGTCAGCTGCAAAAGTGCATGCACAGTTTTAGAACAAAATGTACTAGAAAATATGCGTACACTTTTGCAGGTACCTAGCCGTAATTATTTTTTTTTCGACAAGACATACTGTTTAGTTTGTGGATTCGCCCTTAGATTAATAATTGGTCTCGCGCGATCGACCGCGGAGACCAAATTCGCCATTTCATATTGCGTTTTTTTTTTTCATTTCATTTGCCGAACTAAGGTACCCAGGCATAGGCAGAAAAAATTGATGCAAATTCTATGTTTTTTTTTTCAAGATGAAAGTACAAAATTGACGGAATGAAAGGAACCACAGGGATACACTTGATTTGATGATCGCGTAGTAAATTAATAACTGTAATCGGCAATAATTTAATGTAGTTACATCATCTTCTTACTACCTGAGGTCAAATGTAGTAAATATCGATTAATACAAAAAATGCGACGCACTTCATTCGGATAGGTGCCATTGATGAACTTTATTAACTTTTTAATTGGATGTTTTTTTAAAGACTTGCTTTTTCCGGCGGCTCTGCCTGCGCCAGAAAGTATATTTTATGTGTCTTTCATATTTATAACCTTTCATCCCCCATTTCAACCTCTTGTGAGTTGATTTTTTAGGAAAAAAGTCTGTGTCTTGCTTCGGGTCTATAACTAAGTAGGTATATTTTAGGCATGTTAAAACTCGAGAACTGCTGGACCGATTTGGCTAATTTTGGTTTTGAAATATTTGTAGAAGCTGACAGAAGGTTTAAGTGGTTGAAAAATATTAAGAAATTGCAAGGAAATTGGTAAAAACAACAATATTATTTTCCCATACAAACTATATATCTATCAAAGAAAATTTTTAAAAATTGAGGAAGAGTCCAAATTTTTTCACCAGTTTTACGGACCTGGATACGAGTTAGTATTCTTATTTTTGTTGTCATAAAATAATAAGTACCTACCGATTGAATAAATATAATAATAACGAATTCCAAATGCTGCGTTCAGAAATTAATTAGACATTTTAACCAACTTTCAAAAAGAGTAGGTTAGGTAAATCGGCGGTATTTTAATTTGTTACCGCATTTACCGTGATTGATTGATTACTGCATTCTCTATTAGAGCGATTTTGTTTTGTTTTTTTTGAGGGTGTGGTCTGATAGTACAGACACCAGGGCATACAGGGTCAGTTGGCTCAAGAATTTTTAACTCAAGCTAGCGAATAGAAAAGTTATAAAAGTTTAAAATGGTGAATTGTGTTTATTTGGATGACATCATAGTCCACTCTCATTTTTACAGTAACTTTGATTGTACAATTAAATTACTGTACCGATTTTAATCCGATCCGAAAAAAATATGGGAATTTAAAGGCTAGTTTCCTAAAAAAATATAATTAATAAAATAATATTAGTCCGTCAGTTAGATAATCAAAAAATATTGGAGACGTATTTTTTCTTTTGAAAATTAAACAAAGAATGGTAAAGATATTATAGCGTTCCGTGTGACGTCGCAGTGTGCTACATTTTTTCGCAATATGTGACGTCACGAGCCCTAACTTTGATGCTTTATATCTTTATAATTTATCGCTTAATTGACAAAAGAAAAAATAAACTAGCCTATTGAAAGCAAACATTTGATTTTGGAAGTCGGTTGAAAATCACATAAAACGCTTTAGATATACTTTAGGGTAATAGTTATATATATATATATATATATATATATATATATATAACTATTACCTGTAGATTGTGAGAGTTACTTTATTATCCCATGCAATCCGTTGGCGGGCGTTACGAAGTTCGCTGGGACAGCTAAGTTGATACTTAGCTACATAATCCAGCATTATTATTATATCCATACTAATATTATAAATGAGAAAGTCTGTCTGTCTGTCTGTTACGCTTTCACGGCCAAACCGCTGAACTGATTTTGATGAAATTTGTTATGAATATAGTTGAAGACCGCGGGTCAAACATAGGCTACTTTTTAACAGCTAGTATACTATATACTGATGCATAGAAGTATGGATAAAGAAATTATCGCTTTAGTGAGTGACAGACAGACACCCTCAAAGTATCACGCACGAGCATGACCCCGCGCCGAATTGTAGGTTAGGTAAGTACCTAGGTACCTACACCTACTAGTGAGATCTGGAGCCCTATTTTTGAAATATATGACGTATAATGTCGAACAAAAATATTTCGTTATAGAACGAAAATCATTCGATATTGAACAAACATTATTCGACTTCGATTTTGCGTGAGTTACACGTTTTAAAAATAGCACTCATGCACACACAACCAATAATGCAGAAAAGTAAAACAGAAAAACGGATTTTAAATAACCGGGACCGTTAAGCGTAAATACAAGCCCGTCTGTGCCCGTGGTCTGTGCTAAATATCGTATAAAAAACAAATTTGGACTTCCCATAGTAAGTTAGGTCACGGGATTTGACATTTTGTGCGGAAGGTCCAAAAAATTTACTCCATATTTTGACCCATGTATCTTGGGGAAAGTTGTTCAGTTGCATAAATGGAGTCACTGGACGATGGGTCCAAAACGAATAAAATTACACGGTGTATATTTTTTTAAAATTTGGTACCACATAACTCCACTTCGAATTGATTTTTAAAATAATGTGCTTTTAAATCGGTCACATTGAAATTTTATTTGAATAGATTGCTAAGAATATAACGATACCTTTTGGAGTTGCTATAGTCGGGTAAAAATAAGATTGGACAACGACGTCATCCAAATAAACACATTTCAACGTTTTTAATCTTCCATGTTTTTCAAGTCGCTTGCTTAAGTTTAAAATTGTTTTCTAAGGCCAATCGACCCCATATACTCTGGTGTCTACCCTAAAAGACACTTCTCGAGTAATCGCGTTTGTATTTATTTACGAATACGGACCCGGCTGCAGTACAGAGCAACGCGTCTGTGTTGTAGTCAGTAAGTTTGTATTTACGCGACCGAAAAGGCGATAGGATGAGAGGGAACTGGAGCCGTGTTTTGTTTTGTATCAAATCAAATCATTTATTTGCATAATACATTACATCACTTAATGTCTCGTTGTAATTATGATGACTCACCCAGAACCGATCAGTCTAAAGAAAATAATTCGACTCATCGCCTTTTCAAAAATAGGGCCCCTGACTGTAGATATTGCCCGGATATTACATTCATGTGTGTGTATATTTATACTCGTATCTCTAAAGTATTGGTAACTGGTTCCTACTGCATTGTAGCGGGCGGGGTTATCTAAGAAGTCCTAGGTTCGGCTCTGACCGACCTACTTACAGATCATTCGCTTGCCAATTGCTTGCGTAATAAAAATACGTTTTAGTATGTTGCAAATAAAATAGAGTGAACAAGTGAATGTCGACGAGTGTCAAATTATGTGAAAATCAGACTATCTAGGCCGATCGTGAAATTAGGCAAATCATGAATACTCCAGGTCTCAGGAATCGGAAATTCAGATTCCTGATTCATTAACCAGCAATTTTTTCACTATCTACCTACGGCTCATCAGGTTATTAATTATCAAAAATAACGGATCCCTATGACCTCTATTTTTTATCAGGTTGGTTAAATATCTTAGATTATTTTTGTATTTTGTAATATCTAAGATTATATTTAGAAAGGAATAAGTCAGTATGTACATGCACCTAAATACGTGTTACGTGTATAGTATACGTGGGGCGCACTATAAGTTTCCGGAATGAATATGAAATAATACTATTAAAGGTACAAAATTAATTCAAAATTCAAAATAATCTCCCTTGGCGCCTATGCACTTTTTCATTCGATGAAACCAGTTTTGAAAACTTTTGTGCCACTCCTCTGTGGTGACCTCTGAAACGTGTTTTTCATACTCCTCGACAGCCTCTTCTGATGATGAAAATCGTTGACCGCGTAATTGGTTCTTAATTTTTGGGAACAGAAAAAAGTCACAAGGTGCCAGGTCGGGACTGTATGCAGGATGACTCATGAGTTCTACATTTTTCGCCTTCAAAAAGTCGTTTGTCTGTCTGGCCGTGTGAGAACTAGCATTGTCGTGGTGCAGGATGATACGGCGTTTACGGTTATTTTTACGGAGTTCGTCAATAACTTCCGGCAAACAAATGGTCGTGTACCAGTCACTATTCACTGTACGACGATTCTCTAAAGCAACAGTAGCTACGTGTCCAGTTTTATTAAAAAAAGAAGCAATCATCCGCTTAGATGCACTTTTCACGCGCGCCACTTTGGTTGGTTTCGGCTCATCTTGAAAGACCCATACGCTCGATTGCTGCTCTGTTTTGGGATCGTAGCAATAAATCCATGTTTCGTCACCTGTTACTATGTCCCACACCAAATTTGACGCACCTTCGTTGAATCTGGTAAGCATGGCACTGCACCAAGTGACGCGGTCCGTTTTTTGAGCCTCGGTCAAGTTGTGTAGGATCCACCGCGAGCACAGCTTTCTCACACCCAAATGTTTGTGTAGGATTAATTGTATTTGACTCATGCCTATTTCTAAGGATGCGCGAATTTCATGGTAGGTCACATGCCTGTCTGTTTCAATCATACGGCGCACAGCATTGATGTTTTTGTTGGTCACAGCGGTGGACGGCCGACCATCGCGAGATTCGTCACTGAGATTGATACGACCACGCTTGAATTCTGCAAACCAGCTATAAACAGTTGTCTTGCATGGTGCTTCATTGCCAAAAGCTGTTTCAAGCCGAGCGATGCTCTGTTGAGCTGTCAAATTACACTTAAAATCGTAGAAAATCATACCTACTACGAAAATTTTCCCGAGTTAAATCCATGTTGATGCAGACACACAATTTTTTAAATGGCGCCACAAGGTAAAAACAAAAGACAGATGAAACAAACTGCATTCTACAGCCAAAGAGTTCTATTTTCACATGTTGCAATAAATTTTTAAATATTGTTTATGTAAGTGGCCAGTTCCGGAAACTTACAGTGCGCCCTATGTAGCACCTTTATCCATAAAAAATCTTTAAGTCCAAGGTATCTACCTAAAATATGTTTCGTCTCCTTCTTTCACGTCAAATGTAGGTAAGACAGAAAGAGACAGAACATAATTTAGTTATAGGCATCATAACGAACGTTCTTTTACTATCTTTCCAAATTTGGTTTTACCAAACAAACAGCAATGCGTAGATATTATGTTTTTGCTCTTTGATATTTCAAGGCGATTAACACTCGGTGTTGTGTTTAGAATCAGTCACAACACAACTCACAACTTTACAAGACACTCATAGAACAGCGGCTCGCCTATATTGGGTAGGTTAGTAACTAACTAGACTTACGCACTAAAAAGCCACGGGAACTGGTGACTGGCGAGGCGGAATGAGGAGTAGTAACGATTAGTTCACTGAAACAAATATTGAATGTATTTCTTTTAGTCGCCGGTGGCATCGCGGCGAAATTTGCCGTGGCGAATTGCCCCGTGGCCAGGGTTGTTACTAGGACCAACTTAAGATATTTTGAGTTAATCTACAAGGGTGGCGCCGGTCGATATACTTTGTAGTCTAATAAAAAATAACAAGAGGAATTATTTTTAATTATTCTTATCAAAATTTTTGTATCAAAAACTGAAAAAAGAAAGTTCTCTTTTATTCTGTTCAAAAGTAAATAAATTATAAATAAGCCTTCGAAATCCGGTGGAAGGGGATACCAGCATTGGATGCACATAGGGTGAAATACCGCCATTACCACTTTTGGTTTCGTGCGTACAAAAGAGATACCAAGACGACGTAGCCGACCCCTGATGGCTAAACTCAAATGTAGCCTGTTATATTGGGCTAGACTAGTTTAGCCTAGATGTAGCCGATCTATATATAAATCGGATCCAAGTAGTCTACAGACATTATATAAAACAAGGAGTGTCACTTGCGTGTTTCTGACCCTCAAAAATTTTAAAGGCAAACAAGCATACGGACTGCCTAATAGTAAGAAGTCGTCATAGTCTATAGACACCTGCAACACTTGGAGTATTACATGCGCATTGCCGACCCCCAAACAGTAGGAAAGTTTCAGGTGTCTATAGACTATGACCACTTCTTACTTTTAGGTAGTCCGTATGCCTGTTTGCCTAGCAATGCTCAAGTGACCTTCCAGATGTTGCGTGTGTTAATCGTCTGGTCGTATGCTTGTTTGCCTACTAAATTGTTTAAAGGTCCGCAATGCGCATGTGATCATCCAGGCTGTCTATAGACTACTGTAAATTCTCACCATTAGGCGGGCCATATGCATAGTTGCCTAATCAATTGTTTAAGGGTCGGTAATGCTAATACTTTGTCCGTTTAGCTGGCAGGCCGTACGCTATTTGGATCCTGTCTATATAAATATAGTAAATTAATCGCGAGGTCTATGTCGCGGCGAACAACTAGTCTTATTTGTTGTCAAGGTTTTTCTATCATTTATAGCCTGATTTTTCTGCCTCAACTTAACTTCAGGTGCCTTACTATCAACTCTAATAGCAGGGCAGAAGCGAGTGAGCAAGCGAGATGTCGCCTTACACCTTGTATTGCGCCATCTCTTTTACTCACTCGGCTTGACTTAAGACTTGCTTGACCAAACCACTTTTGTTCAATAATTTTTACTTGATACTGGCTACATACGAAAGTAAAAACCGTATTGAAAAATAAATTGTATGAAGAGGCACAGACATACGTGGGGCGCACTATAAGTTTCCGGAATGAATATGAAAAAATACTATTAATGGTACAAAATTAATTTATTGTTTTTCAAAATAATCTCCCTTGGCGTCTATGCACTTTTTCATTCGATGAAACCAGTTTTGAAAACTTTTGTGCCACTCCCCTGTGGTGACCTCTGAAACGTGTTTTTCATACTCCTCGACAGCCTCTTCTGGTGATGAAAATCGTTGACCGCGTAATTGGTTCTTAATTTTTGGGAACAGAAAAAAGTCACAAGGTGCCAGGTCGGGACTGTATGCAGGATGACTCATGAGTTCTACATTTTTCGCCTTCAAAAAGTCGTTTGCCTGTCTGGCCGTGTGAGAACTAGCATTGTCGTGGTGCAGGATGATACGGCGTTTACGGTTATTTTTACGGAGTTCGTCAATAACTTCCGGCACACAAATGGTCGTGTACCAGTGACTATTCACTGTACGACGATTCTCTAAAGCAACAGTAGCCACGTGTCCAGTTTTATTAAAAAAAGAAGCAATCATCCGCTTAGATGCACTTTTTACGCGCGCCACTTTGGTTGGTTTCGGCTCATCTTGAAAGATGACTGACGCTCGATTGCTGCTTTGTTTTGGGATCGTAGCAATAAATACATGTTTCGTCACCTGTTACTATGTCCCACACCAAATTTGACGCACCTTCGTTGAATCTGGTAAGCATGGCACAGCACCAAGTGACGCGGTCCGTTTTTTGAGCCTCGGTCAAGTTGTGTGGGATCCACCGCGAGCACAGCTTTCTCACACCCAAATGTTTGTGTAGGATTGTATTTGACTCATGCCTATTTCTAAGGATGCGCGAATTTCATGGTAGGTCACATGCCTGTCTGTTTCAATCATACGGCGCACAGCATTGATGTTTTTGTTGGTCACAGCGGTGGACGGCCGACCATCGCGAGATTCGTCACTGAGATTGATACGACCACGCTTGAATTCTGCAAACCAGCTATAAACAGTTGTCTTGCATGGTGCTTCATTGCCAAAAGCTGTTTCAAGCTGAGCGATGCTCTGTTGAGCTGTCAAATTACATTTAAAATCGTAGAAAATCATACTACGAAAATTTTCCCGAGTTAAATCCATGTTGATGCAGACACACAATTTTTTAAATAGCGCCACAAGGTAAAAACAAAAGACAGTCAGATGAAACAAACTGCATTCTACAGCCAAAGAGTTCTATTTACAAATGTTGCAATAAATTTTTAAATATTGTTTATGTAAGTGGCCAGTTCCGGAAACTTACAGTGTGCCCTATGTATAAGACGTAAACGGACGGAAGGTATGCTATTACTTAGCGTAGCACTAACACACACATGCAAAATTATGCAGCCTGGGCTGTATCTAGTCTAGGGTAAGTTGTTTACGACATTGCTTCCCATGATTTCAAAGAATGTATTAATGTTGTGTGGAGTGCATGATCTGAGATCATTAATACGGTATTCTACTCTATTATTTTTAGTGTTCACCGATCCAACAACGTAGATTACAAAATGGCGTCACGGCCAAAAATTGCCACGCGTAGCTTAATATCTATGTGTGAGTGAATGTTGCTACAGGTGTAAAAAAGAGATATCGCCATATAGATCCGAATACGTGAGAAAAGGATAACAACAATTACTTGCTACATAAGTATAACTATTAACTTATGTTCCGTCTTATATGCAGTGTGAAGAGGGCCCATTTGACATCTGTCATAGTTAAGTAAACGTCAAGTTGTCAAGCAGGCCTTTGTCAACGCGCGAAAATAGTGTTCATGTCTGTTTTTGTTTTGTGTGGAAGTTCTCTTGTCTTTCGTTATAATAACTTAACTTGATTATAAGTTAGTAAACAATAACTATAAAATTGTTTATCAACACAGAGGTTAGATAATTTGATGGCCAGTGACTTCAAAAGCTAGCACGAATTATGGACACGGATGATCCACGAATACCGCTACTTGGTAAGTTTTTGCAACACTACTTACGAACTAAATTAATTCTTTGAATTATAAACAGGTTTTAATTAGGGCAATAGGGATATTTTTTTTTGATTGTAGAAATCATATAAATAATGTTATATGTGTTTGTCTATGTATAGGTCTAATAAATCTTACAACTGTAAATTTATTAGTCCATACTAAAGGTACCTACTTAATCTAATTAATTATAACTACTGATATTCGTTCTCTCGTGACTAACTTGATAACTTATTGGCATATTATTACTCTGTTTGTAAAATTGAAAGTATTTTTTTTTACTTTAGTCTAAAAAGCAGGTATTTCAAAAATATTTTTTAAGTACAATATATTTCTATTTAACACATGTGGTACTTACTTTGTAGTTTATTACTAAATGTGAACTAAAATCCTGTGTGTACAAAAAAGTACCTGAGAAAGGCTTTAAAAAATTTTGTTTAAACAATATTAAACAAAAACAGTACTTTTTTCTGTGATAAAAAGTACCCTATGTTTTTTTTTTCTCTCGGTACTCCAAACCATAGATACTAATGAGGTGTGACTGCGATTTCAAGATGTTTGATGTTTGTTTAGTAGTTAAAGTGTAAAGAAGTGACAGAAAAAAAAATATTATTAAAATTATTTTAAATTTATTGAGTTCAATGTGGTGTAGCCCTAGTATTTTTCCAGTTTATAGTTAGAATTAGGATAATATAACATAAGACATTACCTATTTTACAAAATCCATGCCTCGGAAGCCAAATGGGTTTTGATACCATAGGGACACATGATGATTATAATTGATCAATTATTAATATTGAGAAAATTAAAGTTTATAAAAAAATAGTGAAGGCCTAAGGGTCAGTTTAGACTAGGCGTTTTTTTAAATAGTAATTAAATATCAATCTTATTCCATTCACACAAAGCTGAAAATAGTATGCAACATTAAGATCTCATATTATTTTAATGTTGCATATTATTTTCAGCTTTGTTTGAATGGAATAAGGTTGATATAAAATTACTTTTTTAAAAGTGCTCGAGCATTTTTCTGCATAGTCTGAACTGACTCAAAAACGACATAGTCACATGAACTTAAAATTTTTAATAGAAACCTAAAATTATTAAAGGGATGTCTAGAGATTTATGGAAGACAAGCAGGGAGGCTTTTGCCCAGCAGTGGGACATACATGGCAAAAAAGTTTTTTGACTTTAGCATCAATATCATCAAAATGTTTATATTTATAAATCCTTATTCTTATAGTACGCATATAAAGAAATAAAACTGATTTCTCTCTATGAGGTAATAAAGTATAAAAAAAGATAAGTCTATTAACTCTGACTGACTGAGTTTGATTAAGAAGTATGTATAGCAATTTATACTGAACAAATTCTTTGTACAGTATAATCTTAATTGTTTTATGGTGGAGTAAACACTGTTTACTAAACAGTCATGTTATTGAGTTGTTTAACAGCAAATTATTCTAAAGATAATCATAAGGATAATTTTCTAGCTCTAAGACAATGTAATTTAAACTTTTAAAGGGTTTGTTTGTTTGTAATATCTTTATTGTACAAAAAAAAAAACAAATAATTTACATACACAAGCATGGACAAACAATAAGTACAATGGCGGACTTATCCCACTTAGGGATCTCTTACAGTGAACCAGCGTATTATTAGCAGTGCTCATTAGAGCACATCTGCTATCTTTTAAAGCTACTTGCGCCTCATATCCTTCACATTCAATTTCAGGAAGATTGGTTTATTACTATGTCTATAATCACTGAACTGAACCAATTTTACTGAAATTTCACTTACCCATAGCTCAGAAAAGGACATAGGAGTAGAGCAAACCAGTTTTATTATAGACTAGAAGCCCGCCCAGACTTCGTCCGGGTTATACAAATTATGTAGTAGTAGGTTGAAGCTAACCTCTTCATTTAGCATTTCTTTCAAAACCGGCTACATAGATCTCCCTAAGGCCGAGTCAAGTAGTATTCACGGATGAATATCATATGTATTCATCTCATGATGTGATGGTGAATCCCGCCACCAAAAGTATTTATTTTCAAGGAAGATTGAAACATAAAATAATCTATCTTTATGGCTCTATGGGCATATGCCTCAGCCATTTCGGTAGGCATATCAAAATTTAAAAAAAGTAAATGTCAGTGTCAAAGTCAAACTATCGAAACGGTTAAATGTTTGACGGGTACGTCTACCGATGTGCTTTCCAGTTGCTTCTATTCCTGTTATTATTTTGGCCTGTTTTACGGTCCTCCTTAGGTATGCGTCCTCAGCTCCCGGTTCCATGACGCTTTCCCTTCAGGAGCCCTATTTTTAATACAGGTTTTTATTAACTTTAATAGTGAGCTCCTACTACCAGTTTATTTTTGTAAAAGTTTTAAATGAACAAATAATTTGATTTGATTTTTGAAATGTGTGTCGAACGAAAATCATTCGATATCGTACAAAAATTATTCGACTCGCCGATTTTGCCTGAGCCACACTTTTTAAAAAAAGGCACTCCTGAGTGATTCCATTCCTATTATTTTGGCCTGTTTTACGACTGGCCACCTGCTTAACGTCAATCCTCATTGGGAACTCATAATGTAAGCCCACTGCTTTAAGTCCGCCATTTAAATTCTTGGTAATAAAGTTTAAATAAATAAATGTACGTTTAGATTGATACCACTGGTATTAGATTGATACCACTGGTTTTTTCCTCATCGTATTTGACTACACCTAAGCCCCACGGGTAGAAAGCGTGTACTTCGTACCGTTTCGCTACGCGAAGGGATTGTAACACCAACATAATCCGTAATATCTTTTCAATGGAATGTCCGATTTCATTCCCCATTTAAATCCAATGCATAGTTTTAAAGATTGAAGTATACATAGGGCTGTCCTTACACTACTACTACTGTCGCTTTCCTGTCTTTGTTTTCTACTATGTAATGATAGTGTAGACTACTTTGTAATTTATAACACGAAGTTAGAAATTGCAGAAATATAAAACACACTTCAGGTAAACCCCTCTAAGCCGTCATAAAGCTAAGCTAAGTAGTAATTATTCTAATCATTACACCAATTTAAAAATAATAAAACGCTGTGTCAGTTACTTATGTTAAGCATCTTCGTATCTTATTACTAAGGTTTGTTGTACACTAATATATAAAGCTAATCTCTTTACATAGCATAGTATATCTGTACTTACTAGCAAAGGACCCCATTGGCTAAGAACTCTCATTAGTGCCTCTATCTGATGTTAGGTGGCGCTTAAAAACAGATAAAATAAATTAAGTATCTAGTTAAGCAATCAACTTCATCCTCTACAAACAATTCGCATATCATCACTCCTTGTGCTTAAGTCTATTTATTTATCTAAGAACATGTCATCAGCTGCTTCAATAGAAACCCTTGGTATTGTTTTATAAACTGTTAAATTTATTAAGAATTGACACTTAGCATCCTGTAGATTTCCAATGATCGCCCACGCATCCCCACCATAACAAAGATGATGATACGTGAATAAAACCATCTCGCTGCGCGAGAAAAAGAGAGTCTGCATTCGCATCTTAAACTAAAATCATTAGTATTAGAACGTGTAGTTCGGACATTCCGTCCGGCTATAGCGAGTAGTGCGATCCCAAATCATTGCCTACTCATAATTAGCTTTAGTATGATTTTCTTGTATTCTTTTTTCAAAATAAAATATTTTTAAAAAGTCCAGGAAGTTGCAATACTTGTCTGGCGCAGCCGGGGGCGGATTTTTCACGAGTTTCCCACAACAAGTGCGCGTTAACACTCAAAAAACCCGTCGAACCAACAAATAAAATATTTTTGTATAAATAAATAATTTCTTGTATTCTTTTTTCAAAATAAAATATTTTTAAAAAGTCCAGGAAGTTGCAATACTTGTCTACCTACTCGTATCCCTTATTTTTGGCGAAATAAGAAAATGCATTTTTAATAACTAGAAAATGCATTTTTAATAACTAGAAAATGCATTTTTAATAACTAGAAAATGCATTTTTAACTACACTTTTATTAACGTACCCAAATTCTATTACAGGTTGAATAAGTGCTGTGTTTAAAAGCTATAAATCTAATTAATAAATTCTTAAGTTTTCGATAGATGGCGTAATAATGACATTATATATTATGTAAGAGTGACCAAG
This sequence comes from Euzophera pinguis, assembly GCA_947363495.1. Lineage (NCBI taxonomy): Eukaryota > Metazoa > Arthropoda > Insecta > Lepidoptera > Pyralidae > Euzophera > Euzophera pinguis. The sequence goes on from OX376162.1 coordinate 1,606,985, forward strand.
GAGTATAATGCTGCAGTAAAGTTTTTGGGCGCCGGTTGTTCTCTTTGAAAGTGGTGGCACAGAATAGATAATAGAGGTGGTAAACTTTTTTTGAGTAATAATTGGCGTCAACAAGTGATAAAAATATCTCTCCATACTTCTATATCCATATTTCTATTCATATCTATACTTCCATTCTAAGTAATATTATAAAAGGGAAAGTCTGTCTGTCTGTTACGCTTTTGATGAAATTTGGGGTCAAAATTAGACTACTTTTTGACTCAGGCGGATCTGCGGGAAATAGCTAGTATCCTATATCGAAAGTAAACTCGTAAATTCTTACATAATAGTATAGCATAGCTTTCAGTGTAATACAGGCTGTGTCTTCCACTTCCTTCGACAACCTATTGCCATATCAGTTTGCTCGAGGCACGCGAGACATTCGCGCCACGAAAAAAAAACAAACGCGGTCAACCACTTGTCGTAAATTATTAATTGAAGAAATCGTAGTCACAGCAGCGAGTGATTAGTGTCTTTATTGTATTGACATTAAAGTGGTTTTTGTTACGCTTGTGCTAGTTGTGATATAGAGTGAGAATGAGCGGTACAATACTTTGCGATGCGAATATTAGAGGTACGTTATAGTGGAATCCCTGTATGTAGATCGCATTTCTGAAGGAATCCTTACGAAACTTGGCACACGTGTTTCAGATTATATTTTTTGTCGGAGGGTTATTCGATTGAAAATAAAAATAACAATTTCCATCATATTTGAAGGAAATATTGTTTTTCGGATTGTTGTTAAAAAAATAAGAAAAAGTAAAAAAGGTGATAGTTGGTAGGTGGAGAGTTATTTATGGTATTTCAAACGATTTCATTTTCGTAGAAGCATGTCCGCGAAGTCTACTGTTCACAGAACTACTTGTTAGTATTTCAAGGTAACAAGGTAAAGGTATAAAAAGGTTAAAAAGTTGATAATCCAAATTTACGCGACATCTCTATATTCCATATAGAGTAGAGTGTCGGGAACCACATAGCAAAAGCGCTGATGCACTCTGTATGTATTTATGCCACGTGCCTGCAGTTTTCTTATCTAAATAAGTGGCGACACGGGCGACACACATTTTGTTACATATAGAATGTAACAAAATTCGAGTGTGGGGGTGAGGATGAACCAAGCGTGATTCCAGGTTTGATTATAAGTGGCCGTTAACACATACCGGCTTGGAGTACTCTACAGATTTTAATCATCTATACATCTATAAATATAAATAAAATTGGAGCGTCTGTTTGTAATATTGAAATAACCGTTTTTTACTACATGCATATGAATATATATACGATACATGCACCAAAATAACATTTTTTACAATTTTTGTCTGTCTGTCTGTCTGTTTGTTCCGGCTAATCTATGAAATGGCTGGACAGATTTGGACGGGACTTTTATTGGCAGGTAGTTGAAGTAGTAAGAAGTAACTTAGGCTACGTTTATTTTAGAAAAATATAGTAAAAAAACTAAAAAAATAAAGAATCGACTGTTAGGCGGAACGAAGTTCGCCGGGTCAGCTAGTATTTAAATAGGAATGTTGATATATTTATTTCGGTTCTTTTGTTAAAAAGTAATGATCTCCGGTGAATCTCCGGTAGCTAAAAGATTAATTAAATTTAATAAATCTCCTTTTACGTTTTCTAGGACACCCACCTCGCAGCCGTTTCCGTAGGACTGCGTCGAGGCTCTGCAGCGCCGACTCGTGGAAACGACGTGTGCCGATCACAATATGGTTGCCGAACTACTCCTGGGAGTATCTACTGAGGGATATGATTGCTGGTATGTGGCTAAACCGCCTACATACACCGTGAAATTTTAGTCGTTTTGGACAGTGACTCCATTTATGCAACTGAATAACTTTCCCCAAGATACATGGGTCGAAATATGGAGTAAATTTTTGGACCTCCCATACAAAATGTCTCATCACGTGACCTAACTTACTATGGGAAGTCCAAATTTGTTTTTCATGTTTCGAGCTATGTTCCTTGGGGAAATTTGTTCGGTTGCATGAATGGAGTCACTGGATGATGAGTCCAAAACGACTAAAATTTCACGGTGTATAGGCCGCCGCAGGTTCGATCTAGGGTTCATTCATTCATATCGATTGGGTATTATGGTCAATCGACCTTGTAAACCCTGTTGTTAGAGTCAAAACAGCTTTTCGGCCTTTGACGTGGTTCCTTTAACGAGCACCAGATGGCAGTCGGGACCAACTCCTTAAGGTGCCTTCAGAAACACGGAATCATCTTTATTATCAGACAATCAGGTGATTCAAGCCTGCAATGTTCTAACCAAACTGGAAACAATTGAAGTAAGTATGCTTCTCATGGGAATAGAACCTATGCCCTCTATGTCTATGGCAAACGGCATCATAGTAATTATGCAAACAGGTATTTGGTCTATCTGTAAGTAAGTGGTTACTGTAGTATGGACCATCCTTTCAGCTGTTTCGTAGAACTCCGTTGAGGCTCTGCAGTGCTGACTCGAGGAGGAGTCGCGTGTCTGCCGATAACTATGTTAATAGTAAGATAAGTCTGTTATATTATGTGTACATGAATAAATAAATAAATGTAAGTGATCTTTAGTAAGTAGGCTTTATTTCTCAAAACAATAACAAAAGTTTACAAATTATAAGCTTAAGACAAAGCGCAAACGGTCCTGTCTCAACGGCTTAAGAAGACAATTAGGGCTTACATTTAGTAATAGCTATACAGGTACTGAAATAATTGTGTGTCTGTGGAAGCTGGAACGTGTTAGTACATGTTCAGACATACACAATACAGACTTACAGACAGACTACTGACATACATGTATGTATTACAAGTATCTAGGCCTAATACGATACAAAAAGTCTTTCTTCATTGCACCAAAAACACATTACAAAAACACATCAACAAAAACATTGAGGTCCCATATTCGTACCTAGTATATTCTTCAATCTACGTTTTACAGGTATAACAGTCGGCTTGACGTCAATACCACAAGGCATAGCTTATGCGATCGTCGCGGGGGTCCCACCTCAAGTAGGTATTTCCAATGATTATTTTTTTCAAATTATTTTGTCGCATGTATATGATAGTCTATGCCACAGACAGATAATTTCATAAACATTACCTTAGTAGATATTGCAAATTTTCTACTTTCCTTTTCTAATTTTGCTTTATCAGTAATTTTACACAAATGCCTATAAATTACATGACAAAATACGAGCAAGAGAGATGGCGCAATACAAGTTGTAAGGCGACGGCATCTCGATCATCATCATCAGTCATGGTTATACAATATCCCGGTATTTCCTTCCAGGTTGGCCTATACTCCAGTATATTCCCTGGCCTGGTCTACATGATATTCGGCAGCTGTAAAGACGTCACAGTCGGCCCTACCGCCATCTTAGCGGCATTATTGGCAAAATACGTGGCCAAATCAGTGGATTTTGCGTACTTGGCAGCTTTTGTCTCTGGCTGTCTCATTTTCTTGTTGGGAGTGCTTCAATTGGGTGAGTCAGTGAGTCATCAGATTTTCAGACGCAGTCAAGCAAATGGACTGAAAAAGTACATAAATTAATAAAATCGAGATATAAGTTTCGACGTCCTATACAGTGTGACTTTTTACCAGTCAAGTTTTTACAGTATGGTAAAATTTGTAGGTAAAACTTAATTTTGACAGAAGTTTTACGAATAAAAAAATCGACTTCTCATTAGAAATACGAGCTGATTACTGAATTGGGTATTCTACTGAATTTATTTTTATCATTCATATGAAACATTTCACTACCAGAAACGGAAAACAGATATTTTTTTTAAAAATCCGTTCTTAATTTTTTTTTATACAATTAAGTAAGCAAACAGGCGTAAGCATTTGAAATTCAGTGGAAGGGAAAACTGTCAAAAAACAAGAAAAGGATGCACTGTGTGTGCTGTGACGTCACTGCCACTTGGTTTCGTGCGTACAAAAGTTTTCTTCTTGAAAAAAACTCAATTTCAAAATTCAATTACTCCTTAATTAACAACCAATTTTGTTCTTGTTTTCAGAATCGGTTATTTTTTAGTGTACTTATTGTTTCGTATGCAAATATTGCCCAAGTATAAATACACAGTCAAGAAGCCAATTGTAAAAAAAAAAATCAAAATCTTTATTTGTTTCTAAAGAATTGGCTGGTGTTACGAAACCTGTGTAAATCAGCTGACAGGATTTTGGACTTCTTTATGTTTTTTTTATTAATTTTCTAGTTTCAAGGACTGGTGCCTTACTATCATCTCTAATAGCAGGGCAGAAACGAGTGAGCAAGCGAGATATCGCCATACACCTTGTATTGCGCCATCTCGTTCATTCACTCGCTTCTGCCCTGCTTACTCGTATAGAGGTGATAGAAAGGCCCCTCTGGAGCCGTTTTTTGTGAAAAGTTTGACGCAAAATCGGCGAGTTGAAATTTTTTTGTTCGATACACTCCTCCTGAAAACACAGAAAATTATTAGCAGCGATCGGATTATCAGGCGCTAATATACCTAAACTTAATTTTTTTTTCCAAGAAAGAATAAAATTAAGTTACATAAAGTTGTTTTTCGAAATTGTTCAATCCCAGGAATGCTGGTTACTTATTAATTCAGGAAGAAATATCCATATTATTCTTTCAAGGAAATAAGTTTAGGTGTTAAGCGCCCGATTATCCGATCACTAATAATTAGTGAATGAAAATTTCTACCTTCAGGCTTCCTGTTGGACTTCATATCGAAACCAGTTATTAGCGGGTTCACGACCGCCGCCGCGTTACAGATTGGCGCAGCTCAACTCAAGACACTGTTTAGGATCTCAGGTCAGTTGGGTTTATCGAGTGAGGGAGCGAAGCGAGCGAGAGTCTCCATTTCAAGAGGTGTCCATTTTACTTTAGTCGAGAATGTTTGTTAGCTTCGGGCTAAAGGTTCGCATTTCCAAAACGTTCTTGTTAGGTAGACCTAGGAGATGGTCTATTAACTAACCTAACTGTTTTGTGTTCTTTAGAGTGTATGAAGATGATGGAGATAAAGACTTTGTTTATCTGAAAGTGGATTAAAAAAATATATTAAGCAGTGATAGCATCCACTGGGTAGGTTATCAGCAGCGTCCAGGGAGAAACGACTAGTCTTTATAATAAAACTCATTAAACAGTATCGTAGAATATAAATATTAACAACTAGCTGTTTCCAGCAGCTCCGTCTGCGTCAAAAATTAGCCGAATACCAAATTTCATCAAAATCCGTTCAACGAGACCGTGAAAGCATAACAGACATACCAGATAGACAGACTGACTTTCGCACTTAAAATATTAGTACGGACCTGACGTTTACATAATTCACGTTGGTCCCAATCAAATTCCAAAGTCATGTTTAGTCTGTCTACCTTCCAGGATCGTCGGGAGACACCTTCATGTCCGCTTTGATCAACTTTTTCAAGCACATCACTACTATCAAACTTTGGGATACACTTCTTGGTCTGTTATCTATAGTCGCGTTACTTTTGTTAAAAGTAAGTATATGTATAAATGTCCTACATAAATGAGCATATAAAGATAGAATTAAACGTTTGCGTTTACATTAATAAGTTATTAAAGTATTACTAATGAAAAATAAGGCTCGATAAATAAGTGCCTTCCGAAGTACGGAATCGTCTTTAGTATCAATCAGGTGATTCAAGCCTGCAATATCCTAATCATACCGGACACATCTAAACAAAATATGCTTCCCGTGTCAATCAAACTTACAATCTTCGGGCTACTTTACCTCTTGTCCAAGATTTTGGGGGGAAAAAAGTTCATCGTCAATTTTCTATAACCCACCGTTGGGCATTAGCCTCCTCCTGACTACGCTAACCATCTATAAAACTATTCCACAAGAAGAATATTAATGTTTTGGATGATTGTAATGTGCGTGTTACCCCCGTATTCTTAAACATAACGTCCTTAAGGACGTCCTTCACTCAGACTCATTCGAGGGCGCCTTGAGGAAGTCCTCGAACTTACCTTGAAAACGGCATTCTTAGTTGGTTGCTTGAGCAAACTCCAATGAGGTTATAACAACAATTTTAAACATAAAAATTGAAAATTACAAAAGAATAGAGTAAAAAATAAAATAAAATAAGTAAATACGTAGGCCAAAAGTGGCAAAAACCCGTTTTTTATCCACTTTATTTCATTTCAAGGCCGCCTCAAGGTACCTCTCGACCAAACTTATATTTGACAGTTCGATACTCACCTCCAATGAGAAATCATCTCAAGTCAAGGACGACTAATCATACCAATGAGGTCGGGTAAGGTTGAGTCGAGTTTGAGTGAAGGTTTAAGAATACGGGTGTAACCACCCGTCTCAGTTTTGGCCATTAAACAATACTACCACACCCAGGACACATCATACAAGAGCGGTGGGCCTGATATCTATAATGCTTACTACACCGGGCAGAGTTGATTTGCCCTAAATCTGCGCGGCTGGGTGCATTATCTGTTTCGGGTGGAACGGTGCGAGTGTACGTTTGTACTATTAATAATTCAATGCTTACCCCACACACCGTATCATAATCCATTTGGTCTGGTTTTCATTTTTAAAAAGGGTTTGAGGTCAGACGGTACGGTGCTATGAAAGTAAGCTAAGGACACAAACGGGAACCAAGCTCGTACGAAGAAAAGTAATGTATTTAAATAAAATTGTCATTATTTTCTGAATCAGAATCATTTATTTACAGAATACATATGCATTCCAAAAAATAATTATCAAGTTATTAATTAATTTGAACATAATTAATTAATTATTTTCATTATATTTATTTTATATTCTTTTTACTCTTTCATTCATTTCAGAAATCTAAAATACCAGTGACCGATTCGTCTCCAAGATGGCGGGTGGTGACGTCACAAGTTTGGGTCTATTTTGTGCGCGCGCGCAACACTATAGTAGTATTTATAGCCGCAATAATAGCTTATATATTGAAAGTTAAAGGATTGACCCCTTTCGCTCTTACTGGTAAGTTTTCTTAATCAATTTCATATTATTGAACCGTTTAAACAAAACATACAGGTCAATCACATATCCTATCTTTTTTGGCTTAGGACGCATTTACGTTATTGGCAGTTCTCTGGTTGATTTAAGCGATATTCGCTAAATTTCATTAAATGTTACTAGTACTGAAAGATAGAAAAAATCTTTAGTCTCGTTTTCCATACTGTAAAACAACGTACACTTTTAAAATGACCTCAGTCGGCGAGCGTAAATGGAAGGACGTGTCTCGCTTCGCAGAAAAATATTAGAAACAACATCGCTGTACCGATATTGACATACAAGGAGTAAACATTATTTATTCTTTTATTTGCAATAGAATAGTATGATACAGATGTTTAAATTACATAATATCAAACTATCCTATCTATTGATGTCGATGACCACAAAGTGGTGACATTTCTATGTGTAACACCAGAAAGTGGTGACTTTTTCATGTCGAACACCTAAAAGTGGTGACATTTTGAAGTCGAACACCAGCAAGTGGTGACATTTGAAGAAGAGAGAGAGAGAGAGAGAGAGAGAGAGAGAGAGAGAGAGAGAGAGAGAGAGAGAGAGAGAGAGAGAGAGAGAGAGAGAGAGAGAGACTTAAATTGTATGATGGTTATTTTTTGGTTTAATATATTTTAATAAAATTTCCCCCAAAATAATGATTCTGGTATTAATAAACTTTTTATAATAGTTTTTTAAGAAATCTAACGAAGCATAATTTTTCATATTATCAGGAGAACAGAAAGATAATGAGGTCTTTTCTCTTTCATTCTAGGCAAAATCGAAGGCGGACTACCTCATTTTGGCCCTCCTCCATTTAGTACTACGATCAACAATACAAAAATAAATTTTGAAGGGATGTTAGAAGTGTTTGGCGCTGAGGGGTTAGTCATGCCACTGGTCGCCATTTTGGAGAGCATCGCTATAGCTAAGGCTTTTGGTAAGTATTAAATCTAATTATACCTGTCCACAACTCCACACTAATATTATAAAGAGCAAATATTTGTATTTTTGTGTGTATGTTTGTAATGAATAAACTCAAAAACTACTGTGCCGATTTCAAAAATTCTTTCACCATTGGAAAGCTACATTCACCCTGAGTAACATAGGCTATATACCGCAGGCGGAGCTGCGGGAAACAGCTAGTATTTAATATAATGAGTTGTTTGTTTGTACTCTCTGGGAGCGCCAGGCAGATTTAGAAAACCATTTAAAAGGCTTTTGTATTTAATGAAATATTAAAAACATCACTGTCGAATATTTTTGTTTTAATGTCGATGGCTTCCGTAGTCTAGTGTTCTAGGCCTCGAATCGCCCCACCGATTTTACATACTAACTGATAAAATATAATTATTGTACAGATTTTTATTTGCGATAAAACAAATCTTGTTGCGACGCGTAAAAAAATTGCCCTCGCGGATTCGGTTTGGTTTGGTAACTTTAACGTCATTTACAATTACCGCGATCGACATTCCAGGCTTAAATCACCTGATTGTCTGATAACAATAGAATAGAATAAATCTTTATTGATTAGTCCATCACAACACTTGAAAGGTCTTACATAAAATGCGTGACAGGCGTCTCAATAGGTGGCGGCTCAGTGTTACGCTAGACATGCAAGCATGACTAGCACTGATTTTCAGCCACCACCTTCTTAAGAGTCTTCCACAATGAGGTTTCCGTGCTTCGGAAGGCACGTTAAGCCGTCGGTCCCGGCTGCCGTTAGGTGATCGTTAAAGGAAGTACGTCAGAGGCCGAAGAACTCCGACATCAGGGCGCACAGGGTCGATTGGACATGTAACCCACTCGATATGAATGAATGACCGCGATCGGCCTCCATTTTAGGTTCGCCACGTTAGAGACCAATCATTAAAAAAAGTTTCACATTACTGCTCCTTAAATTCCTATGTTTGGAATATTATCCAACTCCTTCGCCGTCACGGCTGTCAGACTGTGGAACGCGCTACCAGAATCAATTAGGAAAGCCTCCAGCCGTGCGGGTTTCAAAGCTCTTGTTTACGAGCATTTTCTCGCACAGCTGAGTGATGTGGGAATCTAGTTGCCACATATGTTGTTTGTTTTGCATTGCATTAATAATTGTATATATTTATTGTTTATGTAGGTATATTGTAAATACGTGTTTTTATTATACTAGCTGTTTCCCGCAGCTCCGCCTGCGTCAAAAAGTAGCCTATGTTTGAACCCGGGCCTTCAACTATATCCATACCAAATTTCATCAAAATCCGTTCAGCGGTTTGGCCGTGAAAGCGTAACAGACACACAGACAGACAGAAAGACAGAAAGACAGACAGACTTTCGCATTTATAATTAGTATGGAAGTATGGATGTAAGTATATGCTATATATATATATATACAGTGCAACCTCGATATAACAAATCGGAGGGGAACAAGAAAATATTCGTAATATCAAGTAATTCGTTGAACTGAGGTTTGTTATGTTGAGGTTAGATTGGTCTAAAATTCGTTATAAAGAGGTAAAAGAATAGTTTTATTCACCTCAATATTACGTACTTATCTTGTTATAGCGAACAACTTCTACTAATAAATGATAACACATTTTTATCAAATTACTATATGTACATATTTGCTATGTATTTAAAAACAATTAGGTAGATAATAAATTTTTTTTCTTACATTAATAATCAAAAAGAATTAACAATGTGGTTATAGTAGCTTAATCTCAATTTTGTTCATTGATTAGAAAAAAAGTCATTGATAGTTGTCTGTTTACCACCGGTATGAGTTATGACATCCAAAGCGCAATCTAATTTCGTGATGGATTTCACTACATCGTCACTCAAACCTCCCTTTTTGAGAAACACAGATTTTATTGTATTCAAAGCATTATAAGCATCTTTTATTGTGAAGTTATGCTCATCAATTTCAACCTCTTTTTCCTCGTCTTCATCCGCTTCTGCATTAGTAACTGGCAACACAGATGTGACGATGTCAGCATCAGTTAGTTCTCTACAGATGGCTAAATCATTATCAAAGGTAACGAAGTCTTCGAAGTCAGTCTCTTGAACGTGTAATTCTTCTTGAACTCTTTGCCAGGTCCTAGCAAGTTCTGCGACTGGTAAATCGTCCTCTTCATCTTCGCATGTTACTTTAAACCCACTTTTCTTGAAGCAGTTTGCAATGGTCTTTTCAGTGACTAAATTCCAAGCTTTGGCGATCATCCACATGGCTTGTAAAACGTCAATTGTAGTTGGTGTTTGACGTTCAACATCAGCAAGAAATCGTCTGACAACTTCCTTCCTATAATGCATTTTGAACCTTTGGATGATGCCCTGATCCAGTGGTTGTAGTTTTGAAGTTGTATTTGGAGGTAAGTACTTTATTTTTATATTTTTCAGGTTAGGAATTTCTCCGTGTGCAGTACAATTATCGATGAACATTAGAATTTTCTTGTTTTTTTTCTTCATCTCTTTATCCAGACTTTTAAGCCAATTGCAAAAAGCATCACTGGTCATCCAAGCCTTATGGTTGGACGTGTAATCTGTTGGCAGATTATTGACATTCTTAAAACATCGCGGTTTTTGATATTTTCCGATGATGAGTGGCTTTAGTTTGTAAGTCCCAGTACAATTTGTTCCCAGCAGTACTGTTAAGCGAAGTTTACTGTTTTTCCCACCATTACATTTATCGCTTTTGAATGATAAGGTTTTGTCAGGTAAACATTTATAGAATAGTCCAGTTTCATCGGCGTTAAAGATGTCTTCGGGATCGTATCCGGTGACCAGCTCTGCCAGTTTGTCTTTCCAATCATCACATACTTGTTCATTAACACTACCACTTTCACCGCATATTTTTCGAAAAACAACCTCGTTTCGTTTTTTGAAATTTTGAAGCCACCCGTTGCTAGCACGGAACCCTTCATGTCCCAATTCTACTGCAAACCGCTGAGCCTTTTCCTGAAGAATAGGGCCTCCGATTGGGATATTTTTGTCTCGGCACTGTTTTAACCACTTTAACACACATTCCTCTACGTCTTTGAACTCGCATGATTTTAATCTTTTACTGTTTACATTCAAACCACTTTCTTCTGAAAACTTATCTTTAAATTTTAAAATTGTAGCCAATGTACTTGCGGGAATCCCGAACTTATTAGCTATGTCTAATTTTTTCGTCATGGGATTTTGGTCAACATAATTAATGATGTTTCGCTTTTCTGCGACCGATAAGGAACACCTTTTACGTTTCTGAGCCATTTTAACTTAAATCTTTAACAATAGTGACGAGCAGAGGTGTTTACATTACTTTCCATCAAAACAACAATGATTACTTTACAAACAAAAGCGTGTCGAAACATGTCGAGACATGAATCACATTATATGATTAAGAGTAATATTATTGGTGGAAACTTTATATAAAGGTTTTGGGTTGGCAAAATTCGTTAATTAGAGGTATGAATACTTTTTCTTGATAGTTGAAAATTCGTTATAAAGAGGTTGTACGCAAAGAATGTTCGCAATGTAAAGGTATATTTTATATTGACTCTTATAGACAATTCAAGGGGATTACGAAGAATTTGTTAAATCGAGGAAGTCGTTATATTGAGGTACGTTATATTAAGGTTGCACTGTATATATATATATATATATATATATATATATGTATTGCATATTATTTTCTTATGCTTTTCTGTTAATTTAACTTTATTTTACACCCACATAAAGCTCTCTGCTTGACCCAAAGGTTGACTGTTAGATAATGCTTTTAGCATTAAGTCCACCTATTTTGCTTTACAATTGTATTTGGTACAATAAAGTTTGAATAAATAAATAAATTATTCAACACACATTTAATTTCCTAGCTGGAAGCAGAACAGTAGACAACACCCAAGAAATGATAGCGGTCGGAGCCTGCAACATGTTGTCATCGTTCGCACAAAGCATGCCATCCACTGGATCGTTTACTAGAACTGCTTTGAACCACGCTAGTGGGGTATTGACTCCTGCTGGCTCGTTCTTTAAAGGTGAGGCTCTTGTTTCTTTATGTTCGCCTGGTAGACTATTAATTTCCATCCACTGGATCGTTTACTAGAACTGCTTTGAACCACGCTAGTGGGGATTTGACTCCTGCTGGCTCGTTCTTTAAAGTTGAGGCTCTTGTTTCTTTATGTTCGCCTGGTAGATTATCAATTCAAAAAATGAATTATTAATTAGGTTAATGACTTAGGTGACAATTCATCCACAAAATATCTCATCCGCAGATGAATTGTCACTATTTTCAAATGACTAGGTGTTAAATCATCCGCAAATATTTCCTCCGAGGATGAGATGTCTCCCTTTTCAACTTGCTAGGCGTATTGTATTTTGCTGGTTCACTAGCAGTCTACTAGTAAGTTGACCAATCAGTACGTTTTAAAAGGAAAGCCTCTACTTAATTTATGTATGCCTAGTAGTCTATCGATTAAGTAATTAACAGGCACTTAGACGTAAATAACATTTTTAAATTCAAATAAAATATTGTGCCTTAGGAAAGATTTTTAATACTCATTAGTAGTCATATTTACATGAGAAATTCCATAGTATAGATTCTGACGTTTAAGTAAGCTATAATGATAGCGATCGAAGCCTGCAACATGTTGTCATCTTTCGCTCAAAGCATGCCATCCACTGGATCGTTTACTAGAACTGCTTTGAACCACGCTAGTGGGGTTTTGACTCCTGCTGGCTCGTTCTTTAAAGATGAGGCTCTTGTTTCTTTATGTTCGCCTGGTAGACAGCTTATTAAGGAAGTGGTCTACTAATTAGTTAATGCTTGCGAGTGGTTTCTTCTCTGGTGGGTTTAAGTTTTCCTGGTAGTCTATCAATTAACTTAGAGGTCGACTGTAGTTGTATAAAGACAGCTATCGGAGCCAAGCAATATGCCGTCATCGTTCGCAAAAAGCATGTAAGCCACACTACTAGAACTGTTTTGAATCACGGTAGTGAAGTTTGAAGGCGCGACTCTAATTTTTTTTATGTTTGCCTGGTAGTCTGTTAATTAAGCAAGTGGGGTACTTACTTAATTGCTCAAAGTGGCCTTTTTAGAGTTTCAGGGATTCACGTAGGGGTAGGCAGAGATTGCGGATATTTATTTGCTACGATCCTTACAGACCTTCTTCGCTTCTTCTACGCATCCCAGTTTTAACTTCAATTTAAACTACATATTGAACGAATTGAATGTTAATAACTATTAAATAGTGCTTTTTGTTCACAGCGATGTTGGTCTTACTGGCCGTAACTCAACTATCCAGCGCCTTTTTCTTCATTCCTCGCGCGGCTCTAGCGGCTATCATTATGGTGGCCATGATGTCCATCATAGAGCTAACTATAGTCAAGACTTTGTGGAGGAACTCCAGTAAGTATATGATATCCTAGTACTTTTTTTTTATAAAGGATTAAAAAATAGCATCCTTTTCGTCCGACTGTGTTTACCAGCCTCAGCCGAGAACAAAGAACGTTTTTATATTGTTTTCTTCGTATTGTCCAGTCAAAATGGTTATGATGTCCAATAAGGCTATTACGAGGGCGACACTGAAAGTCTTTAGAACTGACCACTTGTAACAGTATAATAAAAAAATAAGTTTCAATTTTGAAAATGGAACTCTTTGCCAATATTATTGAGTATGTATTTTATTAATTTGTCATTTGTTTTACGTTTTTATTTGGCGGCAAATTGAAAATTGTCTGTGTCACGTCAGCATGAATTTAACGCGAGAAAATTTTCGTGCAATGATTTTTTATGACTTTCGTTGTCATTTAAGTCAACAAGAAAGTTATGATAGACTTCGATTGGCCTTTTACGATAAAGCCCCATCTCGTACCACTGTTTACAACCGGTTTAATGAGTTAAAACGTGGTCGCACTAATCTCACCGATGATGTGCGTGAGGGACGGCTTTCTACGGCGACGACTGAAGATAACATCACTGTTGTGCGGCGTATGATAGAGACTGACAAAAGAGTGACCTATCAGCAGATTCGGGCAAGTTTAGGCATCGGTATGAGCCAAGTGCACAAAATCCTGCATGAACATTTAGCGGTCAGGAAGCTTTGTGCCCGGTGGGTACCTCACGATTTGACCGAGGCCCAAAAAATCCGTCGTGTTGATTGGTGCCGTGAAATGCTTCAAAGATTTAACGGAGGTGACTCAAATGCTGTGTTTGACATACTTACGGGTGACGAAAGCTGGATTTACTGTTATCCCGAAACCAAAAGACAGTCTGCTCAGTGGGTGTTTCCTTCCGAGGAGTTGCCAACTAAAGTGAAGAGAGGTCGAAGCGTGGGAAAAAAGATGGTGGCCTCGTTCTTCGACATTACGCGACAATTGTTTTTGAGGATCGAAAAACAGTTACTGCAGAATGGTAAGTATACTAACAATTGTTTGCCACTTGTCTTGGAAAAAGTTCGGGAGAAACGACCTCGCAGTAGAATCCTCCTTCACCACGACAACGCCTCGTCGCACACCGCCAGGCGAACGATCGACTATTTGGCGACATCAAACGTGGAATTACTAGGTCACCCGCCATATAGCCCCGACCTCGCACCTTGCGATTTTTATTTATTCCCGAAAATAAAAGAAAAACTTCGAGGAAAACGTTTTATGGACGACGAGGAAGCAGTGGCTGCGTTTCAAAACGCCGTCGAAGAGACCCCTAAAGACGAGTGGGCAAAGTGCTTTTCTCAGTGGTTCCATCGGATGCAGAGATGTATTGACGTAAAAGGACACTATTTTGAAAACATGTAAAAAAAGGAATAACTTGCTAGTGTGCTCAGTTTTTGATTTTCTAAGAACTTTTAGTTTGACCCTCGTATACGTTGTTGTTAGCTAGAGACTACTTTTCTTTTTTTTCTAAGTTCTAAGACCCTCAACCGTGCAGGAATTTGGCCATTTGGGTTACTCTAGCTACAAATATCTCCCAACACCAGCCAGAGTCTATTTAAAAATTAATCATGGTCCTAGATTTGGTTATTACAATTTAGCGAATTCCACCTGACCTACGTAATTACATAACCAGCCGAATAGCAAAATTATCTCAGGTGTTAGATTTTCCAGGCTTCTTAAAGATACACAGCCTAACCACTGCCATCTAGCGACAACAGCTGAGACCAACTACTTAATGTGCCTTCCGAAACAAGGAGAAACTTAAGATTGAAGTAACTATTGACCCACGCACACTGTCAAAAAAGGGGTGAGGTGTCAAGGGACACCCGGATGGAACGAAGTTTTGTTGAACACCACACTGTTCAATGCGAAATAGAAAGACGAAACGAAAATAACTGGCTTGCTTTCTGTGTGTGAGAGAGAGAGAGAGAGAGAGAGACAGAGAAACACGCGCACGCCGCACGGCTTACAACTATAGCAAAAAGTGTCGTTACAACTTTTGGTCTTAATTTTTTCCGTCTAGCCCCTTTGCGCAACGCGCGGTAAGGAACTTCGTTCCAATTAATGCCAATTACTATCTGTAATAGTAGAGTATGGCGTTTCTCCCTCTCATCCTTCGGTCGTTTAAAGAAACAAATGGTAAGTAGTTAGTAAGAGGTGTTTTTAAAGTATTCGTCGTCTGTAGAAATGGAGCTCACCGTGTACGTGATCACCGTATGCGTGGGGGCAGTAGCGGGCCTGGAGTACGGCATCCTGTCGGGCGCCGCCGCCGACACACTGCGCGCGCTACACGCCGTCGCGCGGCCGCGGATACACGTCGCGCAGTTCAAGGTTAGCTCTTGTGGATTCATTGTGCCCTGGTACTTCTAGCGAGGTTCTTGTCGATTGCTGTCGGCGCTGCTAGTTTAGCTATAGGAACGCTTATTAATCAGAGGTAGTTCAAGTTATGGAAATTAAAGTATTGTTCACGTAAGAAAAAATAAACTGTCAAAAAAACTATCTTTTTCTTTTGCGATAATGTTTGTATCGCAAACTGTAGCCCTTGCGAAATCGTGGTACCGGTAATCGATCTACGATGAGCAAAAAGCTACATAACTCGAGAAAAATTAAATTCGAATTATAAATTCTTATTTTATAGAATCATCCGGATCTTGCGGATATTTTTTCGTTAGAACTTAAATTTTCGAATGATTGCTGCGAGCGCTGCTATGCCATTCGAGAGGCAGTAGGTCCTGTGAATTTTACTACCTACAATTTAGTTCAAGATGCAAACTTTGCATAGTGCTGCACGACCTCGGATACAGTTCAAGGTTAGCTCCTGTCGATGCATTCTATCCTGGTACTTGTAAGCCGGTTCTTAGAATATAACGGTTTATTTTGCAGGAGAATCCTAGGGATATTTTTTCTTCGTTAGAAGTTCAATTTTCGAATGATTACTGTGAACGCTTCTATGCCATTCAAAAGATAGGTCCTATGAATTTATTGTTTTTATACAATAGTTAATTCAGGTTATGGAAAATTATGGTGTAAATCCTAGGTAGACGCTAGTACAGCATTCTAGCGGACGCTTCAGCAGACGCGTTGCGACTTGTTGCGACTTGTTAACGATGCATAGCGCTGCGGGACGGCGGATACACGTCACCACGGTTCCTGGTGAACTCCTGTGGATTTATTATATCCTGGTACTTTGTAGCCAGGTTCTTTCGGATATTTCTTATTAATTTATTTAAACTATATTGTATATAATACAGTTGTATAGCACAATAGGCGAACTTAATGCTTAAAGCATGATCTAACAGTCAACCTTTAGGTTTCTTCGTTTAGACTTTAGAAGTACCATTTTCGAATGATTGCTGTAAACGCTGCTAGGCCTAGCTTATTACTCATGTTAAACAGCCTGGCCGCGAAATTCGCCGCGATGCCACCGGCGACTGAAAGAAATACATAACAAATGCACTAAAAAGCCACGGGACTGACGAGGCGAAAAGATGAGTAGTAACGATTAGTGCACTGAAACAAATGCATTTGTGTGTATTTCTATTAGTCGCCGGTGGTATCGCGGCGAATTTCGCCGTGGCCAGGCTGTAAAATGTAGATCCAGTGAATTTTATTGCCTACAATTTATGCATTATTTTATCCCAAAAACTCTGGGTGTACAGGGTCGATTGACCATGACACCCACTCGATACGAATGAATGAACTATCATGTTTTCCCAGGTTGGCAACCAGGACTGCATAACGCTAACGCCACTAGGCGTACTATCCTACGCCTGCGCTGAGTACATAACGCAAGCGATGAGGAAACACGCGTATCTTCCTACGCAGCTAGTCGTGGTAGATGGAAGGCATCTACATTCCATCGATTTAGGAGTAGCTGAGGTAAGTAAGCATTTCAGATGTTCGTTTTAAAGCTTTCTTGTTATTTACACCGTGATATTTTAGTCGTTTTGGACCCATCGTCCAATAACTCCATTCATGCAACCGAACAAATTTCCGCAAAGAACATCATAGTTCGAAACATGAAAAACATATTTGGACTTCCCAAGTAAGTTAGGTCACGTGATGAGACATTTTGTATGGGAGGTCCCAAAATTTACTCCATATTTCGACCCATGTATCTTGGGGAAAGTTGTTTAGTTGCATGAATGGAGTCACTGGACGATTGGTCCAAAACGAACTCAAATTTCACGGTGTATATATCTACGCTTAGGTTTCACGGGTTGCCCCGGTCCTTTGAAAGGTTTGCGCGGGGATATTGATCGTAGAAGGCTTTTGAAGAAGTTCATGTGGTGCCTGCCAGTTTATGTAATTATTAATTAATGTAATTTTCCAAATACCAGTCCAAATTTAACAGTGCGTACAGTACGTAAAACTAAACCTCTTTTAAAAATACCATACAAAATCCGGTCTTGAAATTGCCATACAAATTTTTAAGAGACATCACAACGCTCCTCTAGCAGGTAGGGTTGCCAGGTCGCCAAACCTAATAGCCGGACAGACCAGCCAGTTTTAGTAGTAGTTGGCTAAAACGGCCAGACACCCTACATTATTGAGGATTTTGTGTCTCAGTATTTAAAGCTTTTCTGATTATTACCATAAATCTTGTTAAATTAAATAAAATGTAAAAAGCCTAACAAAAGCCGGACAAGCCGGATACCGTTTATTTTGGCCGGACACGCAATCAAAAAGCCTAACTATGTCCGGCTTTATCCGGACGCCTGGCAACGCTACGTGGAGGCAACAAGAGACTTTAGAGCCGGCATCTTTTTTGCGAATAAGACTAGTGATACAAACAGGAAACGCAGCCAGTATTCTGGGCACGTTGCCTCGCTGCGGCGCGTTGGAAGACTATTTTTATTTGCTTTATATTATTTTTATGTTAAGCTTGTCAAAAAATGTTACGAAGTTAAAGAGTTTGTCAGTAAACTCACTTAAATTATTTTTGTGACATTGATAATAATAAATACTGACATTTAATTTTATCCTGTAATTTTTTTAACGTATTTGTATCTTATTGGAATAATAATGTGTGCTAATATTTAAATGAGTTGCGAAATAACAGACTTCTTTAAAAATTGTGATAAATTTGCAAGCTGTTCGAACTGGCTTAATATGATAATATATTTGTGTAAAACATATGCATTGTAAACTTACCCTATTTTATGGAAATAAATGATTTGATGATTTGTTTGATTTGTCTGATGAACATTAAACACCTTAAATCCGATCATCTGATGACTTGTATGAGATATTGAAAAAAAATTATCGGTTTTAACTTTTTTTAAAATTAAAAGTGGCCATAATTTCACGTAATAAACAGATTGTACTCGTACATGGGAGCCTTCAAAAAAGGGTGTGAAAAAATTCCTTCAGGGTCGGCAACGCGCTCGTGACATCTCCGGTGTTGCAGGCGTCCATAGGCTACTTTAACCACTTACCATCAGGTGGGCCGTACGCCGTTTGCCTACTTAGTTGTATATAAAAAAAAAACTGTGTAAAATTGTGTAACCCAGTCGATAAGATAATTATTTGTTGCAGAATCTATTATCTGTGATATTAGACTTAGAACGTCAACAGCACAGGTTCCTCTTGTGGAACTTCTCTGACAGCCATCAGGCGTTATTCAGGGAATTGAATCCAGAATTCGGAAGTCGTTTCGTCAACGGGCCTAGTATAGACCAACATGTTTTGGGTACGTTCTTGATTAACACTGTTTAAGTATATCTGTTCTCGTTTTGGGGATTTTTATCATATTTTTTTAAAATATTTCCTATTGGATTAATTCATAATTTCGTCCCGTATTAATCTAAGTTAATTTACAATTACCTACATGATTATTCAAAAACAAAAAAAAGGATTAATTTTAAAATCTCTAAATAAGACCATCCATGCTTAAAGTTATGATAAATCATGTAAAAGTAAGTTTCATAAATTACAAAAATATACAAATTATACAGGATGAAATTTTTATAAATTACTAGCTTTGTCCCGCGGCTCCGCCTGCGTCAAATAGTAGCCTATGTTTGACCCCGGGTCTTCAACTATATTCATACCAAATTTCATCAAAATCCGTTTGGCGGTTTGGCCGTGAAAGCGTAACAGACAGACTTTCGCATTTATAATATTAGTATGCATAAATTATGCCTTTTTTTAGTGTTCATTAATTATAAAATCAAGTTTAAATGAACTTTTAGTTAGCGAATTTAAGTTAATTTCATTATTTTTTATATATGTTTGCAATTGTTACACATAAAATTAAACTGTTAATATTATTTCCAGGTCTTGATTTAATACGAAGAGGAAACGGCTATTAGTTTGTGTCATTCATGTAAGTCATCGAATTATAATATAAATATACAGTACCGGGCACGTAAGTTGACTAAATGTAAAAGAGACAACCATGATTAAACACCGTGAAACATTAGTCGTTTTGGACCCATCATCCAGTGACTCCATTCATGCAACCGAACAAATTTCCCAAAGGAACATAGCTCGAAACATGAAAAACAAATTTGAACTTCCCATAGTAAGTTGGGTCACGTGATGAGACATTTTGTATGGGAGGTCCAAAAATATACTCCATATTTCGACCCATGTATCTTGGGGAAAGTTGTTCAGTTGCATGAATGAAGTCGTCGGACGATGGGTCCAAAACGACTAAAATTTCACGGTGTATAGGGAAATGTATGTCTGTCCCGCTCACACGAGGTCAATTTATTTGCCGCTATAATAGCTACACAAGATGCCATATAGAAAATTATACTACGTATTAGTGTAAGGCATAGTTCTTCTCTGTACTAACAGATGTCGCTGTATCGAATATTTTAATTATTTGGTGAAATTAAAATCTCAATCATTAAAACATTTTTTTTTACTTTCGTCCAACTACAAGCGGATGTAGTGCTTTACTTAATGTATCAAATTTTGAAAGATAATGTGTAATGTTGTCAATAGATGGCGTTAATGTTTTTTATAGTCGTAAGGTTATTACACTGGAAAGTTGCAACATTTACTTTATAAAGTTAAAATACCATTATTAAACATCTGTGCTTTATTTTATATTAGTATTTTATTTTATAAAATTTATGAAATAATAAGAATAAATGGTGTACTTTATCATATGGCCCATATTACGTAGGGTTTGTGGTCATATTGTACATTTTCGAATGTGAAATTCTGTTGTCGAATGTTTTCTCAAGTTAATTTGTTACCTATCGATAAGTTTGTGTGCTTTAGGGTCAATTTCCACTGCAAGAGATCTTTTTTAAGGTAGTTCTCTTTAAATTAAACTATTTTAATACGGTTTTATCGCGTTTATTACTTATTTATTTACACCTGACGTTTCAAACACTTTACAGCGTTCATGGTCGCAGGCAGACTAGTTCTCTTTTTTTGTTCTAATTTAAGAAACAGAGGAATTTTAACTTTATTTTCATAAATATAAGTCGTATAAAAGCTTTATATATTGAATTTTCAAGCGACTCTGTTTTTATAATTATGTTAATAAAGTGAATTTAGAAAAACTAGTAATTTTGATCCAGCACCTTTCAGAATGTTGTTAATTTTGGATAACCAGAAAAGTTTGGTGTTTAGTAAGTTTAGAATTCAAATTTCATTTCCATCGATGATTTCAATTGATGCAATAGATGGTTTTTTGTTTTCTGTAGAGAACAACAAACATTGCTTAGATTAGATTAAATCTCAACTATACCATATTATTTTGAAGTTTTGAAACAAAAAAAAAAAAATTGTTCAATATAACAAAAAAAAAAAACAATATATTTTAATTCAAATAGTCCAAACTTAACTCCGTTAAATCGTCAAAACTAAAGTTTGTCTCAATGGAAAAAGACAATAATGTAAACAAATATGGCCGCCTGACATTGAAACAGGGTTGGGTTGTCGGTGGTGTTTTTAGTGAAAATGATTTGTGGGTTCATTGAGGTGTGAATTTGGAGGAATTTTAATAAATTGCCATTGTTTACATTATTTTCTTTTTCCATTGAGACAAATTTTAGCTATATTATTGTTTATATTCAGTGTCTTTTGTCTGAAGGTTTTAATAAGTATCCAGTGAGTAATGGCCCTAAATAAATAAATGGTATAAATAGTGAATAAGTCGTATGGAAGCAAGTCTTTCAGAAGTGAGTGCTAACATTCCAAATACTTAGATTATATAATAAAGGAATTTAATAGGTAATTATTATATTTTTATAGCTTCATTTGTTAAGCAAGTTTTGCCGTAAGTTGAAATTGTGAAAAGAACATATTTCGTCGTAGTAATAGACAAAAATTATTATAGTTATTGTAAAATGGTTTTCATGTTATGTAATTAATATTAACCCCCTTTATCATAAAAATTGATGAACGTTCTATTAAGCCTAAGTTAACTATATTATGTTTTGTGTCGTTCTTTCACGTCAAATATAGATAAGACAAAGGGACTAAACATATTTTAGTTAATGTAGGCTTAACAAATGTTCGTTAATTCTAAGAATAAGGGGGTAAATATATTAATGTTATATATTTATGCCAAAAATCTTAAGAAGTAGTAAATAATATAACATATATAATATATTTATATTGTTGATTTATATTTTAAATGATAATATTTACTTAACAAGGTTAAAGAATTTTGTTTTGTTATTCATTCTATATTATTGTGATATAGAATTTATGAATATTAAATTGGTTACGGTAACCGCTTCCCATTAAGTTTGCCTACTTGATAGTATAAATAAAACCTAGTTACTTAAACATGTGCAAGAATTTTGGTGTAAAAGTTGGATAGAGCATTAACTACAATTTACTTTTTGTCTATTCTACACACCCTATTGTCAGAATTCTTTAGAACCTCCTTTGGAACCTTATTTTTAAAAAGAATGGCTCACGTGAACCCGGTTAGTCGAATGATTTTCGTTCGACATATGATTCATTCATTTCAAAAATTGTGGGTTCTTGATATGGACCCGGCCAAACGAAGTACGGAATCGTTTTTACCGGACAACAAGATGTTAACCCGTTTAAGCTATTTAAGTCTCCCTGAAGGCTTACTAAGATCTCTAAAAGCAGGGCGACTACGAGTGACCGAGTGAGATATCGCCCTACAGCTTGTGTAGCGCCATCTCGCTTACTCAATCGTTTCTGCCATGCTATAAGAGATGGTGACAAGCCTTCGGTAATACTAGAAACAACTTAAAAGTAGTTATTCGTCTGTTAAATCCTATAAATACTGTATATTTCGTACGATATTTACATTCAATGCTCCATTCAACTTTTATTTTAAGTTTATTGCTTATTAATTCAATCAAGTCAAATGTAGTTACCAAATGTTTATTTTGTACGTTAAATTTAATAAAATAATATTGAAGTTATGTGTTAGTATCATTTACTACCTCAACCAACCCTCAGATTGGATTTGAATGAATTAAAATTAAGTTGAAATTCTAAAACATACCTTAGTTATTTTAATCTATCTTCTTCTATCTATACTAAAATAAAAGAGTAGAATCGACGTGTCTATTACATTTATTATTGTGGCTAGAAAATGAGAGGGAACGACTAAAGATGAATAATAGATAACACAAAAGTTACAAAAATCAATCTTGTCTGTCTGTCCGTCTGTCTGTCTGAACACGCTAAACTCAGGAACTACTAAACAGATTTTAATTTAGTTTTCACAAACTGATTGGCCTTAGCTCTCGGCAACATCTAATTTTTGCTTCATCAAAATCGGACATCGGGAAGTTATCATCATTAAAAAAATAATATAATCCCGTGATAAAAATTTAATTGCGAAGTAATAAGTGGAATACGTAGGTAATCCAGGTGATAAAGTTTTTTCGGAATTACCTTACGGCCTCTGACATGGTTCCTTTAGCGACCGCCAGATGGCAGCCAGGCGGGACCGACGACTTAACGTGCTTTCCGAAGCACGGAATCCTTAGATTAATAATTGATCTGACGCGGAGACCAATTATTAATTTAAGCACGGAATCATTATAGCGAGTGTTGCAGAATTTGGCCATAAAATACTGGAGGGCAATCGCGCTAAATGGAAAGACGTTAACGTAACCAAAATCTCGCCCCTGACGTGGGATCTTTATTATGACTTCAGTCATTCTTATAGAGTGGGGTTACAAGGTTAATTTATTTATTTATTTATTAAAACTTTATTGTTCCACAAAGTACATATATACTTATAACAATAGGCGGACTTAATGCTAAGAGCATTCTCTACCAGTCAACCATTGGGAGAAACGGAAAGATAGTTTGGCGCAAAAAAGTTAATCTACCCTGCACACCCTGGTGTTAGTTTTTTTTCGGAGACGCCTTTCGACCTCTGACGTGGGTTCTTTATTATGACTTCAGTCATTCTTATCGAGTGGGTTACATGTCAAACGACCCTGCACATTCTGGTGTCAGAGTTTTTTGGAAACGCCTTTAGGCCTCTGACCTAGGTTCTTTATTATGACTTTTCAGACATTCTTAGAATAGAATAGAAGAATAGAATATATCTTTATTGAGAAAGCTATCACGTAAGTACAGCAAAGGTCTTAAAAACTCTAACGTTAAATGTTTACTAACGTTAGTAAACATTTGTTTACAAACATTTGATCACAAATGTTAAAAACACCATATGTACAGTATGCTCGTTTTGTGGAAGTATTTAAGAAATTATAATTTTAGTGGTTCAAAAGAAAACAAAGACAAAAAGATATTTGCTCAGATTATATATCAAAAGTTACAATTATAGATTGTTTAAACTGTGAGAAACTAGTTAAATATATCTAGATCAGCTTCATGGTCTTAGTATTAAAATCAGGTTAAAAAGACAAGGCAAGACAGGAAATGAAAGGAAGTAGCACTGGATAGAGATAAGTGGAAAAAAGGAGAGAATAGGAGGCTTTTGCCCAGCAGTGGGACATACACAGTATAGCTATTTATTTTAAGTGAAAAATGAAAAAAGTAGTGTAATTAAAATGTGTTCAAAAAAGGAACAAGGACTCGTTTCAGCCGCAGTCAGTCCACTGCTGGACTTGGGCCTCCCCGTTAATTGAGGGTTGTTGCCATACTCGCCACGCTTAGCAGGCGGGTTGGCGAGCGCAGTTTCAGCGGCTTATCGTACTTCCGACGCTGCTGCCCATCGGATGTATTCTTAAGCTAAGAAAGGGTGGGAAGTGTTTGAGTTTGGGGAAAGGATGAGATATTAGGATGTTATGATTCGGATGGACATGGGTTGACTCAGTAGCAGCTCGAGTAAGTCGGGCTCGCGTACCCGTGTGCAATGTATCCAAGCCATCGGACAGATGCTTGGAAATAACACCCCTGACTAACAAGGACTCAATCCATACTAATCCATACTAATATTCTAAATGCGAAAGTCTGTCTGTTTGTCTATCTGTTACGCTTTCACGGCCAAACCGCTGAACGGATTTTGCTGAAATTTGGTATGAATATAGTTGAAGACCCGGATTCAAACATAGGCTCCTTTTTGACGCAGGCGGAAATAAATAAACAGTTGATTGAAAAAAAACACACTATATTTTGTGATTTCTTTTGTTGAGTAAATCTATGACATATTCGCCAAATGAAATATATGGCGCCTAATCAAAGCATTTTGTCTACTAGGGTCTCATAATAACGAGTGATCATTATATACCACAAATCAGGATTACGACAATTTGAGCGATACAAATTGTCGTATATTTATCGGATTATTTGCGAAACATTATAGATGTCGCGTGGAGATTGCGCGCCATTATTCAGACGGGCTTAACTCGCTGAATTTTAACTGGGAGACGCAGGAGGAGCGTTCACTTTGACTTGCACGGTTAGTTACTTGTCTTGTGCAGATAGATAGATATACACTTTATTGTACCAATCACAAAGAATAAAATTAAAAGTTATACATTTAGAAAATTGAGTACAAAGGCGGACTTATCGCTATTGCAATTTCTTCCAGCCAACCTTAGGATAGATAAGATAAAAAGTGAAAACAAACAAAAGGCGGTACAGTAATAAAATACTAAAACTATCATCCTTACATAACAGTTAATAAATAAACCTACAATCAATTCATACATACTATACCTTTAATGAATATATACATATCATATACCTACATACAACATACAATAATAAAAATATAAGAGAAAAATTGACTAACGATGAGCAAGATCAACTTCAATTGAAAAGAGATAATGTTTTCTCACTTGATTTTTGTCCAGTTGCATTTTTAGCTTGCGCTAAAGTGTAGCTAAAGCTAGGAGTGGCTATTTTTGAAAGTATGACCCACGCAAAATCCGCGAGTCGAATAATTTTTGATCGTGATCGAATGATTTTTGTTTGATATCGAACGATTTTTATTCGACATACGAGTTAGGTTCAAAGATAGGGTTTCGGAACCCAGAGTATGTTTTAATCATGATCCCTGATTTAGCAGTAGGCAGTTATTTCAATGGTCTGTCGTCTGATCTCATTTTTCCGTCTTCCATTAATCTTTTTACATGGAAACCAGTCCACTACAATCATGATGTTATTTAATGATCACCAGATAGCACTCGAGATCGACGGCTTAACGTGCCTTCCTATGTACGGAATCATTTTATAATCAGGTGATTCAAACCTGTATGGTGAGGATCGGAGGATGGATGGACTCAAACCCAATGAGTATGCCCCCATTCGGGAGCGTCTCCCCCGGGGCATACGCTACCCTAGCCAATCTGGAGATCCTTGAATCATCGTTTAACCTGAAAAATGGGAGTATGCAGAGGATACACGCTGTCAGTGCGGAGAGCCGGTGCAAGCGATGTCGCACCTGCTGGAGTGCCCCATGTGGCCTGCTAAGTGTACCAGAAGCGATCTTATAGGGGCGATAACGGGTGCGACTCAGGTGGCTGCATACTGAGCACATAAGATTTGAGTCATCGACACGATGATGAAGAAGAAGCCTGTAATTTTCTAACCAAATTGGAAACAACGGAACAAAATATGCTTCCCGCGGGAATTGAACCCGCAACCTCTGGATCTTCCAGTAAACGCATTAAATAATGGATATACAATGTTGCCACCAAAATATGATTGCAATCAGTTCTTAATAACGCTAGAGCAAACTTCCCCTCTTTTTGCCCTCATTTTTCCCCTAACCAAAAAAGGTCTCGACAATTCTATCAAGGAACACGTGTGCCAAGTTTCATATGGATCCGAAGAAATTTATGTGCACGTATAAAATTTCCTAATCTTAAAGCTATCTTGTCAAGTTTAAAAACTGTCCAAACGAGGCGCGAAGACGAAATCTTAGCTTAGTATTTACGATTTAAAATAAATGGTTGGGATCGGCGCGAGTCGGGAAGCGGCGGACTCAAATTGAGGAGGTTACCGCTAAACAATGCCTTTTGAAATATTCACAAAAACAAGCCTAGTCGAAGTTTCTAGAATTTAACATTTTCTAGGCTGAAATAGGACTACTGCCCTCTACTAATATCAAATTACAATTCTTGGGACAATCTAGTATGAAAGAGTGGGGATGGCGTCAGACGTAAAGGATCACGGCGAAAAAATATTTAACTAACTTTATAGCGTCTAGAAATGTTATATGGTTAAATGGTATAAACATAATTTTCTGCAATTTTACCAAAAAAATACTATTTCGATTAAACATTCTGAAAAATAATGCAATTTAAGGAATTTGTACTCACTGCGGTGACCACGGGAGATATTTCCTTTATTTGATGGTTGCCGTTGGTACGAATATTGAAGGTATCCATGTCACGTCACAGTTGTCACAAATGTTTTCTACCGGTAATTTTGCTCTTATCTCAAAAATCTTGAAAAGTTAAACAGAAATATATTATTTTCTCGGTTTGCTTAGACAATTTTTTTTTTATTGTATTCATTCAACAATAGACGCTTTTCATATTTTCGATAGGCTTCCGATTTGAGTCGACTATTTTGATGTATCTGGCGTCTGCTGTAATCCATTGGCAGGCAAGTGTGAAGTAACGAGACGACATGATATCCATCCCCACTCTTTCATACTAGATTGTTCTATCCCAAAATCACAATATCTTTGAGGTGTGTAGGCTGAGCCCAAATGAGGGTCATGGCTGTCGTATGCATCTTAAAAGATTGGCGAATATTTGAACCCAATTAATGGTTATTGAAAACGATAAAAAACGACATGGGCACATGAAATTTACGCTGTCTATAAAACCGAAAAGATAGTGCTATGACAGGACAGACCTTGCTTTGCAGAAGTTAAAGTTACAAGTAAACACTTGCCAAATTATTTTGCATTCTTTCGCCATTTAATGCAAATATTGCCAACTCAAAGAAACTTAGATTCATCCTGTTTTTCTCTAACTAAATCAAACCATATTTAACTATACGCATTGAAAATGCTGCAAAAAAAAGATATAAATATAAATATCAATATGACGATTGCATCTGTAGTACGACTAAGAGTGATATATAGTTTTCTCCATTTCCCTCAACCCAGCATATGACCGAATTATATCGCAGATATAATTCGGTCAGATAGGCATATAAACATATCGCTGCAAAATTACTACATTGGCGAGAGCAGAGCAAAATTATCCGCTACCATACCACGCCATACATATTTTAATCCCATGTTTACTGCTATTGTAAGGCTCCGTTCACATTGATTTAGTTTTAAAATAAAAATGTACACTAGCTGGTTCACGCGGCTCTGCCACCGTCAAGAATTGACCTATTTTTGACCCCGGGTCTTGAAGTATATCGATACCAAGTTTCAACAAAATCGGTCCAGAGGTTTAGCCGTGAAAGCGAAATAGATAGGCAGACAGAGCGACAGATAGACAGATTTTTCGCATTATAATTTTAATTTTCTATCTCAAGCTCCTACCTCCTTCGGAAGGCACGTTAAGCTGGTCTCGATTGTTATCGATAGAATGGCAGTCAGGCTGTGTGTGTTTAAGTAGATAGCCTAAAAAAACAGACAGTGTTGGCTACTAACACCTTGGGTCATGTTCCTACCATACATACCACATACCTACATTTTTACTACTAAACAAATTAATTGGTACTATGTCAGTAAAACAAAACTACATGCTAGATTAAAACAAGAGTTCAATAAAATGAAAACTATTCCAATAGGTCACACAAACGACGTACATTTAGTGCACTTTCTAAACCATCTTATTTATCATATACTAGCTGTTTCCCGCAGCTCCGCCTGCATCAAAAAGTAGCCTATGTTTGACCCCGGGTCTTCAACTATATGCATATCAAATTTCATCAAAATCCGTTCAGGGGTTCGGCCGTGAAAGCGTAACAGACAGACAGACAGACCTTCGCATTTATAATATTAGTATGGACTAGCTGTTTCGGGCAGCTCCATCTGCGTCATATAGTAGCCTATGTATTCAACTATATATCATACCAAATTTCATTATAATCCGTTCAGAGATTTGGCCGTGAAAGCGTAACAGACAGA
The DNA here is from genome assembly GCA_947363495.1 of Euzophera pinguis. Taxonomy (NCBI): domain Eukaryota; kingdom Metazoa; phylum Arthropoda; class Insecta; order Lepidoptera; family Pyralidae; genus Euzophera; species Euzophera pinguis. The sequence continues at coordinate 1,635,903 of OX376162.1, forward strand.
CAGATAGACTTTCGCACTTCTAATATTAAAGTATATGGATAGTATAAAAGTATGGATTTAAAAACATGCAGACAAATTGAATAAATCCACAAATGTGATCTGCGCCTTACTGCGCCTGTAACATCGAGTGTCTGTTTGTCAGTGCGATCACGTACTCCTTAATTTACGAGGGCTGCAACTCGCGAAAACATAAAGAGGGAACATGCTGACTGTGAGTCCTGAAAGGGTCTGGATTTCAGGAATTCTGGAATTCTTCAGTCAATTCTGTGACTGGAGTTGAGTATTGTTTTATTTATTCAACACTAGCTGTTGCATGTTACTCTGGGTCAGTTTTCGGGTAGAAATGCTTTTGTTGTTAGTTCTTTTCAACTAAAGAACTATTTTAAAAATAAGTATACACCGTGAAATTTTAGTCGTTTTGGACCCATCGTCCAGTGACTCCATTCATGCAATCGAACAAATTTCCAAAAGGAACATAGCTCGAAACATGAAAAACAAATTTGGACTTCCCATAGTAAGTTAGGTCACGTGATGAGACATTTTGTATGGGAGGTTCAAAAATTTACTCCATATTTCGACCCATGTATCTTGGGGAAAGTTGTTCAGTTGCATAAATGGAGTCACTGTCCAAAATGACTAAAATTTTACGGTGTATGGTGCCACACTAAAGGACCGTTCACACTGACGCAAATCCCGCTCGCCTGGCGGGACGTCCACAGAAATGAGCATCGGTAGAAGTACCGTAGCGTGTGCCAAAGTTAACTGGCCCACTAATGTCACTTCTATATGTTCTTATTTCTATGGCGGTCCCGCCATTTGCGGATACAAAGATCTTCGTCCAAGCATGTTTTCCTAGTTGCGTCACCTAAGTAGCCTAGAGTGCGCTGTAAGTCATTAACCTAGATTAAACGGCACTGGTTATTACAATGGAGCGACTGCCGTCCTATCTCCGTAAACCTTTTTACAGGGTTAACCTTTACCCAGACAAACAGAGAAATTACACGAGGTGTGTTAGTGACCAATACTGCCTTTAGACAGCCTGAAAAATTCTGACAGTGTTGGCTACTACACACGAAGACCTTGGGTCATGCTCCTGTTGTTCTAGTTTCCCTGTAAAAAGTGTTTCGAAAGTAAGAAGGCAGTCGCACCATTGTAATTACCAGTGCTGCCAAATCTAGGGCCATGACTTACAGCGTACCGTAGGCGTAAGCTGACGACGCAACTAGGAAAACACGCTAGGATGAAAAAGTTAGTGGCCAATGCTGTCAGATTTTTTAAGGCTGCCTTAAGGCATCTGACACAGCCTTACGACTGCAATCTATTGATAACAACCGGGACCAACGGCTTAACGTGCCTTCCGAAGCACGGGGGAGCTCGAGACAGAAAACGCCATCAAATGGCAACCAATACAATACGGGCCCGTCTCGCCGTAGCTTGACATGTGCATTCTATGCATACGCGCGTTGCGCTCGGCTGTTGTGCTTCTTATGTGGATGGAAAGATCGGCTAGAGGAGATTAGGCTGTTCACGTCTGCTGCATGCATTCCAAAAGATGCTGACTGCCTCCGTTGCATTTGCCTTAGAACTGGAATTCGTGGGTTCTATTGCCATAGTAAGCATACTGTGTTTACGAGTAGTTGTTTCCAGTTTAAGATATATAAAGATGATTCCATGCTTCGGAAGGTACGATAACCTTACTATCTAATGGCTGTTGAACGAAACACGCCAGGCCGAAATGTGATTCCAAACAATTCTGACACAAAGGGTATACAAGGTCGATTGACAATGTAATACAACATATGAATGAATCCCGAAAGACGAACCTAAGTATATTTTAACATCCTGGGTCCCAATTGATGGGTATAGAAAACGGGGAAGATCTAGATCGTAGATGGGCTTTAAACTTCAAGTTAGTTTACAGTACTACAACTGCTGTAAACGAACTTGCAGTGTAATGTGCAGAAGACAGCGTAATCGTCAGCCATTTTGCCCTATCTTTTAAATTTTGAGTGAAATAATAAATTCACGGTAAGAAAAACCAACATGAGTGACAGTTAAATTATCAGTAATCCCGACTCTTGTCGTCGCAAATTAATCCACATCAAGCAATAAGCAAGACGAACGGGGCTCAGCCAAAAATCATAATTTAACAGTAATAACCAAAAAATGATAAAACGGGGCCCCGTCACGGTGCGCGCATGAGCGAATATTTAACTTGAATGTTGTCTTCTAATGATTTAATTGCGAGCGGCGGTGACAAAGTTTTTCGGACGGCCTTAAGGCCTCTGATGTGGATCCTTTGACGACCGCCAATTGGCAGCCGGTAGGTACCAACGGAAGTACACATTTATCATTATAATACAATACAATGAGTTGTTTCTTTATTTTTTTTAAATAATTATATTCTAAAACCAAATGCACAATAGTGTTTATCCCAGAAAGAGATTGAAATTATTTATTAAAGTGATTAGTAATAATTTCCGTGCTTTACAATGGATTCGGAGTACATGGAATCGATTTACAATTCAATCATGCAACACCGGTTTTCGAGAACATCAATACGATAATAATGTTATAAATATCATCAGCCATTCTCATACTCATAACATCGAAAAACTTGTGTGGTCTCCGGGTGAAGAATAGACCACCCTTTAGCTACATGAAGATTTTCTGACTCGAATCGGTGAATCGCATGATTATCCTTCGTGTTCGAATGATTTTATTCGATATAAACGTTAAGTCAAACGTTTTTGATTTGACATGTGAGTTAATACATACATTTCAAAAATAGCATACCTGGCGTTGCACGTAAGAGGAGAGAAGAATGAAAGTGAAGTCACAATTTTTCCTATTTCGGTCTTGGTTCAAGCTACCTGTTTTGAGAGCAACTAAACGATTACACTGTCTAATGTTTTTTGTATATATTTTCTCATGCGTCTAGTAGTCTCTTGCCAGAATAACGTCGTGGTGCAATAAATTCAGATTAAGCGATCCAGTCCGTGGGGCGCGCCGAGGTTTTGATAGAAATCTTTATGTAGTTATGTTATTTTTACTTTTTTTATTAAATACATACATACATAGTAAAAATCTGCTGGGTTTTGAACTGTATCCATACCAAATTTCATGAAAGTCGGTCTAGAGGTTGAGCCGTGAAAACAGCCGTGACAGACGGTGAGATAGACAGACTTTCGCATTTATAATATTCCGGTTGTTATTATACATAGATGACGGTCGTTAGACTTTTTCAGATGGCTGTAAGTAGCCTGGAAAAATCTGAGAGTGTTGGCCACTAATACATTTTGGCTCATGTTTTCGCTAATAAATAGATTAATTGGTACTATGTAAGCAAAACAAAATTACATGCTACACCAAAACACGAGTTTAATAAAATGAAAAATATTCCAATAATAGTACTTAAATCTTTAAAAAAAGTCGGAGGAAGATAAAATTGACCCGCCAACCAAAGCGGTACAGTAGGGGGTCATGTTTTTATGCCCCTGATTGTACATAAAGAGCATAAACAAAATACAGAATAATAATTAATAAATGGTGGAGGCGGGAAGTTGTGAAGAGCAGTATTGTCGCTGTATTTTATTTTCCAAAATTTGTATTTTTTTAAATGTTTGTGCATAATAATGGTGGATTATTATTCGCAAAGTGTTCGAGAATAAGCGTGAGAGTTGGAAAGTGATACAATGTTCGATTTATGTGATTTCCTTGCTTGTTGCCAAAAGCTCCTGGAAAAGTGCAGTTTTTTTACCACTTCACTTAGCATAATACTGCTGACTCGACTTGACTTAACTACTGACTTGACTTTAGACTTTCTTGACTAAACGACTTTATTGTATAATTTTTACTTTTTACTGGCTAAATATGAAAGTAAAAGCTATATAAAAAAAGTGATACAATATGATGCTACCTGGCGGTCGTCATAAGATAAACGATAATTATTCACACCAGGGAATACAGGGTTCATTGAGCTCACCACCCAAGCGTAAAATGTCTTCTTCCAGACACAAAAACATCCTTCAGGGTTCGCAACGCAGTCGTGACACCTTATGCAACCTTTCATAGGTCACGGTAACCACTTATCATCAGGTGGGCCGTATGCCTGTTTGCCTAAAATCACAGATAAAAGTACCAGGCGTTCATGATCTGTAAGGAGTTATTGCGCCAATGACTTCAGTTACGGGCAATCCGGTCTGTTTACACCTATCTTTCATTTGGTATTGAATCACTTGTTTTATTCCCGTGTTTTATTATTGTCGCATAGGTGCAGCTTGTTCCTCTTGCACCCAAATATTATTTACCAAAAGAATAATTTGTTAACTGGGCATACTACTAATTTTATTTTCATCATCAATACGAAACATTTCACTACCAGAAACTGAAAACAGAAAGATTTTTTTAAATTCGTTCTTAATTACGTAAGTTAAAAGCCTTTGAAATTCGGTGGAAGTGGAAATTGTCAAAAAAACAAAAAAAGGATGCACTGTGTATGCAGTGACGTCACAGCCACTTGGTTTCGTGCATACAAAAGAAATAGCGAGACGTCCACACCACGCTCTCACTTTTCTTCTTGAAAAAACTTTGAAATCCAATTACTGCCTTAATTAACAACCAATTTTGTTGTTGTTTTCAGAATCGGTTACTTTTTAGTTTACATATTGTGTCGTATGCAAATATTGCCCAAATATGAATACAGTCAAGTAGCCTATTGTAATTTCAAAAGTTGTTATGATAAAAAGGAAACGAAAAATTTCTGCTATTTTCTCAAAGCCATAATTTTCGTAGATGCTCTACGACATGCTACGAGTTGCTACGATTGGCTACGACATTATGCGAATTACAAAACGATGCTATCTGTTGGATTGGTGACAAAAACTCGATAAGGCAAAAAGGCAAAATCTTGATTTAGTAATATAATTATTTTATTAACCTATACCACTGCTGGACAAAAGTCTTCCTCCAAATTTATCTCCGTTTCGCCACCTAAATAAGGTAGATATTTTTTTTCACATTTTCACATATTTTTTTCTACTGAAAGTGGTTTAATTTTATGGTCTCAACACACTGTAGAAAATAGGCCAGTTGTTTCAAAATAAACCCGTTAAGAGATTAAAAAAATCCTTGTTTGTTGATTCTCTAGTTTGTGTCGAATTTAATAAACATAAATAAGTTTTAGTTTTAATTTCGTAATATTTTCAATGGTTTTTTTCGCCAAAAAGTCTACTAAATAATTATCACGCGCGTATGAAAAACTTCATATTACTTTCACCCCCCATTACAACACCTTGAGGGCTTTGATATTAAAATAAGTACATGTTTGACCTCGGGTCTTCAATGTTATCTACGCTAATTGCATCAAAATTGGTATGGCATTTTTTTCTTGAATTTGCTCTAAAAGTACTAGGGCGACATAACCAACGAGGATAAAACATATGGGCGCTTGAAGAAGATTTCTTGTTACTGCCCATGAAATGTTTATGGATATGACAAATCCTGACGACTTTAATCCTAGTTCCGATTTTATGAAAACGAATCGGTTTGAGTTTTAGAATCTAATATTAATATCGTTACTACTGGTCTGATTTTCCTGTACAGAGGGTTACGGAGGACAGATGGCCATCGTTACATTATCCTTCGTGGTCCAGTGGATTGTCCAGATTGCCATCTGGTGGTCGTTAAAGGAACCACGTCAAAGGCCTAATGGCACTTTGGTACAACTTAGAATCCAGGATGTACAGGGTCTATTGAGTAAGCGATCCTTCGGTAATGAACTACAAAATTTCTCCTAGGAACTCAAATTTACCTTTAAAGCATTTTTCATCTCAGCCTACATTTTCAGGTCAAAATTTCTCAACTCAAGAAAAAGCTGTTTATTTATTTCACTTTGATATAATATGTAAATACTACTTCGAGTCCAACATAAAATATTCCAAAACTAAAAATCTCAGACCAAAATGTACTCTTAAGATATTCTATTTGAAGTCGCCAGGAAATGTTTGTTATCTGTATGTGTTGGACGATGCTCAGACGAACTTTGAGGTTCTTAGAGAATTTTAAAAGGATACAAATTAATTTTCCAAAAATACAACAAGTTTTTCTTTGCCCTGAAATTAAACTAAATGACGGAACTCAAATGCGTGAAAAATTAAATGGAAGATAAGTTGAAGACTCGGGGTTAATCATTGTTATCATTTTTTTTTTCCATTGAGACAAACTTTAAGTATGCTTCTTAAACATTCGCGGAAATATTGTCATTACTTTTGAATAAAGAACACGCGAAGTATCATATTTACGTAGACTAAAAAACCAAAAATTGGCGGTAAATCGGAGTTCGTTGTTATTTTGTTAATAAAGTTAAATTTATTATATAAAAGGGCCTTTTTTATTTCCTTGCATTTTTTCAAGAAAAGCATTATATATGCCTCGGTCGAAATGGCAATTGCCTGTCTCGTATCATTGAAGTCCTCGCCTGCGGCTCGGCCTTCAAACTCATACTCGACCTGCAATTGCCTATTTCGCTGCCTTTGCAATAATGTACTAATTATTGCAAAGGCAGCGAATAAATTCGAAATTTAAGAAACACACAAGTGTTTTCTATTTCCGTGGTCTTTTATAAAATAAATGTTTACGTTTCCCCATTCAATAAAGCTTATTTATTATTAGCAAGTCAACGAACCGCGTACTCGGGTGTCATGTCTTTTGAGCCGCGTCACCAGGACATAATGAATGGAGCTCGCTTCCACTCGATATGCCAACTTAATCAGATGACTCCGCAAATATGTGTACTGGTATCTAATCTTTATATTTATTTTTTACTAGCTGTTTCCCGCAGCTCCGCCTGTCTGACTACGGGTCTTCAACTATATTCAGACCAAATTTCATCAAAATCCAATCAGCGGTTTGGCTGTGAAAGCGGAACAGACAGACATACTTTCGCACTTATAATATTACTAGCTGTTTCTTGCAGCCCCGCCTGCGTCAAAAAGTGCCCTTTGTTTGACCCATATATAGATAAACATCCAAGACTCTGGCCAATCAGGAAAAGATGATTTTCCATCTTGACCTGACCGGGGATCAAACTAAGGACCTAAATTTTTTTACGTTATAAATTTTAGGTTAAAATATTTCGCAGCTCGTATGGGAGTTAATACCAAAATAATAATAGAAACTGCATAATAATCCTTTATCGTTTTGAAACATTGAATTGTTTTGAAATTTCATTGAAGCTGCCGTATGAATTTCTACAAAATTAAATTTCCGTACAATTCCCAATAATCCGTGTCATATTGACTTTATTAATGTTTCGGCGGAATTCAATTTCAAACGACATATTCTGGGGCCTTATTTTTGAATGTATGACATAAATGTCGAATTAAAATTGACCGATATCGAACAAAAATTCTTCGATATCGAACGAAAATCATTCGATGTAGAACAACAATTGTTCACTACGCCGATTTTGCGTGAGTGACACTTTTCAATAATAGCATTCCTGTTCGGCGGACGTGGTTAGTCAGATAACGTGACCGATTAGATTTGGATTTCGGAAATAGCAACAAGTGATGTCATTATTTTAGTATGTGCCTTTAATGAGCTCAAACAGTAGTGTTTTGACGATGCGTCCTACGATTTCAATTTATTTAAATCGTAGGATGGAACAGAAACCTTAAAATCTCCGAGGATGGTTGCGCTATCATTCTACGAAGAGATAATCCGCCTAGATAAGTTTACATGATGGGTGCATACAAATTATCATTTGTTTAAACCCCACTGAAGAAGAAAAAGAAGGATGTAACATCCTCCTTTTTTGTCTCGATATGTACCCATCATTGAGAAAGAAACATTTAACTTTCGTATGTATGTATGTAAAAACTTTCTTGCACAGAAAGAACATTGTTACAACAAAATAGAACACAACAAGACTAGACTTATCCCTGATAGGGATCTCTTCCAGTCAACCCGAAAACCAAAGGAAAAAGAGTACATGGGCATCAAAGAGTGTACATTACCTACTAGCTAGGATTAATAAAAATGTAAAACTTGTGTGCGGTTTCGATACTCTTTGGCACCCAGAAATCAAAGAAGAACGGAAAAGAACGGTATTCATAAGATCCAGGAAGCTGATAATGAGGTTGTCAAATGAATTGACATCTTCCAGTTTTGTATTTGACTTTGCTGCAATCATGCAATACACCATTCGTAAATAATAATTATTCATATACGCTAAGAGCATCGTTCCTTTCTCAATATAAAATACGTATTCTCACTACTCACGAAGATCCACCTACTCGCATTTCTCTGCGCCTAGTACCAAAATAAAAGTTCGGAAAGAGTCACCTCAAAATCGGCGAAGTTGGGAGTTCCGTAGATGTTAAACTTGTATTATTGTGTTCATTCATTGTAATTGGCAGAGTTTGTTCAGTTACAAAAGTTACAGCGTCGTGGGAAATCATTCGCGATTACTTGGTTCGCCAAAAAATGGAATCTCGTCTTTTATGACATCTTCTTTACTTTTGTTCTCCTGTGCTATGAATATTTTTGGAAAAAATTTCTTTAATTTAATAAAGTTTTGTAGATTAATCAATTACTTCGAAGTTATTCGGAGAGGTCAGGGATAATTATATTATAGTCGCCGGCTGGAAATATGAAAAAGTATCGAAACCGAGAGTAGAAATTTCCTTTCTCATTGCACATCGGCTTTTCGGCTTTTTTATCTCTGTTGCACTTACATAATTATTTGAACATTTTTGCTATAATTATAATGGTGCTTTATTTGCTTATGTGTACTGTATTTGACAAATATAACACTCCAATCAACTTTTAACAATTCAAAGCACAAAAATTTAAAAATACAAAAGAATAGAATAAAAAATAAACAAAGTAAGTAGTTAACTAGGCAAAAAGTGACAAAAACTGATTTATAACCACTTTCGAGGCCGCCTCAAGGTACCTCTCGACCAACCTTATATTTGACAGTTCGATACTCGCCTCCAATGAGGAATCTCCATAAGTCAAGGAAGCTAAGTGACGACTAATCTTAACAATGAGTTGTAGTAAGTTTGAGTCGAGTCTGAGGAAACGTTAGAGAATATGGGGTAAGTGTACGAAAGTAGATGTCTATTTGGCTGTTACGCTCACAGCTAGAGTAGTTTTATATGAGGTAGTATGTAGATATAATGATACAAATTGATACAGTTTCGAGAGGGGATCATTACCAGCCTCTCTTTACAGGGTATTGGAAATTACGGCCGCGGCTCAAAACTCGGGACGAGACATTGACATACAAAATAAAGCGTAAGGATGCGATTAACGAAACACCACCAGTTATTTTTACGGTGCAAGGAAACACTGACAGTGTTTTTTATTCAAAATTGTTTAATCTTCTCCACAATCTAAGTATACAGTATAGATATAGGTAATATGCCAAAGTTACAGCATCGCTGGAAATTATTTGCGATCATAATCTTTTATGGTATGTTTATAAACTCCTTACTAGCTGTTTTCCGCAGCTCCGCCTGCGTCAAAAAGTAGCCTATGTTTGACCCTGGGTCTTCGACTATATTCATACCAAATTTCATTAATCCGTTCAGCGGTTGAGTCGTGAAAGTGTAACAAGCAGACAGTCTGACTTTCGCAGTTATAATATTAAGTATGGCAGTATGGACAGACATAGGTAATATGCTAAAGTTACAGCATCGTTGCGAATAATTTACGACAACTTCCAAGAAATTGAATTTTATCTTTTGTGTCATGTACAACCTAATTATGTATCAAGGTATATGTGTGTGTATAGCACAGTAACTGTGGGACTGATTGATTGTTTAATTTTCAATTGGTATGGTACCACAAAAGGTGAAAACGTTAATGGGATATTTATCATCGATGAAAAATGGTACACACTTACTTGTGCTAGAAAACTAGCTTCATCACTATTGTGTAATAATAATGCATAAAATGATTCGGAAGGTAAAGCGGGAAAATCTAATACTCGTAAACAAATTTATAAATTCAGGATAGGAAATTCAAAATGTGCCGGGCCTATCCTTATTTGAAATCATGGAATGATGTGGTTTTGCGAAAAACATGTATGTTTTAATGGGTTCATGGTTTATTGACGATGATTGGATTGCCAATAATTATAAGATGGTTAATTACGTGCTTGTGTGGTAAAATTTTAATTAAAATAATTTATTCATTTCAGTGGTTATGCGATGTACTTATGAAAAATAAACCCTAAAATATATAAAAGTTTTATCTTTTAAGTCTATCATCATCCTAGCGTGTATTCCTAGTTGCGTCGTCAGCTTATGCTTCGGAGCCTAGGGTACGCTGTCTGGCGTCTGACCTCCGTTGACCCTTTTTACAGGGACACCAGACCAACAGGAACGTGACCTGAGGTTGTTAGTAGCCAACAGTGTCAGAATTTTTCAGGCTGCCCTAAGGCATCTGACACAGCCTCACGACTGCTATCTATCGATAACAACCGGGACCAACGGCTTAACGTGCTATCCGAAGCACGGAGGAGCTCATGATAGAAAATTTCACTAAATGGCGACCAATCCAAAGTGTTCACGTCATGTCGTCGCATGACACGCGCATTCGTTACGGATACGCGCTTGACTAACGAGCTCCTCGATATATATATATAAAAAAGTTTTATCTTTTAAGTGCTAATATGTAATTGACCATATTTGTTGTTACAACTTTAAACATTTAAGTTGACCATCGACACGCAAAAGTAGAGGAATCTATATCCATACTAATATTATAAATGCGAAAGTCTGTCTGTCTGTCCGTCTATCTGTCTGTTACGCTTTCACGGCCAAACCGCTGAACGGATTTTGATGAAATTTGGTATGAATATAGTTGAAGACCCGGGGACAAATATAGGCTACTTTTTGACGCAGGCGGAGCCCCGGAAAACAGCTAGTATTATAAATGCGAAAGTCTGTCTGCCTGTCCGTCTGTCTGTCTGTTACACTTTCACGGCCAAACCGCTGAACGGATTTTGATGAAATTTGGTATGAATATAGTTGAAGACCCGGGCACAAACATAGGCTACTTTTTGACGCAGGCGGAGCTGCGGGAAACAGCTAGTAAGATATAATTGACTTATACATTTGTTTTTAAATTTTGTTTTGTTAAAATTTAATAAATTATCGTTTTGTCTAACGCCACGTATGATTATTTATTTAACAATCTTTAGGAAACGAATTATTTGGTGCAAAAGCACAAAATAAAATAAACCAAATAGTTAAATGTACAGCACACGCCATGACAATATAGCAAAATATCACCTTGTCTGAAAGTACATTTCTCAAAAGGGCCTTAAACATTTTTATATTAAAAAAACTGTTTTCATAATGAAGATGCTTCATGAAAAACGTTGAAAAACTCGTAAATGGGTGAGAAAAAGGCTGTGAATAAAGACTATCAATTAGGAAAGGAGAACCAATCAGCTTGAAAAAATGTCGGAAATCTTAAAAGGTTTGCGAGGGGGCGTGTTTTTTTCCAAATTGGTATTTAGTATGCGAGCGCACGGTTGCCCAAGATAAGTGCTTGGTATCGATTCATTGGATTTTATTAGACATTTTAGTACACGAATACATTTTGAGAAAAAATTAAGGATTTTTTTTGTGATATTTACTGAGTGTTTATTAAATTTTAAGTGCGTTTTTTCTTCGTTTCTAAAGACTAGCGAAATATTAAAAGGAAAAGTAGGACCCTGCAGTCATATGAATTCCTGGTAGTCGATTCTTGAAAAGCGATATTCTCATTCGGTCACCATATCGAGTGGGGTACATGGTCAAATCGACCTTGTGCACTCTGGTGATGGAGTTTTTCGGAACCGCCTTTCGGCCTCTGACGTGTTTCCTTTAACGATCATTTCTCTCTATCGAGTCGTCAATCGACCTTGTTCAATACATTGATATAATAATCCGACCAGTGGTACTTTAGTACTGTATATTCTGTGCCAGCGGTTTCAAAGTTAAAAACTTTCAATGAACATTCGATTTCTATTTCTTTCTATGGGTGTAATTAAAATAGACTAGCTGGTTTCTTAACTCTTAACCTTTATACCGTAACTTATCTAAAAGAGAATCGACTCTTATTTGAACTGCACTCCGACGCAATAGTTACCAAATTGTTACTCTCACCCGGACAGCGTGTAGTGCAAGTTATACATTTTGGAATCTGAAAAATATTATTATGGTCAGTAAATTTTAATGGACTTTTATCGTCTATTCTTAAATGGTTATAAAAACTCGAGTACAAAATTACAAAGCGGCCTGGAGACCAATTCTCGAGCCTTTAGAGTTGTCGAATTTCACATTCCTCGAGAAAACATGGCGGCTGTAACAGAAAACCCTATAAATCCATATTTTTTTCGACAATATTTTTGCCCCATCCGCCATCAGGGAGCCGATTGCGGTAACTGCAAAATACGTTAACATATTTACCAAAAACCGAATAAGTACGTTTACTTTTTTAGCTGTTCCGGTGATCGGCCTTCAGTTCTTCGTGTGTGAGTTTATACTTGTGGACTTGTGCAAAGAGAGAAGAACGATTTAGTGGGTTATTAATTACGTGAAAAGTCACAACACCTTTATAAAAGTATGAAGTAACTTTTAGTACTGCAAACGCTGATCTCTAGAAACTTACGCCTCATCAAAACTGCATTCAGCAGTTGCACTCAATCACAAGTTGAGTTGGGAGTTCGAAACGTGTACAATTATCAACTAACTACCTAACAACAAGTTAACTAGCACTTTCTGGTTAGTCACGGTTTACTCTGCACTTTTGTCCAACTGCCATTATCACTGAAATAACGAGAACTTTTGGGAATTTATGTTAGATGGAAATGGCATTCTTATAGAGGGTAGGATATTTTGCTGAACATGGAACAGTGGAGGTCTCTTGTGTCGGAGACCAAGATCCTCTTTAGATCGCTGAGCCATCGCAGTAAGTATAAGAGGTATTGTTATTTTTAATGCTCGAAAAAAAGGGGGATTTTAAATCATTATCGCCAATATCATTTCAGCCTACATAGGCCTTCGCCTTTCTAAAATGTAGCATATTCATCATCATCATCATCCTAGCGCGTATCCTAGTTGCGTCGTCAGCTTACGCTTCGGAGCCTAGGGTACGCTGTGAGTCATGGTCCTAGATTTGGCGGAACTGGTTATTACAATAGAGCGACTGCCGTCTGACCTCCGTAACCCTTTTTACAGGAAAACCAGACCAACCGGAACATGACCCGAGGTGTGTTAGTGGCCAACACTGTCAGATCAGATGCCAAAATGTAGCATATTAAAACTGTTGCTAAAACAAGTGGAAGTCTGCAGGAGACTCAATTGCTTATCAACTTACATCAGTTATATGTAGAGTATTTGAGGCTCGTAATAAACAATCTTCAATAAAATGTCTGAAAAAATAAATTTTAAAACTGAAAAGAATCCATATAACTTCCATCTAATAATTGTATTGTTTTTTTTTATTTTTATTTAGGTATGTATATTTCTAGTCGATTAATTTTAAAAATATGTTTATGTAGATATGTTGCAGAAATATAATGCACTTCGTCATTTTAAGATAAAAATAGAATTATTTCAAAATTTTCAAAGTAAACACGACATTAAAAAAATCAAAACCAACGTGCAAACAAAAATAATAGAAAAATCACAACAGGTAGTCGGGTAAAAAAAAATAAATTTTTTTTCTTGTTCATGAAAGAGGTTTCCATAAAACGTATCATATGAAATTCTGTACAAAAATAAAGGGCTGACACATTTCCCTTTTATACCCTTTACGCGTGATATAGCAAAAAATATATTTGAACGCGCCCTTGAGAAAGACACGGGTGTGTTTATTTTGTCACCCATTTTATTGTTCCAATTATTACTTTTCCAAAGATCCTGTGATCATGTCGATATGAGTATCGAGTAGGTTACATAGTCAATCGACCCTGTACACCTCAGTGTAAGAGGTTTTCGAGAAAACATCGGCCTCTGAGATGGTTCCTTTAACGCCCACTAAAATGGCAGCCTGAACCAACGGCTTCACGCGCCTTCCGAAGCAAGGGATCATCTTTATTATCAGACGATCAGGTGATTTCAACGTTAAAATATTTTATGTTTTTTCGCCAACAGGATTGCAGATCATTAACAGAATTGCGGAATTATTATTTAATTTTTCCTTTACCAAGTTCGAAGCGGTGCTATTAGATATTTTTATGCGAAGTAATTTTGTTGTTTTTTTATTTTATATATTTAAACATACATTATCATAATACTTAACTGCTCACAGTGTACAAAAACCAAGCATTATGTTTAAACGTACACTGGCATGACATTCATCGTCGAGCATAAAAAAGAAAAAATGTAGGTAGGTACGCAATTTGCTACAGCTCTGCATCTGCAGTGGTGGTGGCTGAAAATCAGTGCTAGGCATGCCTGCATGTCTAGCGTATCACTGAGCCACCACCTATTGAGACGTCTGTCACGTACATTATAAACATGTAGCTTATGCTTAAGTCCTTTGCTGTACTTACGTGATAGCTTTCTCAATAAAGATATATTCTATTCTATTCTATTCTATTCTATTCAGTGCCGCGCGCACGCATCCAAATGATCATGTCACTAGTTACATTAAAAGTAACGTGAAGTAAGGTGAATGTATTATTTCGTGTTAAAATTTTGTCCAAACATAAACACAGTCACAGCCATACGCGGGCCGAATGTGTAATCGAGGGTACAAAAAAGAACATATCAAAACAAGTTTCATATAACAAAAATATGCAAAAGTTTGTCTCGCAAAGTCTTCTCTATTGGAATATTGAATGGAATTATCTTCAATACGCTGTCCTACTCCGATAGTCCGCTTGAACTATTGTATTATTGAAAATGTACGCCTTTTATGGATATTTTTCTATTGATCTCCTGTCTTTATTATTGAAATATATGCTAGAAAGATAGAAAATTATTTATTTGTGTGAAACACATCATTGATATAGAGATATCTTAACAATGTGTATATGTTAAGCGGAAGATTATAATGTCTATGCACTGAATAAATGAAAACTATTGCACCATTTACATACTCGTACATTAAAAAAAACACCGTACGCTTTAAGAAAATTATTCTGGTGAATATTGTGGAATCAGATTCCTGCTACAGATTTTCCAAAAGACTACAACATGGGGTTGTTTAAAAAGGGTTGAAAAGATGTCTCTATGGTCGGCAACGTGCACGTGACACTGGTGTTGCAGGTGGCTACGGTAATCGCTTCCCATCAGGTGGGCCGTACGCCTGTTTGCCTACTAAATAGTATGAAAAAAAAAGTCCCTGAGAAATACGCTTTGATCAAAAAGAGTAAGTATTCAGGTGATTTTACTTTAGTCAGAGAAAATTGGGAGAAAAAAATAACGAGCCTTACATAACTCTGAATTAATTTCTACCTTAGTTATGTTTTAATTAGAGGAAACATAATTATCACGATCTTCCGCTAATGAAGTGCCATCTATGGATGTTTTTGATACCTTTGCTTCTGATGGTCCTGCTTTCATTCAGGCGCGAAAATAATTTCGATAATATTTTCTGAAGTTAATGAATATTTTTATTATCTATTAATATATTTATTTTTGTTCGAGTTGCCCAGATTGTTTTATATAACAGAGTGGATAGTTACGGTCATTTTCATAAAAGTTAAACTTTTATCAAACCCTTTTATTTGAAAATGTTAGCCACGAGAAGCGTCATTGTCATAAGCAAGTTTCTGAAGTTTTACTAATCGACACGCTAAAATAGATATTTAGTCCATTTTCCTATTAGCGATTTTTAACAATAATGAACGAGACAAAACACAACATTTTAGATAAAATGGGTTTAGTCAACGTTTGTTATTTTCACTATCATGATTTTAACTTACGCATGTGTGCTCAGTCACATAACTATACAAGGACACATCTCTCTTTTTAATAATTTACGAGAGTAAGAGCTGACACTGCGCTACGGCAAATAATAGATACTTAAACTGGCTAATATGGAAATAAAGTTTCATTAATTCATTCATATAGTGTTATCTTATCTTATCTTGCTTATGGGGTCCTATCCTTAGGAAGTACGTCAACATCTGGGTCTTTATATACTTCAATTCAATTCAAATTTATTTATTGCATTTCATAAGTACAATACAGTTCTAACAACATAGAGTCACTGATTAAATTACGTTGTACAATATGAACCCTGTCGGGTGTTGCAATTTGTATAAAGGTAGAACGGCAAACGGATAATTTTTGTAAGTAATCATCATGCAAATGTATACCTAACCCTTCAAATAAATGAAGTTACATTTTATTTAAAAATATGAATAGATTACTTGATCTATTTATTTATTAGTTTTTTTAGGTTAGTAATAAAGGCGTAGGGATGTGACGACCCCATCGCCCACTGGGTTCTCTTCCCAGTGCAGTCAGTCTCCGCAGGGCAGCTTGTGGCTAGCTAGCTAACCTATGGCTTGCCTTAGCCGGCCGGCCAGAGTGGAGTCGCAAGAGCTATATGCTCGAGGGTGGAAGTGTATTGCACGTAATGGCGTAATAACGGGGAAACCCGCTCACGAGGCAACTCGCGATGGCGAAACCGGAGCCGCACCTCTCGGCACCCTTAGCCGCTCATCCCAATGTTGCCCCTATGTTGCCAAATGCGGCACTATTTGGGGGGCCCATTCACTGAGTGGCTAATCACCGCCTGCCACTAATAGTCAGTAATCATGATTATGGCAGGCGTCCGATTTCTATTGCAATAGCCCAGTTTAAATCCATCCAAACTTCATCACCATAACCCATTTATTCTTTTCACCTATTAGAAATAGTTCCTCCTCCTGCCGAGACCTGTTCATGGAAATGTCAACTATTGATATAGCCGAGAACGGGTTTTGGCAGGAGCACCACATGACATCAACTTCTCCAAAGGGCCTCTACGTGTTGGATCCATATCCCCGCGCAAGCCTCTCAAAGGACCGGGGTAACCCGTGAATCCCAAGCGGAGATACATAATAATAATATAATTTAATGACTTACTTACTTACCTCATGCCTTCCTCACCCACAGCAGGGTTTTTGAAGAAGGACTGCATGAGCTTCAGAACAACACCTGGTGCGAAGTGCCTGTAGTCCTCTAGTTCCGGATATGTTGTTCCGAAGAGGTCCAATCGTGGTACGGTATAGAAACTCATGATTTGATTTCTTTTTTTGATGATTTACATTTTACATTTCTTTAAGTCAGTTCTTGCCGAAGCTTCTACCGTAAACCAGAGGCTCTGTCTACCCTGTAAGATAATAACAAACAGTCATAAAATTACATTGTAAAAAAAATATACGCCAATTTACTTACTGTTTTACTTTTTTCCCTATTCAATAAGAGGAAACGAAATTAAAAAACCAAGAATTGTTTGGTAAAAAGCTAACTAACAAGGAAAGTAAAATAAAGGGAAAAGTACGATAAAAACATCCATAAAGTTATGTAAGTAAGTCTGTCTTATGTTCGTTAAGCGGATGGTAAGAGGAGGTTCACATTGGGAGAGCGAAGTACTGCTAAGTCTAGTAGAGTTTTAGTATAGAGCTGCAAAAGACCGGAGTACTTTGTCCTAGGCATGTGTTTGTATCCGGATCAATCCGTCATATGGAGGGGTTTCTGACCATAAATTTAATAATGCGCTCGTTGCAGACGTCCGTAGTCTACGGTGACCACTTTAGATGTAGTGAGTCGTAGACCTGCTCATTAAGTCAAAAATTACTAACATAATTCGTGCAGACTGAGTCCGTCAACAGGATATCCGACGGGTTATCATCTACTCCTATTCATTCCGTGGATATCGTAAGGAGATTAAGGGCATGGGTTGACAGAGCTTCAAGTTTTACTCAGACTGGTTGTATATTCGTGACGTCCGACAGTCAGATACGAACTTCGTTGAAAGAAAAAAATTCACCTTAAACCGGTCTCTAAGTAATTTAAGTTTTGAGATTTACTTTACTTACCAGGAACCGATCTATCTGAGATCAGTATACTTCATGATTTCTTATGTTTTTGGGATTGTTACACATTTAATTAAACTATTTTAATTCGGTTTTTATTGAGTTTATTACTTATCAGTATACTTGACAGGTAGAAGAGGGTAATATCACTATTATACTAGCACAATGTGAACTGTAAAACTGTTTTAACCGTTACAAGACGCCGCGGTCTTAATAACGCAGTTAAGCGATAGTGGCACTTACTTTCCACGTCATAAAGTAAAACAGGTTGTTTGTTCATTAACCGTATTTTTCAGTTCTAAGATATTCATTACGAAAATTTCATTTTGCTTGTTTTATAAAGAACCTTTGAAAACACTCTGTATGAGGATATTTTGATAGCTCGTGTTTTTTAATGGTCGTCAGGCTGCGTCAGATGTATAAATAATGAAACTGTAAAGTCCCTTTTTCCCCACTGCTCAACTGTGAATGCTCGAATACGGACAACCACAAAGAGCTCAACTAAACCAAGTAAATAGCTTTATTATTCTGTGACTAAACTGCTCAACTTTTTTATATCCCGAAAACATATAATGGCTCATAAAGAGGTAGTGTTCATCTGGGCGTATCAGTGCCAGCATGGTCAGATTTTTCAGGTAACTTAAAAACAAATATAGCACGGCTGTACAATCTAAGAGCTAATGACAAAGAAGAATACGCTTTAAGTCCGCCAATTGTCAAAAAAGTATTTTTTTTTATTTGTGGCACAATTAAGATTTATAAATAGACAGATTTAATTGCATCTTTGAATAAACTTCATCGACCAAAGGTTAGCTCTTGAATAAATGATGATAAATGGAAAAAAAAAACACAAATAAATACAGACTATCAATCATGATTTACAAAAACTCACAGAGAAATCTAAATAAATGTAAAAGCCAAACAGACGGATACGAATTTACAAAAAGCCAATATTTCACGGCATAACGCGGATGGCACTCGCGTGACGCCTGCAGCCGTCACGTCGGTTTGAAAAATAGGCCAAAGCCGAAAAAATTGCATGTACATAAAATATTACAAATTGGGACGCGTTCGTGTTAATTGTACGGAGTTTTGGGAATTTGAGCTTTGATTTGAATAGCGATTTAGTTTATGAATGATGCAGTCCTTTTTTTTTTGGTATCTACAAACCCAGCGAAAATGGATATCGATTCGCTTGCATTTAATCTGTATGTTGTTTACGAATGTGAGCTGACATTATTGAAATTTTTTTCGAAAATCACACAGATCACACTTGTAATCAAAAGTTGTTCATAATATTTCTGATTCTCAGTTTATCTCAGTTTACTGCGTCTGTCACAGACAGCGTTGGAGTGACGACCTGAAGGATTTCCAAAATCGGTGATTAGAGTTGGCTTTGGATAGAGATACGTACTAAAAACTGAGTAATATGGAGTAAATCTAAGTTTTATACTTTGTTCGATCATTAAAAAGTGTGTTATATGTAGTGCTTTGATTTCTAAAAAATGCGATAAGTAATATCAGTAGTCGAAGTAAACATAAACAAATCGTATCTGACAGCAACACAAAGTTTAATTAAATAGACCAGTAATCTTAAATCATCATTAGATAAAGACATCATTACAATAAGTAGTTAATAACAAACGCGTCGCCCCAACCGCGGCCGTCAGCCGCAGTGAGCCGTCAGCTGCATCCGCTTTGCCGAGGGGATGTAGCGTGTCACTGTATCAACTATCAATAATTTTGTGACTGTATGAAAAATAGCAATAAGTTTTATTAAAACCAGGAGTCCAATTGCGCTAATCTTAATGTTATTACAAACTAAATCATTCAGCTCAGCGTTAAGAAGACATCGTCGGTAACATTTAAATGGCGAGTCCTAATGGATTGTCTTTTACACTTAATTGAAACTATTTAATTAAGTATGTTGTATGTAAATTTATTACTTATATTTATTTATGTAAGTAAGCTCACAAGATTTTTTCTGCAGCTTTTTTCTACTCTATGGTTGGCTAGAAGAAATTGCATTAGCGATAAGACCGCCTTTGTACGCATTTTTTTTATTCGATTCAACTATGTATTTCCCTTGTTTGTGAATGGTGCAATAAAGTGTTCATCCATTCTTCGGAATTCTAGATAGTTAACCTTAAATAAATCGTGGGTTCGATCAGACAATCACATGATTCCGTGCTTTAGAAGATTTTTTGTTACTTCAGTTTGCCATTTGTTTATTGTCAAAAAACTGCGTCCGAGGACAGGACGCCAATCGTGCTAGTTTCATTTTTATTTCAAAAATAAAATCACGACCAAGTTATATTTTATAAACTGGTGATTTTTTGGGATGAGGGGTACGCGCCAATTCCGTGCTCAAAAGTATTATTGCATTGTCAAAATTAAAAATATAAATCACAGAATGCTACGTAAAGTTACGTACTACGTCTCAGTATCTAGGCTGCAGTATTCACGTCGAATGCAGCGCACCTGTTGTCGGCCATTCGTTATCAATGTAGCCGTTACGCCTTTTGAGCTGCATTCACAGCAAGATATATTATTTTGTGGTCTTCAGATTGAAGATACTTAAGTCTTAAATATAAAACACAGTAAAATACTTTTTGTTGCAATTCTAAATTAAAATGAAAACGTTCGTGGTAAAAATGTAGATAAACATATGAAATAAGTACATTAGTATAATTAAGGCATTTTATGACAGCCCTCTTTGACAGAAAAAATATTTATTAGACTCACTTTTATAATAATTTCTTATATTATGTTTGCTATTGTTAGTATATTATCAGATTACATAAAGTGTAATATACAGGCTCACTGTTAAGATTTACTTCATTTTCTTATTATTATTATTATATTAGTATCATAGATTTTAAATTAGCTTGATTTGAATGTAGCTGCTATTTCTAAACAAACCTTAGTGGTTTTGTGAAATTCGTCTTATGTTAATTTGTTTGTATCAATTTTTGGAAAATGTTAAATTAATAAATAAATAACCTAATGAGACTGTTACCTGCAGTCAAACTGCGTAAACAGTTTTGGAGAATATGGAAATTTTAAATGTTTTGTAAAGTTTTAATAAATAAAGATAAATACATACATAAATCTCACCTTCTTCGTCCAAGCTTGTTACGTTGTAAGACATGGTCCTAGATTTGGCGGCACTGGGTGTTAACTAATATAATATTAATGAATAACATAAATCGCATTAATAATTATCAATTAGTTGGGGGTCACAATGCACAGCCACATAGACACACATACATGCCAAATAATAAAAATTCTCATTTTGCGGGGCTCAAAAATATGACGACTATAGATTTAATATATACGACGTCGTTATAAAATATCTTAGGTGATGACATTTCAGACATGAAATATTTGAAAATAGCTACTTTATTTCAACCGACTTCTTAAATAGAGGTATATTCTATGTAAGTAGAGTACGTATGTAATTTTTGTTGTGCATGAAGTGTTCACTTTTACTTACATACAGATTGATGAATAACATATTCTGTACCTTTTCTATAAAATGACTACATTTTTAGTTACTGTGTGTGTACCGTATGGTGAGCAATAAACTTATTTTATTTCTTTTTTTTTTTTATTTTTTCATTTCTTGAATTGTACTAAGATTGTACACTACTTTTATTGTTACTGTTAAATTGTGTTGTAGTTTTATCTAAACTGAAAATGAAATCTGTCGGCGCACAGAAACTCCGTGAAGCAAAGTGGAAGGCTAATTCAGATTTCATCGTAAGGTCACATAATGAGCTATACCAAGAAAGATTATTATGAAATTCATTTAAAGATAGAGGTAGTAGGTCATGTGAAAAACCAATATTTCACGGAATCATGAATACTTACATCTGCCCTATTGAAAATACGATGAAATATGGAATCATTACTTTTTATCCATGTTCAGTTATCGCAACTACTTCGGCAAATATCAAGCTATCCCAGTTGTTGTTGCAAACTGTTAGTTATAGAAGCTATTTATTATGGAATCACAAGTGTCAACAGCGTGACATCGGCCGCGTCACGTCCGTGTGAAAATAGGTCGCAGTATATAGTAAAACACGTGAGAAGTAGTAGCTTGTTTCTGAAATTTACTCTCTTGACAATCTTTGCAATTAATAAATGAAGGAATTTGTTCAAAGTAAATAGCTTCTTAGTCGGATGAGTTATAACTCTACCAATGTAGAACCTGTAGGTTTACTCGTGAATACCGTGATTGATTTTTGTAACGATTAATTTCAATTGAACTAATGATTTTTTTTAAATCCAGTTTTGAAGATCAACAAACGAACTCTTCTTATGTTTTCGCGATTGTTATTCATTAAATTAAACTATTTTAATACGGTTTTATCGCGTTTATTACTTATTTATTTACACCTGACGTTTCAAACACTTTACAGCGTTCATGGTCGCAGGCAGACTAAGTTAACATTTGTCTTTGATGTCATAAGATTACAAAACTACCGCCTGAAATTTTTATTGGGAACTATTCCGATTCACGCAGTATTGGCTCACAGTATCTAAGGGTCTTGCAGTCTGCTTCCGAGTTTGCGATTTTATTAAGTTAATGACTGGGTCCCAAGCTGGCGGTACCTGCCATCCATCCTCTCTATTGAAATTAGGATGTTTTTTAATTTCAATAGCTTCACGTAACATCCTTGGAATGAATCTGTTTTCCTTTGCAAGGACTTGAGGATTATCAAAACGCATATAGTGGTTGGGTTTGTCTAGAGCATGTTCACAGACTGCAGACTTGGTTGAGCGTCTATTTTTCATGTCAGCAATATGTTCTTTTATACGAGTATTAATGCTTCTCTTTGTTTGCCCAATGTATGATAAACCACAGTCACAGTCAATTTTATAAACTCCAGCATCTTGCAATGGGATATTGGATTTTACAGGTCTTAAAAATTGGTTTATTTTCTTATGCGGCTTGTAATAGGTCTTGATTGAAGCTCGCCTAAGTATGTTACCAATCTTGTCCGTGACTCCCTTTATGTATGGTAAGATGGCAGGAAAACGATCAACTGTGTGTGGCTTGGGTCGACTTCTGTGACATATGTGTGGGAGGCTGAGATTGTTGCTTCTTAAGACAGACTTGACTCGTTGAAGCTCCTCCTTAAGATGGTGAGTGTCACAGATGCCGTGTGCTCTCTGTAACAAAGATTTGCCTACGGTAGCTAACTGACATGGATGATGGTGAGATTTACCGTTGAGATATTTGTCTGTGTGGGTGGGCTTTCTGTACACAGTGTGACTGATACTATTGTCAAGATTTCTAGTTATTAAAACATCAAGAAAGGCTAATGAATTATTGATCTCAGGTTCCATAGTGAATTTAATTTTACTATTAATGGAATTTAAATGATCTAACAAAACAGAGACTTGAGTTTTGGGGAGTACAACAAAAGTATCATCTACGTACCGTTTGAACATCTTCGGCATAGCCAGGGTGCTTGAAAGAGCCTTCTCCTCAAGGTCTTCCATGAAAATGTCGGCAACAATGGGAGAGACTGGAGACCCCATAGCTACACCCCATAGCTGGGGTCTCCAGTCTCTCCCATTGTTGCCGACATTTTCATGGAAGACCTTGAGGAGAAGGCTCTTTCAAGCACCCTGGCTATGCCGAAGATGTTCAAACGGTACGTAGATGATACTTTTGTTGTACTCCCCAAAACTCAAGTCTCTGTTTTGTTAGATCATTTAAATTCCATTAATAGTAAAATTAAATTCACTATGGAACCTGAGATCAATAATTCATTAGCCTTTCTTGATGTTTTAATAACTAGAAATCTTGACAATAGTATCAGTCACACTGTGTACAGAAAGCCCACCCACACAGACAAATATCTCAACGGTAAATCTCACCATCATCCATGTCAGTTAGCTACCGTAGGCAAATCTTTGTTACAGAGAGCACACGGCATCTGTGACACTCACCATCTTAAGGAGGAGCTTCAACGAGTCAAGTCTGTCTTAAGAAGCAACAATCTCAGCCTCCCACACATATGTCACAGAAGTCGACCCAAGCCACACACAGTTGATCGTTTTCCTGCCATCTTACCATACATAAAGGGAGTCACGGACAAGATTGGTAACATACTTAGGCGAGCTTCAATCAAGACCTATTACAAGCCGCATAAGAAAATAAACCAATTTTTAAGACCTGTAAAATCCAATATCCCATTGCAAGATGCTGGAGTTTATAAAATTGACTGTGACTGTGGTTTATCATACATTGGGCAAACAAAGAGAAGCATTAATACTCGTATAAAAGAACATATTGCTGACATGAAAAATAGACGCTCAACCAAGTCTGCAGTCTGTGAACATGCTCTAGACAAACCCAACCACTATATGCGTTTTGATAATCCTCAAGTCCTTGCAAAGGAAAACAGATTCATTCCAAGGATGTTACGTGAAGCTATTGAAATTAAAAAACATCCTAATTTCAATAGAGAGGATGGATGGCAGGTACCGCCAGCTTGGGACCCAGTCATTAACTTAATAAAATCGCAAACTCGGAAGCAGACTGCAAGACCCTTAGATACTGTGAGCCAATACTGCGTGAATCGGAATAGTTCCCAATAAAAATTTCAGGCGGTAGTTTTGTAATCTTATGACATCAAAGACAAATGTTAACTTAGTCTGCCTGCGACCATGAACGCTGTAAAGTGTTTGAAACGTCAGGTGTAAATAAATAAGTAATAAACGCGATAAAACCGTATTAAAATAGTTTAATTTAATGAACTCTTCTTTTCTTCCATTTTTTTTTATTTTATTATTTATTCATTAAGGAAAACAAGACAGATGATTATGAACATACATTGCAAGATTTAATTAATATTAAACAAATTAGTTTCCTAATCATCAGTAAATATTAGATATACTATTGCATTTTCAACTTAAGACTCTTTAGTTGCCCTGTGTAGGTATGCGCCATATTAATGAGACAGACTGTTAAAATTTGGCTTCTGCTTAAAATGTCATCCTGTTTAACAGAAGAAATAAAATCTAGTTATTTTATAAATAGTTGAACCACTGATACCTTAAGTGGCTGCTAATACTTGGCTGAGTGTCAGTTATGTGACATGTGCCGGTTTGAAAAGTGGGCTGAAATTCATAAATGCACAGCACTACTAAAATCACTGCATAAATAATTAGCACTATAGATACAACAATTATGTTGCAACCGGAAAATCGCCGAGATGAAAAAAATTGTTTGCTTTTACAGTTTTGGTTTTAAATTATATATTTTCATCATTTATTTTACATAGTGCGATCTTATTAAATAGTTATAAGCGTATAAAGCTGACAGTTGCGAGTTGCAGCTAAAATTATAGTCGAATCTACGGAATCCTGAAGTGGGTCAATACGCCTGTACATCACAATATAGCACGGCTGCCAATACTTGGCTAAATGTCTGTCATGTCACATGCCCAGCGTGACATCTGGAGCACGCGCCCGTCACGCCGGCTTGAAAAGTGGGCCGAAACTCATAAATGCACAACACTAATTCACTACACTATAATTTTGTCGTGTTTAATGTTTTTTCTTTTTTTTTCCTTCTGAATTTATCAATTTTGGATTGTTGGATTTGGTACCTGATGGTAACCGATTACCGTAGCTTGTAGACGCTTGCAACTCCTAGGTTTTAGGCCATTGAGAAAGGAACTTTATAGTATGCGGTTTCGATGCGCTTTAGTTTTTAAGCAGATCCCAAAATTGTAAACCGATCTTGAATGCAGCCAAGGAATAAAAATAGTAATTACTTATTTATTGTAATTTTTACTTTTAGGTTGGTAAAATGTGAGTGGACATTCAAGCTAGCATTAGCATTTGTATGGATGAAAACATTAAAGTCTTTCAGTCTGTCCGCTTTGAAAGGCAGCTGATCGACGGAAATGTAATATTCTGTCCGAGTTTTACGCATTTTTGTAGTCCGCCTGCGGACATCCCGAATTATTGAAAATGTTTTCTTTTTTTTATTTTCGACGGGGGCGGCGCGAAGTTTTTAGGCATTTCGTCAAGTTATTTTTTTAAATATTTATTGGTTGGCAAGCATGCCACTTGTGAATAGAGATGGGGGATATTTAATATACCCCACTGAAAATAGATGGGTATGATACCCCAATTTCGGGGATTTCTTCTTCTTGGTGTGTCGATATCCTCCCAATGAAATAAGTCATATTTTTCCCTAGAAATGCTTGCTCTGCCACTTTCACGGCCTCATCGGTAGCGGCCATTAGGTTGTCCCGAGTGTAGGTGTTAAGGCACAAGGAGCAGGACAGTAAGTGCTTCATCATTTGGGGAGAGGCGTCCTCCAGTCAGGCCAAAGCTGGTCGTGACCAGGGGGTAGTTACTCTCGCGGTATGACAAAATTGGGTACAGCATGATTTCTCACCTTAAGTTTAGACGTAGCCTCTTTTATACCACAGTCAAGTTTCGGGGTGTTAGTGGGTTATTGGGCCAAGTATTCTATAAAAAAGTTGCTCCTCTTTGTCGGAGTCTTTTATCGGATTAATAGAAAAAGAAGTTGACATCGTTCGATCTATCAGACCAAGCTGTCAGACCGATTGTTCAGAAGGAGGTAGATACCCATCTGTGCCTGTGTATGCTTATCAGTCACCGTAGCCAATAATTGACGCGTGTGATCTTTTTTACAAATATTCGAACAATGTCATAATTCATTATTCACAAAAATATATCAAGACATAGTTAGCCCACGACATAAAAAAAGGTTTCATTTATGTAAAAGACAACTAGTTTGGTTTTCGAATTTGAATATTTTGAACTGGTCAATACAATTTTAAAACAAACAGTCTCACAAAAACATTTACTTGCCGCAAAAATTCAAATTCAGTAACAAAACAAAGCGTCAACTTATCCGGAGTTGCGACCAGTTAGTGCCAGTTTCAACCGCATTGTACCGGAATTTTCTGGAATTTTCCGGAAAATACACTTACACTAAAGAATTCATTCCGAACTTTTGTTATTTGCATTTCTTTTTAGATATTTTATTAACTTATTATTGTTGTAAATTGAAATTATTTTCTGGCTTTTGTGTGATTGATGATTCACTATAAATACATACTTAGTTTTAATAATACCTACCTATACTGACCAATCTTTGTGTTATTTTACAACCAGACCTCTTTAATCCATGGCACATCTCCAACCTGCATGCTCAGGTATCATATAACTACGTATTTATTATTTATTTTATAAAAAATGTAGTATTTTTTCAGGTGAGGAAGATTTTATTTATTAAGTTTTTTTTTTGTTTCAAAAGTACAAAATACTCAACATTTGGCATATAGGTATATGAACCCACTGACCTGACCATGCCTTGTCGGTGGCGGAGTTTTGGTCCTCGCAAGTAATAATTGCCTAAGTCGACTCTTTAAGAGGAAAATTATCTCTACGTTTTCATGGTTGCATTGCAACGACCTGGGATAGTCGAGAATAGTCACCCGGGTGATAAAAATTGACAACTGGAAATTGTCTTAAATATACTTCCATTTTCTGATCCGATATGGAATGATTTTCGTTCGTCAACGAAGGATTTTTGTTCGATAAAGAAATATTTTTGTTCGACATATTATATACCTATGTGATATATTACCAAATTTTCTCAAAAGTCGGTTTAGTGGATTAGCCATGAAAGCGTAACAGACAAGCTAACTTTCGTATCCATTAATTCATAATGAGTGGGTCACACAATCCATCGACCCTGCATACCCTGGTGTTAGGTGTATTGACCCAAAAATTACGGTATTAAATACTCTAACTTCTATTTTTTTCGGAACAACCGAAAAGTGACATCTTTCGCATGGGAAATTTAAATTAGCATACATAACTTTGCAATGTCTAGTTCATTTTATCCTGTAAATAATTTAGTTCTCAAGTATCTCCAGCATATAAGGCTGCATACACATCATAATTCAAAGCAGAATGTCGTCACGTCTAGCCGTAATTGTGTCGAGTGGAGAAACTCTTCGTGACCGAATTATGAATCGGCGGGTTTAGACGAGGCTCGTGCTATGATGTGATTTCTTAAGAGAATCGTCGTTTTAAATTGAAGTTTGTGAATACTAGTAACAGAGGCCACCAAATGAAATAACACATAAGATGCGAACTATCTAAGTTAGAATGTGAACGTAAGTCTTTCCTAGGTTTGACTGGAAGAGATCGCTCTATCGATAAGTCCGCCTTTGTACCTCGTTTTCATGTTTTGGTGCAATAAAGAGTATTTCTATTGTATTGTATAATGCATGGAACATTATTACCAAAATTAAACATTGTATCTCTTCCAACCGGTCCTTTTGAAAATCATTAGGAGAAGCATATGCCCAGCAGTGGGCTGACTGTGGCTGAAATGATGATAATTGTATCTATAATTTATCAAACTTTAGAACATACATTTAACATTATCATGTACTGCAAAATGCTTACGCAGTTTGACTATAACAGTAGTAGTAACATTCTTATTAAGTAAAGATATTACAATTATTTTGAACTGATAACATGATATAACTAGCAACGAACAATTTTAATTCGACTTACCAGTGATCCATAGATCTCTATAATAGCGTTAAAATTAGCGCGATTGGCCTTATCTCTAAGAATTTACAAAATCAAAAATTGCTCATCCTCATTTTTCACACTTTAGGACCTCTTTTTCAAATTAAGTATTTATTTAGAACCATAAAACAGTACTTGAATGTTAACTAAGTATGATGCCTTAAAACCGGGGTTTTCTTCGCGTAATGACATGAAACTAATTAAAACCTACATGATACAATGCGGGGTGCTAGCGACAGAATATCAACTCATCATAATGGAGTAATGGCGGGGTAACTGGGTATGTGGAACACGGGTGTTACGTTAAGGTCGACGTATTTGATGCGAGAATCTCAATCTTTTAACAGATTGTGCAGTGATTTAGCGATCTCGCCTTTTTCATAGTTCTTTGACTCGAGCAAATTGACAATTACGCGAGAACACGATGAGAAAATGACGAGAATAGCAGGCCTATTTATATATCAATTTGACTTTGTAAAATCGGTTAGTTGATAGAAAATAGTACGACTCATATATATAATATGTTGAATGAAAATAATTTGAAATCGGACGAAGATCAATCGACTCACCGATTTTGTTGTGTGGTTTGATTTTGGTTAAAACGTTTATATCATTTGCATTTATCGCGATCGGCCTCCAGAAGTAAAATGTAGAACAGACATTACGTCATTCATTCATATAGAGAGGGTTACATGATCAATCGACCCTGTACCATCTGGTGCCAGAGATTGTCAAACATTCCATACCAAATATCAGATGGCAGCTGGCATTTTGGAAATTCTTTGTATACATTTATTTTTAGTCAAATTTAATAGGTTCGAAGTCGATCGACCCTTACGCCCTGATATTAGAATGTATTTCAAATAGCATTATTTACATTTTCTGCGTTTGTAAAACAAACCATATCTAACGACCTAGCCGCAATAAGAATTTAGTAAATACTCTAGCATAACCCTAGATGGAAAATGCAGGAAAAACTAAGCGGAGACGCAGATGTGGATTACTGCATCACGCTCACACTTATATACATCATTGTATGCTAGAGCAGGACAAAATTTTGTGTGGTTGTTAATTGCGGTATCTTTACCAGTTCCTTTTTTAAATGTTCACTATGGTTTTCGTTGTCCGTTGTTATTCTGTTATGCGACTTTCAACTTGCCATAGACTATGATACTTTATTTATGATCATATGTAGAGCAGCTAAGCTTCCTATAATATACAAGCCCTAACTCTGCAAGCACAAATTACAGAATATATGCTATACAGATATTCAATCGCCATACATTGAAACTCGCCAACTTTCCTGCTTACTCCTGTTTACTCTCACTACAAAGACATTGGTACGCCATCTATCAAAAATAAAAGAAGTTACAAATTAAGATTTATAACTTTTGAAATACAGCACTTAATCAACTTGTTATAGTTATAGTTAAGTAAAAAAATTGTTTTTTAAAAAGTCAGTTCTTTTTTTTTTTGGCAAAAATAAGCGAGATCAGTACTTAATTATATATTTTTCTTTTTGAAGCGCCATTTCACATCAAATAGCGGAATTAATTGTTTTTATTAGGCAATGCTATAAGATGACGCAATCAGGTAAACCACACAGTTATTAAAAATTGTTAAAAGTTAAAACCAGTACGGTAGAAAAGCTAAATTATTTTTTCCTTCTTTGTAAGGTTTATTTAACTCCTCACCCTTTTTTTTTATATATAATTAATTAGGCAAAATGGCATACGGCCCACCTGATGGTAATTGGTCACCGTAGCCCATGAACGCCCGCAACACCAGGGGCATCACGTGCGTATTGCCGACCCTTGAGAAATCCTTTAACGCCCTTTTTGAAAGACCCCATACGCGATCCTTTGAATTCGAAACCAAAATATTCAAAAACCATCGCTGGCAGACACAAAAATGGTATAAGCATAATAATTTACAAAAAACCGTCGAGCTAGTAAGTAAATAACAGATGTTTTCTCTTTAACATTAGTTTCTAGGTAATTTGACAATATGGTTATGGGTGGACTTTCCCGCCAAAATTTAACAACTAGAAAATATGATGTTGACTGTGACGCAAACGTTCATAGAGAAAATAGTAATAGAGGAACTGCCTCGACATTTTCTGGAGCCCCGTTTTTCAAATGCATGACTACTATGAATAACTACAGGTACGACTTTATTTATGTACACATGTTTATGTAATTTGAGAATGTGCTGGGGCTCGATAAACCAGCATGGTTTGAAGCGCCACAATGTAGAGAGTTTTGTATTTTTTGCATTTAATAAATAAAAAAAATATGTTGAATGCAAATCGTTTCAGTCACCGATTATGACGATTGAATATCATTCGATATCGAACGAAAAACACTCGACGGTTTTGCGAGAGTTATACTTTTCAAAAATGGCACTCTTGTTCTGTACTTATCGTAGTCAAAAATCTATGGTATTTTAGGGACAAATAGAGGTCGAAAATCCCTCTTTCAGACTTTCTACTAAGAAGAAAAACCATTCTGTCAGGTTGGCGGCCTTTTTTTATAATATGTTATAGTGTGTGTGAATATAGATAAGACGGAATCATATTTCAGTTAAACTAGGCTAAACAAACATTCGTCGTTAAGTATTTAAGTAACAATTATTTTTATATAAGTATATCAAGATTTATTTCATTAGATTGTATCGGAATTAAAACAAAACCTAGAATAAAAAAAAGTAACCCATTCTAATTTTTAAATTCACTTATTTTAAAAGTAATTGAAACGTCTATTACCCTGTTTTAGTCTATGACAATTGAATCTTCATGATTGATACCGCCATTTTGGATGCATTTTGCTTGTAAACAATATGGCCGCCCAATGCATCACGCGGTTTATACCATTATGGTAGTTTTCGTTTATTTTGTTATTTATTACCGTAGTTTTTGCTTGCTCTGCCATTAAACTTGAGTCATTGCTTTGTTCTGTCTTGTTTTAAAGTTGGTAGTTGTTTTGAGATAGTATCAGATAATACTGACTTCAGCGATTTGAAAGTAAAGCGTCTATAAGATTTATATGTCGTAAATAGCAGTTTTATTGATAAGCTAGCTGTTTCCGTGGATAGCCACAGCATTAAAAACTGAGTGTGTAAGAGAGTATTATTCCTTGTGTTTCTTTAACTGATCTGAATACCTATTTTTCCTCTTTAAATATTGGCTTTTAAACTAAACATTTTAACAATAGTTCATACTTAGTATAAATATATGGTAATACTAGCTGTTTCCCGCAGCTCTGCCTGCGTTAAAAAGTAGACTATTTTTGACCCCGGGTCTTCAATTATATTCATACCAAATTTCATCAAAATCTGTTCAGCGGTTTGGCCGTGAAGGCATAACAGGCAGGCAGATAGACTTTCGCACTTATAAAGGTCCATTCAAACTGACGCGCATCCCGCGCGACTGGCAGGTCGCCCACAGAAATAACAGCCTGGCCACGGCGAAATTCGCCGCTACGCCACCGGCGACTGAAATAAATACATACGAATGCATTTGTTTCAATGCACTATTCGTTACTTCTCCTCATTTCGCCTCACCAGTCACCAGTTTCCGTGGTGACTGGTGGAACGAATTTCATTCGAAATATATGTCATACATTTTAAAAATAGGGCTCCTATACTCTGCCACTAGTCAGTCACAGTCGTAGCAGTAGGACAATAGCTTAATTAAAAAAAATGCATTATCTACGCTTACATGAATACATCCATGCATATAAATTTCGGGTGTGGTCCAGCGGTAACCGTGTGGCGAAAAGAGTATTATGTTTATGAGTGTAATTAGTCTCTAAGGATTAATAAACTTTATTTTTGATTAACGGTTTGTGGGATAATATCTGAAATATAATGCTAAAAATACAGATTTCGCATATTTATCATGTTAAAAACTTTAATAGTGTTTATTGACGTCATCATCATCCCAGCGTGTATTCCTACCTTGCGTCGTCAGCTTACGATTAGGAACCGAGGAGACGCTGTAAGTCATGCTCCTAGATTTGGCGGAACTGGTTATTACAATGGAGCGACTGCCGTCTGACCTCCGTAACCCTATTTTACAGAGAAACCAGACCAACAGGAACATGACTCGAGGTGTGTTAGTGGCCAACACTGTCAGAATTTTTCAGGCTGCTCTAAGGCATCTGGCACTGCTATCCATCGACAACAACTGGGACCAACGGCTTAAAGTGCCTTCCGAAGCACGAAGGAGCTCAAGATAGAAAATGCCACTCAATGCGCTACGCATACGCGGGTCGCGCTCGACTAACGAGCTCCTCAGTGCAGTGGTTATTGACGAGAGAGTGGTATCTTATTAACATTTAATTGTAACATGTAAATGTAAACATGTTTGAACGCTGTTGAGACAGCTGGTCCTTGATGTCCTAAATCTAAAGAATTTATACGATAGATACCCGAAGTAGGACGCCGCTTAAAAAATTGTGCATTTTTAAACCTTTGCATAGGGAACAAACTTTGAACTTATTAAAGAAATTTGATTGTATAATTCGCCGAATAAAAAAAAAGCCTTTAATCAATCGTATTCAATTATAACTTAATTTATATTAATTAAATTAATCTAGATATACCGGACTTCGGAGATCGTGTAATGTTTATCAAGAATGATGAGTGTGTAGGAATCGAGGGAGATCTATTGTAGCAAGTGGAAAATGTTAAATTCTGCATGTATATAAAATTAAGAAAAATATCTTACGTCCTTCGAATTTCTAAACGCATCAGGCCGCAGTTTCTCGCGCCTTTAGAGATTAAGTCGAATGCGAGATTTTTTGAAAAGAAATGGTAGATGTGTAGGGTTTTCTTTAGTTAGCCGTCATGTTTATTCAAGACATTTCGAATTCCAATTATCTCTAAAGGCATGAGAAGACTCTTATGTGAAGATACATTAGAGTCTTCAAAATACATTTGTTTTATACAACTAAGTAGGCAAACAGGCGTACGGCCCACCTGATGGTAAGTGGTTACCGTAGCCTATGAACGCCTGCAACACCGGAGATGTTACGAGCGCGTTGCCGACCTGTTCGATATCAGCACAGCGACCCCTCTGGAGCCTGGCGACCCTACTCACCAGCAGGAACACAACACTGCATCACAGTGTTATTTGGCTGCGGTCTTCTGTAGGGTGGCGGTACTTCCCCAGACGGACTACTCCTTACAAAATGTCCTACCTCTCTTAAAATAGATGTGTAGGGTTTTCTTTAGTTAGCCGTCATGTTTGTTCAAGAAATTTCGAATTCCACTTATCTCTAAAGGCACGAGAAGTCTCTAATGTGAAGATACTGTGAGTCTTCAAAATAGATCATAGTCTGAACTAGCGGCTTTGTGATTCACTGTGGGTTTAAAACTCGGTATAAAATTACAGTCATTTATACCCACGGCTGTGTGAAATTGGATTGCTTTTGAAATTGAAATCACTGTTAAGGGGAAGCACTTTCGTGTTATGTAAATTTTTGGATTAAGTGAAAAGAAATGAGCTCGATAGCCATATCCGTAGCAAATGCGTACCGGTTGTAATCGATAGATGTCAAATTGCCTTAGGCAGCCTGAGGAAAATCTGACAGTATTGGTCCCTAACATGCCTAGGTCATGTTCCTGTTAGTCTGGTTTCCCTGTAAAACGGTTACGGTGATCAGATGACAGTAGCTTTTTAAATTATTGTGAAATTAAATGAAATCGTTTATTTTCAATATAGGATATAAATATCACTTATTGACGTCAATTTACTTAAACCACTTCCAAAGCGCAAGTGGAGAAGAAGCGGCGCCACAAACTCCACTGCAGCATTTTCTTCAAAACGTCAATTTACAAGAAAGAAAAAAAAAACTTTCCTTAATTAACTAGTTATATGAACGAATTCACATGTTTGTCAACATTTTGCACAATAATTTTTTGTGATTTCAGATTATTCAAATTGAATAAAAAAAATGACAAATGTAAAACAGAATATATAATCATTTAATTCCTGTCATTAAGTAATAACATTGCAATAGCCAGTGCCGTTGCAAGGACCACGACTAACAGCGTATCCAATGCTGAGGATGCAACTAGGAATACGCTTGGATGAAGAAGGAAAAGAGGAATGTTTTGACAAAGATTGGAAAGAACTAGCAAAGTATAAAGAATCATGGGAAAAAAGAGAGGAGGCTTTTGCCCAGCAGTGGGACACGTATGCCAAAAAAAATGGAAGAATGCTTCGCCTTAAAAAATATAAAACTTTAATCTAGTGACATTCGTTAGCCGGCTGTTAATATCCACAAATCCAGAGTTTGCCATCGGCTACTGACGTAGAAGTACCCAACTTTTAATGGACATTAAATTTGCTACTTCTGTACACTTTTCATGTATTCAATTGTAACTTTTAAAAACTTAGAAGGGAATGTGGCTAGGCGAATTTAATTAAAATTCTTCTTTCAGTTTGGACTTATGGTAAATGTGAATACAAGTGACTATGGAGAGGTTTTATATAATGATGAAAAAATAATGAAAACTGCATTTGCAACTTGCATTTTAGACGGCATTTTAGTCGTATATTCATTCATTTCGAGTAGGTTACAATGGTCAATCGACACTGGTGTCAGAGTTATTTGGAGCCGATTGTCGGCCTCTAACGTGGTTCCTTAAAGACCACCAAAATGTCAATTCCTAATGTTAATTTTCACAGTGTGTACATGATAGAAATAGATTAATCAATCTTTGGGGATGCCTATGACAAGCTGTGGATAACGCGGCATTATTTCTGATGATGATAAATGAATTCATGTATTGCACCAGGCAGGCAACAACCTCATCCAGGAAAGCAATAGGCTTATGTAAGATGCGCATGCGCAACCGAGATACCGCTAGGATAATGATTATAAAGGGCGGTAACCCTCTCTGTTACTTATGACATCAGAGTTTCACTACAAAGTAGATGCCCTCATTTTAAGGTCGCAACTTAATTAATTATCCCCACATGCTGACAAAAGTTCAGAATACGACCCCTCTATACAAAGACAAACTATGAAATAGATAAGACAAATAACAAAGTTTAGACTGACTTTTTACCAATATAGAGTACTAAAATATTTGTACCCTTTTTGTAACGTTCGCCTTTGTATCCTGTTGAAACCACTTTCATAATTCAATTTATGCGGTCAAACGACGATGTCACAGAAAATAAATGACTAGAGATTACATTACATATTTACATATTACGTTATGATGATTTCAGCCGCAGTCAGTCCACAGCTGGACATAGGCCTCTCCCAAATTGAGGGGTGTGGGGGAGGCGAGCGCAGTTTCAACGGCTTATCGTAATTCCGATGCTGCTGCTCATTGGAAGTATTCTTAAGCTAGGGAAGGGTGGGATGAGAAGCTTAGTCGCCGTCATTCTACAGCTGGACAAATGCCACTCCAACGGATTTCCAGAATGACCATTTAGAAGCGGCCTGTATCTGTATCGCTTGCCCGCGATATTACTTAAAAAAAGGTAAATAGTTCGGTCGGTTAGAGTCCAACGCCACACCCCGGACACTCCATACAACAGCGCCGAGATTACTACTACTACGATTCGGTCGTGTACGCACGCGCGTCACGCCAATTTGTGTGTCACTCAAGTCGTAGGGTTGGTTATTTACCGTGTCTGCGTCATATTTGTCCGTCGCGGCCGCACGCTGAAGTGTCAACCTTGTATTGTTTTGCTCTTGATTTTTACCCTTAATCTGCGCGGTGGGGTGCGGTATATGTTTTGGGTGAGAGGGTGTGCGTGTTCGTTCTGTACGTTAGTACTATTAATAATTCTGTGTCAACGCGGCGCTTGCTAGATCGTCAGTTGTTTTTAAAGGCAAAGTAATATTATTTGTTAGTCTATCTGTTAGTTGATCTATGACGCTAGTGCATAATTAAGTAACTTCATTAAAAGCGTGGTTGTTTCTTAAATTAATATGCTGCTGTTGATTAAAAATGGCGTAAGTTTGTAAGTAGTATTCAGAGGGCATGAACTGGGATGAATATTGCGATGTAAATTGTACTCGTATTCTGGCATGAAAACCCGTTGTTTATGAGAACTAGTGAACATAACTATAAAAGATTTTTGTATATACTTACTGCTTTTCGGCCAACGCAGACGCGTCGAATTTTTTAAATTGAGGAGCTCGATAGCCGAGACCGGCGCGCATATCATAAGCTCCTCCGTGCTTCGGAAAACACGTTAAGCCGTCGGTCTCACTTGTTAACGATAGATGGCAGTCGTGAGGCTGTGTCAGATGCAGGGCAAGGCAGCCTGAAAAGTGTTGGCCATTAACACATCTTGGGTCATGTTCCTGTTGGTCTGGTCTCACTGTAAAAAGAGTTACGGAGATCAGACGGTTGTCGCTCTATTTTTATGAACAGTCCTGCGAAATCAAGGAACATGATTTACAACTAGAAAAGTACGCTTGTACGAAGACGCCTTGAATTTTAAAAACAAAACTGATGAAAGTAAAAAAACTAAGCTAAAAGCAATACTATTGTATTTTACGTGTTTCATAAGTTTCTCTCGATTGTGTTTATATGTCATCTAAGAAGCCTCATGGGTTACTGTATGGGCTCAACAAGATCCTAAATACACAGATGTGCCAATTTGGAGCCGATATTCGGCTAGATATTTATTTTATTTCGCTTATCTGTGGTTATATGACCACTTGTTATAGTTATGAGACATTATTGGTGAGTGATAATAACGTGACGTTCGGATAGTAGGTGAAAAGTTTTTGCCTCTTTATCCTATTACGGCGAAGAAAGGAGGGTTATGATTTTACTGTATATTTGTTATTACTTTATTGAGTAAAATTTTGGAATTTTCTGTTTTTGTTTTGGAAGCCTTGTTATACAACTGAAAAAATACTACTAACTCAAAAAGTAAACACAACTTTCTAGCTAAAATTCAAGGCACGATATCCAAGTTCCCTCGTCACGTCCCGTCAAGGTCCTGAACAAAGGTGGGGGGCCCAATCTTGTTCAAATTCAACACTACTTGCCGTTGGGCGGGATTTCTCGGGATTACGCGGGATCCCGTGACGTCATCGCCGGTGGCTTATCCCGCCGTCAGCTTATCCGGGATGATTTTTCTCCCGAGGAAAATATTGCTCTTTTGACTCCCGCTTCATCTTTTGATGGTGATTAAGTGTCGTAAAATTATAATTTTAGATGGTAGTCGGGATTTTGGGATAGCTTAGTGTGTCAGTAATCGAGTTTTTGATCCTATTATAGTCTTTCCCTCTACACAATAACTGTATCTCCAAAACCACTCGCCAAGTTTAATTTTTCCTGTTCAATTTTTTTCAAAAAGAGGGCAGATATTTCGCGGCTTCTTACATAGAGCGCACTGTAAGTTTCCGGAACTGGCCACTTACATAAACAATATTTAAAAATTTATTGCAACATTTGAAAATAGAACTCTTTGGCTGTAGAATGCAGTTTGTTTCATCTGACTGTCTTTTGTTTTTACCTTGTGGCGCCATTTAAAAAATTGTGTGTCTGCATCAACATGGATTTAACTCGGGAAAATTTTCGTAGTATGATTTTCTACGATTTTAAGTGTAATTTGACAGCTCAACAGAGCATCGCTCGGCTTGAAACAGCTTTTGGCAATGAAGCACCATGCAAGACAACTGTTTATAGCTGGTTTGCAGAATTCAAGAGTGGTCGTATCAATCTCAGTGACGAATCTCGCGATGGTCGGCCGTCCACCGCTGTGACCAACAAAAACATCAATGCTGTGCGCCGTATGATTGAAACAGACAGGCATGTGACCTACCATGAAATTCGCGCATCCTTAGAAATAGGCATGAGTCAAATACAATTAATCCTACACAAACATTTGGGTGTGAGAAAGCTGTGCTCGCGGTGGATCCCACACAACTTGACCGAGGCTCAAAAAACGGACCGCGTCACTTGGTGCAGTGCCATGCTTACCAGATTCAACGAAGGTGCGTCAAATTTGGTGTGGGACATAGTAACAGGTGACGAAACATGGATTTATTGCTACGATCCCAAAACAAAGCAGCAATCGAGCGTATGGGTCTTTTAAGATGAGCCGAAACCAACCAAAGTGGCGCGCGTGAAAAGTGCATCTAAGCGGATGATTGCTTCTTTTTTTAATAAAACTGGACACGTGGCTACTGTTGCTTTAGAGAATCGTCGTACAGTGAATAGTGACTGGTACACGACCATTTGTTTGCCGGAAGTTATTGACGAACTCCGTAAAAATAACCGTAAACGCCGTATCATCCTGCAACACGACAATGCTAGTTCTCACACGGCCAGACAGACAAACGACTTTTTGAAGGCGAAAAATGTAGAACTCATGAGTCATCCTGCATACAGTCCCGACCTGGCACCTTGTGACTTTTTTCTGTTCCCAAAAATTAAGAACCAATTACGCGGTCAACGATTTTCATCACCAGAAGAGGCTGTCGAGGAGTATGAAAAACACGTTTCAGAGGTCACCACAGAGGAGTGGCACAAAAGTTTTCAAAACTGGTTTCATCGAATGAAAAAGTGCATAGACGCCAAGGGAGATTATTTTGAAAAACAAAAAAATAATTTTGTACCTTTAATAGTATTTTTTCATATTCATTCCGGACACTTATAGTGCGCCCCACGTATTTTAATGGAAACAGTATGGAACATTTTTCCGGAATAAAACGTACCTTATTCTTTCTCAGTATTCTTACCATCATGTATGCGCAAATTTCAGGAAGATTTGTGTAGTAGATAGAACGTGAAGAGGTCTGTTTAACCGTTACTGTTAAGGCGATTTTTTTGGTAAATTTTTAAGTAATCTTTTTCTTCGTTTTAATTTTTTAAAGTAGTATGGATTTGTTTTATCTGATCAAACAACAGAACTGGTTTAAATAAAAATTACTCACTTGCCTCTAACCTGTAAAAGTCTTTGAGGATCTGTCTTAATGTTCTTATTCTAGTTACAATTTCCACTGTTTAATTTTTCTTTTTCGGTAAAATTTTCCCTTTAGGAATGCTTTTAAGGATTACTTACATCCACCACCATCAAGGTCTATTCTAAAGCAAGAACTTACACGACAAAAGACAAATACCACCTACACATCATGAAAACCGTACTAATAACAGTTTATTTCACATATTGTCGCGAAAAGTGAGCATAAAACAAACGCTTTCAGGTAAAAATACCACATTGCCATTACACAGAAGGCTTATCCCACCCGCATTTATCTTATGAGCTAACGTAATAAGGTGGGTTGTGTATAAAAAACACGTCCATCGCTCATAATCAACACGCTATAGTAGCGCAAGACGACGGTACACTTATGGGCAAAGTCACTGGCACACCTTTATAAAGGGAAATACCATCACAGAAAAGATAAAATTTTTGAAAAACTAAATGTCTTCGAGGTTAAAAATGAAAAGAAAATGTTGAACCTAGCGCATGCATGTTTTTAATGTTCGTGCATGTCAAACGTCAAATGTCAAAAATCTATAATTATACTTATATGAGATCAGTAGACGCCTAAAAGAGGCAACGGGTGACCCTCGCGCGGGCAGCTTTCTCGCTCAGCGAATAGCCATAGCTATTCAACGCGGGAATGCTGCCTGCGTGATGGGAACTCTGCCCAGGTGACCTAATTTAGATTTCATTTAGTTTATTATTTTTAGATAGGATAGTGTAATATATTTTTTCTTATGTTGTTATAGATTTCTTTTTATGATTTATTTACTTTTGTTAATAAACCTAATTAAATAAAGATTTATCTTAGTGTTAATCGAACAAAGTTTTTCTTTCTTTCTTTTTTAAACGTGGCTACATTTGATTAATTGTAAGCTAGTAGTTAAAGCCCGTGGTATTTAGTTATTCGTGATACTTATTCGTGTGGTATATACAGTCAGCGTCAATAAGTAGCATTTATGTGATAAATGAAGAGCCCAACTTAGCTCAGTTGTCAGATTATGACGTTTCTAGCTTGCTTTTTGTGCTTCTGATGACATGTTAAAAGTTGTTAGGCTTTGTCATGTGATTTAAGTTAGCGTTGGCCGCTATCACATTCGGACTACGATCTTTTTCCATTGTCAGGATTTTACTGTAAAATATGTTTTAGTAAAACCTGATCACACAGTAGCCTTTTATAACAACCAGTGCCGCGATATCAACACTAATAATTAAAGAGTGACCCGGAATTCGAAGCATTAAGTTGAGGATGCAGCTAAGAAATACGTTTCTATCGGAGTACAAACATTTCGTGTTACCCTTTCCCTGCCCTAAACCACACGTCCTGCGGTAATCCCGCTACGTTATCCCGGCAACACGCGTGTCATTTGTTTTGATTACAACCACGCGCACTGTCTTGTAATGTTTTTGTTATTTGTGTTATTCCAACCTCTTCGTTTTCATGAATACCTGGTATTTCATTGCGGTGTTACTCTCTTTTCGTTTTGATTTACTTTGTTAAATTTACTTTATTAGGCTACAGTACGTTTGTCTGTCAGTGGACAGTATTGTTTGAAGCTTTTTTTTATTTTGAAGTGAGTATTTTGTCACCACAAGACTTGAAGTAGTTTTCATGTTCACCTGGTATTCTGGTGGTATTTGGTATTGGTAAAGAGTTTTGTATTGTATTGTATTCAATTGGGTTGTTACTTAAATACATTGACTCTACCTATGATGTATGTTGAATGTTGATTGTGACTTTAAAGGGCAGCTAATATAATTTTTGTAAGATTCGCATTTATTTTCTGGTTTTATATTGTTTTGCATGATTTTGTTTGGATGATGTGTCTAAACATGTATGTGCGTTAATATTTTCAATGTACCATCTTGAATTCAACATGTTTACAAAAGAATAAATGATTATGATTATGATTATGATAATCTACGCTTCGTTATATACTTCGTCCGAGCGTGTTTTCCAGTTGCTTATATATCTGAGCCCAGGGTGAGAAATGGCGCCTACCTTGGGCCTTAGTTTTATGGTATTGGTTCCTTAACTCTTTATAGGAAAACCAGACCAGTTTTCAATCATGATCCGGGTGTACACAACTGTAGCTACTTGAACTAACATGCGTTTCGAAATACTGAATCATTTTTAATACCAGACAATCAGGTGATTCAAGCATGCAATTTCCTAACCAAACTGGAAACCACTAAGCAAAGTATGCTTCGCGTAGGAATCAAACCCATGACTTCCGGGTCTACAAGCAAATATCTGTACCATGGAGCAATTACAAAGAAGAGATGGCCGTTTGAAATGGCGCAGTGATGTGATCATTGGCGCCTCGCCAACACAAAAGTGGGCGGAGCTTGTCATTGCTCGTGCTCCATGATTGGATCCACGGCCGAAACCAAGCACCCCGCACGTCTGCCTTCCGCCCCTTGTAGCCTCACAAATAATTTCTTACAAAACGCTTATTATGGCATCTCCTCTTTGTAATTGTTCCAAGATCTGTATCATTAACCACAGAACAATACTTACTTATCCCAATTTTCGTCAAAGTTAGTTTAAATTCTTACTCAATTCCCAACAGAATAAAATTAGTATGCAAACAGGATGCTAACTACTTAGTCGACTAAGAAGTTTACAAGATGACTAATCACATTGACCATTTAATTAGTTACATTAGACTGACCACTTGCTATCCGATAGTTAGCCGACGACCCAGATAAAGTTATCAAGAACTTTATTTAGGAGATCTCCATTAGAAATATAGACTTTATTAACAAGTGCATAGAGTATAGATTATGGTGAAATTGTTATGGGTGAAAATTTTAGTTAACAGGCTATAGCACGAGCGATTTTAATGAATTTAACTAAAACTACGCGAATTCGGCGTACTTGCGGCATACCCGCGTCAGTCACGCCGCAACCGATAAGTGAGTTGGACGTAGAGATAAATTTAAAATTTTAGTTTAAAAACAGAAGCAAAATGCCAGTTTGCGTATTCAAACTATGTAAGAATAATAGTACAAGAAATAACTCTTTCTCGTTTCGTCTTTGCACATTGTCTTACACACTGCAATATGAAGTTGCCGCATTCTGGAAACTTTTTCTTCATAGCGCGGTATCTGGTTAAGCGCGCGCGAGACCAATTATTAATCTAAGGCTGTATCATTCCTAACTGCTGTATTCAGAATTTTTTTTCACTAAAGAAATCTCTCGGAGAAGCAACATTTTTAAATGCTAAGAAATTTCATAGCAAATTTTATGCTGATTAGTACAGATTTGAATAAAACTACGATCCAGCAGATCTCATACCATAGCGCGAGTCAACATCATTTTTGCTGTAAATGATTTTGTAAATTAACTTATAGGGAACTCTAAACGCGCGCGGAATTTTAGTGACATGTGTAATGGCGACCTGTTCATTGGATGCCGTACGGCATTTCAATAATCGAACACCTGAAGAACTCCTCCACTGTTTTCGTGGCCCTAATTTGAAACTCAAAACGGAACTTGCAGCCAATTAAAAGTTTTAACCAATTAACTGCGCAATAAAGTTATGCCAGCAGGTAACGCTTTGTGATAGCATACTGTTGTTTGGGCCGTTGCGTAGAGTTGCAGACTCATGCAAAATGTGTTGTTAGTGAAGTTATAGTTGTTTTTGGTTGAGACTAAGGAAAAGAGGACGTTGTTTTTGACAAGGTATTTTCACTGGATATTTTCTAATATTGGCATCGAGGGTTTAGATTTTCCGATCTTTATCTATGTCTAACCCGCAAGAGATTAAAACGTGATGCTATAAAAGATTTTTTTAAAATAAGTATCACGAAATATCCATACTTCCATATCCATACTAATATTATAAATGTAAAAATCTGTCTGTCTTTCTGTGACGCTTTCATGGTCGACCCGCTGAATGGATTTTGATGAAATTTGGTATATGAATATAGTTGAAGACCCGGGGTCAAACATAGGCTACTTTCGGAGCTGAGGGAAAAGATAGCTCTAAAAAACTGTACTATACAGTCGAAGAAAAAAACGACCCCTTACCGTACCCACCTTAATGACTGATGGGTCAGGTTTATCTGTCTTCGACTGTTTACAAAGAATATAAATTATACAGGGTACAACAAAAGGCTAGTACATTATCCCAAATAGGGTCTAACAGCCAACCCATAAAATAAAGAAAACAGATATGTGGATGGGCATTCTGATTAAGAATTTGTCTTCCGTGGATTGTGTAAAATGCTACTAAGTGACAGAACAAACTACTCGTATTTGACCGTTGGCGCCAACGCAAACAACTGTTGTTTGCGTGACTCATCAAAAGGAGAAATTGCGATTACGGATTCCCGGACGGGATCACACTTAGACAATGAAGACACAACAGGGAATGCCAAAAAAAAAAAAAGCGAAATAGAATATTAATCCACAGCCATTCTCCCAAATTATAATAAACATTCCGCAAAAGCATTCACATAACAAAACATTAACAAAACTCGTTAAGAGTCACATGCACCGACATTACGCTAAGT
The DNA here is from genome assembly GCA_947363495.1 of Euzophera pinguis. Taxonomy (NCBI): domain Eukaryota; kingdom Metazoa; phylum Arthropoda; class Insecta; order Lepidoptera; family Pyralidae; genus Euzophera; species Euzophera pinguis. The sequence goes on from OX376162.1 coordinate 1,680,047, forward strand.
ACGACGAGTACCTCCCCACTTAATATAAATTTACGACCCTCCAGAATGAGTACAAAGTTTTATGGGCACGTGGGATGTGAAGAAGGCTGAATTCTTTATCTTTTTTTACACAGAGGAGTGTGAAATTTAGGTAGATATATTTCACATATTCATTGACGAGTGTACAATTTGGCGAGAATAATAGATTTTTGAGAGAGAGATCATTCGAGTATGAAAAAAATACAAAAATATTGGACCGCGTAAAACGACCCCGCGGGTCCTTCGGGTCCTTGGTAAAATGACGGAATATTTCTATTAATTTTTTTTATGTACTATTAAGTAGGCAAACAGGCATGTTCATTGTTTTTTTATACGATTATTTTAGCAGGTTTCGTCAGGTTTCTATGTAAGTAGTTTCGAAGGTCAGACAGAAATTGCTTCATTGTATGAACCAGTGGCTTCCAACTTCCATTAGACACCATATCCTGGGCTCTGGGGTTATAACTGGGCAACACGGTCTATTTTCATCATTGCAGAGTCATGGACAAAAACTTGTTAGCATAAAGTGACCGAAAAATCTAATTTTGTTTTTCCAATCGTATAGAGAAAAATAAACAAACACCATAATTGAGGCATAAAACCACGTTTCGCGCGGGAATCACTCTGAAATAATTTCGGATTTAAAATAATCACTGGGAGCGAGAACATAAACTGGCATTTTTTCGTGCAGAAAATACGGCAAAACCATTTCATTTTGGGATTTTGTGGTTTTTATGAGCAATATGTTTATAACTCGATTGTTCCGTCAATCTGTTCTTCTTTACTCCAAATGGAAAATTTAAATAAAATTGTATCTATAACTATACATATAATAAAATTGTAACAGGTCGATGTCTGTACATTGAAGATTTTTAGGAAAAAACAATATAAGGGGTCCAATAATGGACCGTCAGAAGCCAAAACAATCATTTTTAGAATTTTTGTCTGTCTGTCTATATGTTTGTTATCGCATCACGCGAAAACTACTGCATAGAATTGAATGCAGTTTCCACAGTTGTGTTGCTAGAGGTCCAACTTAGATATTAGGCTACAATTTATCCCGATTTTTCTACCAGTTCCCGTAGGGTAATCGACCAACTTAATTGACCCCTAAAATGTATGGCGTGCATAATATATGAATCATGTGTAAAGGTCACTTAGCAATAGTAAATGCTATTTTTAATAACCTACTTATGAGTTTTTTAGTCATTCACATCGAGTGAGTTACATGGTCAGGTCAATGAACCCTCGCCTCACTGACTATGACGTGTGTCTGTTAAACTCTATTGAAACTGATGCGAAGCCCGCGCGACACGCGGGACGGCCTCAGAAATAAGATTCAGTAGAAGTGCCATAGCGTGTGCCAAAGTTATCTGTCGTGTAATGTGTAGTGAGATCTGTCCTAGATCGTGGGTTCGATTTCCATGGGAAGGATACTTTGTTAAGTTGTTTCCAGGAGCCGTCTGATCTAGGAGACCTATTTTTTTTTTTTTGTTTATTTGGAACAATAAACAACAGTACAATATGTATTTTTAAAATATACGAGTCACACGAAATCGGTGAGTAGAATGAAAATCGTTCGACTCATCGATTTGGACTTACAAATGAAAATCATAGGATATCGATCGAAAATTTTTGACTCGCCGATTTTGCGTGTTGCATACTTTTCATAAATAGCATTCCAGACCTATAGAATCAATGAACCGGGTGTGAAAGTTTCTTTGGCGACCACCAATTGGTATCAGGCAGGAGTGCTATTCATATAAGCTATTTTTGAGAAGTATGAGCATGACTCACCGTAAATGGTGGTCTAAGGAAGGTGAGTCGAGTGAAAATCGTTACTCATCGACTCACTGATAATGTCCAGCTATTGAGAAAGGAACATTTCTTTGTGTCCAACGAAAAGCATTCGATATCGAGTCATATTTCTCAAAAATAGCATTAGGTTCAAATGAACACAAAGAGAAATATGTGTGTATGTGATTGTTTGATTTTGTCTCCCATACGAAACAGGATTCCGTTGCAGTATTTTACATAGTGAGATCCTGAACTTTTTAAATATTAGTTTTGTAAAACTCTGCAACAATGGATAATAAGTACTAACGCAGCAGGAGTTCGGTAGCATCACATAAAAAGAAAAGTATGTATTCGAACGTAACGCGGAAGAAATCGCGGGCACAGCTAGTTTATTATATAGCGGATTCTACGCGCCAAACATGACAATTCCAAATTTAATTTCATGATACTTCATTTGTAGAACAACTGCTTCTGTGGTCAAGTGGACCTTAGTGGACCTAAGGTTCATGTTCGATTCCCTAGGAAGCATGCAAATTAATAGGTATCTTTAGTCACGAAAAAATTGTATGTACTGTACATTGGTGTTACAACTCTGATATAAAAGATCACATGCTTTGTTTAGTTGTTTTCAGTTTTGGCCTATCACCTAAATATGTGGTAATAAAATAATGATAATTCCTTGCATTGGTCGGGATCAACGGCCTAAAGTGCCTTAAGCCGGCCCGGCTGCCAATTGGTGGTCATTAAAAGGAACAGCGATAAGGCCGCCTTCTGCGCATTAGTTTTAAGATTTAATATAACCTACCATGTTATTTTTATTATGCAATAAAGGTTTTTGTATTGCTTTGGCGATGCTGAAACTTTAAACTCAATGTATGTATTGCGTATTTTTAAAGCTCAATATAATCAAAAGCTTTTGGAATCGAAGATCGCGACATGAGACGAAATCCCCAGTTATAAAATGTCGATTTCAAGTCGCTCGTAAACTTGCGATCCCGCTTCCGAGACGGGATTGCAGGGATTTTAAAATTGTATTCCTACACTAAGAAATAAACCTTCCAATTGTACTTAATTTTGAACGTTCTTTTTTATTAAATGGTGTAAGGAAATTCGGGGAATACTTTGTTGAGATGAAGAACTCGACGTGCGTATCTGTAGCGATTGTCAACTGAAGGCGAAACGTGGTCCGTATTTAATTGGTGGCCATTAGTGGCATCTTTTATCTCGAGCTCCTTATTTCGTTAGTCAAGTTAAGCTGTTAGTTCCGGTTGTTATCGATAGATGGCAGTTAGCCCATGTCAAATGCTCAGGCAGTCTGAAAAATCTCACAGCGTTGTTGGTTTTGTTAGATCTAGAAGTCCGACAGCCGTCGTTAGATACATTGTTAAAATATCATCAAATCTAAGACCATAATAACCCTTGTTTTCATTTCTTGTGATGTTAATTGGATTCAGTGCTGTACCTATTTGTTTTTCTATGTATGTGAATGGTGCAATAATATGTTCATTCATTCATCAGCGTACACTGGCCACTCAAGTGCAAGTTAAAGATGCAATTGGGAAAAACAGATTGGGCGAAAAATAATAGATGTTGAGATGCCATTTGCATTGGTTTTTACTTGTGCTTTTGTCAGCGTCTAGCAATACAGTAAGATGAATTGCCTCAAATGGATGAAAAATACAACACTGCAGGTAATTTTTTCATATGTTAAAAAGGAAGAACAAAGCGTTTGACCCCGGGTCTTCAACTATATTCATACCTACCAAATTTCATCAAAATCCGTTTAGCGGGTTGGCCGTGAAAGCGTAACAGACAGACAGACAGACTTTTGCATTTATAAAAGTATGGATGACACTTTTGGCACATTTTTTAAAAAAGTTCACATCACTGATTCAAATTTCCTTTGAGAATATTATTCAATTGTGAATCAGCCAGAAGGGAAGGTACCAAAATTATACTCTTATTTGTGACAACTTTGTACTTTCTATTGTACTTATGATTAATCCTGCTCGAAGGACCAACTCGCAACCAAAATTTTAAATATGATTCGGACAAGACGACTGAAGATCCTTTAAATCTAGTTGATGAAATATAGAAACGAAACAGCAATCTGGCGAAAGTTTTAATTAGCGCTGGATCCAGTTACATTCCGAAGTCTTGCTTGGATTGTGGTAGAGTCATTGATACATACAGTAATAGAGATGAGAAAGTAGTATTTCAATACATCACACAATATAAATTTTATTTATTTAAACTATTAAAAAATACAATGAAACTAACAATACTAAATAAAAAAACGAAAACCTAAAAACAATTTGTCATCAGGGTCGTGATAAACTTGACGAAAACATTTTAGATGGACCGAAGTGGCATATAAATTTTTAAGTAAATACCCACTGAACCGATGAGGAAAAAGTATCTTCGAATCGTTCAGTTGATACGAGACCCGAGTGTTATTAATTAAAAAAAAAAACACTGTATGATAATTTGTAGTATTTCATTTCTGTACCCTTCGTGTTTTTTTTTCATCTATTTTCCTATCTACCCTAAGGTTGGGTTAGCCATGCCCGTCTTTGTACTCATTGTAAACATGTAGGTATCTTTTTTATTGTTACCATAAAGTGTATTGACTAACTAACACTCTTTTATCACTTTTTTAGTGGTCTCTTAAGTTGGTTGCTTTGAAGCATGGGTCTGCTTTCTTGCTTTTTCTCTCCCTTTTCGCCCGGTCGGTTGGTTAAAACTATTTGTTCGCATATCCCCAAATTTTATACACGTATCATCTTTTTTATTCTTATGAGGTTTGGTTGGAGATTGGGGAGACCTTTGCCTAGCAGTAGGACAATAAAGGTCAATTAAAAGAATATTTAATTTTATTTATAACTTATTTAGGTATTAGTTTTGTAACTCTTTTATATTGACTCTACATCTGTCGTCCACCATTTCTACAATTCAAAAACAAATGAAATAAATATCTAAAACTACTACAAAAATCTTAATCAAAAAGGCCACCCCGCAACATTCCTGTCCGGAAGGTTCCTATAATGCTAGCTGCATTATTATTATTTATTGTTGTATCTATTACATTCATGGTCAGTGGTACTAGTGCTGGAACATCAATACTGTATTCTCTTGAATCAATTACTCCAAGTCTGAAGTTAAATTGTTTGTTCTTCTTATTGTCTTTTAGTTATGAGACTTTATCCGAGCGGGTTTGCATGGAGGGCAATCGCGCCAAATGACGTATTTACCAAAACCAACTGCGACGTCTATTTATAAGTATGTATATCGGTAAGTCGATTGAAAATCGTTTAAGTCACCTATTATAACGAATGAAACACATTTGAAATCTAACGAAATTCATTCGACTCATTGGTTTTGCCTTCGCGTTCACGATTTGGTTTGGTTGCGTGATCAGATCGGCCTTTTTTATACAATTAAGTAGGCAAAAAGGCATACGGCCCACCTGATGGTAAGTGGTCACCGTAGCCCATGGACGCCTGCAACACCAGGGGCATCACGTGCGTATTGCCGACCCTTGAGAAATCCTTTAACGCCTTAGATACAAGTTGTAGTAGGGATCGAAAACTTGGTACTACTCCGCTGGCTCAGCGAACTGAAGTGGATCTTAAGCGCCAGAGTGCTCTATTCCGCGTGATGGCTGCCAGTTGTCAGCTCCCATCTCTCGCAGATGAGCTTGGGACGGTCCATATTTAAATTAAAACAATTGGTTGTCTGTAAAGTCGGTTTACGGACGGTAGTTGACGTGACAACGTCAAACATTACAGTAGTATAATACACATCATCATGCCTCTCTCTCGTTCGTGCCGCGCTCTCGCTTGCGGAACGCGACAATGAGCGTAACGGGACAATGAAGTCATCTTTTTCGTGCATGTAGTAACCCGTAGTATCGAGTTATTAGACGTTGTCACGTCAAAAAAATACAGTGATTTCAGTAAGTAACTGTCATGAACAGACATTTAATGGATCTTTACTTTTGGATTTTAAGATCTATCGCTAGTTAGTAGTTAAAACATTAAAGTGACTATCAGCTCAGCAGTTCTCTTCAGACCCCAGGGTCTGCTTTTTGCCTTAACTCTGCCGGATTTTCGGCATTCTAGGTTTTAAGCATGCATATCCACCACTGCAGGATCTAATCAGCCCTTTTAGAACCGCAGAAAGAAGTTTATCCTTATATTTCTTTCGAAGGCTCTTAAACTTACACCTTAGGTAGTCGATGGCTTACTTATACCTTAGATGGTATACTTTTCAATTAATATATTAATATTAATATTTACAATTTTGGACCTTCTTTCAATGATTTCAGAAACAATGTGTACACTTGTTAGCGCTCGACTGTACACGATGAGTCAGAAAAAGCGTCGAAGCGAATAATTTTACTTTAAAAAGTGTTGCAGTCTGGCACGGTTCGGAAATTGCCGTCTTTCATTGGATTCTCGGAAGAGTAGGGTGACCAAGTTACTGGAAGCATAATAATAATATTTTCACGGGTATTATCATACCCGTTTCATTTGTTTTTTTTTACGCTTAAGTAGGGGTTAATATAAGAATTAAATATATTATCGTTGTAGTATAGTATAGTATCCCATGTGTGTGATTTGCCCTATATATTTATTTATTACTAGCTTTTACCAGCAGCTCCGCCTACGTCAAAAAATAGCTTATGTTTGATCCCTGGTCTTCAACTATATTCATAACAAATTTCATCAAAATCCGTTCAGCGGTTTGGCCGTGAAAGTGTAACAGACAGACAGACAGAAAGACAGACAGACAAACAGACATACTTTCGCATTTATAATATTAGTATGGAAGTATGGATAAACATCAAAACAACATCAATCAATCACAACAAGCGGCGGACTTATCCCTGATAGGGATCTCTTCCAGTCAACCCGTAAACCAAAGAAATAAAAACAGTACATGGGCATCGAAGAGTGTAAAAAATCCTAAAAAAATAACTAAGTATTCCGGACGCATGGTGACCGCAGTGCGAAGTGACGCGGAGGCATCCGCAGCCGGAACCGTTTTCATAGTTTAAGTCCAAGGGATTCATTTCGTGGGAGAGGTCCAAGTCAAAGACGGTGGAGTTCAAATGAAATAAATATATTCTCAAGCTTACGCGCTATAATAGGCATATAATATAGGCAGGTCATCAAAGGCGCCAATAATTTGTGTACAAATGTAGCAAGTTGTTCGATAAAAAATTAAATATTAAAATTTATGAACATTAATACCACGAACCGGCAAACGTTGCATTTAGACTCCACCGATCAGATTGTCAGATGACCTGAAAAAGGTTGTAGGCAATTGCTGGATGCAGGTTGCTTCCAACCAAATATATAAATAAATAAATAAATGCAAATATTGTAAATGTTCGATTAAAATTGTCATTCATTAAATTAAACTATTTTAATACGGTTTTATCGCGTTTATTACTTATTTATTTACACCTGACGTTTAAAACACTTTACAGCGTTCATGGTCGCAGGCAGACTAAGTTAACATTTGTCTTTGATGTCATAAGATTACTAACTACCGCCTGAAATTTTCAACCGTATTAAAATAGTTTAATTTAATAAATAACAATCGCGAAAACATAAGAAATCATTAAAATTGTCATATTTCTAATCATCATCTTATCTGAAGATTTTTGCTTCATATGGATTATATTTTTATTTACGAGAGCACGTTTTAACATTCGTTCAATTAGTTCATGCAGCTTGAAAACTTTGAAAACTGGTAAACATTTATGCCAATTATTTTTAATATTGCCAGGTATTTTGGCATATGCGAATATTTGGGAAAAGCAGAGTGCTGGTGCCCAAACACCTGCACCATGAATGGCTTATACTGGTAGAGCTGTTCTCAGGTGGGTTATTTCTGGGCTAGGAGAGTTTAATTTCATCGACCAGTAATGAAAAAGAAGCTTGCGTGTAATTTTCTCATGTCTTCACAATTAAACAAAATATCTTTTATAACTAGCTTCTTCGTCGAATCGTGTTTTCTGGTTGCGTCCTCGGTTTTTTTTTTCAGAGCTACGCTGTCAATCATATCCTAGATTTGGCGGTCCTCGTTATTATCCACTAGCTTTTTCCCGCAGCTCCGCCTGCGTCAAAAAGTAGTCTATGTTTGACCCCGGGTCTTCAACTATATTCATACCAAATTTTATCAAAATCCGTTCAGCGGTTTGGCCATGAAAGCGTAACAGACAGACAGACAGACTTTCGCATTTATAATATTAGTATGGAAGTATGGATATGGATATTGATTCTTACTGTGAAATTCTGTCTGTCTGTTATTTGGTATGAATGTAAAATAGTTCAGGACCCTGGGTTAAATGTAGACTACTTTTTGACGCAGTCGGAGCAGCATATCGTTTATAACTTGCACCATGCGTTAATTCTTCGAGGGTATAATGGCAAGAGGCTGAAATGGCCGTTGTTTTTACGATATCAAATGTTCCGGCGGAACAATCGGACGTCCAAATAATTGATTCGTTTGCGTCCAAAAAGGACAAAAAGGACAAAAAGGACAAGACTTTACTTGAATCTACGATTCCATTGCTGCTATTTTTGAGACTTTAGGCTTACTGAAAACCAGTGAGTCGAGTTTTTTTTTTTTTACAACTAAGTAGGCAAACAGGCGTACGGCCCACTTGATGGTAAATGGTTACCGTAGCCTATGAACGCCTGCAACACCGGAGATGTCACTAGCGCGTTGCCGACCTGTCAGCACAGCGACCCCTCTGGAGCCTGGCGACCCTACTCACCAGCAGGAACACAACACTGTAGGGTGGAGGTACTTTCCCAGACGGACTGGTCCTTACATAATGTCCTACCTCTCTTAAAAAGAGTGATTTTAGTTCTACATACTTGGTGAATCGAACAATTTTCCTTTGACTTTGGTGTTTGGTGAAACGCAGTTCCAAAAATCGCGCTCATTACAATTATAATACCTATGCTATCTGTCTCAAAGAGTGACAGAGTTGAATAGTATATTAGATAAGCTATAGTCACCATCGTTAGCCATACTGTATAACAGAAATGGCTAACATTTCTGTTGATACGATGACAAGTTGAAATGTGTGTATGTATAAATTTAAGAGCTGGGCTTTTGTCCGTGGAGATTTTTGCATTAAAGAATTAAAGAACTAGCAAGTGATATGACAGAATTGAAAAAGCTGTTGAAATGCAACCGAAAAATCGCTAAGATGAGAAAGAGAGGCTGTCAATAGTTGCGGTTTAAAAAATATTATAATCATTCATTAACGTCGAGTGGGTTTCATGGTCAATCGACCCTGTACACCCTGACAATCGACCCTGTAATATTATTATAAGTAGGCAGTAATAGATTGAAGCCATACAGAATAGAATCCAAAGAAGGATCGGAGAAAGTTTATTAGTGAATCCTTGGCACTGCTTTTAGTTGTAAAGGGCTATGGCGCAGAAGGAGTGGGGCAGTTGAAGTTAATTTCTCGTGTTTTTATTTGCAGATTCTCTATAGACTTCATTTTACTAAGTTTGGGAATTGTCTTGATTGTGTTGTGTGTTGAAAAATTGTGGAAACTAAAGTTAGTTTCTAGATAATTAAAATTCATTAAGCTTACAGTATTTTTAAGTATTAGTATATATTATTAGAAAAAATATAATTTTAATTTTTATTAATATAATAAAATATAATATAAGTTAAATATTATTAGACCTTTGCGTCCAAAAATGCACACGTGTTTTGTCTCTACCAAAGATAGATATCGAATTTTAAATTAATTTGTGAGTTCTTGATTCTTGATATGTATAATATTATTTGACAATGTTGTGCATGTCTGTAATAGGCGTAAGCATTGGATAAAATTATTTTAAGCCATTTTTTTTGTAATGATTGTGTTTACATTGTTGATGTGCCTAAATAAATAAAGTGTTGTGTGTATGTTCGTGGTTTGGTTTTGGTAATTACGTTGAAGCGATTTGCAATTAGCACGGTTAGCATGCTGGTCTCTGTTTATCCAACACGACATTCATGAAAGAAAATCTGAAACCATCGACCAAACCTAAATTTCCTCTTCTATCCTTCCTCCATAGCAGCGAATAATTTTACAACAAGTTTTTGCAACTTCAAACACAATTTCCACAACGAAAGAGTAGAGAAATGCACAAATTGAATCTGAGAAACATACAGGGTGATGTTTGAATGTTGCGAAATGAAATTGTTGAAACGGCGGGACATATCACACCTGCCGACGGAAACCGATTAAAATGATAAAGCGATGCGCCGCGGATTTATTTCAACGATGTCCGTGTTCTCTGGAAACGATTGGATTAGAAATTTGAGCATAGAATAAGCAGTGACTTAACCATGAGATTGACACCCGTATTCTTAAAACTTCACTAGAACTCGACTCAACCTTACTCCACCTCATTGGTATGATTAGTTGTCACAAGCTTCCTTGACTTGAGATGATTTCTCATTGGAGGTGAGTATCGAACTGTCAAATATAAGGTTGGTCGAGAGGTACCTTGAGGCGCCCTTGAAATGAAATAAAGTAGATAAAAATAGGGGTTTGCCACTTTTGGCCTAGGTATTTACTTACTTCATTTTATTTTTTACTCTATTCTTTTGTAATTTTCAATTTTTGTGTTTAAAATTGTTATTATAACCTCTTTGGAGTTTGCTCAAGCAACCAACTAAGAATGTCGTTTTCAAGGAAACTTCGAGGACTTCCTTAAGGCGCCCTCGAATGAGTTTGAGTGAAGGACGTTCTTAAGGTTATGTTTAAGAATACGGGGGTGAGACGGAGTCGCTAGTGACGATTCTAGACACGCAGTCGCTGACATCTGAGTTGATAAAATTCTGTGAGAGGTACATATTTTAGTCTTATTAGTAGTTTAATCGCATCGCTTTATCATTTTATTACTAAATTACGTAAGATATATGCATGTCATAGAATGGAACATAGGAATATGGTAGACAGTTTCAAATATTCCACACTAATAATGATTTCATAAATCAAATTACAAGACAACATGAGACATGACGATGTTTGTAACTGATGACAATTAAGGTTTTAAAAACAATTGATAATTAGAAGTATATCGATTTTTATGTAGCTTATTGACTAGCTAATCAGACAAAATCTTAAAACGCGGCTAGCATAGCTTGTTGATCATTTCTGCGGCTTAGAAAATTTTGAATGTTTATTAAATATCTTTAATTTACCTTTAGTAATTTTCAGACGAAAATAAATACAACATTCTATTTGGGTCTTAGGATAAAAACATCATACATATACATGTACCAGAATTGAATTTCGTGATCTAGTTCAGCGAAATTAATAAAATTAACCTTATTTTCGAAAGTATATCACATATTTTCACATTTTATCTTAGTCACTTCTAGAAATCCTTGCACTTCGGTCAGTTCCGATTTAATCTTTCATTCCGGCGTATTGCCCCGGCACGAATTTTTCAGACGTCACATGCTTGACAAATGTTTTCAGAGCATCCTGTATGTGAGAATGATGTGCCTTTGCCCCTTTTTTAATTGGTCAAGAAATATGGTTTGAAATAATTATACGTTTATATTTAGACAGAGCTCGAAATTTTGTAAGTTCGATGTTGTTATCTTAAGAATAGAACACTTCTTATTATCCATACTTCCATACTTAATATTATAAATGCGAAAGTCTGTCTGTCTTTCTGTCTGTCTGTTACGCTTTCATGGCCAAACCGCTGAACGGATTTTGATGAAATTTGGTATGAATATAGTTGAAGACCCGGGGTCAAACATAGGCTACTTTTTGGTGCAGGCGGAGCTGCGGTAAACAGCTAGTTTCCTATAAATCTATTATAATAGGCGAGTCGAATATTAGCATTGGCAAACCAACGCATTTAATATTTTCGAAGTAGAATGAAAATATCTAAGGTTTTCATAACTTCTTCATTCTTCACATTCGGCCTTTTTTTCAGGTTTCAAAACCTTTTATCTTTTACTTTCTGAGTAGACAACTTAGACAAATATACTTTTTATGACCGGACGGCACGGCACGGTAGAATAGCTTTAAAATTTTGTTTTGAGAAATTGTTAGTATTCTACCCAAAAATAGCAAATTACCTTAGAATAGCAATACCAAAGCTAGTCACAGACCCAAAAGCAATCAACTTAGTAATTCGGTACCCGCATCCATCCTCAATTCAGGCGTGATTGATAACACAGTGGCGCCATCTGTCCACGTCTGTCCGCTGACGGTTGTTCCTTGAAGATGTCTTGGGACTCCTGAATGTTCCATTACATCTGTCTACTGCTCAATTATAATTTGGAGGGTTTGACAGAGACATGAGTAATAAACATCTTGTATATACATTCATTAATATCGAGAGGGTTACATAGTAAATCGACCAGAGTCACCCTGGTGTAAGTGAGGTGAGTTATTTGGAACTGTCTTTCAGCTTCTGACGTAATTTCTTCAACGACCATCAATTGACAGCCAGGACCAATTTGCCTTCATCATTATTATACAATCAGCTGATTCAAGTTTCCGTTTAAATTATTAGGACGTATTTCTTTTTTTCTTTTTATACAACTAAGTAGGCAAACAGGCGTATGGCCCACCTGATGGTAAGTGGTTACCGTAGCCTATGAACACCTGCAACACCGGAGATGTCACGAGCGCGTTGCCGACCTGTTCGCTATCAGCACAGCGATCCCTCTGGAGCCTAGCGACCTTACTCACCGAAACTATTTAGCGAGTCAACAAGGCAGTTATTTTACTTCTAAGAATCAAAACTTCGCCACGTACCTACATTATATACCTTTTTTACACTACGTCAAAAACATCTTTGATTTATAATATTACTACTGTGGTTTTAAACAGTGCTTATTATAGCTATAGTTCAATTTATTTTCTACTATTTACATACTTGTTCATTTGTTTGTTGATGGTTAGTGCATAGTGGTATAAAGTAAGAGAGGTAGGACATTTTGTAAGGAGTAGTCCGTCTGGGAAGGTACCTCCACCCTACAGAAGACCGCAGCCAAATAACACTGTGATGCAGTGTTGTGTTCCTGCTGATGAGTAGGGTCGCTAGGCTCCAAAGGGGTCGCTGTGCTGACAGCGGACAGGTCAGTAACGCGCTCGTGACATCTCCGGTGTTGCAGGCGATCATAGGCTACGGTAACCACTTACCATCAGGCGGGCCGTACGCCTGTTTGTCTACTTATTTGTATAAAAAATATAGCATTATATAACCATTGTAATAACCAGTTCCGCCAAATCTAGGACCAAGATTTACTGCGTACCCTAGGGTTTGAAGCGTAAGCTGACGACGCAACTAAGAATACACGCTAGGATGATGATGAGTGCATAGTGCCCAAGGGCTTAAATACTGATTGCCGAATCAGAAACCCGGTAGCAGTAACTGTGATTTATTACTAATGGATTCTCGTACTTGACAAACAGACATACAAATGACAGATAGATATTAGTATGAAATTACTTATGGATTATCCTGATGGAACCCCAAAATGTGTATGTTTCTGTGTCATATATCATTTTGTTGACATTTTTACTTACATTTTATCTTATTTGGTACATCACAATATTGATAATATTTGCATCGAAATGTTCGTGGCATGAAAACATAGACTTACCAACATCCAATACTCAGATATGTTAATGATTATTATGTAATTTTTTTAAACTAGAAAAAATCCTTTTAATCCTATACCAGTCCGACCAGATGGTCAGATGACCTGAAAAAGGTCGCAGGTAAACGCTGCATGCAGACTGCTGCCAACCGATCATTTTGGAAATCATTGGGAGAGGCCTATGTCCAACAGTGGACTGACTGCGGCTGAAATGATGATCATGAATATACTAGAAAAGAATTTTATTCGGCTATTAGAGTTTCAACAAATAAAAAAATAAAAAAATCTTTAAATGAACTGTACATTTCACCGAAAAGAATTTACGACTCAAAGGGCTATTGAAAAAGATAAATAAGAAAGTTGAAAATGAGATTTGAAAACGATAAAGGAAAAATATTTCTAAAAAAAAGATTAAAGAGAAAAATGTCACAGTCTGAGGACGTGTTTACATTGAAATAGGTACATATAAATATTGTCCGACCTCGTTGACCTCGTTATCTTTGAGTTTTTGAGTTGCATTTTTACGGTGAAGTTTCGACATTCTGACGGAAACTTCATAAAGGTTTGATCTACGTAAGATGAGGGCAATGATGATGACAGAAGAAGAGACACAGGAGGAGGAGCTCAAGAAAATGGCGACCGCGTTTCACGACCACTTGGCACGAGTTTTCTTCTTAGCATATCGATGATCACCTTATACGAGTATATCCTTTGATGCCCAGAAGCATGGCACGAGTAATCATGTTCACCCTATTTTCTTAAATGTTATTGTTATGTTTGACATAAATGATCAACAATGATGATTTGTTTCCAAAAATGTGACGGAGATGGTACCGACGCGACCGCGGCCGCCCATCTGTCGTTACGAGGACAATCGTCAAACAAAACCACAAACACAATTCTATTAGGGCTGTCACTTACAGTTTCAATTGTAGTTTTATTTATTTTATGTAATAAACTAGATGATGCTCGCAGCTCCGCTTGTTTCAAAAAGTTGTAATATTTGACAGCAGGTCTTTAACTATATCCATACCAAATTTCATCATAATCCGTGTAATGCCATTTTTGCTATGCCATAAATATTAAGTCGATTAACTGCCTAATTGCTCGATTGTTGAGTAGGGGATCGATTCCGCTAATGAACTTTTAAAGGCCACGCAACTGATATTCAATCGCGAATTAATTGTGTTGCATTTTTTTTGATACACTCAATAGTGGTATTCTGCATAAACAGTTTTGAATCTCTATTCATTTGCGACTGGAGCGTATTTCAATGATATTAGTAGGGAAATGTAAATAAAATGAGTAACGGAATATCAGAAGCGTCAAAGTCAAGTCATTACGATCCAATTGCGATTCAATTGTGCACTAGGTACCTATTTAAAATAAGAGAATTGACTCCTCCGTGAGATGTATCGATTGCGATCGTGGAAGCAACATTCTGTATTTCTGAAATGTACGCGGGTGGTAAACGATAATCGAATCATTCCTTACTTTCCGTATTTCTTTAATCACTCATTGAATCCGTGCGAGTTGGTTTAATTGTCGCCGGCGTATCTCAAAAATCGATACTACATTGTTTTTGCCTGTTGTTTTCACACGGTTCGGCACGAAGTCGATAGATAGTTCATCGAGTCGATTCGAGCAAATGTCGACTCCCGATGTCCCCATCACTACGACTGAACTGACAGCTAGACACTTGCCGACACCGGCGGACGAAATCAGATGATTTTCGGAGCGGGTCGATAGTTGCTCGCTATTTTTATAATTTAAAGGTTTCAATAGCCATTTAATACTGTTATTTTGGAGTTTAATAGTGCAACCGTCGTAACAAATATTTTCGCCGACGTGGTTGTCGTACGGCGTTTTATGACAAAAGTGTTTTGTTGGATATACATAAAGAACCCTGAAAAGGTAATTTATTTTATTTTAATTATTGTCCTATTGAGCTAAATAACCGATTAATTCTTCCATTTGGTCTAATAACTTTCTGGTTAAATTGGGGGTTTTGTGAGAAATTTATAATTTACAAAAGTGGGTAGAATGTGTATTTTATTCACATGTGCATTTTATCTAATTTCGGTCTTAAAATGATTTCTCACCATTGGTACACATAAATAAGCGTAGAATATATAAATTCAAATTGAAATATTTCATACAAAATCGTTTTTTTTACAAAATTAAGTAGATTTTTCATTGTCGGGTAACCTACCATTTGGAATTATGACTTTCTTTTTATAATTACAACCAAACAAGATTCAGCCCTAAATTTAGGAATAATCATACTCCATTATAACAAAATTATACATATATTGAAAAGGATTTTGAACAGGAATAAAACCTAGAAATTTCCAGAGCCCCGCCCTATAGTAAACCATTGTTTCATAAGCAGTCTTTTGAAAGTTATTTTGTTATTCCTACTTCAGGGTTAAAAAGAACACCTCAAGTTTCCCTCAGCACTCCCTCCGCTGAACACTGGGAGTTCTTTCTACCAGCTTCCCGAGGTGTCAGGAGTGCATACCACATTTCTTTTATTGAAACAAGAGGACACTGCTTATACTACCGTTTTAATCTGCGATAGACATTTTTGCCTAAACTGAGGTAACCACACAGCCGAAGCCAGCATTATCGGTCAGCCAGTGCCTGCGCTTTCTACATTTTTTTTATTTTATTAACCCTTTATTTTATTTTTTTTTAATTTAAAACTTTAAAGAAGGGATCTAAATATTGGCCATTCGATCTCCTGCGCCCCTAATTTTCTTTTCTCGTTTTAATCGCAATAACTTCTTTACTCAACATTAAATAGGTAACTTCCAATATAAATACATTTTTTTTAATATGAGTTTTTAACTTTGTGTAACTTTCAGCTTCTTCTTCTTCAAATAAATATTGTAAAAGTTTTTTTTTGTTATTTTATTTTAATTTTGCTTATTTCCCTTCAAATTTCATAGAGGACAGGAATTAGATAGGAAACCCAGGTAATAAACATTTCATCCGTTCAGCGTTTTGGCCGTGAAAGCGTAACAGGTAGACAGACTTTCGCACTTACACATAAATATGAATATGAAAGTATGGATGGATATATGGATATGAAAGTACGGAAGTATGGATGAAGGAAAACAAACAGTTTAAAACCTAAAGTTTTCAAGTACAAAATAAAATGTAAATAAGTTGCATGGATGCAACAGTATCAGTATCATTGAATGCCAATAGAAAAAAGAAGAAAGGTGGAAGAAGTCATCTATGATACACTGACAAGCCCATCTCTTGTTTTATGATTTCTACTTATATACTTTGTCGCCGTTTCCTCATGGTTATACTAGGCTGACATAACAGTATAACTTTTTGTCTAAAGTAATACCTCAGGAAAAAAATGTATCGTTTTAGCACAGCCTAGGCTTTAGGCTACTTTTTGTAAAATATATGTCGGCATATGACTAACCTAACTATCTATAATTTAATATAGAAAGTAAAATGAGAGGGGTATGGCGTGTCGTTGTAAACAACACGTACGCCTACCACCTCCACCATTATCCTTACTGTTGCCCCATCTTTTGCAGCGGGTATAAATCGATCGCACAATGAGTCTTGGCCAGTCATGGCTCTGACTCGGTGAGGTACTTACACTCCGATTCACTATCCTTGTTTAACTCTTGACTCTTAATGAGTTGTCTCCTAATGTTAGCATAGTAGAGATCCAGGTAGACTATTGGTTGTGGATCATCGTATGACGCGGGGAGTTGTGTGCGTCTGCTTTAACCATGATTTGGGATACCGTCCCTCTATCGGGACGAACAGGCCCTCTGTCCAATTTAATAAGATCTTAATGATAATTGATTGTTAACCTAATCATATCTCTCTTATTAAAGAAACCTTTCAATACCCCCATCCTGCCCTGTCACTTGATGACAGCCTACCCTTTTTGCCAATTCGACATATTTAATAATTATTAAAAAAAACAATTTGCTTCTACAATTGTTTCACTTTTCAAAAACTAATTTATAATTTTTGCCAGCCCTACCTATGTTTCATCCACATTCATGATAATCGCGGCGCGAGCCAGCCGGAATCGTTTTCATTGCTATAGTGATTAGTGGTTGTTAGCCTGGATCTCGGAAATTATTGGGAAATGCTAATGGTATTCATCTAGTCTACAAATTTTGACAGCAGATTTGCATGCGTACTTTAATCCCATGGTCCATTTTAAATGTATTTTTCTGTGATGAAATATGTCTTGTCTTTTTCAGTGGCCCTAATTATAAGTATGGGAAATTTAAAATATTGGTTGAAAAGACAAAGCGTGAAGGAGAAACAAATATAAAAATAACACTCGTTTTCATAGCTACCCTTGTTTGTAAAATCACATAGTACGCAAAGAAAAT
Organism: Euzophera pinguis; assembly: GCA_947363495.1. Classification (NCBI taxonomy): domain Eukaryota; kingdom Metazoa; phylum Arthropoda; class Insecta; order Lepidoptera; family Pyralidae; genus Euzophera; species Euzophera pinguis. The sequence continues at coordinate 1,697,905 of OX376162.1, forward strand.
AAAGTACAAATGGTTTAATAGTCAAATATTTATTTATTTTGGCCAACCCTACCTATGCTTCATCCACATTCATGATTATCGCGACGCAAGCGAGCTGAAATCGCTTTCATTGTTATAGTGATTAGTGGTTGTTAGCCTGGATCTCTGGAATTATTGGGAAATGCTAATGGAATTCAAGTTTAAAGCTCCGCTATAAATGTCTACTAGGTTCTGTCTGCTTTTTCGCACACCAAAAACGGGAAATGTTCTTTTTTTCCTAGATAAAAGGTATCAATGTCCTTCTCAGTGGTCTAGAAGAATGCGGAATCTCAAAAATATCTCATAAATATTGGTAAAGAAAACTCATCCATTCATTCATTTGATTTGTTAGCCCTAGCATCTTTAGAATTATTGAGAAATGCTAATGGTAATACTTTTTTTCCGAGATTAAATTGTCAGTGCTATATAAGTATGCATTTCAAATGAATATTTAATAATTCATTTGAACACATAAATAAAGTATTCAGGTTTAACACTCCGCTATAAGTATCTACTAGATTCTGCCCGCTGTTTCGCACGCCAAAAACGGGAATAAAAGGTATCAATGTCCTTCTCGGTGGGCAAAAAATATGAGAGATTTCAAAAATACCGGTTTTGAAAACTGATTCATTCATTTGAAGACATAAGTAGTGATTAGTGGTTGTTAGCCCTAGATCTCCGAAATTATTAGGAAATGCTCGGTATTTATGTGTATGTGCTAAAGTCTGTCCGCCGTTTCGCACACGGAAACCGGAAACTATACTTTTTAAAATTCTGGATAAAAGGTCAAAGTCCTTCCCAGCGGTCTACAGGTATGCGATTCAAAACTATTGGGTATGAAAATTCATTGGGAAATGCTATTAGTACCCAGGGTTAAAACTCTGCTGTATATATAAGTCTATTAAGTATGTCTTTTGTATGTTCACTTACCTTTTTTTTGTATTATTTACTTATTAGGCACCTAGGGACGTTGTTAATCCGTGTGCTCCGGTTGTCATTTGGTTCTCGTTAAAGGAACCATGTCAAAGGCCGAAAGGCGGTTTCAAAAAACTCTGAAACGAGGGCTTTGTACAGGGTCGATCGGCCATGTAATCCACTTGATATGAATGAACGAAGGCAAAGAAAACGTTAAAGTACTTATTATTTCCATGCTTAAATTAAGAGTGAAGTGAAAATGATAAATGTATGTATGATGACGTTTCCACTCCTATAACATTTATGACAATTTAGAGAAACATCGTCTTAGGAGCCCGGAGATCAACGGCGACCGCGGCAGGAAATTAAATGGTTAACATCGGATGAGGCGAAGTTGAGAACGTTTGAGTATAAATTGTTACATTGTTATTACTAGCTGTTGTTGTCATGTTCCTGTTGGTCTGGTTTCCCTGTAAAAAAGGGTTATGGAGGTCAGACGGCAGTCGCTCTATTGCAATAACTAGGTTACTTACAGCGAAACCTAAGCTTCTTTTGTTACACGCTTAGATGAAGAGGAAGAAGAATTGTTATAACTAGCTGTTTCTTGCGGCTCCGCATGCACCAAAAAGTATATTTTATGTGTCTCTTATACAAAATTTAACCCTATTACTTTTTCATTTGACTCCATGTCTTCAACTATATTTATTTACACAAACATGGAAATCTCATCATCATCCTAGCGTGTATTCCTAGTTGCGTCGTTAGCTTACGCTTCGGAGCCCAGGATACGCTGTAAGTCATGGTCCTAGATTTGGCGGAACTGGTAATTACAATGGAGCGATTGCTGTCTGACCTCCTTAACCCTTTTTACAGGGAAACCAGACCAACAGGAACTCATGTTCCTGTTGCGAATGCGCGTGTCAAGCGACGTAGTGACGCGACGACTATTGGATTGGTCGCCATTTAGTGGCATTTTCATCTTGAATTCCTCCGTGCTTCGGAAGCCACGTTAAGCCGTTGGTCCCGGTTGTTTTCGATAGATAGCAGTCGTGAGGCTGTGTCAGATGCCTTAGGGCAACCTGAAAAATTCTGACAGTGTTGGCCACTAACACACCTCAGGCCAACCAACGGCTTAACGTGCCTTCAGAAGCAGGGAGGAATTCAAGATGAAAATGCCACTAAATGGCGACCAATCCAATAGTGGTCGCGTCACTACGTCGCTTGACACGCGCATTCGCTACGGATACGCGGGTCCCGCTCGACTAACGAGCTCCTCTACTATACATGGAAATCTGTTCAGCGGTTTAGTCGTGAGCGTCACGGACGATCATACAGCCTTTCGATTTTTTTAAATATTAGTAGGTATGGACGTCTGGATATGGAATTACAGAAGTATGGAAAATAATTAAAAAAAAATCTCCAAATCTTTTTTTCTCAGAGCACACGCGTCTCATAATGGCCCAAGTTAGGAAAATAATTTCCCTACCGCTCGATTCTCCTGAATACTAAGTAGATGAGGTGAAACTTAAAAATCCCTAAATCCCTTACTTATGCGGGATCAATGCAAATGTTATTGTCGATAACGCTTCACTCAGTTGTAGACTATTTACATAGTAATGAGGTAGTGATATGTCAGCAGTTGCTTGGGAGTGAGAAGATAAGCTGCGGGTATGTGTGTGAAATAGTCGTCAATTCAATTTACATGTAGTCTGCATTATCAAGTCAACTTATAAACACAATATGTGCTTATTTTTTAATGCGGAGTTTAAGTATAATATAACTTTATCTATCAACTACATTACAATACATACATGCCATCACGCCTTTTTCCCGTAGGGTAGGCAGGGACCACGGATTTCCATTTGCTACGATCCTTATAGACTTCCCTCGCTTCTTCTACGCTCATCACTCTCTTCATACACGCTCGTCGATTACGGGTACTCCTGACATCTCCCTGTTTTAATATGTCTGCGATTTGGTCACAGTATGTTCTCCGAGGCCGGCCCTTACCGACTTTTCCTGACACCTTTTATTTGTAATAGCTTTCGTAATTCTATTTTCATCCATCCTTTCTACATACCCAAACCATCATAACATGCCTTTTTTAATCTTTGTCACTACATCCTTATTCACATTACAACAAACTACATTACAATTACTTAAAAATATGTAATTAATAAAAAAAGGACATTGATGAATAATGAAATAATAGGTTTTTCTATATGTGCTTAATCATAGGTATGGTTATCAACGTCGGTGCGCTTGCCAAACCTGATATGTGCATTTTTTTAATTTTTCGTTTTTTCGCTAGATGGCATCACTTTCAGTCGATACATTGACGGCAAAAACTGTCATGTCTAAATTCGTACTGGTGCAGAACTTGCAATATCTTACAAGTGTGTATAAAGTCTGAAAAATCTGTCATGTGCAACGATATTCACATATCAACCTTGTAGATGTTCTTTTTTTGCACATGCCAGGTTTATTTGCACATAACAGAATTTGACATAGTGTGCGACCACGCGCTCGACTCAATACGTTTGAGGTTATGTGGTAAAAACTTTAGTGAACTGTTTAAAATGAAGAAAAACATTTACAGGTAAGTGAAATTAAACTTTTGTATCTATTAAATTTTCATATATTATTCAGAATACCTATATAACTAACAGAAATTAACTGCACGTGTTTGTGAATTTGTTGCTAAATTTGTTTGTGAAATAGCCTAAATAATCCGTTGCTACTTAAATTATAAATATAAAACTAACTTTGTTTGTTTGTGTTCATAAAATAATCGCTCGTTTTTTACGTTTTCGTAATAGTTCCTAGGGGACCTCAATATAACCTATTTACGCAGGTGTAATTATTGTAGGCGACCAGCTAGTATTATAAATTCTTCTTCTTGTCGAGTCGAAATGGCACAAATTGCTTTTTTTCATATTTTTAACTAATATGAATATAAATATTTTTGTTATAATACACTGCTTAAGCTTGCTATTTTTGCATTGTTTACAGGCTGACGACTCAAAGTTAATATAATTAATTATTTTATTAATAAAATGGCCTCACGCAGAGGAAAATTGTTGGTGGATTTATGTAGTGGACATGTTTCTTTTAAACAACCTGAGGAGGAGAGTGCAGATATATTTATTTCTGACGCATATGATCCGACTAGAAATGACCATTCGAGACAGGCTAGAGAGGGCTATTCTTCATATCATTATTCTCCAGAGTCATGTTTAGTGGAGTTAAATAATTTATCCAGTACGTTGTTGCCACCAATTCAAAAACCTACTGATCCTGCTTTTCAATGTGCTTCCACAGAAAGTGATATTTTGTCTACCGATTTGCCAGCATCCGATTTGGAAACACATATTTTAAACGAATTACATAATGAGTACACTATCACACCACCACAAATTCAGCCTGGTCCTTCTGGTATTCAATGTAGTCCAAAGCAAATTCAAATTTTGTCAATACAAACTTACACACCTGTTGGCCAGACAAAATACAATATAAATAACCATATTTTAGACGAAACTACTGGATTGTTTGTGGCTAAAATAAATGATGTCGAGACACAAACACACAGTTCTTGTTCTGACTTTATATTGGATGATCAAACAGGCGAGATGATTGAGTTGAGTGATAGTGTAAATAATTGTAAGGAAAACTTTGATGTGGATATTTTTGATAAAAAAAAGGACAGAGCATATAACAGAGATCAGAGAGTAAAGGGAAAACTATACGTCGGCAGAAAAATAGAGAAAAATCAGGACGACAAGCAGCATATTCATTTTGTTCCAAAGTCAGGAAAGACTAAGAAAACTAAATTGTGTAGTCACAGTGCACTTGAAGCAAAATCACAAAGGACATTTCTCTGTGCGACCATAAACGAAGAACAGAGAGATAATATTTTTAAATACTTTTGGGATTTAGATTCGTGGTGCGCTAAAAAGGCTTATATTAAAAATCTTGTTCGCATTCGGCCGATTATGAGAAGGCGTAAAAGTTCTACATCCGAACATATTACTAAACATATGGGATTCGAATGTTTTTTACCTAATGGCGATAATGAACTTATTAAAGTATGTAAACATTTTTTATTAAGAACAATTGATATGAACAATGAAACACTGTCAGAATGGGTAAAATCGATAAATGAAAAGCCAACACCAAATGAAAATACTGTTACAAAAAAAAATAAAAAATCAAGAGTCCCTGTAACTAGTAAAGCAGATAATGTAAAGGCATGGTTGGATTTATTGCCAAAGGTACTCAGTCACTATTGTAGATCTAGTTCAAGTCGAGAATATGTAGAGGACACATTCAGAAACAAATCTCACATGTTCATGGAATATAAAAAATGGTGTTCTAGTAAGAATATTCTAGCAGCACAACGCAAACTCTTCTGCTCAGTTTTAAAAACTAAAAAAATATCTATATACAAACCCCGAAAAGATCAGTGTGACACCTGTACTTCTTTCAAAGAAGGCAATTGTACACCAGAAGAATATGAACACCATACCCAGATGAAACAAGAAGCTTATCTAGCTAAAGAAACCGCTAAATCAATGTGTTCTTCTGATGTACTAGTTGTGACTTTGGACGTACAAAGTGTTTTATTATCGCCTAAACTGCAGGTTTCTGTTCAATACTACAAACAAAAGCTTCAAGTTCATAATTACACCCTGTTTGTAAACAATAATAAAGAGGTACATTTATATGTGTGGCATGAAGGTGATGGCGGAATAACTGCTAATGAATTTACTACCTGTTTATTAAATTTCTTAACAACAAAAATTAATCAAAACTATAAAACAATTATACTCATATCAGATGGATGTGGCTACCAAAATAGAAATAAGGTGCTATCCTCAGCTTTACTACATTTCACTAAAGAGAACGATTCAATTCAAATAGAACAAATTATTCTGGAAAAGGGGCATACAATGATGGAGGTGGATAGTGTCCATTCCACCTTGGAACGTCTATTTAAACCGCCCATATACTCGCCCAATGATTACATAAACAAAATGGCACAAGCTCGCCCAAGCCAACCTTACATAATTCACCATTTAGACTACACATTTTTTAAAAATTATGAAAATATATGTCAACTAGATTCCTTGAGACCAGGGAAAAAAGCTGGAGATCCTTTGGTAACAGATATTAGAAGATTACTATATAAAAATGGTGAAATTTATTACAAATTGCGTCAGCCTGATGAATGGCAATTGTTACCACAAAGACTTCGTGCAGCAGGTGGTGACCTCGTCAACCTTTACGATGAACCCAGAAAAATAGAAAAATCTAAATTTGATAGCTTGCAGTCTTTAAAAAAATACATGCACAGGGACTACCATTACTTTTATGACGGGCTTCGACATTAAGTAAACAAAGTCTATTAAGAAGTTACTTTTTCTTAAGTTTTTTTTTTTGTTTAAACATGGTACATATTTTGAAGTACATTTCGCAATTATACTACATATATTTTGGAGAGATTAATGATTGTTTTAAAGTTGTAAGTCCCTTTAATGTTCCTATTACGGTTTTAGAAATGTTAGGTACTTTTGGAAGTTTTTGTTTCGTTTGTTTTTGTTTAAATATTTAAGTACACACATTTTATTACGTACATTTAATACTATTTTGAAGAGTTTATTGATTGTTACAAAGTTGTTCCTAATAGGAGCTTTAAATTAAAATGATCTCAACTAACAATAATGAGACTGATCTTGTGCCTGACATAGTTAATAGTTAATTATTCGATCGAAAACGTGGCTACATTTTTTAATTAATTACATTTCTAGTTATAGAGAAGTTGAGTTTACATTGTATTGTGATAGGTAATAAGTTTAATTTTTTTATTTGTTTGTATTATTATGGGGCCGAATTAAATTTTCAATTGATGGTGGTGATGACTGCACAATCGCATAAGAATAATTTTATGAAGAACTTGATTTTATTTTCGGTAGTTGATTACTTTTATTGGTTTCATAAACGTCTTTTAATATGCTTAGCAGAAAAAAATAAATACCGTTTGATTAGCACAGAGTTTTTATTTCGTAGATATTATTATAAATCCCCATTATTAAACAACACTATAACTGAAGATTTAAAAAAAGTATACGCACATAGCAAACAAGTTTAAAATGCAAACCTCAAAAATTACCTTACATGTGCATCATGTACACATATCATTATTTGAGTCAGCAAACCAAACCTGACATGTACATGAAATACAACAAAAAAAAAAAATTTGGCCTTTATGTCCGAATGTGATTACTTTTTTTTATTTCATAATAATCCAATTTTTTTACTTCATAGTAATCCATTTTTCTATTATTTTTGAAGAAAATATCTTACGAAAAAAACTGTTTTTATGTGTTCCTGAAAAGTTCGTAAAATGCACATATCAGATTTGGCAAGCGCACCGACGCAATACTTTCATACGGACAAACGGGTTTTGATAAAATTTTATATCTATACAGTTAAAGACCCGGGGTCAAACATAGGCTACTTTTATAGTAAGCTGCTAGTGTGCTTATAAAATTAAAATAGGTCGATGTCTGTACATTAAAAAATAAAAATTGGTTGTCTGTAAAGTCGGTTTACGGACGGTAGTTGACGTGACAACGTCAAACATTACAGTAGTATAATACACATGATCATGCCTCTCTCTCGTTCGTGCCGCGCTCTCGCTTGCGGAACGTGACAATGAGCGTAACGGGACAATGGCGTCATCTTTTTCGTGCATGCAGCCCGTAGTATCGAGTTATTAGATGTCACGTCAAAAGATTGAACAAATCTTTAAATCCTGTATTTATGTGGGATCAATGCAAGTTATTGCTGATAAGGCTGTTCAGTTGTAGACTATTTACACAGTAATGAGGTGGTGGTATGTTAGCAGTTGCTTGGCAGAGGGAAGATAAGATATATGTATCTGGAATCGTAGTAAGAATTGGAATCGGTTTACTTGTATTAAGTCAAGACATTATCATGACAAGTTTTGGATGTTACTTTAAGTACCTATATGCAATTATAAAATTAGGATAGGTTGATGTATGTATATTAAAATAAAGACGTATGAAAAAACAAACAAATAACCAAATTTGCTCGTTGTTTTAGGCGTATTTCAAGTGAGTTGGAGCAACAGAAGGAAAAACAACAAAATTTTAGATTTTTAGTACGTATACTTAGTGCTAGAACTCTGACCCAATTTTCAAAAAACTTATCAACAATTGGTTTAAAAGTTATAAGCAATTTCGTAATTTAAAACAAAATTTATGAAGTTACTTCTTTTTGAACATAAGTAGTCGCATCAAAGTATTTTTGACACTAACACCGAACTTTTATTAATTAAAACAAAAATCAAATTTAATCTTCGCATTTCATATTTCTTTCCTAGATCCTGCTTAATCGCTTTTTTCTAAGTCTAATATAATCGAAAAAATTAAACATTAACTCTAGTGTTGTAAAGTGCTTGTTTCTTACCTGTTTGGAGATAAACAATTGAAGGGGAAGGGGGCAGGGGAACGGCACAGTGTTGACAGACAAACATTAAAGTAATTTTCTGAAGACGAGCCTTAAGCTCATTCAAGAGTATATACAAGAATGGAGTGAAAATATAGAGATTTCGTTTTATTATATGTTTCCTGGTAAATTACATTCTACAAATGTTAAATGTTGTCTTTGTTTTGAGGTAGTCGAATAAATAAGTTAGCGATAAACTTGACAAATGAGATTTTAAATTTTTGAGTATATCATCATTCCTTTTTTCTTCATCATCCTAGCGCCTTCCCGGTTGCATCCGCAGCTGTTTGCTTCGGAGCCCAGGGTCCGCTTTACTACTTTTACGTCTCCACTTGCCCGGTCCTCGGCATCAGCATGAAATTTAGATGCATCATTTCTTCCTTTTCTTTTTTTTCATATCCATCCTTTTTGTATTTTATAACTAAATATAAGGTAGTATTGAAACATAGATTATAGAATACTCTAGATAGAGTCATCCAATACTTTTGTAATCGCTTTGTGTCTAAAACCGAAACTTTTGAATTTTCATAATTGCCAAAATGTATGTCAAATACCAATACTTGTAGAAAAAATAAAATGTAACTACTGATTCTTTAAAATCTTAAAAATATATTTTATTTTTATTTATTTTTATTTTTTCTTCAATCTAAAGGTATTTAAATGTTGTGTGTTCATTAAATTAAACTATTTTAATACGGTTTTATCGCGTTTATTACTTATTTATTTACACCTGAGGTTTCAAACACTTTACAGCGTTCATGGTCGCAAGCAGACTAAGTTAACATTTGTCTTTGATGTCATAAGATTACAAACTACCGCCTGAAAATTTTTTCTGTGTTATTTATAGACGAAAATAAAACTATAATAAAATTTGATATAGATAAAAGTTCAGTTTTCAACTACAACATACGATATCATTCGACTCACTGTTTATGGCGAATAAAAATCATTCGACTCAGCAAATTTGTGTGAGTCATTAATTTTGAAATTAGAGCTCCTGGAGGCCACTCACCACGAAGCAATTACAAAGAGGAGATGGCGTTATAAGCGTTTTGTAAGAAAGTATTTGTGAGGCTACACGGGGCGGAAGGCAGACGTGCGGGGTGCTTGGTTTCGGCCGTGGCTCCAACCATAATGATATCCATCTTACGGAAAGTAGCAGTACTACGTTATTTACAAATTATCAAGTACTTGTCAATAGATGTTACTAGTACGTCGAAGTTAGAATCTTAAAAACATTGCGATATTTCATAAATTATGAACGTTTTAAATATTACGTGTAACTTTTAGAGCCGTAAATATATCTTATTTAACAGGAACCAATTATTCAATGCAAAATTTGTAAAATAGCCGTGGAAAGTCGTGATGCACTTAGGAGCTCGCGATCTGTTTCTCGGTACGCTTTTGAATGAGTAGTGACAAGCTCCACCCACTTTTGTGAGCGGCGAGGCGCCAATAATCACATCACTGGGCCATTTCAAACGGCATCTCCTCTTAGTAAATGCTCAGTGCCACTCACGCAAAATCGGCGGCGATAAAAAAATGTTTTATTAATATTTTTACCCATATTGAAATGTTTATTAACTGGGTTTGCTATCTAATTCCTGTCCTCTATGAAATTTGAAGGGAAATAAGCAAAAATAAAATAACAAAAAAAACTTTTACAATATTTATTTGAAGAAGAAGAAGCTGAAAGTTACACAAAGTTAAAAACTCGAATAAAAAAAAAATTATATTGGAAGTTACCTATTTAATGTCGAGTAAAGAAGTAATTGCGATTAAAACGAGAAAAGAAAATTAGGGGCGCAGGAGATCGAATGGCCAATATTTAGATCCCTTTAAAGTTTTAAATTAAAAAAAAAAAAATAAAATCAAAGGTTAATAAAATAAAAAATGTAGAAAGCTCAGGCACAGGCTGACCGATAATGCTGGCTTCGGCTGTGTGGTTACCTCAGTTTAAGCAAAAATGTCTATCGCAGATTAAAACGGTAGTATAAGCAGTGTCCTCTTGTTTCAATTAAAGAAATGTGGTATGCACTCCTGACACCTCGGGAAGCTGGTAGAACTCCCAGTGTTCAGCGGAGGGAGTGCTGAGGGAAACTTGAGGTGTTCTTTTTAACCCTGAAGTAGGAATAACAAAATAACTTTCAAAAGACTGCCTATGAAACAATGGTTTACTATAGGGCGGGGCTCTGGAAATTTCTAGGTTTTATTCCTGTTCAAAATCCTTTTCAATATATGTATAATTTTGTTTTAATGGAGTATGTTTATTCCTAAATTTAGAGCTGAATCTTATTTGGTTGTAATTATAAAAAGAAAGTCATAATTCCAAATGGTAGGTTACCCGACAATGAAAAATCTACATAATTTTGTAAAAAAAACGATTTTGTATGAAATATTTCAATTTGAATTTATATATTCTACGCTTATTTATGTGTACCAATGGTGAGAAATCATTTTAAGACCGAAATTAGATAAAATTTTAATAAAATGCACATGTGAATAAAATACACATTCTACCCACTTTTGTAAATTATAAATTTCTCACAAAACCCCCAATTTAACCAGAAAGTTATTAGACCAAATGGAAGAATTAATCGGTTATTTAGCTTAATAGGACAATAATTAAAATAAAATAAATTACCTTTTCAGGGTTCTTTATGAATATCCAACAAAACACTTCTGTCATAAAACGCCGAACGACAACCACGTCGGCGAAAATATTGGTTACGACGGTTGCACTATTAAACTCCAAAATAATCGTATTAAATGGCTATTTAAACCTTTAAATTATAAAAGAAAAATAGCGAGCAACTATCGACCCGCTCCGAAAATCATCTGATTTCGTCTGCCGGTGGCGGCAAGTGTGCTAGCTGTCAGTTCAGTCGTAGTGATGGGGACATCGGGAGTCGACATTTGCTCGAATCGACTCGATGAACTATCTATCGACTTCGTGCCGAACCGTGTGAAAACAACAGGCATGTAGTATCGATTTTTGAGATACGCCGGCGACAATTAAACCAACTCGCACGGATTCAATGAGTGATTAAATAAATCCGGAACAAGTAAGGAATGATTCGATTATCGTTTACCGGCTCGTGGAGTTATTCGCACGGCCAGGCCTCACCAGTCGAAATCAAAAATTACCACCCGCGTACATTTCAAAAATACAGAATGTTGCTTCCACGATCGCAATCGATACATCTCACGGAGGAGTCAATTCTCTTATTTTAAATAGGTACCTAGTGCACAATTGAATCGCAATTGGATCGTAATGACTTGACTTTGACGCTTCTGATATTCCGTTACTCATTTTATTTACATTTCCCTACTAATATCATTGAAATACGCTCCAGTCGCAAATGAATAGAGATTCAAAACTGTTTAAGCAGAATACCACTATTGAGTGTATTTAAAAAAATGCAACACAATTAAGTCGCGATTGAATATCAGTTGCGTGGCCTTTAAAAGTTCATTAGCGGAATCGATCCCCTACTCAACAATCGAGCAATTAGGCAGTTAATCGACTTAATATTTATGGCATAGCAAAAATGGCATTACAACACCCCCTTCCCCGGATAAGAATTCACGTAGGGAATTCGCGGGACGTCCTCGGCCTATTCTACACCCTAAAGATTAACATTAGTTTAAATGAACTCATAAAAATAAATCGAGAGAGATCGATATCGACAACGATGAAAATTTTCACCGCACTACTTGACGTTGACAGATGAAAAAAAAAACTTTTTTTATTTTATGGAATGAAACGGATTCTGGGGAATTGAGAAAAACCTATTTGTAGAGGAAAATACACCGTTACACTACTAAGTATATTACTCTGTTCAGGTAGAAAAAACCACAGCTGGCGGAAATCGGTCAGACGTTGCAATCGATTTGTTCGAAAAGAAATCGATCAAGACTGATACATAAATAAATAAGCATGGATTCTAGAATGCTTAAATATAAAAGGCAAAAATACAAAAAATATGTAATTTGCATAAATTAAAACAAAAAAAAAATCGCCCATGAAGTTCTAACTAGAAAAGACCAAAAGAAGTTGCGTACGCAAAAACTCATGGTAGTAAGTATTGACTTGGAAATTCTGTGACCAATGATTTCTCACATAATTTCCAGTCCGGTGAAACTACAAAAGAATAAGTTTAAGATAATGATGGATTCCTGAAAACAGGAATGAATCCAAAGTAAAAATAAAATGTGCTTAAAAAAATAAAGTAAAACCCTTATCTAGGCTAGTTAAAATGAATAATTAATTCCTGAAAACAGGAATTAATCCTTAGTAAAAATAAAAATAGTTAAAAAAATTAAACTAATTAAAACCTTTGACTAGAGGTGGCTTATAGTAAAATATTTAAAATTTAAAGGTGTGACAAGCTAACCACTACTTACAGTTCATTATTTAAAACCTGAAAAATGACTAGTAAGTCTGTCCTAGAAACGCCTCCCAACCCTGGATAACAAGAGAGTAATAGACCTATAAATTTAGTAGAAAAATATTCCATTATTCTCCTAAAACAAATAGACTCGCTTGTATGAGTATATTATAAATGGGGAATAAAAGTAATAATATGATAAATCTACCAACACCGGTAGGGTGTAAATAGACATAATATCAATGCTAATTGTCATGGGATCCCTTAGACAACAAAGCTTAAAAGAGATTAAGTTTTCTTGTTAAACAGGTCAAAATAAATGAGAGAAAATAAGTACAAACTTATGGTTATCAAGTCACTCAAGATATACTGAATGAAATGGTAGATTAATAAAAGTGGTGGTTAGCTTAAGATGGAAAACGCCTAAAATAATCCACAGTCGCCTCTTACGACACGTCCGGACGTCAGACGGGGAGACAATTCTAAAGCCGATCATCCCGCGGCCGATGAAGGCTAGTCTAAACATTTGAAATCTTTTATGTGCCATTTCCCTATGTATTTACCCTGTTCATCTTCTAACTCATACACTAACGGTGAAAGCTTACAGATAATCTTACATTTTTCATATTTTGGAGCAAGCTTTGCGGCAAAGTACTTACTCGCAACGCTCTGCTTGTAGGTACGTTTCCAAACAAAATCTCCCACATTAAAGGACACATCCCTACGTCTTTTGTTGTAGTACTTCACATTTTTCTGATGCGCTTGCTTAAGAGAATTTTTAACATTATTGAAAATTTGTGATAGATGACCCAATCTTTGAACATGTGCATCAGGTGAAGTAACGCTTAATTCGCTGAGATCACTACCATCTTTGTAAATATCACCGTTGGCTACAGCTTCCCTGCCGTGGACTAGAAGGAACGGACTATAAGATGTGGCTTCGTTTACAGATGTGTTTATGGCAAATTGGATCTTTTGAATGTTTTCATCCCAGGACCTATGGTCGTTTTCCACAAAAGCAGAAACAGCGGTCATTACGGTACGATTATAGCGTTCAACGGGATTAACCTGTGGACAATACACTGGGCCAAGGTGGATCTGAGGGATATTGTATTTTTCATATAAAGCCAAAATGTCACGACCTGTAAATTGGGAACCGTTGTCAGAAATTATAGTTTGAGGTATTCCATGCACTAAAAACACATGATCTTCCAATCTTTGCGCTATAACCTTCCCAGTAGCCCTGCGAAGTGGAAACAAAAAACAGTACTTTGTAAAACAACAAATGACAACTAACAGATAGTTATTTTGACGCCGTGACATGGGCAGTGGTCCGACTAGGTCAATGCTTAAGCACTGGAATGGCCGCGTACAATTTTTTGGTTCTCCCATAAAGCCGGGTGTACACTGTGAACTGTGTTTATAAGCACTACAAATGTCGCAATTTTTAATGAAACTCATGGTATCTTTATACATGCCAGGCCAGAAATATCTCAGCTTCAGGCGTTTATAAGTCTTAGCCACACCAAGGTGAGCGGCAGTAGGTTTAGAATGATTTTCAACAATTATACTTTCCCTCAGCTCAAGAGGTATCACTTCTTTCCACTGGAAATCCTTACTGAGTTGGTTAGAAGTTTTTGTAAAACGGTAAAGCCTACCATCAACTAATTGAAAATTCGGACAAGCCCGAGGTCTCTCGGTGCAACGTTTTACAATATTCAGATACCAAGCGTCCCTAATTGCGGTTAAATCTATGGCATTTACAGACACGGGTACAGCCCGCGATAATGCATCAGGTACTACATTTTGTGACCCTTTTCTATGTTCTATTATGAAGTTATAAGGAGATAATCTACAACCCCAACGCGCTAAGCGACCGGTAGGATTTTCAAGATTTAAAAACCATTTTAAACTAGAATGATCAGTGATTATTCGGAAAGGTTTACTGCCCTCCAGATAAGGACGAAAATGCTCCACTACATGAACTACTGCCAGAGCTTCACGCTCTGTCGCAGAATAATTTCTCTCTGCTGGAGAAAGCGAGCGACTACAATAAGCGATTGGATGTTCTTGTCCGTCTATATTTTGAACTAAGGTCCCACCTATTCCAAAATCCGAGGCATCGCAGTGCACAGAGAATTCGCGCGAAAAATCTGGACATGTTAGAACAGGTGTTGTGGTCAGAGCTAACTTTAAATCATTGAAAGATTGATCTGCCTCAGGAGTCCAACGGAAGGGTGGAGCTCCTTTACGAGTGGACGTGAGCGCGTTTAGGGGACCGGCGCGATGACTGAAATTCTTAATAAATCGCCTGTAGTATGAAGCAGTGCCTAGGAAACGTTTAACATCTTTTCGGCAAGTAGGAGTGGGAAAATCGACAATAGCCCTTACTTTATCCGGGTCGGTACGTAAACCGAATTCATCGACCACGTGACCTAAAAACTTTAATTGTTTTCTAAAAAATTGGCATTTGCCCATATTAACAGTGAGATTTGCCGCTTGTAATTTCTCCCTGACTTTACGTAACAATTCTAAATGGCCGGCAAAGGTTGAATGAATTATGATAAGATCATCCAAATAAATAAAAACTTTATTATCAAATTCCGGACCGAACAACCTGTCCATAAGACGCTGTTGGGTCGCTGGGGCGGAGGTTAGACCGAAACACATGACCTTAAAATGGAACAAACCTCGTGAAGGTATGGTAAATGCAGTTTTTTCACGAGATTCCATCGAATCCAAAGGTACCTGAAAGTACGCAGATTTTAGGTCAACAGATGATAGGTATTTAGCATCCCTGAGTTGATCCAAAATATGGTTAATATAAGGAAGCGGATACGCGTCGTGTTTAGAGATAGCGTTGAGTTTTCGGCTGTCCAGACAGAAGCGAAGTGTGCCATCTGCCTTACGGGCTAGGGTGACGGGATTATTCCAAGCGCTGTTACTGGGTTCCACCACATCGTCTTTCAACATTTGATCAAGCTGCCGGTTCATTTCGGCGAGCTTCTCTGGGGACATCATGTAGTAACGTTGCTTGATTGGAGGGTGATCACCGGTGTCAATACGGTGACTCACCAAATGGGTACGCCCTAATCCTCTCTTCTCTGCCGAAATCTCTTCAAATTCTTGAATCACTTTACGAGCCAATTTACATTCTGACTCGGAAAGCGAATCAAAGTCTCGTAACGCTTTATCTTTGGCGGCTATGGTATGGACTTCGCGGGTAGATAAAAATTGATTATCATCCAACAGAGATAAAACGTCGGGAGCTATATTGAAAGCTTTCCAAAAATCTATTCCGAAAAGTAAGTCAGTGTTTATCTTGGGAATAATATAAAACTTAATAATCGCTGTTCTATCCTTTACTGTAACCGGCAAAAAGATATAACCAGTGACAGGTGCGGTAGAATCATTAGCAGTTTTAATAGAATGTAGATCAGTCGACTCGTGTACCGTAGCAAATTTTTGATAGTATGAAACAGCGCTGGCCTTAATTATACAAATTTCGCTGCCCGAGTCCAACAAACCAGAACATACCATTCCGTATATACTAGCCTTTAGATACGGTCGTCTGTCAAAACAGTTGTCAACGTCGCTTGTCATCGAGATAGGTTTGATATCAGAGTTATGAACATGAACCGACAACACGCGCTGGGAACGGGTTGATAAAAAGAAATTCTTCAAATAATTTAACCAAGAACGCCATTCTGCAGCACAAAAGTTACTAGAAGTTGCGGAAGTTTGTTGTCGATTCACGCTTACTCGTTTTTTGGAGATGACGACGGCGCCGGCGACTTGCCAGACTTCGACGGGGAACATTTAGGACAAGTTTTGGCAGTGACGTCCCTCTTCCCACAACGGTAGCATATTATGATGGCAGGCGCCTTGCAGGACTTCAACGTGTGACCGTCCATGCGACAACGGACGCAGAAATTGCTGCCATCAACCTGTGCCACCGCCGCGGCCACTTTAGGAATAGCAGTGGACCGGTTGCCCTTGTAAATAAGGTCGGGAGCAAGACAAGAAGACGAAAATTTAGGGGGCTCGGAGAATAACTTTGAACGCTCCTTCGCGTCCTCAAGAAGTCGACATTTACGTTTCAAATCAGTCCACGAGTCAACTGGATTTAAACCTAATTGAGAAGTGTAGAAAGGCCTAATATTAAACAACACTATGTTAAGTTTCTCTTCATCAGATAAGGGCTTGGACAAACGACTGAAATAATTTTGCATAACACTAAGATAATTGACTATATTTTCATCGGATCCTTGTGTGCGGGCTCTAATTTCTATCAAAAGTCTGTGATCATAATTAGCAGGTAAATACTCCTCGAGAAGTGCAGATTTCAATTCGGACCAGGTATTCACCTCATCACGCACTCCACGATACCAGTATAGTGCCTCCTCAGTGAATAACTCGGCAGCAGAATTGAAAAGTTTGAAATCATTGATACCGCGAGATAAGCAAAGTTCTTCTAAGCGTTGCAAGAATGCCTTTACACAAGTTTTCCCATTAAAATGAAGATTTAGCTTATAAATTTGAGAGTGAGAATTAGAAGAATTATCAATCTTGCTGGAAAGCATCGGCGGATTGGTTGCCGGGTTAGAAGAGTGATGCTGCGATGAACTACTCTTAAAATTGTCCATAATTCCATCAATTTTATACAAAATGCGGTCTAATCGTCCTTGAATATTATCAATTTCCGAGGTGTATTCCTCCTCATCTCCAGCATCCAATCTACCTAGACGGTGAAACAAATGGTGACCTAAGGTTTGAATTCTATTTAATATTTTAAGAGAACCCGACTTAGTAGAAGTTCCTTTAATTAAATCCTCTAATTCAACCATTTTGGCTTTTATTATGTCCAATTCCTCCCCAATATCCACATCACAAGTGAAAATCTCATCCGATGGGAGTTCTTTATTAAGCGCGCGAACCTGAGCTCTCAGACCTATAACATTATCTTTAGGATGAGTGCCACGGATCCTTACTTCATACTCTAATTCATCTTTGTGTAGCAAATTAAAGCAAATTGGCCTTTCCCCCATTTTTAGCAAGTTGTAAATAGAAAGCAGGGCAAGTAAACAATAGGGTTAAAAAAAATATTGACCAGACGTTACAAATTGCTTGGTAAAAAAAGAAAATAATACTATATATAACTCTGATTTTATCAGAATGTAATGCAGGTTAGTAAAACAAACTTTATTGCAAAATAATGCAAGGGATCAATATTAGGCAACTAATTCTGAGCGAAAATGACCAGAAAAAAGGGTAATTTAATTAAATTTGAAATACAAGTTAATTTACCTCGATCTCCTGTCCCTGTTCGGGCGCCATGAAATGTTTATTAACTGGGTTTGCTATCTAATTCCTGTCCTCTATGAAATTTGAAGGGAAATAAGCAAAAATAAAATAACAAAAAAAACTTTTACAATATTTATTTGAAGAAGAAGAAGCTGAAAGTTACACAAAGTTAAAAACTCGAATAAAAAAAAAATTATATTGGAAGTTACCTATTTAATGTCGAGTAAAGAAGTAATTGCGATTAAAACGAGAAAAGAAAATTAGGGGCGCAGGAGATCGAATGGCCAATATTTAGATCCCTTTAAAGTTTTAAATTAAAAAAAAAAAAATAAAATCAAAGGTTAATAAAATAAAAAATGTAGAAAGCTCAGGCACAGGCTGACCGATAATGCTGGCTTCGGCTGTGTGGTTACCTCAGTTTAAGCAAAAATGTCTATCGCAGATTAAAACGGTAGTATAAGCAGTGTCCTCTTGTTTCAATTAAAGAAATGTGGTATGCACTCCTGACACCTCGGGAAGCTGGTAGAACTCCCAGTGTTCAGCGGAGGGAGTGCTGAGGGAAACTTGAGGTGTTCTTTTTAACCCTGAAGTAGGAATAACAAAATAACTTTCAAAAGACTGCCTATGAAACAATGGTTTACTATAGGGCGGGGCTCTGGAAATTTCTAGGTTTTATTCCTGTTCAAAATCCTTTTCAATATATGTATAATTTTGTTTTAATGGAGTATGTTTATTCCTAAATTTAGAGCTGAATCTTATTTGGTTGTAATTATAAAAAGAAAGTCATAATTCCAAATGGTAGGTTACCCGACAATGAAAAATCTACATAATTTTGTAAAAAAAACGATTTTGTATGAAATATTTCAATTTGAATTTATATATTCTACGCTTATTTATGTGTACCAATGGTGAGAAATCATTTTAAGACCGAAATTAGATAAAATTTTAATAAAATGCACATGTGAATAAAATACACATTCTACCCACTTTTGTAAATTATAAATTTCTCACAAAACCCCCAATTTAACCAGAAAGTTATTAGACCAAATGGAAGAATTAATCGGTTATTTAGCTTAATAGGACAATAATTAAAATAAAATAAATTACCTTTTCAGGGTTCTTTATGAATATCCAACAAAACACTTCTGTCATAAAACGCCGAACGACAACCACGTCGGCGAAAATATTGGTTACGACGGTTGCACTATTAAACTCCAAAATAATCGTATTAAATGGCTATTTAAACCTTTAAATTATAAAAGAAAAATAGCGAGCAACTATCGACCCGCTCCGAAAATCATCTGATTTCGTCTGCCGGTGGCGGCAAGTGTGCTAGCTGTCAGTTCAGTCGTAGTGATGGGGACATCGGGAGTCGACATTTGCTCGAATCGACTCGATGAACTATCTATCGACTTCGTGCCGAACCGTGTGAAAACAACAGGCATGTAGTATCGATTTTTGAGATACGCCGGCGACAATTAAACCAACTCGCACGGATTCAATGAGTGATTAAATAAATCCGGAACAAGTAAGGAATGATTCGATTATCGTTTACCGGCTCGTGGAGTTATTCGCACGGCCAGGCCACACCAGTCGAAATCAAAAATTACCACCCGCGTACATTTCAAAAATACAGAATGTTGCTTCCACGATCGCAATCGATACATCTCACGGAGGAGTCAATTCTCTTATTTTAAATAGGTACCTAGTGCACAATTGAATCGCAATTGGATCGTAATGACTTGACTTTGACGCTTCTGATATTCCGTTACTCATTTTATTTACATTTCCCTACTAATATCATTGAAATACGCTCCAGTCGCAAATGAATAGAGATTCAAAACTGTTTAAGCAGAATACCACTATTGAGTGTATTTAAAAAAATGCAACACAATTAAGTCGCGATTGAATATCAGTTGCGTGGCCTTTAAAAGTTCATTAGCGGAATCGATCCCCTACTCAACAATCGAGCAATTAGGCAGTTAATCGACTTAATATTTATGGCATAGCAAAAATGGCATTACAATATGTACACTCTTTCGATTAAGTTTTTTTTAAATTTGCATATGTGTAAATGCTACTAATGCTATGCAGCTACAAATAGCATTCATTTCTAAAACTTACTAGATAAAATCCTAACTACTTGTACAAAGAACAACGTTGACACCGCTTCAAAGGAGTAGACACATCATCTACATAACAAAGCGAATAAACACACCATCAGCATATTTACAAGGTGTAACCATGTCTTGGTTTATTCAGAGCTGGGAAATATCTCCTGCTATACGCAGTGATAGGAAGACTTAATATTATGCTGATAAAATAAGAACTGAGAGAGAGTTTGCATTTTTTTAGGTTCTATATTTGTGTTGATAGGATTGTTGGGGATTTTTCTTGCAAAAGGCTAGTTTCCAGGGTCAAAAGACTAATATTAAAATTAGTCCGTCATTTAGGGAATCAAAATATATTAGTGACGTATTGTTTTGATTGTACAGTAAATAAAAACTGTTGATTGCATCATAGACAGAACATTGTCTATTAAATCGAAAAAGGTTATTTTTAGGTTACTTAAAAAAAACTTAGCTGTCAATTTTCTTATTTTACATAGTGTTGAATCGTAATTAGATTGCAATGACAACTTTTGACGTTTCTGGTATTCTGTTAGTAATTTTTAAGACCGATCGTATTCCATTGGCATGCCATTGAACTGCAACTGGAAAATTTAGCTAATCAAAAAATCATCAATTCCTTGAATAATCGGTAATCTGTTATTTATTACATTTACATTTTTTCTACTACGTTTTAGTCGCAATCAAATTGAGATTCAAAGTTGTGTTAGCAGAATACCAATATTGAGCATAACAAAAATGCATCATAATTGAGTCGTTATTGAATATCAGTTGCATGGTCTTTTAAAGATTATTTGCGGAATTGAACCTGCACTCATTTTTATGACGCCGAAATACGCGTTACATTACCATACGCTGAAAATCACAGAAGACTATCCTATATTTCATAGACTAAAAGCATAAGATACTAAAAGTAATCTCTATTCAAAAAAAAGTCAAACGAAATCACAAAATCCAACAAAATATCAATTCACAGAATAAACACAATCCGAGTTTATCCTTCAGAGGCCAATTTAACTCGTTTGAAAACTCACAAACTATTGCAAACCAATTCCTGAACAAATGTACAAGTTGAGAAGTGACGTCACTGTTATCGATGGCTGCGATTCTGTCTAGAACATTCTCATTTATATCTGGGTCTGTTCAGGTTTTATCTTAGTTTTAAGAGCGATAAGGCATCCTGCGGCGGTTTTTACTTCTATAATACAATACGAAAACTCTTTATTGCACATTATGGAGATATTATTTGTCATATACAAGCAATCAAAAGTAAAAAGTAGCGTAGCGTCTTTTCGTCCAAAATACTAAGGTCTTCGACCAGTGTCGGTTATCAGTGATGAGATAATAGGGTAGGTGAAGTGGCTGTTGGCGGGGCAGATAGCGCGGAAAACCGATGGCTGATGGAGCAGATAGGTTCTCGAATGGCGACCACGAATCGGCAAGAGCAGCGTTGGACATGCACCTATCAGATGGTAATATAAACTAAAAAAGTACGCTGTACGCAGGCTGCTTCCAACCGGTAATTTTGGTAAATCGTTAGGAGAGGCCGAAGTTCAGCAGTGGACTGACTGAGGCTGTAACGATGATAAAAAATAACAGCTGACGAAAGCGACTGCGTCTATTTTTTATGGAATTCCCTAGTTACTAGCCCTTTACGATACAACAACCGAAATTAAATTCTTCTTTGTGTCACACTATGTTTGATATCTCACGGCCCACCGTACCATCTCTTTGAATGAGAGATAAAGTCGTTTTTTTTTGTTTGGGTTTTACTATTAGATTTTTTAACTTAACATGGTTTAATTTCGAATTAATTAGGGGGAGCCTCGTCCTCACGTTAATTGTTGTTGTTACTGATGGCTATGCATTTTTGAAATTCATCCTTTGTATGCCAATCGAACAGCGTTATACGAATTCAGACCTCTGATTTTCCATTTTACGATTCAAGATAATAGGTAAAAACTCTAACCATAACACAACACGGGCAAGTACGGCAACTATGACTAATTTCTCATATCATTAAAATATACCTGCACGAGACAAAATTCCAGCAAACTTAGTAAGTAGCCTTACTTTTCCATTACAGAATTAAAACCCTCTCAAGTCGGCCACAGGTGTCGCTGGCTCCTACTTACGAGCTCATTATTTCTTGCTGAGCTTCCTCGAATGGCTTGTTTTAGTGGTGTTACTTTACTCTTGTTATATATTTTTTAAAAGGTAAATGATGATTTTATCTAAACTTACCCGGAAAATTGTTGGTTAGCAGGATTTTTAGGAAACAACATATGAGCGGTTGAAGTAAGGTATTTATAAATTAAATTAAATTAATTTTACGGGTTGACATTTTGGCTTTTAACTGTACAATTTATAACAATCTTCCACGTATTTCTTTTTATTTTATTCATTTATTAAATTTATACATTTTATGTATGTGTACGCAGCGTATGAACTTAAGCTTTTGATAAAATTTGCTCTTTATGTAATACGTGGGGCGCACTATAAGTTTCCGGAATGAACATGAAAAAATACTATTAAAGGTACAAAATTTATCAAAATAATCTCCCTTGGCGTCTATGAACTTTTTCATTCGATGAAACCAGTTTTGAAAACTTTTGTGCCACTCTTCTGTGGTGACCTCTGAAACGTGTTTTTCATACTCCTCGACAGCCTCTTCTGGTGATGAAAATCGTTGACCGCGTAATTGGTTCTTAATTTTTGGGAACAGAAAAAAGTCACAAGGTGCCAGGTCGGGACTGTATGCAGGATGACTCATGAGTTCTACATTTTTCGCCTTCAAAAAGTCGTTTGTCTGTCTGGCCGTGTAAGAACTAGCATTGTCGTGGTGCAGGATGATACGGCGTTTACGGTTATTTTTACGGAGTTCGTCAATAACTTCCGGCAAACAAATGGTCGTGTACCAGTCACTATTCACTGTACGACGATTCTCTAAAGCAACAGTAGCCACGTGTCCAGTTTTATTAGAAAAAGAAGCAATCATCCGCTTAGATGCACTTTTCACGCGCGCCACTTTGGTTGGTTTCGGCTCATCTTGAAAGACCCATACGCTCGATTGCTGCTTTGTTTTGGGATCGTAGCAATAAATCCATGTTTCGTCACCTGTTACTATGTCCCACACCAAATTTGACGCACCTTCGTTGAATCTGGTAAGCATGGCACTGCACCAAGTGACGCGGTCCGTTTTTTGAGCCTCGGTCAAGTTGTGTGGGATCCACCGCGAGCACAGCTTTCTCACACCCAAATGTTTATGTAGGATTAATTGTATTTGACTCATGCCTATTTCTAAGGATGCGCGAATTTCATGGTAGGTCACATGCCTGTCTGTTTCAATCATACGGCGCACAGCATTGATGTTTTTGTTGGTCACAGCGGTGGACGGCCGACCATCGCGAGATTCGTCACTGAAATTGATACGACCACGCTTGAATTCTGCAAACCAGCTATAAACAGTTGTATTGCATGGTGCTTCATTGCCAAAAGCTGTTTCAAGCCGAGCGATGCTCTGTTAAGCTGTCAAATTACACTTAAAATCGTAGAAAATCATACTACGAAAATTTTCCCGAGTTAATTCCATGTTGATGCAGACACACAATTTTTTAAATGGCGCCACAAGGTAAAAACAAAAGACAGTCAGATGAAACAAACTGCATTCTACAGCCAAAGAGTTCTATTTTCAAATGTTGCAATAAATTTTTAAATATTGTTTATGTAAGTGGCCAGTTCCGGAAACTTACAGTGCGCCCTATGTACATCTTTTCCCCCTTAACTTTTTTGCGCCAAACTATCTTTCCGTTTCTCCCATTGGTTGACTGGTAGAGAATGCTCTTAGCATTAAGTACATACATACATACATACCATCACGCCTTTTTCCCGCAGGGGTAGGCAGAGACTACGGATTTCCATCTGCTACGATCCTTACAGACTTCCCTCGCTTCTTCTACGCTCATCATTCTCGTCATACACGCTCATCGATTAAGTTAAGTTATTAATTAAGTCAATTATCCCATTAAGTCCGCCAATTGTTATAAGTATATGTGTACTTTGTAGAACAATAAAGTTTTAATAAATAAATAAATAAATACACACTATTTTAGCTCATTAAGCCCTACAATTGGTAGCAATGGCTGTCCTGTGGCAGCCTTTAACCTTTGGCAAGCAATAAAGTATTTATTTTTGATATAGATAATTAATCATAGGTACGAGATCCGTTCCCATATTCGTTGATTTTTTTTATAGTTTCTAAAATACTTACTCTGTCTTATAGGCCTAGTTTACGCAATGGATAATCAATTGTTAGAGCTCCAACATTGTTGATACCGCTTTTGTATGTACTATCAGTGAAAAAAATTCATTTTCCGAAAGTTTCCAATGTGTTTTTAAATTTTGAGACCCACAATTGAATTTCCAATACAGTTCCGAACCCTAACTTTTAATGCAACCGTCCCAAACAGAATAACTGAAAACATTCACCGTAGGAGCTCACTAATTAAAACTTAAAATACATCTAGTATTTCTCATACGAAAACACCTCTACCTACAACGTGAGTAGACATTGAGATAATGAGCAAGGTTCATTCATCATCATAATTTCGTGTAGGTTACATTGTCTATCGACCATGTACACCCTGGTGTCAGGGTTTATTTATTTTATGTACGCACTGTATACATTGGAAACTTAACATTAGAAAAACTTGGTACAAGGGTTCTACTCATTTCTAAAGAAATTGCTAAAAAACATCATGTGTGTTGTACATATATCTATTTGAATTGTCGAGTTTACTTAATTTGATTTCTGCTGCTTGTATACTGGCATAAATGTAAGTTTTTTTTTTTTTGTGTGAATGCTATCATAGTCTAAAACTGCAGGGACTACGCTTGTTGACGGAAACGCCGAGAGGCGGTTCCGAAAACTCTGTCACCAGGGTTTACATAGTAGATTGACTCTGTGACCCTCTCGTTAGGAATTAGTATGAATTGTCATGCGAAACCACGTCTAGTTTTAAGAACTTTTCACTCTTTTCAGTTGTCTACTCCTGTGACGTAACGCCAGGTTATGGGTAAAACTGGTGCGGGGAACAGTTGAATAATAAATGATTAGCTGCCAGTGTAAAATGAACTGTATGCCGCACCTATTTTTATACAAACGTCAAAGATCGTGATACAAGTGGGATGAGGGACGGCCCTAGCGATTTTAAGAAGCCCTTCAAATCAAATCATATTATTCTACTTATGAATATTGGTAAGATAAACCTAATAAACTCAATTTCTGGATAAACCCATCAGTAAATTATTATCTGTGATCGAAAATTTTAAACTTTGGTGACGTATTTTTTTACATTTGTCGTATTCGATATAAACAATATTTAAAATACACAACCATTCAGCTCATTCTTCTCTTTCTCATTTATTGATCTATTTTTGATTGTGTTTGGTCCCTAGATCTTGTTTCTCTCATGCAGCTAACTATTACTCGTTTCTACCAAATAATTAGGTACAAATCTTGGACAGTCCTTACTAGGCTTCAAAGTAACAAGCTGTGAATAAAAACGCTAGTAAAAGAGATAATATTCAAAAGTTAATGTTGGGGCGCCAAAGATGCTCCTAGCTCCGTCCTGTAAAATATCGCGGGCCGTTACCAACTGAAAGAATAGAGATAGCTCAACGTGAACTGGACTTGAAAACCCCTACAGGAATGTATGATGGTAGTTAAGATATATAGCAACGTAAAGTTTTCTTTGCAAACTTGTCGGTTATTTATTTCGTTGCGTGAGAAACAGTTTTTTATGGAATAATCGGATATATTTCTCCTCGTATAGTTGATGGAAATTGCAATTTTGTAAACCGTTATTCGTCGAGATAATAGTATTTTCATATTTCATGAGTGGTTTTGTGTTATGGCTTTTTCATCTTGTGTGGGATACGAGAGGTTATGTTAATTTCAATTGATTTATTTGTGAGCCCTGTGAAACAATTTAATCAGCTAGTCTGGTTGAGATATCCAATAACCAGCCTGAAAGTTTTCTTGCGCAGAGGATCGTCATTATGATTCTACGTGGAAATCCTGCTAACGTTTTCAGTACATACTTTGAGTGTATTGCAAGCACATTTGAGCTGTTCCACATAGCTAATAACGAGAATGACGTCAAGCTAAAAACAAGAAGCTATGCTATACAGCGTTCATGGTCACAGGCAGACTAACTAAAATTGTCTTTGATGTCATAAGATTACAAACTACCGCCTGAAATTTTTATTGGGAACTATTCCGATTCACGCAGTATTGGCTCATAGTATCTAAGGGTCTTGTAGTCTGCTTCCGAGTTTGCGATTTTATTAAGTTAATGACTGGGTCCCAAGCTGGTGGTACCTGCCATCCATCCTCTCTATTGAAATTAGGATGTTTTTTAATTTCAATAGCTTCACGTAACATCATTGGAATGAATCTGTTTTCCTTTGCAAGGACTTGATAAGTAATAAACTAGTTAAATGAACGAATTCACATGTTTGTCAACATTTTGCACAATATTTTATTGTAATTTTAGATTATTTAAATTAAATAAAATATGTTTGATATGACAAGTAAATGTATATTGTATTGTCACAGAATTATTAAAGTACTAACATTTTGTGATCGTATTGAAACGCAATAAATATAAATTGTTAAAATGACCATCAGTCTTCTCGTTAAAGTGTTCTAATAAAATGCATGTTATACATGATATTGTAAAAAAGTGATGTAAAATAAAATTTCTTTCTCTCCGGGTATAAACTTAAATATTTATTAAAAGTTATTTTTGAAGGCTAACAACACGAAAATATTCCCATTACAGCAAATAGGGCTTTGTTACCCAAATTAATAATGTATTCGATACAAAAGAACAAAGAAAGTAAGCTCTTATATTCGAGGGCACATAATTTGTATAGAATATTTCTTACGAAGAACCATTATTTGGAGATTTAATGATATTTTAGGATTTTGTAGCTTCAGGCTGCTTTGGGTTACGAAGGGTTAAGAGAATATAAGTATATTTTGTAATAAATTTTGTTATATTCAATTCAGATGAAGTATCTTCTTCGTCCAAGCGTGCTTCTCAGTTTCGTCCTCAGATCATTCTTCAGAGTCTATAGTATTAATAAGGCGTAGGGATGTGACGACCCCATCGCCCACTGAGTTCCCCTCCCAGTGCAGTCGGTCTCCGCAGGGCAGCTTGTGGCGAGCTGTTGGTGAGTGGTGATACCGCGGACCTGAGTGCTACCAGGGGAGGCCTCCGTCTCTCACCTTCGGCCTTCCTTCGCCAAGGTCGGAGTGGACACCGATGAGGGACAGGACCTATACCTCTGGCTTGCCTTAGCCGGCCGACCAGAGTGGAGTCGCAAGAGCTATATGCTCGAGGGTTGAAGTGTATTGCACGTAATGGCGTAATAACGGGGAAATACGCTCACGAGGCAACTCGCGATGGCGAAACCGGAGCCGCACCTCTCGGTACCCTTAGCCGCTCATTTCAATGTTGCCCCTCTGTTGCCAAACTCGGCGACTATTTTGGGGGCCCATTCACTGAGTGGCGAGCCACCGCCTGCCATTAATAAATAATTAATAGTCAGTAATCATGACTATGGCAAGTGTCCGATTTCTATTGCAATAGCCCAGTTTAAATCTATCCAAACTTCATAACCATAGCCCATTTTATTCTTTTCACTCATAAGCAATTGTTTTTTTCTCCTGCCCAGAACTGTTCATGGAAATGTCATCTATTGATATAGCCCAGGACGGGTTTGGGCAGGAGCACCACATGACATCAACTTCTCCAAAGGGCCTCAACGCGTTGGATCCATATCCCCGCACTAGCCTCTCAAAGGACCGGGGCAACCTATAAATTACAAGCGGAGATACATAATAAAATCTTTAATGCACCAGGAAAATACAATTTCGAGACACATACATGTAGACATAATGATGTGCAAAGGCGGCCTTATCGCAATAGCAATATCTTACAGGTAACCCTTTTTAGTACTTAACCGTTTAATCGTTGCCTTAGATTCGGCATTAATGACTGCCTATTATGCTCCGCAATCCATTTTTATAGAGAAATCAGATCAACAGAAACATGATCAGTGGCGTGCTTGTTGCCCATGCTGTCAGATTATCCTTAGGCGACTATCTAGGGACAACGAATGACAACTAATCCAGCCCAGGTCGTGTTTCGTCATCGCTTGACACGTGCAATTGTTATGGATTACCTATTTCTTAACGTCTGTGAGTACCATTTAATATTTCAATTTAACAACTCAAGTTTTCGGTTTAAAGAAGAACATGCAATTAGTGGTTTATGCATACCTCACAAAACATGTGCGAGTGTGGTATGTCTAACCCAAACGATAGAGCACCTGTTGTCCGGCTCCCTGTACCCTAACACACTTCGGGAAAAGTTTGACCGGATATTTGGAATTTATAACTTTCACATTAGAAAAGATATTTAATTTTTCAACCTTGGGATTTAAGGATCTTGACATTTTACTATTTAATTATTTAACGATATTTACATTTTACGACTTTGACATCCCATGACTCAGATGTTAAAAGATATAGACGTTGTACTACCTCGACGTAATTTCGAGGCTTGACATATTACGACATTGACGTCAAACTCCGGAGCGCGACACGCTAAGAGGAAGATGGAAAAGGGCACTTCTTCTTATGGCTAACTGTTCAGATTTGTCTAGAACCATAAGTGGAAACGTGCAAAGGGCACTGCTGTCTAAAAACGTGAGGTTAGAAGGGTCCATGTTTGTCCCATGTTGATATTTTTCCTTTTTACAATATCGTCGGATAGGGGCGTCTCGATTTACGTTTTGTGGCAATATATGTGGCTCACGTGACCAGAATAACGACTTGGGGGTGTAAACAAAGATGTTCTTTATCACATGATAACACGGAATGAGGTAATCTAATGACGGTTTTCAATCCTTTTTTATACTACTTACTGCTTGTCAGGTTTTTATGGCGGCTGAAGGTTGTACAGGGATGAGAAGGCGTCTTAAACGACATGCCTTTATCATATGTCGATTTTAGGTTTTTGAAGTAAAAATTTCTTTGCTAACTTGACTTTTTTTAAACGTCTCTTCAATACAAAAGCATCGTCTTTTTCCCCTTTTCACCCGTCGTTATCTCTCCTTACGTTTTCTTTCATCCATTTCATTCATATAATCATATGTCATCTCTTTCTCTCAGTGTTGCTAATAACTATCAATCCTACATATTTTAAACTAGCTTTTTCCCGCAGCTCCGCCTGCGTCAAAAAGTAGCCTATGTTTGACCCCGGGTCTTCAACTGTCCTACCAAATTTCATCAAAATCCGTTCAGCGGTTTGGCAGTGAAAGCTTAACAGACAGACTTTCGCATTTATAATAGTAGTATGGAAGTATGTAGGATATGGATTCTCGTCTATGTATCAACACCACCCAAAACCCAGGAAAATTTGATAAATATCATATGCGAACTTGTTTTGTTCGAGAATCGAACTCAGAACCACCGGATTAACAAACTATTTACGCTACAAGTCAAAATAATAACGATATTAAAAACAGATAACTCCTTTATGGCTTTGCCGCAGTCTATCAACAACTAAGAAATTGTAAACAAAATCAACTATGTACAGACGGCATCACATAAAGTTACCCAATTCAGACCTTTTTCCGTAGAAATAGCGGCTAAATTGCAATAAACTTGATTGGTCTGAAAGAAGAAGCACATTTTCTTTTCGCAGTACCATAGATTACAGACCGTTCAAGATTTATGTACGCGGCGATATATTCCGGTCGCGGGCACCGAATATCTTCGAAGTCAATAGATAGCTATTTAATACTTTATTTAAGACCATTTTTAGATTAGACTAGCTGCTATGTAAATTTATTTTTTCTCTCCCTCTCATCTTAGGGCCTTTTCGGTCGCATCCTGTTTAACAGCTGATTGCTTTGGTGACAATTGATTGCTAGATTTCTTGGTTGTGAGACCATGAATGGGTTAAGTTTTGTACGTTCTTATTCAGGCGTCTAATGATCTTTATTTAGGAATTATTATTCAAAACGGACGCGAGCATTCATGTTTTTTTTGAAAATATACCTTGTATCTTAACCATGTGTAAAAACCAAATTAGTATGAATTAGTAGTAAGAGAGGTAAGTAAGAGAGGACATTTTGTAAGGAGTAGTCCGTCTGGGGAAGTACCTCCAACCTACAGAAGACTGCAGCCAAATAACACTGTTATGCAGTGTTGTGTTCCTGCTGGTGAGTAGGGTCGCTAGACTCCAGAGGGGTCGCTGTGCTGATAGCGGACAGGTCGGCAACGCGCTCGTGACATATCAGG
The DNA here is from genome assembly GCA_947363495.1 of Euzophera pinguis. NCBI lineage: Eukaryota > Metazoa > Arthropoda > Insecta > Lepidoptera > Pyralidae > Euzophera > Euzophera pinguis. The sequence goes on from OX376162.1 coordinate 1,728,570, forward strand.
TGTTCCAGGCGTTCATAGGCTACGGTAAAATAACGTACTTATATGGGCGGCCTACCCCTGGTAGGCATGTCCCACTTCAAATTGCGCTCACAAAACCAGACATAATCACTCGAAATTTAAACATATCTTTTATCACAATTCCTCGTTTGATAGATATTTACTCTATCTTACATTCAAAAACATAATAATTTAAGTAACTATTGAACCTAATAATTTATTTGTCCTGCGTAAAACTACAATCCTGATGCTCGCAATTGACTTCTTGTTGCTTAATGATCGTTGGATGTAACACCATTTTTTTATATCGAATCATTTAAGTGTTAGTCGGACTCTAAGTTGTGTGTAGAGAAAAAGGTGAAAACGCAGGTTTTACCATATTTCCGAGATAAGTTTTTCGTAGGACGTTTTGGTTAGCGGTAACTTCGGTTAACATCAATTTAATATATAGTTAATTGCCACGAGATAACGACCTGTAAATGTCTACTAAATTAGTTAGGTAGTTAGGTAATTATCATGAAAAGAACCATTTTGCCGTCATAACGGTGGCGTAATTTCGGTGGCGCACTTGGTCACCAAAATGATGTATGAGTCAACATTATTATATATTGATGAAATAAAAAGGAAGCACTGATTGAATGAAGTTATTTTATTAATTAATGATTTTACATGTACAGAAGACACAGTGTCAGCCAACTATATATCGCAAAAAGAGTGAGCCAACCGCAAGTACAGAGACGATACATTGCTTGTATAAAAACATCAGGTGTTTGCGTTTATTCCATCACCCTCTCCTGAACGCAAACCTATTGCAGTGGTAAATATCTCGTGCTTCGGACGATGCAGGCCCTTTGTGAGAATATCGGCTATCATATCTTGAGACTTCTTGTAATTAATAGATATTTGATTGTTTGCAATCTTCTCCCTCACAAAGTGGTAGCGGACATCAATGTGTTTACTTCTGGCATGGTAGGACTCGTTACCTGAAATGCTAATGGCACTTTGATTATCACAATACATAATCAATGGCGAACCTGAAAGAACCGGCCAAAACTCTTCTTCCAATTGTTTTAGCCATAATCCCTCTTGAACTGATGTCGCTAGTGACATATACTCTGCTTCTGTGCTTGATAAGGCTATAGTTGGCTGTCTTTTGGAACACCAACTTATGGCTGCACCCTGAAAAAGAAATAAGTATCCTGTGCAGGATCTTCGGTCTTCAGACTGACTGGCCCAATCAGCATCACAATATCCAGTAATATTTTCATTATTACTTCTAAATGTTAGTTTGTACTTTATTGTAGCCTTCAAATATCTCAATATCCTTTTTAAAGCTGACCAATGTTGAGCTGTGGGCTGAGTGTTATATCTGCTTAATGAATTGACAATGAAGGCTATATCGGGTCTTGTGCCCTGTGATAAATACAATAAGCATCCAATGGCTTCATGATATGGTATATTTCGTAGTATTTCAGTTTCATTTTTAGCCTTTTGTAATTGTGTATTAGCTTCAGTAGGTGTCCATATAGGCTTGCAATCGGTCATGCTAAAGCGTTTTAAAATTTTTTCTATATAAATAGACTGATCAAGAGATATTGTTCTGCTGTTTTCTTTAGTAATCCTGAACCCAATACATTGTTTTGCTTCACCCATATTCTTCATATGAAATTTATCTTGAAGTTTCTGTATTATCAAATTTGCTGTATTCTCGTTATTAAAAAAACATAAAAGATCATCTACATATACAATGACAAACATTATATCAGTTTTGTCCAAAATTTTATAATAAATACAAAGATCTATCTTTGAACGTAACATGCCAATATCCAATAATGCATTGTTTAATTTTAAATTCCACTGTCTACTGGCCTGTTTCAAACCATATATTGCTTTGTTTAAGCGACATACTTTCTGTCCTTTTTCAAAATATGGCGGCTGTGACATATATATTTCTTCGTCTATATCTCCTTGTAAAAATGCTGTCACAGCATCCATTTGATGGATTTTTAAATTATATCTTGCAGCTAATCCAATTAAATATCTGACTGACGTATATCGGACAACTGGTGCATATATTTCGTGATAATCAATTCCTTTCTTCTGTTGATAGCCCTTGATGACTAACCTGGCTTTATATCGTTCGACAATTCCTTTTTCATTCAATTTCTTTTTGAAGACCCATTTACATGGTATTATATTCCTTTGAGTGGGTTTCTCTACTAGTGTCCATGTGTTATTTTTTATTAAAAATTGAAATTCTTCTTTCATCGCCTGTTTCCACTCATTTGCATCATCACTGTTGATAGCCTCCTCAATAGTTTGTGGATCACTATTCAATAAACTTGGTGCTGATTCAATATTCATGCAAATGTACGATGTGGGATCATTTTGTTGTTGACGACGAGGGCGTACATTTACTGTCCTTGAAATATCATCAATACTTTGTTGAGGTATGTATGTTTCATCGCTATGATTATCAGAGGAATTGGACTGAGTTGAGATTTCTGTTGATTCTTCTGGTATGTATGTCTCATCGTCACAATTATTATCAGGGGAAAGAGACTGAATCGAGACATCTGATGATGAGATTGGAGTCCTCGGTGTAGAAAATTCATTCTCATGAACATCTTCATCACTATCATCAGAATATATTGTTAAGGGTAAGTTACTTTTATTTTCTATAATATTTTTTATGTTTGAATTTTTGTATGTGTTTTGAATGTTTACTTTTACATTATTATTACTTTCATCTGTTTCAGGTGCAGAAGTAGGGATCATTTTTCTCTTTATACTACCTTCCAGGAACACTACATCTCTACTCATAATAATTTTTCTAGTTTTAGGATCGAAGAAGCGATAACCTTTGGTGCAATCAGAGTAACCAACAAAAATTAACTCACTTGATTTGACATCTAATTTCTGCCGTTTTTCTTTTGGTATATGAACCATGGCTTTACATCCAAATATTCGCAAATACCTTAAATTTGGCTTGGATCCGGACCATACTTCTTCAGGTGTGATGTAGGAGAGTGCTCGAGTAGGTGATCGGTTGATTATATGAGCAGATGTTGCCACAGCTTCTGCCCAGAAGTCTTTCTGTAATTCAGCATTAAACATCATACATTTAGCACGTTCAATTAATGTTCGGTTCATTCTCTCACTTAGCCCGTTTTGTTCTGGTGTATACGGATTAGATAACTGGTGTAGTATTCCATTTTTTTTTAAAAACAAACTAAAATTTCTATTTATATATTCTTTGCCATTATCACTACGCAATGTTTTTATTTTTCTATTTAATTCATTTTCTACACGTTTTTTAAATTCAATAAATTTATCAAATACCTCTGCTTTACTTTTTATAAAATATACAAATACTTTTCGTGAGTAATCATCAGTGAAAGTTGTGAAATACCTTGCACCTCCAATCGATGGTGTTTGCATCGGACCGCACACATCCGAATGTATCAGCTCTAGCAATTGTTTTGCTCGGGAGCCATTACTTGGGAATGATTGCCTGGTTTGTTTGCCTTCTAAACATGAAATGCATACATAATTTTGTTTTGCTACTGACAGAGTTACTCCAGTACTACAGTTAGGGACTTTCTCAACATCTTTTAAGTTCAGATGCCCCATACGCTGATGCCACAAATAGGCATCTGTCTCTGCTTTAGCTGTCATTGCACAGATCTGACTACAATCTACATTCAATCTGTATGTCATTAATCAGATTTGCATATGCCACTTTTATATTATCTTGGTTATGTATTACACAGCCTTTTTTATTAAATTCTACTTTACAACCAGCTTTTATCATTTTACTCACAGACAATAAATTTGTTGACAGCTCCGGTACATACAAAACATTTCTCACCTGTATAGGCTTGCTACTTCCGTCTTCGGATGGTACCTGTATTGTCACATTGCCACAACCCTTAACATGTAATACTTTGTTGTCGGCAATCCTTATTTGTTGAACAGGAGCTGCAGTTTCATCCTCTAGCCATTCCCTGTGCATGGTCATGTGGGTTGATGCACCGGAGTCAATGTACCAATTTACTGTGTCATTCACTTGCATGGCTGAAAAAGCTGCTAAGTAACCATTATTAGTATCCTTGTTTTCATTTTTCTTAAACCAACAATTTTTGCTATAGTGTCCATATTTGTTACAATGAAAACACCGAGGACCCTTGGATTTTGATTGTGGCTTGTTATTGACTTTGACATGATTTGACTTTGAATTTGTGTAAAAAGCAGTAGTTTCTGATATTTTAACCTCTTGTAATAGTTTAGTTTTAATCAAATCGGCACTAATTTTTACACCCGAATTCTCTATTCCCATAATCATGGGTTTATACACGTCCGGTAAGCCAGCTAGCATCAGGGTACCGAGCCACTCATCATCCACATGAAAGTTTATGTTTCTAAGTTTATGAGCAGATGACATGATTTTATTGACATAGTCTTCTATACTTGAGCTTGTCTCCAAAGTAGTATTAATAAGATCTTTTAACAAACCAACCTTGCGCAGTAATCCTGAGTCTTGGAATGCATTTGATAAATTAGTCCATACCTCCTTTGCCGTTTTAGCATCCTGTATATGTACATATAGAATTGGATCAACTAATAATATTAGCTTGGATTTCGCCTTTAAGTCGGCTTTGGATTCCATTTCCACACCTTCCACAATATGCCATAAATCCTCATGTTGAAGATATGCCTTCACAGCGAAGCTCCAACTTGTCCAATTTTCACGGCCTGTGAGTTTTTCAATGGAAAAAAGCGTATTGTTTGGACTCATATTATAATTTTTGTTTGCTGAAAGAGAAAATACCGGCGACCGCGTTGCTGTTGAGGTTATGTCTAATTTTGCTTTTACTTTTACACTACTTTTTTCAATAACTACAATCAGGCTGGCCTTCTGGGCCCATAACCTGATGAAATAAAAAGGAAGCACTGATTGAATGAAGTTATTTTATTAATTAATGATTTTACATGTACAGAAGACACAGTGTCAGCCAACTATATATCGCAAAAAGAGTGAGCCAACCGCAAGTACAGAGACGATAAATAGATTTGCAACATTGCTTGTATAAAAACATCAGGTGTTTGCGTTTATTCTATCATATATGCCCGTATAATCAGTTCTATTTTAACTAAAATACATTATATTATTAGGTTATCTTATAACAAATACTACTAAATATTTAATATGTACCATATCTTATAACAATCTACAATACCTACCTATACTTTTATACTAATACAATAATGTTATAGCACTAATTTGCGAGTTTGTTTATATATTGGAAATAAACTTCAAAACAACATTTATACAAAGTTATTTTGAAACCATTGGCCGAATACAGTGTGTTATGTATTTACAATTAAGTGTACCACTTTCAATAAATATCCAATTTGCTGATTACTACATGTGTATTGGAGATTTTTCCGAAGCCGGATAAATTTACGCCTCTATGAATTTTCCATGGCAAGTGACACCTGAAGAGTTAAATATACATGAAGTTTTTATTAACGTATTACAAAGTCAAAATAATAGCATAAGTATCTCTTCAATGAATAACCTAAATATATAAAATCATTAACTTTTCAAAAAGAATCCAGACATTTAAAGACTTATAAAGCTGGCTGTTATTCACGGTCTCATCTGTTCGTTGCAATTATGTGGGTAGTCTACAAAAGTTTCCCATATATCAAGCTATCATATGCAGAAAGAATTTACCAAATCTGAGCAGTGTTCCTTAAATTAAAAGCGTTCAAACAAACTATGTAGACCCTGCTGGCCGTGTGGTATTTGGTTTTAGAATAGATCACCCACTTCCTTTTTGTGGGAGTTGTAAGACGCAAATATCTCTGACGGTGTTAGAGAAATTCTCACTAAAAACTAAATTCCTAGAGAGAGGTTGACGTTAGGTAGTTGTGAAATATGCCAAAATAAAAATAGAATTGAAACTGGCAGGAAGGATGTGTCATGATCATGCAGGGCCGTCTTAAGTCTATTCTGCGCCGGGGTGCGTGACAGCCTGAGCCCTCGTTTTTTTTTACACTGCAGCATGGCACGCGACTGACGGCACACTGCAGTATGAAAGGGGTCCTAGTCAACCAAGAAAACACAATACACGTAATTTTGTTTCATGCATCTCTAATTTATTCTAGTATTCAATGTTTTGGAAGAGTGAAAAAACTGAATTGTGTTCCGTCAGCAAATCGAATCTCTCATTTAATTTCAAGGTAGCAGTGTCCAGTAGAAAAAAATAAAAATATACTTTAAATTTGTTGGTTGGGTCTAAAATGGGCTCATCTGCAGCCTCGTAATCAAAATGTCTTTTTCGGAGACGTGGACGAGCAGTTTCTTTAAATTCTGTTTCGCATTTTAATTCTTCAGCAATTAATTTTGCATCAGATAACAACTGTTGAAACGCTATCGGTGCGGTATTTCTCCAAATCTTTCTTAACCAGATTAATCATTTTGGTAGCTTCTAAAATAATTACGTCCGATTTTTGCAAAATTTTGCTTACAATATTAATCTTTAGTACAATATTGTACCTTAGAACTACTGAACATATAAATCTATAAGACTTTAATTTAGCTATTAATGAACTCGCTATGTTTTTTGTGTCGCTGTCATACTTGTTATTTGTAAAAATATAGTATACATCGTAAATTTTATCCATGTTAAAACGGAGTGCTCTAAGAGCATCAAATCTACTTTCCCAACGCGTATTTGAAAGAGGTTTTAATGTCAAAGTAGGTATCTGTTTCATAATTACATCCCAGCGTGATGTGGATGCTGAAAAAAATGCATAGATTTCTTGGACAATACAGAAAAAGTTTGTAATTTTCAATGAATTTTTAGCGGCGTCATTTACTACTAAATCAAGGGAGTGAGAAGCACACGGTACGTAAAAAGCACGAGGATTCATGTCTAATATTTTTTTTGGAGGCCTATATTTTTCCCCCTCATATTGGCCCCATTATCATAACCTTGGCCTCGCAAATCATCTAATTCAATATCGTATGATTTTAAGAAATCTAACAAATATGTCGCCTACCCTTGTCCGGTAGTATCAGTTACAGGTAAACAACCTAATAAAATGTTCTCGTACCTTAGCGCGTTTTGTCGATGGATTTAAATAAATAAACCTCACAATAACAGTAAGTTTTTCTTGGTGTGAAATATCAGGTGTGCAATCTAGAAATACAGAGACTATTTATAGTCGTTTTAATTTTTTCAGCAATTATACTAATCAGTAAATTTTGAATATTATGACTAAGATAATGTGGCATGCGATGCTGAGCTCTTTGAATTGGAACAATGTGTCCTGATAGTGTACTATCAAAATTAGATACATTCTCCGCCAATTTTTAAAAATTACCATTATTTGGGTTATACAACTTCTCCAAAAAAAAATAACCAATTTTAAAAAATTACCATTATTTGGGTTATACAACTTCTCGGTTGTGCCCCTAAATGCTATATTTTGACCTGCCAAAAATTTTATAATTTCGATTATCCTTTCCAAAACTGCCGTCCACCTCTTTCTATCGCGTGGTTTCTATAGTGTAGTAATGCGGTATGACAAGCGACGAAAGCGTAATAAAAGTAAAAAAATATTGTTGTTGATGACTATTTTTTTTTGCTTACGCATACATATTTGTCGTAAGTAACAAGTATATAAAACTGTGCAATGGCGTTAAGTTCAATGAAATATCCAAAAATTCAGCGCTCGACAAGCGCCCCCTGGTAAAGACGGCCCTGTGATCATGAAAGCGGATTCTGGGCTTTGAAGCGGCTGGAATGTGAGGAGATGCAACCGAAAGGACGCTAAGATGAGTGATAGTAAAATATAAAAGTATAGATAACCCCTGAGCTGCTTTTGGGCTCGATCGAGCCCAACAGTTTTCTGTTGCAGACATGACGAATAATTTTCGATTTCATATTTAAATGAAAGACCTCACTATAATGGTATAAAAATACGTCGATAAAACTTAAACTAACTGAGATATGACGAAGTTAAACTCACGTGCATTTTGGACGATACCAAACGCTCCATACTAATGGATACCTAGCGGTGACGTCACGCCTTGGTAATTTATAAGGATGAGACTAAAATTTTTAAAACCTTAAATATTGCGTTTATGCAAATAGTTACTAAATGAAAGTTTCTTTATTTTTTATGTGTTTATCGATTATAATATGTTTTCTTAGTAATTTTACAATTTCAAAATGAACTTTCCCATCTATTTTTAAATTGTTATTTATAATCGCCAGTGCAAAATTTCAAAGTGAAAATTTCAACAATGAGCTTAAATACATGTATGCTATCATGTCATCACATTACTTCTATTTTTGAACCTTGTCGTCTACCCAATTTAAAATGTATTTATTGTGATACAGAGGTAAAAAAACAAAAGGTAACATAGTGAGGATGTCAGTGTAATAAAAAAAAAGCGGCACCATTGTTTTAACTTCTTAGGTGTAATAATAATATAATTTCTTTATTCAGACAACTTTAGTCCATACAGTTCATAAATTATTAGTGCTGTTACAATTAAATAATTAAAATTGATAAAAAAAATATATATAACATAATTTGATATAATATTAACTGTAATAGAGTCAAGTAAACTAAAATGAATCCAAAGATGGTGGAATTTGAAAATTCACTAACAAATATCTTAGGTTTGCAAACAAAAGCAAAAGATCAGAAGCAGTGATAACCTATATTGAAAAACAACGAAAGTTTACTGAAATGCAGAAATGTGAGAACATACACTCAGTAAAAAATATAAGGCTGATTGTAATTAAAACATATATATGTCGGAGAAACATTACACAATACAACACGGCAAAAGTAGTAACGGTGTCTTGACCATGCTTGAAGCAAATAATGTCGTTACGAAAATAACAATATTCATGACTTTTATTACATTACAATCATCTTTAAATATTACAAAAATGTGACAAATTGGCTAGAATTAAATTAAGTTTATTTTAAATTAATAAAGAGTCAACCAAACACTATTTTGAACCTTGCACGCAAAAAGCTATCAAATCAACTCGTCGCTTCTTCCGACATGTATTATCTAACTTAGATTCTTCTTACATAATTAAATTTTTATTTAATTTTATCTTAGTAATTAATATTACTTGTTTATTCCCTCTCGTCTTTAGAATTCCCAAGTGTATCATCTTAAATGATTGTATCTGTACTAAATACGCATATGAATCTTACTCGGTAGCGTTTTCGTATTTACATATGCAGCTTTATTTGGGTAAAAAATTTAACATTTTAAGCTATTGCATAGCTTTCATCGTGGGCTTTGAGCGCGGCGACCGAATCAAGAAATTCCGTAACGAAAATAAAACCTAACACCCCCCACTCCGCCTACCATGCAGGCTTACAAGCAGATTTGCATAATTTGATAAAAAATGCTATGCAATAGCTTTACCGCGGCAGTCCCCGAGTGCCACACGTTTTTTTTTTAATTTACTATTTTAGACATTTCACGCCTTACGTAATTTTTCTTTTTTTTATCGCATTTCAAGCGTCTTTTAGAACTTTTAGTCGCATTCATTACTAAGAAAATGCTCTTCGTGTTTTGGAAGGCACGTTAAGCCGTTGGTCCCGGTTGTTATCGATACATAACAGTCGTGCGGCAGTCTCAGCCTTTAGGCAGCCTGAAAAAATCTGACAGTGTTGGCCACTAACACACCTCGGGTCATGTTCCTGTCGGCCTGGTTTTACTGTAAAAAGGGAAATGGAGGTCAGACGGTAGTCGCTCCATTGTAATAACCAGTGTCGCCAAATCTAGGACCATGACTTACAGCGTACCCTAGGTTCCAAAGCGTACGCTGACGACGCAACTAGGAATACACGCTAGGATGAAGAAGATTACTAAGAAAATGCTCTACTTTTGAAACACACTACTGTAGGCCCTATATTAAATAGCAAGACTAGCATTGAACACAAGACGTCTTTACTTTTTTCTCGTGTCTGTCTTTATTTTGAGTCGGTCTGAATGTAAGTAAGAAAGTCATTTTGTAATTGTGCCCGTGCGACTGTAAAACTCCTGGAACATAAAAGTACTGGGATCGAGAGAATCACTGGTTTGTTCCGCTTTGGTCTTCAGGCTATAATGCACTAGTGATCTCTTAAAAGGAACGAATACTTTATTGCACCATTTATAATAACGTATAAAAAAATAATTACTCCTTTGTTTATTTCCTTTATTGGCTCGGACATCTGAAGAGAATGGGTGAGGTGAATAGCATATCTAGGGAAGATCAGAACCAATCGGTAGCCCCAAATATTGCGAGAGCCATGGAGGGAACAGTGAACGCTGAATACTTAGAACAATAAATTAAACTATTTTAATACGGTTTTTATCGCACTATTTTAACACGCTCTAGACAAACCCAACCACTATATGCGTTTTGATAATCCTCAAGTCCTTGCAAAGGAAAACAGATTCATTCCAAGGATGTTACGTGAAGCTATTGAAATTAAAAAACATCCTAATTTCAATAGAGAGGACGGATGGCAGGTACCACCAGTCCTTAACTTAATAAAATCGCAAACTCGGAAGCAGACTGCAAGACCCTAAGATACTGTGAGCCAATACTGCGTGAATCGGAATAGTTCCCAATAAAAAATTCAGGCGGTAGTTTGTAATCTTATGACATTAAAGACAAATGTTAACTTAGTCTGCCTGCGACCATGAATGCTGTAAAGTGTTTGAAACGTCAGGTGTAAATAAATAAGTAATAAACGCGATAAAAACCGTATTAAAATAGTTTAATTTAATGAACAATCGCGAAAACATAAGAAATCATTACTTAGAACAATATCTCGGTTCGGAGGTTAACACTTCGAGTTGCTGAAACAGCGGGGTAAGTAATTACCTACACCTTCTCTTTAAAGTGAACCCTCTATTAAAATCTTATATTCTTTTACGAGTAGTAAATCTAGTATGTACTTACCATTTTTTAAAGTACTTTCTTTTATTTTTTCAGGCTTTGTCTACCTTGTGAAAGTTAAAGGAAGACCACATCCGTCTCTGTGGTAATTTGCCTTGAAAGATTAGATCTATTTTGTAGCTTAAAGCCTAATGATTTCATTCGACTCACCGATTTTGAGTCAGTCAATCTCAAACATAATATCTACCCAATATTTTCAAGATCAAAAAGGAGCACATCAACACGATAGCACTTTCGGGCACTTACAGAAGAAGCTAAATTGTGGAGCGAAACTTAAAAGCTACGCGAATTGTTCCCGTGGGATTCGACCGAGGACGGGACACGACTGTCTTCATTTTAGAAATAAAGATCAGTATACGTATTCTTTAAAGACGAATCCCTTGAGGTTAGGTCAGGTGACATTCTTCTGTTAAAGCTAAAAAATGATGCTTTCACATAGGGCGTTCGAGGCATTCAATTTGGTTCTTTCAGACTAAATGCCCAGCTGGAGACGTATGGTGATACAGCAAAGAAGGTAGACAAATTCAAATAAGAAAAACGGAATAAGAAAAGCTGTTCTTAAAAAAGGGTTCTCAGGAAGTGTTTTTAAATTTCGTTTAATAAATATGGAATATTTCGTACTAAAGCAGTTTAAAGGAAAAATGCAAAAACTAAATATGATCCAAACCAATTCGACAGAAAGATTGTTAAAAATGTCATCTTTTACACACAACAAGCCCGTTGAGAAAGCCAACAAAATGTTAATTTTCGGAAACTGGAAAGCAAAGCCAATAACTAGACAAACCTGGGGAAAATACCAGGGACGCAGAACTGCATAATAGTTTTTCCGTGTCCCATTGGAAAATCGTTGCTAACATGTCCAGTATAACTTGATACTCGGGGCTTCGAAGGTAAACGGTCGCGGGAATACGTTTTATTAGAGACGCGGGGGTTGAAGGAGGTCTTGATAGAGAAAACCATGGGTTTGGAATGGACCGCGCGTTTCGAATAGTGGCCGTGCTTTCCGGTGTTAGAAAACGTTCCTCTTTTCATGTTATCCTGGTACTTCGCGGTGGGCTCGCAGCCGCAAAACAGAATTTAGAATATTTTTTTGGACAACAAAAAAAAAATTAAAAGAAAATTTACACTCGCAATTTCGTAGATTTCAGTTTCAAAGTTTAGATAGCTATTTTTACTTGTAAACGCTGTACAGGACTATTTTAAAACCATTGGCAAATTTTTTACTTTTGTGAGAAAAGAAAATAGGTAAGACCACGACAACCCAGGACAGTCTGTCCTGGCGCAAATTAACTAAGAGAGCCGACCCCACGTGAAGTGGGAATGAGCAAAGAGGAAGAAGATTACCGATCTACATTTACCTATTTGTCACATAAATATAGTATTAAATAAAAGATTGTACATTAAAGGAATAAGTTGTAAAAGACTTAACAAGATAAGTTGTGAGACGTAGTCTGTGAAGTTTTACCGTTTTCACACGAGAAAACTTATTGGCTTGTACGTAATTACTTTGACTTATGTCGATTTAAGTAGAAATAATCTGTCTTAACATATTTTTTTTTCTTTTCAATTTGGCTCTTACTTTCGTATTTAGCCAGTAACAAGTAACAGTTTTTAATAAAGTTGTTTAATTATACAAATATAAAGTCAAGTCAGTAGTTAAGTCAAGTCAAGTCATAATCAAGTCGAGTCAGGAGAGTCGGGCTAAGTGAAGTGGTAGAAAAACTGCACTTAGCGATTTCTAGGAGCTTTTGGCAACAAGCAAGGAAATCACATAAATCGAACACTGTATCACTTCCCAACACTCACGCTTGTTCTTGAACACTTTGCGAATAATAATCCACCATTATTATGCACAAACACTCAAAAAAACACAAATTTTGGAAAATAAAATACAGCGCCTATACTGCTTTTTACAGCTTCCCGCCAAAAACTCGTCTTAACATATTATTAATCATCATCATTGCATATGGCATATTTCATCCTGCATGGATCAAACTTCTTTTTTTTAATCATCATTATTCCTAATTGATATTGTTAAGATGATGGTCTGATCCAAAAACTCATATTGCGATAAGAGATTAGTCGAATGAAATTGGTCAAAAAAAAAAACATAAATGACCAGTGTTTACGGTTTTTACAGTCGCCATGTTTTTTAAGAAAATTCTAATTCGCTTTATTGAAAACGTGGTTCGCAGATAAAGGCAGAAAGACACTAGTCTTTCATTACTCCCAATAGATGCTAGTAGTTTCAAAAATTCTCTACAACAGTAAAAAGTAAGAATTTCATAGTGAAATCTAGGCCATAAGTAACGAAGCGAAATAAGCGACATTTTATGTACGCTTTACGATGCCATTTTGTGGTTGGACGACAAATCTTTACAGAATGCTATAAAACGTTTACTTTCTTGCTTTGAAGCACAGAAATCAACTTTTACACTAAATATATTATTCACAGCAGGGCACGACCTGGATACGGGGGAATTTGCCACAACAAATTTTCGCGCCAGCTACCGCCGACTAAAGTATTAAAAGGTTTACTCACTTTTGGTGCAAACGGCTATTGAAGTGGAGACCCTACGATCAAAAACATCCCAGAGGAAGACCGTAAATGAGGAGTCTGAAGGACACAACTACTCCAACTCTTTGGTAGAGGAAGGCTGAAAAGAAAGAAGGGTTATAAATGCATTTGTTTTAGTGTGTTGTTACTACTCGCTATTTCCCTCGGCAGGCGCCAGTGCGCGTGGCTTGGTTAGTGCATTTGATATGTTTTTGTTATAATCGTTGGTAGTCTTCAGCAAAAATTCTCTACGTCGAATTCCCCCGTGGCCAGGCGTAAAGGCATCGGACATTGACGACTGTTATATGGTAATAAGAGCCGGAACCAACGGATTATGTGCCTTTCGAAGCAAGGAGGAGCTGATTCATTCATTTATTCAAAATGGAAATACCAATAGTGCCGAACAATCCAAGACAGTCCACACTCGCTGCCACTTGTAATGAAATGAAATGCCCCTTTATAAGTCTACTTCATCCTTGCGTTTTCCCGGTAGCATTTTCGGAGCCGAAGGTACGCTTTCTTACTCTTACATCTCCACTTTGCCCGGTTTTCGGCATTCTTGAGAGCACGTTGTTTCTAGCACGCATATCCTGCTTTGCGTTCTCAATTTAGCTGCAAAACGTATCTATACTTAGTATACTAAAGTATCATAGAAGTCCTTTCACCAAGAGCATTATCTAGTATCTCTGCAATTATCGCAAAGAGTAGAGCTGTGCACTGTAGTGACCGTCACGCCCTCATTAAATCTATATAACCTGAGTTAACCAACCTAGATGTAGATAGCATATTTGATGACGACTTTTGTTCTATTTTCAAAGTCTATAAAAACCCTATTTAATCGATAATAAAGACAGTTGATAATGGATTTCGAACCAACAAGTTGTTTCATTATAAACTCCCTCGTACGACATTATAGTACCGAGAAATTATAAAAATATTATTGTTGCATTTAGCACTGACAGGGTGCAGTTATGTGGTAATTTACACATACTACTTACAGCTTGAGATTTGTACTGATTTCTTATTACTTAATTTATTGTATGAAAATCAATATATCAATATACATATAATAAAACAGTAGGAACCGCGTGTCTGTACATTTGATAAAATTAACAAAAAATGGGTGTGGGTGATAAAAAAAGAGTAACAGAACACAAAAAAGATTTTTTTGATTTTTTTGTCTGTCTGTCTGTCGTCTGTATGTACTCGCTAATCTTTAAAACTATTGAACAGATTTTTGCGCGGTTTTCACTAAAAGAATAAGCTTATCAACATATACGAGTAGGCTTTGTTTCATTGAAATCTGATGTCACATAAAAAAGTTATCGTCATTTAAAGTTTAAAGATAATTTTTCTATGGGCGATTTTATAGTTACATAAAATGGCAACAGATGACGCCTCAAGAAATTTTAAAACGCGCTATGGTTGTTTTTGTGAAAAGTATAAATACAAGCTGATTATTTTGCTCCGAACATAAGACCTTTTGATTCTTTTGTGATTAGTTTAGTTACTGTTGTTAAATTTGTTGACTTTATCAGAGTATCAGTAGATACTTGGCTATGAAAATACGGACTTTCTGATCTTGCTTTGTGGATTGGTTAGGTATTTCGGATATATCTTCAAAAGTTTCTTGGCTTTATAGATTTATTGAACTAAGTTTGACATTTGGCTATAGCAATACGGATTTTGTGATCTTGCTTTGTGGATTGGTTAGGTATTTCGGATATTATCTTAAAAAAAATTCTTGGCTACATAGATTTATTGAATTAAATATATATATTATTGTATTTTGTGCTTTGCTTTCAAAAATGCCCCGAAGAAAGTCAAATCAGTCTCAGAATGTCCTAGATGCCCCAGGTGGCACTGGCAAAACTTACCTTACCAAAGCGATTCTCGCTGAAATCAGGAGACAGAATAAAATTGCTCTGGCAGTAGCTTCGTCAGGAATTGCAGCCACATTAGTCCCTGGCGGTAAAACGGCTCACACAATGTTTAAAATCCCAATCGATTTAGACAGCATTGAAACACCGACATGTTCTGTTACAAGAAACTGTGATAAAGCAAAAGTGTTTGAGAATTGCTGTCTAATCGTTTGGGATGAATGCACAATGGCAAACAAAAAAGCCGAGAATGAAATAAATGTAATTTTACATCAATGTTTTGAAACTTTTTGTCTAGGTATCTACTTACTTTATTTATTTTTTACTCTATTCCTTTGTATTTTACATTTTTTTTGTGCTTTTGATTGTTAATATAACCTGTGTCGTTCCTCATTGTAGTTTGCTTAAGTAACCAACTAAGAATGTCGTTTACAAGGTAAGTTCGAGGATTTCCTTAAGGCCTATGAGTTCCAATGAGTTTGAGTGAAGGACGTCCGTAAGGTTATATTTAAGAATACGGGTGTTAGATTAACTTCTCTACAAAGAAACTTAATTGAGGCTGAGATTCTTACTGGGTGTGGTGCGGGTGAAACTGTGTACATACCACGAATACCAATCATCCCCAACAATTTCCCATTCCTATTCAAACGGACACAATTACCTGCGTCCGTTTGCTTTGCTATGACAGTTTACAAGTCTCAGGGGCAGACGCTAAATGCTGTTGGAGTGGATCTCAGGTCGAATTGTTTTTCACACGGCCAGCTATACGTGGCTTGCTCGCGGGTTAGTAATGCGGATAACCTGTTCAAATTAGCCCCAGAAGGAAAAACTATTATTGTGGTTTATAAAGATATTTTATAATTTTCTAGCGGCTATCCGTGACTTCGTCTGCATACCTATACACCGTGAAATTTGAGTCGTTTTGGACCCATCGTCCAGTGACTCCATTCATGCAACTGAACAACTTTCCCCAAGATACATGGGTCGAATTATGGAGTAAATTTTTGGACCTCCCATACAATATGTCTCATCACGTGACCTAACTTACTATGGGAAGTCATGTCATCAACAAGGGTGTGTAAGAATACTGAATTTCACATGGGCGAAGACGCGGGCACCAGCTACAGATAATAAAGTATGTATTCGTGAGCAAGATATTTAAAGAGTTACAGAACAGAAAAAAGATTTTTAAGATATTTGTTTGTATGTACACCCGAATGTCCGAAACTGCTGAACGGATTTTCACGCGGACGAAGTCGCGGGCACAGCTAGTCTGAAATATGTAGCAGTGCATGTATGACGCATGCAATGTCCTACGGAAGAAAATCTTTTACTGAAGTTAAGAAATATCAGTAGTTTTTAGTTAGCTCTGCTTACGCTTCGCGGCCACGACCAGTCGAAACAAAACCAACGGGAACATGACCCAACGTGTGTCAGTGGTCAACACTGTCAGATTTTTTCAGGCTGCCTAAAGGCATCTGACACAGCCTAATGACTGCCATCTTTCGATAACAACCGGGACCAATGGCTTAACGTGTTATCCGAAGCTCGGAGGAGCTCGAGATAAAAAATGGCTCTAAAATGGCTACCAATTCAATATGGGTCGCGTCTCGGCGTCGCTTGACACGCGCATTTGCTACGGATACGCGCGCCGAGCTCGCGTTTCGAGTTCCTCATTTTAAAATGTACGTTGGATGTATGATTAACGTCTACTTCATCATAGCACTTAGTGTAAACGGCTGATTAATGTTAACAAAGTGATTAAGAATTCAATGTTTAAAATATAGTTAGTAAACTCGGGTCTAAGAGAAACTACATAGTAAATTTTTTTTAGTAACATTCACTTTAAAATGTTTTCATTCACATTTTAATAAAAAGAATACTCACACCATATTTTTAAAACAAGATACATTCAGCATTAATTTTTAATTTTACATGAAAGCTGAAAGATGTCTGCTCTTACTGTGTAAATTGCTTTATCTTGTACAACGAGGGAGCTTTTCATTGACTTTTATAAAAATAAATATGCTGGATAATTAAAAAAATACTTATAAGTATTTACATATATATGTATGTCTCTACTATTAATTTATTCATATCGAGTGGGTTACATGGACAATCGACCCTATGCAACTTGGTATCGAGTTTTTTGGGACCGCCTTTCGGCCTCTGTCGTGGCTCCTTTATCGACCACCTCATGGCTACTATGAGATTTTATTAAAGCAGTCACTAGTCCGCCTTTGTACTCAATATTCTAAATGTATTACTTTTAATTTTAATTTTGTGATTGGTACAATAAAGTGTATATCTATCTATCTAGCGGCTGACCGCAGACCAGACCAGACCAGACCAGACCAGTAGGTCCATTTGGGCCATGATGTTCTTAACCACCATCAGATGGCAGACAGGTGCGTCGAGAACAACGGCTTAACTTACCTTCAGTAGCACGGAATCTTTATTAACAGACAATCAGGTGATTCAAGTAAACTACGCTAAAGTACTTTGCGCGATAGGCTAGTTTCTATGTTCAAAAGACTAACATTAAAATTAGTCCGTCATTTAGGGAATCAAAATAGTGACGTATTTTTTCTTTTGTCAATTGAGCGATAAATTATTAAGATATAACGCATCAAAGTTTAGTAGTGGGGGCTCGTGACGTCACATATTGCGAAAAAGTGTAGCACACTGTGACGTCACACGGAACTTTAACGCCCCATATCTTTACCATTTTTTGTTTAATTTTCAAAAGAAAAAATACGTCTCCAATTTTTTTTGATTATCTTATTAGACGTACGCACACGAGTCAATGTGTGTGTTACGCGTAGGGTTGTTTATCACACACGCAGTTTCGGGTGGGAAGGTGTGAGCATCCGATTAGGGTGTCAATTCCGTTCATACACTTTAAAAGACCATGCAACCCAACATCTCCCACATAGAATGAGATGAATAATCAGTGCCGGGAAAACTTAATTTAAATTTATAGTGTACTGTTACGTATATATAAGATGTTTGTTTATATTATTTGAATAAATAAAATAAAAAAAGAACTGATATTCAATTACGATGCAATTTTAATAAGCTCAATATTGGTATTCTACTAACACAATTTTGAATCTCAATTTAGTTGCAATTGAAACGTAACTGAATGGTAATAGTAGAAAAAAATTAAGTGTCATAAATAGCAGCATACCTATTATTGAAAAATCGATTTACAACTGTGATAAGATTGAAGAGGAGAATAGAAAATCCAATTGCAGTTCAATGGCATGCCAATGGAAAACGATTGGTCTTAAAATTTGTAACAGAATACCAAAAACGTCAAAAATTGCCATTGCGATCCAATTGTGCACTATGAAAAATAAGAGAATTGACACCCAGTACGTTAGTATCCATACTAATATTATAAATGCGAAAGTCTGTCTGTATGTCTGTTACGCTTTCACGGCCAAACCGCTGAACGGATTTTGAAGAAATTTGGTATGAATATAGTTGAAACATAGGCTACTTTTTAACACAGGCGGAGCTGCGGGAAACCGCTTGTTATAAATAATCTGTGCCACTGGACCACAGAGGCAGTCTCAACAATATATCTATTATCTATTATTAACAAGAGAAAGAAACATCTATTCACGTAAATCAATCGTCTTCAGACCTATTACGACATATAAAACCACGACAAGGTCAAAGGACACACGATCTCCGTCTGGCGGCGTAAGCGTGATATTAAGTCAATGGTTATTGATTCTGCCATTTTTGATGTGAATAATATATTAACAGTTTTGCTTATCTTCATAAACTTAATAAATTATCATGTAGTCAAAAATATTATATAAAAATTGTATTGGAGGGTTTATAATACACATAAAATGACAATATTAAGCGCGTAAAATACCTTCATATAATGATTTGTTATGTTTTCGCGATTATTATTCATTAAATTAAACTATTTTAATACGGTATTTATAGCGTTTATTACTTATTTATTTACACCTGACGTTTCAAACACTTTACAGCGTTCATGGTCGCTGGCAGACTAAGTTAACATTTGTCTTTGATGTCATAAGATTACAAACTACCGCCTGAAATTTTTATTGGGAACTATTCCGATTCACGCAGTATTGGCTCACAGTATGTAAGGGTCTTGCAGTCTGCTTCCGAGTTTGCGATTTTATTAAGTTAATGACTGGGTCCCAAGCTGGTGGTACCTGCCATCCATCCTCTCTATTGAAATTAGGATTTTTTTAATTTCAATAGCTTCACGTAACATCCTTGGAATGAATCTGTTTTCCTTTGCAAGGACTTGAGGATTATCAAAACGCATATAGTGGTTGGGTTTGTCTAGAGCGTGTTCACAGACTGCAGACTTGGTTGAGCGTCTATTTTTCATGTCAGCAATATGTTCTTTTATACCTTCATATATCCGACGTTTCAAACGTGTTACAACGGCCGTGGTCACACTACGCAATATGCAGTGCGTTAGTTTGTTGCGTTGCGTTTTTTAACTTAGAAAATAATCTGTTGTGAATTATACACCATGAAATTTTAGTCGTTTTGGACCCATCGTCCAGTGACTCCATTCATGCAACCGAACAACTTTCCCCAAGGAACATAGCTCGAAACATGAAAAACAAAATATATAATAAGCTTTACTGCACAAATTATTCTTCTTCATCAACGGTGCCTTACCGATATGGATCATGACCACATGTGTATTTCAAGAATAAGCGATTGTTAGTACAATGGACCGCATAACAGTTCTATTCATTCTGTCCATCCATTTAACAGGAGGATTTCCTTCCCTTTTGCCCAAAATTATGAGTTTATTCAGACAATTTTACCATTTGAACAAATGGTGAAGAACGCAACTAGGAAACACGAAGAAGATGCTGCCCGATGCCCTAGATTTCCCACTTTTACGTCTCCACTTCGCCCGGTCTTCTGCAATTTAGGCCTTCCGTTTGGCAACATCTTTGCGCAGTTACGCACCGGTGCTCCTGCGGAGATTTGTTCGACGCCCTCGGACATCACGGCCTTTCTTGCTCTAGGAGCTCCGGTCGTTTGGGACGTCACGCCGCCATAAACAACATAATTCACCGGACTCTTGTTACCATCCACGTTCCCGCTGTTTTGGAACCAAACGGCCTGGCTCGGGATGATGGAAAGAGACCGGATAGAATGACGCTGGTACCATGGAGATTGGGAAGTCCGCTTGTGTGGGACGCAACTTGTGTCGACGGTCGCTCCGTCCCATCTCCAGGTTACCAGATCAAAGGCGGGGCTGCTGGAGCCGAAGCAGAAAACCTCAAAAGGCGAAAATATGTATGTATAAGTAGTAACTACATATTTGAGCCTTTTGGGGTAGAAACTCTGGGGCAGTGGGGTCCATCGGCTCATCAGCTTTTCCAACATCTGTCGAAAAAGCTGATTGACATAATAATATCTCCGACTGACCGGAATGCTGGAAATTACTTCACACAGAGGATTAGCATTGCTATTCGATTTGGCAATGCTGCCAGTCTTCTGGTCACTTTACTGCAGGTTGACACCTTAGCGGAACTGTATAGATCCATACTAATAATATTATAAATGCAAAAGTCGGTCTGTCTGTCCGCTTAACGGATTTTGATGAAATTTGGTATGAATATAGTTGAAGACCCGGGGTCAAACATAGGCTTCTTTTTGACGCAGGCGGAGCTGCGGTAAACAGCTAGTAGTTTCTAATTATAATCATTTTAATTTTTAGTATAATTTTTTTAGTTGAACAACTTAGTTGAATAGTGTATATTTTAAAATTACAAAAAATAATGCTGTCAAATTCTCAAAGACACATAAAATATATTTTAATGGTGCAGGCGGACATGCGGAAAACTGTCTGTTTCAAAAATTATAGAATAAATCAGCTGCCGTCAAGCCACATAGGTAAACATTTTTGCAATAAAACTGACCCCAGACGTTGTGTCGTCTAAATAAACTACGACGGGGTCAAAGGTCACTTGACCTTTCACCAAGTGTCATAGTATGCGGATAGTTTTATCGCCACTTCTTACGTTTTGATGTGAATTTCGCCACATTTTTTGCAAGAAATTCAGGAATAGAGTATAGTTTGAAAATTTTCAGTTAGCAGGAAAGATATCTTAATATAATTATTTATTCCTGTCGAGACAAAAATAGCTATTCATTCATTGTTAACTACTGGGTGTTCGTAGTTTAAATAAAGCAATAACTTCGATAGTGAACTGTATTTCTGTCCTTTACAAAGATATTAAAAATAAGGCGCGCGTCCGTACGGGTTGGGAATAATCGAGGAGTGTGAAGAGAAATGAGCGCAGAGCCGGCGAAGGCGGGGGGCGCGTCACGTCCCCCGCTCCTCAGCGCTTGAAGTGTCGTAGACATTCATACCGTGTGGGTTACTGCAAAAGAACATATTATGCTTGCATAATGTGTTCTTTCGCCTGGTATCTAAGTTGGGCGGAACCGCCTCTCGGCCTCTGACGTGGTTCATTTAACGACCACCAGAGGCTGCCTGTACCTTGCTTAATGTGCCTTTGGAATTGCTGAATCATATTTATTATCAGACAATCAGGTGACTCATCCTGCAATGTCCTAACCAAACTGAAAACAACTGAACAAAGTATGCTTCCCGTGGGAATCGAATCTACCAGTTAAGTAAATGCCTTAATTACTGGACTACGGAGACAGTCTGCAATGGCATGCATATTAACTGCAACTTGTCAGGGTCTGCTGGAAGAAATTTCTTGAGAAATAAGTAGGACTTGTAATATGAGTTTCTAATAATCTTAATCTAATGTATTTACAGTGTGTACATGAAATTAAAAAATACATTTACCAAATGCCCAATATTTTGTTGTAAGTACACGTTTCTGTGTAGAAATACCAGATACGTCAAAATACAACTCTCCAATTTTCATTTAATGTTAAACTAGCTTTTTCCCGCAGCTCCGCCTGCATCAAAAAGTAGCCAATGTTTGACCTCGAGTCTTCAACTATATTCATACCAAATTTCATCAAAATCCGTCCAGCGGTTTGGCCGTGAAAGCGTAACAGACAGACAGACTTTCGCATTCATAATATTAGTATGGAAGCATGGATATTAGTATGGATAAGACGTTGCCGCTATTATTATGGAAGCCAATAACCACAGAATTATGAATAGTAAGTACTAATGCCAATATATTAGCGTTAATAAACCGCGCCACTAAAAATCTATGCGCACCGCGACAGGGCGATCCAAATTTATAGTCTGTGGTCGTTTGCTGTGGATTTACGTTAAACCATCAGTGATATTTATTTTATGCTAGCTGTTTATTGCAGCTCCGTCAAAAATTAGCCTATGTTTGACCCTGGGTCTTGAACTAATTTTTTTTTCTGAAAAATTTGACTTTGGTACATATAAAATTTGTATGGATATGGATAAGAGTAGATAGAAAATTCCTCATTATTATTTCAGCTTCAGTTAGTCTACAGCTGGACATAGGCCTCCCCAAGGTCTTCTTCCTTCTTTCGGTCATCTGAACATCTACGGTATAACAGCCGAGATCAACGGCTTAACGTGCCTTCCAAAGGGGGAGTCGAAGATAAACTTAAGTGATACCGACCAACCCAAGATTTAGAGGCCATTTGCGCAAATTTTGAGGTAATAACCAAAAACCAAATCACGCCGAAGAGTGCTATTTTTAACCGACTTCCAGAGGTTCTATGTTCATGTGTTCCTATGTATTTTTTTCTTTGTATGTTCAACGATTACTCTGCCTAAAAATTATTTAATATAATGTTTAACAATGGCGAAAACATATGAAATCAGTGTCACCATATCTAACACCTTGACTAATGCGTACCCTGTAGCTCTATTCTAGAAAAGTATGAAGCAGAATTGGTCATTCGAAGAAAAATCATTCGACACACCGGCTTTGCGTGAGTCACGCGTTTCGAAATGCGAAAAGCTCAGCGCGTAATAGAAAAACGAAAAAACGCTCAGGCAATAATTGTATAAGCATATGAATTACTATTTGTAACAAAAAAATACAACCATGCAAACGAAGCCGCGAGCAACAGTTGTATCCATACTATATTCTATATATTTATTTATTTATTTAATCAAAACTTATACTATACTATAATATAATATCATACTAATATTATAAATGTGAAAGTGTGTTTGTTTGTTTGCCCATCTTTCACGTTAAAACGGAGCAAAGGATTGATGTGATTTTTTGTGTGGAGATAATTGGAGACCTGGAGAGTGGCATAGGCTACTTTTTTCCGTGACACAAACGGAATTCCACGCGGGCGAAGCCGCGGGCACAGCTATTTATTTAATAGAAATGCTGCAGTAACTTCTAAATACTTAGCTTGTGGCTATTCCTAGTTAACTATAAAATGAGTGAAATTGCATTGTATTTCTCCGCATTGGTATATTCTTGTTGGATCCGTCGTTTTCACCTGCGTATTAATTTTTACGTATTTTCACAGACACTCCACATGGCGAGCTATCGAGAGCGATCCGTAGAAATCGTAATAGTATTGACCAATTACGTCTACGTTCTTAGCTCGCGTATGTACAGGCGTAAATGTGTGTGTTGGTCGTTTACTTTAGAATGTGTCATAGTCGTCGCAGCGGCCGGGCGGTCGAAACGTCACATATGAATTACACAAGAACAAGTGAAGTTCATGCTTTTCACGATGTGTATATTATATATCCTGATACCTTGCTGTTTTTAATGTTTTAACGTCTCTTAACAAAAGTTGCTAATTAGGAGAGAGGTTTGTAAAAGAAAGTTGATAACGAAAGTACTTTTAAAATTGTCACCTTCATGTTTAAGTTATAATATGGTCTTCTTTCATAGAGGTTCTTTACTAATTTTGACTAGTAATTGGCCTCCACCTCTACCGTTCGGTTGTTTATCTCTCTTAGGTCGTCTTTAGATTTAGGTTTCTTTTACAAGAGGCAGGGAATAGAATAGAATAATATATCTTTATTGAGAAAGCCATCATGTAAGTACAGCAAAGGTCTTAAACTTATGCTACATGTTTATAATGTACCTACGTGACAGAAGTCTCAATAGGTGGTGGCTCAGTGATACGCTAGACATGCAGGCATGACTAGCACTGATTTTCAGCCACCACCTATTGAGGAATCACGGAACAAAGATTTAAACCTAAACTTAGTGAATATTATCCTTGACAGAAATCCAGGGCAACTATGGTACGTCAGATGGCCATGGTGAGAAGAGGAGTACACCAATGCAGCAGTTAGTTGAAACTTGAGGACTTTCCCGCGTCGGGAAGTGGTATATGTGACAACTGAATTTACATATAGTATTCGCTTAGTATAGACATTTCATGTTTGCTTATAATAGGTTGCGTTTCCGGCATAAAACTAGTGAGGTTCTTATTATTAAAGTTTCTTTTTACTGGTGAAAATTAGCGATAGGCCTGTTAAAAGAATGTTAAATGTTGCCAGGAGAGACAAAAGATGGGGTTTTTAAATATTATCTGTAGTTACACCGCTGTAGCTATGATTCAGTCGTGGCTTGCTATCCTAATTCATTTTCTGATAATACATTATTACTAATATTTACTATTCCGCTGGCTTAGTGGATGTTGGTCTCCGAAACGAGAGAGCGCCAGAGTGTTCTATTCTGCGCGATGGCTGCCAGCTGTCAGCTCCCATCTCTCACAGATCAGCCTGCACCGCATCGCTTCAGCCGTATCTGGGACGGCCGTCTGGTCTTTCGAAGCTGCTATCTTCCCCAGATAGGCTGCCAAAAATCTGATATTAACGTAGCCAGGATTTTTTTTCCCGCCCATGATGCGATTTCTATCCCGATTTAAAAAAAATCCAGTTTACCTTTTCTTAGTTAAAAAATCAGCGCCCTTTTGCTTTGCATCGCAGTTTTTTTTTTAAATTGTATTGAAAAACGTGGATATTAATCCACGTTTAGAATTTCGCAAACCCCAAATTGCGCGGCGTGGCGAGTTAAAATGTGCTTGTTCTAAAAACACGATGAAAGCCTGCCAAATGTACGCAATTTGTGCATCATATACGGAAATAAATTATGCTTTAAAACGACGCGTTTTTATTAATTTTCCATTAAAAAATAAAAATTGCCAGATCAGGTTATGAGGATTACAAGAGTGATCGGGCATATAATAGATTCTCATAGATAGTATAAACTAAAGATACACGTTATCCGTAGATACAAAACTGACCACACGGCTCTTTACTGCCATAAAAGTCCATTGTGTAAACGTGCACCCAACATTTTACTGCTAATTTGTAACAATGATGGATGAAAGAATGCGGATTTTTCCTTTTATAAATTGGCGGGAAAGCGCCTAATTAACATCCGTATGTTCCACTACTTCGCTTGATAAACGTATGTGTTTATTTTATAGCTGCACCCGAACTTTTTAATGTGCAATTCAATAAAATGTCAGCTCGTTGGCGAGTGCGATTTTCTGGATTGTGTGTTCATTGACATTTTGCATAAAAATTTTTTTTTAATTTTTTATTAATAAATTGTAAATTTGTATTGAACTAACGTTTTGCCACGATCTTCTGAGCACAACACTGAACCTTTATGGTGAGAGCACCTTTGTGGTAGAGACTAAGTACTGCTGTTAGAAAATATTTACGAACGTTGTTATACATTTGTTTACAAAAAATAGATATACGTGTAAATGTAAGTCATCGAGATATATGTACTAACGTACTAGAGAAGCTACGTAGAACATTTGCATTGTTCCATTTTTGATAATTTATCATATTAGCCGCTGCAGCGCTGAAACAATAGTTCATCTCAAAACATCATTCAAAAATGCAGCGCTACATTTGCTACAAACGTGGATTTTTTTCAAAGATGTCTGCCCTATAGATAATGGCAGGTATGGTACAGAATGGTCAATGTAGGTATTTTACCTGTGGTTCCAAAATAATAAAAAAAGACAAATTGCTTTTTGAGATTATTTTCATTTCTTTCCTTTAATAATTAAACGATGTGAATTTAGTTACCTTATGTCTATTTGACATGGTGTAAGTTTTTTTGGCAAATCTAAGACCATTTTTGTTTGGAGTTTATTAAGATTTATTTGCTATCCATCTTGGTTAAATAACAATCTCTTATTTACAAATCAAACAACATGCATTTAATGGTATATTTTACAATTACGCTGCCTACGCCTATAGCTAATAATTAACTCGTTTTCAAAGTTACTGAAACACATTGAACCCTCTATTTATAAAACTACTAAACCGATTTTGATGAATACATATGTGCAGGGAAAAACATTCATGAAATATGGAATTTAAAAAAACAAAAATGTACAATTTAAATTTGGATTAGAAAGACCTATATTCAATTAGGAACATGTTAGATAAATACAGTTTTCACTATCGGACTAACTTTGTCTTTAGTACCTAATTAGTTTTCTCTTTTCATCACTTAACATTTATATTCACTTAATATTCTCTTGGCATTATGTCAGTCAAACTAATCTACCTACGACCTACATACATTTCACTGTGTATTAGTTAGTCTATGACGAATGATTTAAAATGGCGCGCGGCAATTATATTTCGTATTTACATTTTTTTTTGCAACGTTATTTCTTTGCACTTTGCCGTGTTCCTTGAATTATTGCTACAATATTTCAACACACACCAAAGCATTTTTCAAAGATTTTTACAGTGTTATTGATTTTTAATTGTCGGAAGCACAAGGCCCGAAACAACTAGCAAGCGACTAAATGAGTTGCGGCACGTTCACCGCAGTTGAACGGGACGAAGTAAGGACGTGCGGTGTCTTCTCTAGTACGTTAGTACATATATCTCGATGATGTAAGTAAAAGTTTTATTATGTTACGTCAGTATGGTACCATAACGGAAAAAAACACGAAATAATAAAACCAAGGTGGCAATAACATATATTTCGTATTGTAGAACAAAACATCCAATAGTATAAAAAAAATACAACATACTCCTAAACGAATTTTGTAAGCTACATGATTAATTATGAAGAATAGAGATCGAGGAAAAACAATTGTCAGAGATACGAGGGTGCGTTTTTAAGTTCGCGGAATGAGAGGGTTGGAGGGGGGTGATTATACTTATTAGGACCGTAAAGTGTTCAGTGACTCGTAGTTAGTATAAATACGAGGTTTCATTGTTATAAGTCAATTAGTCCTTGAGCTATCGTCAACCAAGCAACATAATCGGGGGTGAAAAGTGAAATATGGAAAACATCGAATATCGTGCCGTTATAAAGTTCCTTACCAAGCAAGGAAAATCAGTACCGACCATACTGAATGAGATGTCGTCGGTTTACGGTGACTCTTGTCCAGGAAAAACCATGGTTTACAAGTGGCACAGTTTATTTAAACAAGGAAGAGAATCACTTGAAGACGACCCGAGGCCGGGCAGGAGCATCGAGGTGACCACGCCGGAACTTGTCCAAAAAGTCGAAAAAATTGTAGTCGAAGATGCGCGAATAAAGAAGAAACAACTCGCAGAAATGGTTGGAGTATCCGATACAACCATTTTTATAATTTTGCACGATCATCTTGGCATGACTAAGGTCAGCGCACGATGGGCGCCGAGAATGCTCACGCCGCCGCAAAAACGACAGCGCGTAGAGTGTTCACGCGCATTTTTGGACCTCTGCAGTGAAGACAAGGATGGTGTTTTGAGTCGAATTGTTACTGGAGACGAAACTTGGGTTCATCATTATGAACCTGAGTCGAAACAAGACTCCATGCAGTGGCATAAAAAGGGCACAGCACCTCCCAAGAAGTTTAAGATGTCGCAGTCAGCTGGGAAACTCATGGCTACGGTCTTTTGGGACTCAGAAGGAATATTATTGATCGACTATAAAGATAAAGGTGTTTCTATAACCGGAGAATACTATGCTTCAATATTAGAGCAGTTAAAAGAAGCCATTAAAGAGAAAAGACGGGGAAAATTGACGAGAGGTATGCTGCTCTTGCACGACAACGCGCCCGTTTACAAGAACCGCGTTGCATTGGCTGCCCTGCATCAGGTGGGCTTCGATATTTTAAATCATCCACCCTACAGTCCAGATTTGGCCCCCAGTGATTATTATCTTTTTCCAAAAATAAAAAAAGAGCTGCGGGGTAAGAAATTTTCCACCGATGATGAAGTCAAGGAGGCAGTTTCAGCATATTTTGAGGACAAAGACAAGACATTTTTATGAAGGTATAAATAAGTTAATTGAAAGATCTGAAAAATGTATCCGTCTTGCAGGTGAATATATTGAAAAAGAAAAATAATTTGGATTTTTTATTTCCACTCTTTGCCCCCCATTCCGCGGAATTAAAAACGCTCCCTCGTAGATGAAGTATAGGCGAACACTTGTTTTGTCTATACACAGACTAGCTGTATCCCGCAGCTCCGCCTGCGTCAAAAACTATTCATACCAAATTTCATCAAAATCCGTTTAGCGGTTTAGCGTAACAGACATATAGATAGGCTGACAGACTTACGCACTTATTATAATACTAGCTTATTCCCGCGGCTTTGCCTGCGTTAAAAATTAGCCTATGTTTGACCCCGGGTCTTCAACTATATTTATACCAAATTTCATCAAAATCTTTTGATAATGAAAGCAAAATCTTCAAAATAAAATAAAAAAAATCTCTGTTAGATGCAGAATTTATAAATCGATTTTTTTAATAAAAACAAACGTATTAGCTTATATTTTAAATAACATTAAAAAATTATATGTTTCAAACATTCTTTGGAGATAAACTTTTTCATTGAATTTCAAGAATTTTTAACGATTCGGAGTGCGGCGGTAAGTTTACGAGTAATAAATGTAAATCTTAAAATTACACTCTAGGTTTTAGTTTCACGAAGGTTCCGCCTTGGACGTTAATATTGAAATCTTTGGGGTTCAGCGCTATAGGGTCCATTGTTTTCTTGCATTTTAGGATCTTATAGTTTACTATGAGGTTGTACATCAACACTTTAAGTTCCAGCAAGGCGAATCTTGAGGCTGAAAAATAGAAATAAAATTATACTTATTGGCAAAAAGGGCCAAGATAAAGATGGAAGATAGAAGGGTCAGATGACCTAAGAATGTTCGATAAAAATAGAAAAATTATAGCAAAACACGAAAGGGGCAGGCTTTTCAAAAGTGACTTTTGAATATTTGTTCTAGAATAAAATAAGTATGTCGGTATTTTTTATTTTTGTGCGCATTACCAAAATGCTTTGAATATTTTTTTTTTACTATAATATTTTATAACTATGAATTAAAATAAGTACAATACCAAAAATCTTCAATAAAGTGTATTTAATTCATTGTTTTTAAAGACAGACAAAAAAGAAAGCAAGCTCTAAAATTTTAAAAAAATATATTTTTACGTCACTTTTAAAGTCTGTTTTAAGAGCATTATAAGCAGAACGCCTATTTTGGTCGAAGTTAAAAACACTTATAAATTTCCGATTTGTTTTACATACCGATACAGTTTCTAGGGCCCATTCCGAAAGGCATGAATGTAAAAGGCTTTATGTTATGTTTATTCTCGTCGGAAAACCTTTCAGGGTCAAAGACCTCTGGGTTCGGGAAGTACTTCTCATCCATGTGAATACAGTTTACCATGTTGTAGACCACGTCGCCGGGTTTCAACTGGAAATAATAAAACCGGGTTAATTGATGACGACCTCTATATGGTGAAATTAATATTTTTGTTTTTGGCCTGGGTCTTGAATGTTTGTCTATTTATGTACTATCCATCCATACTATCCATACTAATACTATAAATGCGAAAGTCTGTCTGTCTGTCTGTTACGCTTTCACGGCCAAACCGCTGAACGGATTTTGATGAAATTTGGTGTGAATATCGTTGAAGACCCGGGGTCAAACATAGGCTACTTTTTGACGCAGGCGGAGCTAGTTTGTTATAAATCTAGGATCGTTGAGTTAGTATCTCAAAACACATATCTCGAACTCACTTTGGGGATAACTCAATTTATTTACTACTAGCTGTGCCCGCGACTTCGTCGGCGTGGAATAGTTATTTTGGGAATCATGGGCGAGCGCTCATCACGCGGCGCGTGTGAATTTTGTTTCAGAGTTATTTTAAAATTGTATTATCTTATAAGATGTTTATTGAAATTAGGTGATGTCAAAGACAATTTTGTTCACAGTTAAATACTCTTAATCAATAACACATTTATTTGGATAAAGATTAATATTATTATGTTGATACAACTCTGACAAATAATTTGTAATAATGCATTAATTTCGACCAAATTTGATTATCATAAAAACGGTTATTGTGAGTTAATCTTAAAAGATAGACATATACTGTCGCGGACATTTTTTTATATAATTTAAAGAGGAATAATTCTTTCATACATATTTTTTGGCTATCGCTGCGCACGCAACGGAAGCCCTCAAAGATGAATAATTTTTCCCTTTTTTTCCACATTTTTGGCTGTTTCTTCGCTCCTATTAGTCGCAACGTGATGTTATATAGCCTAAAGCCTTCCTCGATAAATGATCTATCCAACACAAAAATAATTTTTCAATTCGAACCAGTAGTTCCTGAGATTAGCGCGTTCAAACAAACAAACAAACTCTTCAGCTTTATAATAATAATAATAATAACCCCCCCAGGGGGCCACCTTGTCGTGGTGGGGGGGCTTACGGAGATAGGTACCAATATTTCAGTCGTCACATCTGGACTCTACCCTTTTCTAAAGGTGATTCTCAAAATTGACTCACTGGTAACTTGAGTTAGGTCCATCTCTTAACTAACGGTCCCAAACCTTATAAAATATATAATGAATAGAGAAAATGGAAGATATAATTTGCGGCCGCTTCCCGGGGGTCGCCGGGGCGCACTTGGAGCCGATGCTGAGTGCCACAGTATGCGAACTATCGGCGACGGGGGGCTGAGCAATCGGGCTCCCCTCGAACAATCGAATACAGCCGACCCTTCATCTTCATGCTCTTTATCACCTATATCGCTTTTTTCTTCTTTGCCATCTTCTCCACCTTCCTATATAGATCGCGAACATAATTCTTCACCTGTATCATCTTTAACAGAATCAAGTTCGAGTATTTCAAACCCAACTGTGACTGTTGTGCAGAAGGCATCTGACGCCACTCAAGCTGCACCCACCACAGATGGCCCACGTGTGCGCTTAAAATGGTCAGGTGAGATGAATATTTTCATAATGCGCACATATTTAACTATAACTAACTTAGAATCAGAAAAAAGAAATTATCTTGGTGAACTTCATTCTAAATTCATGGAAAAATTCCCCGACATGCTAGTGAGTAGACAGAGAGTAGGAGATCAACGAAGAGCCATAATTAATGTGGGATTTGTGGTTTGGCTGAAGTAAAATTCGAAAGTAAATCTTCAGTTTTCTTTATTTTTCTCGACTTCAAATACAGAGAGCAATTATTTTATGTCTATCGTCGTCCATTCGTCTTTTTTGCCTCCTTTTCACACCTATACACACGTCCTTGTCTCTCTTTACTTTCTTCCATCCCTTTCATTCACATAATCTCACTCAAATGCTATCTCTTTCTCTCAGTGTTACTATCAATCCCACATTCGGCCATCCTACATGTGGATGCCCTCAGCCACAAACTGTCAGAATACACAAACATTACTTGCACACACACTACTTAGTTATACTACAGTATACACTATATAGTATACACCTAGTCTTAAATTCATAAACAAAATCCTTAATTATGTTTTAACAAAGTAACATCTTAGTTTAAATTAAAGCGACATATGATACTGAGAGTTTAAACTAAATGCCAAACATATTTTAAATTAAAGTTAACATCAGATTTAGACAATAATAAACAATTTACCAAATATCCTGCTCTAAACTATTATTATTAACTATTAATATTTCAGAACACATCTTAGATTTAAGTTATAGTTTACATCAGACTTACACCATAACAAAATGAGTTTTATTCATAAAACAACATCGGACTATTTAAACTGCAATGTACATAATACTCAAAAATAACTTTACATTACACAACAAAATGTTTTAAATTTATATTCTTTAAACTTACAATGTACACTATGACTATAGTGAAAGGTCATTTCCCCAAAAACATTACGAGCAAGAATACCAACCATAATAGATTCTACTAATTTCCATTGTATTCAGGCCATGGTTTCATATTATCTGCTGAAGTATAAGTTTTCATGAGACCCTCTCTGGACTTGTCTATTTTGTTTACTTCATACCGATCATTCCTCTTCACTTTGGTTACTAAGTACGGTCCTAGAAACTTCTCCTTTATCTTTAATCCTGAACCGAACTGGGTGCGCTTGATTGCTACTCTATTACCTTCTTGATACTTAGTGCTTTCTTTTCTATTTTTGTTGTAGTTCTTAGAATTCTCTTCTTGAATTTTTCCTATTTGTATCTTAGCCATAAGTCTTGAATCTTCACGCTGCTGGACAAAACTTTCAATTTGTTCCTGATTTAACATTTCCATAATTTCAATATCTTCTTTTGTTTTTATCTTTGTACCCATCAGGAGTTCAAATGGACTCATATTAATACTTCTTTGGAATGTCCCATTTATTGCACGCTGCAATCGACTGACATGTTTGTACCACTGAGTTTGATCTGAAATGCAGAGTTTAGTTAGTATTGATATAATCGTCCTATGTATGCGTTCTACCTGGCCATTGCCCCGTGGGACTCCAGTCGTTATTGTCACATGTTGAATATTCTCCTGCTCACAATACTCCTTGAAGTCATTGCTTGTGAATGATGCCCCTCTGTCTGTGATAATACGAGATGGATTACCAAAAATCTGTTGTTGAATTCTTAGCTTACTCAATGTCTCTGCTGTGGTGGTACCTTTAGTAGGAAAAATCCATACAAACTTAGAAAATCCGTCAACTACAGTGAGTATATAATTATATTGTTTTCTTGTTTGTTCCATTGGTCCAAGGTGATCACAATGTATAGTATGTAAAGGTATGTCATGCTTATCAATAGAATTCAAAAATCCTTCCTGCCGTCCTTCTTTCCTGGTAGCTAATAAACATGGTATACAAGTAACCAAGAAGTCTTCTATTTTTTTATTTAAATTATTTATGAAATAATCCTTTGAAATAAGTTCAATCATCTTCCTTTTCGAAAAATGACCTTTTTCGTGAGTTCTTCTAATAATCTCTACTTCCATGCTCCTGGGAATAACTAACTGTTTTTCCATACCTTTAAACAGTAAACCGCCTTCCAAAATGTAGTCACCATAGGGTTTCTCCTGTAGTATCGTCTTAATAGCCTGTAGTCCCTCATCAAGATCCTGTGCTCGTCTGACCTCATCATGCAGGCTCACCACTAATGTAGTGCTAGGAGGGTTCCGGCTCAAAGCATCGGCATGTCGCATTCTACTACCTGGTCGGTGCTCGATCTCATAGTCATACTGATCCAGTAGAAGCACCCATCTTGCTACTCTTGGGACTAACATCTTTTTCATTAGAGTCATCTTAAACGCTTGGCAGTCTGTAACTATTTTGAATTTAATACCAAAAAGATAATGGTGAAATTTTTTCACTCCTGCTATTATCGCCAAAGCTTCCAACTCATAGCTGCTATATTTGCTTTCTGCATCACTCGTTTTTCTGCTCATATAATGAATAGGATGTATCTCACCATTTCCATCACGCTGCAAGAGAATTGCTGCATACGCTATGCTCGAAGCGTCTGTATGTAACTCTGTGTGAAATCTAGGATTAAATAATGATAATACTGGACTACTTACCAATTTCTGTTTTAAATGATTAAAAGCTGTTCTCTGTGAATCTTCAAATATAAATTTTGCTTCCTTCTTTAATAAGTCTGTTAATGGCTTGGCTATAACTGCATAATTTGGTATATATTTCCTGAAATAGGAGGTCAAACCTATGAAGCTATGTACTTGCTTAAATGTTCTTGGTTCTGGAAACCTCACTACGGCATCAATCTTATCCGGAGATGGTTTCACTGTGCCATCCTCCACCACATGTCCAAGATATTCAACGCTGCGAGAAATCAGATTAGCTTTTTTCCAATTGATCTGTAACCCATATTCAGAAGCAACTTTTAACACTGTTTTCAATCTTTGTAAAGCCTGAGACTCATCCTCTGCATATATAATCAAATCATCGATAAATGTCAGCATATAACCTTGTCGCACAAGTTTGTTAAATATAATTGAAATAAATCTAGTGAAATACTTGGGACAAATCGATAAACCAAATGGAGCCTTAAGAAATTCATACTGACCATCCGGTGTCACAAAAGCTGTATATTTAATAGACTCTTTGCTTACATTCAAATGAAAAAATCCGTTTTTCAAATCTAAAACACTAAAATATTTTGCTTCTCTTAATTTGTCAATTAAATCTTCAATTATTGGCAAAGGGTACTCGTCTTTAACCATCTTCTTGTTTATATCTCGGTAGTCTACACAAACTCTAGTTGTCCCGTCTTTCTTTCTAACAAGCACTAACGGACTAGCATACTCTGAATGACTTACCCGGATTATTTTGTTGTCCAGCCACTCAGTTACCTGGTTGTCAACGATTTCACGCTCCTTTAGTGACAGTCTGCGCGGCCTGTGCGTTACTGGGATATCATCCTTCAGTACTATTCTCAATTCGATCGGACTTTCCCTCTTCTTCACTGGTTGATACTCTTCAATACACTTTGTCACTTCCTTCAGAATATCAGAGCTGCAATCACCTAAAACAAAATCACATGTTGCCCCTATATCTAACTTCCTAAGCCAATCTTCCCCCCGATCTAAGAAATGAATTGACCTTCCATTAAAAACCACAGTGTAGCCTGTCAGAAAATCTTGTCCTAAAATGACACGATAAGGCATATTGCCATTAGGTATTACATGGAAAACAACTTGAGCTAATTTACTGTCAATTGTAGTAGGCACCACACATTTACCAAGTGATTTAACCTGATATTGTCCAAGTCCAGTAAGAGAAAAATCTTCATTTTCGCACACGATGCACTGTTTTACAGCTAGTTCGTCAAACACACACTTTTCCATCAAGCTGACGTCGCTGCCAGTGTCAACCAAAGCATTTACACTAATTTCGTTGAGCAATAAAACATTAATGTTCGGTTTTCCTGAAAATCCATCGCTAAAATGTTGTTTGTTTACATCCGTGTGACCTTGAATTCCAAACGCCATATTTGTTCCGTCTGCAGTGCTGCCAATAGTCTCGTCGCAATTCACCCCAAACATCGCGCGCTTCGCCAACGCATCGTCGTGAAGTTGGTTTCTTCGTCTGTCATCGTGCGGACTCGGATACGCTCGGTTTTCTGTATATCGCCGATCTCGCCCGAAACGCTCTCGTTCGCCGTTGCCGTGTTCCGTGCGTCGCTGGTATGAACTGCCGCTCCCGCCGCCGCCATATTTTTCTTTATCACAGGCTGAAGCAATATGACCAAAACCGTTGCACTTGAAACATTTAATGCCGTCATTCTTGCGAGGGCAATCTGATGAGCGATGATCTTTCTCCCCGCAATTATAGCATCTGATTTGCGAAGATTCTCCGTCTTTTCCGAAATATCTATCTTTTCTTACAAAGTTGTTATTCTTATTCATTTTTTCTTTCATATTCTCATAAATCTTGATTTTTTCTTTTAGCTCGGTATAGCTCGTTACGCCGTATAACATCACTTTGTTGATTTCGGCGTCTCGTATACCGTCCACAATATACTTGATGGCCACATAATCAGGCATTTTACCACGCCTTCCAAGTTCCTTCATGCCGAGCATAAAATCAATGCAAGATTCGTTCGGCTTTTTCGTCCTCATGCTCATCATTTCATGAACGGTCTTTACGTCGATCGTGTCTGGAAATTCCTTGACAATAGATGTCTTTAAATCTTCCCAAGTCTTAAATGTTCTCTCAGAACGCAGCCAGAGTTAGTAGGGTATTATTGGGGATTTCAAAACAGGTAGTTTTCATCACACCGCTCATTTCATTCGCTCAGTGTGATTAAAACTACCTATTTTGAAATCCCCAATAATACCTTTGGTTTTTCAGTTATGATCCCTCGTATAAAACACCTTACCTAAAAATAAAATAAATATAATTGCAAAGTTATAACGCTTCATTTTGTCAAGATATAGCATAGGCAACAGTCAAGTTGAATAGACTGTCTAATTATGAAATTTATAAAACAAAGAGAATCCTTAAAGTTACAATGTATTTGCCCTACTACGCTGACGAATGGGGTTAAGAGGCACGGTAACTTATTGCCGAATACTATTCGTTGCATTATATGCGGTCCATCCAATTGTGGAAAGACAAATTTAATGATAAGCCTATTGTTGCATGAAAATGGTCTACGATTTCATAATCTGTATGTGTATTCAAAATCCTTATACCAACCAAAATACTTATTTCTAGAAAAAGTATTAACTATGGTGCCTGGGGTATCGTTTTACAAATATAGTCATAATGCTGAAGTGTTGAATCCGCAGGAAGCTGCTCCAAACTCTATCATAATATTTGACGATATTGCCTCTGAAAATCAAAATAATGTACGGGACTATTTCGCTATGGGACGTCATAAAAATATTGACTCTTTTTATCTTAATCAAACTTATACCAAAATACCGAAGCAACTTGTGAGAGATAATTCCAATCTCATTGTATTATTCAAGCAAGATGATGTAAATTTAAAACACGTTTATGAAGAACACGTGGGTTCTGATATGTCATGGCACCAATTCCGTGAATTGTGTTCCATTGTATGGAAGGACCTGTATGGTTATGTTGTAATAAATAAGGATTGTCAACGAAATAAAGGATGTTACAGGATGAAATTTGATACATTTATAGTTATAGATTAGCATTCATAAGAAACTGTCATGATGATAACAGCTCAGTTTATGTGAGAATCTGAACAAGAACGGATTATAAAAATGGAAAAAAATCTAAAAGAACAAATTGTGAAATCCGCAGCGGCTGTAAAAAGAAAGGTTCGTATGATAAGAGATACAAAAAATGATAACAATATGGCTTTAGAAACGATATTCAAACCTATAGTTGATCCAATTAATCAACTTTCAAGTAAAAATAGTAAACAAAGTAGAAAATATGAAGAAGAACAAGAGATCAATTACACTAACGAAGAACCCGAAAGGAAAATAAAGAAATTAAGTGAAAATGAAGAATCATTTTTTAGTAAAGAAAATTTAAATGAATCATTTGACGAGGAAGAGCACGATGAAGAAAACTTTGATTCTCTTGAACATAATTCTAACAAAACCCTTACTGTATCACCCTCCGAACATAACATAAGTGACGAGTCTTTCAAATCACTTCGCTCATCACCGAGCTCTAAAGATCATACCTATCTTGATGATATGATGATGTCTTGGACATCCGAAGTACTAACCGATATTCCTTTTGGGATCAGACATGATCGCGGAAAAGTCTTGCTAGGCAACACACGTATCTTTGATCAAGACCTAACATGGAAAATAGGAACTCATATAATTAAAAAGTCACCAGGCTTACAAGAATTACTCTTTAAGAAAGTACCAAACTTGGATGTAATAACAGAAGAAGATTTACTACATTATAAATTGCTGCTTATTGAAACCAATGCTCATAGACGTAACTACGACCCGAAGAAACCTATTAATAGCAACAAAGGTTTCAAATACCTTAACATCATTAAACCTCTATTTAAATTTACAAGAACTCTAACTACTAGTACCGAGAGTCTTTCAGAGGGAGCAGGTATGAAACTGTTGAAAAATCTTTATAAAAATACTGATTTGGTTTATTGGAATGATCCGAATGAGTTGGTAGAACGATTAAAATTATTGTTAGGATCTCGGGCAGCTGGCAACACTGGATTAGACAACGAAATTATTGAAATTATAACAAAATTACAAGAAGCTGGGATTGTGAATGTAGAACTTAAAGAGCATTCACCAGGAAAATTAAGCAGTATTATCTCAGTTCTCAAATAAAATTGACGAGGACAGTATCGAGAATATTTTAAAGGAACTACAGGAAGCAAACATCATCGATAAAATTATATAAAGAGAATGCATTGAGTAATTTGAGCAGTCTTCTTATAATATTCGATGTTTATAGTTATTTTGCAATGAATATAGACAAATTTGGTCACCACATTCATAAGCGTTTAAGACTTTCTGAATATATTGACAGTCTTAACAATACATTAACAAAATCGGAAACAGGAGATTATAATCTAAAACAAGCAAGATTGAAGGGATTATTACATCCAGAGGAAGACAACGACGCTGTCAACAAAGCCTACTTAGATAAAGAAATTCAACATTTAAGAGCTGAACTAAAACAAATCCAAACGAATTTAAAAAATTATCTTAGTGTTTTGGAAAAAGTAGTTTCGTCTAATGTGAGTTCCAGGCACTATACAAAAATTGATACAGATTCAGCGAATTCAAAGTTAAATAAACAATGAATAAACAAAACATAGTTGACGAGCTCCATAGATCAGCGAGAAGGAATTTCCCGCGTCGTTGTACGATCATAAAAGGCATAGACGATTTATGGCAAGCTGATCTAATAGACTTACAAAAATATGCACAGTTCAATAAAGGATACAAATATGTATTAGTTGTTATAGATGCTTTATCAAAATATGTCTGGGTTGATCCCATAAAAGCAAAAACAAAAGACTGTGTTACGAATGCTATGCAGCACATCTTGACTGAATCAACCCGAAAACCTAGTAATTTGCAAACAGATTTAGGTAAGGAGTTTTACAACGAAAACTTTCAAAGATTGATGAAGAAATATAAAATAAATCATTATTCTACTTATTCTGTAAAAAAAGCATCAATAGTTGAACGAGTAATAAGAACACTAAAAGGTCATTTATACAAATTATTTAGTCTTTGCGGGCGGTATCAATGGTTAGGCAGTAATTTGAAATCCGTTGTTCAACGTTATAACATCACACCTCATAGAATAACAAAGTATAAACCAATAGACGTAAATAAGTATAATCAGACTTTGGTTAAGGCTAATATAAATAAAACTCAAAAACAACATATCACGAAATCTCTGTTTCATGTTGGTGATCATGTTCGTATTAGTAAGTATAAAGGAGATTTCAGCAAAGGTTATACCCCTAACTGGTCAACTGAAATATTTATAGTTAAAAAAGTTAACTGTACGAAACCACCAACTTATCAAATAGAAGACAGACATAAGCAACTTATTTTAGGAACATTTTACGATTACGAATTACAGAAGACTAAGTTTCCAGATCTTTATCTAATTGAAAAAGTTATAAAAAGAAAAGGAACTAAATTGTTTGTAAAATGGTTAGGACTTAGTGATTCCGAAAACAGTTGGGTTGACAAAAGTGCACTGTTGCAGTAATATAAGTCAAGTAATGGGGAGTTAAACATCAGTTTCTGCTTATTCATGAAGGAAGGAAGTGGTATTATTAACAGTTTAATTGATAAGTTACCGTTTGAACTACATTTACCTGGATATCAGTTTTGCGGTCCAGGAACAAAATTACAGAAAAGGTTATTAAGAGGTGATCGAGGTATTAACGAGTTAGACAGAGCGTGCATGTATCACGATATTGCTTATAATAACAGAGATATAAACATTCGACATAACGCTGATTTAGAACTTCTAAACATGGCAAATCAAAGGTTAAAATCCAAAAATGCTGGTAAAAGAGAAAAAATCGCCTCCTGGGTTGTAAAAAATGCTATGAAAGCTAAACTAAAAGCAGGCGCAGGAGCGCAATCATTTATGAAAGTTGTAAAAAAAATACATTCTGGTTTAAAAAAAATTAAATGTAAAGATAAAAACACTGCTATTAAATATGCGTATGCAGCTGCAAAAAAAATATTTACAAACAAACGTGGTATGCGCTTACCACGCTTTATACCCATTCCTAAGTGTGGTGGGTTTTTGCCTTTGATTCCAATCTTTGCTGGATTGTCGGCTCTCGGTTCACTAGCTGGCGGGGCAGCAGGTATAGCAAAAGCTGTAAATGATTACAAAGCCGCTAAACAGAATCTTCAAGAGTCTGAGCGTCACAACAAAACGATGGAAGCAGTTGCTCTTGGGAAAGGACTATACATCAAGCAGAACAAAAAAGGAGCAGGGTTATATCTGAAAGGTCCAAAAAACTAATGGAACGGCTACCCAAGCGACCACTTACTAATTTCGATTTATTAGAGTATGCTAACGATATACCTTATTTTCGTGGTGTGTTTATGAGAGATACTTTGCCTACGAAACCGAGAAAAATAGAGTGTGCAATACTCAACCTCGATAGTTGTAACAACCCTGGAACTCACTGGGTAGCCTACGTGAAGCTTGATAAGTATTCTGAATATTTTGATAGCTTTGGGAATCTAAAACCACCATTAGAGTTAATAAAATATTTGCAAAATACGTCAATTAAGTATAATTACATTCAACATCAGAACTTCGGTTCCACGAATTGTGGACATCATTGTTTGAATTTTTTAATAGATTTTTGGAAAAATGTATTTAAGTGAATAATAAATAAAAAAATATATCAGTACTAACATGTCTTTCACTGTATCCATAACTGGGGTGGGAGGCTCCTTAACAACAAACTATTCACCGACTCTAGAATTACGTGGAGATTATGAATGCGGTCTTTTATATTTTTCTACATTTAATTCGATTCCTAATATAGACGAGAGAAATAATAAATTCTACTATGGAAATGAAGTTATCGAGATCCCAGAAGGATCTTATGAACTTCAAGACATTCAAGATTTTTTAGAAAGTAATATTAAAAATGGTTCTTTTAAATTAACTTGTAACAACAATACACTAAAAACTAACATTTTCTGTTCCGAAGATGTTCATTTCGAAAAACGTGATTCAATTGGTAGAATTTTGGGATTCGGAAGAGAGACTGTGAAAGCTAATAAAATTACCGAATCTCGCTATCCTGTTAGCATTATATCAACTACCCTCGTGCGCATCGAATGCGATGTAGTGAGCGGATCTTTTGTGAACGGAAAAGCTAGTCATATTATTCATGAATTTGTACCCAACGTACCACCTGGTTATCGCATTATTGAAATTCCCAAGAACATAATCTATTTCCCAATCAATCAAAATTCAATTACTGATCTTAATATAAGATTGCTGGACGCTGAAAACAATCAAATCAATTTACGCGGTGAGGAGGTTCAGCTGTATTTACATTTTAGAAGAAAATGATTAATTTTAATAAAAACCCTGTTCCATCTTCTCTTCAAGTCAGTTTCAAGAAAACATCTCAGAAAAGAAGACCTCTACAGTCTTTACAGAAGAAACTTTCAAAAAATAACCAAGAATATTTGAAATTGGTAGGGTTATTAAAATGAATATTTTAAATATATCTCAACCAACAGCCTACGACAACAGCGTGGAAAGTTTCGAATTTCATTCATACAGGCCATACGTGACGAGTTTCAACAAGAATGATGAAATCCGAATACCTATTAACCAACAAGACTTGAACATATTACCATCTCTCAGCACTTTGTATATTGAGGGTAAAGCAAACTTATACAATAGTAAAACTAAAGAAATACTGTCAAGTGTTAGCTTTGTCAATAATCCTGCATTATTTCTATTTCAAGACATTCGGTATGAATTAAATGGAGTTGAAATAGATAGAATAAAAAATGCTGGTATTACTACAACCATAAAATCATATCTTTCCTTAAATGAAAATGAATCTAAATCTGCAAAAGTGTGGGGGTGGTCTCCTACTGGTACAACTAATGTTCATAACGGCTCATTCTCTGCTTCAATACCATTAAACAGAATATTGGGCTTCGCGGAAGATTATGAGAAAATCGTAATAAATTGTAAACATGAGTTAGTGTTACTAAGAAGCAACAGCAACCTTAATGCATTAAAATTAAATAGTGAAGAAATTGTTGACGATATAGTTATTAATAAAATAGTTTGGCGAGTTCCACACGTCAAAGTATCAGATCGTGAAAGAATTAATTTATTGAAACATCTAGAAAAAGATCGTGCTATAACATTAGCTTTTCGGAATTGGGATCTGTATGAGTACCCACTACTCCCCAGAACTCGCAAACATACTTGGGCAATTAAAACTACATCGCAAA
This sequence comes from Euzophera pinguis, assembly GCA_947363495.1. Lineage (NCBI taxonomy): Eukaryota > Metazoa > Arthropoda > Insecta > Lepidoptera > Pyralidae > Euzophera > Euzophera pinguis. The sequence goes on from OX376162.1 coordinate 1,771,195, forward strand.
CTGAGAAACCGCGGTTCGTTATAATTGCGTTACAAACCAATCGTAAACATCAATCACAAATGTCAATGGCAGAATTCGATCATTGTAATGTTCGTGACATTAGAGTATTTTTGAATTCGTCGTATTACCCTTACGAAGGATTAAACATAAGTTTCTCAGAAAATAAGTTTTCTTTATTATACGAACAATATTCAAGATTTCAACAGTCTTATTATGGCCGTCGAGCAGAACCATTGATGAGCTTAAAAGAATTCAAAGATATTGCTCCATTATTTGTAATCGACTGTTCCCGTCAACAAGAGACTTTGAAGGGCTCTATAGATGTGAGAGTTGAAATAGAAACTGACCAAGAAATACCTGATCAGACAGCAGCATATTGCTTGATATTAAACGACTGTATATTTGAGTACAAGCCCTTGAGTAACATTGTTAAAAAGATATCATGAGCTCATATGTTTTTGTTGATATCCAAGGATTTAAAGATGACAATAATTACTTTATATTAAAAGAATTAGCAATAGCTACCCAAGAGTTTACTGAAGTGTTTTTAGTAAAACCTCCTTATTCATATACATATTTAACTAAAGAAGAAAAGAAACGCGTTCGATGGATTGAGCGACATAGAGGCATAACTTGGAGCGAAGGCTATATCGACTACAGAGAGTTCAAAAGGATAATTAAACACATTTTAACAGATAAAACAGTGATAATGAAGGGGCGTGAAAAGCAAAGTTGGATAAGTAATTTATGTAAAAATTGTTTTTTACTGGATATCGAAGAAGAAGGCAGCCCCAATTTCTCTATATTATATAAAACTTATTGTAAACCTGAAATTAAGTATAACTGTCTCAGTCATCAGCAAGTGTGTGCACTAAAAAATGTAATTTGTATTAAAAAATGGTATTATGATAATTGTATATTGTAATGACCAAAATTAATCTCTTAAATAAAACTTTTTAAATTAATATTTTTTTTCATTTATTGACTTAGCAAAAAAATTAATGTGTAAGAAATATTATAAGCCGTAATATTAACTAGTCTCAGTTTTTGGTGATGCTCTACTGTGATTATAATTACTCTATCTACATCATAAAAATTTAAAACAGCGACATCTACTGCGTTTATACTGAATCATTAAATGAATAAAAGTAAATATTAATTTGATCCAGTCAAATGCTAATAGATGGAGTTTTTTGATTAACATACAAAATTTGGTTTACTCTTTATTCTATATTCATAAACAAAGCTTATATTTTTACTCTTAGCCTAAAGGATAAAATTAAAAGTAAAATGATTGATTTAATATTTATTGATATAAATCACATTCTAACTATATAAGTAACTAATTATTGAATTTTCTTTATTACAAATAAGACATTGTTCTGTACAGATAAAACGTAATAATATTATAGAAACCTTAAAAAAGTAATTTACAAAATATTTATAAAACTCATATTACATACTAATTAAAACTAAAATTATCATTCGCTAATGTTTTTGCGATTTTATTAATAACATTTTCTGTGAGATCCAAAATATCGTCGACGGAGTCTTTTATGAGATACTGTGCATTTAATACCATTTTTTCCGAAACATCTCTGTTTACCAAGTCATTTTCTATGTCAAATACTTGTATTTTAATTACTTTTCTGGGTTTTCGATGCTCTTTTCTGATAACATAAGATGATGCTGACAATCCATCCATTTTTTTTCTCAACAAATCTTGTCGTTGTTCTTCCTTCTGTTTTTCAGCTGCTCTATTTCTTAACATTTCTTGGTAATACTCCTCCGCTTGTTCATAAGGGTCCTGAGCATCTTGAGAGAATAGTATCATTGTATCTTGAGAGTCAGACATGATCTGTAAAACAATGAATATTTTAATTTTTTACTAAACATTTTACATCATAATTAACAAAATTTGATTGTAATACTTACATTGCAATACCGATCAATTTTGTAAATTATAGATTTGATATGTGCAGCGTGTTAGAACCTCGTCTGTTTTAACGCGACTGACCACGATATGCAATATAAACTCGAATATCGGATTTCAAACTCCTGACAAAACAATTATTTTTCATTTTCGCAAGCCTTATCATATTATGCTGACATTTCAATAAAAGGTGATGCAAACAATCATGTCTTTACACGAATCGAATATATATGAGTTATTGAATTATCAGCATATTTGGCACTAAACATGATATCAAGGTTATGACAAAGGAAATTCAAATACATTTTATTATTTATTTATTATTTATTCTTAATATATTTTTATAACAAAAAAACTATAAAGTATTTAAAGAAGACTTACAATAATTTTCATACACTTATACTAGCCAATTAGTAAATTATATTCTAATATAAAAGAGTGTTATGTCCCCATGCCAAAGTAGAAATTTTATCCTTAAGTATAATTCTTTTGTCATCATTTGAAGACAAGGCTACTTTATTTACAGCTTGAGTAAATATTTCATGTTTAAGCGATTTAAATAATATATTTCTTTTACGCACAATCTTATTATACAGTAAAACATCATTGTAGTCATTAAAAGTTAGATCTTTTACAACTGCTTTCTTAACTCCTTTAGCTTTTTTTACAATTTTGTTTTCGGTTTTTAAACAATATAACTTTGACCTAAGTCCCACAAAGGAAATTATTAGAGAACCTGCTGTTTCATCTTTAAATAAACCAGGTATTTTTTTATTTTTAGGTATAATAGCAAATCTATTATTTTCATCATAATTACTTGTATCGAGATATGATTGAAAGTAAATATTCATATCTTTATATACATCTTCAGTTTCTATTGAATACAAAAAACTGTCAGTATCGGTATAGCATAATTTTAACCTTGTATCATAAAATGATTTCATGACCGAATAGTGGAAATCATACATATGATTTTTGGATATCTCTAGAACTGTGAAACCTATATAAATAGGTTTATCTAAAATAACAGTTTCAGGTTTCATTTGTACAGCTACAAAATTTTCACTAAACACTGTATTATTCTTAAAATTAGGTCTTGATATTAATTGTTCAGCGGAGTAGAACTTTTTTGTTTTATTTCTATCATCGTTCCAACGATTTACTAGATAAATGTTTACTCTTTTTTCGGTATCTTCTAGCGTTTTACCGAAAATGCTATTGTTTAATAATTTAAAGAAATCTTGTTCAAATGTAGAGTTAGCTTTTTGTCGAAATTCTGTATTTAAATCAATATACTGTTTCAGAAATGGTTGTTGTTTAAACTTGACCACTCTATGAATTTTTTTCAAAATAAGACCATTTTTTAAGCATGTTTTAAGATGTATATAATGAATAACATATTCAAATTTGTCATACAAATTTGGAATTAATTTAGGATTTTTAGAACCTGGGGGCGTAAATTTCTGTGGACAAAATGGTAAATCATTATGCAAATCGTGCAAATAATCCGGATATTCTAAGTCTACCTCTAAAATATACCCATAGTCTGAGTCATTAGGTACGTTAACAATATTAAGACTTCCAATTTCAACTTGATTCATCAACTCAAAATTTGAATATGGTAAATGTGAGCACATTGCATAACCGTACAGGTTGTTACAATCGATATATAACAAAAAGTTATCAGGTATTTCCGAATTATACCCGGAAATATATTTGTTATTCGCTGTGGAATATCTTGTAGGGCATAAACACACTCCACCGCGAATACCTTTTTGAATCAGTCGGATAATTTCTAGATTGTCTATTAGTTGCAGTTTGACTTTTGTTTTAAGCAACATTGCATCAAAACTCAAACCTGGTGCGGTTAAGTAAAATGCAGGATCCAATCTATAATTAGTTTTACAAGTTTGGCGAAATTTTTCAAAAACATCTGCTAGTAATATTACGTCTGTTTTCAAGTACAAATCAGTATATTCACCTAAATTTTTAATATTAAACATTGACCAAACAATTTTGGCGTGATTGTAATCGGATTCTGAAACAATATCATTTATTATAGTACTATAGAAACAGTCTCGCGGTGGTAATTTCTTTTCCTTATAACAATTCCAGTCCGTCATGTATTCATAAGGATAAACACCTTTACGAGTTAGTAAATCAAACTGTTCTTTCTTTGGGTAGAATTGAGATAAATGGACAAAACTGGCTTCATTCAAGTTGCTTACAAGCTTATCTAAGCTAGTACCTAAAAATTTAAAAGTATCCACAAATCGAACTGGCAAAAACTCCTGACGACCGGTTTTCACAAATTTTGTAAAAGATATGTAATTTTCTTTGTTTTTTGCTATTACTTTAATTCTGCCCTGAGATTCTCCCAACTGTTTAATAAAAAGATGACTGTCATACCCAGACAAATTATGAAAAAATACTGGTACAAATTTTGGTAACCTGTATTTAAGATTACAATAAGAGTGAACGGCCCCGCGAAACTTTCCAGTTAGATGACAATGATCTCTTACTTTGTTGTCAAAAAGTAATTGCTCACAGATAAAGCAGTATTTTGCAGTATCAAATTGTCTTTTCTCTTCTACACTTAATGGAATCATCGGAATAGTTTCTTTCAATAATTTATTAATTTCCGTAACATCTTCAAATAAATATTTCAGAAATTTGTCAACACAATCCTGCCCGCGATACGATACGTATTTATTGCGAGAGCTATCAAACGAGCAAACAATATAATAACCAAACGCAGCAGGCACATGTTTATGTAAGACTGTAGTGTTCACGTTATGCTTATTGTCACCATATTTTGGTTCTAACAATGATTCAAAGTCTGCGTAGATTACAAAAGGCACATCTTGCATCCGATCATAATGATTAAATTGGATGTAAGTATTCGAATCAGGCAAAACAGTACGTACTCCGCTGCAAATATGAGAATTGAATAATATTTCTTTATTAAAAAATATCATACATTCATCACAAAAATAAATTTTTTCCTTGTGTTTTGTGAGCTGTGATCTGACTAATTTGCTTAAATCTTTTATTAAACAATAATGTTTTTTTTCTCCCTTTTCCAAAAGTAATAAATTCACATGGTTCTTTCTTTTTTGTCGAGTCTTGTAAAGGGGTCCCACTACTTTATGGTTATTTACAAGACCGTATATGTTAACGCTTATATGAGTATTATTTCTCTCAAAAGTCTGAATATCTTTGAAGCCGACCGGAAACTTGATATCTCGAATGTTAAGTATGTTTTCGTAACTCGGATATGAGGTTATTCTATGCGCGTTATTTTTGGCGGGAAATAGCGCTGCCATTACACACCACACGAAACATAACGCATCCCCATTTTGTATATTAATACAAGCGCGTTTAGATTTAATACTTTTCGGCAATTCAATAAATTGACCAACTCTCAATGGATTATATTTATTAATATTGACCTCTAAGTAAAGATTACGTATCAAGGTCCACCCAGAATCTTTTTCCTGAAATTCAGAAATTTTTGTTGAAATTATGTCAATCATGTTAGAATAATAATCCTTAAAATCACAATCATTTTGAAATATTTTGTTTTGGGTTGCAAATGATTTTATGTCGGTGGTGCTATTTTTAGGTAAATTAAACTCCGCGAAAAATTCAAAGTTAACTTTTATACAATGAAATGTAGCCTGTCTAGCCGAAATCAATTGGTGTACACGAGAACGAAGTGTGCGCAAGAAGTCAGCGGGGGACACGGGGGACAAGTCTGACTCAGACTCGAGCACACGGTCCGCGTTTAGAGGTCTCACTCTATATGAGGCGATTCGACTTCTGAATGCACTACTTACTTTCTCAATACCTTCACTAACTTCTATTGAACTATTGTTTTTGTGGATATTACTTCGCAAGTGTGCAGATAACGAGCTAGACTTAACAGATATATCACACACTGTACAATATACTGTTCCCTTCCCCATTGTACTTATTCTTAAAACTAAGTGATTGCTTATTAAAGATATTGTTCTATTTAATTGACTACTTGCAATTAAAAGATGATATCAGAATATGATAAAAAATTAATTAAAACTCATGAATAAAATGGAAAACAGAATAAGTTTAGATTTATTTAATTATTGCAAGTTATTTAATTATAAAAAACGAAATTGGCATCGGGGCATAATAACCTAATAAAAATAAGTATATTAATAAAATGAAATAAAAACTTTTATTTGTATATAACATAAAATAGGTACTTAATTATAGAATGGTTCGCACACTAAATAATTTTTGTTGCAAAAAATTTACCCTCTTCAGTAAAGAGGGGCTTGCACTTATTAATAAGCTCCTTTGTGAGCATCAGTTGAGGGGAATCGGAATTCCCCTGAAATTTTAGCGCGACTACCGCGTGTTCCCAACGGTCTTTGGGATCGACCTTCTTTATATCAGCAACATTGTATACTTTTAAATCTATAAAGACATCGCCAGCGAGGTTAGCAGTGCGGCGCAGGACACCGTCTGCTACACGGCGCGACAGCACTGACAGCAACGGAGGGATCTTCTTAGCGGCGGCTGCTCGCTGGGCTTCCGCTTCCTCCTCGCTGTCGCTGTCGAGTTGCCAAGCTTTCTTCAGGCGTTTAGCCTTGGATGCTGGCTGTGCTCGACTTATCACCCGCTTCGTAGCTTTAGGTTCCTTTTTCTTATAACTGGAAACAAAACATACAATTACTTATACTAGAAACCGGGACCTCGTGAACAGTAGACAGGTATGTTAACCATTACACCACGGAGATTACAAGTATAAAGTTTTGATTGAACACAAACACACGTAGTTACTATCAATTTAGAATAATCAACACACACACACAACTGAGAACACACAGCCGAGAAACTAGTGATTGCTAACTGGGAATAGATAACGAAATTACATTAAACAACAATCATACATACATCAAGCTTGCAGCGGATACTTCTTCGGAATCTGAGGTGAAATCTTCAGCGAGCTTCTTCTTAGCCTGCTTGCAACGTTTATCGTAATACTCAGAGTCGGACCTGAAATAAACATGATAAATCATTTAATAACTCGCTAGACATAGTTACTTTATTAAAGATAATTTACACATAAATGAATATTATAAGTATGTTAAGAAAAATGAAATGATTTAAAATGTACTAATAATAATAATACCTATGTTAAAAAACTTACGAACATGATTGCAATGCAACGAATCTTCGTGTTTCTAAGTGTGGGTGGCACGCAGGACAACTGAGCGGCACAGTGGTAGGCGCGTAGGCAGGCAGCTGGCACAAGCACTCAGCAACCGACTAACTGCTGGTGGAACAACAGTAGGCGGGCTTCGCAACCAGGGCGGGCGGTACGACAGCGTCGAACAACGTTCTCTCAGTTATGAAAATATTTAAAGTTCACAACTATTGGTACGCGCGAATTTAAAGTAGATTTTTGCTTAATCGCTACTTTTTTTCAGGAATGGTCAACCAAGAATAAAAGCTATATTTTTACTTGGGTACATATATTTTATTTGAAAATATGCAAAGCCATCAAAAATTTTAAGTACCAAAATGTTGATGACCACTACATTTAATGTAAAGTCAGCATAATTTAATAATTATTGATAAATAATTTAATATCTCAATATTAAAAATATAGAAGTCAATAACAACGTGTAGTATTGCATAATTTCCTGTGAAATCGAATACTCAAAGTATGCCGCATGCATATGCACTATATGTAGGCATGTTATTCATGTTACTATTTACTTGCGTCATTATAAATAATCATTTATTTTGCTACCCATTATCAAAGAGGGTTATGTTTTTATTGAAAGGCTCGTCACATACAGAACGATAATTATCACGCGGCAAATTGCTTAGCGGTGTAATGATACGACTGGTTACGATTACCATTACGGGTACGATTTTATATTCTTACAGTAATTTACTACTTGATGTGCATAGAAAAAATTTTGGTTGGAGTATAACGCTTTGTGAGTTACTGTTATTCCTTCATATTTCGAGTAATTATAAACTTTTGACATATTTCTGTTATAAAGTGCTGTATGTACAAAATATTAAAAAATATTCCAAAAACGGTAAAAAGATAATATCGTAATCGTATCATCATAAAGTGTATAAGTGGTTATTTTCCCGCTTAATAAAAGACGTTGTAGTGTGCGAATAGCCATAAGTTACGAATATGAAACCGGAGGTACAGCCGTAGGCAGATAAAAATGTACTTTTACATATGGTAATACCTAGTACACATTTGGTCGGGTTTATATGCCGTCGGCTGTACACAGGTGTCGGCATACTGAGCAAAATTCAAGCACTAGTACTGAACTAGAGTTTATCGATAATTTCCGAAACTGCTTGACCTTTTTTGATGAAATTTTATATGTGTATTCAGTAGGTATGTCTGAGAATAGGTTGTAAACTATTTTATAGTGCAAAACAACGTTAGCTGGGTTAGCTAGAAACGATACAATAACTTCTCATTACTATTATACAGTAATATCATATACTTACTTATTATTTATAAATATGTAAGTGAAAATGTCTTCTAAAGTAATAGTTATACTACACTACGGACAAATAACCACAGTATTACAATAGTTTATAAATTGATTAGCGATCTTAGATTTTATTCAAGTAAGTACTTAGTAAAAGTCAATTCTTTTTTATCGATAGAACAAAATGCTATGAGCACAACACTTACACAATGTGCTTCTTACTTACTCCTTTTATCATTACCGTAATAACCATGATCGTGTATCGTTGTTACGAAACGAAGTGGATAAATTTATTGAATTCCTATTTTAAATTAAAGAAAAGCCTCTTTTGTTTTTTGATAAAGGAAATATTTGTTCTCCCGGATACCAACAGTCGAATTTGGTAAATATGTATCAGAAAGCGAGACATTCTCAATATCGGTCGCGGTGGGTACAGAATTGTCCATATTTAATGGTTTAAACTGAGATTCACTGGGTGCCACCAACCAAATGGTGAACGGTACGACCTAATCGAGGCCAGTTGAAAATCAGTGTCTTCCATTGACCTGGCTATTCAAGTACCAATGTCCTAAAAGGTGATAAAGAGTAATCTAGTTTACTGGGTGCCACCAACCAAACGGTGAACGGTACGACCTAATCGAGGCCAGTAATGGGATAACTCGGCGTCTACCAAGGGCGTCCCGAAGATCATTTGAGACACTGATCGTTAGTAAGATGCCAACCAATTTGATCATCGGTATGAGCAATCGGCCTGGGCAAACGATTTTCCTTGTTCATCAATTATTAATCACTAGAGTAATATGTATTTTGGTTGCAATATATTTATACTATTAAAAGTTGTTTAGTGTGAAAATGTAACAATCTAGTGTAGTGTGAACAAACAGCAATCGGATCAGGTGAGTCAAATTATCCTATTACTTATGCATACCATTTTACCAAGCGCCGTTGACTGATATTCCGTATTTTTTGAAAAACCAAAGGTATTATTGGGGATTTCAAAACAGGTAGTTTTCATCACACCGAGCGAATGAAATGAGCGGTGTGATGAAAACTACCTGTTTTGAAATCCCCAATAATACCCTACTAGAGTTCTGCCGTACCCTTCAGTGATCTTCTTGCCATCAAAAGTTGTTGGATGGGTGTCCAACCGTATACCTCCGTGTTATCCTCAACGTCTTGCACCCATCGGGTGACTGGGTAGGTTTTGTCACGGCCGGTAAAAACAGGAATAAGGTTATCCATGAGTTGAAGGAAATTGTTTCCGCCATTTCCACGTTGACCAGTTAGTGAACCAACGTCGTAAAATTCGTCATCCGCCTTCTGGCTATGTCGTCTTCCGTCTTTAGGCATGTTTTCCACCGTGTTCCACAGGCAGGCGTCGATCGTCTTCGTCGTCTTTCAAAAAAAACTGTCTTGGTGTCCGCGGCGTGCAAGTATGCCGTAGTCGTTCGCCGGTCGAAATCCGTGGCAATCTTCGAAATCCTTCAGGTTTTTTCCAAATCCCGGACGAGCCCCCAAATTTGTGGGATTTGTGGTTTGGCTGAAGTAAAATTCGAAAGTAAATCTTCAGTTTTCTTTATTTTTCTCGACTTCAAATACAGAGAGCAATTATTTTATGTCTATCGTCGTCCATTCGTCTTTTTTGCCTCCTTTTCACACCTATACACACGTCCTTGTCTCTCTTTACTTTCTTCCATCCCTTTCATTCACATAATCTCACTCAAATGCTATCTCTTTCTCTCAGTGTTACTATCAATCCCACATTAATAATAAATACCTAAATACGGAACAAATCAAACAGATACGCGCAGAAGTACAGGCAAATTTAATAACAGAACCTCGAATAGGCCAAATAATGCATACCCAGGGATCTCAACAAAGGATGCAATGGAGCAATAAACTTAATGAGTCTATAATTCGTGGCTACTTTTTTGTCACTGAACTAGAAAAAAATACAACAGCTTACAGACCCCGATTACACGAATATGTAATAGCCGAAAACCCCGAAATAGCCCACGTCTCTGAACAAAGGATTGCTGACCAACGTAGAGTCATTCTTAATAATAGAATGGTTACAGAAACAAGGATACAACAAATTCGTGAAGAGGTAGCCCAACGGTTAAACGAACAAGGCAGTAATTTTAATTCAACCCGTAATGACTTACAAGAAAATTCAATAGAACCAGGTCTAACCACTACATCTAGAGAAAGTAACCCAGATATACACACACAACATAATTCTTTCAACTCTCAACAAGCAGTCGAATATTCTATTCATTATGTACCAGATAGTAGACTGGATTATTTAAATGTAAACAATTTAGCAGAGTTAGAGGAGATTGAAACTTATTTTATTACCACCCTTGAAAAGTTCAAAGACATTGATCCGATTTTAAAGCCATATTTACCTAAACAAAAATCTTCCAAAAAATTCACAAGCATTGTTACATTAGTAAACACAAAAATTTTACCAAAATACTTAAAAGAGAATAACGCGTTTTTAAACCTACATAACTTAATTTATTGTGCAGCTTATACGGCCTGTATTTATAATGGAGCTAAAATATTTGACACGGAAAATACTAACATCTGCAATAAACGTGAACCATTATGGCAAAAACGCCTACAGTCAAAAGTTGAAGATTTGAGGGTTAAAATAGCACTTCTCACCGAATATATAAATGGAAATAGGAGCTCAGCTATACAAAAACAAGTAGAAATTATTAAAAATCATTATAAAACACACAGTAGACATGAACAAGACAACTCTGATCTCACACATTTCCTTGACACGCTTAAACAAAAGCTGAGTGCGATTGCCAGTAGATTACGCCGTTATAAACTAACCACGCTCAGAAAATCACAAAATAAATTGTTTAATTCCAACGAGAAATCATTTTATCGTAAACTAAACGAAAATATTAATACACTAACACCCGCGCAACAGACCAATACACAAACCATATCATCTAATACCACACAAACTTCACCAACAAGTTCACAAAGCAATAGAACAACACCTACACCAGCTGAACTTCAGGAATTCTGGTTTAATATTTGGTCAAAACCTGTTGAACACAAATTAGGTCAATGGATAGAGGAAGATAGGCAAAGACTTACACACATTGAAGAAATGAGTTTTGAGACATTAAGTATAGATCTATTACAGTTAGTTATAGCAAAAACACACAATTGGAAAACACCTGGTTCCGACAAAATTCATAATTATTGGTTTAAAAAATTTACTAGTATTCATCCATTCTTACTTACACATATTAACAAATTCATTCAATCACCAGATACGATTCCACTATTTATATTACAAGGTACGACTTATATGCTTCAAAAAGACCTAAATAATACACAGAATCCTGCAAGCTACAGACCTATAACATGCCTTCAAAATATTTATAAAATTATTACATCTTGCTTATCACAGCTCATTTATACACATACACAAAGTAACAACATCTTGGCAGAACAACAGAAAGGGTGCAGAAAGTTTAGTCAAGGTTGTAAAGAGCAACTAACAATAGATGCCATAGTGTCTAAACAGGCTATCAGAAAAAAGAAAAATATCTATACTATGTACATTGACTACAAAAAAGCGTATGACTCTGTACCGCATTCTTGGCTTATATACATTTTACACCACTACAAAATTAATCCTATTATTATACAATTTTCACAACATACTATGAAAAATTGGGCCACTAAATTACATTTAAATCAATCCGAAACAGAGTTTATACCAATTCGCAGAGGCATATTTCAAGGAGATTCGTTGAGCCCGCTTTGGTTCTGTTTAGCTTTAAACCCTCTTTCATATATCCTCAACAATAATAATAATGGTTACAAAATTCCTTACGATAGCACACACTTTACACTCTCACATCTATTATACATGGACGATATCAAATTATATGGCAGTAATCTTACAGAAATAAACAATTTAGCTAACATTACAGAAACATTCTCTAATGACATACAAATGTCGTTTGGTATAGATAAATGTGGAATCCAGTCAATTCAAAAAGGGAAAGTAGTAAAAAATTCATACCAATTAATTACCGGAGATACCATTGATCCAATAAATGAAAATGTAGGATATGAATATTTAGGCTTTTATCAAACTCGCCAAATTCATGAAAAGGAAGCTAAAGAAAACTTAATAAATAAATTTAAAAATAGATTACACAAAATATTAAACTCTCATCTTAATTCAAAGAACACTGCAAAGGCAATAAACACATATGCTATCCCTACACTCACTTACTCATTTGGTATCGTCCACTGGTCACAAACTGATTTGAAAAAGCATCAGCGTACAATCAATACACTAATGACAAAATATAGGAAGCACCATCCAAAATCTTGCATACAACGTTTAACGCTCCCAAGAAATGAAGGTGGTAGAGGCATTATTGACATTCAAAATCTCCATAACAAACAAATAACTTCACTTCGCTCTTTCTTTCACTCTAAACATTCACCCTTACATAAATCCGTAGTTCAGTCAGACAATAAACTCACACCCCTTAACCTTAGAGACCCATCTAAACAGTCGAATGAGAACGTTACTACACCAGATCAAAAAATAGAGACATGGCAGCAGAAATCCCTCCACAGTAGACACCGCCACGACCTCACCAACCCTAACGTCGACAAGACAGCGTCGAACGCGTGGTTGAAGAGGGGCGAATTGTTTCCCGAGACAGAAGGATTTATGCTGGCCATTCAGGACCAAATCATTACCACTAAAAATTATCAAAAACATATAATCCGCGATATCAACCTTCAGTCTGACCTCTGCCGGCATTGTCACAGCGCATCAGAAACCATACAGCACATTACTGGGGCTTGTAGATCGGTCTCTCAAACAGACTACAAACATAGACATGACCAGATCGCCTCTATCATTCATCAATATCTTGCATTCAAACACAAATTAATTTCTGAAAAAGTAGCATATTATAAATATTCGCCACAAACTATTCTAGACAACGCACAATTTAAAATGTACTGGGACAGAACAATAATAACCGATAAAACAATTCACCATAAAAGACCGGACATAACTTTTTATGACAAACTCAATAAAACAGTTTATCTCATAGACATCGCCGTGCCAAATACCCACAATCTTACAACCACATTTACCGAAAAACTAAGTAAGTACACGGACTTAGCAATAGAAATAAAGACTCAATGGCGGGTTGAGACAGTCAAAACCGTTCCAATAATAATTTCTTCCACAGGTGTTATCCCCAAAATGCCGTCTGAGACTTCACTTACGGACTTCTGGGCAGGAATCTGGTCTCATGATGTAGAACACGATAAAAACTCAGAGTGGATTTCAAATGAACAGGTAAGAGTTCATCATGTAGAACCTATGAAATTTAAAGAAATCGATTCGGATGAATTGCATCAGGTGATAAAAAAGACTCATAACTGGAAAGCGGCTGGTTCTGATGGCATTCCCAATTTTTGGCTGAAAAGGTTAGTCAGTTTAAATCACATTTTAGCCAAGCAAATAACAGAGTTACTTCAAGGCGAATCACCCATCCCGAATTTTCTGACCAAAGGTATAACTTTCATGCTTCCAAAATCAAACAGGACTCAGGATCCATCTCAGTTTCGACCTATAACATGTCTCCCAACGCTATACAAAATAATAACGGCCTGCATATCTAACAGAATAAACCAGCATATTGAATCTCATAATATAATAGCCGAAGAACAGAAGGGATGTAGACGGTATCACATGGGATGCAAAGAGCAATTGACAATCGATGCGGTAATACTAAAACATGTTCAAACTGGAAAAAAAGATTTGTTTGGTGCTTACATAGACTACAAAAAGGCATTTGATAGTGTCCCCCACTCCTGGCTTATACAAGTTCTCGAGATCTACAAAATAAACCCATCCATAATAAGTTTCCTTCAAAACGCGATGCAACAATGGACCACCACAATCAGGTTACAAAGTAATGAGACATCCATAGTTACAGCTGAAATACCAATCAAAAGGGGTATCTTTCAAGGAGACTCATTGAGTCCGTTATGGTTTTGTCTAGCCCTTAATCCATTATCTAGAGAATTAAATGATTCAAATCTTGGCTTTAATATCGAAGAAACAAGTACTGAAACTACACTATCACAAATTACGCATTTACTGTACATGAATGATTTAAAACTTTACTCTGACTCGGAAAATAATATGACAGAATTACTAAATATCACTAGCAAATTTTCCCAAAGCATTAAAATGGATTATGGACTAGCCAAATGCCGTAAAATCAATATAAAGAAAGGAAAGGTAGTAAAAAAGTTTACTGAAAACGAAGAAGAGCAGATAAAATCAATGAGCAAAGATGAATTATATAAGTATTTAGGATACAACCAAGGTAGATTAATCGCACAAAAAAGTACAAAGGATCAACTTAAAGCTAACTTCTTTTATAGAGTCCATAGACTGAGCAAAAATCAACTAGTTAGTAAAAATTTATTCAAAGCCATCAATACCTACGCAATACCCGTCTTGACATATTCATTTGGGATTATTAAATGGTCTAAATCTGAGCTAAAAAATATAGAAATCAAACTTCGGACAATTTTAACTCATTATAGATTCCATCATCCAAAATCAGCCATAGAAAGGGTCACTATCCCCAGGAATGAAGGAGGTAGAGGACTAATAGATATTAGCCACTTACATAAAAAACAGATAGTTAATTTAAAAACATTCTTTTTCAGAAAAAAATCCTCTAGTTTACTACACAATGATATTTGTAAAATAGATATTCACTTTACGCCTTTAAACCTTACCGAAGATACATTAGAAAATATAGATGCAGCACAAAACTATAATGAAAAATATAACAGATGGTACAATAAAGAACTTCATGGTAGACACATTAAAGATTTAAATCAAACATACATTGACAAAGAAGCATCAAATAAGTGGTTATGCTCTGCTGGTTTGTTTCCTGAAACTGAAGGTTTTATCATTGCAATACAAGACCAAGTTATAGCCACGAAGAACTATCGAAAATATATATTGAAAGACATTAACACCCATAGTGACTTATGTAGAAAATGTAATAATAAACCTGAAACAATTCAACATATTACAGGAGCATGCGTAAAACTGGCACAAAATGATTACACACACCGACATAATCAAATAGTTCATATTATCCACCAAAAATTAGCACTTAAATACAAACTCATTACTGACACCAAAACCCCGTATTATAAATACTCTCCACAACCTGTCTTAGAAAACCAATCTTACAAATTATACTATGACCGAACTATACTGACTGACCACACAATTTACAACAACAGACCAGACATCACTTTTGTAGATAAAATTAACAAACAGACCTACTTAATTGACATCGCAATACCTAACACACACAATATACAAGCCACAATCTCAGAAAAGATACGAAAATATACAGAGCTACAGGAAGAAGTCAAAAAAATGTGGAAGATGAACTCCGTCAGAATAATTCCTCTCATTGTCTCAACGACTGGTGTGATACCTAAAGACATTTTCTTACAGCTTAACCAACTAAATTTGCCCAAATTCACTTATATAACACTTCAAAAAGCTGCCATATTGAATACCTGCAGGATTGTCCGTAAATTTCTACAACTGGAATCCGATAATTCACCTTCTTAATTAAATTGGTCTTAGCACTTGGTTATAAACCCGTGCATTGACATATTTTACCAGGCTCAAACCGCCTGAGCACAAATAGTGGAAAAACATAATAATAATAATAAATAAAAGGCGTAGGGATGTGACGACCCCATCGCCCACTGGGTTCTCTTCCCAGTGCAGTCAGTCTCCGCAGGGCAGCTTGTGGCTAGCTGTTGGTGAGTGGCGACACCGCGGACCTGAGTGCTCCCAGGGGAGGCCTCCGTCCCTCACCTCCGACCTTCCTTCGCCAAGGTCGGAGTGGACGCCGATGAGGGACAGGACCCCTACCTCTGGCTTGCCTTAGCCGGCCGGCCAGAGTGGAGTCGCAAGAGCTATATGCTCGAGGGTGGAAGTGTATTGCACGTAATGGCGTAATAACGGGGAAACCCGCTCACGAGGCAACTCGCGATGGCGAAACCGGAGCCGCTCCTCTCGGCACCCTTAGCCGCTCATCCCAATGTTGCCCCTCTGTTGCCAAATGCGGCGACTATTTGGGGGGCCCATTCACTGAGTGGCGAGTCACCGCCTGCCACTAATAGTCAGTAATCATGATTATGGCAGGCGTCCAATTTCTATTGCAATAGCCCAGTTTAAATCCATCCAAACTTCATCACCATAACCCATTTATTCTTTTCACCTATTAGAAATAGTTCCTCCTCCTGCCGAGACCTGTTCATGGAAATGTCAACTATTGATATAGCCGAGAACGGGTTTTGGCAGGAGCACCACATGACATCAACTTCTCCAAAGGGCCTCTACGTGTTGGATCCATATCCCCGCGCAAGCCTCTCAAAGGACCGGGGTAACCCGTGAATCCCAAGCGGAGATACATAATAATAATATAATAATAATATATATAATATATAAGTATAGATATTCGTATATTTGTTTGTAACATATTCACGCGCCTACTGATCCAATCGTGTTTAAATTTTGCAAAGACATTGTCAGGAGTACTGATAAGAATTATAGATAAATATACTCTTTATTATACAACCACAAAAAAATATACATGTTGATAGTATCAAATATATGTAGTGTGTGTGTGTGTGTTTAAAATGCCATAGCATAATATAATTTTATTGTCTTGAAATTTCGTAAACATAGCCATGAGCACTAAGAAACGTATAGTATAGAAGATCGTTATATGTATTATTTCTATTAAGTAAAACAATAACTTTAGGCAATTTCAAAGGTCAAAATTTTAATTAATAATTTATTAGTCTGAGAGAAAATTAGTTCTTAACTGATGTTTTAGAATTAACTGCTAAAGGTGGCAGCAACTCAAAGAATAGGTAGGCGTTTTAAAAATTGATGAAATGATTTTTGTACTAAAAACGAGTTACTTACTGTAATGAATTCATTAAAAAAATTTTGCTTGGTTCTTTGTAGAAATAAATCTTTAAGATACTTACTGTCACTGGTTTCCCGCCTTCCCTGGGAGGAGGCAGCTCATAAGCCTTGTTGCAAGTTCTGTCCATGAAGATAGCGACAGCCCATTTTCTCATGGACTCTGAAAAAAAATGACAATGTCCATATTCATGGTGTAATGGATAACATATAACAACTTAGTGGATAATACAGCTTTATCATATAAATACCTACTTATAAATAAAACTAAATTAATCTAATAAAAAAGTATACTACCTATAAAAAAAAATCCGCAAATCATTACCTTCCGGGAATATTCCCAAAATATTAATAAAAATATATTAATATTAATGGATAACCATTTGACTACCATGAGATGTTGTAGATAGGTCTTCAATTATTACTGTACCTTACCTATATCATCTCACCCCCCACTTTTCAAAATACTTACTTATCTTTTACTCATTTCTTATAATCACTAATGTCTATAATATTTAATTGATTCAGACGTTACTTTGCGGAAGTTAAAGTTACAAGCACTACACGCAAAATAATTTGGTAAGTGCTTGTAATGTCTATAAGTCACCATATACAACATAGGTATAAAGAGCATAGACCACTGCCTCTATAGTCCTGTTGTTAAGGCGTTAATGCCTGCTGACATTGGGGAGTATATTTTGTTTCATGGGGGAATCGAACCCATGACTTTTTGGGCTCTTGGTTCAGTTGTTCCTAGTTTGGTTAAGACATTGCATGTTTGAATCACCGAATTTTCTGATAATAGAGACGATTTCATGTTTCGGAAGGCACTTTAAGCAGTTGGTGAAGTCTGGTGATCTTTGAAGAAAACACATAAAAATCCGAACGTCTCCACAGTATGTCCAGGGTCGATTAACCATGTAACCAACTTGTAATGAATAAATGACTCAACCTCACAACAAGCCACAAATGCTTTCGGAAAACTCTCTTAAGTTTTTGGGGTGCAACCGGGGTAAGGCTCAGATGGTGATAATGATCACAGCCAT
Source organism: Euzophera pinguis (assembly GCA_947363495.1). Lineage (NCBI taxonomy): Eukaryota > Metazoa > Arthropoda > Insecta > Lepidoptera > Pyralidae > Euzophera > Euzophera pinguis. The sequence goes on from OX376162.1 coordinate 1,789,750, forward strand.
TTTTCTTTATTTTAAAGCAATTTCTGCAAAATTAACACCTGAATCAGTTTTACTGTATGAACAATAGTTGGGACATAGTACCATTAAAGACGCAGTCCAAATACTTCAGCTGCCCAACAGTATCAAACGATAAAGTGTTTCCAGCATCCTTGAACTGTTTGCATTCCTGGTACAATTTCTCCTCAATCTCTGGATTAAGGGCCAATTCGTGGATGGTCATGGTGAGAGCACCGGCTGAACTCTCGAAACCGGCGACGAAGAATATGAAGACTTGGCTAATTAGCTCCTCTTCTGTCCATTCTGGAAAATTTAACTAAGTGTAATGATTGGCGGTGAAGTTATACTATCACTTCATTTGATTACCATTTTTAACTACTGGCTTTAAATTTTTGGTAAAAGTAGCTTCGGTACTTCGGGTCCTTACGCCCATTCCACATTTTATGCGAGAACCTCGTCCATAAAATGTTGCCTATTCTATTGTTCTAACCTTTTGGCTCTAGCAAAAAAAAAACAATAACAATAGGAGACCACGGCGAGTAAAGTACGAAAACACAAGAAGAGTACGAGAATAGGTTCTACATCGGGCATTAGATCTGTCTACTCCGCAAAGAATTAGGACGCGATCCTATAGTATATCTATATGTAAAATTAATTGGTCCTTTCTTTTTCTTAGCATGTCCTCTCTCAGTGAAGACTAAGACGAGGCCAGTGACAAGGCTTGTCACTGATTATATAGATGGCTGAGCCGTTATGTGGTGATAATTTTTAATAATTATTCCCAAGATGACCCGAATTCCTTACACGCAGCGGTAGCGGGTTGCTAGATCACTAGATACCAGTTGAAAATTGGCACGCAAAGAGAAGATAATTTCCTACTCACCCCTTGTATTTCCTCGAGGCTTCAAGGCTTCTTGAGTTGTAGCAAATCCTACACTGCCTGCATCATCTGGATCAGTGCTTGTCAGTTTACCTGAAGAAAGTTCTTATTTAGGATTCGAATGTGATTGTATTACGTCTACGAAGCCAATGTACTTGTTGTTTTTTTTTAATCATCACCAAACGTCATATGTTCATAACCCTCTGGAGTTTTACGTCAAAGTCGGAAAATAAGCATAGGACGATTACAATTGGGTTATGTGTCCCATTATATTTCAACATTAATCCATCCCTGATGGGGTGAAGAATTATGTTATGAGTTGCGCATTCCTGTGCACCTACCTATTTCCCGCAAGTTTACTGAGGATTTCTATCCATACTTCCATACTAATAAGTGCAAAAGTCTGTCTGTCTATCCGTCTGTTACGCTTTCACGGCCAAACCGCTGAACGGATTTGGTATAAATAAAGTTGAAGATCCGGGGTCAAATATAGCCTGTGTTTGGCCTCGGATCTTTTTGACGCAGACGAAGCTGCCGAAAATAGTTAGTCACCTATAATCCTAACACGAATCCTCCACCCTCATCACTCTTTATAACAGCTCGATGATTACGGGTACTTCTAAACATCTCCCATTTTCTTTTGGTTTAAAAAATACAGTTCACTACCTTTTGATGCCTCCATCAGTAGCTGAATCATGTCAGGGCGGCAAGTGTTTGTATTATTTCTGAACTCGATTGTACTTGTCACTATGTTTCTGAAGAAGTTCGTTACTTTTGGAGAAAATATTTTGATTTTGAATATCTGTAAAACAACAAAACATGTTTTACCGATAATATTCATAATATACTCTTAAGAAATTCAAGAATTAGGCTTCGACCCATATAGGCTTTTTACTTTGTATATAGGTATTGACCATCGATATCTGGGCTTGATATACATAGGGCGCACTGTAAGTTTCCGGAACTGGCAACTTACATAAACAATATTTAAAAATTTATTGCAACATTTGAAAAAAGAACTCTTTGGCTGTAGAATGCAGTTTGTTTCATCTGTCTGTCTTATGTTTTTACCTTGTGGCGCCATTTAAAAAATTGTGTGTCTGCATCAACATGGATTTAACTCGGGAAAATTTTCGTAATATGATTTTCTACGATTTTAAGTGTAATTTGACAGCTCAACAGAGCATCGCTCGGCTTGAAACAGCTTTTGGCAATGAAGCACCATGCAAGACAACTGTTTATAGCTGGTTTGCAGAATTCAAGCGTGGTCGTATCAATCTCAGTGACGAATCTCGCGATGGTCGGCCATCCACCGCTGTGACCAACAAGAACATCAATGCTGTGCGCCGTATGATTGAAACAGACAGGCATGTGACCTACCATGAAATTCGCGCATCCTTAGAAATAGGCATGAGTCAAATACAATTAATCCTACACAAACATTTGGGTGTGAGAAAGCTGTGCTCGCGGTGGATCCCACACAACTTGACCGAGGCTCAAAAAACGGACCGCGTCACTTGGTGCAGTGCCATGCTTACCAGATTCAACGAAGGTGCGTCAAATTTGGTGTGGGACATAGTAACAGATGACGAAACATGGATTTATTGCTACGATCCCAAAACAAAGCAGCAATCGAGCGTATGGGTCTTTCAAGATGAGCCGAAACCAACCAAAGTGGCGCGCGTGAAAAGTGCATCTAAGCGGATGATTGCTTCTTTTTTTAACAAAACTGGACACGTGGCTACTGTTGCTTTAGAGAATCGTCGTACAGTGAATAGTGACTGGTACACGACCATTTGTTTGCCGGAAGTTATTGACGAACTCCGTAAAAATAACCGTAAACGCCGTATCATCCTGCACCACGACAATGCTAGTTCTCACACGGCCAGACAGACAAACGACTTTTTGAAGGCGAAAAATGTAGAACTCATGAGTCATCCTGCATACAGTCCCGACCTGGCACCGCAATTATATAATATAGTCCGCCATTTTGTTTTTATGATGACGTCACATACCCTTTGATACTCGGAAGAAAGCAAGGAATCTAAAGACACCTCATATATCTATATCCGCTAAGCCGTTCTTGACTTATGGTGGAATAAAGAATTTCACATACATACAAACATACATGAACGCTAAAACATTACACTCTTTGGTTAGTCGTGTAAAAAATTGTATGATCACTTTGAATAAAAAATGAATAAGTATGATAAGATCACAAACCTTGAAAAGCCAGGGCACTTGTGTAGAGAAGAAAAATTTGATTCTCTGGTAGGTACTGAAAAGGAATAGATCGCGACCCATTCTGAAAAACTCGTTGTCTCTTTCCTTCAACGAATTTACTTGAAGTCCAAACCCTGCAGATGCGATGACGTCATTGGTGTACCGACGTATCAGATCATCGATGTCTATTTCATCCTCTTTGGTCACTCTTTCTGAAATAGAAAAGGGGACTGAGATTTATGCCTTTTGGGATTGGGAGGCCAAAGGGAGGATCCGTTTACCTCACAATTTGAAACATACGTCCCCCAGATTTCATAATCTGTTATTTATGGAGTTTTTTGACTGAGTGAAGCAAAGTCTCGATTTCTAGACTTTTTAAGTAAATAATGTGTAATCCGGGCCAGAGGTAACATTTCTGAATGTATCCTTACAAAACTTGGCATACGGTTTATCCTAGATGTATTTGACTTTTTAGGCCAAAAGGTGGGAAAGTTTGGTGTAGTGTTTAAATCAATCAATCAACTTTATTGCGTATTATGGGTTTACAATGATTTTATATATAACAATTACAAGATCTTAGACCGCAAACAGCCGTACGGCATGCAACATGTTTGTCCTATTGGACAGCATTTTGGAACTTGTCGGTAAGAAACTCTTTTACACTGTAGTATGCTTTTTCAACTTTTTCATCTCCATTTTAGGAAGTATATAGCGGCGTTTTATTCATCGATATCGTATTTGGAGGATGTTCGTAAATACTACTGTTCACAGAACTACAACATGTAAAAAAACCTTATGTAAATGATACAATTCGTATTCATCATTTTGATAAAGGTCAAAACACTTCACGAGCTGCGACGTAGTAAATGTACTGTTATTTATGACCGAGGCACACCAAGGTGAGTTTTTATCAATTGACCCCTGTTGTCACGGCATGAAATCAGTGTCTGTTTGTATATTGTAGTATCTGCGTTATAGTATTGTTGAAAGAGCGAGCGAAGCGAGTGAAGTCTCTAAATCGAGTTGGGGCAAAAACACATTGTTTGTATGTATGTATGTTTATACCGCGATAACGCTCGAGCCGTTAATCCGATTTAGATAAAATTCGAAGTGTTTATAGCAGGCATGTATAGAATTTTTAAGTTCGTTTGGCATCAAAATCGGTTTTGTAGTTTTTGAGATATTGGTATTAATGTAAAAATAAATATTTATTGATAACTCCAAAGCTGTAAGGCCGTTTTCGTTCATAATCAGAAAGTATGTGAAAATTAAACTGAAATGAAAATGAAAAGACTGTGGCACATATTATTAAGCCGCAGCAAAGAGGATTTACTTCTTTAAGACAACCGGTAAGAAAAATTATCTATAATTTAGCTGAAGAAGTCCAAACCAAGCATACTTTCAACCGCGAAAAAAATTACTGGCTTTGGCTGGTTAGAAAGCTTTTTACGTAGAAACCCTGAACTCTCTATCAGAAAGTCGGAAGGAGTGTCCCAGGCTCGGGCTAAGGGTATGGATAAAAAGGGCGTGGACAGGTTTTCTCTTTTGAAAAATGTGTTGCGTGAATACGGCTTGTTCAATAAACCAGGGTCCATCTTCAAACAAAGAAATACAAGGTACAGTAAGTAAAAAACATAAAAAAGGAAAATGTCGCCATCAAAAAATAAAGAAGAAAGTTCTGATAATTTAGGTGTGTCAGATTCAGAAGTTATTTCTCTCCTGTGACAGCCCTGAGATAGGAGACTGGAATGACACTTTGAGCAAAGATGATTAGTTGCAATGTACAATTTGCGAACGCTGGTCTCACGAAAGCTGCACCAAATACAAAGATATGTGTGACAGATGTGGATATACCATACCAAATTAAGTAGCCAACAATTTAAATAGCCAATTACATCTTCCTTTTATGTGGTTTTTCGTTTTGTGACGCATTGAAATATTTATAATTGTTAGGCCCATCTCTTCTAATTCCGTGGTCCATCTCACCCGAACAGTATGGGAGAGATGGACTTCGACGATTTTTTATTATTGCCAAAAAGTTATAATTATGGTAAATTTTTTCAAAAATTTGTGTAATCATAATGTATTAAAAATAATGTTTAGTTTTATTTACTTCTTATCAAAAGTTATGGATCTGCAACAAAACGTGGTCCATCTCTCCTGGTTTTACCCTAAAAAATCATCAATTCGTAGAAATTCAGTGTGACTGGCATATGAAAGAACGATAATACAATCATCCAAATAAACTCAATTTAACATTTTTGATCTTTCATATTTTAAATTCACTTTCTTGATCTTAAAATATTATTGTTGAATTTAAATTTTCAATCGATAGTTTACACCCTGGTGTTAGAGAGGTTAATTGACTCTGTATGCCTTGGTCTACTTATATTTATCTTCTTCGTCCAAGCGTATTTCCCTATTGAGCTTACGTTTCGTAACGTAAGATATGTTGTTAATCGTGTTCCTAGATTTCTGCTGACACTGTCAGATTTTTCAGAATGCCTAAGAGCATCTGACACAAGATTACAATAAATCTAAAGTGTATGAAACTTTTGGGTTCAGAATATCTTAAATATGGCCCCAGTATATGATGGGAAGTTTCATTTTGATTTTTGTGGCTAAACTTTATTGAATATAATTCGCGAGGTCTATGTTCGCGGCGAACAACTAGTATTGTAATAATTGTAATTTGTTTTTCAATATTTTGCATCTAACTAGCATATTCAACCCGCTGGTCTGCTCTCGTATTTCTTTTTGAAGATGAACATTTTAGCGGAAATATTTATTTATTATTTTTTATTTTGATCTATTCCGTGACACTTTCGCAAATAGACAATTTTTTAGTTATGAAAGGTACCGGGAAAATACATAACCCTCCATTTTTGTTTTCACTGCAACCGTGTAAAAGTTAAAGTACGAAACCATTAAGTTACGATGTTACATTATCTTACCGCTTAACTTTCTCCGCATCACCCATTTGATTGACTCGTAGATGAAGCCTCAGGGCTTTAAGTCCTCCGTGAAAATCATTGATTCAGCAAGTAAAGCACATTAAATTTGTTGCTCTGGTTGCTACGTCCTTGTGTTGTGGGAAATTTGTTGTCCTCCTGTACAGTGTTACATATTAACTAGTTATGTGTAATAAAGATTAATAAACTCACCTTTGAGATCATCTAGAATGTTCTTGCAAGCTTCAAACATAAACGGAACCATCAATCTCATTTTGGATGCCGTGAACGCTGGACTTAAAGTCGTTCTCATGTCTCGCCATTTCTCTCCTAAAATAAATAAGTACATAATTTAATTAAGCGCCTTGAGTAGTGTGCAAGCCTCTTATTATATTGCGATATGATGTTCTCTATCAATGGGGCTAGACCATTGCTTTCTAGCGGGAAAATGCAGCCAGCATTCTTGTTAACGTGCCAAACAAGCACTATATAATTGTTTTTTTTTTCTTTAGTTATTTTATTATTAAAGACTTCTATGGTGTAATGGTTTACATGGCTACCCGCTACTCGGCAGATTCCAAGTTCGATCCCCAATCAGGTCAACATGGAAAATGATCTTTTCTGATTGGCCTGGTGTTTATCTATACTTGTGTTTATTATAAAATATAGTATCATTGAGTTAGTATCTCATAACACAACTCTCTCTCAAAATTAGTTAGCTCCATCAGTGTGATTTGTCCCTACATATTTATTTATTTGAAAATTAAAATACTTAACTAGCTTAAAAAGAATTGATAAATGATTAAAAATGATGATCATGATAATAGGACATATGTACCTTTCATTTGAATCAGGCTGCCTCCAAATAAAGGCTCGGAATCCTCATGAAAGAAAACCTTGTGGTTGACGAAATGGTCAAAGTCCTTCACTGTGATATTTCTTATTATTTCCGGATCTCGTACAATGATTATTGGATCCATCGCTTCCATGAAGCCGACGTATCTGAAAAAGTGGTTTTTGTACTTCAATCTAGCGCTTTCCAGCAGTTTTCATGAAGGCTGTTTATAAAGTTAAAAGCCCGAGGTTTTCTGAAACGCAATGGTTTACCCCCGTTTAAGAATCGTTTTTTAAGCCCATAATAACTAAAATTTGTTCTGTCCCTTTCTCTCTTATCGATATTTGACGTGTAAGAACAATACTAAACAAATTTTAGCTAACATTGACCTAACAAACGATTCATAATACGACGGTTATTGTTTGACCGTCAGACATTCATTTTAAATCAATTAAAAAAGTAATTGAATAATCTTTATATAAAATTGAAAGTGAGTTTGTATATCCATACTTAATATTATAAATGCTAAAGTCAGTCTGTCTGTCTGTCTGTCTTTCTGTCTGTCTGTCTGTTACGCTTTCTAGGCCACACCGCTGAACGGATTTTGATGAAAATTGGTATGAATATAGTTGAAGACCCGGCGACCCGGCGGCAAACATAGGCTACTTTTTGACGCCGGCGTAGCTGCGGGAAACAGCTAGTTTGTTATAAGTAACAAATATAAGAGGTAAGCCTCTTGACTCTGTATTTAATGAACCAGATTTGACTGAATTTATATTACGTCTGTTACGCTTTCACGGCCAAACCGCTAAACGGATTTTCATAAAATTAGTTATGAATATAGTTGAAGACCCGGGGTTAAACATAGGCTATTTTTTGACGCAGGCGGAGCTGCGGGAAACAGCTAGTAGGTTACAATTAATAAAAAATATTATTAAGGTGGAGTTCAGTATTAATACACATATTATGTACTTACTTTTCATCCGGAAATGCTCGATAAACATCATCGATACTATAAATCATGTGTTTCTTTAGGAAAATAGTATCATAAAAGTTGCCAAAAATCGGCAAACCAGGCAAGTACTTCAGTCCTTTTTCATCGAACATCCAATGCAGCTTCTTATACTTGTAATAATAATATGCTATCACATACGTTATGATGAATATTATTATTTCTACAATCATTTTTATTTTTTACAATTTTATTTTTAATAAAAAGCGAGTCCACTTGACTCTTTGCTCTGAAACGCAATTGCGAATTGATAGAGGTACAGTGTAACTCAATAAAGGGGAGTGATAAGGTCAAATCCATTGCGTACTATGCGCTAATCATCAATCATAGAGCGCGCGTAGTACCTATATAGTGAGTTTTGTGATTGTTTACAAATTCTTACATTAGTAGTTAGTTTAGGATCGTTTGAAAGGTTAAATGTTCCAGTTTTGTATGTATGACCAAAGGTGAAAAGTGCCGGCAAGAAAAGGGGTTTTTTGACAGATGTTGTCTACTTTATCATTTCTTATTATGGCGCCAAAGCTGTATTTTTTAAAACAGGCCAAATATTAACAGTGTAATAAGTATGATAATGCAACCAATCTAAATAACAAAATTAATGTTATTCTAAGTACCTTTGATAAGTGGTTTAGTGCCAATAAATTAAAATTGAATCCTATTAAAACTAAAGTTATTCTTTTTAAATCGACGTGACGAAATCACGATAGACTTGACATTGAATTAAATGGAGATAAAGTTAACATACTAACAGAAACAAAATTTTTAGGTATATATATTGACGATCGTTTTAACTAGAAGCGTAAGTACTATTAATGATTCTGTGCTGGAAGGTAGAACTTGGAGAACTCTATTTCATCAGCTTGTTACGCCATTTGATCTCTCCGAAATGAAATTTCATTATTTTAGTGGATCTGTCTGAAGTCCGAAGAGAGGGAGGGGTAACCTACTCTATCACCGGGAGGGGGACCTAAAAAAGTCTCAGCATGACAACATAGACAACGTCAAAACCATCGATCGATGTGATAAGCAAGATTAAAATAGGAAGAGATCGCCGGATTCTAAGAGGGGTCTTGAATATCGATCTCAGAAGAGAGAGAATTTGTTTGATGGGGTCTATATTCCGACCTTCGCAGGCCTGAAGCCAAAGGCAGGACACTTTCAGTTAGAGCTCTCAAATCGTTTAGCATGCCTTGAGGATTGCGTTTCTGTGGACGAGGTTAATAACGGGTTTGTAGAAGTTGCCCAGGCGGCGGGGATAAAGATCTTCACAGCCCGCCCCAAAAATAAACCTCAAAAATTTTCACTTCTGAACCTAGATCAGGTAGCTACGCGGCGATCCATGATGGTGCAGACATCCGAAGACGCCGAAGTCTATCGGCAGCTCAATAGGCAAATCCGAACTTAGTTTAATCAGTGTCGTTCGAGCGGCCGTATGGTGCGAACGCGTTTCCGCACCTCCGCCGTTAAAAAAAATAAATATATTTTCGCGTAAGTCTAACAACAATAGTAGGTGTAATTGTTCGAACCAAGCAAGAACGGGACCAAGGATTGAGAAGAGAACACAGGAGGTGGGCTGTGTGACCACTCAGAACAAAGAAAAATATTAACGATCGCTCTTGCGATAAATTTGAACGCCTTTCACGCATATTAATACGCGGTGTAAAATGAATAGGCGCAGAAAGACCTGATTCCGAGCTCATGTTTCCGTTTTAACCGTTATTTTTGTCTTTAACCAATTAACTGCTTTTTAAAGCTTTTCCTTCCTTCCTTCTTCTTTACACTTTTACAACTTATAGCCAAACCCGTAGGAAGCTTAGCTAAACACTCAAGAGCCAGGCTTACCCTACACTATACCGAAGATATCCCGGACATCAGCCTGTACGAGATTAGGATTGCCCTCAAACAGTTCAAAAACCACAAGGTGTCTTGCGAAGATGGAATCACAGCAGAGCTTCTGAAAGCGGACGGAACGCAGGTATTGAAAGTCCTTAAGAAGTCTTTGATTCCGTTTTGCTCGAGGGTGTGACGCCAGAGGCGTGGAACAATGCGTGGTAGTCTTGTTTTTCAAAAAAGGTGACAATACCCTACTGAAGAACTATAGACCCATCACGCTCCTGAGCCACATCTATAAGTTGTTTTCGAGGGTGATCACGAATCGTCATTTCTCCGAAACTGTTTACCGCTGCTCTGAAAGATGCCTTCAAATTCCTGGAATGGGAATGGCGGAGTCGCCAGAGGACTTAAGTACCATCCTTAGCGACCTCAACGTGGTCTCCCAACAGGTGGGTCTTAAAATAAACATGGACAAAACCAAAGTAATGTTTAATGACCATGTTCCGCCATCACCGATTTCTATTGGGACCCTTGAACCTGTAGACCATTATGTCTACTCGGGTCAACTGATCTAGGCTGGCAACACCAGCTTCAAGGACGAGGTTTAACGTAGAATCCGACTCGGCTGGGCAGCATTCGGGAAGCTTCGTAGCGTCTTATCCTCCAAGATACCTCAGTCCCTTAGAACTAAGGTCTTTGACCAGTGTGTGTTACCAGTGATGATATTATGGGTCCGAAACGTGGTCCCTAACTATGGGCCTCATAAGTAAGCTCAAGGTCGCAAGAGATATGGAGAGGGCGATGCTCGGTGTTTTCTTACGAGATCGAATCAGAAATGAGGAGATCCGTAGGAGAACCAAACAGCGGATTATATCTTTGAATTGGCAGTGGGCGGGGCACATAGCGCGGAGATTCGATAGCCGATGGGGTAGAAAGGTTCTCGAATGGCGACCACGAACCAGCAAGAGCAGCGTTGGACACCCACCGACCAGATGGTCAGATGACCTAAAAAAGTCACAGGCAGACGCCGCTGGATGCAGGCTGCTGCCAACCGGTCATTTTGGAAATCATTAGGAGAGACCTATGTCCAGCAGTGGACCGACTGTGGCTGAAATTATGAATGATGTGCAATTGTGCACTATGTAAAATAAGATCACAAGAGAAGTCACCCAGGTAAAAGTTCAGTCGCCTGTCAGTCTGTCGCATGTCGCCTAGAGATAGGAGCTGACCACAGAACAGATTATCTTTAACCTGTTCTGTGGAGCTGACGACTGGCAGCCATAGAGCAGAATAGAAGGCGCTGGCGGTCTCTCTGTTCGGATACTGAGATAGTTTTGGGTCACTGAGCCAGTGGACCAAGTATAGGATCATGGCCTCCGACACAAGCGATCTCCACTGTTCCTCTCCCTGTTCAGTGCAACCTCCTGTCAGTCGTCTCTTTGGAGGGCTTTAAATACATACATATCATAAAAAGGATACATACACACCACATTATGTTAAACACAGCGCCATCTAGTAACAATTAGCTGAACTAAGATGTCTTGTTCTATTTGAGAAAATTAATTTATCTAATGATATTTGAAATGTATGGATGTAGTTCATAAGACAAACCATAGATGTCACTAATATAAGTTAAGCCAATACGTGGGGCGCACTATAAGTTTCCGGAATGAATATGAAAAAATACTATTAAAGGTACAAAATTAATTTATTGTTTTTCAAAATAATCTCCCTTGGCGTCTATGCACTTTTTCATTCGATGAAACCAGTTTTGAAAACTTTTGTGCCACTCCTCTGTGGTGACCTCTGAAACGTGTTTTTCATACTCCTCGACAGCCTCTTCTGGTGATGAAAATCGTTGACCGCGTAATTGGTTCTTAATTTTTGGGAACAGAAAAAAGTCACAAGGTGCCAGGTCGGGACTGTATGCAGGATGACTCATGAGTTCTATATTTTTCGCCTTCAAAAAGTCGTTTGTCTGTCTGGCCGTGTGAGAACTAGCATTGTCGTGGTGCAGGATGATACGGCGTTTACGGTTATTTTTACGGAGTTCGTCAATAACTTCCGGCAAACAAATGGTCGTGTACCAGTCACTATTCACTGTACGACGATTCTCTAAAGCAACAGTAGCCACGTGTCCAGTTTTATTAAAAAAAGAAGCAATCATCCGCTTAGATGCACTTTTCACGCGCGCCACTTTGGTTGGTTTCGGCTCATCTTGAAAGACCCATACGCTCGATTGCTGCTTTGTTTTGGGATCGTAGCAATAAATCCATGTTTCGTCACCTGTTACTATGTCCCACACCAAATTTGACGCACCTTCGTTGAATCTGGTAAGCATGGCACTGCACCAAGTGACGCGGTCCGTTTTTTGAGCCTCGGTCAAGTTGTGTGGGATCCACCGCGAGCACAGCTTTCTCACACCCAAATGTTTGTGTAGGATTAATTGTATTTGACTCATGCCTATTTCTAAGGATGCGCGAATTTCATGGTAGGTCACATGCCTGTCTGTTTCAATCATACGGCGCACAGCATTGATGTTTTTGTTGGTCACAGCGGTCGACGGCCGACCATCGCGAGATTCGTCACTGAGATTGATACGACCACGCTTGAATTCTGCAAACCAGCTATAAACAGTTGTCTTGCATGGTGCTTCATTGCCAAAAGCTGTTTCAAGCCGAGCGATGCTCTGTTGAGCTGTCAAATTACACTTAAAATCGTAGAAAATCATACTACGAAAATTTTCCCGAGTTAAATCCATGTTGATGCAGACACTCAATTTTTTAAATGGCGCCACAAGGTAAAAACAAAAGACAGTCATATGAAACAAACTGCATTCTACAGCCAAAGAGTTCTATTTTCAAATGTTGCAATAAATTTTTAAATATTGTTTATGTAAGTGGCCAGTTCCGGAAACTTACAGTGCGCCCTATGTATAAGGTACGCGGCTTCCCCGCTACTGTCTGTTCGTCTCCAACCGCTTTACGAATAAATCAAGTTGTTACCTATTCCCGCTTTTTCATTTTTGGGCACCTATTTTACATGGTGACCCCTAGTTTTTTTTGAGTACAGTCGTAAATGTAAAATATCCAGTAGAATTCGCGTTTTTGCGACATATTTCAGCGTTTTTAGCAATACAAAAATTTGGATAGACGACCACGTGCTCACTGATACTCGCAACCATCCAGAAGTACAGAGAAGTAAGAAGAAAGGAATAAAAATTGGCAAGAGGTGCCCGCGATTAAAGGGGAAATAAGAAACAAGGAGCGGTGATTGGAGAAATAGTCCGGACAGCGAACCAACACGCCGCCACGTGCATAGCAAGATCCCGCGCCATTTGCAATAACCAACGAAGAAGTCTAGTTGAGAAGAACGAGGAGGAAGCGAGGCTAAGTACCTACCGATCGCGTGAGTTGGCAAATCCCATTCATTTTCCTAATTAATTTTTTTTTTTTTTTTTTTTTTTTTTTTTTTTTTTTTATTTTGGAAAACCAACAGCCTACAAACATTTCTTAAACTAAAATTCAACAATTACCACAATAAGGCCAAAAAAGGTTTTCACAGATAGATACAATATAAACACATCTGTTGATTGTAATTATATACATGCATGCATAAAGTGTGCTATTCAGTACATAATTAGTAATTACAAATTTAATTATTAAAGGAAAAGTATAGAAAAGAAAGGAATTGGGGAACATCAATTTTTATTTTTATGTAACTTAACAAGCTCGTTTTTTAATTGTGATTTTGACAAATTGAACAAATCTAATTCTGAGTAATTTTTATTATATGATTCGACCAGTCGACACAGCACAGAATTTTGGGAGTAATTAGTATTACTGTGAGGCACATTCAGCAAAGGAGTGTGACGCGTGCGGTACGAAGGCACCCTAAAGGTTACTGCAGCAAGGAGATCGGGACAGTCTATTTGACCTGTAATTATGGAGTGTAGAAAAATCAGATCGTATCTGGCACGCCTCAATTCCAAGCTATCCATCTTATAATTCAGACATGCTTCAGCATAACAGTCAAATTTTTTAAATTCCTTGAATGAAAGAAATTTAAGGAATTTCTTTTGTATAGACTCTATTCTTTGTTTATGTGTAGAATATTGAGGAGACCAAATACTACAGGCATACTCTAACATTGTTCTCACAAAAGTAAAGTACAAAACTTTAATACAACCTATATCCTTAAAATCGCAACATACTCGTTTAATAAAGCCGAGTTGTCTGTAAGCTTTACTTAAAATAGAATCGATGTGGTCCGTCAGGAGCATTTTTGAGTCTAGGATGACTCCTAAATCTCTCACAGAAGAAGTTTTTTTAATAACGGAGCCACATAAAATATAATCATAACTGATAGGACTAGTTTTACGCGTAAATGTTATTTGCATGCATTTTTTGACATTAACAGAGATTTTATTCTTTTTATAATACCTTGCCAGCGAATTTAGATCTTCTTGAACTAGTTTACAGTCGTCAATGCTATCAATACTCATATATATTTTTTTGTCATCAGCAAACATGAGAAATTTGGTATGCTTGAAGCAGTTATCTATATCATATAAATAGGCATTGTATAGTAATGGTCCCAAGATCGAGCCCTGGGGCACGCCCGATGGTACAATGATATAATCACTTCTAGCTCCTCCTATCACAACAGCTTGTCTGCGGTTGGATACATATGATGTAAACCATCTAAGCAGATCGCCTCGTATACCAAGAGCATATAATTTAATAAGCAGAATGTTGTGATCAACACGGTCGAAAGCCTTTTCGAAATCTGTGTAGATCACATCTACCTGTTGGCGCTGATCCATACTTCGAAGAACATAGTTTGTAAATATAGCGAGATTAGTAACTGTTGAACGTCTATTCATGAAACCATGTTGCTCATTCGGAATCGATCTGTGAATGATGGGACCAATTTGTCTGTTGACTAATATTTCGAATATCTTGCATATCGCGTTCAGTATAGATATCCCTCGATAATTCTCCATATATGATCTAGACCCATTTTTATGTACAGGAACTATTAAAGCCTCTTTCCATTTTGACGGAAAAGTACCTTTTATAATGGATGCGTTAAATAATATGGCTAAAGGCTTCGCCAAATTTATTGAACATTTATTGTAAAATATATTAGGGATATTATCGCTGCCTGGCCCCTTCTTGATGTTTAATTTTAGTAGAATATCTACTATTTCTTTTTCCGAAAAATGCAATTTATTGATGATTTCGCAAGAATCAACACAAGGGATGTCAACATTATGAGAGCTTGAAGGTTGGACAACACTTTCAAAGAACCTACCAAAACCCTTACATGCCTCAGTTTCACCATGATATTCTTGATCTTGCAGTATTAAAGTATTGGGATAACCAGAATTATTTTTTCGAAGTGTCTTTATATGACTCCAAAGTAGCTTAGGGTCCCTACGAATCGACTCCTGTACTCGAACAATGTGATCCTGATAACACTGTTTTTGAATAATTTTTTGACGTGCACGATATAGGGAAAATTCGTCATAATCCCGAGGATTATGGTGTTTTCTCCATCGTTTATGTGCACGTTCTTTATCTTTTATTATATGTATTAGTGCAGTAGAATACCAGGCTGGATAGCGAACATTATTTTGCTTAGTTTTTAAAGGTACGAATTCTTTTATAACATTATATAAAATAGCATAGAAGACTTCAACCAATTCATCCATTGAATAATTATTATCAGTAAATATGCCAAGACTAATGTCCCAGTCGATTTTAGATAAATGATTGTTTATTAGTTCATAATTAGCCTTAAAGAAGTTATATTTTTTAACGGGCTTTGTGCTTAATGGGGGTAAAAATAAGTCAGGAAAACCTATAACAAGAGGGGGATGAGCAGGGTCCTCTCTGACAAGGCCATCCGGGCTGCGGGACAAGTCGACAATTGATTCACTAAAAACAAGATCCAATACATTATTAGAAACGTTTGTAACGCTATTGTATTGCTTTAATTCGGCCATGTCGCAAATATCTAACAGCTCAATTGACGCTTCCTGAATGTCCGTATTACATGTTCTGTGAAATGTGGGAATGGATGGCAAGGACTTAGACCATATTATATTAGGCAAGTTGAAGTCTCCCACTATAGTGAAGTGGTCGTTTGGATTATTTGCGTGTAGGATTGTGAAGTGGTCGATAAACGCTTTGATTCGTAATGCTTTATTTTTATCAGGAGGTATGTATACCAAACAAATGTGTAAATTGCGTTTATCAGAAGTGACTTTATGACCGGAAACAGTTATCCATAGACATTCAACATCAGGGCAGTCCCACGACGACCTCTCCCGAACCTCAAGCGTCGTCTTTGACAAGATCATAACCCCACCGCCAAGTTTTTTTGCTGACTTATTCGGTCTGCGATCGGACCGAAACATATCATAGCGGTCATCACAGAGTTCTCCTTTGTAGAAGCCAGCAGTCAACCAGGATTCAGTTAATAGTATAATGTCAAAATCCTGCATTAGTACGTTTTGCCTTAGTTCTTTAGTTTTAGTACGTAAGCCGCGAGTGTTCTGGTAGAATATTTTAAGACTTTTATCCATGATCATCTAACGGCAAAGTACAAAGATATAGGTGTTTATTATGTGTACTGTATATTTTATTATGCGGCTTGAAATTAAAGACGTTGCGAGGCTTAAGAATTATTGCACTCTTACTTATACAGACGTTTTCTGCACTGCATCGAAAGGATGTAATATTTATTTGTATATTTCTATAATTTGGATTTAGATTAATGACATTTAATAGATGTTCCCCAAAAACATAAGTTAATACAAAGTAAAATAACAAAAATAAATATAAAAGTAAACGGGTTTCAACAACTCGTAAGAAAGCCAAGTGTAACAACGCAGGTTGCTTCAAATAATTTTGCACAGATCTTTTTCTGAATTTATTGCAATGGATGGGGATTCCTCGTTTCTTCTTAAAAAAATGTTACAATCTCGAATCCAAACATATTTGTAACCCTTGCTCTTAGCTAGATCTTTGGTCTTCTTTAATAAGTGTTTGTTGTCTGGAGTCAAGTGTTCGTTCACAAAGAATTTCTTAGGTGGTCCTTGCATTCCAATATTAGACGTATTAATCCCTTTGCATTTTTTTAATCCAGATAAAACCCGGTCCTTTAAAGCTCTGTCCTTAAGTTTTGCTACAATTGTCTTTGGTCTACCTGGAATTTTCTGCATAGATTGGACTCGATGAGCAAACTCCACATCCCCTGGATGAAGTTCAATTTGGACATGTTTTGCGATTGACCTTACGAGCTCCACAGGCGATTCATTCTGTGTTTGTGGTAATCCAACTATCTCTATATTAGTTATTCTAGCCCTTTGTTGTTGTTTACTCAGTTGTTGCAGTAGGTCACTTATTTGGGTGTTAGCATCTAGTAAATCAGTTTGTAGCTTATTCACATTCGCAATCATTTGGTCATGTTCATCCCGCATCTGAGTCAACGAAGTCTTCATTTCTTTAATCTCTTTTTGAACAGTACACTTTAGATCTCGGAGAATTTCTTCCTTAAAGTTTTTTATTTTACTGTCCAATAGTTTTTCTATTTCTTTCAGCAGAAGCTGAGAGGAAGGTGTATCCTGTGTCTCAAGGTCAATAGTTCCCAAATGTTCGACACCAGTTGATGGTGGTATCAACTCCTTGCTACTTTGTGCTTGACTTTGAGTAGGTTTTGCGGTACGTATAGGGGTATTAGTATTGTCCCCTCCTTTTCTTTGGCCTGCCTGGCATCCAGGACACTTCCACGATGCTCGTGGGCTTGCTGATTCGCTGAAGTTGACGCATTCAGAGTGATATATTTTTTGACAATGAACACATTTAACACGCTTTTGAGTGACAGTTATTCCCACTTTGCAAGCCTCGCAAACACCAGCCATTCTTAATATCAATATTTATGCAGATTTTATTCTCTTATAAAAAATATATATTTATATGTAATTTCAAAGATGACAAAGATAAAAAAAAAAAAAAAAAGGATAAAAAAAAAATTCCTCCTACTGAGATTTGAAACCGCTGCTCACAGACGAGAAGCGGTCGTGTTTACCGCACCACCAATGCTGCTATGACTCAAGTGGCGAAATATTCGATTTATTACTAACTGGTCTTCTTTATAACGTAATAGTCGGTTGAGCGATAACAAAATATGTACTTCGACCGTCTTCGTAACTTGTTATTAATGCCGAAATTATCAATCTTCCTTGTTAAATTTACGACACTGCCACAATAGTTCACTAATTCTATTATTCCAAAAGATGTAATGGAGTCTTGACTACAGTTTGGTGCACTTTATTAACTGAATAGTAAAACTTCTTATTTTTAATTCCACAATCAATACAGAGACTATGTTACTTGTACCGCGGTGAGCGGCAATTCGTCCTAATTTATTAAGATCCAAATATTTCCTCTCTCATAGATCATTATTCCTTTGATTTAAAATGGCAAGTACTAGTGTGGAGAATACCTCAAAGGTAGAATCTGTAAGGCTAGCAAATTTACGAAAACTACGAGGTGTATCCAAAGGAAAATTAACGGTTTCCAAAAGTTTTTTAGATAGTCTCAGCATAACCCAAATTTCTGCAGATCAACTGATAGAATTGAAAATGCGAACCGATAAAATAAAAATGGTTTTTGATGAATTTACCTCATACCAAGACGAGATTGAGACGTTAAGTTCCGAAGTAGACTATCAAACCCAGTTAAATTTGCGAGAGGCTTTCGAAATAGATTATTACAAGACGGTCTCTGTAGCTGTGGAGCGTCTCGAGAGGGAAATACCCTCAAGAGATCCACCACCACCGGTTATTAGGCAAGATAATTCAGAAAATAGTGATTGCATTAAATACCCAGAGATCGTTTTGCCTGAATTTAAGGGGGATATAAAACAGTGGATCGAATTTCGCATACTTTTGATGCAATAATTAATCAAAGTAAATTGAAACCAATACAAAAGTATATGTACCTTCGAACGACCCTTATGGGTAGTGCGCTAGAAGTAATTGCATCTTTGGAATACACGAGGAAAGTTATGATTTGGCTTGGAGGTTATTGTGCGAAAGATACAATAACCCTAGAATAATTATCAATAATCACTTGAGGGCTTTGTTTAATATTGAAGTAGTGCCTGCGACTCCCGCGGCATTAAGAAGTCTCGTTGATAGCATTTCAAAGCACTTAAGTACTATTAAAGCCTTAAAAGTTGATGTGGAGAACTGGGATTTATTAGTTATATATTTTTTATCTTCCAAATTAGAATCTTCCGTTCAACGAAAGTGGGAAGAAAAGGTCGGCTCAAAAGAATTGCCTACTTTGCAGGACTTCAAGTCATTCTTGCGAGCACGCGCTGACCTACTAGATACAATTAATGCAAATCACTCGACCGAAGAAAAGCAGAGTGGCGTCACCACCGCCGTCGCTAGGAAGGCGTTTGTGACCACGACTCAACCGAACTCTAAAGGTAACCCTATTAATCGATGCCCGAATTGTAGGGAATCCCATTATATAAATCAATGCTCAAAGTTTTTAGCTCTGAACACAGAAGCGCGCACACGGATTATTAAAAGATCAAGGTTATGTCTTAATTAAAAAGTGAGCTGTTAGTCTTTAGAGCGGGCAATAAAAAGTTAACAGACATCCCGCCTGTCAAGTTGAACGGTGAGCCACTCAAAAGGGCAAATAGCTTTAAATATCTCGGCCATGTGGTAACAGATAATTTAAAAGACGCTGAGGACATGGAGAGGGAAAGGAGAGCGCTGGCAGTCCGATGCAATATGTTGACCCGCAAATTTGCGAGGTGCAGTACTGAGGTAAAAATAACCCTTTTTAAGGCTTTTTGCCAAAATCTGTACACGTGCAGTTTGTGGGTCAATTATGCGCAAAGGGCTTTCAACGCTCTCCGAGTACAATACAATAATGCCTTCAGGGTATTGTTGGGGCTTCCTCGATTTTGCAGCGCGTCAGCCATGTTCGCGGAAGCACACACAAGCGACTTCTTTGGTGCATTGCGTGAGCGGGTCGCTTCGATTATGCGCAGAGTTCGAGAAAGCACCAACAGTGTCCTGATGGTCGTTAGGGAGAAGCCGGACTGCCGCATATGGAAGCACTGGGTGTTCACCCATGTGGTGGTGTCAGGAGGCCCCAGTGGGCAGGGCGGCTACTTCCTTAGTTAAAATTATGAATTATATAAATATACTAACATAGTTTATAAGTTTTTTTTTTCGACTTGTACTAACAAAAATATGGATGAAAATCTGAAATAAATGTATTTTATTTTATTTTATTTTTTAATTTTTTAATTGCTTGGGATCGAACCATATGATAGCCAATTGCCGAGCAAGTCGGTGTAAAATATGTAAAGGTAAGCATCATTCTCTTTTACACGACTCCACACGCACACAAGCAAATATAGAACCGAACACAACTTTGTATAATATACAATCGCAATCAAATCAATCACCACCGCTCATAGAAAATAAATCCAATTCGAACGTTCCGTGAAAGGCGGTGGTGAATACATCACTCATTCAACCGAGCCGCGAACAGGTTATGCACAAGTCAGTGCTACTGTCGACGGCATTTGTAAACATACGCGATAATAACAACCAAACACACTTTAAGAATTCTCTTGGATTCTGGATCTCAGTCAAATTTTATTAGACAGGAAGCCTATGAAAAACTCAATTTACCTAAACATGCGATTAATCTTGAGGTCCGCGGATTTAATGGTAGCTTAACCGATGTAAAGTATTTTTGTAACTTAACCGTACAGGCTACGGACGGTTCATACTCGACTAGTATATCTTGCTTGATTGTACAGAAACTCTGCACACTACGCCAACTGGGAGGTGCTCCGCTCAGTCTTAAAATTCCTGATCGATTTAAATTAGCTGACGAGTATTTCTATAAGACTGAGGAAATAGACATAATTGGGTATTCTACTAACTTTTCTTTTTTCTTTAATATCAATATTTTTATTTCCAGAAACAGAATTTTAAAAGAATTTTTGTAATCCGTTCAAAAATAAATAACTTATAAGCTCTTGAAATTCGGTGGAAGGGGAAACTGTCAAAAACAAGAAAAGGATGCACTGTGTGAGCTATGACGTCACAGCCACTCGGTTTCGTGCGTACAAAAGAGATAGCAAGACGTCCCCACCACGCTCCCACTTTTCTTTTAGAGAAAACTTTAAATTCGAATTACTGCCTCAATTAACAACCAATTTTGCTGTTGTTTTCAGAATCGGTTACTTTTTAGTGTATATTTTGTTTAGTATAACAATATTAACCAAATACGAATACAGTCAAGTAGCCTATTAGGCGCAGAATATTTTTTTCAAATTTTATGTATAGGTCAGTATAAGTTGGGCAAAGGATTACCAATATTGCAAAAAATACGATTTGGTTGGGTCATCTCAGGCCCAGTCCTACTTGCACAACCGAAAAAGATAGTAGGGTGCAACATTGTATTAAACATGAATAGCATTAACGATGACTCATTAGATAACTACAGAGAAAACAGGCGCGACCTTGTAAGGCTACCAGATGATGATATAATCCGATGTGAGGAGACATTTAAGACACACTCACGAACGTCTGATGGTAACTTTATAGTGAGTATCCCTTTAAGGGAGGACCCCTCCTCCTTAGGGAGATCACGTCATATCGCGTACAAAAGATTAAAAAATTTGGAAATTAAATTTGCTCGTAATCCCGATTTTAAAGAGCGTTACATAACATGTATGCTAGAATTTGAACAATCTGGCCATATGATAAGGATAGACGGCCAATTTTAGAATTGTCTATGATGCGTCATGCTCAACTGATAGCGGGTTGTCATTAAATGATATACAATACAAAGGTACAATCAATCAAGATGATTTAATAAATTTACTATTGCGATTTCGTATAGGGACATTTGTTGTTTGTGCAGATATCGAAAAGATGTATCGCATGATTTACATAAATCCGAATCAACGGCAATTGCAATGTATTTTATGGCGAGAAAATCCTAATCAGCCTATAGGCATTTATGCACTCACGACATTGAGTTTCGGTTTAAAAAGCGCGCCATATCTAGCAACGCGCTGCTTACGACAGCTAGCCTATGATAGCCAAACACGATTCCCGGATGCAGCTAAAGCTATAGCTTCAAGTTTCTATATCGATGATTTCATATACAGCACATGTGATGAGGACAAGATGGCGAAAACGGTATACCAAATCGACAACATTCTTAGGGAGGCCAACTTCAAGTTGCGAAAATGGAGGTCCAACTCAGAAAAGGTGTTGAACGCTGTAAGTACAGTCGACACAAACACTCACACATCGAACAAACATTTAGCTCTAGGGTCTGCTAGCTTAAGCAAGGTACTAGGATTCGCTTGGTTTAAACAAAACGATAACTTAACATTTGCATTAAAAATTCAACCAATCAATAATCAATTAACTAAATGAAGGGTATTATCAATTCTGTCATCAATTTTCGATCCACTCGGATTTTTAACTCCAGTATTAATTAAAGGTAAAATTTTCATTCAACAACTTTTTGTAGAAAAAACGGCTTGGGACGAACCACTACCAAAAACATTAATTGAAGAATTTAATTCATTTTACAATAGTATTTTTGTTCTTAATAATCTGTCTGTACCACGTCATGTTACTCTTGCTGACTGTACCGAAGTAGTATTGCACGGTTTCGCAGATAGTTCACTAACTGCATACGGCGCAGTCATTTATTTACGATCTTTAGATAAACAAGGCAAAATAATGGTCAGATTATTGTGCTCAAAATCAAGAATAGCTAGAAAGGAAACAATACCCCGCCTCGAGTTACGAGCGGCGGTACTGTTGGCCACACTTGTTAATAAAATAAAGAAGGCCATAAAAATTACGCTAAAGTCAACTTATCTATGGTCTGATTCAACCATTGTTTTAGCATGGATTAATACACAATATAGTAAATTGCAATGCTTTATAGATAATCGAGTAGGGGAAATCCGAGCCATAAGCAATATTAATGACTGGTATTGGGTTCGTTCTCAGGATAATCCAGCAGATCTGATAACACGTGGGTTGCCCGCAGCCGGGCTAGCCCAGTGTGAGTTGTGGTGGCAGGGCCCATCATGGCTCCAAACCCCAAGGTCCGAGTGGCCACGCTCTGACGTAGCACGCACAGTGGCCCCAGAAGTAAAAGGCGATATCATTTGTTGTTCCTCTGTGGAACAAGAACCGAATTTGTTTATACATTTAGTTTCCAGAAGTAAAAATATTAAAAAATATATAAAAACAAGTACAAATATAATTATTCAATCTCAATAATCAATTTAAACACAATAAAGCAAACAATCGTTACAGTAACACACAATTTCAAAAATAACTGTCACTTGCACTATAGTCTCTAGCGGACGTGTTGACGCTTCGACGAACCAAGAGCAAAATGAACGAGTTTACGTCACTCGTCAGGTTTTACATAGGGCGCACTGTAAGTTTCCGGAACTGGCCACTTACATAAACAATATTTAAAAATTTACTGCAACATTTGAAAATAGAACTCTTTGGCTGTAAAATGCAGTTTGTTTCATCTGACTGTCTTTTGTTTTTACCTTGTGGCGCCATTTAAAAAATTGTGTGTCTGCATCAACATGGATTTAACTCGGGAAAATTTTCGTAGTATGATTTTCTACGATTTTAAGTGTAATTTGACAGCTCAACAGAGCATCGCTCGGCTTGAAACAGCTTTTGGCAATGAAGCACCATGCAAGACAACTGTTTATAGCTGGTTTGCAGAATTCAAGCGTGGTCGTATCAATCTCAGTGACGAATCTCGCGATGGTCGGCCGTCCACCGCTGTGACCAACAAAAACATCAATGCTGTGCGCCGTATGATTGAAACAGACAGGCATGTGACCTACCATGAAATTCGCGCATCCTTAGAAATAGGCATGAGTCAAATACAATTAATCCTACACAAACATTTGGGTGTGAGAAAGCTGTGCTCGCGGTGGATCCCACACAACTTGACCGAGGCTCAAAAAACGGACCGCGTCACTTGGTGCAGTGCCATGCTTACCAGATTCAACGAAGGTGCGTCAAATTTGGTGTGGGACATAGTAACAGGTGACGAAACATGGATTTATTGCTACGATCCCAAAACAAAGCAGCAATCGAGCGTATGGGTCTTTCAAGATGAGCCGAAACCAACCAAAGTGGCGCGCGTGAAAAGTGCATCTAAGCGGATGATTGCTTCTTTTTTTAATAAAACTGGACACGTGGCTACTGTTGCTTTAGAGAATCGTCGTACAGTGAATAGTGACTGGTACACGACCATTTGTTTGCCGGAAGTTATTGACGAACTCCGTAAAAATAACTGTAAACGCCGTATCATCCTGCACCACGACAATGCTAGTTCTCACACGGCCAGACAGACAAACGACTTTTTGAAGGCGAAAAATGTAGAACTCATGAGTCATCCTGCATACAGTCCCGACCTGGCACCTTGTGACTTTTTTCTGTTCCCAAAAATTAAGAACCAATAACCAAACACGTTTCAGAGGTCACCACAGAGGAGTGGCACAAAAGTTTTCAAAACTGGTTTCATCGAATGAAAAAGTGCATAGACGCCAAGGGAGATTATTTTGAAAAACAATAAATTAATTTTGTACCTTTAATAGTATTTTTTCATATTCATTCCGAAAACTTATAGTGCGTAAAAAAAAGATGGCGCCTATGAGTCTGCTAAATCGGCCTCTCCTGACTGTGCCTCGTCCTCGAGCACGTCCTCAGTTTGGCCCTCTACTAGGACCAGCATTCATTCAAGATCCAGCATTATAGTCCTCAGCGTCTACGGAAATCGGCCTAATCTTTCAAATAACATTCAAGGCCCTCTTTCAACAACATTCACACTTTCATACATACATTTGTATACATAGGTACCTACATCTATATTACAGACATATAATTACTCTAGAAAGTAATGTATACGCCTGTGCCTACAAGTAATCTATCAAACATACAAGTAGTACACACCACGCAATCATTCGTCAATCTTTCAATGCTATAACTTTGCTGCAGTGTCCTGAAGGTTTTAGCTAGCTAAGTTAACCGATAGGATGTTTAAGGCGGAACCGGTGTGTCACCTACATCGCCTATGACACAACTACTGGACATACTCCGAACAGCGTGTTTAGGTCACAGCCAGAACGGTTTGTTCTTAGCACAGACCATGACACGTGTAAGTACTTGGACATACTCCGAACACAGCGTGTTTAGGACATGGCGGATTGATATATTCCCAACATTATCCATGACACGTGTAAGTACTTGATGAAACTACGCCGTTTTAGACAGCGACTCAACACACTCGTGTCGACCGGATGGTGACACCAATCCACGGCTCCAGTGGCTTTGTAGTCACGCAGCCATCTGCTGGTAAACAGATGCCCTCCTGCACTTGCCTTAATACCAAAGCACTGCGAAATTAATGAAATAAGTGCATCAGCCAGGGATTGCGCTGTTGCGCTAGCACCATCATCATGATGACAAGTACCAACATCATCTCGGCGCGGCGGAGTCCATGACGCCCGTGCTGAACACTCCTCGACGGCATTTAACCTCGAAATAACTGTATCCAAGGTATATTTTATGGAACTATGACGGTTTCGACGACGCGATCGAGAACGCGAGAAGCGCGGAGTAAGCGAACGCGAACCACTACGAGATCGAGAACGCGAATCACGACGGGATCGTCGACGCGACCCGCGCTCCGACTTTCTACGCGACACTTCCACCGAACCACTACGCGAACGAGATGATCGAGGCATTTTTAAAAAATGCAACGATTGTTTGTATTTTTTTTTTTTTTATTTTTTTTTTTTATTTTTTATTTATCTAGTGGGCACAGAGCCTATCCCACTTCTGAATTTAGTTTCCAGAAGTGAACATATTAAAAAAAATATAAAAACCAGTACAAATATAATTATTCAATCTCAATAATCAATTTAAACACAATAAAGCAAACAATCGTTACAGTAACACACAATTTCAAAAATAACTCTCACTTGCACTATAGTCTCTAGCGGACGTGTTGACGCTTCGACGAACCAAGAGCAAAATGAACGAGTTTACTTTTTTTTTTTTTTTTGACATGACCTACAATTTTAGCTCCTGTGAGCTTTTAAATTTACAGCGGGACAGTTTGAGGCGAGGGCTATTAACCACTCAGCCTTTTCGGCAAATGCACAAGGGGCTCCCAGTTGGGACGAACCTCGGCCATGGGCTTTGCCTTTGATCAAGCGAGCGATGCAAACTCGCGAGCGGTAGCAAACGCTCAATGCCATAAGGGCCGACACTATTGTGCCAGAAGGGCCTACTGAGAACCTATCGGTGGCGTGAAGCGCCCTGGTACATTCTGGTACCTGGTATACTGTCTACTGTTCCTACTACGTCGCACTCGCCGGCGGGTGCGGTTATATGTTCCTATGGAAAACCCAGGACTCCTTTGAGTCGAGGGGTTTTGTCACTCGTCAGGTTTTATAGGCGCGATGGGAGTAAACAACAAGATGGCGCCTATGAGTCTTGTTACATATTGGAATCCCTTCGCGGACCTTACAAAACCATCAACACAATGATTCATTTTCCCGAAACTGATCAGACCATATGTCGAAACTGCAGATCAAGCATTCTGGATTCACGGTGGGAAATTACTGCAAAAGGACAGCGGCTGTTATGCTCCAATCGCGGTAGCTCTCAGACGTTTTAGAATTAACTTTATCTTAAGTATAATCGATTGTGATTATTAGATTTAATAAACTTTTTGTAATCCCTAACTATCGTAGTTTTTAAAAACTCCTATCCTGCGGCCAGTATCGTATCTGGCGCAGTCGGTAGGATAGTCGAGTCAGTGCGCGTTTCTAGCATCGTTACCGCCTGATAGTCGAATCTTCGGCGCGTTGACTATCCACGAACCTACGGCCGGCCGCGGGAACATCAAGAGACATCATCCAGACATCGATGGGTCATCAAGTAAGAATGCAGATTGCCACGATCCTGTGAGTAATACGCACTATTCCTATTGGTTGTTTTCCTATTTCCTATCATTCCAAAGATATTTTTGGGTTAGTATAGGAAGGAACTTATTTTAGGTTTATTAAAGCTAGATATCTTATTCAAATATAAAGTGATTAATAGAATATTTCAAGATTTTTCACCCAAGTAATTTTAGGGGTAATAGACCCACTTTGCGTAACATACGCGATAGTTATAGGGAAAATCGTTTCCATAGAGATTTATTGTTAGAATTAGAAAATATAGAAGAAGAATTAGATGAAATGTCTCTTCCACAAGAAAATAGCTTAGCCTCTGGTGCCCAAAATTCAGCATCTATTAATAGTAATTTAACAGATCAAATTTTGGAAGGCTTTGAGATTGGTCCCCGATTTCGACGGCAATGCTCATGTCTTGATCAGATTTCTGACTATTTGCGATCAAATTGTTATCAATTATATCAATCCAGCTCCAGGAAATGAGTTAAATAACGCAGCTGTTTTAAACGGTAATAAAATTTTAAATAAAGTAACTGGGCGCGCTGCGACCACGTTATCTGCCAATGGTACACCTAGAGACTGGAATGGTATAAGGAATGCTCTTATAAATTCATTTTCAGATCATAGGGACGAATCGGCACTTTACACTGATCTATCGTCATTATCACAGGGCATTGACACACCGCACGTTTTCTACGAACGCGTTCAGAGCTTATTGAGTACCATAATGACATATGTTCAGCTACATGAATCGATCCCTACGACAGTAGAGGCTAAACGCACTCTCTATCAAAAACTAGCATTGCAGTCCTATTTAAAAGGCCTACACGAGCCTCTTGGCTCCAGGGTTCGATGCATGCGACCTGAAACGTTAGAGAAAGCATTAGAATACGCCCAAGAAGAGTTAAATGTCCTCTATTTGCAACATAAAATAGATCACGTCCAAGTGGCTAGGAAATTACCACAGTACAGTAATTTTAATTATTCCCCATTCAATTTGCCCCAAATGACACCTTCTAACCAACTGATCCCTAGACAATTTGGGTATCCCACGTCTATTCCTATTTATCAGAACAAACCAAATCCCGGTTCTTCTCAAGTTATAAAAACGCAAAATCCTAATGGTAATGTCCCAAATAAATTTAACACTCCTTTCCGATTCCAAAATTACAATCCTCAAGGTCAAAATAGATTCTTTGATCCCAATCTATTTCAAAATTCGGGTTTTCAGGGACAAAGACCCTCAAGGACGCAAGAAATCATGCGAGCCTTGCCTAGATCTAATATGTCAACCGGTTTTAGAATTCCGCCCCGTCCATTTTTCCAACGGCCTATTCAAAACGCTCCTATCCCAATGAGTGGTATTAGTCACCCCGTAGCTCGCAACTTACCTTTAACACCACAAAATCCACAAGTTAACATGAACGAGACATATGACTCCTACTTGTACGATGAGTACTATCCCCAGGACTATGACTACGAACAGTACTTGGACTATGATCAGTACGTCGACTATGACCAGTACACAGACTACGACCAATACCCGTATTCTATGCCTATTACTGAGGTTGAAACTAATAGTTCCATTAAGGAGGAAAAGTCTATTAATAATAAAGAAAACAAGGAACAAAATTTTTCTCCGAGGCCTCAAATGACGTCCCCAAAATAGAATTAAACTTACAGGATAAAAGACAACTTCCGTATATTCAAATTTCCAATCCACCCTTAAAACTATTAATAGACACGGGAGCGAACAAATCGTTTCTAAGCCCTGAAGCTGTAAAAATGTATTTCTCTAATTTTCCTATTAATTACGACCCCTTTATAGTAACTAACATCCATGCAACTACGAAAAATGATTATTCAGTAACTATTCCTTGTTTTTCAGAATTTAGAGTACAAAAGCCTATTAAATTATTTATCTATCGTTTTCACAAATATTTCGATGGACTAATTGGACTAGATCTATTAAGACAATGGCATTCGCAAATCGACCTTAATTCTCAAGAGTTAAAAACTCAATTCGCTTGTAACCCTATTCACTTGCATGAGTCACAGAGTTTCAACTTAATCGAAACAGTCATACCGGCAGAGTCGAGCCGTCTTATTAAGGTGCCTACTGACGTTTCTACTGGCGATATATGCATAGATCAACAAACTCTATGTGACTGTTATATCTTAGATTGCATATCTACTGCCGAAAATGGATACGCATATATCGAAGTTTTTAACCCTAGTAAAAATGGGGTACACTTTAAACTTTCAGAACCCTTACACGCCTATTTATTTAATGAACAAACTATTCCAATTACCGCCTTAGGTACTGATAACACGCAGCGAACTCGAGACGTCTTATCACGGTTGCGCACGGATCATATGAATAATGAGGAGAAAGCTAATTTAATTGCACTTTGTAGACAATATTCCGATATCTTTTATTTAGAAAATGAAGCCTTAACTTTTACTAGCAAAATTAAGCATAGAATTCATACAGTTGATGAAATTCCTGTTCATAGTAAGACATATAGGTATCCATACGTACATAGACAAGAAGTGCAGAGCCAAATAGGAAAAATGTTAGATCAGGGAATAATTAGACCTACTTCCGCATGGAATGCTCCTATATGGATAGTACCAAAAAAATCAGACTCATCCGGGGAAGTTAAGTGGAGGCTAGTCGTCGATTTCCGAAAATTGAACGAAAAGATAGTTAATGATAAATACCCTATTCCAAACATAGCAGATATCCTAGACAAGTTAGGCAAGTGTCAGTATTTTAGTTCCATTGACCTTGCAAGCGGATTTTACCAGGTGGAAATGCATCCAGACGATATCCACAAAACAGCGTTCAGCGTTGCGGATGGTAATGGGCATTTTGAATTCCTACGCATGCCCATGGGTCTTAAGAATAGTCCGGCGACCTTTCAACGGGTTATGGACAACGTTCTGCGTGGTCTGCAAAACGTTATCTGTACCGTTTATCTTGATGATATCTTAGTATTTTCAACATCCTTGCAGGAACACATGGTTAATTTAAAGAAAATATTCGATAGGCTCAGAGAGAGTAATTTTAAAATTCAATTAGATAAATCGGAATTCCTGAAACACGAAACGCCCTACTTAGGCCACATTATAACGCCCTATGGAGTAAAGCCGAACCCAGAAAAAATATCTGCCATCCTAAAATACCCTATTCCTAGAACAACAAAGCAAATAAAAGGATTTCTAGGCCTTCTGGGTTATTATAGACGATTTATACCTGATTTTGCCAAATTAACCAAACCTTTGACTATGTGCCTTAAAAAGGGGGCAAAAATTCAACTCACCTCTGATTATATTAACTGTTTTAACCATTGCAAACATCTATTAACTAACGACCCTATTTTACAGTACCCCGACTTTTCGAAAGATTTTATACTAACCACGGACGCCTCTAATGTAGCTTTAGGAGCGATCCTGTCTCAAGGTGCAATAGGATCTGACCGGCCTGTCGCCTACGCGTCAAGGACACTCAATGATAGTGAAATCAACTATTCGACAATAGAAAAAGAACTTCTCGCCATCGTTTGGGCTACGAAATATTTTAGACCCTACCTCTATGGGCGAAAATTTAAAATAGTTACCGACCATAAACCTTTACAGTGGCTACTTAATTTAAAGGAACCCAGCTCTCGCCTTACACGTTGGAGACTCAAATTGTCAGAATTTGATTTTACTATTATTTACAAAAAAGGAAAAACGAATACTAACGCCGATGCCCTATCCCGTGTGGAAATTCATAATGAAGAATTAGATTCCGTTGTTGTGAACATAAGCTCAGAATCTTCCTCGCGACGCTCATCTATTTCTACTATTACTGCACCCGATGATAGACCAATAATTAGTATGTCTTCCACAGATACGGCTCCTAGCCAAAGGCCTTTAAGTAATATAGGATCCCTAGAATATACAAATGACTTAGAAGAAATAGAGACGCCTAATCAGGATAACCTACCTTCCGCCACAGCGCATACTAGTGCGGAACCAACCCTGTATTGGAAATTCCAGTTACGGAAGATCCCTTGAACAAATATAAAAGACAACTCGTCATTAAAATTTCGAATAGATCAACACCTATTAGACCGACTATATCGAAACCCTTCGGTACCTTTAGAAAAGTCATAGTTCATGTCTTAGAGGAAAACTTAGAACAGGATCTCATTTCGATAATAAAAAAACATATTGACCCTAAATTCCGTACAGCTATATTAGTGAACCCGATTAATAAAATGTATGAAATAGTTCCAATCCTTCAAGGTCATTTTAAAAACGCTTCCATGAAACTCATATTAGTCAAACGTGAAGTGCAGGATATAAGTGATTACCTAAACCAACAAGATATAATTTTAAAATATCATGAAGGCAAGACGAATCATAGAGGAATTAACGAGACGTATCTTTCCCTTTCACAGCACTATTTTTGGCCTAAACTTAAAGAATCTATAACTCTTTTCATTAACGAATGTACTATTTGCAACCGAGCGAAATATGATCGCGTCCCCATAAGACCTAAATTTCAAATAGTTCCACCGCCATCTAAACCGTTCGAATTGATGCATGCTGATGTACTTACTATAGAACAAGAAAAATACTTTACAATTATAGATTCCTTTTCTAAATATGCCCAAGCATACAGATTACCCGAAAGCACTGCACCGAACATAGTAAAATCCCTTATGACCTTCAGCACTCATCATGGTTTCCCATTATCTATAACCACAGATCAAGGAACAGAATTCACTAACCAAGTCGTAAATGAATTCCTGAAATTGCATAAAATTCACCACCATACCACAGCCGCTCAAACTCCAAACGAAAATGGTATGATCGAACGTTTTCACAGCACACTATTAGAGCACCTTAGATTATTTCGTCTTCAGGAAAAAAATGAATCTGCCTGCAATTTGATCCCTTACGCATTAATTGCATATAACAGTTCCATACATAGTTTAACAAGGTGTAGGCCATTTGACTTAATATCGGGCCATTTTGATCCTAGGGACCCGACAGACCTTGACTTATCCGAACGTCTATTACAACAATACCTACAGGACCACAAGAGTAAAATGGAACTCGTATATAAAATTATTCATGATGATTCCCAAACTAATCGCATCGAAATCATGACTAGACGTAACCTCGATAGAGAACCGGAAGTCACTTATGAGGAAAATCAAGAAGTTTTTATTAAAAATCCGTTAGCACCTCGACAGAAACTAGCACCCCGTTATACACAAGACAACGTAATAACTAACTTACCTATTCACATATATACGTCAAAGAAACGCGGACTAGTTGCAAAAAATAGGCTGAAACGAGGTAAGAAAACTAAATCCCCTGTATTGTTACAGGACGATAATACTCGTGATGTCCAGCCGCCCCTCACGAGCCAACCCTCAACCAGCAGAAATACGACTTGATAGCCTATCATATGGACCCGGCATCCTGCCGTTTAAGCTAGGATCTACTAAGATTATATCCCACGACCATACCTTTTTACAAAACCTAGACCTAGACAACATCCAACGACAATTAGATTTCGTAGGTGAGAACCTGACTGATATTTCCAATAAAATACCCATTCCTATAATTTCCCTATTTAAAAGCCGTATAATGTACCTATTAAACAAAATTACTAAAACTACTGAGCAGATAAATTCATTTAAGCCTAGACGAGCCAAGCGTGGTCTAGTAAATCCGTTAGGAACGTTTATTAAAAGTATAACTGGGAATTTAGATCATAGCGATGCCCTTAGGTTTGAAAATGCCCTTAGGACTTTACAGAAAAATGATCAAGAGTTATCTAATAATCTTAATAATCACATAAGTTTGTACAAAAATTTGACTAATCAGCAAACTCAAGTCCTGATCGAATTGACATCAAATCAACAGAAGTTGCAAACTATAATTTCAAATCTAGTTAATAGTTCCCATGCGGACCAAAAGGGAATAACCCGATACGCTCAAATTTCACAGATATTTGACGTTATCAGTGAAAACGTTCAAGATATCTTTCTTGAAACGTCTAGGTTAGAAAATATAATAGCTTTTAGTCGCACAGGCACCATGCACCATTCCATTTTATCTATTAGCGATATATGTAATATGATTAGTGGTGCGTATCGAAAGCAGGGCTCTCTCTACACACTGCGGGAATACCTAGTATTAGAGACTAGGCCAAATACGGATAAGCATCTGGTTTGGTTCCCGTTTAGATAGACCTAGAGGCGGTTGACACTGCTATCAGAAAAGAGCTCCAAACTATTGAAATAAACCACTCACCGAAGCCGGAGATTCTTCTCACAGGTCTGGACAGCAGGTCACTAGAATCGCAGTTGTAAGCTGCTATTCTAAAGGTTCGAAAGCGGCAGATTGGCACATAACACACACAAGCGATTGCGAATATATAGTTCCTCAGGTCCAAATGCGATAGCACTAATAAGTAATTAGCAAGCGATAAATTGTCCAAAAATCAGCGTGCACGCTCGCGTACGGCACAGCTGGATCGGGTGCAGAATGCACAGCACACCGATGGCGATTAGGCGAAGACTTAACGAACACGAGAGTCCGCTAAGATGAAATAGCGATATCCACTCCACGGAGACTAGGCGCCGACGACAGATACGCACTCCGCGAGGTCAAATGCAGATCGAAAAAGTGCAATGCGACTGCATTTTGCGAGTTCCAAACGTAGACTAAAGTGACGTCCAAAGGTGGACGCCACGCTTGGCGAACGGTCAATTCAAAAGCAAGGAATTCTCCGCCAATAACAAGCGTCTATTTGCCTCACGTTTCGAAATGACCTAACAATATTAACCAATTAGTAAGATTAAATCACTTTATGGCACCAATTCAATCTTGAATTTAGACATTAGACATTATTACGATATAATTAGACTAGGCTCGTATTTTATAGATGACAGGTTAGTTATTGTCTTTAATTTTCCCATTTTGTATCCTTTTACCTACATCCTTTATAGACTTTGTCCCGTACCTAATAGGCATTTTGAGACTATAATTCCACCCTTCCCGTACATAGCAACCAATTCCAAGGAATTCGTGTATATGGAGGCAGAATGCCCGAAGTTTGAAACGTGGTACATCTGCCAGCAGAAAACTATACATCAATCACGGACCCAGCGCGACTGTATCTCTCATCTCATACACGAACAGGAAGTCACAGCATCCTGCCACCCCGTGCCGATTACCCTTACCAAAGAAGCTCTATTAGAATTAGATAGCCAGCATTACATCTTATCATTCCCGAAAAGTACCAGAGTCCAGATCTCCTGCGGACAAGAAGAACATCGAATTTTAGAAGGAAGTTTCCTGGCTAACATTCCAAGAAATTGCAGCATAAGAACACCTGAATTCACGGTTATAAATGTCGACGACAAAATTCGCGGACACGCTGTGGAAATCATGACGATCGCAATTCCAAATTCGACGAATGCAGTGACTCATTACAATCTGACTACAATTGACTTGAATACCTTGCACGATATCCAACACCAAGTTCTCATGGAACCGGCCACGAAAATTGAAGCTGCGGATCTTACAAGTATCTACCATACGACGATACCTACTTATAGCATCGCAATACTATGCACAGCCGCCTTCTTCTTCATATTCTATCGCCGGCGCCGCCAACATTCAAAGTCTACTCAAACGGATATCGAGCTGACTGCAGCAGGATCTGAAAGCAGCATCAAGTCTATGCAAGAGCACAAAGCCGCAACATTTGCATTAGACATTAGCAAATAGTTGCTTGTCTATGAGGGGAGGTGTTACATATTGGAATCCCTTCGCGGACCTTACAAAACCATCAACACAATAATTCATTTTCCCGAAACTGATCAGACCATATGTCGAAACTGCAGATCAAGCATTCTGGATTCACGGTGGGAAATTACTGCAAAAGGACAGCGGCTGTTATGCTCCAATCGCGGTAGCTCTCAGACGTTTTAGAATTAACTTTATCTTAAGTATAATCGATTGTGATTATTAGATTTAATAAACTTTTTGTAATCCCTAACTATCGTAGTTTTTAAAAACTCCTATCCTGCGGCCAGTATCGTATCTGTCTGCTAAATATACAATCTTTATTTTGTAGGTACTCCAGTGATAAAAAATTATATCGAGTCTTGGCGTACATGTTACGATTTTTTAACAATTCAAAATTAACAAATAATAAATACACAGGTCCACTTTCAGTAGTCGAAATAAACAATTCAATTAATAAATTAATTAAATTGTCTCAAATCGAATTATACCCGTGTTCATAGTATGTATAGGTCGTGTGTATAGGTTACTTGAACAAAATAAACCAATCCTAAAGAAATCAAATTTGTTAAGTTTGAATCCTTTTATTAAAGACGGAGTAATGCGAGTCGGGGGGCGCTTAGGTAACTCGCCATGCTCATTCGATAAGAAACACCCAGCTATATTACATCATAGCAACCCGCTTACAAAACTAATCCTGAGAAATGAGCATGCACGTCTCCTACACGCCGGGCCACAGCTGTTGTTATCGTCAATACGCGAGCAGTTCTGGTCTACTCACGGTAAGAGCCTAGCGAATAAGATAGTGCGTGAGTGCGTCAAGTGTTTTAGGGCTAACCCCCAGACAACTACACCTGTGATGGGGGACTTACCGTTAGCCAGAACAGACGTCTCTTTCCCTTTCGATACAACGGGGATCGATTATGCGGGACCTTTCACTATAAGAGATCGGAGAGGGCGTGGCTATAAATGTTATATATGCATTTTTGTGTGTTTCAGAACAAAAGCTACTCATATTGAATTAGTAACGAGTTTGGAACCCCAGGCCTTTATATCAACATTGCGCAGATTTATTGCTCGGAGAGGTAAACCCCGCGAACTGGTGAGTGACAACGCCACTACCTTTATCGGGGCTAATAACGAATTTAAGCAATTGTATCAATTTTTACAGACTTATGCTAACGATATTGTTACATTCACTGCAAACGAAGGTATCACTTGGAAATTCTTAGCACTAAATAGTCCGCATATGGGTAGACTGCACGAGGCCTCCGTTAAAAGTTGCAAGTACCACCTCAAACGAATTGTAGGTCAGGCCCTTTTGACGTATGAGGAATTTTCTACTTATTTAATTCAAATCGAAGGGATATTGAATTCTCACCCCCTATGTCCTATCCCTACAGCTGACACTGATGAGATCATCATCCTAACGCCAGCTCACTTCTGGATCGGAAGGTCACCGTCATGCCTCCCTGACTACGATTACCAAGGAGTTCCGGTCAGTCAAGGTCGACAGACTTCCGCCGTGCTACTGGCAGCTCGGACGCATAACCGACTGCCACGACGGGCAGGATGGCAGCACCAGGGTGGCAACCATCAAGACGCAGCGAGCAACAATCAAGAGATCGTTCAACAGGATTTGCGTTTTACCAACTAATGATTTAGATTAATTTTCTATTATATGTTTTTAGACTAAGATAGGTTAGTTATTTTGCAGTTGCTTGTTATTGTTTATTGTATAACATAACAGTTTACACTTGCATTCTTTGGTTCACTTATTTCATTCGAATAGTGTAGGTTAATGTTTCATAACATTGCCTCTGTATTATACCGATTTATCTATGTCGAATAGTTATCTATATTTATCATTTGTATTAGGGTAAATAGGATAGTCAAAATAAATAATATTTAGTACTGATTTTCATTCAAGGTAACCCAGGTTATGGTCAAGGTAACTGGGCGGATCATTTGTCTTTGTGCTGTTTTAAACAGCACAGTATAAGGGCAAATGGTTATTGCCTGTTGTCGTGCGGTCGATTAGCGCCATCTTTATAATCTACCTAATACTACTAATGATGGAAGGCTGGTCGATGGTACGACGGGGGTTTCATCGGAACGGCCATGTGCAAGGGCAATAAGTTTGTATAATTAGCACCTAGCTCTTTCAAAATGCACATACTTATTTGGCATTTAGACATATTCACGAAGATTATGTGTATTTGTTAAATTTATTGGCTGGGCCGCAGCATGTTAAACACAGCGCCATCTAGTAACAATTAGCTGAACTAAGATGTCTTGTTCTATTTGAGAAAATTAATTTATCTAATGATATTTGAATTGTATGGATGTAGTTCATAAGACATACCATAGATGTCACTAATATAAGTTAAGCCAATATAAGGTACGCGGGGGTGCAGGGCAGAGAACCTCCTCGAGTGCCCGGTCCTTTGAAAGCTTTGCATTCTCACTTGATCCCAAGGATCCGGTGAGAAGGCGGGCTGACAAGGGACTCGGGACGGTGCACCCTGGGCGACAGTTAATAACTCCCTGGTAGTCGGGGTCTTATTAGCTGTCGGCCAATTTCTGCCAACAGCCCACTCCACCGCCGTCTATGATGAGACGGCGAATGGATGTGGGTCTGGGGGACGGGCGTGGTCCATTTATGGGCCACTGCACGATTTGGGGGGGTGGCCGAAGGGCCAATTGAGGGGGCCGCAAGGCCATGGCTGGAGGGCGTCGTGGTAGAATGCTAACGCGACCCCATGGCGCCCTCAACAGCCGGTGCGGAAACGCCGGAGGGGTTTTAGTGGGTAGTCTGGGCCGATTAGCGGCCCAGGAGTCCCACACTTTGTGCGTAAATGCATTTCCGCTCCGTTAACAAAAAAAAAAAAAAAAAATATATAAGGTACGCGGGAGTGCAGGGCAGAGAACCTCCTCGAGTGCCCGGTCCTTTGAAAGCTTTGCATTCTCACTTGATCCCAAGGATCCGGTGAGAAGGTGGGCTGACAAGGGACTCGGGACGTTGCACCCTGGGCGACAGTTAATAACTCCCTGGTAGTCGGGGTCTTACTAGCTGTCGGCCAATTTCTGCCAACAGCCCACTCCACCGCCGTCTATGATGAGGCGGCGAATGGATGTGGGTCTGGGGGACGGGCGTGGTCCATTTATGGGCCACTGCCCGATTTGGGGGGGGTGGCCGAAAGGCCAACTGAGGGAGCCGCAAGGCCAAGGCTGGAGGGCGTCGTGGTAGAATGCTAACGCGACCCCATGGCGCCCTCAACAGCCGGTGCGGAAACGCCGGAGGGGTTTTAGTGGGTAGTCTGGGCCGATTAGCGGCCCAGGAGTCCCACACTTTGTGCGTAAATGCATTTCCCCTCCGTTAACAATAAAAAAATAATAACAATAAGGTACGCGCCGGAAACACGGCCAGTTGACGTTCCGGATGGCGCAGGTAATGACCGGACACGGGTGCTTCGGTCATTACCTGCATAACATAGGGCGTGAGGTGAGCCCAGTCTGCCATGAGTGTGGGGAGCCCGACGACACGGCTCAACACACTCTGGCAGACTGCCAGATGTGGGCGCCCGAAAGGGTAAGGATGGGGGTGGCGTTGGGACATCTGGACCTCTTGCTACACAGTATCATCTCAACGATGCTGTTTGGCGAGAGGTACTGGGACACAGTGGCCTCCTTCTGCGAAACTGTAATGTCGCAGAAGGAGGCGGCCGAGCGCGAGCGCGAAGCTAGAGCTGACGCGCTACGCGCTCGGCGAGGCAGAGGTCGGGGCCGGCGGCGGGCACGTTATGCCCGCGCCGCCCAGTTTTAGGGCCGAAAGGCTTTAGCCGGAGGGCGTCGTGGTAGAATGCGAAAGCGATCCCATGGCGCCCTCACAACGGCTGGTGCGGAAACGCCGGATGGGTTTTAGTGGGTAGTCTGGGCCGATTAGCGGCCCAGGAGTCCCACACTTTGTGCGTAAATGCATATCGGAGTATCTAAGGTGTAAGTTCAAGTATCTTTCTGACGGTCACGATAGGAAACTTAGATCTTCCAAAAAACTTACCCTTTGTACTCCCTTATTTCGGTCCAGTTTTATGTCTAATTCATTTACCTTACAAGCCACACGGCTCTGGAATGCTCTACCCGATGACATCAAAGAGACCATTACTAAATTCGCTTTCAAAAGAAAAGTCAAAATTCACCTCACTAGCATAATATCACCCTAAATCGTCATCTTTTTCCGTTTTCATCTCTTCTTTTATGTATGTTTATGTATGTATATGTATAGTTATGAATATTGTATGTAAATCTATGTATGTTTATTTAGCAGTTAAGTGTTTTTTTTTGTTTTTTTTTTCTCTCTTTGTATTCTAAAATAATTCGCGCCGCACATAACTTTTCTGTTTTTCCTAATGGTTGACTGGGAGAGAATGCTTTTAGCATTAAGTCCGCCAATTGTAAACTTGTGGTACAATAAAGATTTATAAATAAATAAATAAACATCCCCTCCGTAAACAAAAAAAAAAAAAATATAAGGTACGCGGCTTCCCCGCTACTGTCTGTTCGTCTCCAACCGCTTTACGAATAAATCAAGTTGTTACCTATTCCCGCTTTTTTTCATTTTTGGGCACCTATTTTACACATTACTTTGTGATACCGAGGAGTGTGTAAATAAAGTTTTCTGTTGTTCCATAGCTGTTGTGTATAATTTATGGCATAAAATTCTTTTCTATATCATCACTCCTGTTTTCCATAGGAGTAGACAGTGGCTACGGATTTACATTTACTACGATCCTTATAGACCTTGCTAACTCCGTCTACGCTCATCACTCTCATACCCGCTCGTCGATTACGGGTACTCCTAATAAGGTAAGGATATATTATATGGATTATATTATGTCGATGCCTAAAGTCATTGACGGGAAGAAAGATGATTATGTGTTTATTATTAGTAACTGTTATCTTCTTATCAAAGTTCAGTATTCAATAGGTACTCATGTATTGTTTTGTTTCGATTTTCCGCATTTAACCTTTGTTTATATTAATCAGATTGTTTGTTTATCAACCTTAAATGTACACCATTAAAATTAAATATAAACAAAGGATTTTCAGTAATAATGTCTTTATTTTAATATAGTACTATACTATCCATACTCATATTATAAATGCGAAAGTCTGTCTGTCTGTTACGCTTTTACGGCCGCTGAACGGATTTTGATGAAATTTGGTATGAATATAGTTGAAGACCCGGGGTCAAACATAGGCTACTTTTTGAGGCAGGCGGAGCTGCGGGAAGAAGCTAGTATAATATAATACAGTGGCCACACCTCCAAGTCTAATAAAATTTAAGTCAATATAATTACAAAAGCCTTTATTGGATACAAAATAACATCAAAATATAAGATTACATATTATACATAAATACATACAATAAGTATATAAAATATATACATACAATACATAGGATATATTGGATGACTATGACTCCGCGACTTGCTGCAGAAACAGTTTATGAACTCCGCGCTTGAAGACAGAAGTATCTTCAATTTCAGTACAGCGAATCTTGACCCTGTCATTTATTTAGACATGTTCATTGCAATTTAAAAGAAAAATAGCGGACCTAATGTTGAAGCATATGTCCGAAAATACAGAAATGTTTTGTGAGTCGAAATATTACTTTAAAAAATATGCTATTTTAAGGTAATTTTTACTTTTTAGGATTCTGTACCCAAATGGTTGGCTATTAAGCTCATAAATCCGCCGAAAGACCAAGAATCCGATATTTTTTCATACTATGAACATTACACGGAGCTTTAAAAAGGGCAGAACTTTCTACAAAACTATCCAAACCGTAGTCAAAAACATTCTAAATAAGAGAGGTAGGACATTTTGTAAGGCGTAGTCCGTCTGGGGAAAACCCTACAGAAGACCGCAGCCAAATAACACTGTGATACAGTGTTGTGTTCCTGCTGGTGAGTAGGGTCGCCAGGCTCCAGAGGAGTCGCTGTGCTGATAGCGGACAGGTCAGCAACGCGCTCGTGACATCTCGGTGTTGCAGGCGTTCATAGGCGGTAACCACTTACCCGTACCGTGGTGGGCCGTACGCCTGTTTGCCTAGTTGTATAAAAAAAAACTGTGACGTAGTACCGAAATATTGATTTTGTAGCGTACTGAAGCGTTCAACGCGAAATACGACTTAGATTTTGAGTAAATATTAAACAGCGCGTGGCTCCGTGGTCCAGTGGTTAAGGCGTTCGCCTTCGGCCCGGGGTTCGATTCCCACGGAAAGAATACTTTGTTTAGTTGTTTCCAGTTTAGTTAGGACATTGCAGGCTTGAATCACCGGATTGTTTGATAATAACGATGATTCCGTGCTTCCGAAGGCACGTTAAGCCGTTGGTCTCGGCTGCCACTTGGTGGTCGTTATAGGAACCAAGTCAGAGGCCGTGGGACGGTTCCGCACAACTCTGATACCAGCGTGTACATGGTCGATTGACAATGTAACCTACACGAAATGATGATGAGCGCGTGGCTTTAGCTTCAAAATCTACAATCAAGCTTACCTACTGAAGCATTAACCTAATTTCTTTTAGAAAGTAAAAAAAAATTGTCTACTGGATGTAGGTCTCTTGATTAAATCTGCAGCTAACGTTGAACCGGTTACAGACGTAGCTATAATATATTACGAAAACAAACTATACTGAATTTACATATTATACGAGTATTACATACCGACACTAAATGGCATAAATGAGAATGGCTGGATCTAATGATTATTTTCATCAGAAAATCTTTTTGGCCTGAAGGCTGTAGGATCAGGCCAATACTTCTGATCCATGTGTATTGGACTTACACAATAGTAAATCAGATCTCCTTGATTTACCTGAAATAAAACATGTTTTTTAATTTAAGTGGTCGTTAAAGTTACCACGTCAGAGGCTGAAAGGTGGTTCCGAAACACTCTGACACCAGGGTACATAGGGTCGATTGACCGACCATGTAACTCATTTGATATGAATGCATTCAAGTGGTACTTCTTTCTCACTTTCTCACCATTTCTTGCAAACTATTAATCGCGGGCAGTTTTGGACAGTGTGTGGGTGCCTGCTAGCAGTAGTGAAAACCTGAGAAGGACATAGTGTAAGTTCTTTTCATCTCGGAAAAAAATACTGTTCGAACTGTACCTATACCACTTTGGAAAGCTAACACAGGCGAGGTTGACACTGGAAAATTAAACTTAAAAACTTAACTAGGTACACACAGACAGATATTAAATACTTGTACTACAAAGCCAATTTTGATGCCATAAATTCGTCTTTGAACGAAATAAACTGGGATGCTTATTTATACAATAACACGCTGGACGAAGCTGCAGATATACTTTATAATCACTACTATATAATACTATACCTCAGATCGTGATACGTTTGACCT
This sequence comes from Euzophera pinguis, assembly GCA_947363495.1. Classification (NCBI taxonomy): domain Eukaryota; kingdom Metazoa; phylum Arthropoda; class Insecta; order Lepidoptera; family Pyralidae; genus Euzophera; species Euzophera pinguis. Next base: position 1,831,821 of record OX376162.1, read on the forward strand.
GTTGCGTAATAGGGCTAAGATAATGGAAGAAAGTGATCATTACAAATACATTACCCGATGTGAAGAAAATATAATTGAGCAACCAAAATTGTTTTGGTCTTTTATTAAGTCAAATAAATCTGGCTCTAATTCATTGCGTTCGACACTACATTGCGAGGGTCGGGTCGCTAGTACGGGAGGAGATGTATGTAATCTTTTTTCTACTTATTTTTAATCCAACTTTCATAATGTATCGTCCGTTGCATCAAATTCCACTCGTACTTTTACTGGTGCGGATACGCTGAACTCCAATACTATCTCAGATATAGTAATTAATCATGACACAGTACATAAACTATTAAAATCCCTCGACGTGACAAAAGGCGCGGGACCCGACAATATTGACGTTAGATTTATTATCGGTTGCGCTGATAGTCTTGCTCGTCCTTTATCTATTCTTTTCCAAAGGTCTATTGATGAAGGCATTGTACCGCAAATATGGAAACGAGCTTATATCACCCCTGTGCATAAAAGTGGAAGTAAAAGTGATGTGAAAAATTTTAGGCCGATATCAAAGCTGTATATTTTTATCAAGGTTCTAGAGAATATTGTTCATGCCGAAGTCTATAGAGCACTTTCAACATCATTTATTGAAGAGCAGCATGGTTTTTTTAAGGAAGAGTACGACTGCCTCTAATCTTTTGTCCTTTACTGATTTTGTAACGTCTAACATGGACGCCGGAGGCCAAGTGGATGCCGTATTTACAGACTACAGCAAAGCTTTTGATTGCATAGACCACAAAATACTTCTACAAAAACTCTATTTTGCTGGAATACATGGCAAATTATTTCGCTGGTTCGCATCGTACATAGACAATAGGTCTCAGGCAGTTGCAGTCAATGGTTTCTCCTCTGCTTGGTTGTATGTACCATTAGACGTGCCACAGGGCTCCCTTTTGTTAGATTTAATTATAAGCCCTATAATTATTAGTATTAATGTATGTTATTTTGTTAATTATGTTAGTTAATTATTATCGTTTACTCAAATGCATACTTTTTATAAAGAAGGTATTGATAGTGTTCATTCATTTATTATGTTTGTATAAACTTAGAATAAATAAAAAATAACTAATCTGATGTAAAATAATATTCTAATAATAATTTATAATTTTGTATCATTAATAAAACTTGTATTTGTAAAATAATAATGGTTAAACAAATTGTAAACATCCAACCCCACCACGTAGAAATGTTATTTAAACTAGTGTCAGTTTAATTTCGGGGCATTGTGAAAGTGATTGTAAAGGAGAAATAAACTCCTTGTGTCAAGACGCAGCAGTTTTATTTTCTTAATTAATAAATTCTAAATATTAATAAAAATAACATCTGGTCATCCTCTGGTTGTTTTATCAATCAGAAGTGGGATATATCGTCGTCCGCATGTAAGTGTATTTTTTTTTTCTCTCTCTTTTTTTTTTCTTCACTTTTGCTTTATTGTTAATTTTGTTCCTAATACTTCAAACTGTTTTATATTTATAGAACTTTTTTCGCACATAAAATAGTTTTCAGTTTTAAATCACCAGTAGTATGAACGTTTACTTAATATTTAAGTATCGTGTACAAAATATTATATACTAAAATTCAATATTTCCAGATAGTATATGGTCCTATAATTTGTAAATAAGTTCTGTGTTTTATTCCCAGTGTATAAATAAAATATATAGACTAGTGTGTGAATACCTCGTATGTAAGTTTTGTACGGCTAGAATTAAAGAAATCATACTTACATTTAAACCAAATAATAATATTTTTATTATTATTTAAAAATGATTTATACATATCTTCATATTTCATACAGGTTGTTAATCAGTTTTTAATTATCATCATTATCTTCCACCTTTAATGTATAAGCAAAGAAATCTGTTCGTGTTATCTTTGTTTTTCAGATTTTGGAGCTACAGACAGTATGAATAACGAACGACGTTTGGCAACCCCATCACCAACTTCTCGCCAGTTTGAAGAGCGGCAGTCACGTAATCGTGAAAGAATCTCCCACAACCAGCGCGGTTCAAGCAGGAGGAGCCGTAGTCGCTGTAGTCGAGGGAGGCAAAGCAGAGCTACGAGAAGTAGAAGCCCAATTTTGCCACTGATATCTTCGCAAGCAGGCAATATTACTGAACATCCTCGATCACGTCGTGATTCAACTCCGTGTCATTTTCTCAGATATACTGGAGAACTAACTGCGCGTGACCAGCTTCATGGTCGTAATCGCAGCCCTTCAAGAGCATCAAGACGGTCAGCAGGGAGTGGAGCAGTGCCACTTCGTAGCTGCAGCCGCGAGTCAGAGTTGCAGCGGCGTGATCGTCGCAGCCACGAGCCAGAGCATCGTCACCGATACAGCCGTGAGGACCAGGAACCTGCCTCGAGTTCAACGGGTATGTCAAGATTTGTTATTAATGCTGATACTAATGATACCTTTAAAAATTTTATTCATTTTATGAACAGTTTCTCTAAGCATGAGTCATTTTCTAAGTTACATTTTGATAAGAACATGATTCCAGAATTTGACCCATCGGTAAAAAATCATAGGATAGAAAATTGGATTTGTAAAGTCAATGAATGTGCCAAAATATATGGCTGGTCTGAACAACAGACATCTCAGTTTGCTTTACCACGCTTAGTAGGTCACGCCAAAAAATGGTATGAAGGGCTACATTCAATTAATCTCTCTTGGTCCGAATGGCAAGAAAAACTAAAACGCGCTTTCCCTTCTGAAAGTAATTATGGTATTCTTTTATCAGATATGCTAGCTAGGCGGTACAAATCTGGAGAATCCTTAGATGATTATTACTACGAAAAAATGGTACTTATAAATGCTTGTGATATAAAACAAAAAAAGGCAGTTGATTGTATAATACACGGGATTGATGATAGAACAATAAGAGCTAGTGCTTCTTCTGCTCGTTTCGCTAATCCCGAAGATTTATTAGGTTACCTAAAAGACATGTGTCGAGACAATCCCTCGAATACATCCAAGTTTTCCCGTAATAGACAATCCAGTGATCTAATATGTACCACATGTAAAAAACCTGGCCACCATTTTAAACAATGTAGAAGTAATTTATGTTATAATTGTAAACAATACGGACACAAAATTTCTCAATGTACTTTGCCTATGAATAAATGCGAAAATTGTTATAAAATAGGTCATAAAACGGAAGACTGCTATGCAAATAAAAGTAATCAATCCAATAAAAATAATAATTCCAAATTGGTATCCGATAAAAGAGTAATGATTGCTGAAACTACAAATTTTAAGCCTAAATCTAAATTTTATAAACAAGCCAAAGTAAATGAGTCCTCTGAGTATGTTTTATCTTTTATTGATTTCGGAAGTGACTGTTCATTAGTAACTACGGATATTGTTAGTAAATTTAATCTTGTAATTGATAGTAGTAATATACCAGTTATAAAAGGTGTAGGTGAATCATGCATTCTACCAATCGGTAAAACTCAATTCACGCTAACCATAGAAGATACACATGCTCTTATTACAGCCTACGTTGTTCATACTGAACAGTTGCATATACCTATCCTTATAGGACAGAATTTCACTGAACTACCTTGTATCTTAGTTATTAAGACAAATGATGCTCTTCATATTTTAAATCGCACTTTACCTATCGACTTACCTTACATTGAACATGAACAATCTAGTATTATAAAATTGTATACTGTAGAAGATTCGGTTCTAAATAAGAATTCTAAAGTTCTCTGTTATACAAATGATATGGACAGTGGAGATATTTTTGTACCAGGTTCTTACAGAAATTGTTTGTATTTTGAATACTGGATCCAACAAGGAGTTTATAAACTCACTGATGGCAAAACTTATATTTATGTTTCTACACCTTGTGAATTTATTAAAATAAATAAATGCACATTGTTAGCTAGAGCTAGCAGAATAAATACTTTTGAAAATGCAACTGTTCAGGCTGAAACTCATTGTTATAATGTGCAAAAGCATTACGAAATTTTAGATGAAAGCGAAATTTGTTTCAATCCTAACCTTGAAGATGACGAAATAAAAAAAATATTTAATTTGATTAATAAACATCGTAAAACTTTTGCACAAAATTTATCCGAATTAGGTTGTACAGCTTTAAGTGAAATGGATATTGAATTAACCGATAAAACTCCCGTAGTATACAGACTCTACAGATTAAGCTACAAAGAACGTGAAACTGTTAGGGACATGGTAAACGAATTAGTTCAAAATGATATAGTTGAAGAATCTACATCATCATATGCTAGTCCTATTTTGTTAGTATCAAAGAAAAATGGCGGGAAACGCCTATGTATTGATTACAGGGCGTTAAATTCTAAAACAGTTAAAGAACACTTCCCATTACCACGCATTGAAGATCAATTGGATCAGTTAAGTAATAGCAAGTACTTCACGAGTCTTGACTTAACTAGTGGTTATTACCAAATCCCTCTAAAACCTGAATGTCGTCATCTAACTGCATTTATAACCCCCGATGGCTTATATCAATTCAAACGTATGCCTTTTGGCTTAGTCAATGCTCCCGCAGTATTTCAGCGAACTATAGTAAAAGCTCTTTCTCATAACCGTACAGAAAATTGTGGAGGCCTTGCCAGGCCAGCACTTGCATATATGGACGATCTTATCATTACATCTAAGAACTTTGATGAGGGTCTTGAAAAACTAGAAAAAACTATAGAACTACTAAATAAAGCTAATTTGACTTTAAATCTAAAAAAATGTAGCTTTTTTCAAGAAAAGATAGATTATCTCGGTTACGATATAAGTTCGGAAGGTGTCCGGCCTGGCAAAGCAAAAATTGAAGCTGTTCAAAATTTCCCTTCTCCAAAAAATGTTCATGAAGTCCGGCAGTTTATTGGTTTGTCAAGTTATTTTCGTAAATTTATTAAAAACTTTGCTTTAATTGCGCGTCCTTTAACAGATTTAACAAAAAAAGATCACTTATGGCAATGGGGTGATGATCAAATTAATGCTTTTAATGTTTTAAAAGAAAAGCTCATTCAACGACCCGTCTTAGCTTTATATAATCCAAATTACATTACCGAGCTCCACACAGATGCTAGCAAAATTGGATTAGCGGGCATACTGCTTCAAAGAGAAACATCTACAGCCCCCTTAAAACCCATAGCATATTATAGTCGTAAAACAACAATTGACGAACAAAAATTTCATGCCTATGATTTGGAAACTTTGGCCGTGATTACATCTCTCAATAGATTTCGGGTGTATTTAATAGGGATTAATTTTACAATTGTTACCGATTGTAACGCATTAAGGGCTACATTTTCCAAAAGAGATATTATACCCAGGATTGCTCGATGGTGGTTAATCTTACAGGAATACGATTGTAATATAATTTACCGTCCTAATACCAAAATGACACACGTAGACGCGCTTAGCCGAAATCCTATACCTTCTAGCTCCTTTCAAACAGACCTTGAAATACCACGCGTATTAAATATTGCACAAGAAGATTGGTTGTTAAGTTTGCAACTGACTGACCCTAAATTATGTCATATTCGGGAAGTTTTAGAAGATTCCAAATATTCTGAAATCGTAGATATAAAACAAAATTTTGTAATAAAGGACAATAAATTATTTCGAAAAGTAGAAAATGAAGAGTTGAGATGGGTTGTTCCAAAAGGAGCTAGATGGCAAATATGTCGTCAAAATCACGATGACATTGGACATTTTTCTGTCGAGAAAACTTTGTCCAAAATCAAGAAAGATTTTTGGTTCCCAAAAATGAAAAGGTTTATAAATAAATATGTCAAGTCTTGTATAAATTGTGCGTATGGTAAAGATACAACAACAAAAAAAGAGGGTTATTTACATCCTATTCCAAAAATAGACATCCCGTTTCACACTGTTCATATCGACCATTTAGGGCCATTTATGAAAAGTAACCGTGGTAATATGTATTTGTTATTAATAGTTGATGGGTTCACAAAATTTTGTGTTATTAAACCATTACGTAATTTAAAATCACAACTATCAATAAAAGCATTAACTGAAGTGTTTTCTACATTTGGCTACCCAGAGCGATTAATTTCTGATAGAGGCTCTAGCTTTACAGCCAAAGAATTTGAAAAGTTTTGTGAGTCATCAAATATAAAACATATTTTAAATGCGGTTGCTTCACCACGAGCCAATGGGCAAGTCGAGCGATATAACCGAACAGTTTTAAACGCTCTTTCCTCTTATACTGATAAATTAGGTGAAACTAAATGGGATCAAGAGTTAGGAAAAGTACAATGGGGACTGAATAATACCTTAAACAAAGGTATAGGTAAAACTCCTTCTGAAGCACTTTTTGGTAGATCATTAAAAAATTGCAATGAAAATATATTTAGTGATGTATTCCAAGAAACTCGATCTAATATCCAAAACATAGATATTATGAGATCTGAAATTTCAGCACATATAAATAATAATCAACAAAAGCAAAAGACATGATTTGACAAAAAACGTAAAGCTCCAAAGGCCTACTCCGTAGGAGATTTAGTTAAAATTAAGAAACAAGCTAATTCAAACGACGGATGTAGTAAAAAATTATTACCCATATTCTCAGGCCCTTATAAAATAACAAAAGTTCTTGACAATGACAGATACGAAGTTTCAAGTATAGAAGGATCAAATATAGGTAAAAGACATTATTCTAATGTATGGGCTGTTGATCAAATTCAGCCCTGGATCAATGTTCATGTCAATAATTACAGTTCTAATAGCGAAAATAGTGATACTGATAATGTTTAACTGTTCATAATATGTTTCATTAAATGTAAATAAAGGTTTTATTAGTGTATAACTGTTATGCTATTAAAAAAATAATATGTGTAAAAAATATATACGAAAGTGAAAAAAAAAAGTGAATAAGTGTAAAAAAAAGGGGGAAATATTTACATATAAAAAGTAAGTGTAAACAAAGTGTATAGGCCTACTTTTATTAATGAGGTTGATCAATGAAAGGTATATCAATTAATAATTATTTACTTGACGAGTGTTCCAAGTGAAGTAAGAAAGAACCATTAATATTAGTAGGCTATATTGTTTTGATGTTACCTGATGAGAGTACCAGGTCATCATTGTAATGTAAAGCCTGAAGAAGTACCGGGCGCATAAGTGCTTAAATTGATACCTGAAGAAGTACCAGGTAACACCTGAAGTAGTACCAGGTGAGACCTGAAGAAGTGCCAGGTCTATTAAAATTATTAATTGATTTAATTATTTGTATCTTATGTTTTTGTATTAATGTAACTAAAGTAAAAAAAAAAAAAAATACATAAAAAGAATAAAGAATATTATATATAATATTATATATTGTTAGTTTAGGGACAAACTATTAATTATCAGGAAGGCCGAACTGTTAGATTTAATTATAAGCCCTATAATTATTAGTATTAATGTATGTTATTTTGTTAATTATGTTAGTTAATTATTATCGTTTACTCAAATGCATACTTTTTATAAAGAAGGTATTGATAGTGTTCATTCATTTATTATGTTTGTATAAACTTAGAATAAATAAAAAATAACTAATCTGATGTAAAATAATATTCTAATAATAATTTATAATTTTGTATCATTAATAAAACTTGTATTTGTAAAATAATAATGGTTAAACAAATTGTCAACATCCAACCCCACCACGTAGAAATGTTATTTAAACTAGTGTCAGTTTAATTTCGGGGCATTGTGAAAGTGATTGTAAAGGAGAAATAAACTCCTTGTGTCAAGACGCAGCAGTTTTATTTTCTTAATTAATAAATTCTAAATATTAATAAAAATAACATCTGGTCATCCTTTGGTTGTTTTATCACTTTTGGGTCCCTTACTCTTTAATATTTTTATTAACGACATTGGTTCTTGTTTTGAAAATTCTAAATTTCTACTCTATGCTGATGAAGATATGAAGATTTTCAGAAAAATTGATGATATTCCAGACCATCAACTTCTTCAAGAAGACCTCCATAGACTCGACGATTACCTGTCGGTCAAACAAATTGGATCTCAATATTAATAAATGCTGTACAATATCCTTTACAAGAAAAACATCACCGTTTCTATACAAATATTATTTACAGAACTGTGAACTACAACGAGTAGAGGAGATCCGTGACTTAGGAATTATTCATGACTATAAAATGACATATGAGAAACATGTTGACCATATAACTAATAAGGCCTATAAAGTACTGGGATTCGTCAAACGATCATGCTCTCAGTTTTCTAGTATCAAAATTTATAAAATTCTATATTGTGCCCTGGTGTATTGCTCTCAAGTCTGGAACCCCCTGTATAACGTCTTTATTGATAGGCTGGAATTAATACAACGTAATTTTTTGAAATTCCTGCAATATAAAACAAAAAGTTATGATCCAAATTATGATGCGATGTGTCAAAGGCACCATATTTTTCCGCTATATGTTAGAAGACAAATCTCAGATATTGTGTTTTTAGCTAAAGTTGCTCAAAGTATCGTAGACTCGTCAAACCTATTGGAGAAGTTTAGCTTGAAAGTCCCTAATCGAGCTGTACGGATACCGAAATTTCTAGCAGTGCCACATAGTGCCAGTAACTATAGGCAAAAGGTGTCGTTCGAGCAGCGGACCAGTGCGCACGCGTCCCGTGTTGCTCCTGCAAATATAAAATAATTTTTAGCAAAAAAGTAAAAAAATAGCAGTGCTAAAAACCAACTAAAATACTAGCGAACGCACCAGAAATCAAGAACCCTGGAGGAGTCGCTGATCATCTTGATTTCGGAAGATTAATCAGGCGGAAAATTATTTTCCGCTTCGGAACAACACTCACGCCTATTATATACCTCTGGTAGTCAGAATAGGCTGTGAGTAACAGCAGACCGACGAAATCATCCTCAGCGCTTCACCAAAATTCCAGCTTACGTGAGCAAATCAAAGTTTTATCGTGTTTTGGACTGGACTCTTTGACTATTGTGCCGTCTAAATCGTTATTATACATTTACAACTTTTACAACTTCATACATTTTAACTATTTTAACAACTGACAATCATGATACGCTCAACCGTGCAGAGACTGGATGCAGGCCTTGATGGAGAGGACGTAGGCAGCAACTGTGAATCCCCAGAGAGAATAGACTACGATTATTTCGACAGTGATGACACTATTAGATTCTTCCACAGCAAGCAAATCTTCGACTGGAGAGACCGGGCATATAAACAGTACATGCTGATAGTGGATAGCGTTGAACGGGCAAGAAATCTCAAGAATACTCTAAAGGAGACTATTCTCGAAAATGCAAGGGAACTGTTTGCAAACTATGAGAATCTTACGATGTCTCCTGATTTTCCTATACCAGAAACGTTCCCACCACCAAAAACCTGGAAAATGGCTCGGAAAAGGCCAAAGGAGCATCCGGAAGGTAATAATAATCTGGACGTCCTCAAGCAGCTACTTGAGGAAACCAATAAAAAAATGGACAGACTCGGTGAGCGCTTAGAGCAGCGGGGGAAAAATTCAAGTGAACCACAAGAAGAAACTCTATTGGAAATAGTGACGTAGAACAGCAGAATATTGGCAGACAATAATAAGAAACTCGGACAATTGACAGATAGGATGACCATGCTAAATATGACAGACAGCAGCACAACATATGAGGGCATAATAGCCGAATCTGCTAGAAAAGATATAGTGACACAGACCACTCTCCATTCGGTGGCGGTCTCCTCAAGTGACGAATTTGACACAGGAGAAAACGTCCTGGACAAGATCAGAGAGGCTGTCTCGTTGGAAGACAACAACTGGATTAGGGTCGAAAAAGTGCGAAAAGCCAAAAACCAAAAGATCATAGTGGGATGCAGGACACTGGAAGAAAGAGAAAGGTTTAAACAAAGAATGCAACAAATAGACCAACTTCAGGTGGAAGAAATCCAGAACAAAAACCCACTAGTAATACGTAAAAATGTGATATCAAAAAATACAGACGATGAAATTATACAGGGACTGCAAAAACAAAATATAAAATTATTTCAAAACATAGACAAGGAACATTTGATAATGGAAATAAAATTCAGAAAGAAAGCCCGTAATCAACTACAAAACCATGTGGTGATGAGGGTATCTGCAGAAGTTTGGTCTAAAATAGTAAAGTAGTGTGCACATAGGTATACAAAGAATTTATACGGATGACTACTCTCCGCTTATACAATGTTCTGTGTGCCTGGGCTACGGACACAGCAAAAAATTCTGCAGTCAAAAGAAAGCAAAGTGCAGCCACTGTGGTGGCGGTCATAGAAGAGAGGTGTGCCCGGGTTGGCTCGCTAGGTCGACCCCGAAGTGCGTCAACTGCATAGCAGAAAAGAACGAAACTGCAGGCAGAAAGGAGAGGGAAGCAAAACACTGATCCGGAGTCGAGCACAGGATTTCAAATTGACGTACAGGATGAAATCAGCATCTAATACTCAATGTAAACCAACTCAGTGTGCGACCTTGAAGATCGGACCAAGTGAACAATACGACGGCATTGACCTAGCAGATATATGACATCTACCTGGGTCAAAATATGGTGTGAAGTACGTGATAGTGTTATGTACAGAAAAGTTAGTGTTAAAAAAGTGATAGTTATTGAGAAGTGTTCGTGCATCTCATACAGGATAAGGTTAGTACCTTATTTATGTAACAACTAGCTATTCCTGTAAAGTTTGGACACCGTTAAAATTTATAAAATGGCAGATAATATATAGTAAATACAGAGCAATAAATATTAATTAGAGTAGAATGTTAATAAAATGACAACACATAAAACAATGTTGCTATAAAGAACAAGTAAACAATTATGCTAATAATGATTATAATTATGAGTTATTGACCAGTGCACTTACATTAATAATGTAAAATAAATGAATAAAAGGTTAGAATATAACATGAGTGCTATAAACTAATAAATTATAACAAATCACTGTAAAATTTGACATATTAAAAGTAACATTAAAAAACAGTAAACAAATTGACTAGATATAATTTGACTATTTGAGGGAAAAGAAATTGCAAAGTACCGTACAAATTTAAAATCATGCAATATAGTGACTAGAAATAACAAAAATGTAGCAAATAAGTAGCAACATGCACTTAAATAATTGTGAATAGTGGTAAACAAAAATATAGTGCGCAGTGTAAAAATAAAATTGTAAACAATGAAATTAGTATGAAATAACTAAATATGCAAGTGAAATTTAGAATCTAAGACATATATGTAACAATTAGATAGTACTGACAGGAACTAATATGGTGTAATTGCTTGTTGCATCATGTTGATTTCTGTCAATCAGTTAATGTTAAAATTCAAAATGTTAAACAACAAATAAGTTTAAAGTGCTTAGTGTAAAACTAAAATTGTAACAATAGAATTGTATTCAAAACTAAACATGCAGGTGAATTTAGAATCAAAGAGACGTAATAATTATGTAGATTTGACAATAATTAATGTAATGTAATTAGCACATGTTTTAATTCGAAATGGTAAATAACAAACAAGTTTATATACAGTAAAATACTAAAATGTAAGTGTTAAAACTAGTAACTAAGAAAAACTTTAAATATGTAACTAGTATTATGAAAATGTATATAAGGGTTCCGAGGAATGTCGGGAGTATCTGGCAATACACTCCTCCTGGTTGCGGTATAACAACTGGGAGAAAACTTAAAAAAAAAAAAAAAAAAACTATAGGCAAAACTGTTTCTTCAATAGATCTTCTAAAGAGGTAAATAAACTGGCTGTATGTCCCAATCTTGATCTGTTTAACTCTAACCCGAATACATTTAAAAACGCATTGTCAAGGTCGTGGTTTGGTGGTTCTCATCTGTAAGCTAGTTCTTTAAATTATCCTACTATTATGTTTTTATATTTCTTTTTTCTAATGTATACAAATCAGACAAGCTATATATATTCATAAATGAGAGAATATGTAAATGGTCATAAGATTTTGTTGTTGAAATTGAAGACTGTATGCTCTCCGAATAAAGTAAAATAAATAAATAAATAAAACAATTTCAATTATCGAAAATCAAGTGAGAAAACATTATCTCTCTTCAATTGAAGCTGATCTTGCTCATTGTTAGTCACTTTTTTCTCTTCTTTTATTTTTATTATTGTATGTTGTATGTAGGTATATGATATGTATATATTCATTAAAGGTATAGTATGTATTAATTGATTGTAGGTTTATTTATTGACTGTTATGTAAGTATGATAGTTTAAGTATTTTATTACTGTACCGCCTTTTGTTTGTTTTCACTTTTGATCCTGTCTACCCTAAGTTAGTAGAAATAATAATGCATTTATAAAATTTTGAAAATTACATCCCCACGGGGGTCCAAAATATGTTTGGGGGAAGGAGATTAGTTAGTCCGTTTCATTTGAAACTGCACAAGATTAATTTCGATAAATTATTAGTTACCTGTTTTAAGATTTTTCAGAATTCACCCTCTAAAGGGGGAAATGTCCCCCTTCACAAACTTAACGATCACTGATATTCCAATGAATTTTGACATGTGGGTTCTTCAGAAATTTATTTCTTATGATGAAAGTGTAAATACCTATTTCAGAATTTGCATTAACCCATAAAAGGGGGAAAAAGTTGTATATCATTGATTGTATTTATTTTAGCAGGGGTACTCCTTTTTCAATCAGGGGATGCACTAAGCAAGAATGTTCAAAATCAACCCTCATAAGGGAAACTGTAGTCCAAATTATGTACAGGGAAAGGAGATTAGATAGTCCGTTTTACTCGAAACTTTACACGATAATTTGTTTTGATAAATGATTTGTTTCCTGTTTTAAGGTTTTTACAATTTTTGTTTTGGTGCAATAAAAAGTACATATTTGTATTGTATTGTACACTAAGGAGCTCGGTAGTCGAACGCGACTCGCGTATCCGTAGCGAATGCGCGTGTCAAGCGACGGCAATTGAAAAAATCTGTCAGTTTTGGCCACTAACAAACACACTTCGGGTCATGTTACTGCTGTTCTGGATTCTCTGTAAAAAGGGTTACGGAGGTCAGACGCCAGTCGCTCCATTGTAATTACCAGTGCAGGCAAATCTGGGAACATCACTTACAGCTAGTGTTGTAAAAAACTCGAGTTCGGGAGTCTGAAAATTCTGACTCGACCGTAAATCACAAGACTCGACTTGTATATAGAGACTCCGCTGTTCGATTTCTTAGTTATACTCAAGCTCCCGTAATAGACTCGAGTTCGGTATAAGTACTCGAGTCTATTTTGTGCTCGAATTATTTCGATTATGGACTCGAATCGAGCTCGAGTCTGGTAAGTAGCTATAAAAGGGTGGTGTGAAATGTATGTTAGGCTGGTAGCACATCAGGATTAAGGCCGTTGAAATACAATCCGACGTCACATTCCAGTAACACTTGAGTATCCTTCTAATTATCATACTAATGTTACTTATAACTTAAGAACGGCTGAACGGATTTGGATGAAATTTGGAACACAGATAGTTTATAACCAAAATTAGGATATAGGATACTTTTCATCTCAAAAAATGCAGCAGTTTCCGACGGATAACTTTTATTAAATGTAATAAATAAAATGTAATTCTTAATCAAAATATTCTTATTCATCCGAAAATAACAGTATTGTTGATCAAGACCCACGGCAAAAAGAAAGTCTGCAAAATACAAAGCGGCAACAAATCGCTAAGGAATTTACCAAAATTATAACTGAATTTGATGGCGAATATTTAGAAAGGGTGTGGGTGCAACTGAAGTCTACTGCGTCGTTATACAAAACCATCGTGGAGTTTAGAAAATCATGATTGCTTATTTTAAGTTCATAACAAATATTGTAATTTGTAGTGTACCTATCATTAATATCAAATAAACTTTTGAATGATTGTAATTATTTGTATAACTAAACTAAATAACTTGTTGTACTGGAGAGTTTGTTGAGTAGAAGTTGTTTTGAGTTTGGTACTCGAACTCGAGTTGGTTCTGCGACTCAAGTTCTTATTCGACTTGAGTCCGTGCTCTGGCGATTCGTGCTCGACTCAACTCAGACTTATGAATGTCTAAGCCTAGCAAGCATGCAAAATTAGTCGAGTTTGCAAATGTAGACTCCCGGACTCAGAGTTTTTTATAACACTACTTACAGCATACCCTAGGCTCCGGAGCGTAAGCTGACGACAGAACTAGAAATACACACTAGCATAATGAAGTATTATATTGTACAATTCAGCCCCTGAATGGTGGAACATGGGTGTTATTTGTATGGTTAATCGGGTTGCTGACTACGAAATTAAAAGTGATATAATATCAATCCCTATTGGGATCCGATGGGGCCTTAATCTTCTAAATACATAGGAAAATCCTGAGAGACCTGCCATAAATAGTCTAAGTGATTCAAATCTCATTGGAAATACCTTTTCATCAGGCAACAGCTAGTCTATTATAAGCGCGAAAGTCTGTCTGTCTATCTGTAACGCTTTCACGGCCAAACCGCTGAACGGGGTGTTTGGTGTTTGGTATAAATATAGTTGAAGACCCGAGTAAAACATAAGCTACTTTTGGACGCAGGCAGAACTGCCGGAAACAGCTAGTATTAAATATTTGGGGCACTACAGTGAAAGATGTGGTGCTAGAATTGCAAAAATAACAAGTAAAAGTTTCAGATTACTTTTGTGATAACCATTAATTGAAACTAAATACCTATTAATACTTTAATATTGCGTTAGGTAAATTGAAGCATAATAACAACGACTATTAAGTTTTTCGAGATATTGGTTTCGCCACGGTTAACGAAGGACTTAAGAGTCGAGACGTTTTGAGAAGTAAGTTTGTAATAATTCATTACAAATTACTTGATTCTGCGAATGCTAATTCAGGAGCTTGTTTTGCTGAAATTGCAGACTGGGGAATCTTCAACGACAACAACCACACAATATACATTATACCTTTTATATCTAAGATCATAATTGTGTCTATTGCAAATAAAGTTTCATTCATTCATTCATTTAACATCATCAGCTAAATCCGCCTCGTAAGTGTACTCCACAGCATATTACCAAACCGGCACACCTTTTACATACTTTACACTATTAGTATCATAAAACTTGTATATTTTTCTCAATGTATAGATGTAATATCTTATTAAAGTGGTAAAGATAAATAATAATATTTCCACTATCATGTTGACTGGTGTCTCTCAATAATCGTAATTTACTGAGTTAAATTATGACGGAGTAGATTCGTCAATTGGTCGCCTAAATTTGTCGCTAAATATATTAGTCATGACATTGAATACATCATTATTTAATTTACATATTAATAACAAGTCATACAAGTAGATATCGAAATTGTGGTATTCGGTTTAAGAGTAACACATTTTTTGACGTGACAACGTCTAATAACTCTATACTACGGACTGCATGCACGAAAAAGATGACGTCATTGTCCCGTTACGCTCATTGTTGCGTTCCGCAAGCGAGAGCGCGGCACGAACGAGAGAGAGGTATGATCATGTGTATTATACTACTATAATGTTTGACGTTGACACGTCAAACTACCGTCCGTAAACCGACTTTACAGACAACCAATTTTTTTTTCTCATCATGAATGTTGTAAATGTTGACTAAGGGACAATAAATTATATTTTTACCTACGGTGGCTTTATATACAAGCACGTACAATACAAAATAAAATATAATTTATGAAAATTCAGTCATTTAAAAATACTATGTAGCCATTAATAACTAGCTGACCCAAAAGAGTTTGTCCTGTTAACTTTTCATTCGTAAGAAACTACTTCTGACAATAATAAACACAACAAAAAAATAATAAGCGAAATCTTTCCATCTGTTCACGTCTGATGCGATGATCAAGGAAAATAGGTATTAATTAATATACTCGTACTTAGATAGGTATACTAAGTATGCTTATTGATTACTTCCGATGCTTTACTTTTTAAATGACCCTAATATACGCTAATAGTTTCTTATTTCTTTGTAAAAGAGGCGGTTACAGGCGACCGGTATTATACAGGATGCATTCCAATTCATTTTCTATCTAAACATTAAATGCATGTTTAGACGAAAATTTTAAAGAAAACGTTCTTTAATATAAAAATGACAATGTTTAGTTGACGTTTTATTAGTCTTAAATTACCATAAATCATGGGTACAGTCGATCGGTAAAAGGATGCCATTGAATTTGAATCCGCCTGTATATAATACTGAATATTTTTTTTATCATTTCGTACATGATCAATCATTTCGTACATAACATCTTGTATGATAAGTAATGGTCTGGCTGTATTAATCACTAATACGTAAAATCTTGTATCATGCTTTTCTTGTATCATGTCTGGTTTCCCAGAAAATAGGATAACGGTGGTCACATGACATTTTCACTGTAATAACTACTAGGTAATTATTGTCAGTCATACCATATGCCATTTTTTATGCAAAAATGTAGAACATGCATAAGGAAGCTCTCCTGAGATTCAAAGGCTTAATACCGCTTGTAATCACGGGATCTTCGGTAATTCTGACAGCGCTCTGTATTGAGTCAAACGGCTTAAGGTGACATTCAGGAGCTCCTGCCCACAGGTGACAACAATATTCCATATGTGGCCGCACTTGCGCCTTATAGGTATATAGGAGCAGTCGGCGTGAAAAATCGCTTTGCCCTGTTGAGAACTCCGAGCTTTTTGGATGCCATTTTTGCCTTGCTCTCTAAATGACTACAATACTGGACATCGCTGGAGAGGTCGATGCCAAGAATTCCAATCTAGTCTGATATGGAAAGAGGAGAGCCGAGGAATTGAGGACCATCAACGAAGGGAGCTTTTTTGGCGGTGAATGCGCACACACAAGTGTGATGTTCTTAAATATTAGATGGGTTGAAGTTGACTAGGTTCTTACGTCCCCAGTCACAACGTCACACACGTCAACAGTCTCCAAAACGATCTCGGTTTCGGACGCAAGTTTTACGCGACTCTCTTCCACGACGGATCGAGGAATATTTGCACGGCCCGTGTAATGAGTACTCCCAGTACTGTCATCTGCATATCAATGAATGCTATTATCAATAGAAAGCATGTCATTGATATGTAGGAAAAACAGCGTAGGGGATAAAACTGAGCCTTGCAGGACGCCAGCTTTAATGTCCATACTATCAGCAGCTACCGTCAACTACTGCTCTGATGCACCTGCCGATCAAAAAGCTGGCGACCCATTTGCACAATCCCTCAGGCAAGCCGTACGATGGCAACTTCGATAGAAGACCCCGATGCCAGAACCGATCGAACGCCTTCGCCATATATAAGCTGAATGCTAAAGCCTCGCCTTGACTCTCGATGGCAGAAGCCCACTGGCGAGTCAAAAACAAGAGGATATCCCTCATGGAGCGACCATGGCGAAAACCATATTATCGGTCACAGATTAGGTTCTCGTTCTCCAAATATCGCAACAACTGCGTATTGACTACACGCTTCATGACCTTCGAGAGAAGGGAGGTGATGGCGATTGGCCTATAATTCGACGAGTCTGATCTATCGGCATTTTTGGGCACTGGGTGTACGAGTGCTGTCTTCCACGAAGTTGGGAGTTACCCGGTTTTGTAAGAGAGTGTGAATAAACGCGTTAAGACCGAACACAACTCTCGAGTAAATTTTTTCAATACCACCGCTAGGATGCCATCTGGCCCACTCGACTTGTGAACGTTCAGACCTAGTAGCTCCCGCCGGACCTCGCGATGCGAAATGGAAATCTCCCGCATGGAGGAGCCACACCGTGGGATAGAAGTAGGTATGGCAGCTCCATCGTACGTGTCGAATTTGATGCAAAAATTGAGCCCAGAAGGTCAGCTTTTGCTTTTGCGCTGTGAGCCAGATTACCATCGGGCTTTTGCAGCGGTGGCAAAGACAACTGGCAAAAGTTTAGCGTCTTGCGTAAACCGGCAACATACCTTGAGAACAAGTGTCTGGTCACGCCTCCACCGGCGCCTGGTAGAAGGAGAGCGCCCTAAGAGAGCTGGCTTAACGTCGTAAAGCAGGATATGCGTGTTAACGAACTATCTCTCAGGGATGCCGAAGACCGGCAAAGTGAAGACATAAAAATAGGAAAGCGGACCCTGGGCTCCGAGGCAAACAGCTAAGATGATGATGATATCTTCATTTTGTTAGTTTTAACGTCGTTTCTTTTGTAAATTGCAACTTAGGTCAGATAGGTACACCTGCAAGTAAACGTCTGCAACAAATGTCTAACATAAATGACAGACTATCAGCAACTTACAAAGGATATCACATGGTTTACATTCACAAGTTGCTGCCGAACAGACTGCCAGAAAGCAGCTAGCACGAGTTTACTTACAGGTTCATACCTATGCGGCCTTCTTGATCTTAAACCTACAATCACGCTCGTATGAATGTTCATATGAGGAATGCTCATACTTGTACATGTATGAACAAGGAGATAATAATCAAGATAACAATAAATAATAAATCAAATACCAACAACAATAAACAAACATTAACCCAACAAAACATAGCATACGCAATTCTCACTTGACAGATAAAACACATTTAGCGGACGCAAGTAGCTACTATCTAATTTCGTTCAGATAGCCGCAACGACAAATAGCCATCCCGGCTCTCGGTTATCGCACATCCCTAGTTATGGATTAAAGAAAAAAAGAAAATTATAATAGTTCAATTTTATGTGTAACAATCAGAGAAAACAAAAGAAATCAAATGAAGAAAACTATCACATCGATAGACCATCGTGCAATACAATAATAAATACCTCTACGTTTTGAAACAGCTGTTATAATTCTATCAACACATTATTTTTATGGTAACATATAATGGGTCGGCACACATGAATGATGTATTGTCGTCTTCGACTGTCTAACCAGCTAATTACGTGAGGAACAAGTGTTAATCCATGCCGCCTCCACCAGGTCCTGGTAGGAAGTGGTGCGCCAAAAACGTCACGGGGAACGAGAAAAGCGGATGAGAAAGAGTAGAAAGGCGGACCCTGGGCTATAAGGCGAAAAAGCTAAGGATGCAACCGGGAAGGCGCTAACGCAAGAGAGAGAAGTCTTCGGATTTTTATGATTTATTGACTATCCACTTCTCTAATTGTAAGTATAAATGGTAAAATAATAATAACACCTTCCTTACAGCTATATTTAATAATATTTTATGTACCAAGTTGTATAGCTTTGAACTTATAAGATAAATTTATAAGTTCAAAATTTACACCCTCTGTATCTCCTTTATTCCTTGATCTAGTTCCCATACCCTCGTCTCCCAAGGGACGCACAACACTTATTCCTGGTTATCAAGTGTCCGGTTAACTATTTTAGGATTTTAATTTGTTTTATTTCTTTATAAGATTTTATTTATATTTAAACTAGCTGTTGCCCGCGGTTTCGCCAGCCTGATCAAAAGGGATGGGGGTCAATTTTGAAAAATTATTCCTCAGTGCACTGATTGCAAAAGTAACCCACTTGCTAAAATTCAATGAAAGACCTTTTTTTTATATATTTAAATGTCCAGCGTTTGACCACGATCCCACCTGATAGGTATATATAGTTAAGTCAGAGTTTGCCCCCCTTTTAGAACTGGAATTTAAAAAAAAAACCGGTATATATTCATTCATCAAAAGAAATAATTTTGTGAAGTTTCTAATAAAACGGTCTAACTAATCTCTCTCCGGCTTACCTACCTTGGACCCTATTACCCCACTGAGTGGCGACTCACCGCCTGCCACGAATAGTCAGTAATCATGATTATGGCCCGATTTTTATTGTAATAGCCCAGTTTAAATACATCCAAACTTCATAACCATAACCCATTTTATACTTTTCATTCATTAGCAATAATCCCTGCTCTTACAGACCTATTCATGGAAGTATCATCTATTGATATAGCCGAGGACGGGTTCGGACAGGAGCACCACATGACATCAACTTCTCCAAAGGGCCTCTACGCGTTGGATCCATATTCCTGCGCAGGCCTCTCAAAGGACCGGGGCAACCCGTTAATCCCAAGCGGAGATACATATAATAATAACAAACTCTTTATGCACCAATAACTACAACACAGATTACAAAAAAAAAAAATGTTTGTGTACAAGGCGGTACTTTATTATCACAAAAGTAATTTCTTCCAGGCAACCTAATAAGTAAAAGGAGTAGGGTATTATTGGGGCTTTCAAAACAGGTAGTTTTCATCACACCTCGCTCATTTCATTCGCTTGGTTTGATGAAAACTACCTGTTTTGAAAACCCCAATAATACCCTTGATTTTTTGGTTAGGAATTCCCTCGCGTCACTACATGAGGATGACTCGTACCCTTTTAAGGCACCCAGACGAACCATACAACTTAATATTTTTTTAAGCTTTAAAATTGTTTAAATATTCCAACATTGAAGATATATAAGTCATTTCGCTAAAACACGGGACACGTTGCGGTCAAGTTAAGTTAACTGTTTAGTTATGAAATTTATAAAACAAAAAGAATCGTTAAAATTACCATGTATTTGTCCTAATGCATTAATAACCGAAGCAAAGCGACATGGTAACTTATTACCCAATACCATTCGTTGCATTGTCTGCGGGCCATCGAATTGCGGAAAGACCAATTTAGTGATAAGCCTCTTGCTGCACGAAAACGGTTTACGTTTTCGTAATCTATACGTGTATTCAAAATCTTTATATCAACCGAAATACATATTTCTAGAAAAAGTATTAACAATGGTACCAGGAGTATCATATTACAAATTTAATCATAATAGTGAGGTTTTGAGCCCCCAAGAGGCTGCTTCGGACTCTATAATAGTATTCGACGATGTCGCTTGTGAAAACCAAAACAACATCAGAGACTATTTTGCTATGGGACGTCATAAAAATATTGATTGTTTTTATCTTAATCAAACTTATACAAAAATACCAAAACAGCTAGTCAGAGACAATTCAAACCTCATTGTTCTATTTAAACAAGATGATATAAACTTGAAACACGTCTATGATGAGCACGTGGGTTCTGATATGTCATGGCAACAATTTCGTGAAATGTGTTCGACTGTTTGGAATGAACATTATGGTTATGTAGTAATAAATAAAGATTGTGAAAGAAATAAAGGCTGTTACAGGAAGAAATTTGATACCTTCATATTATTGTGATAACATTCATAAGATTGTGTCTTGTATAGGATTTACCACTTTCATTTATGTTTTCTAACAAGAAAGAGCCATCTAAAATGGAGAGAAATATAAAAAAACAAATTGTGAAATCAGCTACAGCTGTCAAAAGAAAAGTTAATATGATAAAAGATACAAAAAATACTAACAATGTGGCATTAGCAACTATATTTAAACCTATCGTTGATCCACTGAACCAGTTAGCCAGTAAAAATAATAAAAAATCTGAGAAAAAAGAATTTGAAGAAAATGAAAAACATTTATATAAGAGAAATAAATATAGTGAGAGTGAAGCCTCGTGCACTTCTAAAGAAGAAGAAGAAGAAGATTTTGAAAAACAGTTTAGCGATCAAGACGCCGATGAAGCTAGTTTAGATGTTTTTGACAATAAAACTAACAGAACTCTTACTGTTTCACCGTCTACCGAGCATAACATTAGTGATGGGTCTTTTAAATCACTTCAATCATCCCCAAGTTTGCAAGATCATACTCTATCGTGGTCTACAACTTCTGAAGTATTGAAAGATATTCCATTCGGGATCAAACATGATCGCGGAAAACTCATGCTCGGTAACTCGCGCGTTATTGACCATGACTGCATTTGGAAAATCGGAAAACTTACTGTGAAAAAAACTCCAGGTTTAAAAGAATTATTATTTAAGAAAGTGCCAAACATGGTTGTGATAACCGAGGAAGATTTACAACATTACAAATTATTACTTAATGAAACCAATGCCCATAGACGTAATTTTGATCCAAAGAAGCCTATTAATAGCAACAAGGGCTTCAAATATATGAATATAATTAAACCTTTATTCAAATTTTCCAGAAGTCTAACCACTAGTTCTGAGAGTCTTTCAATGGGTAACGGTATTAAACTTTTAAAGAAAGTTTATAAAAATACTGATTTAATTTATTGGGATGATCCCAATGAGTTGGTAGAACGATTGCAATTATTATTGGCATCACGAGATGCGGGTAACACTGGTTTAGATAATGAAATTGTAGCAATTATAAAGGAATTAGTAGAAGCTGGTATTATTAACAAAAAATATATAAAGAACATGCACTAAAGGAATCCAACAGTCTTGTTACAGCTAACAATCTTTATGCACAGAAATGAACGTGGATAAATTTGGACATCACGTTCATAAGCGTTTACGAATTTGTGACTATATAGATATTTTAAATGAAACCTTAACCAAGACAGATGAAGGGAAGTATGATCTAAAATCATCGCGATTAAAAGGATTATTACATCCTGAAGACGATGACGAAGCAGTGAACAAAGCATATCTCGATAAAGAAATTATTTTTTTAAAAGAAGAAATTAAAAAATCATCGCGTTTAACAGGATTATTACATCCAAAGAAAGATGACGATGCAGTAAGCAAAGCTCATCTTGACAAAGAAATTTTGGAGTTAAAAGAAGAAATAAAAAATTCGTTGCAGTTAAAAGGATTACTAAATCCAAAGGAAGATGACGACGCAGTTAACAAAACCGAAAAATTAAAGAAAGATATAAAACAAATTAATAGTGATTTGAAAAATTGCATTTATAATTTACAATTGCTTTCAACTAATTTGAATTACCAATACTATACAAAACAGGAAGTAGATCGTATAATTTCTGCTAAGACTGGCAAAAATGAGTAAACAAGATATAGTTGACGAGCTACATAGATCGGTAAGGAGAAATTTTCTACGTCGTTGTACAATTATAAAAGGCATAGATGATTTGTGGCAAGCTGATCTCATAGATCTACAAAAATATGCACATCTGAATAGAGGATACAAATATGTTCTAGTTATTATTGATGCGTTTTCGAAATACGTTTGGATTGCTCCTTTGAAAACAAAATCAAAGGAATGTGTTACAAAAGCTATGCAAAAAATACTTACTGATGTATGTCGTAAACCTGATAATTTGCAAACAGATTTTGGTAAAGAGTTTTACAATGAATCATTTCAGAAACTTATGAAATATTATAAAATAAATCATTATTCTACATACTCTGTAAAAAAAGCTTCCATTGTGGAACGAGTAATCAAAACTTTAAAATGTCATCTTTACAAACTTTTTAGTCTGGTCGGTGAATACGTATGGCTAGGAAATAACTTTGATTCTGTTGTTCGACAATATAATAGAACTCTTCATAAAACCACAAAGTTTAAACCAATAGATATAAATCAGTACAATCAAGAAGTTGTAAAAGCTAATATAATCAAAACGCAGCAGAGACAGAAAGAATTTAGAAGATCAATATTTAATATTGGTGATAAAGTTCGTATTAGCAAATATAAGGGGGATTTTTATAAAGGATATACACCTAACTGGTCAACAGAAATATTTACTGTAATTAAGGTTAATAACACAAACCCACTTACTTATCAAATAGAAGATCAACATAAGCAACGAATATTGGGGTCTTTTTACGGATATGAATTACAAAAAACAAAAAACCCTGACTTTTATCTCATTGAAAAAGTTATAAAAAGAAAAGGAACAAAATTTTTTGTGAAATGGCTAGGACTTGGCGAAAATGAAAACAGTTGGATTGAAAAGAGTGCACTGTTGCAGTAATATGTGAATGTATAAAAGCAAATATTTTATACAATAAAATTAGTATGTCCCTATCAATGAAGAAAGGAAGTGGTATAATTAACAATTTCATCGACAAATTACCTTTTGAAATACATCTACCTGGATATCAATTTTGTGGTCCTGGAACAAAATTACAGAAAAGGTTATTGAGAGGCGATCGAGGTATTAACAAACTGGACGAAGCGTGTATGCGTCACGATATTGCTTACACCAACAGTGATTTGAACGTTCGAAAAAAAGCAGATTTAGAACTTTTAAATATGGCTAATCAACGGTTAAAGTCAAAAAATACTGGAAAAAAAGAGAAGGTTGCCTCTTGGATTGTGAAAAATGCTATGAAGGCAAAAATACGTGCGGGTGCTGGAGCACCTTCATTTATGAAAATTGTAAAAAAAATACAATCTCAATTAAAAAAACTTAAATCAAAAGACAGTCACGCTGCCATCAAATACGCATATGCCGCAGCAAAAAAAATATTTACAAATAAAAAGGGAGTACGGTTACCGCGCTCTATTCCTATTCCAAAATGTGGAGGTATTTTGCCCTTGATTCCAATCTTTGCTGGACTATCGGCTCTTGGTTCACTAGCTGGAGGTGCAGCAGGAATAGCAAAAGCTGTAAATGATTACAAAGTTGCTAAAAAGAGTCTTGAAGAGTCAGAACGACATAATAAAATGATGGAATCGGTTGCTCTTGGTAAAGGATTGTACATCAGGTCTACTAAAAAAGGAGCAGGCTTATATCTAAAAAGTTCAAAAAACTAATGAAACGGTTACCCAAGCGAGCATTAACTAACATAGACATATTAAAGCACGCGAATGATATCCCCTATTTTCGAGGTGTTTTTATGAGAGACACTTTGCCTCCAAAACCTAAAAATATAGAATGTGCAATACTGAACCTGGATAGTGATTCCAACAATGGAACTCATTGGGTAGCCTTTGTGAAACTTGATAAATATGTCGAGTACTTTGACAGTTTTGGAAATTTGAAACCACCACTGGAATTAGTAAAATACTTAAATAATATATCTATTAATTATAATTACGAACAATTTCAAAGCTTTGATTCTACAAATTGTGGTCATCTGTGTTTACAATTTTTAACCAATTTTTGGAACAATGTATTTAAATAGATTTTAAAATAAAAAAATGTTAGTACAAAAATGTCTTTCACTGTGTCGATAACGGGTGCGGGAGCCTCCTTGACAACAAATTATTCACCAACTTTGGAATTATGCGGAGAATATGAATGTGGACTTTTATATTTTTCTACATTTAATTCAATACCTAATATTGATGAGAGAAACAATAAATTCTATTATGGTAATGATGTAACCGAGATTCCGGAAGGATCATATGAACTTCAAGACATTCAAGATTTTATAAGAAGTAATATAAAAAATACTTTATTTAAATTGAGATGTAATAATAACACATTGAAAGCACAAATGTTCTGCTCCAAAGATGTTCATTTCGAGAAAAGTGATTCAATTGGCAGAATTTTAGGTTTCGGGATGGAAACCGTTAAAGCTAATATAAGTCATGAGTCTCGTTATCCTGTCAGTATTTTACCAACAACCATCGTGCGCATCGAATGTGATGTAGTGAGTGGATCATTTGTAAACGGAAAAGCTAGCCACATTATTTATGAATTTGCACCCAATGTACCACCTGGTTATAGAATAATTGAAATACCTAAGAACTTAATATATTTCCCGGTTAATCAAAATTCGATTTGTGCTTTGAACATAAGATTGTTGGACGCAGAAAATAAGGAAATTAATTTACGTGGAGAGGAAGTACAACTGTATTTAAACTTTAGAAAAAAATGATAAATTTTAATAAAAACTACGCTACGACCGGTGTTCAAGTCAGTAACAAGAAAACATCTTGCAAGAAAACACCTCGAAAAAAGAAATCTTTTAAACAATTAAAGAAGCTCACACGTAGCAATCAAGACTTTTTAAAATTAATAGGTTTATTAAAATGAACTTTTTAAATATATCGCAACCAACTGCTTACGATAACAGCGTCGAAAGTTTCGAATATCATTCTTACAAACCATATGTAACAAGTTTTAACAAGAATGATGAAATCCGAATACCCATCAACCAGCAAGACTTGTACGTATTACCCTCTCTCAGCAGTTTGTATATCGAAGGAAAAGCAATTTTATACGATAGCACAACCAAAGCAAAGATATCAAATGTACACTTTGTGAACAATCCTGCTTTATTTCTATTTCAAGATATTCGATACGAGCTAAATGGAATTGAAATTGATAAAATCAAAAATGCAGGTATTACCACCACGATTAAATCATATCTGTCATTAAATGACAATGAATCTAAATGCGCAAAAGTTTGGGGGTGGTCTCCCGGTGGTACAACAATAGTCAACGATGGTGTATTCTCTGCTTCCATACCGCTAAACAAAATATTAGGTTTTGCAGAAGACTATGAGAAAATCATTATAAATTGCAAACATGAGCTAGTGTTGTTAAGAAATAACACCAACCTCAATGCTTTGAAATTAAATAGAGGAGAAATTGTTGAAGATATTGTTATCAATAAAATTGTTTGGCGAGTTCCACATGTTAAAGTATCAGATCGTGAAAGAATAAATTTGTTAAAACATTTAGAAAAAGATCATGCTATAACACTCACTTTTCGGAATTGGGATTTGTATGAATATCCACTGTTACCCAAAACACGCAAACATACTTGGGCAATCAAAACTTCATCTCAAATTGAGAAACCTCGATTTGTTGTGATTGCATTACAAACAAATCGTAAACGTCAAGCGGATATATCAATGGCAGAGTTCGATCATTGTAATGTTCGCGACGTAAGAGTGTTTTTAAATTCATCGTATTACCCATATGAAGGATTGAACGTAAGTTTCTCTGAAAATAAGTTTACCTTATTATATGAACAATATGCGAGATTTCAACAGTCGTATTATGGTCGCCGACCTGAACCGTTGATGAGTTTGAAAGAGTTCAAAGATATCGCTCCATTATTTGTAATTGATTGTTCTCGTCAACAAGAAACTTTAAAGGGTTCTATTGATGTAAGAGTTGAAATCGAAACAGACGAAGAAATACCTGATCAGACCGCAGCTTATTGTTTAATTTTAAACGATTGTATATTTGAGTATAAGCCTTTAAGTGGCATTATTAAAAAGATATCATGAACCCTAACACAATTATCGTTGATTTGCAAGGTTTCAAAAATGCTCGTAATGAATTCATAGTTAAAGAATTCGTTATAGCTACTCAAAAACATACTCAAATATTCTTAGTTAAACCACCATTTTCATATTCAAAACTAACACATGAAGAAAAAAAACGTGTTTCGTGGATTGAAAGAAACCTAGGATATCGATGGAGTGAAGGGAACATAAATTATCGAGAATTTTTGCGCATTATAAAATCTTACCTTAATGGTCGTAAAATTATTATTAAAGGTCAAGAGAAGATCAAATGGGTGAAAATGTTAAGTGATCAAGAAAATATAATAGATATAACAGATAGTGGTATTCCTAATTTAAAATCTCTTCATGAAAAATTTTGTGATGATCAGCTTTTATTTAATTGTTTTATTCATAAAAATTATTGTGCATTAAAAAATGTTTTATGTATAAAGAAATGGTTGAAAGAAAATAAAATAATTTTGTAACGATAAGTTCTTTTATTCAAAATAAAAAAGTATTCAAACTTATGAATATACATTCATATCTTAATCAAATTTTAAATATATCAACATATTAAAATAATTTTTAAGTATTAGATTACAAAACAATAATTTATAATATCGTAAGCTCAAATAAATTTAACACATTACCATAATTTTTTATTTATTATTTTAAATATACATTATCTTACATTTAATAGTCATTATCAGACAGCTTTTTACTAATTTTATTAATTACATTTACTGTAAGGTCCATAATTTCATCGAAAGTATCACTTAACACATATTGCGCACTGAGCATAACTTTGTCACCACCATCACTGCACTGCGATGAAGTAGCATCGTTTTCCAAATCCAACACCTGAACTTTTATCATCCTTATACCTTTTCTAGCTTTGCTGATTACGAAAGAGGAAGACGATATTCCACTTCTCTTTTTTTGCAGCTTCTTTCTTTTCCTCTATTTTCTTTAGTTCTGCAACCCGATTTCTCAATACTTGTGTGTTTAAGTCTAGGTACTCTGGGGTAACTTCGTTGGGATCTTGACCGTAATGTTGAGGGCACAGTATGCAAGTCTCTTGAGAGTGAAGTGAGTGAAGCGATTGAATTGAGTCCGACATGATCTGTAAAGAAAAAACAATGATGAGACATGAATACATTATTAATTAGACAATTATTACCAAAAAAAAAAAATAATAATAATATATATGTACTTACATTCAGTTACAAACTTGAAGCGTTGGTAGTAAAAAGAAGCAGTTGGTGATAATGTATCACAGATTTGCTGTCCAATATACAAACTGAAATACCATTATAAACAATGCGAGTCTTTTATATGAAAAATATGATTATACAGCAAAACATGGCGTTCCAACCCAAATGAACAGGAACAGACATGATCGGTGTCCATACATAATTTTGTTACAAGCTGAGGTATATCAAAACACTAGGTATCATATTTCTGCGGTTTAATTATATTTTTATTATGAATGCTATTTTGTGCATGACGTCTGACGACCTCGGTGGCATTAAGGTTACCACGCTCGCCTGCCAATTACGAGGTTCTGGGTTCGATTCCCAGCCTAAGCAAAATAAAAAATAGTATTTTTCAAATTGCTTTGGGTCTTGGTCATCTAGTTTTAAGTATCATGTACATCACAAACTTTCATCACAAATTATTTTACCAACTCCTATAATTCTTATAAACGTTATTTTACCTTATAGGTACTAATTTAATCGTTATAATTTCAATTCTAATTATTTTAATTGTTAAATGGATCTTTGATCTGATGAATAAAGTCATATTATTAATTCTTATTTTTGACCTTCTCTATCACACAAGATTTTGATAGCAATCACAAATGTAATACATTATTATATCAACCTACTGGAGGATTAGTAGAATGGATTTAGAAATAAATAAACAAGGTTTTTTTTAATTCAATACCAATTTTATTAAAATAAAGAATATGTTAATTTACACCTAATTTACACATTACATTATTATCTACATACAATATATATGTATATATACTTAACTTATATTACTTAACTTATATTAATTTCTGTCACAAAACAACAAATAAGATTAGAATGAACAGAAGAACACCTTATTTAAAAATACATATCTATTATTATTTTGCGTTAATAAACTACACCTTTAAGAAATTATTTATATTATTTAAAAAAAACTTGATTTGCGCCCCCAAGATAATGTTGATATTTTGTCTTTGAGTATAATACGTTTATCATCATTGGAAGATAACGCGATCTTGTCAACAGCCTGAGTAAATATCTCGTGTTTCATAGATTTGAAAATTATATTTCTTTTTCGTACTACAGAATTACGTAATAAAACCTCATTGTATTCTTTAAAATTAAGCCTTTTAACCATAGCTTTTTGAACACCTTTTGCTTTTTTCACTTCATTATCTTCTGTTTTGATGCAATACAGCTTCGATCGTAGCCCTACAAAATTAAGTATTGCTTGACCCTGATTTTCATCTTTAAAGAGACCAGGGATTTTTTTGTTTCTGGGAACAATGCCGTACTTATTATTAGGTGCATAATTACTAGTGTCAAAATAAGATGAAAAATTGGATTTTATGTCTTCGTAAATATCTTCTGTTTCAATTGAGTACAAAAAACTATCAGTGTCAGTATAACATAATTTTATGCGAGCCCCATAAACAGGTTTCATCACTGAATAATGAAAATCGTACATATGATTTTTAGCTATTTCTAACACTGTAAATCCTATATATATTGGTTTATCTAAAACTACCGAGTCGGGATACATTTGAATAGCTACAAAGTTTTCTGAAAATACAGTTGAACTATGAAAATTAAGACTTGAGATTAATTGTTCAGCCCCATAGTATTTTTTAGTTTTGTTATCATTATCATGCCATCGATTAACTAAATGAACTTTTAATCTATTTTCCGTATTTTCTAAAGTTTTCCCAAATATACTGTTATTTAATAGTTTAAAAAAATCCTGTTCAAACACTGATTTAGCATTTTTACGTAACTCGGTATTTAAATCTATATATTGCTTTAAAAATGGACTCTGTTTAAATTTGATTACTCTATGAATTTTTTTTAATATTAGCCCGTGTTTTAAACATGTTTTTAAATGAACGTAATGAATAACATATTTAAATTTGTCATATAAGTTAGGGATCAATTTAGGTATCTTAGAACCCGGTGGTGCAAACTTTTGCGGGCAAAATGGGAGATCATTGTGTAAATCATGTAACCCTTCTGGGTATTCTAAATCCACTTCTAAAATAAAACCATAGACTGAGTTATTTGGTACATTAAGAATATTTAGTTCATTTATTTCCGATTGACTCATGAACTCGAAATTAGAATACGGTAAACTAGAACACATTGCATAGCCGTATAAATTATTACAATCAATGTATAACAAATAATTATTCGGGGTTGACGGATTATAATTTGGTACATATTTATTATTCGACTCGGAGTATCTATTTGAACACAGACAAACTCCACCACGAATCCCTTTTTGAATCATTCGTACCATTTCCAAATCTTCGATAAGTTGCAATTGTACCTTTGTTTTAAGTAACATCGCATCGAAGCTTAAACTAGGGGCTGTCAAATAAAATGCTGGATCTAATTTATAGTTGAATTTACAAGTTTTGCGGAACATTTCAAAAATATCAGCTAGTAAAAGGACGTCTGTCTTAAGGTATAAGTCAGTATATTCACCCATATTGTTTAAATGAAACGTCAACCAAATTTTTTGTGCATGTGCATATTCTGATTGAGAAATGATACTGTCAGTTAAAGCATTATAAAAGTTTTCTCGAGGTGGTAATTGTGTTTCTTGATAACAATTCCAATTGGTCATGTGTTCGTATGGATAAACACCTTTACAAGTCAAAAGATAGAGGTGTTCCTTTTGTATAAAAAAACGAGATAAGTGAACGAAATCATGTCTTTTCAAATTCTCTGCCAGTTTCTCTAAACTAGTACCCAAAAATTTAAATGAATCAACAAAACGGACTGGGATGTATTCTTGAAGACCAAATTGAAAGAATTTTGTAAATGATACATAATTTTCCTTAGTTTTTGCTATTACTTTTATCCGACCAGGAGTTTCCCCTAACTGTCGTATGAACAAATGACTATCATAACCTGATAAGTTGTGAAAAAAGACAGGAATGAATTTCGGTAAACGAAACTTCATATTACAATAAGAATGGACAGCAAATCTGTACCGACCTGTTAAGTGACAGTGGTCTTTAATTTTATCATCAAATAATAAACCACTGCAAAGAGAACAATATTTTGAATCATTAAAGTTATTCTGTTCATTCGGTGTTAAAGGTATCATTGGAAGTGGTTGTTTAAATATCTTATGAATCTTAGATACATCTTTATGAAGATACTCAACAAATTTTCCAACGCAATCCAGCCCTCTGTATGCTACATATTTATTTAGAGAACTATCATAGGAACATACGATGTAATATGCAAATGCTGCAGGTATATGTTTATGCAAAATTTTTGTGCAATTTGAATTGACTTCTAAATTATGTGAACTAGGCTCCAGTAACGATTCAAAATCTGCATAAATGACGAAAGGAACATCTTGCATTCGTTCATAATTCGTAAACTGGATAATACTACCAGGGTCAGGAAGAAATGTCCTGATACCACCACAACAATGATCATTTAGTTTATGTTCGGTGTGAAAAAAATTCAAGCAATCATCACAGAAAAATACTTTATCATGATGTTTGGTTAGTTGACTTTTAAGTAATCTACCTATATTTTTTATTAAACAGTAATGTTTAAATTCTTTATTTTCTAATAGTAACAAATTAATGTGGTATTTCTTTTTCTTTTCTGTTCTATATAAAGGCCCAACAATATTAGATTTATCCGAGAGACCATACACATTAACGCTTATACGACAATTGTTCTTTTCAAATATTTTAATATCTAAAAAGCCAACTGGGAATGTCATGTTTTCGGTATTTAGAACTCGCCTGAAGTGTGGGTAAGATGACACTCTCTGGGAATTATGTTTGGCAGGATACAATGCAGCTACTATACACCACAAGAAACAAAATGAGTCATTATTTTGTATATTAACACAAGCACGTTTAGATTTGATACGTTTTGGTAGCTCTATAAATTTTGACGCTCTGATAGGATTATACTTATTGATATTCACTTCCAAATATAAGTTCCTCAAAAAAGACCACCCAGAATCTTTTTGTTGGAATTCGTCAATTTTATTTAATATATTCTCAATTACTCCCAAATATACTTGTTCAAAATCAAAATGTTTATGACATGTTATATTTTCCGTGATAAAAGACTTTATTTCCGACGTGTCACAATTTGGAATAGTGAATTCAGAAAATAATTCAAAATTAATTTTAATAGAGTTGAAGGTTGCTAATCTAGCTAGAAGTAATTGGTGCACTCGTCCCTTTATTTTATGCAAAAAGTGGG
Source organism: Euzophera pinguis (assembly GCA_947363495.1). Taxonomy (NCBI): domain Eukaryota; kingdom Metazoa; phylum Arthropoda; class Insecta; order Lepidoptera; family Pyralidae; genus Euzophera; species Euzophera pinguis. The sequence goes on from OX376162.1 coordinate 1,864,360, forward strand.
CGGGTGATTGAAAACCTTCACTATCATTATTATCGTTCGCAGCTACGTCACGAACTCTATAAGATGCTATTCGACTTCTGAATGCACTACTAATTTTATCAATATCATTACTTATTTCAATTGAATTATTATTTTTATGTGTCATACTCCGTAAATGAGCGGAGAATGCGTTATTTTTTATAGATGTATCGCATACCGTACAATATATAGTTTTTTTAACCATGTTTGATAAATAGGAGTATTGAAAGAAACAATGATATAATAATATGCGACCTATGCTATGCTATGAGAAGGTACGAGGTCTTATGAAGGCTAGATAGAGAATTAAAGATTATAATAATAATAAAAAATCGTACTGAAACCTAGTCTACTAGATATTTACTAAATAGGACTATGGACTATAATTTAAAAGTAATGTTAGTTTATTAATGCAAAATAATTCCTCATTTGAAGGAAGAACAAAAAATATTGATGAAGAAACAGTGATAGATGATCTTAGTACAATAAAGTCAAAAATTTGATGACACTTTTCACTTTTATATTTCCATAATAGATTATACAGAAAGAAATAGAAAATAAAATAAAGTAACCTACATGTAAAACAAATTAAAGTTTTTATTATTATTTATTATATAAAAAAACTAAAACACTGCTGGGAAGAGAAAATTTATTTTTTGTCCGCAAAGAACGTTCCCTCGTAAGTAAACTTCTGTTTACAAAGTTTTAGGACCTTTTTTAACGGAGCTAGTTCTGGAGAGTCAGACTCTCCCTGATATTTTAATGATATTATTGCGCGTTCCCAGCGGTCTTTGGGATTAACTCCCTCAATATCCTTCACGTTATATATTTTTATTTCCGCAAAGACATCGCCTCTCAAATCTGCAGTGCGACGTAACACCCCATCTGCGACGCGTCTGGTAAGAGAAGACACCAATGCTGGAGGTCGCTTCACCGCGCCTTCTCCTTCGCTGTCACTCTCGAAGCCCCAACCAGCAGCAGCAGGTTTAGCAGGGCTGAACTTCTTTTGCCTTGCTCCTTTAGGCGTAGCCTTTTTTCGCTTTTGTGAGCTGTAAAAATAGAGAAAGAATTAGTAACGTTAAAGTGATCACATCGTTAACTCATTTATTTCTATAAAAAACATTTATTTTAAAATTAAAATTGTATTATTCAAATTCAAATTATTTATTTATTACATTTATTGTTAAATATGTATTATAAGGTATCGCGTTAAAGTTAACAGCTAAGTTATCGTGAATGATATTTGATAGGAAAACTAAAAAGTATATGAGAGAAAAGGCCACCAAGTGGTGCTATCAAATTGGTACATACCTAATGCCCGACGAGGTCCCTTCACATTCCGAATCAAGTTCCAGCGCCACTCTCTTAGCAGTTTTGCTTTTATATCCAGAGTACTCGGAGTCCGACCTGCAAAAAAAAAAAAAAAAATAGAACTAAATCATTATATATATAGGTGTAGGAGCAGACTCAGTAAAATTCTATTCCCAAAAAACAAAAAAAAATGTTCATTATACTGACAGAGACTACTACTTTGGTAATTAACAGACGCGCAAATAAAAACTCCCCATGAAACATAATATAAAAATTAAGATTAGATAAAATTAAATGAAGTTAAAGTTAACTGACACAAAAATATTTGAAGTGAAATAAACAGTTAAAAAATATAAAACTTACGAACATGATTGAATAACAGCGGATCTTCGTTTTTGGAGTCGATTGTGGCACACTGGCTGACAGTTGGCACACTGCTGGGGCGACGGCTGGCACGATTGACACCACGGCACAGAGACAGAGAGTCTGTGGTACAGAGACAGAAAGACTGGCGGCAGTTTCTGTCTTGGGCAGCAGAGTTCTCACAGACGGAGAATAGCCGATTGAAGAGTATCGTAAAGAGTACTACTTTCATACGTTTAAATAATTAGTTTTTGCTGACACATCACTGTTTTTCAGGTGTTGTTAACTATTGGAAAATGTTAAAATATTCCTACGTCACTATGGACGATTTCAAAACATTGCATCGTTTTAAATAGAAAAAGTTGTCGACTCCTGCATTTATTGACACATAGACATAATCGAATAATAATTGCGTAAATAAAATATAATTCAAAATAAAATTTCTAATTTCGAGAAATCTTTTGAAATACGATACTCAAAGTATGCCGCATGCATGCAGGCATATATTATTATTGTAACATTTACTTATTTTACTACCCATTATCATGGAGGGTTATGTTTTTATTGAAAGGCTCGTCACACACAGAACGATAGAATCACGTGGCAATCTGCTTAGCGATGTAATGATTCGACACACCGCCATCGTTCTTATCAACACATTTGTATACTAGCTGTTTCCCGCAGCTCCGCCTGCGTTAAAAAGTAGCCTATGTTTTACCCTGGGTCTTTAACTATATTAATACCAAATTTCATCAAAATCCGTTCAGCGGTTTGACCGTGAAAGCGTAACAGACAGACAGTTAGACTTTCGCATTTATAATATTATTAGTATGGATTATATGTATAAATTAGTATGGATTCTCACAGTAATAATAATTCACTAATTGAAGTGCATATAATATAATTTTTGTTGGATTATTACACTTTGTAAGTTACTGATGTTCCTACATATTAAATATATATATATATATTGAATATATTATAAACTTTCGACATAATTCTGTTATAAAGTGTTGTATGTATGTATGTATATATGTATATGGTTATTTTCCCACTTAATAAAAGAAGCCATAGTGTGTGAATAGCCATAAATCACGAATATTGAGCTCTGGGGAAGTACAGTCGTAGATTGTACCTAGTATACATTGGGTCGGGTTTATCTGCCATGCCGCCGGCTGTACAGGACACAGGCGTGGGACTATACAATAATCATACTCAGCAAAATGCAAGCACTAGTACTGGACTAGAGTTTATCGATAATTTTTAAGTTTAATATTATTTTATATATAAAATTCTCGTGTCACATAGTTAGTTACATTCTCCTCGGAAACGGCTTGACCAATTTTTATAAAATTTGACATGTATATTCGGTAGGTATGTTAGCTCTATTTTATATAGCAAAACAACGTTAGCTGGGTCAGCTAGAAACGGTGTAATAACTTCTTTATTTATAAATATGTACTTATATATTAAAAAGTACATAATTAATATGGTTTTGTTTTCAAACATTTTGTTCGACGTAATATACCTACAGTAGGACTTCTAAAAGTAATAGTAATATCACTATACTAACAAATAACCACAGTACTATATTTATTTCATTTCTATTTCATTTCAGTATAAATTGATTAGCGATCGTAGATTTCATTGAAGCAGTAAAAGTAAGTCCAAGTTTTTTTATCGATTGAATAAAATGCTATGAGCACAACACTATAACGCAATGTGCAACACCTACTCCTTCGTAACATTTTAGTAATGACCGTGATGTGACCGTGATGGAGTACCGTTGGTACGAAACGAAGTGTGTAAATTTAGAGAAAATCCTCTTGTGTTTTTGATACAGGAAATATAGTTTTCCCGGATACCAACAGTCGAATTTGGTAATGGTTTATCAGAAAGCGAGAAGTTCTCAATTTCGGTCACGGTGGGTACAGAATTGTCCAAGTTTTAATGGTTTGACACTGAGATTCATTTTCACTGGGTGCCACCAACCAAACGGTGAACGGTACGACCTAATCGAGGCCAGTTGAAGAAGATCAGTGTCTTCCATTGACCTGGCTTTTAAAGTACCAATGTCCTAAATGGTGACAAAGAGTTATCTAGTTTACTGGGTGCCACCAACCAAACGGTGAACGGTACGACCTAATCGAGGCCAGTAATGGGACAACTCGACGTCTCCCAAGGGCGTCCCGAAGATCATTTGAGACACTGATCGTTAATAAGATGCCAATCAACTTGATCATCGGTATGAGCAATCGGTCTGGGAAACGATGTTCCTTATCATTATTAAACACTAGTGTATAATAAATTTATACTAAAAGTTGTTTAGTTATGTTAGTTAAAATGTAACAATCTTGTGTAGTGTGAACAAACAGCAATCGTATCAGGTGAGTCAAATTATGCAGTCCGTTTTTCCAAGCGCCGTTGACTGATATTCCGTATTGTGTATTGGGGTAATACTAGGGAGTTTTAAAACGAAAACTCAAGGGTATTATTGGGGCTTTCAAAACAGGTAGTTTTCATCAAACCAAGCGAATGAAATGAGCGCGGTGTGATGAAAACTACCTGTTTTGAAAGCCCCAATAATACCCTACTAAAAGGAAATAAGTACAAAAATATAACAGGTAAGGTGCAGAGATACATACAACACACAGATTAGAGATCTAGAACATACAACAAATATTATGATAAACGTACACACTATATCAATAAAAAATATACGTACTTATATACACATTACACATACATACTTAGAATATAAATAAAGTAATGACGCAACATATACACAAACTGTCCGTTCATAATCATAATGTCAGGTAATGGGACTTGACTGTTCCTTGAAGCTGGTAAGAAGCTTTATATAAAGAAAGGTTAATAATTGGTCTCGAGCGCCGCGGAGACCAATTATTAATCTAAGATGGAGATTATGAGAGCTATGGAGGTCTCTGTTGTGATTGTGACCCTCACGAGGGAATATAAATTGGTCTTTAAGGTATTGAGGATATGCGGGATTGAATATAAATGATGATTCCGTCCTTCGGAAGGCACGTCAAGCCGTTGCTTCTGGCTGCCCTTTAGTGGTCGATAAAAGAACCACGTCAGAGGCCGAGAGGCGGTTCCGAATAACACTGACACCATGTGACCTACATGATAAGAATGAATTTAGGATGAACGATACCCCATTATCTTTCCAGTTACTATGTGTATGCGAAATTTCAGAAAGGTTGGTTCAGTAGTAAACTGGTAATACACAAATAAATTACTAACTCAATTTCCGAAGGCCTTGGATATTATGAGGATGTACCTACCAGTTATAGAACCTTGAAGATGAAATACACCAAACATGTGTACATTGTACAATTTGACACTATCCTCATTGTAAACTGAAAAGTAGATAATAATATTAAAATTTTAATCAATTTATAACAACGAAATAATTAAAGTACTAAAGTCAGATTTCAGTTAAATGACAGATTTCTGGGCTTGCCGCGTTTCGTGATCATCGCCAGTCGAGAACCTTTTTTCCCCATCGGTCATCGGTTCTCCGTGCCCCTGCCACTTCAAAGAACATTTGTTTTTTGAACTCAAAATTTTGAGCGGATCACCGCTAGTTATTTCTGAATTTGTTGCTTCATTTTCTTGATTTGCAATTATCATAAAACAAGCTATAAGTTTTACTGATACCGAAAACGTCGTCAATATGGTTGCATGAAAAGCTAGAGCATTGTAGTATTTTTCGTTAGGAAGCAATGCATCAAGTTTATTAAAATTATCAAACATCTTTCTCATACTTTCTTCCTTAAACGACATGTTGAATATCACTGATAGAAAATATTCAAATGAGTATGACACGTTATAAATAATTGTAGAAATCTCTTTATTGCTATTTGCACAAATATTAATTATAGTTATCGATACAGAAAATGTAAATGAGATAAATTTGTGTAAAATCTTCCAATATTTAAAAAGATGAAGGTATTTGTATATCCCGCATATGAACAACGTTACCGTTAATAATTTGATGTGTAGGTATAAAGAATGCATGATCATGTACTGACTATTGAAATATAATTGTATTTTTTAAATTTTGCGCTGTATCATCGGTAGCTGGTATTCTGTTTTTATTTTTATCATCTTATTTAATTTGATCTTTAGCAAAATAGATAAAATTATTATGATTGTGTTGAATATAACTAACGAAAATCAACCAAAGAGTTATAAAAACCGTAGTCACCAGTTTTTTATACAAAGTTGTTTTTGAATTTTCGAATATTTTTCCAGGTTTCTAAGTCTGCTTTACAAGTCTACGTATGACTACAAAGAACATAACTTGCTTCTTGAATAGATGGAAATATATCTAATATCCTATACTTATAAATTATGAGGACCTTGTCAAACAATGAAAAATTACATTTGTCGGGAAGTAATTATGAAGAAATTAGATTACATTAAATTGTGAAACTTTATGCAATACTTATAATACAAATAAATACCTACGTCATTATAAAATACAAGCTGTTTCCTGCTGCGGGAAACTCTTATGTATCAAAATAAAATTTGACTCGGGCGTATGCAAAGTAATATTGTAAGTACTATAAAGTTTGGTCCATTACAGCCCGAAGCAAATGACATTTCCCATACATTTGACATAAAAACGATTTATTTTTATAATTATATGTTTTTATGGAAAATGAAACCACAATACAAAATATTTTCACATACAAATATTTTTTCCCAGATGTATACGTATACACAGAGATAGGGAAAAAATCATTTTTAGATATCATTGCTTAAAACATTGTTTAATGGTTATAGTGATTTATTTTAAAATTTTAAGAAGGCCAGCACCTTTTTAAAGAGCTAAACAAACCTACAAAACATGTATAAAAACTTAGAATTGCTTCAGGTCAAAGTTTGACGCCAGTTATTTCGACTACAAACAAGCATTTGACCTAGTTGACCATGATGTGCTTTTGAGGAAGCTTGCGGGCGTTGGCTACACCCCACATTTGCTTTCCTTATTTGCCAACTATTTAAAAGACCGACAACAGTATGTGGAGTACCAGGGACTAAGATCTGAGTCATATTTATGAGATCAGGGGTGATTCAGGGCAGTAATCTTGGTCCTATGATGTTTCTCCTCCTCGTAAATGATTTGCCAAAGATGTTATCTAACGCCCATTGCCTTCTCTTTGCAGATGACCTGAAGCTATTTATATCGGTTGAAAGTGACGAGCATTGCGTGAAGCTCCAGGGGGACATAGATAAAGTGGTAACATGGAGTAATGAAAACAACCTACAATTCAACATCTCAAAATGCTCAACTATCTCTTTCTCGAGGTCATGTAGTCCTTTGCACTACCGTTAAAGCATATTTGGAGTCCCGATGGCCAGGGTGTCTGAGGTGGGGGATCTGGGTGTTACGGTAACGACCGATTTGAATTTTCTTAAACACATTGTTTCAGTCTGTAAAGAAACCTTCAGGAATTTAGGTTTTGTCATCCGGAATGTAAAAAAATTACTAACATAGCAGCCGTAAAATTATTATACAATGCCCTAGTCAGAAGTCAACTTGAGAGTAGCGCGATAGTATGGGCCCCACATGAACAAAAGTACTCCCTCATGTTAGAACGAATCCAAAACAAGTTCTTGAGATACTTGTACTCTAGCTTATACAAGGTTTATCAGTACTATCCCCTAATGTATCCGACTTTATTTGTAACTGGAATAGTAGGCTACTACGAAGTTAGGAGAGAGGCAGCACTGATGTGTTACGTGTTTAAAATATTACGTGGTAAGGAACATAACTCGGGCATCTTGGAACGAGTAGGTTTAGTTGTCCCGGACAGATATGTCGCCAGCCGCCGCCAGCCGCCGCCAGCCGCCGCTGCTGGCCGTGCCGCACGCTCGCACTAACCTCGTCAAGCTGGCCCCGCTTACACGCGCGCACCGCAATATCAACACCATGGCTAATGATTTAGACTTGTTTTCTTGCTCGTTGAATGAATTCACCAGGGTGGCTTATTATAAATTATGTTATTCATAATGATTATTTTTTATTATTATTTAATTAATATCATTGTGTGAATTTAAAATTTTATGAATTAATGAATTATTAATGTATTTATAATTTTGTTGTCTAATTTAAAATTGAATTGTATATAAATCTACCATTTTATGTAACTACACTATCGCATTAGGGTAACCTGTAAAGATAGAGTAAGTTTTGTTCAGTAAATAAATGAAATTTTGTTAGTAATAGATAGATAGGTAAAAAGGCGGATTATCGCTAATGCAATTGCTTCCAGCCAACCTAAGGGTAGAAATGAGCTGCGTTAAAAAACACTTGTGTGAGCGGTGCAGAAAGCTTAAATGTACATGCCTACATTAAGACGCATATAATATACTTACATAAATAAATAATAAGAATAAACTTACAAATAACATACATAAATAAATACTGTCAACAAGTGTAAGAAGTTAGTGACAGTGACAGCCTTATCACAATATAAGAGAGGATTATTCTACCTCGGAAAGGTAGTGAGACTTAACCTGATCTTTGAACGAAGTAATAGTTTGTGCCTTACGAATGTCTATCGGTAATGCATTCCAAAGTAGGATAGCCTGAACTGTGAAGGACTTTGAATAGAAACGAGAACAGTGGTCAGGAATCGCCAAACGAAGGGAATTAGCGCTACGCACATCGCCGTTATTGATCTCACTGAGAAATTTAAAAGATTTTTTTAGATACAGAGGTGTAAAAGGATTAAACAGAATTGAGTTTAGAAGGGAAAGGATGTGTAAATTACGACTAAGTCTGATGGGGAGCCACTTGAGTTGCGTGCGAAAAGCTGAAATGTGATTATATTTGCGTAAGCCAAATATGAACCTAATACAAAAGTTTTGAAGACGCTTAAGTTTGTTCAGTTGTTCTTGAGTGAGATCAGGATAGCAGGAGTCGGCATAGTCTAGAATAGGGTGGTGTAGAGATTGAGCTAGCATGATTTTAGTCTCAATCGGTGAAAACTTTCTGATTCTCCTGTTAGAAGCAGCTGCAGCAAATAGTTTTTTTGCTAACTACGGCCATCTGCGGAGACCAGGGCATGCTGCAATCAAACATAATTCCTAGATTTTTACTTTTTCGCTGAAAGGTATTACAGTTTTGTTGAATACGATCGAAGGAACTGATTGCCAATCAATCCGAAAGATAAGATGTAAGATAATACTTTGAGTTTTGAAAGGATTTACAATTAGCCCATGAGAACTGCTCCATTCCGCTATCCTAGACAAGTCAATATTCATAATAGTAATTGCTCTAGGGAGCTTGTCTAATGACTTATGATGGTGAATTTGAAGGTCGTCTGCATAGAGATGATAGGAAGAGTTAATGTAAAAAGTGATGGAGTTGATAAATAAAGAAAATAGTAAAGGAGAAGACACACCATCCTGAGGGACACCACAGAACCACAGAACGTTGAGCACCAAGAAAATAGGTTATCCTCAATCCGCACTCTCTGTTGACGTCAGTGTAGGTAGGAGTGAAACGTATTGTGCCTTAAAACGCAACATTCACGGCTTATTCAGAGACCACACCCACAATTGTTAATTAGGGTGGGTCGATTTTTGGATTTCCTAACGCGAGAGGTGTCGAAAGTTGCGTCTGATTGCGTAGATCCCAAAAAGCATGCCAGTTTTTAAAAAATCACTGATCTTTAACCCTCTACCTGCAATAAAAAATTTCAGTTTTGAATTCCATAGTTTTTCAAGTAATTGTTTCTACGTGTTTTAGTGCCATATTTAAAGGTGCTTTTTTTCTTCCTATGGCACTTCGGAATACAATTTTTGTATTTTTATCAATCTTTAGCTCCATGACGCGTCTACATGCTTTAGTTTATTCATTCATCGATTCAGTTCCCGGTTTTACCGAGTTATTCACAAGATTAATGTAAAAATGATAATCGTATTGAAGTATTACTTAGATGATTTTTTTGGCATGCCTTGTGACTCTTTGTTTTTGAATCTTAAAAGGATTGTCACAATTCATATACAATAATTTGCAATAATAATATATTGCAATAGTTATTTAGTCATAAAACTTGTCTTTGGGAGTTGGAAATCCATAATAAAGTGGTACCGAGTATACGCGCTCAGCGAGGAATCGTAGGAATCTTAATCTTAGAACCTTGCTAACAGCAAGTAATCTTGTACTTTAATTTTCAAGTCTGAGAATGAAGTTTGCAAAGCAACCTTATGTATGTGTACTGCCTATTCTCTTGGATGGTGATTGTAATTCGGGTGAAGCAACTAACTCGCAAATCTCAAAGATATATTTTTTGATATTTACTTGTATTTTCGATCACATCAAATTATGGCATTTTTGCAGTTACTGTTAAATAGTTCCCGTCTAAGATTTTGTCAATCGAGCCAGAAAACTAATGAATACCATCGTTTAACTCCTTTGTGTGATTAAGGACAGATTCTGGTTAAGGCATCCATCTAATTTTGTAGAAGTGTTACTGCAGCAGCTTAATCGTGTAAAAGAGGATTGTAATGGCATTTTTTATATAATGCTTAAGATGTAGAATCACACCACATCACTTTTCTGCATTCATTGAAGTGTGTCATAACCAACACACTCCATATGTTGTAAAATTGATCATTTCATGTTGTGGTCGATAATATGGACCCCATTTCACCTTCTAAAATTCATTGACGATCAATGATATTATATTTTTCTTTTTTCAGAATTTAAATTTCTTTCAGGAGTTAAATTTAAAAAGGCAAGATTTTGCTATTTAGATCTAATAAATCCCCATGATGTGTCTTTAGAAAAAATCTTGCTATGAACTCCTTAATCTCAAAAGAGCTCACATGCCTAATTTAATTGAGATCTCAGTGATCGTTGAGTTTTTGCTCTTTCATACTATGTTTCCCTTTTTCTCCCTTTAGAGGGCGAATTATGAAAAATCCTGAAACAGGTTTCATTTATCTAAAGAAATAATCTTGTGAAGTTTTAAATTAAACTGACTAACCTAATCTCCTTCCCCCATACACACTTTGGACCCTCATTTGACCCCCTTCTAGGGTGAATTTTGAGAAATCCATCTTAGTGCACCCCTTGACTAAAACAGAAACCCACATGCCAAAATTCATTAAAAGATCACTAATCGTTTAGGTTTTGCATTATTACGATGATAGCGTTTGTCCCCCTTTTCCTCCTTTCATCCCCTAATTATGAAAAGTCCTGAAACACGTATTTAATCATTTATCAAAAGAATTCATCTTGTGAAGTTTCGTATGAAACGGACTACCTAATCTCCTTTCTTATACATACTTTGGAACCCCGTTTGACCCCTTTAGTACTGCAGCACTATGTAATAACATAAAATTTCCGTCCAAATTTCACGTTTATAGCTTATATGGTTTAGGGTGGGCGTTGATAAATCAGTCACCCTTGTTCTTTTATACATAGTATGTGCCGTGGCCAAATAGTAGAATTGGTCATTTCATGATATGGTCGACCAAATCATGAAATACGACCATTTCATAATATGACCATAACAGAATTGACCATATCATTAAAACGTCAGCATTCAATGATATAATCGTCTAAGTTTGTTTATTTTCATAAATAAATTCGTACTTTTTATGTTCAAAACATAACTCTCAAATTCTGAAAGTTTTGTTTCAATAATTTGCATTTCCCCTCCGTTAACAAAAAAAAAAAAAAAAACAAAGGGCCTCCACTGTTCGGACACCGAACGTTGCCTGCGCCAGGTCCGCCTCCCACCTCCGCACGAGTTCCGCTTGCCCTCGCAGGCGCACCCGCCGCACGGTTTCCGCCGATGGGCGCTCGCCGATTTCCCTCCTGTGCGCCACAAAGTGGTACCCTTCGGCTAGCACCTCCGCCACCAATTCCCACGGCGGGTCGCCCGCGAGTGCCGTGGCCGCAGAGAAGGCCACTGTACGGTACCCCCGTATCACCCTCACCGCGATCACCTTCTGCGCCTGTCGCAGAAGGCGTTTGTTCGTCGCGGTGAGAGAGTCCAGCCAGATGGGGGCACCGTACATCGCCATGCTCCGGCAGACGCCAGAGTAGAGCCTCCTCACTGCTTCGCTCGGTCCACCCAGGTTGGGGAAGAGTCGGCCGAGCGAAGCAGCCGTCCTGATGATCTTCGGCCCCAGCTCGCGAAAGTGAGGGCCGAAAGACCATCGTCCGTCGAGGATGAGGCCCAGATATTTCAATTGGGTGCTCAACCTCAACTCCACCTGACCCACCCGGAGGCGCGCTCCTGGGGGGGGGGGGTCCTCGCGTCCTGGCCCGGCGGAAGAGGAGGACTTCGGTCTTGTCCAAACGGACCCGAAGCCCAAGCCTCTCTATGCGGTCGACCAATAGGGCAAGACCCGTTTAATAATCCGCCGCGCTGTAGCCGCATCGTTCAGGCCCGTCACGCGGAAGTCCGTGGTTTTGACGGGCCTGGACACTTCCGCGACGCCGGACAGCGCCACCCTCAATGCCGACAATGGCCGCCTCCAAAGAGAGGTGGCCAATATGAAGGCAGAGGTTGCTAACCTCATCCGACTCGTTGCGCGCCACCAGGGTATCCACGATGTCCCGGATGTCCGAGAAGGCCCGCAAGATCTTCGCGCTGTAGCCCCGTTTGAGGGCAGTGGTCTTCCGGACGAGGCTGGTTATTACTCCAAGCCTCTCCACCGCGGTGTCCATGAGGCCTTCGGCTCCCATGGAACCGAAGTCCCGCACCTCAATGGGGGCCATCTCCGACCCATCATCCCCATTCGGGGATCCTGCCTTCCTGAAGGCCCGAGCCTCCAACGTGGCCGAGAAGGAGGCCTCAGCATCCTCCTCCTGGGTCCTCCGTGCCTCTGCCCGTTCCCTCGTGGCATTAGATGCCCCCCGAGCCTTCCCCTTCTTGGATACCGCCAGCTTCGGTCGCGGCGCACCAACCTTGGTGTTGGAGCCGCACGCCACATCTGAGTAGAGGCGTTTGGCACCGAGCACCGACTCCGGGAGCGAGGTGATGGAGCCTAGACTGCCCAGCAGGCTTCCCAGCCTTCGCTGGCCTACCGCCGAGACATCGGACAGCTCCTCCACCTCAGACTCCCCCCGACTCCTCTCATGTTCGGATTTGGAAAGATCCGAACCCTTTCCTCCCCCATCCGAATGTTTCCTCCCATTTTTTTTTCTTTCTCCCTTTTGGTTGGCCCTGAGAAGGGCCTTTATTCGCAAAACGCCCGGAGGCGTCTCGCAGTGGCTGCGAATCGCACATTTTAGCACTAGATGCTCCGGCTGCACAGAACTTATTAGCCGTCGGCCTGCCACTCCGTTACGGTGGACAGAACGCGACGTTTCCAGGGGACGCGACGTGGACGCTAGTTCTGTCCCCCAGAAAAAAAAAACCTAACCTAACCTTTTTTTTTTTTTTTTGATTTCGCAGGGGAATACTTTTACGCACAGAGTGTGGGACTCCTGGGCCGCTAGTCGGCCCAGACTACCCACTAAACCCCTGCGGGTGCCGTCGGCCGCTTTGCAGGGAGGCGCCTCGAATCTAACTAACACAAGACGCCTCTGCGACTGGCCGGTTTCTCTACCAGAAACCGGACTCTCCACTCTCAGAGGCCCTCCGACACCTGGAGGACCTCTGCCACCGGGTGGGACTGCTCCAGTCCCACCGTTTATGGGGGCGCTTCCAGGCGCGCTAAGTAGCGCCTGCGTCGCACAGGTCCGTCCCGCCAAGCGCGGAGGCCAGGTCCTGGCGCTGCCGGCTCCACCTAGGGCACCGCTCAAGGACATGTTGAGCGGTGTCCTGTGCTTCGCCACAGTCGTGGCAGCGAGGCTCGGCCTCCCTCTGGGCCACGCGGTGCAGGTACTCACCGAAGCAACCGTGCCCGGTGAGCACCTGCGTCATGCGGAAGGTGAGAGGCTTGCGCCGCCTCAGCATCCACTTCTCCAGGATCTGACGCAGGATCCACTGTTCGGACACCGAACGCTGCCTGCGCCAGGTCCGCCTCCCACCTCCGCACGAGTTCCGCCTGCGTTCGCAGGCGCACCCGCCGTACGAGTTCCGCCGAGGGGCGCTCGCCGATTTCCCTCCGATTTGCCACAAAGTGGTACACCTGTGACCCACCCGGAGGCGCGCTCCTGGGGGGGGATCCTCGCGTCCGGGCCCCGCGGAAAGTGAGGACTTCAGTCTTGTCCAAACGGACCCGAAGCCCAAGCCTTTCTATGCGGTCGACCAATAGGGCAAGACCCGTCTCGGCCGACCGCGCCGCCTCGCGGAAATTCGCACCCCGGGACGTGAAGAGAGTGTCATCCGTGTAGCAGATGACACCAGTCCCGGGGGAAGCCGCCACCGCAGGACCCAGTCGTACGCGATGTCCCACAGTATAGGGCCGAGAATCGACCCCTGCGGGACACCGCATCCGACGCTCCGTCGAACCATCCGACCCCCCCTGTCCTCGAACAGGATGAAGCGCTCCTCCAGGTACGCCCCCAACAGCCTCCACAGATACGGGGGCACTCCGAAATACTCGAGCGCCTCCCGTATTTATTTTTTTTTGATTTCGCAGGGGAATGCAAACTACGCACAGAGTGTGGGACTCCTGGGCCGCTAATCGGCCCAGACTACCCACTAAACCCCTGCGGGTGCCGTCGGCCGCATTGCAGGGAGGAACCTTGCTTATACATTATAAATAAATACCTGCTGGTCAAAAAACTTTGAGTTTTATTTATTACTTTTACCAATGTATGTAGTGAATTATTAATAGTTACTACTAAAAGTAATTAATTTCGATTGTTTAATCACATTTACCAAAACACGAGGTTATTATTAATAATGTTGTAAAATTATTAATAATTTTTAATTAATCACATTTACCGTAACATATATATATATATATATATATATATATATATATCATTAGGTCGCCGCGCGAAACTAATAAAAACACCATTTTTTTTTTTGTAATCTTAAGTATAATTTATAGTTGCAAAGTGATAAAAAAATATATTAATTTAAGTAGTGGTATAACATAATAAAATTTACAAAAATAAATGAATTAACTAAATAAAACTGAATTACTTATATGAAAATATTAATTTTATCTAAACTTATATCGCAAGTAGAGAACTAAAAGTAGTAAGGATTATTTTTACTGATATCTACCTCGCATTACGCAACATTTGAGGTGTCTTTCAAAAACAAATTTAAAATATTTTGAAATCGGCCCATTCTATTGTACTTGTGGAAAAGCACAAAATATTAAAAATATTTTTTTTTTTTTGTTGTTGCATGTCTATTGTCTATTAAACGTATTATAAATGTTTTACGACAAAAGAAATTTAAAAATCCATAGACTGTTGCAATAAGTGACGACAAAAAGAAGTTATTGGGTAATGGGCCCAGTAAATACTAAATTTGTTTTCGATAAAATAAAGCAAACAATTTATTCAACATATTTTTATATTACGTACCTATTTTATAACGATGATAGCATGTTAGTACTTTAAATACTGCAGTAAAAAGAATGTTATTGTAACAAAAATATTAAATATTCCAGTAACAAGTGTTGCATCAATTGGAACTACACCATACAACTTGAAAAAGATAGGTTTTTTCATAATGAAGTTAACAAAACGTTTGGAAATGTCCTTTTCTTTCGCCGAAGTATCTGTAACAAAAAGTTGTACTTACTCGATGACAAATTGATCTTCTTCTTCCATGCCATAATCCCTTATTTCGGATCGAACTCCTAGTAAGTATGGCGCAAACTGGCGTATCATAGGTTTCTCTATGACAAATGATAATCGCTTTAATTCAATTTAAAACATATTGAACAAATAAAGCTTTGTATCCAAATCAGAGGATTCAAAACAGATACACCAATTACGATTTAAAGAGATAAGATCAGATGTGTTCCAAGAAAGAGAGAGAGAGGCATGAGTCATTTTATTTATTGTTAAAAGTTCTCAAATATGTACAAAGTTACGTTAACACTTACGTTAACAAATTAAGCTTCATATTTTTTATAAGGTTCTCATAAAATTGCACACAATGCACCCATTAAATATATTATCCGACTTGCTCGCGCTCTCTGAGACGTTTTTGCATGTCAATGTTTTTATTGTTATAATGATTTAAATTATTGTACTTACCTTTCTTAAGAATCTGTTGCACAAGTATAACTTTGATAAAATTTATTTCATAAGCACACATTTCTGCCAAAATACACGGGCATAGATTTAACATCATAGTCACTAATAGTGCTATAAGCAAGGAATATGATACTAGTTGCAAAGGATCCTGAAAAAAGAGATTAAAAAGATATAGGTACTCACTTCATTACAGATAATAGAAGTTTTTAAAAAGCCTCGCGGCTAAATCGACAGCCTTGCATTGTTTTGTACTTCATTTTTAAAAATCTGCGCGGTGAGGTGTAGTAACATCCCAAAATAGCCTATAGACAAATATCGTTTTACAAATTGTACCTTGTCTATGAGCCCTGTACGTTAGTTTTAATAATTCAGTGACAGCAGCAGGTCTAAAATGGCCACTTTGAGCAATTCATCAAAACGAATCATTTCATGAATTGCGAAGCTTAGCAATTCTGCAAATTTTGACATTGACGTTGCAACTCTAATTCAATTCATTTCGTGATTCATTTCCTGAATCACTTCTCGTGTAAGTATTGCTATAGTAATAACATAAAAATAGATTTCATAATTTTAATACATTTATTGATATTTATAACTCTACAGTTAATTTATGATAGTAAATCAACATTATTGGTTAAAAAAAAGTTTTTAACTAAAAAAATCGTAAAAGTACGCACGCTATGCAAAAATAAAGATTATTTTTACGCCTGGCAATAAGGTAACGCAATTCACGAAAAGTAAGCCATTTTGCGACTTTCCGTCAAACAGCAGAATTGCCACGAAATGATTCATTTCGTGAACTGCCAAAATGTGGCTATTTTAAGATTTGAAATGATTCATAATGTGATCATATTGTAATTCGTGCGAAGTGGCCATTTTAGATCCACAGATCACAATGTAAAATTTTTGGAAATAGTTGTTTTGAGTCTCTCAAACAAAACTATACGTGGCCAATAAGGAAAACTTTATTTGATTTGGATATTTCAAAAAAAATAGTAAAGTACGATGTGAAGTCTGAATTGCCTAAATAATCTTTTTCTACAATTCAATCCTCTATTCATAAAATTTTATAAAATAGTTACCTTCAAAAGATCTCGCAATATTGAGAATGCGAAAAATGTATACATTAACAACGCTGTTAAAATTCTTAAGGTGAACTGAAAAAAGAAATCATATAATTTATCTGTCAATAGTCCAAACAAAATCTTGAGCAAAATGATACCGGAAAGCAGAGATCTAGATCTCTGCCGAAAAGAGTTACTTACTTTAAATTGCATGAGTTTCGAAATATTATCCGTTGCATGACTAAGTATATTATAAACTCCAAACAATTTTGACAATATTGTACATTTATTCAATATATCATCCCTATCTTCAGAGGTCTCATACCACTTGTTTGGATACAAACACTTCAATTCATTCAACAATTTACTTATTTTGATCCTTACAAGTTGTACCAAAAGAATTCTCCATATTACTTCCAATAATGTCGCAGTTGTGCATACATGACTAAGCACAATACGATACGCTTCAATTAATTGATTCAAATCTCGTTCGACAAAAAGAAGAAAACAACTTATCAGTCCTTGTGACATAGAAAGAGTAGTCAGTACTGCTATTTGGAATCCGAGTGCATAATACATTTCATCATTCGAATACAATTCATCCAATCTATTCAATTCAACGAAAACGTTTCTAATGCTATCTTCTTCAAACAGTATGTTAAATATCACTATTAATAAATATTCAATTGAAAATGATGAATTGCAAACTAGTACAGGAATGGAGTTACTACTATTATCGTAAATAATAAGTATTGTTATAATAATAGCAAATATTAATGAAATTAATCTATGTATAGTTTTCCATGTTGAGTGAACATTATAATATTTATTAATTCCACAAACAAATAATGTCACTGTCAAAAGCTTTATGTAAGAATATATAGAATGCATTATTGTTAACAATGCTATTGCGTGATCAGATAAAGTAGGAAGAAAATAATGTATTTATTTTTTGTGCACGCGCGCCGATGACTAGCAAGAGGAGACGCAGGATAGAATCAGAGGCCAAGATTCACTTTGGGTCGCTGAGCGATCTTACGAGTAGTAAGTATACAATTTAGTAGAAATAAATAATTTGCAATAATGAGAGGTCCATTTCATTTCACCACTTACAACAAATCTTGTTTATTATTGGATACAACAAAAATGGTTGTTGAAATCATTTGCTGGAAAATTGTAGTTGTCTTTTATGATTTGTTTTACAATGTTGACGAAACTAATATGAAACGGCGTAGTACCGGTTTGTCACTTTGTAAAATTATGTTAAAAACCAATACAAAAATGGACAATAACTATAAATAATGATACATTATTTATGAAGTTAATACACATGTTATAATAACCTAAATTAAGTTGAAAGACAAATTGTTGGGATATTATAAATAATAACATAGCTACTACAAGTATATTTTAAGAATGGACGCATCTTTAATGGTTCCTTATATAAAATCCTCTAGCCTACCTGCAGGAAATTTATAGACATCCAAAAATATTTTTTCTTGACTTTATTTGATGGCTGTCTTACTATAGTCCCAGATGAGCTGAAGCTTATGTCTAGCAGTAGTAGTGTGGTGACAAATATGATCATGATGATGACGCTAATGGTACTTACTATGACGTAAATTTAATTTATACGAAATACTCACAGATTGAGATTTTTTTTGACTGAAAAACCTGTGTGACAAAGTGGTGTGACGAATTCATGAAAATATTTATTAACTCAGACTATGTATGTATTTACGCTTTCATCCACATAATAGGACAACTTTGGAGTATGGATCTGTTGTTTGGTCTCCCTTTTATGCAAACCACACTGAACAAATTGAGAATGTCCAGAAAATTTTCTTCGTCTGCTTTGTTATAAATTTAAACCGGGCCGTAATCATACATCATATCAAGACAAACTTAAAAACTTCAATGTCTCTGAACTTTCTACTCGTCGTGACAAACTTGATCTAATAACATTATTTAAGCTGATTTATTCCATTATAGATTCTCCTGCTCTGCTTTCTCAGATCAGTATTAATATAAAATATAATCCACGTCGCGCACTGTCCACTTTTGTTATCCCAGTTTACAAAAATAATGTCTAATTTTCGAATCCTTTAGCAAGAATGTGTCGGAAATGTAATGGGATCTCTGTTGGCAATGAAATTGACATATTTAATAACCGACTTAATTAATATAAAAAAAGTATTCACGACATCCTTGGCACTGCATCTAGTATATAGTTCAGGTAGGTAATTCACTTTTTATTCTAGTGATACACAATTTACGTACTTTATTTTGGTATGTATAATCACAATTTGGTAAAATGTATATTGGATTATTTAATTATGTAGGTAGTTTTCTTGGTTTGTATTGTCTTAGCTTAAGTACTTGTGCATACACGTATAGGATGCTAAGTTGGTTCAGTTGTATAATTTGTACTTAGTGTCTATTGTGTTGCCATAATAAAAAAATAAATACTACAAAATTGAAAAAAAATGTATTAAGTATTCATATCATTTAATATTTCAAATATTGCAGCATAAAGATAGTGATTGTGGCATAAACATTAAAAGATCCAACAAGGAGGCCTGCATCAATTTTGACTACACCATACAAATAAAAGCAAATTGGCGTTTTATTTATTGTATTTATGAAGCGCTTCAAATATTCTTTTTCAGCAGCTGATGTTTCTGCAAAAATACAAAATGGAAGGTGACTAAAATACTAGCCAAATATTTACAATTATATATATGTATATTTTCATTTACGCTCTCTTCACAGCGCAGTCCTTCCATCCTTTCCAGATGGCCCAACCATGGAGCAATTACAAAGAGAACACGGCGTATCGAATGGTGTTCCGTTATGGTCAACGGTGCAGTGACGTGGAAAAAGGAGCGGGGCTTACGTCATTTTATTGCTCCGTGGACCCAACAAATGCAGTCTTGCTGCCTTCGTTTCAGTTAACCTCGTAGTATTTCGGACTAAAGAAACCGTTAATGTTAGAAAAGCAGCAGGGCTTTTTTTGAAACTATGATACCTACCATGAAATAAAATGGGTCAAAGTAACAAAAACCAGGAAAATACACACTCACCTTTATTTAAAACTTGCTGCAAAAGAATTATTTTGATAGTATTAATTTGCTCCTCACAATTTTTTGCTAACACACAGGGATAAACAGTAATTAACATAGTTGTTGAAAAAACAACAAATATGGAGGAAATGTCGAAATGTATATTGCTCTGAAAAATAATAGATTTTTTTTTTTAATAAACCATCTTCTTCGTCCAAGCATAAGAAAATTAATAATAATGCTACCGTCCCCACTGTAGGAGTAGAATCTCTTTTTATAATTACATGCATATGTTTCTCATCTATAATTTGCTCTTACCATTAAAATAAATAGTAAAACCCTATAAATCAAACACGTGAACATTACAAAGTTTGAAATTATCTTCAAAGTGAACTGAAAAGAGAAAATATAGCTTTAGTTAACAAGAAATATATATTTACGTTCTGTACGAAAATTGTCTCATTCCAATAATTATCAATCACGAGATTTCACAAAGGCGAAAGTTCACATCTAGTTCACTTACTTTAAATTGACAATTTTTCGAAATATTATTTGCAGCTTTAGTAAGAATCTTATAGCCTTTTAACATTTTTGATATTCTTTCACACTTTTCTGTTACTTCAGCGTGTACTACATTAGTCTGCTCATACCAATCATTAGGATAAAATTTATCTACTTCGTCCTTCAATTCTTTTATTTTATGTCTCATAAGTAGTATCAGTAGGATTCTCCACGACATTTCTAATGTTGTAGATGTTGTACATAGATGACTTAATAAAGTAATATGAGTGTCAGTTGTTTCTTTATCGCTGCGATCCACAACAAGCACAAAACAAGTTATGAGAGATTCCGAAGTTGAAAATGTTGTCAGTAAAGCAGTTTGGAAACCAACCGAATAATAATGTTCTTTATTAGAATACAACGCATCAAACTCTTTAACATTATCAAACAAGTTTTTCATATCATCTTCTTCGAGTATAATGTTGTATAACACGTTTAACAGATATTCCATTGAATATGACATATTCCAAAATATGATGGAATATTACTCGAATGATATACGTAAATAGTATACTCGAATGTATACTATTTACGTATATTATGATTATTGTTATCGAAACAGCAAATGTTAAAGAAATACTTTTGTGTAGGTTTTTCTAAATAGCAGGCATACCGCAATATTTGTTTATTCCACAAATAAACAACGATATTGTTAATAATTTTATGTACCGATATATCGTATACATGATTTTAGTTAAGAGAAATCAAAATTGTTTAAAGCAAAACAATCCGTAGTATTCGAATCGAATGAAGGAAAGCAAGTGAGCATCAATGATAAATATGGATGTATTATTCAAACTATCAGAAATGGAAACGATGATAAAAATAAGTGAATAAAACGATACTTGTGTTAAATATTAGTTAGGCAATTGTTAAAGTAGCTTAACAAAATGTAAATGATTGAAAAAACCTTTTAGATTGTATTTACCACATCTTCATTTCATCTTAAATAAACAACTTTTCATATTCTACAAGACTCGATCATTTGTATCTATTTTGTTTTTTTTTTGTAAGATGTACCCCTATAGGTAAAATTGAACTATCATCATCAAAAATTTCAGGGTCAGGCTCTTGTCGTTGGTGTTCTCCTTTTTTTTTTGTCGAGTTAAAATGGCTAACTCTTCAGATTCATCTAGACCAGTAAATGGAGTTTCTTCCTTTACAATAAGTAAGACTAGTATTTTTCTCAGGTTTTCATAAAAACTGTCAAAATTATTTAATTATTTATTCAGACGAATCTAATGACTTATTCACTGATCAGATGTAGCTTGCGTAAGTAGATATCAAATTTAGGTCAACCTCTGTTAACTGGTAGGACATGGTAGTCATCTAGACACAAAAAGCTGATGTGTGGAAAGTGCTTTACATTATTTATTGTATTGGTAGGTACAATTTATGTAACTATGACATTACTAATATTATACGCACATGATAAATTAATGCTTAAGGTGATTATAAACGACATGCTGACAACTAAACGAAGTTTGATTTTCCTGTCGAAATCGACCATAGAAAAGTTTTTACAATTAGTTATCTTATCATTCAGCTGATCCATGCAAAGTAGGGATGTCAGTGATAATATATTGTAACGTTATCGGGCACTGTTAAGTCTGTAACTGTACTGTAACAAAAATATTAAATATTCCAGTAACAAGTGTTGCATCAATTGGAACTACACCATACAACTTGAAAAAGATAGGTTTTTTCATAATGAAGTTAACAAAACGTTTGGAAATGTCCTTTTCTTTCGCCGAAGTATCTGTAACAAAAAAATGTACTTACTCTATGACAAATTGATCTTCTTCCGTGCCATAATCCCTTATTTGGGACCGCCCCTTCTCGTACGTTTGCGCCAGGTCAGACTGACCAAACTGGCGTATCATAGGTTACTCTATGACAAATGATAATCGCTTTAATTCAATTTTAAACATATGGAATAAATAAAGAAGATTCAAAACAGATAAACCAATTATGATTTAAAGAGTTAAGATCAGATGTTCTCCAAGAAAGAGAGAGAGAGAGGTATAAGTCATTTTATTAATTGTTAAAAGTTGTCAAATATGTACAAAGTTACCTTAACACTTACGTTAACAAATTAAGTTTCATATTTTTGATAAGGTTCTCATAAAAAGGCACACAATGCACCCATTAAATTTAACATCTGGCTTGGTTATATTTGGTACGCTACACGTACAATTTAGTAGAAATAAATAATTAGCAATAATGAGAAGTCCATTTCATTTCACCACTTACAACAAATCTTTGTTATTATTGGATACAACAAAAATGGTTGTTGAAATCAGTTGTCAAGAATTTGCTGGTAAAATTGTAGTTGTCTTTTATGATTTGTTTTACAATGTTGACGAAACTAATAAGAAATGGCGTAGTACCGGTTTGTCACTTTGTAAAATTATGTTAAAAACCAATACAAAATGGACAATAACTATAAATAACGATGCATTATTTATGAAGTTAATACACATGTTAGAATAATTGCTGCCAACATAAGATAAATGCAACCTAAATTAAGTTGAAAGACAAATTGTTAGGGTAATTTAAATAATAACATAGCTACTACAAGTATATTCATTTTTGTAAGAAAAAATATTTTAAGAATGGACGCATCTTTAGGGCTCCGTATAGCTACCATTCATTTCAATTCATTAACAACTTAATTTTTTCCCGACTTGATTTGATGGGTGTCTTAGTTGTCTTTGATTAGTCCAAGCTTATGTCTAGTAGTAGTCGTGACAAAAATGATCATGATGATGACGCTAATGGTACTTACTATGACGTAAATTTAATATGTAAAATACCCATAGATTTAGAATGTTTTTGACTGAAATACCAGTGTGTCAAAATGGTGTGACGAATTCATCATAATATCTCTATACTCAGACTTTAATACAGAAACTACTAATACAAAATAAAAAATGTATAAAGTATTGATATCATTTAATATTTCAAATATTGCAGCATAAAGATAGTGATTGTGGCATAAACATTGAACGATCCAACAAGGAGGCTTGCATCAATTTTGACTACACCATACAAATAAAAGCAAATTGGCGTTTTATTTATTGTATTTATGAAGCGCTTCAAATATGCTTTTTCTGCAGCTGATGTTTCTGCAAAAATACAAAATGGAAGGTGACTAAAATATTAGCCAAATTTTTACAATTATATATATGTATATTTTCATTTACGCTCTCTTCACAGCGCAGTCCTTCCATTCTTTCCAGATGGCCCAACCATGGAGCAATTACAAAGAGAACACGGCGTATCGAATGGTGTTCCGCTACGGTCAACGGTGCAGTGACGTTGGAAAAGAGGCGGGGCTTTTTTCGAACTAAAGAAACCGTTAATGTTACAAAAGCAGCAGGGCTTTTTTTGAATCAATGATACCTACCATGGAATAAAATGGGTCAAAGTAACAAAAACCAGGAAAATACTCACCTTTACTTAAAACTTGCTGCAAAAGAATTATTTTGATAGTATTAATTTGCTCCTCACAATTTTTTGCTAATACACAGGGATAACACGTAATTAACATAGTTGTTGAAAATGTAACAAATAATGTTGAAATGTCGAAATTTATATTGCTCTGAAATATAATAGATATATTTTTTATATTAACCATCTTCTTCGTCCAAGCCCTTGAGCCTTTAGCTTACGCTTCAGAGCCTTGGGACGCAATAAATCATGATTCTGGATTTTTTTGTACTGGTGCATGAGACCGACGGCAGTCTAAACTCAGTAACCTTTATCACAGGTTAACCAGACCAACAGGAACTTGACCGTGAGATATGTTATAGGTTTTACCAACACTGCTAGTTTTTTAAGCTGCCTAATGGCATATGAGACAGTCTAACTACTGCCATCTAACTATAACAGCCGGCAACAGCGGCTCAATGTTAGTTTTGCCGAAGCACGTAGAAGCTTGAGATAGTAAATGCGAATACTGTTCGCGTTTTCGTGGTTGTTACATGGAAAAAAATATGGTCATCTCGTCATAAGAAAATTAACCATAATGCCTCAATGTCCACACTGTAGGAGTAGAATCTCATTTTATAATTACATGCATATGTTTGTCATCTATAATTTGCTCTTACCATTAAAAGAAATAGTAAAACCCTATAAATCAAACACGTGAACATCACAAAGTTTGAAATTATCTTCAAAGTGAACTGAAAAGATAAAACATAGCTTTAGTTAACAAGAAATATACACTTACTAATTTATTTAAATATAACAGACAATCTAACTTTACAAAACAAAAAGAAAACTTAAAAACTAAATATAATCTAAAGTGGGTCTGCTAGTACTCTGAAGGTATGAAGTCGTGAACGTGTCGGAACAGGTAGCGTCCCGAACAAGTGCGCGACCCATCCTCCAGGGTATCAAGGACATCCCATAAGGGCGATTGCCGTCATCTAGCACTATTTGTGGCTCGAGAGCCGCAGGAATGCCAGCATTAATGAGCGCCCTTCGTAGGATATCATTGAGCAGACCGACAGCAATGCGTAGTGTGATTGGGTCGATGACTGTTCCAAGTGCAGGGGAGGGATAGGCATACAGCCAGTGACCAGACTCTGGCCGGGAAGCAGCTAACAGCCTCGCCCGATCCCTGCCCGATGATGAATGAGTCTAATAATGAATTAAAGATTGATCCTGATTGTATGGAGGCCCAGGCCCTTTGTTTTTTAGGGGTAGAAGGTAAATTTGGACTCGGTCCAGAAAGCCAAGCATTATTGACCTCAGCCAAGCACGCGATCTCGTAGTTTGTAGCTGTTGAAGCCTTAAAGATTTTACCTACGAGGTCGGACGTGCTGTGGATTGAGGGCAAGAATGCCGGCAGAGCAACACTGAAAATTTTGCGAGTCCCCAAGCCCCCATGCCTTATGGGTAGAGAAGCTTGGGTCCAGGCCTGCTTGCTTAGACGAATAATGAAAATTAATTCAATTTTGGATTTTAAAACAAGGTCGATAGGATTGTGGAGGAAGAGGAGAGAGGAGAGGAATGTAAAGGAAGGAGTGTAGAAAGAAAGTCTTGTTAAGGTAAAATTATATACAGATACATACACAGTTTAATCTTTACAACACAATACATTAGGAAAAGAAGTCCACAATAAAAACAAGTAAAGAAGGAGTATGATGAGAGGATACAGAAAGATGAAAGTTACTTAATACAACAAAAATAAGCAACGGTAAAATTAACTAAACCAGTTGACACAAAAATCAAAGTCTAAGAGAAAAAATATAGTTTCGATAACAGCTGCCAGAATGCGCAGTTGTCATGATTGCACGGCGAAGTCTGCGCTCTAAGGCGAACTATTAACTGCCATCATTCAAAGGACAATAAGAATGTCAACAAAACTACGTACATAAAATAGGTTCGTTTGTCCGGATGTTACAAAAATAAATAAAATATATTACAAAGAAACAAACAAAAATTAAGAACACTCAGAAATTAAACATTATGTACACAAGAACTATAACTAACATAAGTGGCTTCACGTCACAGGATTAACCAGTTGGGGGAATTTACAAATGGGGCAGCAACGGAGCAAGTAATTTAATTTTGGGACGAGTAAACAATATTTCAAAATGGCTGCCAATTTTGTCAAGACGGCCCAAATGATTAATACATTTTGATTTTGTATTACTCAGAGTGGAAGGTATGGCCTCTTCGAATATTGGTGACCCAAGTAGGTGGAAACTATCTTTTAGAACTATTTTAATGTCGGGAGCAATGCCCTTAAAATTTTGAATAGTTTGAGAGGCCAACGAAGGGTTTAAACTGTCGGGTATGTACAGTTCGCACCTACCAAAATTTAAATCTAAACCAATTGCAATAAATTTTTTAATGATTTCCAATAAATCCGCCAATACAGTTTGAGAGTCTCCACCCAGGGTACCATCATCAAGATACCATAGATTAAGTTTTGAATTTAGTTTCTGAATTATTGAATTGATAGCCAAACTAAAAATGGCTGAAACGAGGGGATCACCTTGCTGCCAACCTACGGCCGAAAGGATCTCACTGTTTTCAAATACACATATGTACTTTCTGTACGAAAATTGTCACATTCCAATAATTATCAATCACGAGATTTTACAAAGGTGAAAGTTTACGTCTAGTTCACTTACTTTAAATTGACAATTTTTTGAAATATTATTTGCAGCTTCAGTAAGAATCTTATAACCTTTTAACATTTTTGATAATCTTTCACACTTTTCTGTAACTTCAGCGTGTACTACATTAGTCTGCTCATACCAATCATTAGGATAAAGTTTATCTACTTCGTCCTTCAATTCTTTTATTTTATGTCTCATAAGTAGTATCAGTAGGATTCTCCATGACATTTCTAATGTTGTAGATGTTGTACATAAACGACTTAATAAAGTAATATGAGTGTCAGTTGTTTCTTTATCGCTGCGACCCACAACAAGCACAAAACAAGTTATTAGCGATCCCGAAGTTGAAAACGTCGTCAGTAAAGCAGTTCGGAAACCAACCGAATAATAATGTTCTTTATTAGAATACAACGCATCAAACTCTTTAACATTATCAAACAAGTTTTTCATATCATCTTCTTCGAGTATAATGTTGTATAACACGTTTAATAGATATTCCATTGAATATGACATATTCCAAAATATGATGGAAGGCGAATGTATGCTATTTACGTATATTATGATTATTGTCATCGAAACAGCAAATGTTAAAGAAATACTTTTGTGTAGGTTTTTCCAAATAGCAGGCATACCGCAATATTTGTTTATTCCACAAATAAACAACGATATTGTTAATAATTTTATGTAACGGTATATCGTATACATGATTTTAGTTAAGAGAAATCAAAATTGTTTAAAGCAAGACAATCCGTAGTAATCGAATCGAATGAAGAAAAGCAAGTGAGAATCAATGATAAATATAGATGTATTATTGAATCTATTGGAAATGGAAACGATGATAAAAAAGTGAATAAAACGATACTTGTGTTAAATATTGGTTAGGCAACTGTTAAACTAGCTTAACAAAATGTAAATGATTGAAAAAACCTTTTAGATTGTATTTACCACATCTTCATTTCATCTTAAATAAACAACTTTTCATATTCTACAAGACTCGATCATTTGTATCTATTTTGTTTTTTTTTTTGTAAGATGTACCCCTATAGATAAAATTGAACTATCACCATCAAAAATTTCAGAGTCAGGCTCTTGTCGTTGGTGCCCTTCTTATTTTTGTCGAGTTAAAATGGCGCTCTTCAGATTCGTCTAGACCAGCAAAAGGAGTTTCTTCCTTTACAATAAGAGTGGTATTTTTCTCAGGTTTTCTTAATAACTGTCAAAATCATTTTATTATTCACTGATCAGATGTAGCTTGCGTTAGTAGATATCAAATTTAGGTCAACCTCTGTTAACAGGTAGGACATGGTAGTTATTACATATTACACATTAAGCTGATGTATGGAAAGTGCTTTGCATTATTTATTGTATTGGTAGGTACAATTTATGTAACTATTACATTATGAAAATTAAATGAATGTTTATGGTGATAATAAACAACATGCTTACAACTAAACAAAGTTTGATTTTCCTGGGGTTGGTACTAGATGTCGAAATCGACCATAGAAAAGTTTTTACAATTACTTAGCTTATCATTCAGCTGATTCAAGCAAAGTAGGGTTGCCAGTGATAATATATTGTAACGTTATCGGGCACTGTCAAGTCCGCCATGTCGTTAGCCGTGATGACGTGACGCCAATGCTGTGCTTAATCCGCTCAGTCGGCTGATCCAATCCAAACTAGGAGGTAATTATATTGAATGCGGTAAGTGAAAGAGCGAAAAGGTGAAAAGTCTCCTATCTGAGTCGTACGTATACATCAACGATACGAGCTCTTGCAATTCATTATGATGGGTGACTGGAAATAGAAAAGTAAGTAGAAAAAGAGTCATGGTTGTGGAACATCTGAGAGTGGACCGGGATAGCAAGCGCAGCTGAGCTGTTACGTAGAGCGAAAAACAAGATCTTTAGCAAGCTAATCGTTAACTTTCACTAGTTGGAGAAGCACCTTTAGAAGAAGAAGTGTTAGTAACTTTTTATCATCTTCAGACTTTAAAGAACTACAGGCATAATCTCATATACTATACTGAGGAAGCATTCAAATTCTGAAAGTTTCGTCTGTCATGTATGGGTTTCATTGACACATTTACAACAACTCGGTAACACCACCAAACGCAAACTATAAAATACGCATCGCGGTGACACTCGCACAGGCAGATTTTTTAAATATTCCTCTTGTGAGATCATATTGGTAACATCTTTCCTGTTTCTAAATTCCTTGACATAGTCCAATCTGTGTAACTTTTTTATGAACTCTTTTTTAGTCTTACTCTTCACGCAACGGCTTAACAAAACGGGCACCCCAAAGCACAGAATCATCATTATTATTATACAATCAGGTGATCCGATCCAGTTTGGTAAGGACAATGGGGGCTTGAAGCCTGCAATGTCCTTATCAAACTGGAAACAACTTAACAATGTACGCTTCACGTGAATATCGAATAAACTACTTCCGAGTCGAAGGCAAACACCTCTGGACCACGGTACCTAACCCTAGCGGTAGGACATATCGATCTAATATTTTACTATTTCCACCTGGTACAATATATCATCCACAATGAAATAAATGATTGATTGATTGAAATAAATTACAAAAGGAAAATTATAGCTCCATGTAAAATCCATAGAGACTGTTGCAATGAGTGACGACAAAAAGAAGTTATTGGGTAATGGGCCCAGTGAATACAATTTTTTTTTTATATATATAACTAAGAAGGAAAAAGGCATACCGGGCCACCTGATGGTAACTGGCCCATGGACGCCAGCAATACCAGGGGCATCACGTGCGTATTGCCGACCCTTGAGAATTTTTTAATGCCAGTTTCTTTTTTTTTCGATAATATGAAACAATTTATTCAACATATGTTTATATTACGTACCTATTTTATTACGATGATAATATGTTAGTACTTTAAATACTGCAGTAATAAGAATGTTACTGTAACAAAAATATTAAATATTCCAGTAACAAGTGTTGCATCAATTGGAACTACACCATACAACTTGAAAAAGATAGGTTTTTTTCATAATGAAGTTAACAAAACGTTTGGAAATGTCCTTTTCTTTCGCCGAAGTATCTGTAACAAAAGATAGTACTTACTCTATGACAAATTGATTTTCTTTTTTCTTGCCATAACCTTGTTTGGGGTCGGCCCTCCTCGTACCAAACGTACGCAAACGGGCGTATCATAGGTTACTCTATGACAAATGATAATCGCTTGAATTTAATTTTAAACATCCATACTAATATTGTCTGTCTGTCTATCTGTCTGTTACGCTTACACGGGAAAACCGCTGAATGGATTTTGATGAAATTTGGTACGAATATAGTTGAAGACCCGGGTTCAAACATAGGCTACTTTTTGACGCAGGCGGAGCTGCGGGAAACAGCTAGTATTGAATAAATAAAGCTTTGTATCTAAAGCAGAGGATTCAAAACAGATAAACCAATTAAGATTTAAAGAGATATGGTCAGATGTTCTTCAATAAAGATAAAGAGAGGTAGGTATAAATCTGCGCGGTGAGGTGTAGTATCAGGGCCCGTAGAGAAATATCGTTTTACAAAGTGACAGCAGACCACAATGTAAATTTTTTGGAAATTAATAGTTGTTTTAAGTTTCTCAAACAAAACTATACGTGGCCAATAAGGAAAACTGTTGGAGCGATCGTCAGCGGAGCCCTTTTCATAATAGACAATCTATGCGGTTTTTTATGACAACATCGCGCGTTGTCTTTGGTTTATGTCAAGTATCGTTGGCTCATGGCTTGCTGCTAATTTGTAAAAATTTATCATAGTCACGAGATTACACAGCAAAATTAAATATAACATTCAGTCGTTTAATTTCAAGACCCAAGCGCATACATAATTTGTGGTCCTTCGAGCCGGATATAGTGGACCAGGACTAGTGAGGTTAAGATGTCGGGGGAGCAGCTGCAATTTACGGTACGGTCAGCCATCCTTCATAACCTCCCGCCAGTGGCTTCAATCTGTGCTAATCACGTGTTTTATTCACGTTTCAGTTCTTGTGCTACGCCTAAAAGTCAGCTTTGTGCCGCTGCAAGCATCGGCTGACCCTCAAAATAGGAACGCCCTCAAATCGTAAGTCCAAAGCCATAAAAATGAACCTTACTGGCGAAATATCTAATAATCCTAAGTCGCGCGACAGATCTCCGTGCAGTAGACCTGTTGCCCAATTAGAAGCAGACAATGCTAATTTGAGTGAAACGTGAATAAAACACGTGATTAGCACAGATTGAAGCCACTGGCGGGAGGTTATGAAGGATGGCTGACCGTACCGTAAATTGCAGCTGCTCCCCCGACGTCTTAACCTCACTAGTCCTGGTCCACTATATCCGGCGACGAAGGTCCACAAATTATGTAAAAGCGCTATTTAACATTCAAAAGTTATCAAAGGAGTCGCCTTACTTGCTCAGACGGCTTATAGACACAATACTTAAAAATTTACGTGCTTTAAAAATATTAGGTGAACCGACTGAGCACTGGGATACGCTTGTAATATTCATAGTAATTTCCAGATTGGATGAAATTACTGAACGCGAGTGGGAGCAATTTAAGTGCACTATACGTAAGCAAAACGACATGAAATCATCCTTAAAAGTGGATGACTTACTCACTTTTCTTAAGGACCGAGCTGAGATGTTAGAGACGTTGCAAGTGTCTCACAATAAGAGTAACTTAGAAAATAATAAAAAACATACTACACATAAGACACATTGCAATATTTCTTCAAAGCCGCAGCAAGGTCACGGTCGCACTGCTTTCGTTAAGAAGTCGTGTTTAATGTGCAGTAATGAACATCCACTTTATTCTTGTAGAAAGTTTTTAGAGGCACCTATAACTACTAAGCTACACCTAATATCCACTAATAGGTTCTGGAGAACTGTTTACGTCCGGGACATACGTTGGATACATGTAAGTTTGGCCCGTGTCGAAAATGCAATAAAAAACATAACACGCTAATTCATACTGACGCGCCTACGGACACACGGGCTACGAGTGCTACGACGTCGCATACAAATTGCAATGATGACGATGACGGACTGCATCTGCATGGCGAGGCCCCGCCCGCGGCCCGCGCTCCGCAACCCGCGAGCACCATCCCCATGCGGTCGCAAACGTCTTCACAGGTAAACAAGTCACACAAAGATAATACTCGTTATACTTTTAATAATCAATCAAACATAGGTGTGCGTTCTGTTTTATTATCAACTGCTATTGTGGAAATTGCTGACAAAGACAATAACTTCCATTCCGCCCATGCTATACTCGATTGTGGAAGTCAGCTTTGCTTCATGTCTCTTGATTTTTGTAGTAAAATAAATGCAACATTAATACAGTCCGCTTGCGAAATTAGAGGTATAGGAAACTCTGTTACACACACAACACAGACATGTGACGTGATATTGAGGTCGCGTATAGGTACCTACTCGACACGCATTAAATGTTTTGTTTTGCCTTACATAACTGATACCTTACCGGCGGCTACCTATGATCTTAGCGCACAGTTAATTCCTGATCATATACAGCTGGCCGATCCGTCATTTTATAAGTCTCAAGATATTGATATTTTAATTGGCGCAGATATATTTTGGGATTTATTATGCGATGGCAGAATAAGGCTGCCTAATGGCCCTTATCTGCAAAACACTAAATTAGGTTGGATAATTTCGGGTCCTATTAATAATTATACGCACAATAATAATAGGTCTTTCCAATGTAATTTTACACAAGCAATTGAAACTCAATTACGGCAGTTTTGGGAACTAGACGAGCTGCCAAAGGATAGTGACACACGCACTGACGAGGAGCGTGCTTGCGAGGAACATTTTGTCAACACTACCACGCGCAACCGTGAAGGCAGGTTCTGCGTACGCTTGCCGCTCAAGGAGTCTCCGTCTGTTCTTGGCGAGTCGTTTTCTCATGCTGAACATTGTTTCTATGCACTGGAAAGACGGCTCGGGCGCAACCCTAGTTATAAGAAATTATACACCGATTTTATTCACGAATATATTGATCTTGGCCATATGACAAAAGTAGATACATATGGAACTCCGCACTATTTTTTACCACATCACGGAGTATACCGTGAACACAGTTCTTCTACCCGTTTAAGAACAGTCTTCAATGGAAGCTCTGCCACTAATAACGGAATATCGTTAAACTTGTGGGGCCGCGTCTTCAAAGTGATTTGTGTGATATTCTTTTGCGGTTCAGACGATACAGGTACACTGCGTGTGCAGACATACAAAAAATGTACAGACAATGTTTATTACATGAATCACAGCGCGACTTACAGCTTATTGTGTGGCGGGACAGCCCTTCCGAGCCACTAGGTATTTATCAGCTCAACACTGTTACTTACGGTATGGCAGCTTCACCTTTTCTTTCTATTAGATGCCTCAAACAGCTAGCACTTGAGTGTATGAACCCTGACGTACGAAGAATAATCTCCGAGGACTTCTATGTTGATGATTTGATCACAAGTTGGAATGATAAACAGGAGTTATTAAGATTTTGTAACAATACATCGCAATGTTTAGAGTCTGGTTGTTTTCCATTGAGAAAATGGACGTTTAACTTTCAATGTGATCAATCATCAGCTCCATTTAGCGCCAGCAAGGAGTTGACGTTGGGCGATAATGTTCAGTGCAAGACTTTAGGCTTAGGATGGTACAATGCAAGCGATGAATTTTATTATAACACGCAATTTAAAGGTGACACTGGTAGAATAACAAAGCGTAGTATTTTATCACATGTGTCTCAAATTTTTGATCCCCTTGGTTTAATAAGCGCAAGCATAATTGTAGTTAAAATTTTATTGCAAAGACTTTGGTTATTACATTTAGATTGGGATGATGAGGTGCCAAGCGATGTTTTACGCATTTGGACTAAGTTTGTTAAAGCCTTATCGGTGCTCGATAATCTTCGTGTTCCACGCCATGTTATAAGTACTGGCGCTAAGCGTTTGGAGCTACACATTTTTACTGACGCGTCACAAGTAGCGTACGGCGCATGTATTTACGTACGTTCAGTCAGTGAAGAAGGTAGCATATTGGTAAGATTATTGTGCTCAAAGGGTAGGGTCGCTCCTTTGAAGCCCGTTAGTATTCCAAGGCTAGAATTGTGCGGCGCTTTATTAGGTGCTACATTATACAATAAAGTAAGCAAGGCACTCCATCTCCCTTTTAAAAATATTATGTTTTGGACTGACTCAACCATAGTATTAGGCTGGTTACATATGCCACCAAATTTACAAAAGGCATTTGTGCAAAACAGGACAGCAGAAATACACGAGTTGACGGGAGAACATCCTTGGCGCCATGTGAGTGGAAAAAATAATCCAGCTGATTTAGTTTCACGCGGTGTATCACTGGAGGAGCTCGCCATTTCTACTCTGTGGTGGCAGGGACCAACGTTCTTCTGTCAACCAGAATTTAATTGTAATCAGGTTCCTACACTTTTAAATAATTTTAACGAACTACCGGAAACAAAATCAAGCATAACACTTACTACTGTAACAGACAAGACTCCTGAATCTTTATTTCCTTTTCACAGGTTTTCTCAATTCAATCGCATGAGACGTGCTGTAGCATATGTATGTCGTTTTATTTTTAATTCACGCAATTCTCATAACCGGCGATCAGGAGTTCTCACTGTCGATGAATTGAGAGAATCTGAGATAATTTTAGCTAGACTGGCTCAATTGGAATCTTTTCCAGTTGAGTACATGTCACTTACAAAAAATGGTTGTCTGGGCAATAAACACAATTTAGCAAAGCTAAGTTTATTTATTGACGAGAATAAATTAATTCGTGTAGGTGGTCGCATTTCTAATTCTCCAAACTTTAGCATGGATAAGAAGCATCCGATTCTAATTTCTAGTCACCATTCGTTTGCTACAATGTTATTTAGGTATGAGCACAATCGCTTGCTGCATGCAGGGCCACAAGCGCTTTTATATAATCTACGTGAGTCTTGGTGGCCACTTAGCGGTAGGAACCTCGCAAAGAAGGTTGTACACAACTGCATTTTATGCAGGCGTTTGAGAGGTAGAACTCCCACTCCTTTGATGGGAAATCTGCCAGCGGGACGTCTGGATTCTGGTTTCCCTTTTATGCGTTGTGGAGTCGACTACGCCGGGCCAATGCTCATGCTTAATCGTAAGGGTAGAGGCGCGACGACCACTAAATGCTACGTTTGTGCATTTGTTTGTTTTGTGACTCGGGCCATACATTTGGAACTGGCCAGTGACTTGTCTACCGATGCTTATTTGCTGGCTTTAAAAAGATTTATATCCAGACGTGGAAAACCACTGGAAATAGTTTCGGATAATGGCCGAAACTTCGTAGGCTTAATGAATGACTTTAAAAAATTTTTAGATAATTGTTCGCCTGAAATATTAGATTATGCGATAGGTCAAAATATAAAATTTTCTTTTGTCCCTCCATTTTCCCCGAGTTTTTCTGGCTTGGCAGAGGCGGGGGTAAAATCCTGCAAGTATCATTTGAGGCGTGTAATGGGCAATGCACATTTAACTTATGAGGAATTTAGCACGGTCTTGGCCCAGATTGAAGCCGTTCTAAATTCCCGTCCTCTTAGTCCTATGTCTTCAGATCCTCAAGACTTCACTCCATTGAGTCCAGCTCACTTTTTGGTTGGCCGTCCGCTTACGACACCAGCTTGTAACGATATCTCAGAAACCCCGACAAGTCGTCTTACTCGCTATGAAAGATTGGAGCAGATTCGCCAGCATTTCTGGTCTAGATGGGCTAAAGAATATGTATCTGAGCTACAGGCGAGAACAAAGGGAATGAAGAATGATACGCCATTGAAGCCTGGCATCCTCGTTGTAATCAAAGACGACAATTTGCCACCATTGAAGTGGCGTCTTGGACGGATTGTGGAAACTTTCCCAGGAAATAACGGCATTGTGAGGGTGGCAAACATACGCACTTCGACTGGCATCGTGAAACGTTCGTACAGCAAGATTTGTCCTCTGATCGAGTAATCCCAGTTCAAGCGCAGGACCCATTGAAAGCAGGAGCTTCCAAGGCCGGGGGCATGTTGGAGCGATCGTCAGCGGAGCCCTTTTCATAATAGACAATCTATGCGGTTTTTTATGACAACATCGCGCGTTGTCTTTGGTTTATGTCAAGTATCGTTGGCTCATGGCTTGCTGCTAATTTGTAAAAATTTATCATAGTCACGAGATTACACAGCAAAATTAAATATAACATTCAGTCGTTTAATTTCAAGACCCAAGCGCATACAAAAACTTTATTTGTTTTGCGTATTTCAAATAAAATAGTAAAGTACGATGTGAAGTTTGAATTGCCTAAATAATCATTTTCTACAATTCAATCCTCTATTCATAAAATTGTATAAAATAGTTACCTTCAAAAGATCTCGCAATATTGAGAATGCGAAAAATATATACATTAACAACGCCGTTAAAATTCTCAAGGTGAACTGAAAAAATAAATTATATAATTAATCTGACAACTAACAAAATCTTGAGCAAAATGATACCGGAAAGCAGAGATCTAGATCCCTGCCGAAAAGAGTTACTTACTTTAAATTGCATGAGTTTCGAAATATTATCCGTTGCATGACTAAGTATAGTATAAGCTCTAAACAATTTTGACAATATTGTACATTTATTCAATATATCATCCCTATCTTCAGAGGTCTCATACCACTTGTTTGGATACAAACTCTTCAATTCATTCAACAATTTACTTATTTTGATCCTTACAAGTTGTACCAAAAGAATTCTCCATATTACTTCCAATAATGTCGCATACATGACTAAGCACAATACGATATGATTCAATTAATTGATTCAAATCTCGTTTGATAAAGAGAACAACACAATTTATCAGTCCTTGTGACATAGAAAGAGTAGTCAGTACTGCTATTTGGAATCCTAGTGCATAATAAATTTTTCATCATTCGAATACAATTCATCCAATCTATTCAATTCATCGAAAACGTTTCTAATGCTATCTTCTTCAAACAGTATGTTAAATATCACTATTAATAAATATTCAACTGAAAATGATGAATTGCAAACTAGTACAGGAATGGAGTTACTACTATCATCGTAAATAATAAGTATTGTTATAATAATAGCAAATATTAATGAAATTAATCTATGTATAGTTTTCCAAGTTGAGTGAACATTATAATACTTATTAATTCCACAAACAAACAATGTCATTGTTAATAGCTTTATGTAAGAATATATGGAATGCATTATTGTTAACAATGCTATTGCGTGATCAGATAAAGTAAGAAGAGAAAATTTTTATTAATTTTTTGTGCACGCACGACTATGACTGGTAGGAGTAGGCGCAGGATAGCACCATCTTAGTAAGTATACAATTTAGTAGAAATAAATAAATTGCAATAATTAGAGGTCCATTTCATTACACCACTTACAACAATTTGTTGGTTGTTGAAATCAGTTGTCTAGAATTTGCTGGTGAAATTGTAGTTGTTTTTATGATTTGTTTTACAATGTTGACGAAACTAATACGAATCGGCGTAGTACCGGTTTGTCACTTTGTAAAGTTATGTTAAAAACCAATACAAAAATGGACAATAACTATAAATAACGATGCATTATTTATGAAGTTAATACACATGTTAGAATTATTGCTGCCAACATAAGATAAATGTAACCTAAATTAAGTTTGAAGACAAATTGTTAGGGTAATTTAAATAATAACATAGCTACTACAAGTATATTCATTTTTGTATCAAATGATATTTTAAGAATGGACGCATCTTTAGGGTTCCGTATAGAAAATCCTCTAGCCTACAGGAAATATCATGGACATACAAAAAAAAATTTCTCGACTGATTTGATGGCTTTCTTACTATAGTCCCAGATGAGTTGAAGCTTATGTCTAGCAGTAGTAGTGTGGTGTCAAAAATGATCATAATGATTTATTTATTTCCACTTACATATGTACCGTTACGGATAAGTCCATTGCGATAGAGTAGCACTATTTAAATATACATTTACAATACATATATTTTATGCCTTATAACAAATTTTCGATAATGATATACTTGTGAATTCACTCATAGTGCAACTAAATAGGTCGATCTCAAGAGCCACAGCATTCAGTGTTCGCAACGCTCGCGTCAGTGGGGCTTCTCGCATCAAGTTAGTGCGTGCGTATGGCAGTGCCAGCAGCGGCGGCCGGCGGCGGCGCGATACGTATCCATTCGGCACACAGAGACACACTTCCGATAACACATCCGCATGAGAAATTTACCCCCTTAAGACCCTTAACAGATATTTTATAAGGGCAACTTGCCTTCTGACCTTTAGTTCCTTATATCCAACCATCCCTAAAATGAACAAAGTAGGATACATCAACGGGTAGAACGGGTAAACTCCATACAGTCTCATGTACAGATACCTAACAAAGTTGTTTTGTATCTTTTTCAGCATGATACTATATTTGGCTTCATGGGGATCCCAGATCATAGAGTTCACTTCAAGTTGACTGCGAACCAGGGTATTATACAGACATATGATGGCATGTATATTTGTAAAGCCCTTCACAGTACGCAGCACAAAACCTAGATTCCTAAAAGCTCTCTTGCATATTTTAGAAATATGCACCGTAAATGTCATATCTGTACTAAAGGTCACGCCCAGGTCCCTAACCTCATTTACCTTTTGCAAAGTAACCCTGTTCAAGTAGGGTATTATTGGGGCTTTCAAAACAGGTAGTTTTTATCAAACCAAGCGAATGAAATGAGCGCGGTGTGATGAAAACTACCTATTTTGAAAACCCCAATAATTCCCTTGAGTTTTAGTTTTAAAACTCCCTAGTATTACCCCAATACACAATACGGAATATCAGTCAACGGCGCTTGGAAAAACGGACTGCATAATTTGACTCACCTGATAAGATTGCTGTTTGTTCACACTACATAAGATTGTTACATTTTAACTAACATAACTAAACAACTTTTAGTATAAATTTATTATACACTAGTGTTTAATAATGATAATTAACATCGTTTCCCAGACCGATTGCTCATACCGATGATCAAATTGATTGGCATCTTATTAACGATCAGTGTCTCAAATGATCTTCGGGACGCCCTTGGGAGACGTCGAGTTATCCCATTACTGGCCTCGATTAGGTCGTACCGTTCACCGTTTGGTTGGTGGCACCCAGTAAACTAGATAACTCTTTGTCACCATTTAGGACATAGGTACTTGAATAGCCAGGTCAATGGAAGACAATGATCTTCTTCAACTGGCCTCGATTAGGTCGTACCAGTGTAGGCACTCAGTGATAATGAATCTCAGTGTCAAACCATTAAAACTTGGACAATTCTGTATCCACCGCGCCCGATATTGAGAACTTCTCACTTTCTGATAAACCATTACCAAATTCGACTGTTGGTATCCGGGAAAACTATATTTCCTGTATCAAAACCACAAGAGGATTTTCTCTAAATTTACACACTTCGTTTCATACCAACGGTACTCCATCACGGTCACATCACGGTCACATCACGGTCACATCGCGGTCACATCACGGTCATTACTAAAATGTTACGAAGGAGTAGGTGTTGTACATTGCGTTATAGTGTTGTGCTCATAGCATTTTATTCAATCGATAAAAAAACTTGGACTTACTTTTACTACTTCAATGAAATCTACGATCGCTAATCAATTTATACTGAAATGAATATAGTACTGTGGATATTTGTTAGTATAGTGATATTACTATTACTTTTAGAAGTCCTACTGCAGGTATATTACGTCGAACAAAATGTTTGAAAACAAAACCATATTAATTATGTACTTTTTAAAATATATATTATTTTATAAATGAACATATACAATATAATAATTAGAAGTTATTACACCGTTTCTAGCTGACCCAGCTAACGTTGTTTTGCTATATAAAATAGAGCTAACATACCTACCGAATATACATGTCAAATTTTATAAAAATTGGTCAAGCCGTTTCCGAGGAGAATGTAACTAACTATGTGACACGAGAATTTTATATATAAAATGAGCTTCAAATAATATTAAACTTAAAAATTATCGATAAACTCTAGTCCATTTTGCTGAGTATGATTATTGTATAGTCCCACGCCTGTGTCCTGTACAGCCGGCGGCATGGCAGATAAACCCGACCCAGGTATACTAGGTACAATCTACGACTGTACTTCCCCGGAGCTCCATATTCGTGATTTATGGCATTTCACACACTATGGCTTCTGTTCGGGACGTTAGGGTTCAAAATACTTTGTGTGATCTTGAAAATAAGTAACAAGCGTCCGATCTCAATGAGGTTTATTTGCTAACTAAAAAATGATTCAACATATACCGCCCACCAAAGGACTATATGAGTCCTTTCAAACGAAATTACAGTTACTGAGGTGGGTGCATTCTTGGATCAAATTAATCACTTAATCACTTAGATCAAATTAATCACTTAATCACTTAGATCAAATTAATCAATTACTTCTTAGAACTATGTTATTACCAGACTTCACACTATATACTCTAGTGACGACATCAGGGCCTGGATGTTTTTCCATTATGCGCCCGAGGGCCCACTTGCCGGGTGGTAGATTGTCTTGTTTTATTAAGACAATGTCTCCAATCTTAAATTCATCTTCTTTTCTTAGCCATTTGGGCCGTTGCTGAAGATGTGTTAAATATTCCTGTTGCCAACGAGCCCAGAAATCATTTAACAATTTCTGACAATATTGCCATCGTGTCAGGTATGATATTTTAACATGCTTCATGTCTGGGCCAGGTACTGATAATGGCGCTTCGCCAATTAAAAAATGTCCAGGCGTGAGAGGTTGTATATTTTCATCTGAATCACTACTACTAATTTCGCATAAAATTGTTGTCAGCTCTTCAAAGGTGAGATTGGTGGAGAGGATTCGCTTTAAATGGTGCTTGATTGACTTCACACCAGACTCCCAGAGTCCCGCGAAATTAGGGGAGTACGCCGGGATGAAGTGCCATTGCGTCCCGTCGTTTGCCAGTGAGTCAACAATGCTTCCATCAAACTGGAAACGAGCTTCTTTCCAAGCTTCAGCTAACTCTTTATTAGCGCCAACGAAGTTTCTTCCTTGATCGCTCCATAAGTGAGTACATTTTCCTCGTCGTGCGCAGAATCTCTTGTAGGCCCCAATAAATGCTTGCTATGTCATGTCTCCTACCAACTCCAAATGAATGGCCTTTGTGGACATACAAATGAAAATGGCTATATAAGCCTTACTAGTTTTTGCACCTCTGCCCTTGCTGAACAGCACTTGATATGGACCAGCAAAATCTACTCCTGAGTTTAAAAATGGACGTGCCGGTGTTACACGTACTGAAGGAAGTTGCCCCATAATCTGAGTCCTTGCTTTGGCATTTTGTTCAGCACAAATAAAACAACAATGTTAATTGCACACCTCCATGCAAGGTCTTAGAATGAGCGTCAGCAATAATAAGTGGAGTAAGAAGATTGTCTTTTCCCAGAATTATCGGATGCTTACTATGTTCCTCCAAATTTGCATGAAATAACCTGCCACCCACTCTGAGGATTCCCTTTTTATCTATATATGGATTTAGTGATTTCAATTTACTTTTTCCGTGTACGTATTTCTTTTCTTTCAATAGAAACAACTCTTTTCCGAACTCCTCTTTTTGTACCATCTTTATGCAAATAGTTAATGCTTCTTCTAATTCTTCTATTTTAATATTTTTAGCTGTATCCTCTTCTAAAGACTTTTAATTTAAAAATCTTTTGCAGTATACAATAGTTCTTAAAAGTTCGTTTAGTGTGTGGAATTTC
Source organism: Euzophera pinguis (assembly GCA_947363495.1). Lineage (NCBI taxonomy): Eukaryota > Metazoa > Arthropoda > Insecta > Lepidoptera > Pyralidae > Euzophera > Euzophera pinguis. Next base: position 1,905,910 of record OX376162.1, read on the forward strand.
TCGAATTGTTCCGACAATTTTCTGTCTCCTGCTTCTTCTGTAGTTAAAAGAGACTGTATCACTGTTTTTCTTTTTTCCAGGTTTGTAGGTTCAATTTCAACTCTTGTAAATTTAATTTCTCTTTCTAATAACCATTTTGCACCCTTCCACCAAAGATCATATTTCTTCAAATTTGTTGTCAAAATTCCTCTCGGTGCAATATCTGCAGGATTATCACCTGATTGAACATGGTACCACTGGCTACTGTTTACATTAGTCGTTATTTCAACGACGCGATTTGCTACAAACGGTTTCCATCTAGCAGGTTCACCGAATAACCAAGATATAACGATGGAAGAATCTGTCCAAGCGAAAACTTGTGAGGCCGATATTTTCATTGCATTTGCCACTTGTTTTAACAGTCTCGAAAGTATAAGGGCTCCACAAAGCTCCAATCTGGGCAGAGACACGGGTTTAAAAGGGGCCACTCTAGTCCTCGCTGCTATCAAGGTAGTTTTGATAGAATCGTCTTCTCCTATTACACGACAGAACACTACAGCAGCATAAGCCTTTATAGATGCGTCGCAAAAACCGTGTATTTGAATAGTCTCTTTGTCGGAGTTCATCGTACCAACCCATCGGCTCATGGATATGTCATTTACGTTTTCAAGGTCTGAGCGTATCATCATCCACTCTTCTTTCAAAGAAGTGTTGAGCTCCTCATCCCAAGTCACCTTTTCCAGCCACAATTTTTGGATCAGAATCTTCGCTAGCACGATGCACGGCGCAATCCAACCAAGAGGATCAAACAATTTTTGAATGTCTGCCAGAATAGTACGCTTCGTAATTGTGTTGACAACTGGTAAATTAAGATGGTATTCAAATTGATCTTGCCCTAAATTCCAATGTATACCCAATGCTTTGACTACTCCATCTACATTAATGTCAAGATGTGCCTTTGTTGATCTTTCAGATGAATGAAGACTCTGCAGAAATTGTGCATTATTAGAACACCATTTTTTAAGTTCGAAGCCCCCTCGACGTAGAAGTTCTTTTAAGTCTTGACTAACCCTTATGGCTTCAGAAACATCGCTACTTCCAGACATGTAGTCGTCGATATAAAAATCTTCATTCAATATTCTAGCTGCTTCAGGGAAATTGGTACCTTCGTCTATAGCCAACTGTTTAAGTGTCTTGACTGCAAGATATGGCGCGGAGGCTGTTCCAAATGTTACAGTGAGCAATCTGTAGTCTTTCATATCTTCAGATTCATCATTTCGCCATACAATCCTCTGAAAATCAACATCTTCTTTGTGCATTAAAATCATCCTATACATTTTTTTTACATCTGCCACAAAGCATACAAAGTGAGTACGCCATCGTATGATAATATTTCTGAGATCATCTTGTAACACTCGTCCCGCAAGAAGTTCATCATTTAATGAGACCCCATTGGCTCCCTTACATGATGCGTCGAAAACAATACGCGTCTTCGTGGCCTCTTTGTCTTGGCGGATAACAGCGTGGTGAGGTAAGTACACCGATCTTTTATTTATTTCATTTTCAGGTACTTCTTCAAGATGTCCTAATTCCTTATAATCTTCTATAACCTTTATATATTCTTCTTTTAGTTCTTTATTTCTACTGAATCTTCTCTCTAACTGCACGAGTCTCTTTACTGCTGTAGCTCTAGTATTTCCTTCAGGAGAATGCAGATTTTCGCTTTTGAATGGGAGTCTTACAATGTATCTTCCTTCCTTGTTTCTAGTGTACGTCTTTTCATAATTCTCTTCGCATAATCGCTCTTCCTTTGTTAGATTTCTACGTGTATCTACGTCTATCTCCCATAGATTTTTGATAAGATCTTCTACATTCACTTCCTCTGTTAAAGCAGTAAAGGACTTCTTAGGTGTATTTACTTTCATGCTTATTCCTCCCATTATTATCCACCCTAGGCTGGTTCTTTGTGCGCATGGTGTAACTGGTGGACTCTTGATTAGCCCCTGTTGTAATATTCTAGAGTACTCATTCACACCCAACAGCAAATCCATGGTTCCTGATGCATAAAATTTTGGATCTGCCAGGTTGATATTCTTGTGATGAGGCTATTCTTTTACTGGCTTAAGTTTTAAAGGTAAGTTTGTAGCCAAATGTTTTGACATGACGTAAGCTCGTATGGGTAACTCAAAATCAGCTTCCCAACGTGATAAAACATTGACTTGGACTTCTTGCTTGACTTGTACCTTCATGGATTCCATCCCAGTGACGACGAGGTTGACTTGCTTGCGTTCTAATGTCAATGCTTGAGCAGCCTTTTCGCTTATAAAGCACGCTTGTGATCCTGAATCGATGATCGCCTTGAGTACAGTAGTGTGATCATGAATTCCTCTTAAAATAACTACTGCGGTTGCTAATAGACTGATTTGACGTTCATCTTCTTCACTGGGCAGCGCCATTGCAGTGTGCACTGATTTCTCTTCTACATCTGCTTGCTTTTCTTGAGTGGACGACGTCGGTTGCTTGGTATCTGGATTAATTAATGCCGACGTTTCTGTATACCTTTGTTGATGCAGAAGTGAGTGATGGCGTCGTTTGCAGACATGACAGGATGTTGGCACTCGACATTTAAAAACAGCATGCCCAGGAGTCAAACAGTTGAAACAGAGCTTGTTGCTTTGTACGTATTGACTTCGTTCCGAAGGTGGCATCTTAATAAACAATTTGCACCGGTATAAAGCGTGATTCTCCTTACACATCATGCAGGATTTCTCTGACGTAGGCGTAGACGTGGATGCGTGGTAAACTCGTTCTCTGACATTCTTTGCAGCTGGGGGCGTAACTAACTCCAACGTTCGAAATTTTGATTCAAAAAAAATTCTTAAATCCGTCCATTTCGATAGCTCTTCTTTCTGTTCATTTAGTGCAAATTCTTCCCACTCTTTGTGGGACTCTGGGTCCAGTTTCTGCACGACCAGAAAAATAATTAATGGATCCCAAGAGTCAGTAAAGATGTTGAGATTCTGTAGGCTATTCAAAATTTCATTCGTAGTGTCTAATAAGCACTTTAGCTGTGAGGCCGTCTGTGAAGTACATTTCTTCTGTGCAAATAGTCGCTTAAGTAACGAATTTACTATTAATCGTTAGTTGCCATAACGTTTTTCTAACGTTTCCCAAGCCTGTAAATAATTCGCATCCGTAATTTGTATATGTCTGAGTAGTACCCCTGCATCGCCCGTAATGCTGGTTTTCAAATAGTGAAGTTTCTGAACACTGGTTAGTGACAAATTATTGTGAACTAGTGATATGTATAAATCTTTGTAGGCGGGCCATTCTTCATAACTTCCAGAGAACGCTGGCAGCTCAATACGTGGTAATTTCACCTGTGTTTGCTTCTCAGTATGTAGCGGCGAAGGTGACGCTCGATCCTGGCTTGGTAGCACAGATTCCAACTTTGTTAGCATGTCTTTAAGGTCGGCGAGCAAGCCCACGTAAACAACTTCGTGTCATAGAACTCGTCATTTGCAAAATACGTTGTTCGCGGGGCGCGCTTTTAACCAAATCTATATGCGCCTTCTTGTATGTGTTCCAGTATTCCTCGATGCTTTGTATGCGCGTTTGTATGTAACCCTTCGTAAGTCTTTGTTTTGGGCATTTTTTTAAATTAATTTGAGTTTTTTTGAGTAATTCCGATATGTTTTCCATAACACTAAATAATTCTTCCTGACTAGCCATAGTTCGTCACTTGGTAAACTTCAATTAAAGTCAAAACGTATCACACAATGTATAAATAAACTCCCAACAGTTCTTGCAACAATGTATCGTATCGTTATAAACCACAAGATTCACTAATGATGCACCGATGGCGTGAATAGGTATGCACGGTCGCTCAGGAATGTAGGCACAATGCACATCTGTTTCTTTTCTTTATTTACTCTGGATATAAAAGCAAAACTGCTAAGAGAGCGGCGCTGGAACTTGATTCGGAATGTGAAGGGACCTCGTCGGGCATTAGGTATGTACCAATTTGATAGCACCCCTTGGTGGCCTTTTCTCTCATATACTTTTTAGTTTTCCTATCAAATATTATTCACGATAACTTAGCTGTTAACTTAAACGCGATACCTAATAACAATAAATATAATACAATTTTAATTAAAAAAAATGTTTTTTATAGAAATTAAATGAGTTTACGATGTAATATATGCACTTTAACGTTACTAATTCTTTCTCTATTTTTACAGCTCACAAAAGCGAAAAAAGGCTACGCCTAAAGGATCAAGACAAAAGAAGTCCTGTCCTGCTAAAGCTGCTGCTGCTGGTTGGGGCAAGAGTGACAGCGAAGGAGAAGGCGCGGTGAAGCGACCTCCAGCATTAGTGTCTTCTCTTACCAGACGCGTCGCAGATGGGGTGTTACGTCGCACTGCAGATTTGAAAGGCGATGTCTTTGCGGAAATAAAAATATATAACGTAAAGGATATTGAGGGAGTTAATCCCAAAGACCGCTGGGAACGCGCAATAATATCATTAAAATATCAGGAAGAGTCTGACTCTCCAGAACTAGCTCCGTTAAAAAAGGTCCTAAAACTTTGTAAACAGAAGTTTACTTACGAGGGAACGTTCTTTGCGGACAAAATATAAATTTTCTCTTCCCAGCAGTGGTTTAGTTTTTTTTATATAATAAATAATAATGAAAACTTTAATTTGTTTTACATGCATGTTACTTTATTTTATTTTCTATTTCTTTCTGTATAATCTATTATGGAAATAGAAAAGTGAAAAGTGTCATCAAATTTTTGACTTTATTATACTAAGATCATCTATCACTGTTTCTTCATCAATATTTTTTGTTCTTCCTTCAAATGAGGAATTATTTTGCATTAATAAACTAACATTACTTTTAAATTATAGTCCATAGTCCTATTTAGTAAATATCTAGTATACTAGGTTTCAGTACGAATATTTTTTTTAATTATTATAATCTTTAATTCTCTATCTAGCCTTCAAAAGACCTCGTACTTTCTCATAGCATAGGTCGCATATTATTATATCATTGTTTCTTTCAATACTCTTATTTATCAAACATGGTTAAAAAAACTATATATTGTACGGTATAAAAAATATATATCTATAAAAAATAACGCATTCTCCGCTCATTTACGGAGTATGACACATAAAAATAATAATTCAATTGAAATAAGTAATGATATTGATAAAATTAGTAGTGCATTCAGAAGTCGAATAGCACCTTATAGAGTTCGTGTCGTAGCTGCGAACGATATTAATGATAGTGAAGGTTTTCAATCACCCGCCCACTTTTTGCATAAAATAAAGGGACGCGTGCACCAATTACTTCAACTCTATTAAAATTAATTTTGAATTATTTTCTGAATTCACTATTCCAAATTGTGACACGTCAGAAATAAAGTCTTTTATCACGGAAAATATAATATGTCATAAAACTTTTGATTTTGAACAAGTATATTTGGGAGTAATTGAGAATATATTAAATAAAATTGACGAATTCCAACAAAAAGTTTCTGGGTGGTCTTTCTTGAAGAATTTATATTTGGAAGTGAATATCAATAAGTATAATCCTATCAGAGCGTCAAAATTTATAGAGCTACCAAAACGTATCAAATCTAAACGTGCTTGTGTTAATATACAAAATAATGACTCATTTTGTTTTTTGTGGTATATAGTAACTGCATTGTATCCTGCCAAACATAATTCCCAGAGAGTATCATCTTACCCACACTTCAGGCGAGTTGTTAATACCGAAAACATGACATTCCCAGTTGGCTTTTTAGATATTAAAATATTTGAAAAGAACAATTGTCGTATAAGCGTTAATGTGTATGGTCTCTCGGATAAATCTATTATTGTTGGGCCTTTATATAGAACAGAAAAGAAAAAGAAATACCACATTAATTTGTTACTATTAGAAAATAAAGAATTAAAACATTACTGCTTAATAAAAAATATAGGTAGATTACTTAAAAGTCAACTAACCAAACATCATGATAAAGTTATTTAACCGATTCAGGCGTTACTTTGCGGAAGTTAAAGTTACAAGCACTTAATAAATTATTTTGCGTGCTTCCGCCACCAGTTAGTTCATGCAAACTATTGCCGGCCGGCACCCACCCACTACTATTAGTCCCAACATGCCCGCCACCACTAGCTTGCACATGCAACACGTGTTTCATTTTGGAGCAGTTAGAAATAAATAAATATAAAAATTTTAAAATTCCCTTAATTAATAAACAAACTGATTTAAATAATTCTCCATTACTTAACATGTTCCATAATCCCACCTCTTAGTGGTGGGGGTAGTAGTATAATAGGAAGGGTACGATGGTTTTGTGTCATTCGTCGTTTATACGTCGGACTATTAAGGCGCTACCGCGAGATGTTATGTACCTAGGATCGGGCGTAATGTCCCCCCGCAAGCAGCCGCCTAGCCGCGCCCCCGCTCGCCGAGATCGCGGCGACGCGCTACTAGCGCGCACCGCCAGACATTCATACTCGAGAGCGGAGCTTAGAATGCAACAGAGGCGATATCCTAATTGAAATAAATATTTTTCTCATTTTTACTCAATATTGATAACAGCAGCAGGTAGACGCTTGAAATGTTCACAGAATATTTAGTTAAATATTCATTTGAAAATCCATACTTCCATACTAATATTAAAAGTGCGAAAGTCTGTCTAATTATCTGTTACGCGTTCACGGCCAAACTGCTGAACGGATTTTGATGAAATTTAGTATGAATATAGTTGAAGACCCGGAATCAAACAAAGGCTACTTTTCCTTTTTTTATTCGAAACGGACCTTGATTTTGGTGTTGGTTACTACAATGGAGCGACTGCTGTGTGACCTTGCGGTCGTTACTCAAAAACCAGATCAACAGAAACATGACTCGATGTGTCTAAAAGTGTCAGACTGCCTAAAGGCTTCTGACACAGCCTAATGATTGTCACCTATCGACACCAACCTGCCTTTCGAAGCACGGAGGAGGTCGAAATAGAATATGCCAATAATGGTGACCGACCTAATACGGGTCGCAAGTCGCCTCTTGCCGTCGTCGTTTGACACACGCATTAGCTACTCGCACTTCGGATACGCGCGCTGCACTCGGTTCTCGAGCTACTTGTTACATCTGCTAAAGGACATTTTGTAGGTGGGCTTTAAGTTTAATTTTTTTATTATTGCCATTATCTTGTTTTATGTTTGTTATCGCGAAACTCAGTCATTTCTGAAACGATTTTTTTTTGTTTGATAGGAATTCTTTCAATCAAGTCCCATAAATTTTTTATTAAAATTGGTTCAGTAGTTTTATTGTGTAACCTCTGTGGTTCAGTGGTTAAGGCGTCAGCCTTTGACCCAGAGGTTGCGGGTTCGATTCCCACGGGAAACACACTTTATTCAGTTGTTTCCAGTTTGGTTAGGACATTGCAGGCTTGAATCACCTGATTGTCTGAAAATAATAGTACATTATTGCAAAGGCAGCGAAATGCAGGTCGAGTACGAGTTTGAAGGCCGAGCCGCAGGCGAGGACTTCAATGATACGAGACAGGCAATTGCCATTTCGGCCGAGGCATATATAGTGCTTTTCTTAAAAAAATGCAAGGAAATAAAAAAGGGCCCTTAACATAATAAATTTTATTTATTTTACAGTTTGTGCCGAAAGGTAAACGCATCTGTGGCTATACAGCCACGAGAATGCAATGTGTACGATAGTTAAGAGTTCTAAATTCAAACAGCACACCGTTTCATACAACATTGCCGGCGCGCTCTTCGTTCCAAATTCAAAGAACGGGAAGTGATTTTGGTTTTTCAGATACAGCCATGAGAACGCAATGTGTACGATAGAGGAAATGTTCTAAATTCAAACAGCACACCGTTTCATACAACATTGCCGGCGCGCTCTTCGTTCCAAATTCAAAGAACGCGCCGGGAAGTGAATTTGATTTTCAGTCTACGTATATATGTTACTTCGCGTGTTCTTTATTCAAAAGTAATGACACTATTTCCGCGCATGTTTAAGAAAAGATGGTTCCGTGCTTCGGAAAGCACGCTAAGCCGTTGGTCCCAGCTGACATCTGGTGGTCGTTAAAGGAACCACGTCAGAGGCGGTTCCGCACAACTCTGAAACCAGGGTGTACATGGTCGATTGATAATGTAACCTACTCGAAATGATGATTGTGTAACCAATACCAATATGACTAGAAAATAAAAGAATGATATTGAAGTCATCCAAATAAACGAAACTCAACATGTTTTATCTTTTATATTTCATTTAAAGTCGTTTGCTTGTTTTAATTTTTTTTATCTAAGGCCAATCGACCCCATATACCCTGGTGTCAGTACTAAAAAACCACTAAAGGTCATTTAAATTGTGTTTTTGGGGTCAGTCTCAGTTGGGTAAAATCCATGTAGTACGGGATTAACTTCAATGGTCAATCGATCTTTTACACCCTGGTATCAGATTGGTCAATTGACTCTGTTTGCCTTGGTATCTTCTTATTCCTAAGTTTTCCAGTTGTCCCCCTATGATATAAAATATCTATAAGATAGCCCTGGTAAACGAATGGAAGTCGGTTTTTGTTTTTAGTAAAAAAATATTGTTCCGGAATAGTAGCCAATGTTCTTCCCAATGCTAATAACTATGTGTATGTAAAATTTCAAGTATTCGATTGATTGGTTTAGTGAATGGAGCATGGAGGTAACAAAAACATAAACAACCAAATATACAAACACTAACTTTTAGAATATTAGTAGGATTCGGATTTATAGGATGTATATGATTTGCGTTATTGGCAACAAATATATTGTTTGATGGAAATAATAAACAAATTTATATAAAATATTCTTTATTACAATATAAAACTTTATATTTACTTAAATCTGCTACACGTTACAATCAGATCTAACAACAAAATGAAGCCTTTCACATCACTTTAAGAAAAAATATTTTAAAATTATCGAGTGGAGCATGAGAAGTGTTAAAGGTTTATTTATTAAATTACAAAAATATTTAAAATTAAAATTTTATGTTTACATGTACTTCAACTTAGTCAAACGAAATCTTGATACAAGGTAGTCAGTCGTGTATATTTTTTTTGAAATATGTATAAAAAGTAACAACATACCGTTCACTATCTTGCGATGTTTTCGGAACAATACTTTTAGTACCTTAGTCCATAATTACTGCCATCTCCATAATAATCGCACTCCTTGGTTCGCGTTCGTTCGACAGCGATTTCTATAACGCCGACGAGTATATGGGAATTGTTTTTTTTCCTGAAAATAAAATTATTTTTTATTATTTTATAAATAAAGAGGGCATACTTATTTAGTTGTCTACTTGTATTTATGTGAAATGTCTATTTGACATCGGGTAAGTACCACCAAACACCACAATATCCACCTTTCATCAATCAGGTTTAGCCGTAAAGGCATAAGTCATAACAGACAGACAGTTTTCGCATTTATAATATTATACGTACATTACCAAAAAAAATCAATCACCTAATCATTTAAAAATCAATTAGTTACAACGTTAGTTAGAGTATTTATTAAAATAAGACGTAAAAAACTAACTAAAAACTAAAAATAAAAAACCACAAATAGTACTATATAGTTATATAGATACAATTAGTACTTACCATATTTTTCCTATCATGCGGCGAGCAATATCTTGGTATAACATCTTCCTTTTTTCCATAATGTACTTAATAAAAAAAATATTCTAACTATAAAAATAATCTAGGTATGTATAAAACCTAAAACCAATTTTAATAAAATTGTTTACACGTTTAATAAATTACGATACAATAAAAATGTCTATTTTCAAAAACTCGCGCGAAGTCTAAATTTACGCAGACGACTGACACAGACCCTACCTCGAACAGAGACGCGCCCGGACTGAGCAGCGGGATTAAAAAGGGATAGCGCTCGGCGATTTTGCCTGTGTGAAAGAGACAGCCATAGATGGGTCTGCTTAAACGTGGCTTCAACGTAATCACCACAATTAAAATTTACGTTTTAAATTAATTACTTTTAAATAAAAAACTCAATCAAAATTTTACTTCGGTAAAAACTTATTATTTTTAATGAGCTTTAATTTGGATATAATTTCTTTTTTATATTGTTATCTTTTGAGTTTTATAGACGAATTTACTGCATATTTTGTATAATTATTTCTATCGAGGTTTTTCATTCCAATCGTGTTTTCCTTATAATAATATGAGAGTTAAAAGTATCAAAAATCATTATAAAAAATTTTTTACACATAAACTAAATACTTTAGGAGTTATTACCGGTTGAAAATGGCCTATGTATCGCCTTAACAGCTTGGTCTAGTGCCTGAAGATGCCTCGCGTAGAGGCGAAACACGTGTTGCATGTGCAAGCTAGTGAATATATTGATTTATACCTTAAGACAGACGTCCTTTTACTAGCTGATATTTTTGAAATGTTTCGCAAAACTTGTAAATTCAACTATAAATTAGATCCAGCATTTTATTTGACAGTTTAAGCTTCGATGTGATGTTACTTAAAACAAAGGTACAATTGCAACTTATCGAAGATTTGGAAATGGTACGAATGATTCAAAAAGGGATTCGTGGTGGAGTTTGTCTGTGTTCAAATAGATACTCCGAGTCGAATAATAAATATGTACCAAATTATAATCCGTCAACCCCGAATAATTATTATTTATACATTGATTGTAATAATTTATACGGCTATGCAATGTGTTCTAGTTTACCGTATTCTAATTTCGAGTTCATGAGTCAATCGGAAATAAATGAACTAAATATTCTTAATGTACCAAATAACTCAGTCTATGGTTTTATTTTAGAAGTGGATTTAGAATACCCAGAAGGGTTACATGATTTACACAATGATCTCCCATTTTACCCGCAAAAGTTTGCACCACGGGGTTCTAAGATACCTAAATTGATCCCTAACTTATATGACAAATTTAAATATGTTATTCATTACGTTCATTTAAAGACATGTTTACAACACGGGCTAATATTAAAAAAATCATGGAGTAATCAAATTTAAACAGAGTCCATTTTTAAAGCAATATATAGATTTAAATACCGAGTTACGTAAAAATGCTAAATCAGTGTTTGAACAGGATTTTTTTAAACTATTAAATAACATTATAACGGCATGATAATGATAACAAAACTAAAAAATACTATGGGGCTGAACAATTAATCTCAAGTCTTAATTTTCATAGTTCAACTGTATTTTCAGAAAACTTTGTAGCTATTCAAATGTATCCCGACTCGGTAGTTTTAGATAAACCAATATATATAGGATTTACAGTGTTAGAAATAGCTAAAAATCATATGTACGATTTTCATTATTCAGTGATGAAACCTGTTTATGGGCTCGCATAAAATTATGATATACTGACACTGATAGTTTTTTGTACTCAATTGAAACAGAGGATATTTACGAAGACATAAAATCCAAGTTTTCATCTTATTTTGACACTAGTAATTATGCACCTAATAATAAGTACAGCATTGTTCCCAGAAACAAAAAAATCCCTGGTCTCTTTAAAGATGAAAATCAGGGTCAAGCAATACTTAATTTTGTAGGGCTACGATCGAAGCTGTATTGCATCAAAACAGAAGATAATGAAGTGAAAATAGCAAAAGGTGTTCAAAAAGCTATGGTTAAAAGGCTTAATTTTAAAGAATACAATGAGGTTTTATTATGTAATTCTGTAGTACGAAAAAGAAATATAATTTTCAAATCAATGAAACACGAGATATTTACTCAGGCTGTTGACAAGATCGCGTTATCTTCCAAAGATGATAAACGTATTATACTCAAAGACAAAATATCAACATTATCTTGAGGGCACAAATCAAGTTATTTTAAAATAATATAGAATTTCATAGAGGTGTAGTTTATTAACGCAAAATAATAATAGATATGTATTTTTAAATAAGGTGTTCTTCTGTCCATTCTAATCTTATTTGTTGTTTTGTGACAGAAATTAATATAAGTTAAATAATATAAGTTAAGTATATATATATATTGTATGTAGATAATAATGTAATGTGTAAATTAGGTGTAAATTAACATATTCTTTGTTTTAATAAAATTGGTATTGAATTAAAAAAACCTTATTTATTTATTTCCAAATCCATTCTACTAATCCTCCAGTAGGTTGATATAATAATGTATTTTTGATTGCTGTCAAAATCTTGTGTGATAGTATCTCTATATGACTTTATTCATCACACCAAGATCCATTTAACAATTAAAATAATTAGAATTGAAATTATAACGATTAAATTACTTTTACAGGAATTATAGGAGTTGGTAAAATAATTTGTGATGATAGTTTGTGATGTACATGATACTTAAAACTAGATGACCAAGACCCAAAGCAATTTGAAAAATACTATTTTTTATTTCGCTTAGGCTGGGAATCGAACCCAGAACCTCGTAATTGGCAACGAGCATGGTAACCTTAATGCCACCGAGGTCGTCAGACGTCATGCATAAAATAGCATTCATAATAAAAATATAATTGAACCGCAGAAATATGATACCTAGTGTTTTGATATACCTCAGCTAGTAACAAAATTATGTATGGACATCGATCATGTCTGTTCCTGTTCATTTGGGTTGGAACGCCATGTTTTGCTGTATAATCATATTTTTCACATAAAAGACTCGCATTGTTTATAATGGTATTTCAGTTTGTATATTGGACAGCAAATCTGTGATACATATACAATAATTGTCTAATTAATAATGCATTCATGTCTCATCATTGTTTTTTCTTTTTTTTTTTCTTTACAGATCATGTCGGACTCAATTTAATCGCTTCACTCACTTCACTCTCAAGAGACTTGCATACTGTGCCCTCAACATTACGGTCAAGATCCCAACGAAGTTACCCCAGAGTACCTAGACTTAAACACACAAGTATTGAGAAATCGGGTTGCAGAACTAAAGAAAATAGAGGAAAAGAAAGAAGTTGCAAAAAAGAGAAGTGGAATATCGTCTTCCTCTTTCGTAATCAGCAAAGTTAGAAAAGGCACAAGAATGATAAATGTTCAGGTGTTTGATTTGGAAAACGATGCTACTTCATCGCAGTGCAGTGATGGTGGTGACAAAGTTATGCTCAGTGCGCAATATGTGTTAAGTGATACTTTCGATGAAATTATGGACCTTATAGTAAATGTAATTAATATAATTAGTAAAAAGCTGTCTGATAATGACTATTAAATGTAAGATAATGTATATTTAAAATAATAATTAAAAAAATTATGGTAATGTGTTAAATTTATTTGAGCTTACGATATTGTCTTGCTCACCAATGTGAACCCGATACGCCCCACCTCCCCCCGCCTCAGACATAGCCGAGCTCGCATCAAGCATAGGCTTTTTTGGGTCATACACAGATTCAAAATAATTTGCAAACTCTTCCACGCATTCCTTATTTGATAATACTACGCCATCTTTCATTATCTTTCGTGTGTTCTTATTGCGCTTTTTTTTAGAGTTAATATAACTCCAAAATGACTTTGGATCTTTCGCCAATTGACATTGGACACGCTGCTGATATTGTTTATTTGCAAGCGATATCATTTGTTTTGTTTCAGCCCTACAATCTGAAAACCTTTCATAATCAACATGCAATTTACTTTCCTTATAAAGTTTGTGCAGAAAAGACTTTTGCTTTAAGCTGCTTATTATTTCCGCCGTGAACTAATCGGGGTATATGTATTTCGAAGGAATACCCCTTCTCTTTCTAGGGGCACATTGATCAATGATGCTATTCAAAGTCTCATAAAAGTAATTTAACCCCATCTCTTAATTTAAATTATACAAGGGAGACCAGTCTACTTCTGCAATTAATGCGTACAATGTTATGAAATCGGCTTTAAAGAAGTTCCAATCCGAACTACGAGGTGTGACGTCATCAACTACAGGTGCATTCTGGTCGGTATAATGGCTATGACAAACACTTACGAGTATTTCCAGCGGAGGATGTTGTGCATCTATCTACCGGCACTACCGGCCATGTCGCACACTTTTGGCTTCCGCATAAGTTGTTAAAATAAGATCCAATAAACGATCATTGCAGTTACCTATTTCATTCCACTGAGTAAATTCACAGTATGTTTTAAAATATTCATAGTAATTTTTGACGTTAGATGAAGCAGAATACAAATTAAAATCTCCTATCACCATTACCCTTTGATATTTATCACAAAATTGTTCAATTATTTTTAATAGTAACAAATATTCACTCTCGCTACTACCGCGAGGTATATACACTGCACATAACAAAAACAAAAGTAGGTTTCGTAGGTAGACGTTCGCGCTCACCAACTCAAACACATGATTATGATTATTACGTCCGAATGCACTGGTCGCATCTCAAAGCGCGAGGTAGCAATGAGACAGACGCCTCCTTGCTTTCGGCCATCCGTTCTGTCACATCGCAATAGCCGGGCGGAATAATTTCCGCATCATTTATGGATTCATAGAAACCGGTTTCTGTGATAACGAACAAATCGGACTGCGACGATATTATGCCAGTATAAAAGTCGTCTAACTTAGTACGTAGTCCTATTGCTTTCTGATAATACACTTCTATCGATTTCTTATGATTCATATTATGATATTTTTGATTCGTGTGATAATGGGTTGGATGCCCGACGAAACCACACCCACTCACAGTATTCGATATTTATAGCCCAGTTTTCAGGCTCGCGAAGTTTTTCAAATTGACTTTCTGGTACGCCGATTATGAATGAGGCGTAATCCCTCTTTATTTTATGCTTGATTTTCTCCACACTAATTGGTATTTCCTTCTCGTATATTTTCCTCACATGTTTTTCTAGATTCTCCGTAGTAGTTTCAATATCCAAACGCCATACATGCAAGTATTTTTCCGCTCTGTACCTTTTATTTCACTCTCGTTTGTACGTCCTCCTTCTTTGATCTCCTCATTAGGGTATCTTCTCTTTTTCACCGTGTTCCACTCCTCCGTTTCTAGATTTTTTTTGGATTTTGTTGTCATTTAAATCCATTCCTGTACTACTTGCCGTGTGTTTCGTGCTATCGTTTTTTCCACCCATACCTTCAGTTGGTTTCGAGGCCTCTGTTCGTTTTACCGGTGATTTACCTCTAACAGCCTGGGTCCGTTTTACCACTGCAACATATAACCGTGTTGTTTTCTCCGTTTCTGGAGGTGCCGTTTTTTGGCTTTTACTGCTACATGCTTCTTCCAGCTGCCTGTTCTCGCCTTTAAGGTCGATTACTTTCTTTTGCAACAGGGAGATAATTTCATCAGAATTTTTATTGTTTACCTCCATTAAGTTTCTAAGTTCTCTTAGCTCGGCTTCCTGATATGCATATTTATTAGCTAACAATGTGTACTCTTCTTTTTGCTGCTCCAGGAGCATGATAGCCTGCCTTCTAAATTCACGCATTTCATCCAGGATCTTACTTTTCATCTCAATTCCTAATGTTTCGTTAGGATTTAGATGACTGCCACGCTCCATATTTACGTAGCTGCTTGGTGTGAAGGTCTTATTTAAAACAATTCCTCGCACTGGTGTGTTTGTATTATCACTTCTCGGGACTCCGCACGTACACTCTGGACACAGCCACTTTTGTTTATATTCGACGGTAAGATCCTCAAATTTTTCCTCCGATAACGCCAAGCACTTCAGATGATAATTTTTTTTACATGATTCTTGAGAACACTCCATTAATAATATATCGTAGATCATTGGCATTACAGCCATTACATTTTGTACCCATTTAAGGGTGTAATACTACTAAATTTCCTTATAAAGAGTAAATAATTTATGAGACAACAATTAACACGTCCGTTAACTCGTACTACCCACAAAAAGTAATGATGACGCTAATGGTACTTACTATGACGTAAATTTAATTTATGTGAAATACCCATAGATTTAGCATTTTTTGACTGAAATACCAGTGTGACAAAATGGTGTGACGAATTCATCATAATATTGATAACTCAGAATATAATGGGATGTATTTACGCTTTCATCCACATAATAGGACAACTTTGGGGTATGGATCTGTTGTTTGGTCTCCTTTTTATGCAAACCACACTGAACATATTGAGAATGTCCAGAAAAAAATTCTTCGTCTGTTTATAGCTTTACCAGGCCGTAATCGTACATTATATCAAGAAAAACTTAAATATCTCTGAACTTTCTACTCGCCTTGACAAACTTGATTTAATAACATTATTTAAGCTGATTCATTCCATTTAAAGATTCTCCTGGTATGTCTCTCTGATCAGTATTAATATAAAATATAATCCACGTCGCGCACTCCCACTTTTGTTATCCCAGTTTACAAAAATAATGTCTAATTTTCGAATCCTTTAGCGAGAATGTGTCGGAAATGTAATAGGATCTCTGGCAATGAAATTGACATATTTAATAACCGACTTAATTAATATAAAAAAAGTATTCACGACATCCTTGGCACTGCATCTAGTATATAGTTCAGGTAGGTACTTCACTTTTTGTTCTAGTGATACACAATTTACGTACTTTATTTTGGTATGTATAATCACAATTTGGTAAAATGTATATTGGAATATTTAATTATGTAGGTAGTTTTCTTGGTTTGTATTGTCTTAGCTTAAGTACTTGTGCATACACGTATAGGATGCTAAGTTGGTTCAGTTGTATAATTTGTACTTAGTGTCTATTGTGTTGCCATAATAAAAAAATAAATACTACAAAATTGTAAAAAAAATGTATAAAGTATTCATATCATTTAATATTTCAAATATTGTAGCATAAAGATAGTGATTGTGGCATAAACATTAAAAGATCCAACAAGGAGGCCTGCATCAATTTTGACTACACCATACAAATAAAAGCAAATTGGCGTTTTATTTATTGTATTTATGAAGCGCTTCAAATATTCTTTTTCAGCAGCTGATGTTTCTGCAAAAATACAAAATGGAAGGTGACAAAAATACTAGCCAATTATATATATGTATATTTTCATTTACGCTCTCTTCACAGCGCAATCCTTCCATCCTTTCCAGATGGCCCAACCATGGAGCAATTACAAAGAGAACACGGCGTATCGAATGGTGTTCCGTTACGGTCAACGGTGCAGTGACGTGGAAAAAGGAGCGGGGCTTACGTCATTTTATTGCTCCGTGGACCCAACAAATGCAGTCTTGCTGCCTTCGTTTCAGTTAACCTCGTAGTATTTCGGACTAAAGAAACCGTTAATGTTACAAAAGCAGCAGGGCTTTTTTTGAAACTATGGTACCTACCATGAAATAAAATGGGTCAAAGTAACAAAAACCAGGAAAATACACACTCACCTTTATTTAAAACTTGCTGCAAAAGAATTATTTTGATAGTATTAATTTGCTCCTCACAATTTTTTGCTAACACACAGGGATATACAGTAATTAACATAGTTGTTGAAAAAACAACAAATATGGAGGAAATGTCGAAATGTATATTGCTCTGAAAAATAATAGAATTTTTTTTTTAATAAACCATCTTCTTCGTCCAAGCATAAGAAAATTAATCATAATGCTACCGTCCCCACTGTAGGAGTAGAATCTCTTTTTTTAATTACATGCATATGTTTCTCATCTATAATTTGCTCTTACCATTAAAATAAATAGTAAAACCCTATAAATCAAACACGTGAACATTACAAAGTTTGAAATTATCTTCAAAGTGAACTGAAAAGAGAAAATATAGCTTTAGTTAACAAGAAATATATATTTACGTTCTGTACGAAAATTGTCTCATTCCAATAATTATCAATCACGAGATTTCACAAAGGCGAAAGTTCACATCTAGTTCACTTACTTTAAATTGACAATTTTTTGAAATATTATTTGCAGCTTTAGTAAGAATCTTATAGCCTTTTAACATTTTTGATATTCTTTCACACTTTTCTGTAACTTCAGCGTGTACTACATTAGTCTGCTCATACCAATCATTAGGATAAAATTTATCTACTTCGTCCTTCAATTCTTTTATTTTATGTCTCATAAGTAGTATCAGTAGGATTCTCCACGACATTTCTAATGTTGTAGATGTTGTACATAGATGACTTAATAAAGTAATATGAGTGTCAGTTGTTTCTTTATCGCTGCGATCCACAACAAGCACAAAACAATTTATGAGAGATTCCGAAGTTGAAAATGTTGTCAGTAAAGCAGTTTGGAAACCAACCGAATAATAATGTTCTTTATTAGAATACAACGCATCAAACTCTTTGACATTATCAAACAAGTTTTTCATATCATCTTCTTCGAATATAATGTTGTATAACACGTTTAACAGATATTCCATTGATAATGATATATTCCAAAATATGATGGAAGGCGAATGTATACTATTTACGTATATTATGATTATTGTCATCGAAACAGCAAATGTTAAAGAAATACTTTTGTGTAGGTTTTTCCAAATAGCAGGCATACCGCAATATTTGTTTATTCCACAAATAAACAACGATATTGTTAATAATTTTATGTAACGATATATAGAATACATGATTTTAGTTTAGAGATTTTAAAATTATTTAAAGCAAGACAATCCGTAGTAATCGAATCGAATGAAGAAAAGCAAGTGAGAATCAATGATACATATGGATATATTATTGAATCTATTGGAAATGGAAACGATGATAAAAAAGTGAATAAAACGATACTTGTGTTAAATATTGGTTAGGCAACTGTTAAACTAGCTTAACAAAATGTAAATGATTGAAAAACCTTTTAGATTGTATTTACCACATCTTCATTTCATCTTAATAACTGTCAAAATAATTTTATTATTAATTAATGACTTATTCACTGATCAGATGTAGCTTGCGTTAGTAGATATCAAATTTAGGTCAACCTCTGTTAACAGGTAGGACATGGTAGTTATTACATATTACACATTAAGCTGATGTATGGAAAGTGCTTTGCATTATTTATTGTATTGGTAGGTACAATTTATGTAACTATTACATTATGAAAATTAAATGAATGTTTATGGTGATAATAAACAACATGCTTACAACTAAACAAAGTTTGATTTTCCTGGGGTTGGTACTAGATGTCGAAATCGACCATAGAAAAGTTTTTACAATTACTTAGCTTATCATTCAGCTGATCCAAGCAAAGTAGGGTCGCCAGTGATAATATATTGTAACGTTATCGGGCACTGTCAAGTCCGCCATGTCGTTAGCCGTGATGACGTGACGCCAATGCTGTGCTTAATCCGCTCAGTCGGCTGATCCAATCCAAACTAGGAGGTAATTATATTGAATGCGGTAAGTGAAAGGGCAAAAAGGTGAAAAGTCTCCTATCTGAGTCGTACGTATACATCAACGATACGAGCTCTTGCAACTCATTATGATGGGTGACTGGAAATAGAAAAATAAGTAGAAAAAAAGTCATGGTTGCGGAACTTCCGAGAGTGGACCGGGATAGCAAGCGCAGCTGAGCTGTTAAGTAAAGCGAAAAAAAAAACTTTAGCAAGCTAATCGCTAACTTTCACTAGTTGGAGAAGCACCTTTAGAAGAAGAAGTGTTAGTAACTTTTTATCATCTTCAGACTTTAAAGAACTACAGGCGTAATCTCATAATACTTTAGGTACTGAGGAAGCATTCAAATTCTGAAAGTTTCTTCTGTCATGTATGGGTTAGCCATCAAACGCAGATACGCATCGCGGTAACACTCGTACAGGCAGATTTGTTAGATCATATTGGTAACATCTTTCCTGCTTCTAAATTCCTTGACATAGTCCAATCTGTGTAATTTTTTTATGAGCTCTTTTTTAGTCATCCTCTTCACGCAACCAAAAATTTTTTTTTTTTTCAATATTAGTGTAAGCCTATAACGTCATTATTTCAGCTTTATTTAAAATAAGAGTATTTAATTTTTCCGCTTCCTTGTATATTCTTGAATGGCGACCACGGCAACTTAACAATGTACGCTTCATGTGAATATCGAATCAACTACCACCGATTCGAAGGCAAACACCTCTGGGCCACGGAAGCAGGTTGGAATTATGATTTTATTAAATATCGCATGTCCAAACTTAGTACATCCGACACCACATCTATCGAAGATGGATTTTCTCCGACATGACTCTGAGATTTTTGATCGATGTCACGGCAGCCTCCTCCGGAACATATTTATCTGCTTCAGAAAACAATTTCTGCCAATATATTTTCCTAGTTTAAGGGTACCATGATAGACGTATACGGCAAATGAGATACTGAAGTAGGTATGTTATGTAGGTTATCAATTTGATAATAGAAACTATCATTGATTTAATTACTACGCGTAATAAGTGTAACTCAAAGAGCATCGAAACCGCACTTATATACGAGTATAACCGTTCCTTTCTCAATGGTGCAACAATCGCGAAAACGGTTGTGCGTTATTTTGTAGACAACATTTTTAAATAATTTCATAATAAATATTTTTTTTTATTATAATATTACTTCAAAGAATATAAATGACAATGAATATACATTTATAATAATTTTTAAATATTGAATTTTGTTTATTGTAACATTATTTATTAGAGTAATTATTTTTATTAATTACTTATAATAGTTTTTTTTTTTTCAAATAACATTTTCGAATCAATTTCGATATTAATTAAATTAGAATTTTTAATGAAATATTATTAATTGTGATATTTTCATTATTAATATATAATGTTCCGCGAGGTCTATTACTCGCTTGCTCACTGTTATGGTCGCTGCATAACCATAACCTAACTTATTTTCTGTCATAAAGTCGTGTTTTGACACTCAGTCTTCTATCACAAGGACTGCCGCTCGCTCGCTACGCTCGTTCGTTACGCTCGTTCGCTCACTGTTATGGTCATTGTATAACCATAACCTAACCTACTTTCTGTCATAACGTCGTCCTTTGACACTCGGCTGTTTCTTTCTGAATACAAAAACGTCTATATTTACATTTTCATTAAATAAAAATGCTGTCAAAGAATAGACAATATCGTTAAAAAATAATATTACACTCTTTAAAAGGTTTGTGAATTAAAAATAATAATTATGTAAATCATTCATGTGTGCTTATGTAAAATATGTTTAACTCAAGTAAATAGTAGTAATATCATTATATTAGAAATAAAAATCTGAGAACTGATTATTATTTGAAACATTTTCTACGTTACGAAATTCTTTGAAACTTCTGTCTACAATATAAGGGTACACCCGCGAAAACATATGACATTAATAAAATACTTTATACAAAATTCCAGAACACTATCGTATGGAGTTTGAAATATTTAATTAAAATGAGAACGTTTTGAGCAAATATCTTTCATTGTTTTATTTGCGGCCAGTATTTTGAAGTTGTCTTCAAGTATTTTCAAATGAAAATTTTATAAAACAATAAGTTATAGGTTGGGGGAAAAGTTTCTTCGCATTTAAAAAAAAATTTGAAACATTTTTTAATATAGTTTATTTCCATTTATCTAAACTATGTAGGTGCTATTTAGTTCGATTACTTTTTGCCATCTTATAGGTAGAGGCATGATCCTATTGCTATAGAAATTTTGAGGCTTCTGATCAAAATACCGCGACAAGTGGTTTTGGCAGTCCTCTCGTGATGTTAACCTGACACTGCCTAAAGAATTCTGAAAAGACCGAAACTGGTGGAAATCTGAAGTTGCAAGGTCGGGCTATACGGCAGATGCATGAACACCTCCCAGCCAAACTCTCTTAATTTTTGCTGAGTGACTAAATATGTGTGAGGTCTAGCGTTATCATGATGAAAAACCACACCCTTTCTGTTGATTAATTCCGGCCGCTTTCTTTCAATTTCTTGCTTTCATCTCATCAGTTGTTCGCAGTAGAGTTCAGAATCGATGACCCTGCCTGGTGGTAATAGCTCATAATATATAATGCCCTTCCAATCCCACCACACACACAGCATCACGTTGTTCCGAGTTAACCCGGGTTTCGCCACAGTCTGTAAAGCCTGACCGGCCTTTGACCACGACCTTTTTTGCACGTTCTTGTTGTACGTGATCCACTTTTCATCACCAGTTATCAGCTTCTTCAAAAATGGTTCGGTTTCATTACGTCGTAATAAAGAATCACAAATGAGTACACGGTTCATTAGGTTTCTTTCAGTGAGCTCGTGAGATACCTAAATATCATGCTTTTTTGTGTACCCAATTTTTTTTAAATGCGCCATAACTGTTTTGTTGTCAATTCCCAGTTCTTCAGCTACGTCGTAACTACTGATATTGCTCCACTTTTTCAAAAATGGCATCCATTTTATCCTTAATAGGGCGACCAGAGCGACGTGCATCTTTGACATCAAAATTTCCGGATTGAAAACGCTTGAACCAAATTTGTGTTACTCTCACAGACACTGCAATAGGTCCATAAAAATCGCAACTTGCTTTCGAATTTTTACCTTTTTTGTAGTAAAATTTTAAAATGTATCGAATTTCTTCATTAGATTCATTCATCTTGACAGTAAGAAAAACAAATGAAAATCACACATTTTCCTAATTTTAATTTGTATTATCTTTTTTAAAATTTAAACTTGTAATGATACCAAAACCAGCCAGATACAAATAGTATAGCCAAAGAGATTTTATTACAAGTTTATACATACTATATGCGAAAAAACTTTTTCCCCTACCTAATTGACCTTTTGGAATAAATGAATGTCTTAAGTTTTCGCGATTGTTACTGTTTTCATCGCGTTTATTTCTTACTAGCTATTTCCCGCAGCTCCGCCTGCGTTTTAAAGTAGCCTATGTTTGACCCCAAGTCTTCAACTATCTTCAAACCAAATTTCATCATAATCCGTTCAGCAAGTTGGCCGTGAAAGCGTAACAGACAGACAGATAGACGGACAGACAGACTTTCGCATTTATAATATTATCTTAGTACAGTGGTTCTTAACCTTTTAGTCATGAGGGACCATTTGATAAAATTTCTGTCTTGACATGGACCACTTAGTAGGCTTATTCGTTAGTAGGTATAGATGTGCTGTAAGTACCTAAATATAAATAAATACAGGGTTGTTCTATCGATATATAAATAAAACACGCATTATATTATTCAGAATCCACAATATTTTAATTTTATACGATAAACTTACATTACAGACAGATTTTAATGAGATTTTTGTGATTGCAAAATCTACTAATTTCTGAATTTTTGATTTAGTGTTACTCAAAGCCAAGCGCATGGCGGCAGTGGCATCCAACCGATTTCGGTGCTTATTTTTAACAATCAGAAGCGTCAACAACCCTTGCTCACATAGATATGTCGATGAAGATGACTGCAGTACAATTTCAAACGCGATCTATTCACAATACCTACTTGTGTGACTTAAACCAAACAAACAAGGTTTATTTTACTTTATTTAAATCTGGACCAGTATTTTTCTATAAAAAACCTTTGTAAACCAACAATATCCCTTTGCTGTCGAACTTTAAAACTGATAATAAGCAAGCACTC
Organism: Euzophera pinguis; assembly: GCA_947363495.1. Taxonomy (NCBI): domain Eukaryota; kingdom Metazoa; phylum Arthropoda; class Insecta; order Lepidoptera; family Pyralidae; genus Euzophera; species Euzophera pinguis. The sequence continues at coordinate 1,929,426 of OX376162.1, forward strand.
AGAACAAAAGAACCTCGTGCCTTTGGACTCGCGGATCGTGTTGTGTGTCGACTTGTTGTAACTTAACTTATTTATTTGGATGGCTTCGTGGACCACTTGGGGTGCTTCCAGGGATCACTAGTGGTCCGCGGACCACTGGTTAAGAACCACTGTATTAGTATATTAGTATTAGTATTATTAGTATGGAATATAAATAGTATGGAAGTATGGATATGTATTTATTTTACACTTAACGTTTCAAGCACTTTACAGCGTCTATAGACTACCTATGGAAAAGAAAACTTAAATTTAAAAATTTTAAATTCTTCTAGTGCTAATTTTTATTGGAATTCTTTACAAAACTCCCTAATTTAATAAGAACTAAAATTTTGCCAGTTTTAATTTATTATTGTAATAGCCTTCTGTAAAAATCGCAGCTCTCTCTCTTTTTCCAAATACTTATTCTACGAATTGAAAATTGAATAATTAAGTTGGTCACAGAAAATATAACCAACGCCAGTCATATTCTGTTTCGGATTTCTTTTGACGTTGCTTTTTTGGTATAATTACGATATCATTCAGTTGTACGTTTCCCTTAACGAGATAACAAAATAACCGAACAGCAAAATGTATGTTGATGGAGTGTATGGACTTTTCTTGTTGGAGTGTATGGATTTTTTTGGAATGCCAAAAAAGTGTTATGTTATTCAATTGATAATTTCAAACTTATTTTACTTATGACAATGAATTTACAAATACTTTATTCGTACCAAAAAACGTGTACGTAATTTTGAGATTTTTTTCCTACGTCGGGTTTCCAACTACTCTATAAAATGAAATATTAAAATTCCTCTCATCACATTCATTATCAGTATGCTCAGGGACCTCTACGAAGCCAGGAGTTTTGGTTATCAGAAGTTTAGTAACTGCCAGAGTCGACTCGTTAATAAGAATAAGAAGTTCAAAAATTTTACATACAGACATACAATACAATATAATACAAAATATCTTGATTGCCACATACAGTAACAAATAATAAAAAAATTACAAAGACTTCAACATAATATGAGCAAAGGCGGACTTATTGCTAAGCAATCTCTTCCAGTCAACCCTTATTAGGTGAAAGAGAAACAGTTAGGATGGGTACAGCAATAGATATAGTTATTTAACCGATTCAGGCGTTACTTTGCGGAAGTTAAAGTTACAAGCACTTAATAAGTTATTTTGCGTGCTTCCGCCACCAGTTAGTTCATGCAAACTATTGCCGGCCGGCGCCCACCCACTTCTATTAGTCCCAACATGCCCGCCACCACTAGCTTGCACATGCGACACGTGTTTCGCCTCTACGCGAGGCATCTTCAGGCACTAGACCAAGCTGTTAATAGTTCGACAAATATGTTTATTTATTTCTAACTGCTCCAAAATGTTAAGCTTTAACCCTTTTATATGTATGATTAGGTGACAAATTATGATTATGTTCTAATAAATGCTCCGCAAAATGAGATCTCTCTGGGTGTTTATTTTTAAATGCGTTTAAATGTTCGTTATAACGAAATTACGACCAGTCTGACCAATATATATATGTTGACAATCATCGCAGCCTTATTTAAGGCGATAGAAACTGAAATCTTTATTACTTAAAGCCGTAAGTACTTAATTACGACATATTATATCAATCACCCACTGTAACTTGATTTATGATGGTTTTACCATGGACTTATCAAGAAGATGATAGTTGAAGGTTAATTACTGCACTTTATAAGCTTTCGTCGTGCACAGAAAATACAAGTACGCTATATTACCACGGCGACCCACCTCTACTTGACTTTGATGTTAAATATCAATAAATATTGGGAGAGAACACCATGTTACTTTGTTTGACGAATTTATATTGCAAATCCAATAGATGGCATAATTTAATTTTGTTTAATAGTGTAGTAGTGGAGTGCATTTGGACACAGAATTAGGTTTAGGTTTTGTATTTTATTTATCATCTTGAATTCAAATTTTATATACTTAATTTTGATTATTTCCTATATTAATTTTATAAATTAAATATGACTGAGAATCTAAGTTATGAAGCATGTCCTCTCTGCCCAGGATCTTTACGTCAATTTGTAGTTCCCCGAGGATTAGCGGTGCATATGAGTCGCATGCACAGACATCACCGGAGTGAAGTCAGCGGAAAATCTGTACTTTATACACAACCCCTGGATCCTGGTAGTCAGAATCAGAATCCTTTGGATACTTTGTCAATTTTAAAAAGGGACATTCTTGTCTTGAAACATATTCCAAAGGGGGCGAGGAACTTGGCTGCGGGAAAACTTGCATCACTTATTGGGGTGTGTCTTAGAGAGAATAGCATGGAGGCCTGGTTTGCGCTGCTTTCATTCTCTTACACAGCCTTAAGAGTTCCGAGCCGTAGTAGTAATTCTTCACTAACGTCAAAGGTTAAGGAAAATATTGATGGCGGGGGTCACGTATCTTTTACAAATTCTCACGGTGACTTAAAAAAGTCAAATTCAATTTATAGATCTATAGAATCCAAAGTCTTTGATGGGGATTTAAGGGGTGCTGTCCGTCTTTTGTTCTCAGATTGTTCTGTTGCGCCGAACGATTCGGAGACACACAATGCCTTGATTTTAAAGCATCCGTTGCCCTCACGTCCATTAAATTTACCTGCGGAACCAAACAATACAAACTCTTTTCTGGTTGTTACTTCGGAGGAAGTCCTCACAGCTCTGACCTCTTTCCAGACGGGCTCTGCATCTGGTTTAGATGGTATTCGTCCGGACCATCTTAAAGAACTCGTTTCTCCTGCAATGGGGGATAACGGTACTCGTCTTTTAAAAACATTAACGGAGCTCTGTAATTTTCTTTTAAAAGGCCTACTAAACCCCCAGGTAAGCCCCTACCTGTATGGTGGATCCCTTTGTGCCTTGAAGAAAAGAGAGGGTGGTATAAGGCCAATCGCAGTCGGTAACACTTTCAGAAGGATTGGTGGCAAAATTAGCTTGCAACGTAGTGAGGCAGAGTAGTGCTTTTTATTTACAGCCACACCAGTTGGGATTCGGCACGGCTGGTGGATGTGAGGCAGCCATCCACGCGACTCGTTTCTTTGCGGAAAATAATAAAAACACAGAGAGCGTAATAGTTAAAGTAGATTTGGCCAATGCCTTTAATAGCGTAGAAAGAGATTCATTATTGAAAGAGGCCCTAGAACACGCACCGCTGATCTATCCTTTCCTTTATCAATGCTATGCATCTAAAAGTCACCTAATTTTTCAAGGTAAGCCTATTTCGTCACAAGTTGGGGCACAGCAGGGAGATCCTCTAGGACCTCTAATTTTTAGTCTGGCGATCCTTAAAGCAATATCTAGTTTAAAGTCACCATTGAACATATGGTATTTAGACGACGGCACTATGGGTGGCCATCCGGATGTTGTGGCGACAGATTTAAAAAATTTAATTATTTTGTTCAAGCAACTAGGATTAGAGATTAATGCAAACAAGTGCGAGCTGTTTTTGTGTGGACTAGAAGCGCAAACATCTATTCCGCTTTTTGATACTTTGTTACCTGGAGTCAGGATTGTAGACAAAAATGATTTTAATCTTTTGGGTGCACCTATTTTTAAGGAGGCAATTTCAGCTTCCATTAATAATAAATTAAAGGGTTTGGTGGCTGCTCACGACCGTTTAAAAAACTTATCTTCGCATGTCGCTTTAGTGCTTCTTAGAAACTCCCTAGGGATCCCCCGGATGACCTACCTTGTGAGGACGTGTCCTTCATGGCTGTGTCCTTACGAAACAGAACAATATGACAATGCGGTTAAATTAATTTTAGAAGACGTACTTAACGTCAAATTGGATGATGTGCAGTGGAGACAGGCTTCGTTGCCCGTGCGCTGCGGAGGTCTTGGTATCCGTCGCTTGGAGGAAATTTCGCTTCCGGCTTTCTTGGCTTCGTCGCATAAGGTAATCAATCTAATCACTAAAATACTCTCCATTAATGGTGACAGTTTGATCTTGCCTTATGTAGATGAGGCTTTGACGGCTTGGTTTGCTAAAAGCGAGAACTCTTTGGCCCCTGAAAGGCCTGGGGTTCAGCGGCTTTGGGATGAAAAGTTAACGGAAACCAGCATCCGGGAATTGGAGGCTCAGGCGACTGGTGCTCATTTGGCAAGATTGAAGGCTGCGGCTCAGCCTGAGTCTGGGGCATGGTTACACGCTATCCCATCCCCTCATATGGGAACATTGCTGGACAATGACACATTAAGAGTGGCCGTGGCTCTAAGGCTAGGCTGCGTAATATGTGAACCTCACCGCTGCATTTGTGGGGGGATGGTAGAAGGCGATGGGCATCATGCTCTTGGGTGTGTTAGGTGTGCAGGTCGTTTGTCTCGTCAATATTCTATAAACGACATAATTCGGAGGGCCTTAATATCGGCCAATATACCCTGCCAGTTAGAGCCTCCTGGCCTATCGCGCACCGATGGAAAGCGTCCCGACGGTATAACTCTAATACCATGGCAGAGAGGACGTTGTCTCTTATGGGACGCGACTTGCGTCAGCACGTTTGCGGCGTCCTATCTCTCTAACACAATGCGATCTCCCGGTGCTGCTGCTAAAGTAGCAGCTGGACTTAAAGTAGCGAAGTACTCAATTTTGACCAGCCAGTACGAGTTCGTACCATTTGCCGTAGAAACGGCTGGTCCGTGGTGTACAGAGGCCAAGAAATTTGTTAGTGAGATAGGGCGACGTTTAAAAAGTCGTGGATTCGACAATCGCTCCGGTTGGTACCTGGTTCAAAGGCTATCCATAGCAATTCAAAGAGGAAATGCAGCAAGCGTTATGGGTACCTTTGAGCCGGGTACTGTTCGGGGTGGGATTTTAGATTAATTTTTATTATTTTTACATTATTATTTACAAAACTGTTGTAATCTAAGCATTTTTAAATAATAAATAGAAATTAATTGATTTATATTTAGTCATAGAAATATTGTTAACTTAAGGTGACAATTTGTTATGTGTATATAAATAAAGTTTAAAAATGTTTAATTTCGAAACAGAACACTAAAAGTCAATAAAGAGAAAAGATTATAGTTTACGCCTTATTTATAAATGCCCGATTTTTTTTTAAGGAGCATTTGTAATACAAAAGACAAAATTAAGTCAGATAAAAAATCTATAAATTCATCATTTTTGTTTTTGCTTTGTGGAACAATAAAGTTTAAAAAGTAAATGCCGAAAAGAAAAATGTACCAGTAAAATGATTATTCGAAAGTCCGAAATCCGTTCAATCGACGCATAGACAAACTTACACGTCCCACTTCAATATCCATTTATTGTACTGTCAAATGCAAACCCCGGATATATTTTTTTAATATTTTTCCTTCTAGCGATATCGACTCTATTTATAAACTGCTTCTGTGGCCTAACGATTAAGGCGTTTGCCTGCAGACCCACAGACAGAGTTCGTGGGTTCGATTATCTGTGTGTAGAAAGCATGAAAGATAGGCACGCTTGGCCGTTGGTCCTGGTCGCCATCTAGTGGTGTTAAAGGAACTACGTCAGAGGACGATAGCCGGTTCCGATAATACTCTTGAGGCCAGGGTGTACAGAGTCGATTGACCGTATAACCCATTGAATTTAAAATGAACCTCACGATGTTACTAGAATTTCACATTTATTTTATTTATTAACTTAATTTGGCCTATATCCTTTTAGAATAAGTATGTCATAACAAGGCACGTAAAATCAATTTTTTGCATTTTGTCAGACAACCATGCCAGAAACTAATTAATACGTGTTACTTAGCGAAACATTACTATTTAAAAAAATATAGACTTATCAAAAAATCTTTTCTACCTTGTAGGAAGTTTTCAGGCTGATATGCGAGAGATGGGAGCTGACAACTGGCGACCCAACGCGCAGAATAGATTAGAACACTCGGGCGCTTTCTCGTTTTGGAGGCCAAAATCCACTTCGGGTCGCTAAGCCAGCGAAGATAGTTCTTACGAAAAAATTTTTAAAGAAACTTGCGCCGAATATTAATAAATTTCATTATATGTGAACACAGCTTCTAAGAGCACAATGTCCTATCGTGTAAATCTGACAACTCAATCTACGTACGTTGTTGGCGTATGTACCAGTATTAATTTCCTGTTGTCTGCTAGTGTACCATAATCACAGAACAGGTAATAGTCCATATAAATAATATTACCATTTCTAGCTGTTTCTAACTGTAATATACTGTTTATTGATCTGTGGTTTCCAAAGAGTGACTGTATTGAATAGATAGAAATCACACACTTTATGACTATTAAAACTTTACTAAAACTATTTTAAGTAATTTAATCCCATCAAAACGTTGCTCTGAGGTATGGTGCCCAGAAGGCTGGCAGCATAGCTAAGTTTTATGGAAATGGGCTATGTATAAGCCAGCCCTCTGGTCACGAGTAACCTCAATCAATGTACGGACGATAAGCTCATAGATCTTGTGAGCTGAAGATTCCCATGGGCCTAAAGTTTCTATCCCAAACGGCTCAAATATGAAATTGCCTACGACGTTTTCATATTTGCTCCGTTTGTGGTTTTCCGTAAAGGCCATGGTGAAATTAAACCATTATCCATGATTATAATAAAATGAATTACTGAAAAAATTATCAGAACAAAGGCCGAATACGAATACGAATAGAGAATATATTATTATATTTATTATTTAGTAGTCAGTATGTAGGTTTATTATAAATATATGTAATCTATGTATTAATATTGGATGTTTTATTTGTTCTTACGTTTGTCTCTCAACACCACCTGTTGGTTGACTGGTAGAAAAAGCCCACGGCTTTAAGTCCGCCATTTACATTCTTTGTAATAAAGTTTAAATAAATAAATAAATACGAAGCGAATACGTACCTCTATAATATACGCAATATGCAAATTTGATAGGCGTTGGTTTTACAAATTAGGTAAACCGATTTATCTTTATTATTTTGGATTAAAAATATTTTTTTGATATCTTAACATTTTTGATTTTTCATCACTCATTTATTTATTTAACCTTCATTGTACAAATTACAATTTGTAAAGCACAATTGCTAAAAGCATTATCTAACAGTCAACCTTTGGAACCGTTCCATTCTTATCTAAAAATAAATACAAATTAAGCGAAAGGAAACGATACGTAATGTCAGAAACTCGTAACATTAAGTTCATTTTCCTTGTCATAATTGGGGCCGAATTCCCTCATTTGCAAAGTTGGCTTGTACTTAACTTGTTGATTAGTGTCCGATCAGACTCGTTGGGACTTTTAGTTGGTTTGTGAAACGCGAGAAGTAGGCAGATTTCTAGTAAATATATGGAAATGATAGATACAGAAAAGAAAATAATAGGTAGGTACTTAATATTGTGAAAAGCTTACTTTAGCTGAAATTCCGGCTTTTGTACGTTTTCATTCAGTATATGAAACTCGACTACTCCCTAAAGAAATATACACTTCTTAATAACTCTTTTTACTTAATAACTCCGCTGGCTTACTGACCAGAAGCTGTCCATCGGTTGAGACCCACAGAGCTACAAGTGGATCATGGCCTCCTCACGAGAGAGCGCCAGAGTGTTCTACTCTACGCTACGGCTCGCCAATTGTCAGCTCCCAAGCTCCAATCTCTCGCAGATAAGTACCATTTAGTTGTATTGGATTATGTGTTTCATTTGTTTTTGAATGGTGCAATAAAGTGTTCATTCATTCATTCATTCATCAGCTTGCAGCGAAAGAAATATATTAGAATATAAAAATCTGCAACATGATTCATCAAAAAAAAAAAAAAAAAAATTAATCCAACAGACCAGCCCGTATCGTACCTGGCCCAAAAGTACCCATAAGGCCAACAGAATTTTCCCTAAAATTAAAAACAAAATTAGTTTTCCTGCTATTATTTCAGATAGTTAGACTACATCAAATGCCTTTAGGATCATGATGGTGACCTGGTCTTGTTTTCCTACAAATAGAGGTTACATTGACATCAGACAGCAGTCGTTCTATTGTAAAAATCAGTGTCGCCAAATCTCGGACCATTATTTAAGCGTACCCTGTGCTATGAAGTTTTATGAGCTTGTTCTGCGTGACTCCTTAAATGACGACGGATGTCTTGTGTAATACTGAGTTGATGTCTTAAAAAAACATGTAAATCGAAGTCGTGTGCCAGTCGGACGTAAACAGAAATTGTAACTAAGAAACACACTCAATTAAAAATATAAAAACTAGTATAGAAAAATATCAATTCAATGCCTACAAAATGTTATTGACTGAATACCGATACGAGTATCATTTATTCGAATAAATGTTTTGTGCCCAGTTATCCAAAAACACTTCGACGTGACGCCTCTAATATCCATTCAACCAGAATGGCGGTTTGAGAATGTCCTAATATTTAGAAGCTTGTTTTTTTTTTCATAATTTAGAAGCGAATCGCGAAAGAAGATGAATTAATCGCGTTTAAATAAACTTTTAGTATCAAGTTAAACAACAATACAACAAACAACAACAATAGTAACAATATAATTATGATTTATCTAAAAAAAAATAATAGATTATACTTTATTTATGCGATTCCTGCAAGGGCGGGCCATAGGCCCTATTTCCTACTGAATAGACTACTAGTCTATGCAGGTAAGAAAGGGTAGTCTATAGGGAATAACTGACATCTGGCGCTCTATTTTTGAGATTTATCACAATGAAATAATTTCCAAAATCGAGGTGTCGAACATATTTAGCTCCGGCAACGCACACCTCGCATATTCAACGTTTGTTCGCGGGTGTGACGCAAGGTTTGAGTTTTCGACAGCCATAGATAAAACTGATTTTTTGTTGTTCCGTTTGACTTATGTTTAATATTTTTGACAGTAAATCTAGCTAAAGATATTTTCTTGCTGGCAACATTAATACATTGCATCCAACTTAAAAATAAATCATATATTTCACAAAGTTTTTAAACAACGAAAATCGCGGGTTTATTTTTGAAGTTTTTTCGTGGTTTTGACTTCCAGTATTAAAACTCAAGGTCAGTGCCTAAATTACTTGAATATTGTATTATTTTTTTGCTGGTACTTCGAATTAAATAATAATTCAGAGTTGAATATTGTAAAACTCAAATGGTGCGTTCAGTGGCACACGCCGAATTGAATGGCATTATGCCACATTTACCACATTTAGTGGTACATTAGTGTAGTATGATTTTAGTCTTATTGGATTATTATGGAGTATAAACTTATTATACTTACCATTATTTTTAGAAACGAAGATATTATTAAGACTAGAAAATATAAACACAAATGTAATACACCCAATAGCAGCCGGAACCAACGGCTATGCTTGCTGACTACGGCATAACGTCATCCATCAATGGTGCGTTGCCGGATCTCTGCATAAAATTTTATTGCTGCGTGCCACCAACGCAACTTATGCGTTTATGGCTTTTGTACTATGTTAGATTTTTTTTTCGATTTTTTTGTATAAAATATGTATACTAAAATCTACATAGTTTTTCAATAATATTCCATAAAAAGACCAGGTCATGGTGAAAACTATCCAAAATTCTGTGGCAACGAAAGGGTTAAAAATCGTTCGACTCACCGATTTCGCGTAAGTCATAGTTTTCTCAAAATAGACCTCCTGAATTCACAGAGTGACAGACATAACTAGTTTTTAACCTTAGCTTTGCACGCGTACAAATATTATTACTATCCTGCCCGAATATTAGAACCACTACCGGATTACCGCTACAATAAGAGATGTAATAGAATCAAATAAAATACCAAATTGACCTCGAAAACTATATTGGTTGTATACAAAACAATATTCCTATATAAATCCCTATAATACGCCCCTAAGTAGATTTTTATGGAAATTCCGTCGAGAAATCGGCATAATTTCTCATTCATAGCGCCAAATCCAGATTTTGCTTGGGAAAGCTTGTAAATCATAGAATTATACGCAATATCTTTTATTATACCAGTTGTGTCTCTTTATTGTTCTCATTTTGTTGTTTTGTTAATAGGATACTGTGGGGAAAGTTTTAGGGAAAACAGAGGTTTTTTGGCGCGAATCGGACTTTGCTTGGATTCTGTTAACTATCATCTCCTGCTTTTCGTGTCGATAAGCTCTGATTCACAAATTATTTGTCCAGAAACATACCACCTCTGTGCCGCTTTCCGTGGCAGACTTAGGTCTTGTTTTGTGCGTCTTACCGGGCAAGGGGTGCATGATAATAGATGCGGCATTGTTTGGATATCTGTAGTCTGTAAAATAAGTGTTGTGTTGTAATTACCATGTCGCCATCGGAGTGCTTCCCTCCTGGACATGACCCGCCATGGCTTTTATGGAAGTTTTTAAACTCGGACGGACTCAAGTAGGCCGAAGCAAGGAAAGCTTGTTCAGGTGGGGCTACAGCTATGATGACGTGTGATGAAGCCAGTGTGGCGTCCCTCCTCAAACCAAGACACACAGCGTTCTCACAAATTTTATATGATTTTAGGGTTCCGTATCCAAAGGGTAAACCGGGACCCTATTACTATGACTTTGACTGTTACTATGACGTCTGTCCGTCTGTCACCAGGCTGTTTCTCATGAACCATGATAGTTACACAGTTAGTATTTTTACAGAGATGTATTTATGTTGCCGCTATCAATAAATACTAAAAACCAGAATAAAATTAATATTTGAGGGTGCTCTCATACAACAAACGTGTTTTTTTTTTTAATATTATTGTTAAATAAAAGTGATTTGACAAATTGATTATCGTAAAGCACATAATAGTATATACAAACTTAAAACAAATCTTTCAGAATTTAAGATTTACGTTTTGAGCATAAACAAGTACGAATTATTATTTATATGATCTGGCCAAACGTGGACGACCATTATAATTCAGAATATTCTCAAAGTGCTGTGACGATTAGGCAATTTTGTAACAACCGCGCCACCAACAAACACGCTTTGTCCTGACAATGTTAGCGTCCATATTTCAAACACCGGTATCTCGGCCCATTCATTATACATTCTCGATACGCCGCAATTAAAGCGGACATTTTACATGCTTGTTCATAGACAATTGTGTGGCGAAAATTCGAGTTATATTGCTGGGGGATAATGTGTTTTAATAATTGATGAAATTTTCCTGCTTTATCGATTTATAGTGATACAACGGGTTACTGGTTGTTCGAATAAAAATCTTCCGATTGGCCTAAGCTATTAGTTTTGTTTTAACGTTAAAATTTGTGCGATTGGTCTCCTGAAATGAAATGAAATATTTATTTTGCTAAAACATGGTGTTGTAGGTACAATTTATTGGACATCAAAGGCAGTGAAGGCATGGGTAATTTTTTTAAATAATTTCTGTAAAACGAGGGGAAACGTGCAAAGGCTAACACGTCACTAAATAGGTCTAAATAATTATTTATCACGGCTATTGGATGCGTGCAACATTCCCCGCACGTATCTGTCATCACAACCATGGTCAATTTGATGTCCACCGTGCTAAGTAATATTATACTACATGGCCATATTTACTATAATACTACGCCGGCTTAACAGCAACAACAATTTTTGCAAGTAACTGACATCATATCATTTTTTTGAATACAACTAAGTAGGCAAACGGCGTACGGCCCACCTGATGGTAAGTGGTTACCGTAGCCTATGAACGCCTGCAACACCGGATATGTTACGAGCGCGTTGCCGACCTGTTCGCTATCAGCACAGCGACCCCTCTGGAGCCTGGCGACCCTACTCACCAGCAGAAACACAACACTGTATCACAGTGCTATTTGGCTGAGGTCTTCTGTAGGGTGGAGGTACTTCCGCAGACGGAAAACTCATTACAAAATGTCGTACCTCTCTTAAATTTCATCAATGTCTACTATGCTAAGGCCACACATATCGAGCAAAGACTATCCCCCACCTCCACAACGGGTATACTTTATTGCTATTTATTGCCAATTTTTTGCAACATTTCACAAATTTTACGATACAGTTTTTTAGTTAGTCAGCGATTAAGTGGCATATTAATTTCATAACTAGAAGCTCTCCCCAAATTTGTTGACACCGTTAAAAAAGACACCGTGAAAATTCATTGTTTTTATTCTTTAGAAATCAGTGAAAATCCAGACCCAAATCTGCAACTCTAAATACTTAAATCAAACGAAAGAGAAAACATAGCCAAATCGAGAACACTCTTTAAGATCTCCATAACAAACTAAATTGCTTGCACACAGAAGCAAAACTCGTAACAACTATGCACAGTATTTCAAACACTATCTCGATGGCATAAACAAATTAGATAGGCGTTATATAAAACTTGGCATAAAACAATCCAAAGTAGGTGGAAACTTGCGACTGAGGCCCATAAACCACGAACAATGGCCTAAGACATATTCCCCCGTGCGACACACAAGTGAAAAATACACAAACACAAGCGCGATTTAGGTAAATGACTGTCTCAAACGACAAGAGTCTATTGCCGGAAAAATTTGCGAGGGAAGAGCAAAAAAAGTCAGAGACAACAGCAATGACATTTATCTAATTACGGGATCGCGATATGGCACGAGGGCACGTGAGTAGATATAGAACAGAGGAAATTTTATGTTCCTACTCACTACTCACATGATAAATTTCGGAATAGATCGAAAGCTGCAATAACTTGCTATCATAAAGCTCTCAATTCTGCGAGCTAACGGAAAGAAACTGCCACGCCTGCCGTCTGACCTCCGTGACCCTATTTACAGGGACACCAGAACAACAGGAACATGACCCGAGGTGTGTTAGTGACCAATACTGTGAGAATTTTTCAGGCTGCCCAAGGCATCTGACACAGCCTCACGACGCCTCCTATCTATCGGTAACAACCGGGACCAACGACTTAACGTGCCTTCCGAAGCGCGGAGGAGCTCAAGATAGAAAATACCACTGAATGGCGGCCAATCCAATAGTGACCGCGACACGCCGTCGCTTGACACGCGCATTCGCTAAGGAAACGCGGGTCGCGCTGGACTAACGAGCTCCTCAATTTTACTTTACTTACGTAAGATCATGCTTTGTTTTTAGGGTTCGGTACCCAAAGTACAAGTAGCTAAGTAACTAAGTAGGCAAACAGGCGTACGACCCACCTGATGGCAAGTGGTTACAGTAGCCTATGGACGCCTGGAACACTGGAAATGTCACGAGTTTGTTGCCGACCTGTCCGCTATCAGCACAGCGACCCCCTGGAGCCTGGCGACCCTACTCACCAGCCGGAACACAACACTGCATCACAGTGTTATTTGGCTGCGGTCTTTGTAGGGTGGAGTACTTCCCCAGACCGACTACTCCTTACAAAATGTCTTACCTCTCCTATAAGACTTGTTTAGATATTGTAGGACGCGCGCGATCGCGCTACACATCCCAAAAATAAACGGATCTAAATGCAGTTGTAAAAATCTTCTCTGTGCCATATTATAACTCACGTGTCTGAGAGCGAGAGGAATTAAGGGTGGGGGGTGATATCTACTGGATGCTGCGCTGTAGTCACTCTGGGACCGTGTTGCCGAATGGTTGTTTGTGGTACAGTCGGCTCCGGTTTCCCAATCGTAAACTTGCGTTAAGAATTTTTCGTGAAATGTGCTTTTGTGAACTTTCACCGTATATTATGTGATCAGTGGTGTGTTATGAGATTTTCAACATGACTGTACTTCTGGTTTTGGGACTATTTGTTGGTGAGTTTTGTTTGAAATTAGAAAATTGGTTAAGTTTTAATTTAGTGAAGATTTATGCCAGAGAATTTTTTAGATAAAATATCACAGAAAAATATTTTTTTTTTTCAGGGTTTACTTAAATTTTCACGTTAGAACTCTTACAATTTAAGTAGGTAACACATCATTTTAATTGGGTATTCTACTAATTTTTACTTTTTCTTTCAGAACGATATTTTTATTTTCAGAAACAAAATTATGAAACAATTTTTGTAATCCGTTCAAAAATAAATAAGTTATAAGCCTTTGAAATTCGGAGCAAATAGGAAAACTGTCAAAAAACAAGAAAAGGATACACTGTGTGAGCTGTGACGTCACTGCCACTCGGTTTCGTGCGTACAAAAGGGATAGCAAGACGTCCCCACCACGCTTCCACTTTTATTCTTGAGAAAACTTTTCAGAATCGGTTACCTTTTAGTGTATATTTTGTTTAGTATTATAACAATAATAACAAACTATGAATACAGTCAAGTAGCCTATTAACACCACTGAGTGCTATGAAATGACTATCAATCGTATTAAGAAAAGTTAGATAAGCCCATATAAACTAAAATGTGTCTTATCTCGTTCTATTACTTTAAAAAAGAAAGAGAAAAGAAAGAGACATATTTTAGCTACATATACTTAACAAACGATTCTTATTAAACAAGGCCTCATTAGCAATAAGCAAATATACCTTACCGTGGGTAGTTTCAATTAATTACAATGTGTAAACATCGTAGCTTTTCGTAGCTCTCATTGCTACGGCGTAGAGGCAAGTGCTACGAACATTGAGAAAGGAACGCTTATTTGTGCGGTTTGGATAGCTACGAAGTATGGATTTCAAAGCATTTATGAAGTTAGTTGACCATCAAAATTTGTGAGACTAGCCGCACCGAGAGTTGTTAATGACAATTAAAGCATATTCTTTACTAATGTATAAATTCATAATTATTTTATATAAATATCAAGAATTAGTGTTTTGCTTAATTAGTCATTTACCACTTGGATCCCATGTTATTTTACAGTAGTACGCTTCAAACGGAATTATCTCCCTCGTACACTGCGATTATGGAATGAACTCCCTGCCATGGTTTTCCCTAGTGACTATAATATGGGAGCCTTCAAAAAGGGCGTGAAAAAATTCCTTCAGGGTCGTGACATCTCCGGTGGCGTACGCCTGTTTATTTAAATTTTTTAAACTTTATTGCACCACAGAAAATTTAAGAAATGTTGTCTGTAAGAAATATATACAATATACACTATATTTGTATGATAAGTCGATCTTTTTTATTTTGAAAGTAGCTTAGTTTTACGCTTTGAATTATAACGATATGTAACTGGTATGGCGATAAAAAAAAAAATATATAAATGTAATAGAAGCCAAAAGCTACATTTTGATGAAAACTACAAGATTATGTAAAAAAAGTCAAAAGATTTGTCTTGGACTTTGCAAGTTTGATGACATTTCGGAATTTCGTGAGTAGCTTGGCTGTCTTCCGAATAGAGTACGAAGAAACGTGCATATTCTATCTCTTCTCTTTAATGTCATTTTTAATCCTACTTCTCCTAATTATCTTAGTGAACAATTCTCTTTCCGCAAAATTGATAACAGGTTACGATCTTCCAACAAGCTTATTCTATGTATTCCTTTGTTTTCTTCATTTTCCTATTCTAAATCTTTCCCTGTCAGAGCGTGCGAACTGTGGAACTCCCATCCCCGATGACATAAAATTTTCTCCTTCTCTTCCCTCCTTCAAATCTCGTATTTTAAAATTCTACTCCGATTCTTAATTGAACACAGCTTTGGGCTATAATATTTTTTGTAGCTATAATATGTATTATTAGTTTTTTTTTTTTATATAAGAATGTATCTAAGTATATATGTAGCATATTTTTATCTAGTTTATGTCATTACTAGCTGTTTCCCGCAGCTCCACCTGCGGTATATAGCCTATGTTACTCAGGGTGAATATAGCTTTCAGGAGGAGTTGAGGGTGAGCACCCAGATGAAATATCTGGGGCTCATCCTCGACGGACGATGGTCTTTCGGCCCCCACTTTCGCGAGCTGGGGCCGAAGATCATCAGGACGGCTGCTTCGCTCGGCCGACTCCTCCCCAACCTGGGTGGACCGAGCGAAGCAGTGAGGAGGCTATACTCTGGTGTCTGCCGGAGCATGGCGATGTACGGTGCCCCCATTTGGGTGGACGCCCTCACCGCGACGAACAAACGCCTTTTGCGACAGGCGCAGAAGGTGATCGCGGTGAGGGTGATACGGGGGTACCGTACAGTGGCCTTCTCTGCGGCCACTGCCCTCGCGGGCGACCCGCCGTGGGAATTGGTGGCGGAGGCGCTCGCCGAAGTGTACCACTTTGTGGCGAACATGAGGGAAATCGGCGAGCGCCCCTCGGCGGAGATCGTGCGGCGGGTGCGCCTGCGAGCGCAGGCGGAAGTCGTGCGGAGGTGGGAGGCGGACCTGGCGCAGGCGGCGTTCGGTGTCCGAACAGTGGAGGCCCTGCGTCAGGTCCTGGAGAAGTGGATGCTGAGGCGGCGCAAGCCTCTCACCTTCCGCATGACGCAGGTGCTCACCGGGCACGGTTGCTTCGGTGAGTACCTGCACCGCGTGGCCCAGAGGGAGGCCGAGCCTCGCTGCCACGACTGTGGCGAGGCTCAGGACACCGCTCAACATGTCCTTGAGCGGTGTCCCAGATGGAGCCGGCAGCGCCAGGAGTTGGCCGCCGCGCTTGGCGGGACGGACCTGTCGCTCCCGAGTGTCGCCAACGCGATGCTCGAGAGCGACAGCGCCTGGAATGCAATGGCCTCCTTCTGCGAGGTCGTCATGTCGCAGAGGGAGGCCGAGGAAAGGGACCGCGAGGACGATCCCCTCGCGGACCCGATCCGGCGGCGGAGAGGGGGGGTGCGTCGCAGGCGCTACTTGGCGCGCCTGGAAGCGCCCCCATAAGCGGTGGGACTGGAGCAGTCCCACCCGGTGGCAGAGGTCCTCCAGGTGTCGGAGGGCCTCTGAGAGTGGTGAGTCCGGTTTCTGGTGAGAAACCGGCCAGTCGCAGAGGCGTCTTGTGCTAGTCAGATCCGAGGCGCCTCCCTGCAATGCGGCCGACGGCACCCGCAGGGGTTTAGTGGGTAGTCTGGGCCGGCTAGCGGCCCAGGAGTCCCACACTCTGTGCGTAAACGCATTCCCCTGCGAAATCAAAAAAAAAAAAAAAAAAGGGTGAATATAGCTTTCCAATGGTGAAAGAATTTTTTAGAATCGGCACAGTAGTTTTTGAGTTTATTCATTACAAACATACACACAAAAATACAAATCTTTCCTCTTTATAATATTAGTGTACTCGTAGATAAGTTTAAGTTTTGTTCTAGTTGCACAACTTCTACCACCTGTCTTTTGTTAAACTGTATTCCTGTAACGTCCCGGTTGACTGGAAGAGATCTCTATATGGGATAAGTCCACCGTTGCATTGATTTTTAGTTTTGTATTTACTATAATGCTATTGCATGCTGTGCAATAAAGTTATTACAAACAAACAAAAGTATTATTTTTCAAATGATAATGCTAGGCTCAAACAGTCTGAAAAATAGCAATCAAGCCACTTTTATGCGCTGTTTGCAACTCGCACATGACCGTTTTTTCGTTATATCCTACCGGATAATGAACAGGAATTGGTCGTAAAACTATCCGAATTAAATAATTTACTACCGGGGACACCGAATAGGGCTCATAAACGTTAGGTAATTTCGTAAAGCGAAAATTAAAACGCATTAGACCACCATATTCAGGGTAGGAATTGTTAGCCTTCGTGGTCCGGAGAATAATGTGTTTGCTTGAGACCTGGAGGTCGTAGGTTCGATTCGTACGGTAAACATGCTAAGTTTAGTTACCTTTAGTTTGGTTAGGACATTGCAGGCTTGAAATCACTTGATTGTATGAAATGCATCAGACCATATTCAGGGTAGAAAATGTTGGTAGGCGCCAGGATCAGGTAACTGCCTAGGTTGTCCAATGATTAAAGTGTTTGCTTTAGACCCGGAGATCGTAGGTTCGATTTCCAAAGCAAACATACTACAGTTCAGTCACCCTGTTTGCAATAATTTAAACGGATTAGATCATTATCAGGGTTGGAAATGATTTGGTAACAGCAGGTTCCGGTAACTGCCTTCAAGGTCTAGAGAATAGTTTGTTTGCCTTAGACCCTTAGGTCGTAGGTTATTTGTATTGTATTGTTCGATTCCCACTGTAAACATACTCATTTTATTCACTTTTAGTTTGGTTAGGACATTGCAAGCTTAAATCGCACCTGTCGCCATCGTCAGGGATTTCATCCCCATACTTTGGATTCCATGTTATCGCGTACAGTACGCTTCAAGCGGAATTTCCTCCCTCGTACACTGCGATTATAGAATGGGCTCGCTGCCATCCCACTTACCATCTATTGAGCCGTACGTCTGTTTGCCTTATTGTATAAACATAAAAGAATCACCTGATTGCGGAAACTCATCAGACCATATTCAGGGTTGGTAATGTTATGTTAAGCGGCAGATTCAGGTAGAACCTCCGTGGTCTAGTGATTAAGGTGTTTGCTTAAGATTCAGAGGTCGTGGGTTCGATTCTCTCGGGAAGCATATTTTGTTTAGATGTTTCCAGTTTGGTTAGGACATTGCAGGCTTGAATCATTTGTGCAAGCTTGAATCATTTGATTTTTTAGTAATAATAATTATGTACTTCGGACGGCCGTTTGTCCCAGCTCATGTGCTGCTATTCCTTTCTTTGTTCTCAGTTGTTCTTTGCCCTAAAAGAACCACGCCAGGAGCCAATAAGTACAAGTTCGTTTGGCTATGTAACCCACTCGTTATGATAATCATCATCATCATTTCGTGTAGGTTACATTGTCTATCGACCATGTTCACCCTGGTGTCAGAATTGTTCGAAATCGCCTCTCGGCCTCTGACGTGGTTCCTTTAACGACTACCAAATGGCAGCCGGGATCAACGGCTTAATGTGCCTTCCGAAGCACGGAGTCTTCTTCATTATTGGACAATCAGGTGATTGAATCACCTGCAACGATCTAACCAAACTAGAAACAAATGAACAAAGTATGCTTCCGGTGGGAATCGAACCCACCACCCCTGGGTCGAACGCCTTAACCACTGGACCACGTTATGATAGTGATAAGTGATGAGTTTTAGGGTATCCGTATCCACTACCGTAGAAAATAGTTGAAAACTCGTTCGAGGTTAAAGAACTTTATTCTCATTAAGACACAAAGGTCACATGAGAAATTATTTATGGAAACACTTAATCAAGAACAGATCACATTAACAATTTTGAGGAGCTCGTTAGTCGAGCGCGACCCGCGTATCCATGGCGAATGCGCGTGTCAAGCGACGGCGTGACGCAACCACTATTGGATTGGTCACCATTTAATGGCATTTTCTTTCTCAAGCTCCTCCATGTTTCGGAAGGCACGTTAAGCTGTTGGTCCTGGTTGTTATCGATAGATAGCAGTCGTGAGGCTGTGTCAAATGCCTTAGGGCAGCCTGAAAAGGGTTACTGAGGTCAGACGGCAGTGTATATACGGCATTGTAATAACCAGTGCTGCCAAATCTAGGACCATGACTTACAGCGTGCCATTAACTCCGAAGCGTAAGCCTTCGTTCTTTTCAACCTTCGAGAATTTACCTATACTGCCCATCTGTGATACTTTCTATACTTTACGGACTTATCCCTCAGAAGGATATATCCGCCATTGTATATTAATATTTAAGTTATATTTTGTTGTTTCTGTCTCCTTTTACTGTTAAAACTGTCTCCTTTTATGTATATTAAAGCCTTTACATACATACTAATCACGACCACTCTATAGCTAGTAACGTTAAATTCAACAATATTCGGGTTACTCGTGTTATGAGTGCGGTTTGCATGACAATTGGTCACAGACCTCAGACCACTAAATTATACAGTCATCACGCGACAAAGCCTTGGGCTAATTTACTAAATTGTTACTGAATTGGACGCTTGTAAGGTTTGTTAAACCACAACGCTGCGTGAAGTTACTAAGCAAAATTAAGTTTACTCTGCAATAACTTTACGTAGTAAAATGTTAATTTGATAAGCTCAATAACTGTGACCGAAATTTTTACTGACTAGAACTAACATATAAAATACTAGCGGTTTCCCGCAGCTCCGACTGCGTCAAAAAGTAGCCAATGATTGACCCCGGGTCGTCAACTATATTCATACCAAATTTCATCCAAATCCGTTCAGCGGTTTGGCCGTGAAAGCTTAACAGACAGACAGACAGAAAGACAGACAGACAGACTTCTCTCTATGACATACATATATATAGACATTATATATATATATATATATATATATATATATATATATATATATATATATGTCTATCTGTCTGTCACGCTTTCACGGCCAAACCGCTAAACGGATTTTGATGAAGTTTGGTATGAATATAGTTGAAGACCCGGGGTCAAACATAGGCTACTTTTAGACGCAGGCGGAGCTGCGGAAAATAGCAAGTATTTCATAAAATAAACATTTCAGTATCAAAAAACTTTAGTTGTCAAAGTTCGTGACTGACAGACGGTTGGGCGTTATCTCAACTTTTCCTTGTTTTAGCGCTACGGAGATTTCCCTCAAATAAAGGCGAAAGTTTTCTTACCATGTCTGTTCAACAGATGACTGACGTTGTATTTTATATATTTTATTGTTAACCGCCTGCAGTAAGTAGGTTACGATTTCTTCTCCTTTACCTTGTCCCAGTTTTCGGGTCAGCACAGTATGTAAGTTCCTTCCACTTTCCTCTATCTCTAGCCATTTCTTTCTCAACGTCTTTCCTACTCATGTTCTCTATATGTAAGTAGGGTAATGATTACGAGAGCAAATTTCTTTTTCGTCCGAGCATGTCTTTACACTGCATCCTTGGCTAACGGTTTAGAGTCTATTTTCGTTTCAAAATAGTTTCTGTTGGGAGTCAAATCATTGAAGTTGTTGATCAGTATGTCTACTTGCTTAAATGACATTTACAGCTTTAAGAACGAAGTCTTTCGGTGAATACCACTCGGCTAACAAGCTCCGTAGCGTTTACTCGTGAAAAATACCTCAGTGCACCTTAAAACTATAAGGTCTTCGAGCAGAGTGTGTTATCAGTGGTGACATAATAGTATGAGTCCGAAACATGGTCCTTGACTACTTATGGGCCTTATAAGAAAGCTCAAAGTCGGCCAATGAACTAAATTTAGGCGCGGTGTTTCCCTACGAGAGCGAATCAGAAGTAAGGAGATCCAAAGGGGAACAAAACTGGGGATTAGCAGCGGAGTTAGACCCAAGCTGCCGGTGGTTAGGGCTCCAGAGACAGGAATCTCCTCACAATGCGGGCCGTGTCCAGAAGTACTGTCTTCTGCATCTGTATCTTGACCCAACTGCCAATGGAGAGTCTCTCTAGATGACGGTCGAGACTCTTCGCTATTAACCCATAAATCGGAACAATTATCGTCGAGTCAACATGCCACATGGAGGTAACCTCGTGGGCCAAGTCCAAGTACTTACAAAGGTTTTCTTTCTCGGCTTTCACAAGGTTCTCGTCATGGGGGATGGGTTACCATCCCCCATGACGTTAGTCAACAAGAGTTGCACGGCGTGTCTCTCGTTCTACTACCACAATGTCAGGTCTATTGGCAACAATAGTCCTATTTGTGATAATAGACCGGTCCCAGTAGAGCGTGACATGACTGTTCTCAAGAACTGGCTTATTATTATTAAATTTAGCAGACCCTGGGCTCCGAAGCAAACAGCTGAGGATGCGCTAAGATGAAAAAGAGGCACCTAAATTATTAAATTTAATCCGGTTCCGCTTTTATGGAATACTAGCTGTTTCGCGCAGCTCCGCCTGCGGTATATAGCCTATGTTACTCAGGGTGAATGCAGCTTTCCAATGGTGAAAGAATTTTTAAAATCGGTACAGTAGTTTTTGCGTTTATTCATTACAAACATACACACAAAAATACAAATTTTTTCTATTTAAATTATTAGCGTAAACTAGCTATTTCCCATAGAATATAATAGAATAGAATCTTTTTTTGTGAGATATAGGTAAGTACATAATAATGCAGATCGAACAAAGTAAAAGACACAAATCGCTATGCTCTGTCTGTTCAGACTTACAAATATTATTATCAATTAATTACAGTTATAAAAACGTCATTTAATAATTTTCATAGGCAGCAGACGTCCAATCATTGTCAGATACTCAACTAGTGGTAGAATTGGTAGTACTGGTTTGGAACATTTCAATTTTAATTGTATCCCATAGCTCCGCCTGTGTCAAAAAATATCCATTGTTTGACTCAGAGTCCTCTAACTATATTCATACCAACCATTACCAACTATCAAATCCTTTCAGCCGTTTGGCCATGAAAGCGTTAAAGACAGACAGAATTTCGCACCTATAATATAAGTATGGAAGTATGGATTAAACCTTTCTCGCAGTGGGAATAGCTCGATCAAGATTAAAATAATCCACTAGCAATTCAATAAACAAAACACTTTTAGGCCATTTCGAATTAATGGTATTTCGAGTTGTGACAATCAATAAATTCAGAGCGAAAAGCAATTAATCTTATCTCGCCCATTAAGTAGAAATAAATACGGCTGTAATTAATGGAAAACCAACGAGTTTACCAAATTTGCCACACATGCGCACTTATTCAGGTAGCTGAAATTATTTTATACTATCTGTTTCCCGCAGCTCTGCCTGCGTAAAAAGTAGCCTATGTTTGACCCCGGGTCTTCATCTTTATTCATACCAAATTTTGTTAAAATCCGTACAGAGCGGTTTGGCCGTGAACGCTGACAGACAGACAGATAGTCAGACAGACTTTCGCACTTATAATATTATTATTATATTAAAAAGTATGGATTTACATTAAAATGTGGGCTGTCGTCTATATTGTATTTAAATTAAAATTATTTATTTATTGTAAACTTAGTCTTAGTTTAGTTTTCTTTTTTTCCCCTCATATTGTAAATATTTTACATTAAATATGTAAATATTAAATATTTGCCAAAGAATATATTTTTTTTATTTGCCACATAAAGATAATGTATTAGGACCATTTAAAAAAATTGATGTTTGAGAGGCGAAGGGTCACAGGGTGAATGTATAATTTTAATTGAATCCTGCGTCTAAAAACTGTGTATAAATATAATTGGGGGTATATATAATATGACTGGGTCCGTAATATTATATTTTTTTAAAATCAATACTTAGGCAGTTAGGTTTTTACAAAAATAATGAAGATTTTATTAGATTTTTTTTTAAATTTTAATTTTATAAATAAAAATACTTATCAAAAGATTGATTTCAATGTTTATTTTTTAAAAACTAAATCTATGTTAGTCCCAATTTGAAATGAAGCTACATAGCAACTAAGTAAAATTTTATTTAAATTTTTAAACATTGTTAAATAGAAGCTTGGCTCTTGTCGGTGGAATTTTTTCCATTCCTCTCTATTTCCTCTCACGCACTTGTGCCATAATTAAATATATTCTTTGAGTGGAATGTTTAATTTTCAAATTACAAAACCTCTAAGCCGCCAAACTTTTCTATATTTAATAAAGGCCTGAAGAAAAGTTGTAAACGTACACTTCACGTTTAGGGAAGGGTATAAAATATTCATAACATACCCTTGAGTGACTGTGGAAATTACCTGTCATTTAACATTCGCAGGGCTGGCAATCATTTGAAAAGCCCACATAGAAATTTGTTTTCTTTAGCTACATTTAGATCTTTCTCTTTTAAAGACATTCTCTCAGTTCACGTCAAGTTGGGCGGGTTACGTGTATCGAATGCATTTATCCATACTTTCATACTATGTAATACTATATAATATTATAAATGCGAAAGTCTGTCTGTCTGTCACGCTTTCACGGCCAAACCGCTGAACGGATTTTGATGAAATTTGGTATGAATATAGTTGAAGACCCGGGGTCAAACATAGGCTAATTTTTGATGCAGGCGGAGCTGCGGGAAACAGCTAGTATAGAGAATAATTGTTTATTTTATCACAAATAACATTTAGCTCGATAGCCATTGCAATCGTTTTTGCAAATATTGTACGTGTCAAAGCAACAACTAGCCTAGGTTTTTAGACAAAGGACTAAATTTTAATCCGATAACAAAATTTTTAACTAAAGTTATTACGGGATAAACACAAGCCGCGCGAAATCGGGTCGGCAACGCGCTTGTGATTTTTCCGGTGTTGCAGGCGTTCCATAGGCTACGGCTACCACGTACCATCAGGTGGGCCGTACGCCTGTTTGCCTACTTAGTTGTATTAAAAAAAATCACAACTGTGCCTCACTTTTTTTGTTGACGTGTCCTTGTAATGTTTTAATTTTTTGGTGCAACAAAGATTAATTATATCGTATATGTATATACTTTGCCTAAATTCCTGACGTGTCATGGATTAATCGCAGGCTTGCGACTTACGACTAACTCAAGTCAGAAGTTGGCCAACTTAACATCAATTTGGCCAAAATCCTTGCATTTTATAAGTGTAGTTAAAACTGCCAACCCTATTTACACTATCCCTAAGGTGATCCCAAGTTATAATGGCGCAGCTTAGTCAAAGGGAATTTGAGTGTTCAGCACGACCTTACAGTACTTTTGGTTTTTATGTGTATGAAATATTAAGGGCTGCTTTTATTCTCGGGCTTGATGGAATGGTTTCTTGCCCCAAGGATATATTATGGGTACGAAGGTTCGGTGTAACTGCGGTAAGACCTTCTTGCCTTTTAGAACTAATAAAAGAAGTATTTATTTGGCACTTCACAAATATTATATGTGCGAAAGTCTGTCTATCGGTTCTTCTGTCTGTCTGTTACGCTTTTATAGCCAAACTGCTATACGGATTTTGATGAAAATTGGTATGAATATAGTTGAAGCTCAGGGTGAAACATAGGCTACTTTCTGACGCAGGCGGAGCTACGGGAATAAGCTAGTTTACAATGTAATAATAAAAAAAACGGAAGAGTACCAAAATGGTCACTACGACGCTGGTAATAGGTCTTTTATACCATACTAAGGCAACTTAAACTACACTTCAACTTAAAAATCTTGACTTAATAAATGACTAGGTATGTTTTTAACATGGTCGATTTGCTATTTTGCTTTATAACATTAATTGAAACAGCCCTTACTGCATATTGTAATCAGATAGCCGATTTGCTCTGAATGGTTTGTGGAAGCCCCGGATGGAACTTAAAATTCTCTACCCGCAAATGGGAGAACACAAAAAAAAAAAAGAATTCCTAGAAAAAGTCTGTAAATGTTATTCCGCAAAAGATTTTTTTTTTATTACAATACTTAATGCCATTTGCATGGAAGTCTCCGAGTTTTTCGCAAACAATATTGATTAACCTTATTGCTTCTGAGTTCATTCTTGGCTGTATCTTGTCTATTTCTATTGCCCAAATATCTGGGTCTAGAAAAATAAAACGAGACGTGACCAATTTTCTCTGATATCTGTTTTAGCTGAGAACAATAAACGAGACTAGAAGTACCATCGGTAATTTTCGGTGTGATCTTAATCAAAATAAGTACATAAGTGCAGATATTATCATTAAAAGAGCTGTTAATTAAGCACATTATCCAAATTCAAATAAAAAATAAATTCGTTAGAGAGATAATTTTTAAATTTATACTAATTACTATAGATTATCATTTTGGAAATCATTGGGAGAGGCCTATGCCCAGCAGTGGACTGACTGCGGCTGAAATGATGATGATGATGATGACTATAGATTAGCATACCTAAAACAGTGAAGATATAAACAATTCGATATAAAATCCTGTATTGAATAAGAAAAATAACATGGTTGGTTACTATTTTAAAATGAATGCGGGAAAAGCCACCTTATACTATGGTCTATAACCTTTACGTAGGTGCATCAAAAAGGGTCGATTGACCAAGTAACCCACTCAATATGAATGACGTTGAAACATCTAGCATCTGTAATTTACATCAACCTGTTTTTCGCAAAAACTGTCCATTTTATTTAGCAGAAACATAAATTTCAACATTTCCAGATCATTGATTTCTTCTTACACGCGCCATTGAGTATTTTTGGAGCTAATCTAACGTAACTACGATTCATTAGGCTCGTTAATGTTTCGCCCTTATTATGATTGGACACAAAATATATAGCAAATGAAGTGTTCTATTGTATTTTTAGATTGGTTATTTTTAGAAAATCGATTTACTTGAAAGATTTACTAGAAAACTTCTGTTGTACCAGTTTTCAGCTTTATTGTTATAGTTAATGAAGTTTCTTCAACTAAAACTGACGTTTAAGTAGTACAAGGTGTCTGCTTGGGCATTTTGTGCCACAGATTATGCTCATAATCTTTTTTTAAAGTTAGGTACTTTTTAATTGAAAAAAAAAAAATTGTAATTTTATATTTGTACAATTTTTTTTTTCTCAGCATCACCTATTTCGTTGACTGTAAAATGAAGCCTCAGGATTTAAGTCCGCCATTTACAATTATAATGAAAATGAAAAACATGTATTCTTTAACTTACGTCTATAACAATATGACGTGGCTGGACCCCCTCTTGTAAGGTTTATTATATACTATTACAAACCAGTAATTTAACATGAAAGAGAGCGTACCCACAAATAATTTTTCACAAGTTTAAGTACTATATTCGCACACACAAATTGTTTGTCTGAAAGTATGAATTTGTATACATTGCATGAGTTAATATCAAAATGTTATTTTATTTTTAATCCAGTAACCGTAATTATAAATAAAACCAACGTGTTTTAGGTGATTAAAGGGCACCGGGATAACCAATTAGTAATAAACAGTGCTCTTTGACACCAGGGTCAAATAAATGATAAACACTATTTTTTATCAGGGTTTAAAATTATCATTAAGGGCATTCTAAGAGCCATTATTATTCCCCACACTTAGTCTGATTGAGTCTTTTAGCGGTTCTTTCAAAACAAACTTTTTTAATGCAGTCATTTGTGTGTAAATGGGCTATGATTTACGATCTATTTTTTTCATTACATAAAACTTTGCAAATTGCGATTTTTGGCACCATTAGCACCATCAAGGTCAAAGCCATTATGGTTTTTTAGCAATTCATGTCCCTTGCAAGTTTTTCGGCAATTAATTACATGAAATATAACTGGTCAAGTGCGTGATGAGACTTGAGCAGTGTTCCGTAGTTGCATTCTGTTAATCATAGAAATCGTTCGATTAAGGAGGGGTGGAGATAAATTAAAAAACTACACGCTTACATTTCATAAAATAAGATATAAAATACAGCTTTTAACTGTGACTGCCTAGGTTATCTAGTAGTTAGTAGTTGTAGCGTCTGCCTGAAGATCCGGAAGTCGTGGGTTATATTCCCACTTGAATCATTGTTTGTTATGTTTTCTGATTTGTTAAGATATTGGCGATTAAATCATCTGAATAAAGATTACATGCTTCGGAAGGTATTCATTATCATTGTCATCAGCCGAAGTCAGTCCAGTGCTGGACATAGGCCTGTCCTTTACTGACATAGTAAGTAAGATTACTTGTACCTAAATTCAAATAATAAATGCATTTTATCTTTATCTTTATCCTATTGATTTCAGAATAATCGGTTGGAAGTGGCCTTGTTTTTGTTTGGGAGTCCAGTTTGGTGCAACAAATTGTATTGTATTGTATGAAGTAAAATGACCATGTTCGCTTGATATCAGTTAGGGGTGTCGTTTTCAAGCATCTGTCCGATGGCTTGGATACATAACACACGGGTACGCGACCCTCCTTACTTGAGCTGCTACTGAGTCAACCCATGTCCATTCGAGTCAGTAGCATCCTAGTACCTCATCCTTTCCCCAAACCCAACCACATCCCACCCTTCCTTAAGCTAAAGAAAACTTCCGATGGGCAGCTTCGTTGGAAGTAATATAAGCCGTTGAAACTGCGCTCGCCAATCCGCCTGCCAAGCGTGTCAAGTATGGCAACAACCCCTTAATTTGGGGGATGCCTAAGTCCAGCAGTGGATTGGTTGCTGCTGAAACGAAGACGACGACTTGAATGAAGGATTTAGAGCGACATTTCCCATGGGAGTGGAGACCAAGCTGTCGCTAAAATAGTCAAAATTTTCAAAACTCAGCTTTATATGGACGGCACGCAAACGATGAAGTTGCGTCATACATTTACATATGCAGCTAGTAATTAGAGAACGTGGAAGTAGAACACTGGTTTTAACTGGTTTTATGCTAACTGCGGGTAGTATAGAACGAACCGGATGGTTTTGATAATTTGGGGCTAGAAAAAAAGAAAGAAAATAATAATAATAATAATAATAATATCTTTATTCACGAAAAACATGGTATGTATATTGGTGTTACAATTTTCACATATTGGATCACATGTTTTGTCACATTTAATGACATGCGAATAATTAGGCTATTCATAATTAAATTAAATCAAGCATAATTGAATTGAATTAATTAAACTTATAACACAAAATGTCCTTGAATCCTTGAAATACATGCAATGTCAAAGAAATAAATTAAAAAATTAAAAATAATTACTTATCATGGTCAAAAAATTCATTAATGTCATAAAATGTGTTTTTACATAGCCATTCGCTCAGTTTGTCTTTAAATTCATATGTATTTAAATGTATCATATTATCCGGTAAAGAATTGTAGATACGAATACACATATTAAGTGGGCTGTGAGAACATTTTTTAGATGTTGATACATTCTCTAATATTAGTCTATGTGGGTTTCGTTGTAGTCTATTACTTACATCACCAGCCTTTTTAAATAATTTTATGTTCTTATGTACGAACAAGCATATTTCATAAATATAGAGTGATGGTAATGTCAAAATACCCAATTTTTCAAATAACGGTCTACATGTGGTGCGTGGAGGTACTTCACATATAGCCCTTATGCATTTTTTCTGAGCTACGAATGTCTTATGCCAGTCTGTACTATAGCCCCACATCATTATACCGTAGCGCAGTACCGACCCTACATATGCATGGTAACATTTAATAGCCGTTTTAGTATCTGTTGCCTTTTTGACCTGCCTGAGCGCATATACAAACTGATTAGTTCGCTTACAGATGGCATCAATTTGGTCCTTCCAATTTAAGTCATGATTAATTATGACTCCTAAGAATTTAGTATTTGTTACTCTATTTATTTTATATACATTTAACGTAAAATTACAGCGTGGGTGTTTAGAATTATTAAATTGTATATAATTTGATTTATTTAGATTAATGTTTAGATTGTTATCATGTAGCCATTTAATAATTTTGTCAACCGTGTTATTAATATCATTTTCATGTTTAATAATTTCACTATTATTACGTTTTTTCACATCAGTTGTTACAATTATAGAAATGTCATCAGCATATAAAATACAATTATGATTTGTTATACTGAAAATGTCATTAATATATATTAAGAATAACAACGGACCCAATACACTGCCCTGAGGTACACCACTGTTTACTTTTTTATAGGATGATGTACAAGAATACATTTCATTGTTTGATATATTACTGACCATAACACCTTGATACCGATCATTTAAGTATGACGATATCCACTGCAAAGCAGTCCCCCTTATACCAATCCTTTCACACTTATTTAAAAGCTTATCGTGTGAAACATAATCATACGCTTTAGACAAATCAAAGAAAAGTCCGGTAGTTAAGTGCTTACTATTTAAACTACTAAGGATTGCGTTTACTAGTGTGTATATTGCCAGATTGGTGGACTTGTTTTTTTGAAATCCAAACTGATTTTCGTTTATTATGTCATATTTGTTACAAAAATTCATTAACCGTTTAAACATACATTTTTCAAATATTTTTGAAAATATTGATAATAGGGTAATTGGTCGATAGTTGTTCATATCATTTCGTAATCCTTTCTTATATAATGGTTTCACCAAAGAAAGTTTAAGTGCATTCGGGAAGGTGCCAGAAGAGAAGGACAAATTTATAAGGTGAGTAAGCACCGTGATTATTTCAGGACAGCAATATTTTATTATTTTTGTGTTAACTCCATCATATCCTTCTGAATTAGTATTTTTAAGGGAAGAGATTTCTACTATCACCTCCTTCTCCGACATTAGTTCTAAAAAGAAGGAATTAGGTAACGTTTTATTTGAGCATGTTTGGGTACTTCCATTTAATGTCAAATTATTATTTGTCATATTTTTAGTAGTCATATTATTATTAGTCAGATTAATGAAAAAGTTATTAAATGCATTTGCGATGTCATTAGGTTCATTTAATTGTTGATTATTAACTTTAATTTCAGTTATATTGTCTGGTGTATTTTTATTTGAAATTTCGTTTTTTATTACAGCCCATGTAGCCTTAGTTTTGTTTTTACTTTTCTCGATGAAAGCGATATTTGTGTTCTTTTTTGCTTTAACGATACACTTTTTCAATAAATGTGAGTACGTTAGATAGCGTTTCTTATTTATTTCAGTTTTATTCTTATAGTAACGGTATCTTAATAATCTTTTACTTTTACAACTAATTTTCAAACCTAGACTAATCCATTTTCTTTTGTTATTTTTATTGTCATTAATTTTTATCCTTATTTTAGGGAAACAAAGATTATAGAATAGACAGAAAAGTTCATGAAAGCGGTTGAATGCGTTATCTATGTTTGATTCCTCATAGATCTCCGCCCAGGAGATACCACGGAGGCATTCACGAAATTTGCAAATATTATCAAAACTATAATCTCTTCTATAGATCATATATGATTTAGGCCTGGTACAGTTCGTTTCTATGTTAAAACTAATCATCTGTGCTGTTTCGTGATCAGAGAGATGGAGGGGTAAAACATCAGTTGATGCATTTTCTATGTTACTAAGTATATGATCTAAGCATGAGTTTTTTCGTGTGGGGACATTAATGTGGAGTTTAAAAGAGTAATTATTACATAGGTCATTTAGATAATTACTTTCTTTACTTGGTTGGAGTGTGTTGATATTTATATCACCCATTATAACTACTTTGGACTTAAGTTTATTTTTCTTAGACAGTTCGTGTAATAATTCATTAAGTTTGTCCAAGAATATGATAGCGTTTGAGTCTGGAGTTCTGTAGACACATATAATAATCAATTTAATAAGAGGTATTTCTATTCCACAAACTTCGAAAGTAGATTGTGCTTTGTATTTATTTGGTAAAGTAAATTTATTGTAAATTAACCCCTTTTTAACTAAAATACATGTACCTCCTCTACATTTATCTCTATTGTATGATGTAGCAAATTCGTAGTCATTCATAGTTACGAATTTTTCACGCCCGTCCTTTAGAAATGATTCTGAAAAACACATTACATCCGGGTGTTTATTTTGTTGTTTAAGTTCCTCAAGCGTTACTTCTAATATGTCTTTTTTATCTAGAATACTTGCTATATTTTGGTGAAAAATTTTGAACTCATTATTTTTATCTCTCTTCATTTTTGACCTTAACGTTTCACTAGATACGAAAAAATTTTGATTTTTCAATTTTCGGAAAGTAATTAAGTAATGTCGTTTTTTTTGTTATTGCTTCTGGCCTTACATTTTCCATAGGGGGTTGAGAATATTGACGCTTAAAGTAGTATGTTATTTTACCCTTGCAACTCTGTGTAATCTTATTTTCATTATACTGGTCAACCTTTTTCGTTTTGTAGCTAGCTAATAAGTTTTTTAATTCTTTAAAATTCAAGTATTTTTTTTTGCTATAATCTAAAGAGTCAATGACGTGGTTAATTGATTGACATAAATTATATACATTATTATACATGCACTTTACAAAATTACAATTTTTATAAGTGGAACAAGTATCATGAATTGCCTTATTAATATTGTTCACGTCGATATAATCATTCGAAAATATATTTAGTACAAGTATGTCATTATTCCTAAACTTCATACACAATTGTTTTAATTGCAAAGTCAGAACTTTTAAATCATAGTCATTTTCACCTACACATAATAGCAACTTATCATTATCATTCAATTTTAGATTAGTGAAACAGTTCCTTATAACATCCGAAGTAAGAGCATTAGGCTTAATTTCTGAGACGACCATGTATTCTTCGTATTTTGAATTTATTCTCGAATGAATTAGCGCTGATGCTATATTTGAACATTGTTGTGTACCAAATATATAAATTTTTCTTTTATTTGCAATTTCCATGGAGGTTTGATTTTTGTAATGGGTGCTTTCCATATCTTCTTTCGGCAAATTATTCTTTAATAGGGTTACGCTAATTTTAAGTTGTTCCATTTCTTCTTCTAATTTTCTTATTTTATTTTCAATGTCTGCTATTTTCATTTTAGTGTCTTCTTCTTCTGGTGTCTCCAACTCCATCGAAATATTATTTACAGGAGTTGAAAATATTTCTGGAGATTGTATAATTCTTTGAATCTTCTTCTTTTTTACACTATTAATGAACTGGTTTTCTGTTAAAGGTGATTGGCATAACGTTTTCAATGTTTTATTTTCTTCTATTAATTTATTAATTTGTCTTTTTAATTGATTATTTTCTAAAATTATATTTTCTAACTCTTGTACCGATACTTCTACTTCCGTTCTAAGTTTTCTATTGTGCTCCTTTAATTCGTTCAGTGTTATGACATCTGTTGCGGTACAATCGGCACTTTTTGACAAAAGGCTGGTACTCATGAAAGAATCGTCCATTAGGTCAGTTACATTTCCTTCGGTAAGAATCTGTGAGTCTATAAGCCGACATGATGAATTCAGTGGTGTATGTGGTGAGGGTTTATTTGGTTCCAGTGGCGATTTTTTCCGTTTTGTTACGTTTATGTTGCTGTTATTAAGTGCTAACGAAACCTTAGTCTTTTCTATACAGTTTTTACATTTCCACTTCTTTGTTTTGTCTGTCTCTAATATATTCCACAACTTTTCAGAGTAGCCGGCACAGTCGAATTCATAATAATTTGTACAATGAGAGCATTTTATAGCACTTTTAATGTCGACAGATTTTTTGCATTTTTGACAAATAATACAAATAATTGATGTTGAAGTCATTTTATTATTGCTTGTAGTCTTTGCAGCGATTTTCGTAGACATATTTGAGCGAATTTGTATGTGCAGAATATTTTCCGTAGTATAGAAATGTATGGTTGTTTAAATCAACCTAGAAAACTCAATGTTTTAGAAACACAAAAAGTTACTTTTATCTCTCAACACTACCTCATAATTGAATGGTAGAACAAGCCCACGGCTTTAAGTCCGCCATTTACAGTCTTTGTAATAAAGTTTAAATAAATAAATAAAAATTTCAACAAGAAAATATATTTTTACAATAAAAGTTCCATGTTTCCAAAAAAGGTCATCATTTTGCCATCAGATGTAAATTACAGCGCTGATCACAGAGCAACATGAACATTCATTGCTCTGTGGCGCTGATCATCCGTTAGTTAAGGTTAATTTGTTGATTTCTCTTAATTATTTTATTGAAAGTTGTTCAGTGTTACGTACTTAACACGCTGTAAATTTGGCTGCTAACCAACCAAACACCATAAACTAACTAATAGGAGCTTGATAGCCGAGCGCGACACGCATATCCGTAAAGAAGTCGAGGTCGTAAGTGGAAATTTCTATCTCTAGCTTATCGGTGCTTTAGAAGGCACAGGCCGTTGGTCCTGTGTCAGATTCCATGAGGTTGTCTGAAAAAAATCTTTGCCAAATCAAGGACCATGACTTACAACGTACCTTAGGCTCTGAAGCGTAAGCTGAAGACATCCGGTGATGTACAGATATGGTAGCTATTTTATACTCACCTGATGTTTTAACCAATTTATCACCATCTTTCGCAGATGTTTCATATAGCCTGGTATACTTTTCTGAGAGGTGGACCCAGAAATAATAAGCTTTTACTAAATGAAAGCTCTAATTATCTTCCTGCGCTAATCGGTTATTATGAAAGTTTATTAAGTCTTAAGTATTTATTTATATGAATGGTATTTGTGTATTGATTTTTAAGTATGTTTACGGTGTTGATGATGATGTTTAAGTATGTTACTCCTAACGGCTAAACTTAAGTGTGGCCTCTTATCTTCGGCTAGATTTAAGTTTAGCCATCATCATTTCGGCTTAACCTAAGTGTAGCTGATCTCGTCAGGTTCATTTTAATTGTAGCCGAAGATTAGAGGCGACATTTAAGATTAGCCAACAGGGGTCGGCTACATTTAAGACTACCGGCTAATTTTAAGCGTGGCCGCACTTCGGTCATTAGCCCTAACAT
Source organism: Euzophera pinguis (assembly GCA_947363495.1). NCBI lineage: Eukaryota > Metazoa > Arthropoda > Insecta > Lepidoptera > Pyralidae > Euzophera > Euzophera pinguis. Next base: position 1,963,513 of record OX376162.1, read on the forward strand.
TTACAATACAATGACAATTTGTGTTAAATTTGTACCTAGGTAATTAGATATATTCTTCACTTTTCCTTTCTATTTTTGTACACGCTAATTACCCTGTTCTTTTCATTTCCTCTCTTGGGTCTGTTGGAAGAAATTTCTTTACAAATAAGCAGCTCCCTTATACTGTTTTTTCTTCTTATGTATAATCCTTTGTATTTTTTTATTGTGTGCCTAAATAAAGTAAATAACGTTTTTCTGTAGTGAGAAGTAATGATTACTTACACATCGCCGTGTAATGTTATGAAAATGGTTTTATACACCAAAGTTACAATTGCATATCAGAACTCGACAGCGCCGCATATGGAGCTAAACGTAGTAGTTTCTGTTTCTCGGTTAGTTCAGTGTTGTTCTTAACTGATTGTTCTTAAGCTGTTCCTACAATAGAGAATACAATTTAATTTAGCGCTTATTTCGGTTGAAGGATACGACAATTTAATATAATAATGTACTAGCTGTTTTCTGTCAAATTAAAGAGTAGTCTAGTAGACTAGTCAAAATAAGCCTGGGTCAAATTAAAATACCCCGAGTCTTCAACTCAAATTTCATCAAAATTCATTAGTTTAGTTGAGCTGTTGGGAGTCCCCACTGCGCAACTATTTCTAGGTCACAGTTGAGCGGTGGAGAAAAGGGGTTCAGCGGTTTGGCCGTGAAAGCGTAATATACAGACAGACAGACTTTCGTACTATTATATTAAAAGTAAGTATTTGTCTGAGTTTAAGTTTTCTATTTACTCAAATTGTAAATATTCAAGTATTAAATTACGAGTATATTCACTTTTAGTTTTAGTTTAGTAGTTATACTAATGTAAGTTAGCTTTAGTTTTTATTTATATCATAGTGAAAATATATTGAAATAGATTAAGGATTGCCCTTCATATACTTTAGTAGATGTGAATATGATTTTATCAATCTTCCTGCTATATGCGCCAAGCTTGATTTGGCAAACTAATAGTTGAAAGTTATCATTATATACCGTAGGGTAGGTATTACGATTTTCGATTGATTGAAATCGTTGTTTTCACTTGTTTATTATTTGACACAGTAGAAATAAAATGTTTTAGATTTTCCTGTTAAATTAAGCTATTTGCTGATAATTTATTGTATTGTCTAAACAATATACAAATCTCGGATTAGGGAATACTACGAACGATCGGACTTGAGCTGAGCTTACGTATGTTAAATGTAAGTCTATGCATCTAAGTTTAAGTAATTTCTTTGCGTGTTGTGCCCTCTTCTGTGCCCATATGTCTATGTCCTATGTTAGTTTGGTTGACTGGAAGAGATCCCTATTTGGGATAAGTCCGCCTTTTGTTGTAACCTGTATTCTGATACTATGTTCTTTGTGTACAATAAAGATTTTTACATACATATACTAGAAAGGTGTGACAATAATAGATCGGTTAAAATTTTAATCTAACTTTAACGTGGTATATTGCGTATATTTATAGACAAATAAAAAATCTGACAAAATAGTTGTAAATAGTAGAAATAATAGTTTTGACGATTCTGTTGCATCAGCTCCTGAATTTTTTTTTTCAATGTCGAAACATAATGAAAAAACACTTCCTTTTTAACATCAAATGACTAGCTGACCGGATTATAAACTAGATAACGTAGTATTCCTCTTCATACAAATTATACCTCTATAAACTTATTGTAGATAAGTCTCTTATACTGATAAATCTATCATATAGTGTGTTCATTTGCTAAAGTTCTATATAAACCCACTGGTTGTACATAACGCCTCAACATCACCGCATATGTACTGTAGGTTTACTAGTTGCGGAAGTTCTAAGATGTTGTTGTACTTAGTGGATTGTACTAAGCTGTTTCTAGGAGAACACAGAAGCACATTGCAGATATTCTAGACCCATGATACTGAATAAAATAACACATTATTGCACCCATTTATATACATAAATACTACAGCAAACAATTCAATCAACTACAAAAAAATAATAAAAAAATTGAGTAGTACAGAGGCGGACTTAACGCTTATACTACTGTTACTGTTTTACATTTGAATGTTTTTTTATACAACTAAGTAGGCAAACAGGCGTACGGCCCACCTGATGGTAAGTGGTTACCGTAGCCTATGAACGCCTGCAACACCGGAGATGTCACGAGCGCGTTGCCGACCCTGAAGGAAATTTTTTAGTATTTGTTTACACTGTGTTGTTTTAACATCGATAGATCACCATGAAACGTATTCGATAGAGCCATAGCCAATCTCACCATAAGTAGCATAAATTAAAAAAAGGTTAAAATGTAAAATAAAGTTAAAATTAGTAATGTAAGCTTTTATTCTTATTTATTTACTGGCTGTTTCCCGCAGCTCCGCCTGCGTCAAAAAGTAGCCTATGTCCCCCGGGTCTTCAACTATATACGAACCAAATTTCATCAAAATTCGTTCAGACGTTTGGCCGTGAAAGCGTAACAGACAGACTGTCGCACTAACTATATACTAGCTGTATCCCGCAGCTCCGCCTGTGTAAAAAAGTAGCCTATGTTTGACCCCGGGTCTGTAACTATATTCATACCAAATTTCATCGAAATCCGTTCATCATCCGGTTTGGCCGTGAAAGCGTACCATACAGACAGACAGGCAGACTTTCGCATTTATAATTAGTATGGAGTATGGATAGTATGGATGGAAGTAAGTAAGTATATAGTAATATATTGTATTTATTTATTTATTAAAACTTTATGGTTCCACAAAGTACATATATACTTATAACAATAATATTTATGGTATATATAGTATGGAGAACGGATGGAAGTATGGATTACTAGCTTTTGCCTGAGGCTACACACTCGCACTAAATACGAAACGAACTTTTTTCGGGGATTCGTGTCAGCGAGGTCTTACTGCTACGTTTGCCTGGGCACAATTAAAAACCACAGATAAAAGAAAAAAAAATAAGACCCAGAGCAATCAGAAAAACATTCAAAAATTGTCGTGAAATTCCGCAATATACCGTCCGCAGCCGTTTTAAAATTAAATCGAACTCCATCCTTGTTTTGTGTAAAACTGCAAATTCTGTTGCATATTAATGAAACTAGTTTTTGTGCGTGCAACATTCTGATTAAAGTTGTCGCAAACTAATTTTGTGTACCGTTGTGCGCGAAACTCTGCTTCTGAATTTTGATGTGTTGTAACAGTAAGATTAAAATGGTTTTTATTTAATTTAATCTATGTCTGGCCTGTCTCACTCCGCCACAGCACGGAGGTATTTGCCTACGAAATCTGTCAAGTTTAGAATGCTATATAATTCAATGATTTGGCGGGGTCATTCTTCTGTACGACAGTACTATTGTCTGTTCTGTGTCTGGGTTTTGTCTAGTCAGTTAAGAGCTCAATGTTATCTTTGTTTTACTATCGTCTTGTTCACATACATAGGTATTAAAGGTCTGTGGTCCTGTTAAAAGACATAGACAAACAAGAGTTCTATGTTTAACCAAGATCGAAACCAATTGGGAAAGGAACGGAAAAAAGGGCGTGAAAAAATACCTTCAGGGTCGGCAAAGCGCTCGTGACATCTCCGATGTTGCAGGCGTTCGTAGGCTACGGTAACTACTTACCATCAGGTGGGCCGTACGCCTGTTTGCCTACTTAATTGATAAAAAATAAAAAAAATTGAATCAATCTCTTCCAGTCAACTTTAATGTTTGAAATAGGTAAATAAATGTAAGGACAAGAAGGCGATGATGCAGAATAAATGTGAAAGAAAAATACATATAACTTGTTATTATAAAAATACTTACTTAAATCATATTGGTAGTGGATTCCACCAACGATAATGCTTTGGTTGGTGCAATATAATTTAAGTTTAAAAAAAAAACTTTGGGGCGTAGGACAACTTGTAGCTTAAACCACTTTAATTTGTAGGACTATTTGTACAATTTGTTTCCATAAGTATATTTATTTGACTTATTTTATTGTCCACAGTGATAGCAACAGCCCACAACATAACGTTCCTAGAAGTTCCAAAGTACGCAGACCCGCGGCGGGACGCAAGTCTCGTCTGCCACTATATTAACGAGAAGAATGACCCTGACCTCCACTCCGTCAAGTGGTACAGGGGTAACCACGAGATCTTCAGATACACTCCTGGGCAACAGGTAAAAACACAATTCAATGACAACTATCTGTTGGTTCTGGTCTTCCTATAAAAATGAACGAAACTGAGCCCAATTTATGATGGCTCTAAACGATTTATAAGTCTCCTATGTTGATCTAGAAATACCCATTAGGTATGTAAATGGAAGTCTTGAACTCACAAGGCCAATTCTCTAATCGGCGAATTTCTAGGTGCCTACAAGTTTTTAATTTTTTTAATAATTGCTCGTTTTCGCTTTTAAATTTGATTTCAATTTGGAATCCACGTCAAAAAATATTTGTGAAAATCTCGTCTTTGAATTTGGTATTCTAATATTAATTAACTATTTTCAGAACAGCTAATATTCTGAGAAACACTAATCTCTCGCCCATCTGCCCAACTTTAATTTCGCCATATCAAGATCAGTATCAGACGAAATGCTCATCAGGATCTTCTTAATTTGAAAAACGAAACAATCTTATTGTCTTGGAATAAAAATATTTAATCCTACAGCAAAATTGTTAGTAGAACTAGAGCGTAATGTCAAACCGTGCATAAATCCTTAACAAGCGTAGAGACATAATAGAAAAAGTTCAAGAAACTTAGAAGCAGTCTCAAAATGGAGTGTGTATATTTTATCTGCGTAGATGTTACGAGGGGAAACTATTCTTGGTTGAATGAAATCACAATATATTAAGTTGCATATTTCGTTTATATTTTTAGAAGAGTATATTGGGTACAAAGTGTTTGCCCCGAACCTAATATTAGGAAAAGTTTTTCGAATAGGACCGTGTGATTTCACATGAAAGGGCTTGTTGTGCCGCGTTACTCAAATATTTATTTTCGTTCAATTATAGGGTGTACTTGAATAGATTTTTTTATAGAATACTAGCTGTTTCCCGCAGCTCCGCCTGCGTCAAAAAGTAGCCTATGTTTGACCCCGAGTCTTCAACTATATTTGTACCAAACTTCATCAAAATTCGTTCAGACGTTTGGCCGTGAAAGCGTAACTGACAGACTTTCGCATTTATAATATTAGTATGGAAATATGGATTAGTATGGATGTATGGATGTGTATTTTGATAACAATACTGCCGCTTTTTATGCCATTAAATTTAGTTATTAACTTTTTTCGACCATTTATTTCAATCAATAAAACCTTTCGTCTAGCCTTTCTAGATCACGAGGGTGTAGGTGTAACCCTTTTTCAGACGATCCAATTTCTCTCTGTCTTGGAAATCTCCACTTCACTCCTGATATCCTTCTAATATCGTCAGCCCATCGCATTTGTTCAATATAACCTATCGATGTTCCGGTATGGATGTGTATTTTGATAACAATACTGCTGCTTTTTATGCCATTTAATTTAGTTATTACCTTTTTGACGTGACGACGTCTAATAACTCGATACTACGGGCTGCATGCACGAAAAAGATGACGTCATTGTCCCGTTACGCTTATTGTCGCGTTCCGCAAGCGAGAGCGCGGCACGAACGAGTGAGAGGCATGATCATGTGTATTATACTACTGTAATGTTTGACGTTGTCACGTCAAACTACCGTCCGTAAACCGACTTTACAGACAACCAATTTTTCGACCATTTATTTCAATCAATAAAACCTTTCGTCTAGCCTTTCTAGATCACGAGGGTGTAGGTGTAAGCCTTTTTCAGACGATCCAATTTCTCTCTGTCTTGGAAATCTCCACTTCACTCCTGATGTCCTTCTAATACCGTCAGCCCATCGCATTTGTTCAATATAACCTATCGATGTTCCGTCAATTCTTACTTTTACTTACAATTACTCTTGTTAAATCGTCTCTCTAGGCTCTGCTTGCCTTTTGTCAACCACACTCATAGAGCCATTTGATACCTATTAAATTCCATCGGTTGTTAAGTAGTCATTTTGATTTTATATACTCCAATCACTCATAGGAAGACCTTTTCTCATAGATTAAAGGTCGTGTACATGTTAACTAACAAACCGTTAGTATATCTACTATTAGTATCCGATTAAAAAGTCGGAAGCATGAAATATAAGCTTAATCCCGTTATTTTATCTCTTAGAACTTTTCCACTATATCAGGGGCAGAAAGGCTGCAACGAATGCGGGACCAAATATCATAAAAGCGCTCTTCTCATATTCATTTGCGTGACAAGCAATTCTCGCTGTCAATTAAGAAAATATGCCTAGTCCTCGACTCGACTCGACTCGTAAAAAACTATTCACCTTTACCACGCAGCCATCAACCAGAATATTCAACACCACGACCACTGGAGTCACGAGGAGTTCCTGCAACCAGCACAGCTGCGCCATCTACGTGACGCTTCCGAAGACCATCAACACGAGGATATCTTTCACCTGCGAGGTTTCCACCGAAGGTCCTCGGTTCGCTGTGGTTAAGCAGATGAAGAATTTGACTGTTGCAGGTATTTTTAATCTTCAGCTATCAAAATGTCTAGTGTTCTGTTTCTGTCCCAATCTCTTTTCTCGTCTCTTTTGTGGGTTTCTTTTTATACAACTAAGTAGGCAAACAGGCGTACGGCCCACCTGATGGTAAGTGGTTACCGTAGCCTATGAACGCCTGCAACACCGATGTCACGAGCGCGTTGCCGACCTGTCCGCTGTCAGCACGGCGACCCCTCTGGAGCCTGGCGACCCTACTCACCAGCAGGAACACAACACTGCATCACAGTGTTATTTGGCTGCGGTCTTCTGTAGGGTGTCTTATTTGTTCGAGCACCCTGTGCGTACATCTTTATCTCACTTCAGAGCCTAGAGAACTATTAACACTGAGTATTTATTTAGATATTTTATTTATTACAGTATTACAAAAAAACAGGATTTAATAAATATTACATAATACTAAAACCAAGCGATTAGTGCGCGCAGCATGCTTAACTTCGCTGACTGTGAAGGAAATAACAATGGCACTCAATTGTTATCTACATTGAGAGGCGTTACTGTCAGCGAAACTGTTAACAAAACTATGATAAACGTGCTGTGTGCAGTAGCCCTTGACAAAACTATAAATACATAGAAAAAGAGAAGTAGGGTATGGTATTGTAGCGACTTCTATCTGAACGCAAGGCCATAACACTTTTGACAGCGAAATCAGATGTTATCTACATAAAATGGTGCTTAGAATGGGAACTGCATCCATGAAAATAATTGGTTCAGCATCAACATCTTAAGTGGAATTGTTACTTGTATCTGAAAGCTTATCTGTCTATCTATTGATTACACTATATTGATTGATATTTTAAAGAGCATATTTGTGCCATCTCAATCAGTTTTCGATGCATTTGTCTATAAATTGAGCTCACATATTGATTCAACCGACTGTGTTAACTACTAGCTATATTGTCAGTATTACGCAAGCGAATCAGTCGTTTATGGCATTCCTATATAGTTTGTGCAGCCGCTGTCAACCGTTTCATAATCAATGTGGTTATACTCTAGGGTATTATTATGACGTTAACCTACAAAGTCAGGAATTAATCGAATCTTACCAATATTTAAGTTCATTCATTCATTTCCAGTGAGTTACATGGTAAATCGACCTTGTGTACACTGAGAGTCAGAGTTGTTCGGAACTGCCTTTCGGCCTCTGTCATGGTTGAGCTACCACCCAATGGCAACCTCGACCAACGGCTTAACGTGCCTCCCGAAGTACGGAATCATCTTTATTATCAGACAGTCCGGTAACTGTAATTTCCTAACCAAACTGGAAACAACTAAACAAAATATGCTTCCCATGGAAATTGAACCTATGGCCCCCAGGTCTAATGCTAACGCCATAAAGAGTGGACCACGGAGGCAGTTAAGTTTAGTTAATATTCCAGTGAGGAAAAATAGCAATCCTTATCAGTAATCTCAAGATTAATGACCTACTGTTATATCTTCATCTAGTTACGCTGAGAGAGGACCCAGTTATCACTGGAGTACCAGGGAGCGTGCAAATGGGAGAAGATTTGACTCTGAACTGCACGACGATGCCGGCAAATCCGCCGGCCAGCTTAGCTTGGTACATCGATGGGAAACCAGAAAGGGTATGTTTCCTCATCATATTATGTTATTTCAGCTCGAGGAAGGACTTCCTCAGAGGACTCTGCTGAGCAACGTTTCTCTTTTAGATCTTCACTCACTATTTTATTCTCAGATTTTGCTTTCTGCTGTGTAAACGTAGAAACATTGGTTTTATAATTGTCCATAAAGACGCTGTTCCTATTTTCCTTCTTTAATATTTGACTTTGACATAATATTTTATATATTCACTTTTTCAACAGATAGAACCGTGGATGTTGAACTACACCCAAGTTTCTGCTCCCGACGAGTTCGGGCTCCGTTACAGTTGGAGATCACTGAGGGTCCGAGTGAACACAGTCAGGGGCTACATGGGCCTGAGGTGTGAGGCCACGCAGCCGTCACTGCCGCCATTCGTGCGGTCTACTAACGCAACTATCGTGGTGGCGAGGTCTCCCCATCTGTCTTCTTATTTGTCAGCTTCTGGTGAGTGGTTCCTTTTTAGATGATAGAAGTAGAATGTCTAGTCATTTTTAATATTGCACCACAAACAGCATCAGGAGTTCTGGCTCCGCTACAGTTGGAGATCACTCAGGGTTCGAGGGAACACAGTCAGGGGCTACCTAGCCGTCACTGCCGCCATTCGTGCGTTCTACCAACGCTACTATCGTGCTAGCGAGGTCTCCCCATCTGTCTTCTTATTTGTCAGCTTTTGGTGAGTTTTAGTAGAAGCCTTTGGATTAATAAATAACTAAAAATTTGCAACTTACCGTAATAAAATTGAGCACATTAAACTAGTCCCGTGACCTGGGTGGCGATTCTCGCGTCTTTGGAGATAAAGTCCAATAATTCGAGGTTTGTCAAAACCATGGAGTAATAACAAAGAGGAGATGCCGTAATAAGCGTTTTGTAAGAAAGTATTTGTGAGGCTACACGGAGCGGAAGGCAGACGTGCGGGGTGCTTGGTTTCGGCCGTGGCTCCAACCATGGGGCGCGAGCAATGACAAGCTCCGCCCACTTTGGTGTCGGCGAGGCGCCAATGATCACATCACTGCGCCATTTCAAAAGGCATCTCCTCTTTGTAATTGTTCCATGGTCAAAACAGTTACTTTTTCGACAAATATTGAATTAGACCTTACTCTAAAGGCCAACTATCGACACCTGGGGCTTTTCCCTGGGGAAAATCTGATCGGTTTTATTCAATAAATTTATTTTTTACAGGTACAGTCATCCCAGTCATGGCAGCGATGGCCCTAATAATGTGCATGTCAGTACATATTATTTTCTAAAATACAGTGCCTTGGTGAAGTTATAATCGACTCGGTCGAATAAGTCGGTGTATGAATTAGCTATAGGTAGTTTTCAATTTTGCACCTAAACTCTACACATTGAGAAAACTACTACATTTTATAATTAACTAACTTTGTATTTGGTTCTGGCACTAACAATGAAGTTACTTAATTCTATTAAAAATTAAAAATAGGTAGTATTCTGTACTTACTTTGTGCTACGATTTATATTACCTAGGACCGATTCTCGCTCCTTTAGACTTAAAGTCGAATTCAAGATTCGAAAAATCTCGAATGCGACATTACCTTTAAAATCTCGAGAACCCTTCTGATGTAAATATCGATATGGCCTAAGATAGAGCTAGGTTGTGTATTTGTTTAATCACATTTTAGTAAAAAAAAAATTTTGATTTGTAAAATTTAGATAATTTCAAATAAATTTATTTAAAGTCTCAAATACAGTGTTCCCTAGACATTACATTTGTAGATGAGAATTTCAAAATACAAGTTCGTTTGCTGTTTTAGATAAGAAAATATCATTTTTGAAATAAATTCAAAGAGAAACATTCACGATACAACGACGTAAAACAGACGTAAAATGTAAGGTGTATGAATAATAAAAGCGCGGGGCGCTCATTTCTTTTTTCATTTTTATTTCTTTCGTATCCACTTAACTGGATTCTTGAAGGTATGCACTGTACAAGCTTAGCTAGTTGTATTTTAACTTAAATTTCTATCTATGCAACTCCTTTTTTTCGTCGTGTCAAATTATGGTAGCCAAAGAGAGAAGCCACCTGAAAGGTACTTTCAGATACTTGAAAACTGGTCATATAGAATAAAGGTATTCGAACACCCAGTGCATGACCGCAGAATGACTCATAGCTTGAGAGAAAATTAAGATAAATCAAATTAACTCTTTCACTGGCACCTAACGCTTTTCGAGTGATATTTTTAAAAAGCGTGACCGACGCATAATCGGTGAGTCGAACGATTGTCGTTCGAAATATCAGTCATACATTTCAAAAATAGACCTGCTATTGTTAGGGGTCAGCGGACGTGCGTGATAACATAGATAATAATAATTTCGTTTAACAAACTTGTCGAGAAAACAACAACTAAAAATTTGATTCAGTTTGTTTTAGATTGTTATTAATTGTCATGCAATAAGTCGCGCTTTTTTTGGGTTCTGTAGTAAACACAAGGAACTTTGTTTTTGGTTGTGTTTATACCTAATTATGACGGTAGTTTTCTCAATGTGAGCTCCATTGCTGTATCAACGTTTACGCCAAGGTGTAAAGTGACCTTCAGAAAATATGTTTTTGTTTCAAGAGTTGAGTGCGCCAAACTTTTGTTTTCTCTGAATAGGGTCATGAAAATATTTATATTAAAATTGTTTATAAGTTGTTTTAATGATTGTAAATTGATATTAAATTTTTATGAATTCTGTTTTTACTCTTTTCATGTATACGAGTATCATTACATTATTGCTGGTTTTCCGAATTGCACTTTTTTTTTGTTTTCTGTTAAATTCTTACGAAATATTCTAAGAATTTTTGATATTCAAACAACAATGGAGATCATGTAATTGGTGTAATACTCAAATTATTATTAACAAGATATGTATCTTTATTAATCTTAATACTAAAGACATTTAAAAAAAATCACAAAATTGGTTTTATTAAAAAAAATATTCGGCTGTGAAAATTAAATTCAACATTCATCTGATGGTCACTTGTTACTTAAAAATTTTGTGAGTTATCTCAATAAAAATTGCTCAAAAATAATTTTATTGGACTTCACTGTTTTATTTTGTTATTAATAAGATACAGCAATTCACAGGTGATAAGAATAGTATGTCTAAAATATATTATAATGATTAAATCAATTATTCTATAAATAGCAAGCACTGAATTTCGATGTTTTATGTCACGAAAAATTTGTGTATTATATTTACATTGTTGAGGAAGGGAGTTAAAATTATAAGATTGGTATCTTGCTGACCAATTCATTATTTTATATAAGTTTTCTTAATTTTTATATTTTATTATAATTATTACCAAGGTCTATAGTCTAAAAGACCCTCAAACTTTCACTTGCGGAATTGCAATTGGACAAAAAAATTTAACTAAATAGTTAATTTTTCAGGAACATGAAATATTTCATTTTTCCGTTTATACACTCGATTACTAAAGTAATTACTTGGAAACGAACTCGTAAAATAAGAAGCAGATACAAACGAATAAATTTACGATACTTTAATAATGGGTATTTCATGACAAATATACTATATACTCATAAACACCCGAGACCTAAAAGAAACTAAAACAAACTTTACAAAACAATTGGATCTGAACTATTCGCTTCGTGAATTTTCACTTCGGAGATGTAGATTTCTAAACAATTAGATCTGAACTATTCGATTCGTGAATTTTCACTTCGGAGATGTAGATTTCAAAACAATTAGATCTGAACTATTCGCTTCGGATATGTAGATTTCCACTTGCTTTACTACAATACTTACTTCCATCGCTTCCTCCACGCTCACTCTTTCATACGTACCCTTGTCGATTATGGGTACTTTTAACATCTCCCTTTTTCAAGATATCTGTAATTATTTATATTTAAATATTATTAGTATTTCTTTTGTGCTAATGATAGTATTTCCGAGAATCTCCGAGTAATGTTTGAGTCATTGGAATATTTACAAACGAAATTAATCTCAAGTAGGTATGTCTCATACTATGCGCTTTGCAAGTTTTAATTAGGTACAGTAGTAAGCTATTAACATAAAAGTTAAATGAATACAATGAGTATTATTTTTAGTGCTAACTATATATTTATAAGAATTTCGAAGCAATATTCTAAATAATTTTACATAACAATTAGATCTTCATTTGCACCTTTCGGGGTAAACACTGTGGGGTCGTAAAAGCTGAAAGAGGTATCCCGTGATCGGAAGGCTGGTAATTACCCTGCTCAAAGGATAAGCATTGACTTTTTTATCAATAAGTAGTTTTCCAAAGTAGAATAATTGTGATAATAAAGGTAATAATAATTATTAATTAAATCAAACTTTTTAATAGGGTTTTTATCGCGTTTATTACTTACTAGCTGTTTTCCGCAGCTCCACTTGCATCAAAAAATAGCCTATGTTTGACCCCGGGTCTTCAACTATATTCATATAAAATTTCATCAAAATCCGTTCAGAGGTTTAGCCGTGAAAGCGTAACAGACAAACAGACAGACTTTCGCATTTATAATATTAGTATATTTTTTTTATACAACTAAGCACGCAAACAGGCGTACGGCCCACCTAATGGTAAGTGGTTACCGTAGCCTATGAACGCCTGCAACACCGGAGTTGTCACGAGCGCGTTGCCGACCTGTCCGCTATCAGCACAGCGATCCCTCTGGAGCCTGGCGACCCTACTCACCAGCAGAAACACAACACTGCATCACAGTGTTATTTGGCTGCAGTCTTCTGTAGGGTGGAGGTACTTCCCCAGACGGACTACTCCTTACAAAATGTCCTATCTCTCTTTAGTATGGATTTATTTACACCTTTATATTCTCAAATTAATCTAAACAAAAAAATATATTCATTAAATCTCCACTAAGTGTACTGTACTTTAATTCAGTTTTAATTGCGTTCCGTTTTCCTGTTTATTTCTTAAGCTAAAATCAATAATGTTTCTTTGTTTGAAGATTTCTTTTCAAACTACTTACACATTACTTATATTCCTAATTATTTATTTTATAAAATACTAGATTTTTCCCGCAGCTCCGCCTGCGTCAAAAAGTAGACTATGTTTGACCCCGGGTCTTCAACTATATTCATACCAAATTTCATCCAAATCCGTTCAGCGGGTTGGCCGTGAAAGCTTAACAGACAGACAGACAGAAAGACAGGCAGACTTTCGCATTTATAATATTAGTATGGAAGTATGGATTTGCCAAATTCAGAAAAATGGAGTCTAAACTCAACTCCAATAAAGGGTAATGACCTTTGGAAAATTTCATTCCAATAGGATTTAATACGAAAATTAAAATATAATTTAGACATAGTGATTTCTAACGAAATTTGTTAGTTCATTAAACATAATTTCTGAATCTTAAAATATTTTAAATAATATTTTAAGTTTTGATTTTGTTTAACTAATTACAATTTAAACATCTAAGTAATTTAAATTTTAAACTTGCCCTTTTTGCGTGAAATAATAAAATATTACAAAAATGAGGTGTCAGTAAGATACCAATATATTAAATAAATTGTATAAATTTAAATGTGTAATAATAAATCGTTGTTAAATTATTGTGTTATGTAAGTTAAATATAAATTAAAATTAAATTTGTTTATCTATAAGTGTGCGAAGAGTGCTAACCGATACCTATACGAAAATTATTATTTTTCATTTGTAAATAAATATAACTTTAAATTATTATTATTTTAATTTCGGTATATTTTATCTTATTTAAAAAAAAATGTATTGACTGATTTAAGAAATGCAATGTTAGATTATCAATTTCTCTTAAGTTTATTAAGTAACTGTAATAAACTATTAGAAAACTAAATATTTTATTACTCTAGTCTGTAAATCTTTAACTTTTATCGATTTCATGCATATAAATATACCAGAAAAAAAAGGTACAGTCAGTTGCAAAAGTGCTTGAATAACTTTTAGAACAAAATATACTACAGATTATGCGTGCACTTTTAATATTTTATTTATTTAGTAAAACAACAAGAAAAAACGTGAAAATGTGTTAAAAGCTTATTCTATATAATATAATACAACCTAATAATCGATTCCACAAACAGATTTGATGGATGATAGCAAAGTCTGCCATGTTAACTTACTAACTCATGTTTTTCTTACGTCATAACTTTGTATTCTGAATTTGATTTACCTACGTTGGTGTTTTATTTGTGTCTAGAAAAGGTCGGATTGAAATTTATAGACTGGCTTACATTAATTTATTCATATTTATTCATAACTGCAGACTTGGATGCCGAAGACCGGGCGAAGTGGATACGTAAAAGTAGGAAAGCGGACCCTGGGCTCCGAAGCAAACAGCTGAGGATGCAACCGGGAAGGCGCTAAGATGATGATAATGATTCATAACTGCAGACGACCATAGAGTTTTTTTTTTGTTTATTTAGTTATTTATTTTTTGTAACTGTTAAATGTTCTTTACTGTAGTGTGCAATGAAGAGTTATATTTCCGTTTTATATTATTAAATATTATTTTGCATATAAAATGTTATATTTATATGCATGAATATCAAAATTTATGGTGTCACTTCTGTCGTGCCAAATTTAAATATATTAATTCACCTATCTATATATTGTGTAAATTGTATATACATATAGCGGACTTATTATATGGAATCAGTAACTTTTTATTTTATTTTTAAGACGCTTGATTTCAATAACAAATTGCTAATAATTTTAATTATTATAATTAATAATTTAATACAGTCATTAAAAGTGCATGCATTGTTTTATAGCAAAATGTACTAAAGATTATGCATGCCTTTTGCAGCTGACTGTACGTGTATAGTAAAATTGGTTAAATTTGTGTTTGTTTCACTTACTCACATGAAGAAATTTCTCAATATCACTTGTTTGTTGACTTAAAAAAAAAACCGTTTTTATGGAAAGTTGAAAAATTATTGTTGGTTTTCACATAAATTCTTTTTATTAAAAAAATATTTAGTAGTAGTAAACACACTAAACATTTGGCACTAAAAAGTGGTTTCAAATTTACCCTTTACTGTCTAAAAATATGTCTTTATCCCGCTAAAAAGGAGAGCTAAGGCCCTAAAATTGTCATCATAAAACTCGAATACACATAATCGTTACTGCATTGCGAAAAGAAACATCGATTCTCGTAAATGCCCATAATAATCGTAAGTATTGAATGTTGGCGTATGCTCAGAAAGCCGAGAATAAGGAAAAAACAATATTATTCTACTATCTCCCTCTTTCTTTAGTGAAAACAAGCAGCGAAACAGAGACATCAGTATTAATTTATGTCCTATGTAGTTTTTGGTGCCAATTAAAATATACAATGAAGCGAAAATTAAAAATTCGTTAAAACAGTCGCTTTTGCAGTTTGTTTTTGTAAGCAGTGGAATACTCATTAACAAAGCAACTTTTTAATTATGTCTGTGAAAAATAGAGAATAAGTTATGTAAGATCCACGGCCTTTAAAAAAATACAGACGGATCTCCGCCGTATCAATAGTTATGTTAAAATAGTTGCCTTCGCAATAAGTACTCCCAGCGAAAATTGGACATAACGTGGCGAGGGGTACCTGTGGAACATTGCCCAAATCTGCGATACCTTGGCGTAATACTGGACCGCTCTCTTACTTATAAGCCACACTGCATCGCCACAAAAAAAAGTTAACAACTTACTTGGCCGTCTAATAAGAACAGAATGGTGGCAAAGATCCGCCTACGCTAAAGAGGTTGACGTGGCCCTCAACGAGACATGCAGGCTGATAACTGGCTGCCTAAGGCCCACACCGCTAAATAGCCTTTACATTCTCGCAGGTATTGCTCCGCCGGCATTGCACCGACACGTGTCCTGTGGCGCTGAATAGTGTTAGCAGGAGACGGATGAGCGTCACCCACTCTACCAACATAAGAGCGCGTCTAAAAAGCCGTAAAAGCTTTCTCAGATGCACGGCCCCTCTAAATTCACAGCCATCTGAGGCGAGGATGGGAGAAAGGATGGCCTCAAACCCTCCACCCAATGAGTTTGTCCCCATTCGGTAGCGTCTTCCCCCGGGGCATACGCTATCCTGGTCAATCTGGAGATCCTTGAATCGTCTGCGTGCCCAGGTTGACCGGTGGGGGGTATGGGGGTGCTCAGTGCGGAGAGCCGGTGCAAGCGATGTGGCGCCTGTTGGAGTGCCCCATGTGCCCTGCTAAGTATAGCAGAAGCGATTTTATAGGTCGTCAACGGGTGCCACACAGGTGGCTGCATACTGGGCACAAAAGATTTGAGTCATCGACACGATGAAAAAGTCGCCTGTGACTGTGTGAGTGTCGCCGTGATCCGGAACGGTGATTAGCTTCTTCATTCGTGATGTATTCAGACCACGTCTGTAGTTCTGTAAAGTCCGTGGCGATATCAAAAAATGGCAAATAATACCAAATAAACGTATTTCTGAATAACCTTCTTTTTTTACCAGTGGAATATTAGAGCTCAAATATATATAATATTCGTTAATAAAAACTAATGTATGTATTTTTGTTCAAAAATACCTCACTTACGTAACTGTAAACAAAGATCTAAAATGTACATAAAATATAAAGCTATCTCCACACTCACTGAGTGTTTTGTTTTCTATTTCATTTTATGTGAACGTCCACGTTGTAAAAATCACAGAACAGATTAAAGAGGTCTCTAATCTGTTCTGTGGTAAAAATGGTCAATTTCGAGCACTATCAGATTGTTCTGTGATAAATGTGTTTATTATGCCTCGTATTCAATGTGGCATATATATCACGCAACATATTATGATATTCTCTACATTTAATTTAGTATCAATCACTTAAATTTAGACTCAGTCATCGCATTCAAAGAAGCAAAAATTCCACTCATTTTTCTACATATTTTTTTAGAAGCTTAACAGGTTCCTTATCCCATGAATCATATGTGAAAAAATTAATTGCTATAACTTTTACTGCAATTTTATGGACAGGGGATCGGTTAAGAAGCTTACAACAAAGCTACTTTCTTCTTCTATTATTATAGCGGAATATAAAATTGATTTTACTTAAATTTCTTATATTGGTTGCAAAGAAGTTGAAATGCATAATATGTTGTATGAAATTTATGCGCCAATGTAGACGAGGCTTTAGTTAATATTGCATTAAGTATATGTACGGTAAGCTACAAAAAGAAACCGAACAGTTACATCGTAGGTCTTTTTATGTGGCCCGCTGTACATTGTCATTGAATGTCTTGTTCTTAATGGCGATAATAAACGTATATAAATTTTGTGGTATGTTTTTAACCTAATGTTAACCACCTTATTTATCTTCCTGTGCTGTAAAGTGGCAAGGCACACAGCGGAGAACCGATGGCCGATGAGGCAGAAAGGTTCTTGAATGGTGACAGTCAAAGCGCAGCGTTGGTCACCCACCTATCATGGTCAGATGCCCTGAAAAAGGTCTACGGCACGCGCTGGATTCAGACCGATTCCAACAGGTTTTTCTAGAAATCATAAAGAAGATTAAACATAGGCCATGTCCTGTGAACTGTCTGTATGTAATATTCTATAGTCTGTGTAAATTTCTTAGTTACCTTACGCCATGTTTGCAATACTAAATTATTAACGCAGTCGCTAGTGTCTGCGTCAGGAGAATCTCATGGTAGAGGCTCAGTTGATACAAACTACAGTCGACCGGCACCCACCCACTACTGTTGGCCCCTAACTAATTAATAATGACTGGTGAAGGAAGCACGCAAAATAATTTGGTAAGTGCTTGTCTTCCTAGCTGCACATTCTGCAAACTTATAAAACATTCTCGGTTATAGAGGGGACTACAAACTAACGCCTAATACCACTAAGAATTTAGTATGCCAAAAGTCAAAAGGTGAAAAAGAAATGCCTAATTTGGCTCCGAATGGACCACCTGTTGACCCAACTGGGAAGGCGCTAAGAAGAGAGAGAGACAGAGCACACGATGATAGTTTTTACCTCAGAGTTGGTCAGAAAAAAATACACGACATTTCACACACGTCATTTTTCGCGAGCCAGTTCGATTCTTAATCGTTCCGATGACAGATCTATCGAACAAAATCCATTCGGACAAAACCAAATCGGACTTCCATAACAGACTCGATTTTTATAAAGAACCGCTGTTTCCAGCAGACCGCATGTGGCAAAAACTAAAAAATGTTTGAACCCGGGCCTTCAACTATATCCATACAAAATTCGTTCAGCGGTTTGGTCGTAAAAGCGTCGCAGACGAACAGATAGACAGACTTTTGCACTTATTGTACATCCATATTAATATTGTATGGAAGTATGGATATGGAAATAACATCAAATATTCGACAAGAAAGGGAGCAGGCATTTGCCAATAGTGGAAATAGCTAATTAAAAAAAATTAAGCAGTATTTGAAAATCTGATTTCGTAGGACTTCTACCTACATAAAATAAATTTATATTGCTGTAGGTTAACGAAGAAACTTCGATTGTTTCTGGAAACAAATTTATTGTGATCGCTTTGTGTGGCTTTATCAAAATGTTTAGGGAGTTTTAAATATAAATGAAATGTCTATTTTTGGCAAGCGCTAATTTCGGAAGGATTTACAAAGTTAATTTTAAAATAAAACCGTTTTGTTGTCTTTAAATGAAATGGAGATTTGGCCATTTTTCGAAGATAGAGAAACACTTTTTGTTAACTTTAATGTACAATATAACTAACAATAACAACTAACCATCTATGAAAAGTGCATTATAAGCTTCATGATACCAAGAGACGTATCAAAATAATTTCAATTTGAAAATTTAATATTTTAACAATTTATAAAAAATTTAAATTTTTGAGAAATTCCTTCAATATTTCAATACGTTATGCGTAGAGTGAATGTACGTAGATAAAACATATTCCAGCGGGAATATGATGTAATGTTATGGAATATAAAATACTACCCCTGGGGTGTTGCGAAGTATCTATTCATATTTTCATATGGGGGATTTTGTCTTGATGTAACATTTCTTAAAAATATGTAAAAAAGGAATTTTATCAAAAAATAAATGAATTGAATCTGATGTTTTGATTAGCGCTATTTCTGTTGGAAAAATTATTGCAATTTTTTTTTCTCGGGTCATTGGTCTCCTAGTAATATTTTTCTCAAGTACCAGGAGTTCAGA
The DNA here is from genome assembly GCA_947363495.1 of Euzophera pinguis. NCBI lineage: Eukaryota > Metazoa > Arthropoda > Insecta > Lepidoptera > Pyralidae > Euzophera > Euzophera pinguis. Next base: position 1,982,865 of record OX376162.1, read on the forward strand.
GAGTTGAAAGAGATACTGCAAGAATTTTCACTTTCCCTACAGCAGACACATTATAAGCTCAATACATTTAGACTGAGGATGTCGCACTCCCACACTCACAAATCCCTAGAGCCAAGTACAGTAAGCCACAAAAAAGTAAACCATTTTACCAGTATACTTAGATCTTTGGTAGTTTACATTTCTGTGCAGCTCACGGTACTTTGTTAACCGACTAGGTTCGAAAGTATTCAAGTCTATGGCAAATAGGCGAAGTCACGTGGAGCCTAGGGAATCGATACATTTCTTGTGCAGTTCAATTCACTTTTATCACGATTGCCCAGCCTCGTGTGTTTGATTAAAAAGTTGATTTTTCTCTCAGTTTTGGGATTGCTGTTCGGGAATTTGTCGGTTTGGGTTTTCTAGATTTTTGAATGAGAAAAAGAAATGTTACAGTGGATAGTTTTTTTCATGACGTTTTTTATTGACTTTGTGATGTACAAAGAGCATCGAGTACGGAGTGAAAAGTTTATTTCTCAATGGTGATGTCTGGTAAACTTCGGCATTTGCCCATAAACCTTTTTCTTTATTCTAGAAGACTTTCATTTATTTACTTTGTTTATTCATACAGTAACAATACAGAGGATATAATATACTTAAAAGGATTTTTTTTTGTTTTTTTTTTGTTTCCGTAGCTTTCCAAAATTAATTAACCAGGTGCAATTTATTTAAGTGACCCGCCATATTTTAAATTTTAAAAGATACATTAAAAAAGATACATAAAGATAAAAAAAGATACATTTTATAAGGTAAATAGAAAATAGACGGTAACGTTAAGTCATTAATAGCATAAATTCTTTAGATTTATAGAGTTTGCTACGTGAGCTTATCACGTAGCGTCTTACTTATATATTGTATACTAGCTGTTTCCCGCAGCTCCACCTGCGTCAAAAAGTAGCCAATGTTTGACCCCGGGTCTTCAACTATATTCATGCCAAATTTCATCAAAATCCGTTCAGCGGTTTGGCCGTGAAAGCGTAACAGACAGACAGGCAGACAGAAAGACAGACAGATAGAAAGACAGACAGACTTTCGCATTTATAATATTAGTATGGATTTATTTTAGTTTTTAACTAAGGTAAGAGCAACGTGAATTACAAGAATTTCCTGAGATACACAGTCACTCATTGTTAAGATGGATGTAATGCAGCAGCTGATTTCGTATTCACTGTGTATGGAACCCTAAGACTGATGCAAAGAAACCATTTGTCTCATTAACCTTTAAAAAAAACAACAACATTAAAAACTGGGTTCACCGAACCGAATTCACAACAGAAATACCAGGCGAACATAAAATAATGCTGTTTCACAATAAAAAAGCGGTATTCAGACCTCTCGACCCGTGAACGACGGCCTTACACGTGGTTGCTTTCGTCATTGTATAGTTCTGAATGTTCGTACGTTTTGAACGGAACAAATACTTTAAAATGAAATAAAATGAATTTTTTGATGTGAGTGTACCTATTGTAGATTACTCAAAGGTATATTTACAATACAGTATATTGAATCTTACAAAGAATAAACGAATTACAACATAGTCATGTATCCGACCCAATGGTTTGTCTGCGTAAATCCCTCATGCTCAATCAGCATTTTGTATGATTTGCGTAGGAACGCTGTGCGGCAGGGGACGGGATTTTATTCATACCGTCCAACTCCGCCGAACGACTCACACCCGTATTCATAAACATAACCTTAAGAACGTCCCTCACTCAAACTCATTAGAGGGCGCATTAAAGAAGGCCTCGAACTTTTCTTGAAAATGGCATTCTTAATTGGTCGCTTGACAACTCCAATGAGGAAAGACACAGTTTATAAAAACAATCCGAAGCACCAAAATTTAAAAATACAAAAGTATAGAGTAAAAAATAAACAAATTAAGTAGTTAACTAGGCAAAAAGTGACAAAAAACCACTTTTGAGGCCGCCTCAAGGTATCTCTCGACCAATCTTATATTTGACAGATCGATACTCACCTCCAATGAGTGACGACTAATCATACCAATGAGTTGGAGTAAGGTTGAGTCAAGTTTGAGGAAACGTTTGAGAATATGGGTGTCAATCATTTTTATTTAATTTAAGTTTATTTATGTGCTACTTAATATTAATTAATTTGTATTTGTAGTATTATTTTACGTACGCGGATTTTTTGGTAAGAACAGACTTTTGGGAGACTTTTAAATATTTTAAAGAAATAATAAAAATTAATGTAATTTTACAAGAGATATGGATTTGAGGAGCTCGTTAGTCGAGCGCGACCCGCGTAGTAGCGAATGCGCGTGTCAAGCGACGGCTTGACGCGACCACTATTGGATTGGTCGCCATTTAGTGGCATTTTCTATCTTGAGCTCCTCAGTGTTTCGGGAGACACGTTAAGCCGTTGCTCCCCTTTGTTGTTGATAGATAGCAGTCGTTAGGCTGTGTCAGATACCTTGGGACAGCCTGAAAAATTCTGACAGTCTACTAACACACCTCGGGTCATGTTCCTGTTGGTCTGGTTTCCCTGTAAAAAGGGTCGGAGGATCTGTAAGGAGGTCAGACGGCAGTCGCTCCATTGTAATAACCAGTTCCGCAAAATCTAGGACCATGACTTACAGCGTACCCAAATTTCGAAGCGTAAGCTGACGACGCAACTAGGAATACACGCTAGGATGATGATGATGATGATGAGAGGAATTTATTTTAAAACTATAACACGAAATATCTAATACCAACATAATTTCCAAAACTTGGTGAGAAGTGATTGGCAACTTGTAATTATCACCTCAAATACCGTCAGCGAGGGATTGAACCCTCGACCGCAAATGCGAACTAAATATATAACAGGGACCCTTGGTGACAGCTCTAGGTGAGTTTACAAAATCAGGGGTCTGTGGATTCATGTCGCCCCAGTTTTGTTTCAGGTGATGTTACGACAATTTGGTAAGATTTTTTTTTTTTAATTTACGAACATCATGATTTTTCACATAGAATCTTCATAAAGTTAATGAACACTAATCTGCACTAATTATTAAAAAAGGTATCTATGTAGCCTGTTTTGTAAGATTGAGAAGCTAGATGAAGATGTTATTTTCAACCTACTACATAATTTGTATAAACCGGACGCACATACATACATGTTACGCACATACAATACGATACAATACAATGCGAGGTCAGGGCTGCTAGTTATCTACACTAATATATAATATTTTTGTGTATATTTGTAATGAATAAACTCAAAAACTACTGTGCCGATTTCAAAAATTCTTTCACCATTGGAAAGCTACATTCACTCTGAGTAACATACGCTATATACCGCAGGTGAAGCTGCGGGAAACAGCTAGTTAAATATACGAGCGTGTTGCCATGTGCACTTAATATTATTTCAATAAAGTTAGAATTTAACTTGAACTGTTTAAAATTCTTAGTTGTATGCGATTCTGAACAACTCTAACACCAGGGTGTACATGGTCGATAGGCAATGTAACCTAAGTTATAGTTAATGTAACCTACACGAAATGATGATAATGAGTAGTAAAATGATTTAAAATTTTTGAGTTTTCATTGTAGTTTTACATGTCGGCTTATTTCTTTTCTTTTCAATTTATTAACTGAATAATACGTAGATTATTAAGAAACTAGTCACAGAGAATAAAACCACAAACGACATAAAGAAATTATTTTGAATAAAATTTAATTTTAAAACATACTAACTCCTGAATCGGGAGTAACATAAGAATCAAGTCACAAAGAATAAAACCACAAAAAAATAATAAGTAATATAGTACAATTATTAAATTTTAAATTTAATCTTACATTAAAACAAAATTAGTAACTCCCGAATCAAGAGAAACAAGTGGTAGGGCCGGTATTAATCTTTGTGTCACCGAACTGAGGTCGGCCTATCGGGTGTTAAAGAACACATTGCTTCCAAATTATGTAATGGTGAATTGATTTTAGATATATTGTATACCTATTATAATACTGTCTATTTTCGATATTTCCTAACAAATGACGGCGAAATAACATTGCCATCTAAATCCATACTTACTAACACAGATACCCACTATGATACGTACAAGATCAGTGTCATAATTATATATCTAACTGTTATTTACCCAGTAACTTTTAAGGTTATCTATTAATTACCTACATACTAATTATGTAATATAGGTAATCACCATGGAGCAATTACAAAGAAGAGATGCCGTAATAAGCGTTATGTAAGAAAGTATTTGAGGCTACACGGGGCGAAAGGCGAAAGACATGCTTGGTGTCGGCAGTGGCTCCAACCATGAAGCACGAGCAATGACAAGCTCCTCCCACTTTTGTGTCGGCGAGGCGCCAATGATCACATCACTGCGCCATTTCAAACGGCATCTCCTCTTTGTAATTGCTCCATGGTAATCACAATATTTTTAGTGAGATGATAGAAGAAATTATGGGTATTGGTATGCCGTCAAATCTAGGATCATGACTGACAGCGTGCCTTAAAATCCGAAGCGTAAGCTGACGTCGCAACTTGAATGCAGAAGGTAAGCTATAACTACTTACCCTCCTTTTTCACAGTAAGGTAATTAAAACCCCAATAAATATCCATTAATGATAGGATCAATGGGCATTAGCTACCTATAAAATGTGCCAAGTTTTTACCTCAGCGAATATTTCGTTACATTTCCCTAACAAATTTTCTCTGGGGGCAGCAAATTATTGTTAACCTGCCTATTTGGTTGATCTAAATGTTTAGGATGGTCCCCTAGGTTCCAAAGGACTTTAGGGTCAAGTTACGGAGGTGATAATTTGTTTTTATTAGAAGACTTGCCCGCGATATAAAAATGAATATTTACTACCTTATTGTTGATAGCAATATTTTTCATTTATGTGATTAATCTGTCTCAACGCACTTTTACGCGATATAAGTTTAGTTGGTTATGCATATTTTTAATACATTAATTTTCATGTAGGTATATTCTTTGTAGGTGTAGATATCACTGTCATGTTAACAGCCATGACCACGGAGTAATTACAAAGAGGAGATGCCGTTTGAAATGGCGCAGTGACGTGCTCATTGGCGCCTCGCCTACACTGCAGTGGGCGGAGCTTGTCATTGCTCGTGCTCTATGATTGGAGCCACGGCCGAAACCGAGCATCCCGCACGTCTGCCTTCCGCCCCGTGTAGCCTCACAAACGCTTTCTTACAAAAGGCTTATTATGGCATCTCCTCTTTGTAATTACTCCATGGCCATGACCCAGAAGGGTTAAATAATAAATGTCCATTATTTTATTGTTTGCAGTTAGAACATTGCTTAAATCTTCTCATTGTTTGCTAATAAAAATGCATGCTTCTGAAGGCACGTTAAGCTCTTGTGATTCACTAAAAGTCGGTATCGAATGAAAATCGTTCTCACCGATTACATCGAATGAAAAATTTACACCGGTATTGTTGTTTGCAGATGTATGTTGATAATATGACTAATATCGCCAAGTCTAGGAAAAGGCTGCCCTGGACCTCTGGTGTCTATGCCCGAAGATACTACTGTGAAGCACGTCCGTAGAAAAAAAATCTTAACATGAATCCCATATCTATAGTATTAGATATAACATGAAATGCTCGTTCATATGAAACGAGTATAATAATGAACATTCACGTGTAACAATTCATACCCGCAACTTTTTCATATGCCGCTTCAATAGATCGTTGTAACATCGATGTACGAATAAAATCATTTTTCTAATTTAGGCCAGTAAAATTATTTTTGCTTTCAGTTTATAAGGAAGTAGCTGTTTCCCACAGCTCCGCCTACGTCAAAAAGTAGCCTATGTTTGATTTCGGGTTTTCAACTATATTCACACCAAATTTCATCAAAATCTGTTCAGTGATTTGGCCATGAAAGCGTAACAAACAGAGAGATAGACTTTCGCACTTATAATATTAAGTATGGATGGACTGCCAAAATATGAATCAAGCATGAGATTTTTTAATACAGAATGATGCTCGGTGTTTCTCTACGAGATCGAATGAGAAAGGAGTCTTTAAAGTGGCAATGGACAGAGCACATAGGGGGGAAAACCGCCAGACCAGATGTTAAAATGACATGATAAAGGTCGCAAGCGAACGCTGGATCCAGGCAGCTTCTAACCGGTCATTTAGGAAATCGTTAGGATAGGCCTATGTCCAGTAGTGACTGCGGCTGAATTTATGGATGATGGTGATGATCTTCAACACACATACGAATCAAGCTATACGCCCATGACTGGCAAGAGGTGGCGCAGGTGAGATCGAAGTTGAGATTCTTATTATCGGAGACTAAGACACACCCCGGACACTCTATAAAACAGCGGCGAACGGTCAACGTACAATTCGGTCGTGTACACATTGGAGAAAATACAAAGAGGAGACGGCGCATATACTGGTGCCCCGTTACGGTTATTGGCGCAGTGACATCGGAAGTAGGCGTGGCTTACGTCATTTTTCGTTCAACTGTGAAAGATGCGAGCTCTAATGTTTTTCTTATTTTTCTTATTTACGTTTCGTTTCAGCTTATAATATTTTGTAAAATATTTTAAACCATTTAGTTTTAAGTGTTTCAATGCTGTACTGTTATGGAATCACAATAAACGTAAGTAAATAACATATTTTCGAATGAATTTGATTGATTTAGTGTTACACAAAATATTTGTCTGTTTTTAATGTTCAAAATATCTGTAATATAAAGAAATATAAATATATTTTTTTATGTTGAAATCTTCGATTTGCTAGCGACATCTATTGGTAAGTAGAGAGGATCGTCAATGGGGGCAGAGCCACGGCCAAACCGAGCTCCACCTCACGTCTGCCTTCCGCCCCGCGTAGCCTCACACAATTTTTGTAAGGTAGCTCTCGATACGCCATCTCCTCTTTGTTGTTACTCCGTCGTGTACACACACGAGTCAATCTGTGTATTGGTTATTTACCGTAGATAGATATACATTTAATTGTACCAATCACAAAATAAAAATTCAAAGAAACACATTTAAAAAATTGAGTACAAAGGCGGACTTATCGCTATTGCCATTTCTTCTAGCCAACCAGGGTAGATAGGATAAAAACTGATAACAAACAAAAGGCGGTACAGTAATACCGTATATCTATACCATGGAGTAATTACAAAGAGGAGATGCCGTAATAAGCGTTTTGTAATAAACCGTTTGTGAGGCTACACGGGGCGGAAGGCAGACGTGCGGGGTGCTTGGTTTCGGCCGTTGCTCCAATCATAGAGCACGAGCAATGACAAGCTCTGCCCACTTTTGTGTCGGCGAGGCACCAATGAACACGTCACTGCGCCATTTCAAACGGCATCTCCTCTTTGTAATTACTCCATGATCTATTAGATACCGTATCTGCGTCATAGTCGTCGCCGCAGCCGGTTGGCTGAATCGACATCCTTGCAATGTTTTGATTTCGATTTTATCATTAATCTGTGCCGTAAGACGCGGTTTTGGGTGGGATGTGAGTGTTCGTTCTGTACGTGAATACTACTAATAATTATGTGGCCAAGACTCACTTTGGGTAGCTGCACCATCATAATAAATAATAGTAAGTAAGATGATTCTCAAAACCATTTTAAATCGGCACGTCCACGGTATATCACATTGTTGGCAATGCAACTGAGTATCAGTTCATCAGCAGAGAGCCGATATCGTTTGTGCCGGCTCAATTTTCCGCAGCTGCGTCAGTTTAGCCACTGTGTGTGAAGCACAAAGGGTCTTTGTCTATTGGACTATGTTTTTGAATCAAATTGCGTATTTGTTCTTATTTTTTGGCGGTTTTGTTGGAAATTTTCGAATATTGATGTCAAAGGAAATATAAGGAAAAAGATGTAAAAAGTGTGTTAGAGAAACTAACAAATGTTTGCTTAACATTTTTTTGTACTGTGTGCTAAATACACACAAAAAGTGTTAAATAAATAGATAAATACGTCCCAATGCCGTTCTCAGCTCACTCTTCAGAGCATAGAGGTCCTAGGGTGTAATGTTATTACATATTACAATGGTACGACAGCAGCAACAGCCTCCGTGGTCCTGTGGTTAAGGCGTTTGCTTTCGACGCGGGGGTAGTGGGGTCGATTCCTACTGAAACCATACTTTGTTTAGTTTCCAGTTTGGTTAGGACATTGCGGGATCGAGTCACCTGATTGTCTGATAATAAAGATGATTCCGTGTTTCGGAAGGCAAGTTAAACCGTTGGTCCAGGTTGCCATCTGGTGGTCGTTAAGGGTACCACGTCAGAGGCCGAGTGGCACAACTCTGACGCCAGGGTGTACATGGTCGATTGGCAATGTAACCTACACAAAATGATGACCCACTCGTTTATTCAGGCTTCCTAAAGGATGACACAGCTTAAAGTCTGTCAGAGGGCAGAATTGTGAATTTATGGCTAGAGAGCCATAATAGCATGGACCAGTGGATTATCGTGACTTCCAAAGCACGGAGGAGCTAGAAATAAAATGTTGCTAATGATGACTAATCTTATACGTTTCACTATTACTTTATTATTTTTATGATATTGTATGTTACACGCGATATCGTTTCAAATACCCACGCCGCGCTCAGGTCGAGCCATGGAGCAATTACAAAGAGGAGATGCAGTTTGAAATGGCGCAGTGATGTGATCATTGGCGCCTCGCCGACACAAAAGTGGGCGGAGCTTGTCATTGCTCGTGCTCCATGGTTGGAGCAACGGCCGAAACCAAGCACCCCGCACGTCTGCCTTCCGTCCCGTGTAGCCTCACAAATACTTTCTTACAAAACGCTTATTACGGCATCTCCTCTTTGTAATTGCTCCATGGGTCGAGCTCCTCCAAAATGTATGTAATATTTCTCAAAAACGTCATACATTATAGTGCATTTCCCACATAGTTGATACAACAACGATCCCCGTTTTCAAGATTGTCGCTGCTTCAGTTTATTGGCTCGTTTCCTTCGATTGGTTTTGGATGGTAAGCAGACATTTAATTTTATGACGAAACAAATGTCGTGTTCAAACAACTGTACAACGATATTCTGTTCAATGGATTCCGTTTTCGCTTTATGCAAGTATTCAACTGAATTTCAAAAGAGAAGAGTTTTAGATTTATACACGCTCCTTATAGTTGTAAATTGGATTAAAACTATTTCTTTTTCATAAACTTTAAATGGGAGACCAAGGCTACGATGGAGAGACGATATGAGGAAATTTGACAGCGGATAGGAGACAGTAGCTGTGCCGATGAGTGGAAGAGAATGGGGGAGAACTTTGCCCAGCAATGGGACAGTATATGTTGAGGTTAACTGAACTCCTTTTTTTAAAACTAAACTGGCAATATATATATAATATGAGTCTTGGATACTTGTTTAAAGGAAATAAATTGTTATATCTCCTTTTGGATTTTACGGGTTACCCCGGTCCTTTGAGAGGCTTGCGCGGGGATATTGATCCAACGCGTAGAGGCCCTTTGGAGAAGTTGATGTTATGTGGTGCTCCTGCCAAAACCCGTTCTCGGCCATATCAATAGTTGACATTTCCATGAACAGGTATCGGCAGGAGGAGGAACTATTTCTAATTAGTGAAAAGAATAAATGGGTTATGGTGATGAAGTCTGGGTGGTTTAAATCTGGGTTATTATATAGGAATTCGGACACCTGCCATAATCATGATTACTGACTAATAGTGGCAGGCGGTGACTCGCCACTCAGTGAATGGGCCCCCCAAATAGTCGCCGCATTTGGCAACAGAGGGGCAACATTGGAATGAGCGGCTAAGGGTGCCGAGAGGTGCGGCTCCGGTTTCGCCATCTCGAGTTACCTCGTGAGCGGGTTTCCCCGTTATTACGCCATTACGTGCAATACACTTCCACCCTCGAGCATATAGCTCTTGCGACTCCACTCTGGTCGGCCGGCTAAGGCAAGCCAGAAGTAGGGGTCCTGTCCCTCATCGGCGTCCACTCCGACCTTGGCGAAGGAAGGCCGAAGGTGAGGGACGGATGTCTCCCCTGGGAGCACTCAGGTCCGCGGTGTCGCCACTCACCAACAGCTCGCCACAAGCTGCCCTGCGGAGACTGACTGCCCTGGGAAGGGAACCCAGTGAGCGATGGGGTCGTCACATCCCTACGCCTTTAAATTATTATTATTATAATATTGAGACCTTCTCTCAAGCAAGGTTGCAGGGGACAGCGTATACTGTGCAGTCCAAAGTTCGTAGGATAGCCTAAATTAGAAACTCATTTGTTGACCACATATCCTATCCTCATCAGTGAGGGATTGATGTCTAGCGTATCACTAAGCCGCCACCTATTGAGATATCTGTCACGTACATTATAAACATGTAGCATAAGTTTATACCTTGCTGTACCTACGTGATAGCTTTCTCAATAAAGATATATTCTATTCTATTCTAAGAGAGTTTCTATTTCACTACCTAAATAAGTCAGCCTTTTAGGGTTTAATGATGTACAATTTAAATGTTTCTCTACGTGGGCAATAAATATATTTGTATTCTCTTTTTACCTGTGCTTTAGTGTTTTTTTTTTTTTAAATCTCTTTAGCGATTTCGTTTGTAATAAATTTCATTGCTTCTAGTCTGAGCGTATTCCTAGTTGTATCCTTAAGTTTTATTTAAATATGAACTTTGAATTCATGCCTCTTACCTTCGTTTTATTTTGTTTGGTGCTCCGAGGAGAAGCTAAGACGGTCCCAATCACTAGTGCCGTCAACCATACTCATAATAATTGCGAAAATCTGTCTGTCTGCACGCTTTTGGTTAAAAATACATTTACAATGTTGCATAAACCAAATTGGTTTTTCCGAACATTGGGATCGAATCAGTCGTACATTGAATATGTTTAAATAAAGGTCATCCTATCGTCAAACAAATCTGAAGACAATATTGACAATTTTAAATGATATAGTTAAGCAGGTGAGTACAAGTTATCGGCTCGGCTCGAGCCCCAGGTAAGTACATACTCCAATGCATTGCGTAGCTTCGCAACAACCTCGCAATGAAATTTGGTATGAATATAGTTAAAAACCCGGGGTCAAACATAGGCTTCTTTTTGACGCAGGCGGAACTGCGGAAAACAGCTAGTATTTATTATACAAAACCATTATAAAAGCGATGGATCTTTTCCATCTAAATCCAATCCAGGTGATCTTACCTGTAAGTTAACAAAGAGAAATATTGACGTCATGAAATATAAATTCAAAATCCATTACGATTTAGATACTTTTACTTCCTTTTGATGTAAAAAATAAAATTGGCTTAGTTGTTCCATCAGAGTGAATTTAGGTCGAGTTGGTATTATTTATAATCAAGTTAAGATACTAAAATATATTTTGAGTTTGCAAAAGCAATGGTTAAATCCTAGCGACTTGCGCTTGTACAGTCAGCTGCCAAAGTCCATGCACAATTTTCAAAATAAAATACCGGATGGTGCAAACGTATCTACTTAGTTTCATTTGGACCAATTGTGCAAACGAAACTTACCCGTCAGTGGAGAAAAAGGGTTGGTATCAGTTTTGAGTTTCGTTTGTTTGTTTGTTTGTAATATCTTTATTGTACAAAATAAAACAAATAATTTACATACACAAGCATGAAATAACAATAAGTACAATGGCGGACTTATCCCACTTAGGGATCTCTTACAGTCAACCAGCGAGTGGCAGGTTCGTTTGTACCATTGGACTATTGATTTCATATTCTATGTATTGGACTTAAAATTATTATCTAATAGGAATCTCTTTATTCTCCTGGTACTTTGACAGAAAAAATACCTCAGAATACTGCCTCCTAGTTCAAGTGGTTGCATAAAAAAACATTTCGGTCGGCAGGGTTTATTCTATAATTCCTTTTTCTTGAATGCCTCTTCAAATAGAGTTGGTTATATTTAGGGTGTATGTCAAGCTTTAGTTTTCAGCTGCGCTTGATATCCCGGCTCACTCCCAGATCTTTCGTAGCCATGATCCCTTTCTCCCGCCTTTCTTTTTCTAGCAAATCATCCCACTGTTTCCGGAAGGCACTTTAGGCCCGGCTGCCATTAGGTGGTCGTTAAAGGAACCACGTCAGAGGCCTAATGAGCGGTTTCGAAAGCCTCTGCAATTAGAGTTCTTAGGGTTGATTGAAACCTGTCTGTCAATTAAATTCAACCTTCTTTTCAACACTTCATACAGTATTCGTCATTGACCTTGAACTCACACGACCATAAAAAAATTCGCAACTCAGTTGTAATTAAAATGAGAGTTCTTCCTTTTAGTGAGCTCATCATGTTTATTTTAAACTTAGAAAATCTACAGCGTTCCGATACACGCTCAAGAAGCCATTCATTAAAAATGCAAAGGCTTTAAATAGAATCGAAAACGTGCCAAGTTGGCTGTAACGGAACGTGCTGGAACCCGCGGGGTGTCATATTATATTAATGTTGAGGGTTTATTATGGAACGTCTAAGCGATATCGCTTCTTTTTCGCTCTCTTTAGAGAGTTATGCGATTAGAATATCGTATCGTTTTTCCGGTTGATTTTACAGCTTAGTAGCCTAGAGTCCATACACATAATTCATGACCAAAAATGCAGAGTCATGGACATTCTTGGTCTTGAGACAATCTGCACGCATAATTTTAGAGCGAGCACAAGCCATCACTTCTGAAGATTGCCCCTAGCAATAAATTTAACAACATCACAATACAGAAAATATACCAAAATACTCGCGTTACAGCTAGTCAGAAACATAAACTTTCATGCTATTTCTTGAATGTTGCTTGCTTGCTAATTATTTTCCCTTCATATGGTAGATTAAGCTCTAATTTCATGAACCCTTTCTCGGGCTCATGCCCTGATTACAACAACACAAACAATAATGTTGTCGTTTGTATTGTAATTTGTCACTAGTTTGACAGAAGCACAAGTTAGTTTGGGTAGAGAGATCCATTATCCTTTTTTTTTTGTATTTGGTTGATATCGTTATGAACTCGCCGTTTCATTGCTTTTATAGTACAGAATCAGGCCACGTCTCAAACATGAAGGTAGCGGCGTACCGTTAGCAATAAATTTAAAAATGCATGTGGATCCTTTCTATATTTTATTGCGGCAGACAATATTTGCGGGTGTGTTAAGATTTTTATGCGTGTAGAATTCACTACTTACGAATTTTTGGGGGAAAGTCACAAAAAAATCGTAAACTTGAGATCGTCATCCCTTCGAATGATCTACAACTTACTTATTTCAATAGAAAAAACAGGTTAAGTATCCATACTAATATTATAAATGTTAAAGTCTGTCTGTCTGTCTGTTACACTTTCACGGTCAAACCGCTGAACGAATTTTGATGAAATTTGGTATGAATATAGTTGAAGACCCGGGGTCAAACATAGGCTACTTTTTAACGCAGGTGGAGCCGCGGAAAACCGCTAGGAAGTAATAAATATCTCATAAAGTATATTTCAAACGTAATCATTCAAACAAATAATTAAAAAATATCCAACTATTTGTATAGATAGATTTACTTTGTGTTGATCTTCGTCCTAGCGTTTTCGTAGTTGCATCCTAAGCCGTATAATTTCGGATGTCTTATTATCTTCTATATAATTAAAACTTATTGATTTAATGATAGCAACATTGAATCAAAAACTTTAAATAAACATAGATCCTTCATATCATCTATGATTTTTTTTACTGAGTACGTAAATGTAAATATTACTGAGTAGTAAATGACACTTGGCCGAGATGCGTGGAAGGCTAAATGGGAGGCCTTTGCCCAGCAGTGGAACACAAAGGGCTATTAAAAAAAAACGGAGTACGTGCGAGATATAAAAGCCAAAATTATTTTCAATTCGCAAATCATTTCTCTTAAATTTGGCTTGACGATCACATGAATCTACAGCCTTGTTTGCCAGTTTTGATGTATAGGTGTGACCTTTTCTGACCCGAGACATATTTTCCATTTATGGGATAAGGCGGGAATCCGCGTTCCGACCAGTAACAAAAATGAGGCATTTCGTATATGGAAGAAATATTATTATGGTTATGCCTTTTTTCGTATTGTAAGCGTATCTTCTTATAGAGTGTTACCATTTTGGAACTACACTTTTAGTGTTCGTGTTGTCGCGAATCATTTTCGCATGCAAGGGTACAAGTTTTTGTTTTAAAGATAAATAATTGTGTAATTATAGTTTAATAATATCATGTGTACCGTGACTCCTGAGAAGGTGGTGGCTGAAAATCAGTGCTAGTCCTGCTTGCATGTCTAGCGTAACACTGAGCCGCCGCCTATTGAGACGTCTGTCACGCATTTTATGTAACTTGTATTTTGCTTGTAAGACCTTTCCTGTAAGTGATGGATCTATCAATAAAGTTTATTTTATTCTATTCTTGCGTAAAAAACTAAAACACCAAGTCGAAAACCCGACTGCGTTTCAGTTTAATTTGGAATTTAAAAAATCCGCAAAATTCCGCCATTTTGTTTTTTATTTTATTTGTATATACTTAGTGTCACTTTTACAGTAAATACGAATATAACGACACCTCTCAAGCTAAAATCCATCAAAACGTTCGGGTTGCAGAGCGTGCAAAACAATCGTACATACATACTCTCAAAAAACATAACCCTCCTTCTGGCGAATTCGGGTAAAAATTAGATCAAACAAAACAGTGATTTTCCACGTTCATATAATGATACTTTCACAAAAATAATTATTAAATTTTTGATTAAAATAATTATTAAATTTTTGATTATAATTTCCTAAAACTAATTTTATAAAAATATAATTCGAGTGGCAAGCCAACTGAAATCACGTGCGGCCAAGTCGCCACACAAGCGCAGCAACATACGAAAGCTAGTGAAATTATTAATGCATCACAAAACTCCAAAGCATTGAAATAAAAATGAGAAAATTCAAAATAACAAAATGAATGTGCTTTACATAACTCAACGACGTTATATTTTTTATTGTTCTCATTTTTTTTTCCAATTCGTTACCCTCAATCTTCATCATAGCTGGCTTGACAAGGGCCGTAGTTAAATGGAAATGAGAATTACTTACCGTTTCTTATGAATTACTTAGAAAAACACTTAAGCTCCAGTTTTTCAAATGGAATTCAAGATGGAAGCCAAATTTTCGGTTTGTATTAATTTCTTGCTGGAATTCAATTCCAAATTAATTTTGTTGTAATTTGGTCGAAGTTTTAAATCATTGCTGATTGGTTGGTAGGGTGAGTTGTTGAGTACTAATTTAGGTGGCTAACGTTGTTGGTTATTCATAAAAGTCCTATTTTGTAATTCGTTTTAAAACTATTGTGTAATAAAAACTAATAAAAAAAAACTAATATTTACAAGTTATGTAGTCCCAAATCGCTGCATCGCGGCAATGTGGCCAAAAGGCTGGCAGCATTGCGCCGGTGGATGGCAACGCCGATTCTCTGTACGAGAAAACATCTAGCCCTTTGGTTACGGAACATCTCATCTCTTAATGTTTTCTTATGTTTAGTTTAATTTAATCTCTTGTGTAACCGTTTGTAAACAAATTGAAAACGAAGTTCTAAACTTAAAGAAATCAATGAACGAGGCACTAGATCTAAGCTGATGCCTCTTGTAGAGGTGAAACACGTGACATGGGTTGTGTGATCGTGTGTGGAAACTTATGGTTGCGAGCATGTCGGTAGTTATAGTAGTAGGTGGATGCCGGCAAAATAATTTAGATATGGGTAAGTTACTTAAACTTCCGCAAAGTAACGCCGGAATCAATTAAATATTTCACAAGACAAATCATATGAAAACCATGGAATAAGCTAGTTTTAAATATGTTCTTAAAAGGAGAATATTCTTGTGTTATTTCAAAAGTAATGTACTTACTCAGAATATAAACAAACAAACAATGAGCTTGTTACCGATTGGCTTTGATCCAATATTTTTGTTTACGATCGACAAGCGGCTTAGCAAAACACAAAAATATTAAATTGAAAATATTGTTTTGATATTTTAAGATCTGATACCTACAATAGGCTAGTTTCCAAAGTCAAAAGACTAACATTAAAATTAGTCCGTCATTTAGGGAATCAAAATATATTAGTGACGTATTTTTTTTTTTGTCAATTGAGCGATAAATTATAAAGATATAACGCATCAGTCAAACAATACGTCTCCAATATTTTTTGATTATCTAATTCACGGACAAATTATATTTTTTTAGGAAACAAGCCTATTCGAAAAAAGTCGGGCTGAAAAATAAACTTTACTAAACGTGTGGTATTTTGAGATCTATAACTTACAGAAAACCGATGTAACGAATATTTTCATTCGAGATCAAATGATCTTCATTCGACATAACCGGTGACTTGAAAGATTTTCTTTCCGCTTACCTGAATTTAGTGAGACATTATTCATTGTAAAAATGGCACAACTGTTTAATTTTGATAGCAAGATCCGAAGATAATTGAACTGAACATAATTTACTATATATTAATAAACTAAATGGAAAATTAAATGCATGAAAAACCAGTGATATTAAATATCTAATGCCATCATGCAACGACAGCGATCTGGGCTCAATATTTTATTTAATTTAAAAAAATTCTTTTTATCGTATCGGGAGAGGTCCATGTCCAGCAGTGGACTGACTGCGGCTGAAATGACGATGATGATGATTGGAATTTCTTATGTAAATAGTGAATAAATTTTCTTGAAACCAAATTTTTGATACAAACATACAAAAATCTTATTAGCTCTTATTTTTGAGATCTCAGCACACCCATGTAGTTTATGTATTAATTACCATTCGCTGCTCATATGCAAAAATAAAGAGTAAATATTAAAAATGTTTTTATTTGCTAAATTAATCATAACGTTCAAGTTACCAGTAGCCTTTTGCATAGATTACAAGCGATTCTCAACACTATGCTCGTATCTCACAGGCCTGAATAGCATAAACATTTATTTTTTAAACATGGCGTCAGTTTCACAATCCTAATTTACGGCATCTTTAAATAATGCAGTTTTACACACTGCAGAATTTTATTTAGGACAGACGTTGCGGTGTAAATTATAATAGTTACAGAATCTGTATGTGAAAGTGTATTTTTTATGAAAAGAAATAAGTAAATTGTGTTGTTAAAAGGAGTATATTGTATTAGTATTCCTTAGTAAAAAATGAGACGCTTATTTTCTATAAAAATAAATAAATATCTTTTTTCACGAAAAATATGGTATGTTATTTTTGTTTACTTTATTGTTATAATATTTTTAACTTTGAGACTTACAAATGATTTTTTTTATGTATTTTATTTTTGCGTTTCTGCCCTATTTTTTGAATAATTTTTGTTTGAAATCGAACGATTTTCCTTCGTTATCGGAGGACTTAAGTCGTAAATTTGAATCTATACATGAATACGTTACCCGCTTCTGTACTTTTAATACTTTGTCACTGCGGTGACTTGTCGCGTTTAGGCACATTTAGTTTACTGGGTTTTATGGACTTCGGCTGGCCGACTTTCCTGGCTATAAAACTTTATATAGAAACTATGTGTGAATGGTTTTATTGTTGATTTAATACTTATTTCTCGTAAAATATAAAAGTGCCAAAATATATTTCCTCTGTGATTTTTATCACAAACTTTGAATCTTTCCAACTCCGATTATATTAATTTGTGACATTTTGCAACATTCATAAACGGAAAACCAAACTAGTTCTGAAATTTATTTTATTATTGTTGTTTTTCTCTTTTTATTATTGTTGTTTTTCTCTTTTTATTTTTGCTACTTACTACGCTTATGTTCACCAACTTTATTAGACATCAATTGTATCATCTATCCGCAGGGAGGCCCTGGTGACTCGTGGAAACCTATTTCAGGCACCAGACCTTCACAGAGATGGGTTTTACAGAAAACATCCTCAATATTTTCTTTAGAATCTTAGTTTCATACTTTATTGTTTTTTGGAATCTTATTGTGAAGGTAAATAAATATATACAATACAAAATACAATACAGTTTCTATTTTGCGCAATTCGACATGCATCGCTTTTTTCATTACTTCCCCATTTCATAGCAGTTTATTTTTATTTTCCCTCAATAGCCATTAGGTACGCAAACTTTACTTGATATTTTGACAGTTCTTAAACACAAAGAACAGTATTGAATTGAAGTTATATCCCGTCAAAAAATAAATCCAACAAATAAAGAAATCGATAAACGGTTCTTTCGAATTCGTTTTCTATCGAAGTAATGAGTTGTCAAGATTTAAAGTTAAAAGAGAGCGTGTTGAATTACATACTGTGTTCACATTTTATGTAACATATTTAATTTGTGTGTGCAAAGAAGTGTTAAATAAATAAATAAAATGTCGTAATCCAAAATGACACTCACACGCTAAAAGCTGAATATCAAGCCAAAGAGATTTTACTCATGCAGGATGAATGCCTTACGCAATGAAGATAATGACCTACCCAGCTTTATCTTCTAAATGATAATCTGAGAAAATAAAAAAGTGCTGTCATTGCCACAGCCAGTTACTAAATAAGAGTTGAAAATGCGGCGTCCGATGCATTTGGAGCTGCGCCAATAGTATGTACCGCTAATGTAACTACCGATGAAGACGGATGGCGCTATGGACTCACACTAAATTAATTTCAACACTCAGATTTTTAATCATTCGAGTGGACGGAATTTAAAACATAAAATTACAGGATTAAATGCGTATAATACATTTCTACTTCCGACGTTTCAACTGTGGTCACGGTATGACTGGCTCAGCATTTCTTATTTCCAGCGGAATCGTAAATAATAATTCCTGTAATATTTTAAATATGCAGTGCGTTAGTTAGGACTAAACTATTTTGGATGGTTTTCTTTTGTGACAGTTAAAAATAGACTAATAAAAAAAAGGAAAGCGGACTATCTTTTCTACCTGGCGTGTCGATGTCCTTCCAAGATTCCAAACGATTTTTTCCCGAAATATTCTGCCACTTTCACAGTCTCATAGGTAGCCGCCATTAGGTAGACCTGATGGTTTATTCCCAAAAACAAGCCCAAGATTTTTTTTTCTCAAATTTATCTGCAATCTGTCTGCTACCGGACATTAAGCAGTATTTTGTAACTATTGTTGATAGAAATCCTTTCGTGGACCAATTCCAGTGACTTGGCCACATCAATCATTGAGAGTCGATTTTCAAATTGGATCATTCGGGTCATTTTGGACACAACTCAAAAGGAGAGATCCTCTTTAATCTGGAAAATACTACACCCGGCCTTCCGAGACCTTTTGCAAGCTCATTTCTATGCTTCAACAGCCTTGTATTTTGGCATTCTGTTTAGAATTTCTTTCTTTACGATTGCGGATGTTTAAATCTTTATAAATCTGATGTCATTTTTCACGTACCAGAGTGCATTTACTATTATTCCGAGCAATTTAGCCTGGAATCTGCAAGATTCAACTCCAAGATAATGAAGAAAATAGTTGAATATGATATTCTTTTCTTAGATTTTATTATTTAGGTTTAAAAATAGACCACTCTTGAGTGTCTTATTTGGTGACTTATGGAATGACATTTTAAGTTAGTTACCTACGCTGTCTTCAAAAATCTTTACCTCTCCTCTAGATCTTACACATCTCTTGAATCACGTCATCTTCTCCTCTTCCTTGTCCCACAAGTGGAGTCTACATATTATGTAAGGTCTCTATTTGGCTCGTATCTCACTCTTCTATTCATCCTAGCATTTTCACAATTGCATCATCATCTGGTTGTTTTCTCGCTTTTACGTCTCCACTTCGCTCGGTCTTCGACATCCTTGATAGAGAGTTCATTGCAACACATATCGCCAGCCAGCTCTTTTTGGGCTCGTCCCTTCTACTAGAACCCTGAAGGATGCATGGCCAGATCCTAGTTAATATCTCACTAAAGGCTATTTATACTTTAACACCGACTGTCAACCCTACTCAATGCTAAATAACATAATCAATTCTCTTTGTTCATTAACAGTTTACTAGTTGAAATCACCCTATTATCTTGTGACGTCACAGATGACGGTCTCTGAAACCAATAACGCACGAATCGTACGATCGATTACTGGACAGGCAACAAATGACTGATAGGGAACATTGCACTGACTGCAGTCTATGACATGTGACTAATTGAAGCCTCCAGGCTCTATTGTTACAATTGTTGAGTATGAAACTCTATGTTGGATTTATTTAACAAATAGCGATCAAACATGTCAAGCAATGACTGACTTGGATTGATATCATGGTATTTCAATTTTAGAAAATTTTCGGGTTACATCTTCTCGTGAATATGAGGCTTTCAATTCCTAGTAACTTAACAAACTACATACTAGTTTTTTCCCACAGTAACGCCTGCGTCAAAAAGTAGCCTATGTTTGACCCCGGGTCGTCAACTATATTCATACCAAATTTCATCAAAATCCGTTCAGTTGTTTGGCGGTGAAAGCGTAAAAGACAGACAGGCAGACAGACAGGCAGGCAGACAGACAGGCAGGTAGACAGACAGATAGACTTTCGCATTTATAATATTAGTATGGATTTTGCATTCCTATTTGCAATACCTGTAAAAGGTGACTAAGTTGTAAGCACTTATAAATAACTTAAGATCACTCTGTAACACTTAGTATGTCAATAAATAAAATTGAAATTAAAATTTATGTGTACAACGGGGTTAATGCTAGAGAAATTGTCATTTATTCATTCATTCATATCGAGTGGGTTCAATGGTCAATCGGAACCGTCTTCATTTGACGTGGTTCCTTTAACAACCACCAAATGTCAGCCGAGACCATCAGCTACACATGTCTTCCGAAGCACGGAATCATTATTACCAGACAATCATGTGATTCAAGCCAGCAATATCCTAATCAAACTGGAAACATTAAAGTATTCTTCCGGTAGGAATCGAACCCATGATTTTCGGACCTAAGGTTCGACCCCTGGACCACGAATGCACTTTACAGAAATTCTAATAATAACATAGATTACTAAGTTTTCACATAGTTCTCCCACAATCGTATGTATACCAACACCGTTTATCCTATAGGTACATACAATACGTTGTCATAATACAAGAGTAGATAATTGAACAGAGATAATGGTCAAAATCAAAACCATTTCTTTCACAGATAGGTGAAGCACGGCATACAGTCGAATTCTTCGCAACTGACAGTTACCTGAAAAGGCTATTTATTGATCATAGCGAATAAACGTTTATGTGGTGCGATTTTAACCAGGGATGGAAATCAGTATTTATAGAATCTGGTTAAAAAAAAAGGTTACTTAAAGATACCTCCAACTAATAAACTTAGTGAACTTTTCTTTATGGTCAACGGGTATGTACGTTGATTGGAACCTTAATAACCCATACTTCCATCCATACTTAATATTATAAATGTGAAAGTCTGTCTGTCTGTCTGTTACGCTTTCAAGGCCAAACCACTGAATATATTTTGATGAAATTCGGGATGAATATAGTTGAAGACCCGGATCAACATAGGCTACTTTTAGACGCAGGCGGAGCTGCGCGAAAAAGCTAGTGTAAAATATATGGAAGAATTAGCTGGTTTCCGATCCCTCATTTAAGCTATCGATCGTTAACTTTGGACACATCATAGATTGCAGTAACTTCATTGTAATAACCATTAAATCTAAGATGAAGTATTCGTACCCTGGATTGTAAAGTGCTATAGCTGAAGACCCAAGGGACACGTTTGGACGAACAAGAAGAAGAATTCATAACAATACGTGTTAGAATACCAGTTGGCCGTACTAGATAACGGATGAGCTATGTGGTGCATGCTAATCTGCGACAGATGAGAACTGACAACCTGCAAGCCATCGCGCAGAATTTAACACTCTGGCGCTCTCTCGTTTCTGGCCAGGAGCTACTTCGGGTCACTGAGCCAGCGGAGGACGTACGTGTTAGTAAGAACCTTCACTCTGTTCTGTTAATTTCTCATGTGGCAATAACCCCGTTTGTTCAGAACGCCACATTTAATTATAATAAATCTGCAAAGTTGGTCAGCGAGCTTTGTAAGCTCCATGTAAGACGCAGCTTCGAACTTAAATTATATTGTGTTCTACTTTTTGTTACATTTTGCGTAGATTGAAAGCGTTTTGTACATTTTTAATCTTGACTTCTCATTATCTCGTTTTCTCAGTAAAATATACCTTTTAAATCTATGAAACGTCAAAATTAATATCTTCTTCGCTTCATCATCGGTCTCTCACTGTTGAGCATCGTGACTAAATGTGTATTTTCAGAATGCGCGATAGGCAGTACTATGGATAGAATTATAATAATCTGCATCTAACTTACGCTGTTCACCCCTCTGGCGGTTTTCCTCTGGCGCATTTTACTTCCATTTTTCCCAGGAGTACGATTTTTTTCTGGCAATGCCAGATGATCGCATGATGTGACTGAAAAGCTGAAGGTCTTTTCATGACGGTCATTTCGAAACGTCTTACTTTTCACTGCCCTCTGTTGTGAAACCTCTACTACTTTTCTGAACTTTCCATCAAATCAAAAACATACAGACAGAAAGACAAACAGACATTCACATTTAAAATATTGATATGAATGGATAATATTAATTGAAATTTGATATCTCTTTAAGCGGAGAGCTTAGGACTCCCATCCTCACTCAAGGCAACAAGATACCGACATCAAAACTTGATCATTACGTATTACAATAACGTTATGCTGATGTTGCCAGAGACAATTAATAACCATTTATATCACGCTTATCTCCCCACTTACAGCCAAAACAATACTCCCGAGGATGGATATCGTATCTCGAGATATATTTTCAAATACATTGATATAGAGCTCAAGGAATTGACAATGCACATGATTCATTCATATCGAGTGGATTACATAGTTTTTTGAACTGCCATTTGGCCTCTGACGCGGTTTCTTTTACCTGTCCACTGCGTGATATATATGTTACGGGCAACTTGAGAAGTCTGGTCCCTATGAATAGTGATCGGCCTGTAAACATATATATATAATATGCCCATGTAGACATTATGGAAACATATATAATATGCCCATGTCACATGGGCAATTTGATTAAATTTCACCTAATCACGTTTCTCAAAATACTTTAAATAAAACCGTAGCTTAATTCGGTTAGGTTGGTTTAGGCTTGTGACCAAACGGCGGTGCAGGCCTTTGCCGAGAACGTCATGGTCCGCAAAGAGGACGCGGAGAGGGAAAGGGAGGAATCCTTTGACCTTCCTATTCGCCGGAGACGCACAGGGCGCAGACGGCGGGCTTACGGCCTGCACCTGCAGCCCACACAGTGAGGCTGGCCGGGCACCGGAACAAACGGGATTCCGTTGCCCGACCAAAAAGCCTTGGGTTGAAAGGCGCGCCCGTGTCAAGCGCGCCTTTACCCACGTGGGAAGAGAAGGCCCGACGGGCAAACCCGCAGGCCACTCCGTGGTTTTTAGTGGGTCCAAGACCCACATAACCACCCAGTTTTCCGTTCATTGGCTGGGTGGTAGGCGAAGGCCTTTTCCACACGAAAAAAAAGGCTTGTGGCCAAACTGCTGCTCTATACAAAATACTAAAATTTATCAAATAGCCCGATGCTCTTGGGAACTATTCATAATACTCGGCCCTAATTAATACGGCCTTGTTAATCACGTTGCCCGTAACATATATATATATATATATATATATGACGGGACAGGAGGCTGAGCAGGATTAGGATCCGACATCGTGGATGGCGAGAATGAATAGTTCACTTGCACAATGAAAGATAATTTTTATTTCTGATTTAAACAGCGATATTTTAAATTACAAAATCTAGTTCACGATAGGAACGCGAGGATAGTTCCTTCGAAGTGTACACTCGATCGCTGCTCGAATAGGAATGAGCGCTGCGCACACGCCGAGAACCGGTCCAAGCGCCGTCTGTCTGTTACTTGACACGCCCTGTTGTTGTGACGTAATTCCGATAGATGACGCTTGCGTTCCGATCAAATGCAGGTCCGTATTCATTACTTCCTCCGACACGGTCATCCTGCGTGACACGCGTCCTCGTGTGTTATTCTGAAACAAAATGTTCACACAGTATCTTCTGTCTAGACATTGTTATCTTATGGGCTTATTGGAAATATTTGCCTTTAGTCACTGTTATTCAATAAGGAACTAAAATTTGTTATTTCAAATTTATTATCTCATCATCACATAACTCTACATTATTTATTAACCACAAAAACTAACTTCATGTTTACAATGTAAGTGCAAAGAAATCAATAATAAACTAAGACGTAGGAGATCATTGAACCGTATTAACAACGGAACTCTGAACATACTAGCTCAAAATCACCAAGCAACAGAACTGCAGTTCACTGAACACACAAATACGCGCATCACCAAACTGTGATCGCCGGGTCCTCCAGACCCTACGGTTTCCTCCAGAAACCCGACCTCCGCTAGAGCTGACCGCCTACCGCCTACTCACGGACTACGCAAGGTAGATACCGCTTTCTCTTAAGCTACGGCTACGACTCAACTCTAGTACGGTCACATAACACAATTTAGCACTCTACATCTGGCAATGAGCTTTCGTCTAAGATATCGGTCTCTTCAATGATCTCCGCTGCCTCTGGCATCCTTCTAAGCCTATCGTGAGCATACTTGTAAGTTCTTTTCGAGTTCAATGCCCGGAGAGTATACCGATCTCCATCTAGAACTTCGGTCACTTGGAAAGGACCCCTAAATTTTGGATCTAATTTAGTTTGGTTCCTCTCCTCATTAGCAAGTAATACAAAATCACCTACGGAAAATTTATTGAGTCGAGCCTTCGTCTTATCAAACCTATCCTTTTCATATAGAGCACACTTCTCTATGTTACGAGCAGCGTCATCCCTGATGGTTGGGAGGTCTATTTCTTGTTCATCATCATGGGCCATGAGCGAGAGCGGTCTCGCAACCTTCCCTATCATAAGCTCTAAGGGGGAAGCTTTTGTTGTCCGATTAACCGTACAGTTAATTGCCAACTGGATCTCTCCTAACGCATCCTGCCACGATTTATCTTTAGAGGTCTCTACTGCTGTAAGCATTGACTTAAGCACACTCATAACCCGCTCTACCTGGCCGTTTGCACGAGAGGATCCAGTTGCTACCAAATGAAGGTTAATATTAGAACTCTCACAAAAATCTTTAAATTCCTTACAGGCAAAACAACGACCCTGGTCAGCAATTATTCTAACAGGTGACCCAAATAAAGCAACACACTGTTTTACAGCTCTAATGCTGTTCTTTGAATCAATATTAACAGTATGAGAAAGATACACGAATTTGGTAAATGCATCAATTAAAACGAAAACATATTCTTTCGAATCATTTTTGCCACTCAACTTGCCTGTAGCATCTATGTGCACAGTATGCCAAGGAGTCTTAACTTTGGGAATAGGGTGAAGCTCGGCCTGGATTTTTCCCGAGTGTGACTTAGCAACCTTACACGTGACACAGTTATTAACAAACTTTTTCACATATCGCGACATACTATCAAACCAGTAGTAATCGTAAAGCTTTTCGAGAGTTTTCTCCCACCCTAAATGAATTATCGATTCGTGGACATTACTAACAACCGACCATTTAAGAGCTCGCGGTACGATAGGCAAACATTTAGTACGGCCGTTTCTCTGTACTTTGCGATGCAATACTCCAGAGCGAATCTCATAAGTTTTTGCGAGGTCACTATCTAATTGATCGCTAGTAAGCTTTTCTACAATACTTTTGATTTCATCATCACGCTGCTGTTCCGCGAGTAACCAATTAGAAGAGAGTTCAGTCAAATTGACGCGTTTCTGTTCTATTTTCGTTTTAACCATCTCTTTTGGCAAATTACGTGAGAGAAAATCTACGTGAGCCATATCTCGGCCCGCTTGGTATACGATCTCGAAATCAAAAGATTGCAAAAAGGCCCACCAACGATGCACTCGTGGTGTTAGGTCAATTTTCTTACTAGAGCATTTTAATGAGTTGCAGTCCGTCACTACCTTAAATGTTTTACCGTGCAGGTAATGGCGAAAATGTTTTATTGCGTTAACGACAGCTAACGTCTCCAGCTCGTATGAATGATAGCGAGACTCGGCTGTAGAAGTCCTTTTACTAAAATATGCTACTACACGCCGCTTGCCGTCAACTAATTGAAACAAAATAGCACCATAACCCTCGGAACTTGCGTCAGTATGCAACTCTATTGGGTATTGAGGATCAAATATCATGAGAATCGGTTCATTAGTCAGAAAGGAGATCACTTCTTGACGGATCTCTTCGTGACGGGCATTCCATTCAAATGGAACCTTTTCAGACGTCAACCTATAGAGAGGCCCCAATAGGCGAGAAAATTGCGGTACAAATTGGCGAAAGTATGTGGCAAGGCCGATGAATTGCCTCAGTTGAGAAACCGTTTTAGGTGGTGGCAGAGCCGTAAGTGCCTCTATCTTACGACGATTAGGTCTAATCTCACCCGCTTGAACTTCATACCCCAAGAACTCTAATTTAGTTTTCATAAAAGAACACTTTTTCAAATTTAAAGAGAACCCTGCTGATGTGAGTTTTTCTAACGTCATGCGTAAGCGCTGTAGCCCTTGTTCCACGGTCTCTGCTATGATTAAAATATCGTCAGCGTAAACAATCACAAAAGAGTGCGCAAGATCGCCTAGCGCCTTAATAATCGCCCTTTGAAAGACCGACATCGCGTTTCGAAGCCCGAACGGCATAGACAAATACTCGAATTGTCCATCTGCGGTAATAAACGAGGTACGTTCAATCGATTCTTGAGATTTTATTGGTATCAAATGAAAACCACTAGCACAATCAAGTTTTGTGAAATAATTAGCACCATGTAAACGAGGAATTTGGTCAGCTATGAGCGGCAAGGGGTATCGATCAGGTACCGTGTTCCTATTCAATTCTCGGTAATCGATACACATGCGATCGGCACCATCCTGTTTTTTAACTAAGAGAGCTGGACTCGCAAAAGGAGAACAACTAGGCCTAATAATATTCGCGCTAAGCAGCTCATTCACTTTACTACGCATAACCGCGCGCTCATCTGGACTTAGTCTATAAGGACGCCTTTGCACAGTCTTATTTGGGTCAATTAATCGAATTTCGAGTTCACCTGTCGTAACACGCGTTTTTGGCAGCCCTGTAGTAAAATAATTTGAATATTCGCCTAAAATAGCCAAAAGCTCTGACTTTCTAGAAGAGGGTACATCTGTGTCAATACTACTGAAATCATTATCGGAACTAGAGTCGTTTGAAATGTCACAGTTGAAAACGGATAAATTTCTTTGTTTTGAAATTGCAAAATGATTGGAGGAAAGATTAATAACGAAACCTTGACTCAATATTTCACGACCTAGCATAATATCACTACGCATATACACATCGGGCAACACATGTAATAAAAGTTCTAAATTAAATTCACAAATGTTAACATTGCACAGTATTTGCTGGGTGCTGAATACACTTGACTGACCAATTCCCGTCAGGGAGACAGTTTTTGTGATTCGTTTACCATTAAACTTTGATGCAATGCTTTCTTTTATTAGTGAACATTCAGCACCCGAATCAAAGTGAAAAACAAAACATGTACCTTGATTTTGAAGAGTCCCGGTCGGTGGATTCACGATGCACACGTCGACTCGTCGCTCCGCATGCCCGACGCCGCGGCTGCTGGCTCCGCTGCCGCTGGATTCCCCACTGCCTGGGCATCGATTGGCGATGTGGCCTGCGACGCCACATTTGAAGCAGACGATCTTCGAGGACGTTGCCTGTTGCGGTCCATTCTTGATGACGGTGGCAGACTGCTGAGGCATATGTGCCTTATTTTTCACCTTCAGATTCTTCATTCTGCATTCTGATTGCTTATGGCCAATTTTTCCACAAAAGAAACAATTTAGGAGGGTAGTTGTAGCAAATTTTACTCGTTTGCTATCAGGCGTGTTATTTTTTGCATCGTGGGATGTATCAGATTTTCTTTTCAAAAATGAAAATGCCTGAAGCTCTTGAACTAGGCGTTGCCGGGTAGTAATTTCAGTGGTGTAAGCAAGGTGTTGGAGCCGGGAATCGAATTTGGCCACGTGAGCAAAAACCGTTGAAACAGCAATTTCTTCCATCGTGGTATTTTTCCACTTGCTCGTCAATAATGTCATAAGACGGCTGGCATACGCGGCAAAAGTTTCGCCTTCTTTTGGCTTGTCGTTATTTAAATTAATCAGGGTAGCTGCCGTAGTTTCCATGCATTCAAATCGGGCGGTAAACAACAATTTAAAATCGGTCCACGACATACCTTGATACGAAACTTGCGACAACCATGGTGAAGCTGTTCCCTTCAGCGCCTTGCTTAAAGCGACGATCAGTGCTCCTCCCTCAGGCGGCTGACCACCAAAGCACATGTCAACGGTGGTGCACCATGCACGTGCATCACTTTCTGTCTTTTCTGGATCGAACTCCGGCAGGCACACAGGCTTGGTGGTAGCTGTGGATGGGTTCTTCAAAGTCTCGATAAGCGCCTTCATGTTCTCGTTCTGGAGTTCAAATAGTAACCGCCAATTCAGAGTTTCCCGTGTTGAAGAAGTGTTCGATCCCACTTCGGATGACGGGACAGGAGGCTGAGCAGGATTAGGATCCGACATCGTGGATGGCGAGAATGAATAGTTCACTTGCACAATGAAAGATAATTTTTATTTCTGATTTAAACAGCGATATTTTAAATTACAAAATCTAGTTCACGATAGGAACGCGAGGATAGTTCCTTCGAAGTGTGCACTCGATCGCTGCTCGAATAGGAATGAGCGCTGCGCACACGCCGAGAACCGGTCCAAGCGCCGTCTGTCCGTTACTTGACACGCCCTGTTGTTGTGACGTAATTCCGATAGATGACGCTTGCGTTCCGATCAAATGCAGGTCCGTATTCATTACTTCCTCCGACATATATATATATATATATATATATAATTTTTTATTTATTTTTATTTATATATATATATATATAGATTATACAGTATAACTTTATAGATTTTTAATTTAACCGATTAACGTTCACCAAATGGCAGTTGGGTCCAATAGCTTAAAACGTGCCTTCCAAAGTACAGAATCATTAATAATGTCAGACTGCTACGTCTTAGGCAAATTGGAATCAACTAAACAAAGGTTCTTGTGGAAATCGAACCTACGAACTCCTGGTCCAAGGCAAACGAACGGGAACGAAGGCTTAACCACTGGACCACGGAGGTAGCCAATGGGCTTGATGTAAAATATGTTTACCCTATCAGTCACTGATAGGGTAGGGTTGTTGTAAATAGAAATTCTTAATCTCTGCTTATACAACAAATTATTGTGTTTCCCACAACAAATTACCACATGACATTACTAAAATCGAGGATATAAATAGCATCAAAGAAAATTTTTTTTTAAATGGTTGGTTGAAAAAGCATACTACAGTGTAAAAGATTTCCTTACTGATAAGTTCAAAAATGCTGTCCAATAGGACAAACATGTTGCATGCCGTACGGCTGTTTGTGGTCTAAGATCTTGTAATTGCTATATATAACAACATTGTACACCCATAATACGCAATAAAGTTGATTGATTGATTGATATGTATGTAGGGAAAATAATTTTACCTTTAATTTTGATTTGTCGACTTATAGGCATACCGTTCTCACAACCGCTCCATAGTCACACCAATTCAGAAGGCAAGCGATACCATTGTACGAGTAGGTTGAATTGCATCACAGTGCGAAACCTGTGGCAGATTAAGGCCTTTGTGTAACAGGTTCCGAATCATGTTCATTTAAATCTGTTTTATATTGAAAAATGTGGAAAATGTGACAACAGTCGCTCTGATAAAATAACCAACACCAAGAAATTAAGGACCATGATCAAATCCCAGAGAACTCGTCAGGGAAACACTTTTGAATAAAAAAAGGAAATAGTTAAAAGGCGAAACTGCATCAAATCGTATTGGTGAAATAAAAAGTATTATTTGTATTGTTTGAAGTCAGGGGTGTTCAGACGTCAGGGGTGTTCATTTTCAGCCATCTTTCCGATGGCTTGAAATATGGCATACGGGTACGCGAGCCCGACTTACCCGAGCTGCTACTCACTCAACCCAAATCCATCCGGGTCAGTAGCATCCCAATACCTTTTCCTATCCCCAAATCCAACAAAATCCTATCCTTCCCCTGCTTTAAATACTTTCGATGGGCAGCAGCGTCGGAAGTACAATAAGCCGCAAAAACCGCGCTCGCCATCCCGCCTGCCAAGCGTGGCGAGTATGGCAACAGTCTCCACATGATAGACTTTGGAAATCATTGGGAGAGGCCTATGTCCAGGGGGACACCCCACAGAACTAGCGTCCACGTCGCGTCCTGTCCACCGTAACGGAGTGGCAGGCCGACGGCTAATAAGTTATGTGCAGCCGGAGCAACTATTGCAATTTACAATGGCAGATTCGCAGCCACTGCGAGACGCCTCCGGGCGTTTTGCGAAAAAAGGCCCTTCTCAGGGCCAACCTAAAGGAAGACTGAAAAAGAAGGGAGGGAAACCTTCGGATGGGGGAGGGAAGGGTTCGGATCGATCCAGATCCGAACATGAGAGGAGTCGGGGGGAGACTGAGGTGGAGGAGCTGTCCGATGGCTCGGCGGTAGGCCAGCGAAGGCTGGGAAGCCTGTTGGGCAGCTTGGGCTCCATCACCTCACTCCCGGAGTCGGTGCTCGGTGCCAAGCGCCTCTACTCAGAGGTGGCGAGTGGCTCCGACACCGAGGTTGGCGCGCCGCGGCCGAAACTATCGGCATCGAAGAAAGGGAAGGCTCGGGGTGCATCCAATGCCACGAGGGCCCGGGCTGAGGCACGAAGAAGCCAGGAGGGGGATGCTGAGGCATCTTTCTCGGCCACTCTGGAGGCTCGGGCCTTCAGAAAGGGAGGACCCCCGAGTGGGGATGATGGGTCGGAGATGGCCCCCACTGAGGTGCGGGACTTCGGTTCCATGGGAGCCGAAGGCCTCATGGACACCGCGGTGGAGAGGCTTGGAGTAATAACCAGCCTCGTCCGGAAGACCACTGCCCTCAAAGGGGGCTACTGCGCGAAGATCTTGCGGGCCTCCTCGGACATCCGGGACATCGTGGATACCCTGGTGGCGCGCAGCGAGTCGGATGAGGTTAGACGCCTCAATGCCGACAATGGCCGCCTCCAAAGAGCGGTGGCCAACATGAAGGCAGAAGTCGCTGCGCTTCGCCGGGGGTTCGAGGAGTCCCGTCGCGAGGTCAGCCAGGCCGCGCGGACTGCGGAGAGGCAAGCGGCCCCTTTCATGGAGGAGGAACTGGTGCAGAGACTGGAGGCCTCCATAGAAAGGATGATCGGTGTCCGCCTGGCAGCCATGGAGTCTCGACTACCTCGCAGGGTCACCCGCCCACCGCTGGCGGGCGACAACTCCGAGGTGGCGAGGGCTGCGAGGGCGGCCATCGAGGAGGCCTCCGGTTTTAGCCCGGAGCCGCGGCCTGCGCAGCCAGCGACGGTGGAGGTGTTGGAGGTCCTGGCCCCAGCACGCCCGGCCTCCAAACAGCGGAGACGCAAGGGGGCGGCTGAGAAGGCGGCGGAGTGGGGGCCCTTCGGGCCGTCGACCTCAACCGCGGCCGAGGCATCCCCAGAGCTCCCCTGGGTGGAAGTGCGAGGGAAGGGGAAGGGTGTGGGGAAAAAGTCCCAGCCCAAACCCACCACAGCACCCACGACGACACCCACGGGGAGACCCACGGCGGCTCCCGCAACTATGCGTAAAGCGCCTCCAAAGACGGCGCCACCGAAGGGGAAGAAACTGTCGGTCCCGAGCTCCTCGTTTTGCGCTTCTGCCCTATTGAAGGCTGAGCAGGACGTGAACTTGGAGGAGCTGGGCATTGGCTCGCTTCGGATTCGCCCGAGTGCGACCGGAGCGAGGCTAATCGAAATCCCCGGCTCCTCAAGGAGAGGGCATGGTTTTGTGGTGGCGGTTCGGGGAGAGTACGCCATTATTGGCGTTTACTTTTCCCCGAACCGGGATTTGCCGGCCCTGGAGCAGTTTCTGGACGCTCTGGGGCCGGAAGTAAGGCGGCTAGCGCCCCTAAAGGTCCTCGTGGCCGGCGACTTCAACGCCAAATCCACGGCGTGGGGGAACCCGGCCACCGAGCTCAAGTGGCGAAAAGTTGAAGAGTGGGCGCTGGCCGCGGGGCTGTCCCTTCTGAATAGGGGGACAGTCCAAACGTGCGTGCGGCGGACGGGGGGTTCAGTGGTGGACTTGACGTTTGCCACCCCGGCCGCCGCGCGCACCGTGACGGGCTGGAGAGTGGAAGAGGGGGTGGAGACACTATCGGACCACCTGTATATACGGTTCGAGGTGTCTGCCACCCCCGGAAGTCAGGCGGCATCGTCTTCACGGGTGCGCAGTAGATTCCCGCGCTGGGCGCTCACGCGGCTCGACCTCGAGCTGGCGGAAGAGGCGGCTATCGTTGGCCGCAGGAGCCTATCGTCTCTCGTGGGAATGGGGGTAGACGAAGCGGCTGGCCGTTTCACTGACACCTGCACTGCAGTGTGCAGGGCGGCCATGCCTAGCGTCAGTCGCCCCCCCCCCCCCCTAGACGGGCGGTATACTGGTGGTCGACGGAGATTGCCGCTCTTCGAGCCGCCTGCAACGGGGCCCGTAGAGCGTACGGCCGGAGTCGACGGCGCAGCCCCCGTGACGAGGAGAGGGATGACCAGCTGTATGCGGTATATGTCCAAAAACGTGTGGAGCTACAGCTGGCCATCAGTCGGGCCAAGGAGGAAGCCTTCGAGGAGCTGGTGGAGGGCATAGAGAGGGACCCGTGGGGTCGCCCGTACAAGTGGGCGCGAGACAAATTGCGTCCACAGGCGGCCCCGTTGACAGAGACCCTTCAGCCGGCTCTGCTGGAGGAGATTGTCGGGGAACTATTCCCCGGCAATCCGCGGGAGTTTTCCCCGCCAAGAATGGCCCGATGCGACCTCTGGTCCTGCTGAGCGAGGCTGCGAAGGGCCTGGAGAGCGTCGTGGCTTCGCGCCTCGTTCGGCACGTGGAGGTGCCACGTCAGAGATACGCAGTCCCGACTGCGTATCTCTGACGCGCAGTATGGGTTCCGGGCGGAGAGGTCCACCGTCGATGCCCTCAGGCGTCTACGTTCGGTGACGGAGGAGGCGGATCAGGAAGGCGAAGTGACCCTGGAGACGTCTCTCGACATCGCCAACGCCTTCAACAGCATCCCGCACAGTGTAATACGGAAGGCGCTCGAGTATTTCGGAGTGCCCCCGTATCTGCGGAGGCTGTTGAGGGCGTACCTGTAGGAGCGCGTCGTCCTGTTCGAGGACAGGGGGGGTCGGATGGTTCGGCTGAGCGTCGGATGCGGTGTCCCTCAGGGGTCGATTCTCGGCCCTATACTGTGGGACATCGCGTACGACTGGGTCCTGCGGTGCCGGCTTCCCCCCGGGACTGGTGTCATCTGTTATGCGGATGACACTCTCTTCACGTCCCGGGGTGCGAATTTCCGCGAGGCGGCGCGGTCGGCCGAAACGGGTCTTGCCCTACTGGTCGACCGCATAGAGAGGCTTGGGCTTCGGGTCCGTTTGGACAAGACCGAAGTCCTCCTCTTCCGCGGGGCTCGGACGCGAGGACCCCCCCCCAGGAGCGCGCCTCCGGGTGGGTCAGGTGGAGTTGAGGGTGAGCACCCAGATGAAATATCTGGGCCTCATCCTCCAACCCCCATCCCCAACCTGGGTGGACCGAGCGAAGCAGTAAGGAAGCTGTATTCTGGCGTCTGCCGGAGCATGGCGATGTACGGTGCCCCCATCTGGGTGGATGCCCTCACCGCGACGAACAAACGCCTTCTGCGACAGGCGCAGAAGGTGATCGCGGTGAGGGTGATACGGGGGTACCGTACAGTGGCCTTCTCTGCGGCCACGGCCCTCGCGGGTGACCCGCCGTGGGAGTTGGTAGCCGAGGTGCTCGCCGAAGTGTACCACTTTGTGGCAAACAGGAGGGCGATTCGGCGAGCGTCCGTCGGCGGAAACCGTGCGGCGGGTGCGCCTGCGAGGGCAGGCGGAACTCGTGCGGAGGTGGGGGGCGGACCTGGCGCAGGCAGCGTTTGGTGTCCGAACAGTGGAGGCCCTGCGTCAGGTCCTGGAGAAGTGGATGCTGAGGCTGCGCAAGCCTCTCACCTTCCGCGTGACGCAGGTGCTCACCGGGCACGGTTGCTTCTGTGAGTACCTGCACCGCGTGGCCCAGAGGGAGGCCGAGCCCGTCTGCCACGACTGTGGCGAGGCTCGGGACACCGCTCAACATGTCCTTGAGCGGTGTCCTAGGTGGAGCCGGCAGCGCCAGGACCTGGCCTCCGCGCTTGGCGGAGCGGACCTGTCGCTTCCGAGTGTCGCCAACGCGATGCTCGAGAGCGACAGAGCTTGGTCTGCAATGGCCTCCTTCTGCGAGATTGTTATGTCGCAGAGGGAGGCCGAGGAAAGGGACCGCGAAGACGACCCCCTCGCGGACCCGATCCGGCGGCGGAGAGGGGGGGTGCGACGCAGGCGCTACCTAGCGCGCCTGGAAGCGCCCCCGTAAGCGGTGGGACTGGAACAGTCCCACCCGGTGGCAGAGGTCCTCCAAGTGTCGTAGGGCCTCTGAGAGTGGAAAGTCCGGTTTCTGGTGAGAAACCGGCCAGTCGCAGAGGCGTCTTGTGCTAGTCAGATCTCAGGGTCAGATCAGAGGGTTTAAAGGTTTGTTAAAACAAAAAAAAAAAAAACAAAAAAGGCCTATGTCCAGCAGTGGACTGACTGCGGCTGAAATGATGATGATTTGTATTGTGTATATTTACTAGTATGAATAAATAAATGTGTTGGGATTGAGATTAACTTCTGGCTTTATCCATAAATATAACTCCGTGTACAGACGTCAATAAATTCCGGGTTCGTATTACATGCACTAGTTCCGGAGATACGGTCGATCGTTTGTCAGGCGATCTGACAAGTTGGGTGATCGAGTTTGATTTAAATCCCTTCCACAGTTTTCCCGAAATTTGGACCTATACATACTTCAGGAAATGTGACACTACTGACCTCACTTCAAAATGGTCTGACTCTATTGCTGTCATCTAGTGGTCATATTAATCAATCAAAATGTAAAGAAAAAGAATGAACGTTAAATAAAAGATAATAATACATATATTGAAATAGAGATATCTGGGGGCTTACCATAATGTCTTATAGCAGTATTATTTTAATATTACTCTCGAAATTCGTACCATGACACGTAAAAAACAATATTACTATAAGCTTGCATTTCCTAGCAGTTTTGATGACGTCACAGTAAATTGTTCATTCAATTTCGTACCATGAGCAGTATTTGACAGTTAGCAATGTTGTTTTTACGTCAAATTTAGCGATCTTGAAAAAGTTGGTCGGATGTGATGGAAACAAAACTTTTTTCATGTTGAGTGTGATTCTTTCAATGATCTTGTGTTACAAATAACAAGGTAAATTCTAACTTTGTGCAAAAAACTATTAGTGTGCGACTGTGTGTGTTGAATCTTTCATTATTATGTGTTAGATTTGTTTTGTGTTAGTTACGTGATGTTGTTTAAGTATACCTCGTCCGGCCATAAGTTCTGTTACAAATAAAAATGCATTTTTTATGAAGTAATGTAATATTACTAAAACTTATATGTACATATTTATTAGCCTCAGCAAAAAATAAAAACAATATTCTGTTCAAAGTGGACACCTTTGGCTTTTAAAGGCCTTTTAATCTGTCTGGCCATGAATCTATGGATTCACGCACTGTTGCCATGGGAAATTTCGCCATTGCTTGCTCCAGAGATTTTCTAAGAGACTCAATGTCGCCGTGTCGTTTAGAGCAAGCCGTTAGACAGAAACCTAAAAATAAAAACATCTTAATTATTTTAGTAACTTAATATAAAAAAGTGGCAGTGGGCGGGGCACATAGCGCGGAGAACCGATGGCCGAAGGGCAGAAAGGGTCTCGAATGGCAACCACGTACCGGTAAGCGTAGCATTGGACATCCACCGACCAGATGGTCAGATGACCTGAAAAAGGTCGCAGGTAAACGCTGGATGCAGACTGCTGCCAACCGATCATTTTGGAAATCATTGGGAGAGGCCTATGTCCAGCAGTGGACTGACTGCGGCTGAAATGATGATGATGAATGTAAAAAAATAATAGACATTTTACTATTTTTTCCACAAGACATGATAGGCTAGGCTAGCGACAATGCCGGCTCCTCTGTTACTTCTAGACCCTCGTTCAACAAAGGAAGGAGAAGAGTACGAGAACGCTGTCCCCATTCACAGTTCTCTCTCGAGAAAAACCTGTGAATCTGGACCCCGCATTTAATTTACTTGGAATAAGCCAAAGCTATTATTTAAATATTTTTATCTAAACAAACTCAGTGCGAGACCTTTTGAGTGACTGCGCGTGAACTGTCAGTTGTCTTTATAAAACGTAAAAAAATGTTCCGAATCTCATTTGCGTGCACAGCTTCGTTTGTAATCAAAACCCAAATTTTATTTTTTATTTGTTGTAATTGAAATTTAATAATATAAATGTATTTTATATATTTTGAACACAAAATCAACTTTAAAAACACACATTTAAATTTAATATATTGAATTATTCAATATATTAAATTTAAAATTCAATATTTCGTAACGAGAGTCAATCGGAACACTGCGTAAAAGTGATGCAGCTATACGAATTATATAGCGGAGTCTCGCTCTCACAATCGCCAGGGAATAGACAAATCATTCGTTCTT
The DNA here is from genome assembly GCA_947363495.1 of Euzophera pinguis. Lineage (NCBI taxonomy): Eukaryota > Metazoa > Arthropoda > Insecta > Lepidoptera > Pyralidae > Euzophera > Euzophera pinguis. The sequence continues at coordinate 2,019,715 of OX376162.1, forward strand.
TCACAACTCTAAGCAGGAATACAACAATCTTGTTTTAAAAGTTCATGGTACGATTTGGAACAATATTATTTTAAGCTTAAAACAAGATGGGCGAAAACCATGATGGTTTTGTTAAAGTTTATGGTAAGCCCCCAGGTTTATAAGCCACCTCCTTTCCCGACTGCACACACAATCCGAACAAAATATGTACCAAGATTTTTAATAAATACTGACAAAACTAAGGGCAAGTGTAAAATAGTGGTTTTCAAATGGCAATTAGTTTTAAATATATTGTCATAAACATTCATTGTACAGCAACTGGAAACCGAGATATGAAAACTTTCAGTGGCTATTTCCGGATGAAATAAGTAGACCCGCTTAGCAGATGTTTGTAAAATATAAAATTGTTTGAACATTTTCCTCCGCTGCTTCCTCATAGCGTTTACGTAATGTTTTTGTAGAAATAATATACGATAACTAGACAGGTTTTGTTTAAGCTTATGTGGAATTTTTTGCGTCTAAAAATCATGGTCCTTCATTCATATCGATAGGGTTGCAAGACCAATTGACCCTGTGCACCTTGGTGCTACAGTTTTCTGGAACCACCTTTCGGTCTCTGACGTGGTTCCTTTAACGACCACCTAATTGCAACCGGGGTTAACGTGTCTTCCAAAGCACAGCATCCTCATTTGTATCACTCAAGAATTTCGAATCTGCAATATCTAAATTAAACTATACAATAATGCAACTTAGCATAATACAACAAACAGTCGAAAATAAATCCATTTTTTAACTAATTCATTAATCCTAGACGTTATTACGTACGTACTGCGTAATAGGCACTGCCTGATGCTAAGAAGCGTAGAAATATTCCTCCGCGTCGCCGTTCATCGATGGCAAAGTGCCCAGTAGGCTGGCAGCATTGCCACGTTGAATGGCAATGCTTATATTTTGAGCTAAAAATAGGCCAGCTCTCTGGGCACGTGTGCTATCGATGAGGCGCTTGCTCAGATTTCGGTAGAGAATTCGTAGAAAGTTCGTGCACGGGGCACGCGATCCCCGCACTTCAACACCGAAGCAAGTCGAAAATGAAATGCCGACCTACAAATTATTTTTTACTGAATACCCTATACATCCACCGACGTGTTTTGCTCATTAAACCCTGAGCATGGGCCACTAGTAAAACATTTTTTTTTATTTTTCATAGTTACTAAAAACTTTGAGGAGCTCGTTAGTCGAACGCGACCCGCGTATCCGTAGCGACTGCGCGTGTCAAGCGACGGCTTGACGCGACCACTATTGGATTGGTCGCCATTTAGTGGGATTTTCTATCTTGAGCTCCTCCGTGTTTTGGAAGGCACGTAAATCCGTTGGTCCCAGTTGTAATCGATAGATAGCAGTCGTGAGGCTGTGTCAGATGCCTTAGGACAGCCTGAAAAATTCTGACAGTATTTAACACACCTCGGGTCATGTTCCTGTTGGTCTGGTTTCTAATCTAGGAACATGACTTACCCTAAGCTCCATAGGCACTTAAGCGCGTAAGCTGAGGTATTATCAAGCTTGGAAGAAGGTATCCAAACCCTGGAGCCCCAGGGATTGGATAACATGCCCAGTTATTTTACATCTTCTCGATAAATCATCAAAACGAAAATAAATCATCGAAATAGATCCGATCAGATAATTGCGATCGGCATATAAAGCTCAGTCTTTTAATTTCATAATGCAAACGATATCTGCTCATTTTATAAATTGAATCCGTACGTAATTGAATCAATATTCTGATTTGTGGACAATATCTCTATCGTTAAAATAATTATTATGTACTTCTGCGGGTCAGTTCTGCTAATAAACTTTAAAAGACCATGCAACTGATATTCAATTACGATGTATTTTTGATATGCTCAATATTGGTATTCTGCTAACACTATTTCGAATCTCAAATAGTAGAAAAAATGTAAATAAAAACAGAGTACCGATTATTGAAAGAATTGATGATTTTGATGATTTTTCGATTAGCAAAATTTTTCCAGTTGCAGTTCAATGGCATGCCAATGAAATACGATTGGTCTTAAAATTAGTAACAGAATACCAGAAACGTAAAAAGTTGTCATTGCGATCCAATTACGATTTAATTGTGTATTATGTAAAATATGAGAACTGACGCCCTCATGTGCTCGCTCATCTGATACCATTTATTTTTATGTAGAAGTTGTGAGTGGTGACAAATTTATTAAATTAAACTATCTTTACAGTATCCATACTTCCATACTAATATAATAAATGCGAAAGTATGCCCATCTGTTTTTCTGTCTGTCTATCTGTTACGCTTTCACGGCCAAACCGCTGAACGGATTTGGATGAAATTTGGTATGAATATAGTTGAAGACCCGGGGTCAAACATAGGCTACTTTTTGACGCAGGCGGAACTGCAGAAAAAAGCTAGTAATATTATAAATGCGAAAGTCTCTCTCTCTGTCTGTCTGTCTGACTGTCTGTCTGTTACGCTTTCACGGCCAAACCGCTGAACAGATTTGGATGAAATTTGGTATGAATATAGTTGAAGACCCGGGGTCAAACATAGGCTACTTTTTGACGCAGGCGGAGCTGCAGAAATAAGCTAGTAATATTATAAATGCGAAAGTCTCTCTGTCTGTCTGTCTGACTGTCTGTCTGTTGCGCTTTCACGGCCAAGCCACTGAACGGATTTTGCTGAAATTTGATATGAATGTAGTTGAAGACCCGGGGTCAAACATAGGCTACATTTTGACGCAGGCGGAGCTGCGGGAAAAAGCTAGTTACTTATATATTTACACCTAACATTACAAACACTTTGCAGTGTTTATGGTCGCAGGTAGACTAAGTTAAAGTTTGTGTGTGATATCATAAGAATACCATATAGGGCATCTGATCAAGCCCTGAACATCATAGCCATTTCGAATCAACAAGAAGAAGTAGAAAATAGTCAAAGAAATACGTGACATGAAATAGTTCACGGAAATCAGGCAGCTTCGTATTAATTTCGAAGAGCAAGTCAATAACGGATAAGCGAGCAGCTGTTCACTTCGGAATTTCCAAAACTAGGATAATGGAACTAAAGTCGGACTAAAGCGGAACCAACAGACCGGTGACCTCCACTTAAGTTCGAGATTATTGAAAAACTTAGTTCGAAGTTCTTGATTAGTATAGTTAGAAGAAAATGTTCGTGTGAAAAATGTGCGCCGTACGTTCCGAGTTGATAGAAATCAAAATGTGATTTTATATTGAGACCTTCATTGCTCTTACAAGACCCACACCTAAAATCGTAAGATTAATAAATATTTCATTGTGAAATACAAAACAAAATGTCAAGTTAAAAGTATTTCTTGGATGTAACTTTAATAAATTCCATAGCTCTATTAGTGGATTAGAATACGGTTAAATATTTTTTCAATCATCCCTTTAATGGATCATTTAATATAACTATAATTAAATGATTTCTTATATTTTCGAGATTTTTATACAAATTATTAAACGATTTTAATATGATACATGTAACGTTTCAAAGATTTTAACATTCGTTTGTGTCGTCATAAAAATCGTATTAAAACAGTAAAACTACAAGATAAATAAAATGTATACTCTATAAATCAATACTCTATTTCTGCTGCAAAAATATTTTACACGTAGTTATATTATACAAGCTTTTATCTCAAAATCATACGTATTATGGCCCAAGGGAAATCTACGGAATGTATAAATGTTGATGTATTAGGAGAAAGGATAACTAAGTCAAGTTCAAGGTGATAAGTCAAGAAAAGATACTGACGCACCGCGAATAGACTCTCACGCCATGTTTATAAAAAATAACGGACGTTTATTAAGCCTTGTTTAACTAAAATATGTTTGGTCCCTTCAGAGAGATCATAATGAATGTGACGGGAAAGAACGAGAGAAAATATTTCAGTTAAAATGAGCTTAACAGACGTTTGTGTTATTTTTATGAATAAGGGGTGAATAAATATATTAAACGGACAAAACTCTTACCCCTTAAAAATTAACGAACGTTCGTTAAGCCTACATTAACAAAAATGTGTTTAGTCCCTTTCAGTCTTATCTTTATTTGGCGCGCGAGAACGAGACGAAATATATTTTAGTTAACTTGGACTTATCGAACGTTCGTTAAGTTTTATGAATAAGGGGGTTAAAGTATATGAAACTTGTGTAACTGAATGATATATCTATTACAAAAGTAACCTTTTTTCTCTGTTTGGTTGACTGGTAGAGAACGCCACTTGGCATTGAGTTTACCATTTGTACATTTGTTATTAGAGCAATAAAGCTTATTGTAAAGCTAGCTCTTGCCGGCTTGGCACGGTTTTAATCCCACGGGATCAGAATTTTTTTGGGATAAAGTGTATTCGTAAACGCGAAAAAATTCGATCTACTTACATAAAGGGGCCTAGGCCCGGCCCTATAAATCGAGTGAGGGTGTGAAAGTGATAACAACAATCGAAAACAAAAAATGTATGGAATTGACATAATTTCGAAAGATCGCGAACTCTAAATTGATTTTCTGCTTGTCACTTTGGCCCTGGCGGGTCAAACGATTTTCAATCTACTTCCGGTTTTACCTAATCTAATAACCCAAAAATAACCCTCGCGGTTGTAGTTTGGTTTTGGTAATTACGTTACGTTAACGTAATTTGCAATTAACGCAATTGCCCTCCTGTTCACAGAACCACATGTACTTAATATAAATAGATGATTTCGTTGCCCAAAGACTTAGTAGACAATATTCGCCAAAGTCACACGTACCAAGCCTCGTGGGAAATCACACGACGCCCAGTAAATTATGGCGTGATGCCAGAAGAAGAATGTGAAGTCTTCACAAACCCGCCTCTTGTTTTAGAATAATAAAATAAAAGTACTTATCAAATAGAAATACATGTTTTACAGTCAAAATCCTGGTGTATTCTTGGCTAAGAGCAAGTATTTAATACTGAAAAAGGGTGTTAACTTTTATTTTATTTAATATGCAAAAAATAATCTTTCGTTCCACTGGCAACACTGAATCTTTAGTATAAATAAATTGTCAGCCCCACTCGTACTTCTCTTCATTCCGATTTACGCTGTGTTAAGAGGCAGACGTTATACCATCCTTGTCAATATTTGAATACACGTTTTAACGTATTTATTTAAAACCTCTTTGTTTTCTTTCGCTATTAACCAATGTACGAATGGCAGCAGCATAATTACGTGTTTAAATAGCCTGAAAAATCTGACATTGTTAGCTATGGCTACCAACCTCAATGACCAAAATTAAATGATCACTAATCACGATCGTGTGTATTGATCCGTTTCATGCAAATGGAAATCAGAAAATGGGGAAACGTGGACATGAAAATTAATTAATTTAGCTCTTTTACACAATCACAATAGCATTTTAAAGTGTTCTCTAAAGTAAACGTAAATAAATACGCAAATAAAAAAATATTCTTTAGATAATATTACAGATCCGAACGATCCAAAAAAGCGTGGTCTCTCTATTTTGCAGAAGTATGAACGTGATAAGAGCATTTATTACTTTATTTATTTGAAAAACCAACAACTTTTTGTGAAGTATACAGGAACCAAACTAAAAACAAACACGGTTTTCGTCATTAAAACACATCAATAAACACACAAATACACAGTTAAATAAATAAAACATAAACTATAAAAACATTTTATTTTCGATTTACCTGTGAAAGGATATACCACAACCAGTACATATAGGCGTCACTTTTGTAGTATTTTATGCAACAATTTTTCACCATTTTAAAGTTATTTGAGTTTTGAATTCGAAAAAATATCACCAGAAAAATTTCAAGTTTAAAAACGTTGTGACAAGGAGACGCTATGACTTATTTCAAAGACATGTCAAAGAATAACAGTGTTCACTAGCAAAAAATTGTAAACTACCAAATCATTTCAAGTGGACAGAACAAATTTTTATGAAGTGTATTATTGGTGATACTGTTTGTTTTATTGAAAGTAACTCATTTAATATTACTTTAGTAAAACTTTGTTAATCTTACGGTCTTTATTAGTTACTACTTTTTTCTACCAAACTTTATATTTTTTTGTCTACTGGTATTATTAGAAAGAGACAAGTTCCTCCACTATTTCTATCTCTGTTGGCTCGGCCTAGCATCTTTACAAATCGGCTAGTACTCAGTCCTGTTTAAAATACTAGGTCCATGGTTAGGACTAAACGAGAGTATTTAAGTTCATAGAATACAAATAACCTATATATAATGCACCAAAATAAAACAATTATATGTACATAAAATATGAGGAATGAACGAGATTGAAAGTATCTCTGTCTCTCCCTTCTGGAGTAATTGTGATCTTTCTGGAAACTTATCGAACGCATTCCCTGTGCAATATAAATAGCAGAAGGTGCCACAAGATGGCAGTTTAAATTGAGTTGAGCTGCAGGTGCAAACCACAAGTGAAACCAACGGCTTAACGTAACTTTAGCAAGTGATTTTGACATTGTGAGTGAGAAGTGAAGTTAAGTGACGTCAGCGAGCATCCTAGTGGAAATTAACTTCTTTACGAGTCACCAGGTGTTTTTCTCCAAATAGCGAACCCCCAGCTCGTAACAATAAAATAAAATAAATAATATATTGATTATGTCCATCGAATGTAACAAAGGCTAGGGATGGCAACTAAACATGATAGTAAAACTAATTGGCTGACATTTTTTCTGCACACATGGAACCTACAAGCAGAAAAATAATGAGGCTAAATATAACATTGTAAAAAAACCATTTTTGTCCTTTGGCAAGGAGTCTCGTATCTTTAACGAATTAAATAAATAAGCTTAACAAATAAATAGTAACTGAACGTAACTCCTTCAAAGTTTGTGGAATATAATCAAAATTAGTAGACGAATATATTTAGCAAGAATAGCTGATAACGAATTTGCACAGAGTCGCGACTAGTGGGTTGGTTGTTTGGTGCGATTCATAAGATTTTAGCGAAAGCGAAATGAGTTTGTGCCCTAAAGCGATACTCTTGGAGGCCAATTGCGGTAACTGAAGATGACGTTGACCTATTTACTTACCGATTTTACATACACAAAAAACATTGCCCTCGGGGTTGTGGTTTGGTTTTGGAAAATACGTTAACATCATTTACATTACCGCGATCGACCCGCAGGTGAAGCAGAGGGCGTTCACAGTATTCAACACTGAATGTCGATTCAGAAAGAAGATAGTCGTATCTTACCAAAACTTTTAGTTTTGCAACGGTTGGTTTGTAAATTATGATAAAATAATTGCAGTATCTTTTCATCTAATGCCTACCAATTACTACTGTTTCTTTAATGCCGATTTGATTTGTAAATGATGCCATTTTGCCCTAACTTAAAACTCTGAGGTACTTGTACCTTGTTTTTGTACCCTAACCACTTGCTGGACAGCAATAGTAGCTCAGTACTAACACCATCTAACTCTAATAAGTACTTACGTTCTCGCTCCCGCCTGTGACTACAATTTAGTGCAGTCTGCTTAACAAGTCGATGAGAGTTCGTTACCCAATTAGGAGCCAGTATGAATTTCATCAGTAGCGCCATCTATTCTGGCAACTAGTACTTACTCTCTCGCTTCCGCTCATGACTTGTTAAACACTCGCAAGTTAGTGTCTGTAATGCAAGTTGAGGAGAGTTCGTTACTCAATTAGAAGGCAGATTTATTTTTATACATCAATTATCATTAGTAGCGCCATCTAGGTATCCATGCAACTAGCACTTACGCTCTCGTTTCCGCCTGTGACAAGCGCTACAATGATAAGCTAGTGTCTGTCTAGCAAGCCGAGGAGAGTTCGTTACTCAATTAGGAGCTAGAATGAATTTAATTACTAGCGCCACTTATCCAGGCAACTAGTACTTACGTTTTCGCTTTCGCCTGTGACTTGTGCTGACATTGACAAGCTAGTGTCTGTTTAACAAGTCGAGGAGAGTTCGTTACTCAATTAAAAGCCAGAAGTATTTTCAAACTTTGAGTTCTATTACATGCTACAACAGCTCAAGGTCGCCCAAAGAGCTATGGAGAGTGCTATACTTGGTATTTCCCTACGAGATCGAATTAGAAATGAGGAGATCCATAGGAGAACAAAAGTTATCGACATAGCCCAGCGGATTAGCTCTTTGAAGTGGCAGTGGGCGGGGCACATAGCTCGGAGAACCTATGGCCGATGGGACCGAAAGGTTCTCGAATGGCGACCACGCCCCGGCAAGCGCAGCTTTGGACGTCCATCGACCAGGTGGTCCGACGTCATAGTCAAGCTCGCAGGAAGGCGCTGGATGCAGGCCGCTTAAGATCGGTCAGATTGAAAATTCGTGAGAGGCCTATGTTCAGCAGTGGACGTCTTGTGGCCGAGATGATGATGAGTTCTATTACGAACGCAATCTGTCCAGGCAACTAGCACTCACGCTCTCGCTTCCGTTCGTCACTTGTTGTTATTGTTGTGTTCGTCACTTCTACACTCGCAAGCTAGTGTCTGTTTAGCAAGTCGAGGAGACTTCGTTACTCAATTAGGAGCAAGAATTATTTTCAAACATGGAGTTCTATTACGAGCGCCATCTGTCCAGGCAACTAGCACTTACGCTCTCGCTTCCGTTCGTGACTTGTTCTATACTCGCAAGCTAGTGTCTGTTTAGCAAGTCGAGGAGAGTTCGTTACCCAATTAGGAGCAAGAATTATTTTCAAACATGGAGTTCTATTACGAGCGCCATCTGTCCAGGCAACTAGCACTTACGCTCTCGCTTCCGTTCGTGACTTATTCTACACTCGCAAGCTAGTGTCTGTTTAGCAAGTCGAGGAGAGTTCGTTACTCAATTAGGAGCCAGTTAATCAGCGCCGCTGGCAAACAGAATGTATTTGGAATGAATAATTCGTTGCATCTCTGTTCATTTGCATTTTCTTCAGTTAAAGGTCGTGTTAGTACATACAGTTTACAACTTTCTGAGGAAATTTAAATAACTTAAGTATACATAAGTTGTTGCTTGACTTAACAATAGTTGAGTGTCGTTTTGAAAAAGTATGAGATTATACTTTTATAAACATGCAGAGTTTTTTTTAAACCATTGGGCATTTACTAGTTGGAAACTGAATCAATGTAAATTAATTGTTCTTTCTTTTGAAAAAAAAACACGTAGAAATAAACGTGTTTTGCCCAATAATGAGTTGCGCTCCGTGTCGAAACATTAGGTCCATGGGGTCCGTACTTGAAGATTTAAAAAAAAAAATCTCCGAAGCTTGTTGACGCCGTAGGTGACAAAAGGGCTGGCTCATTCCTAGCGCAAAGAATTGCAATTGCATGCAGCCAGTGTTCTTGCCACGATGCCACGCGGACATTGTTTAGATTTAAATTTTTAGTTCTTTCATTTCTTTTTCTTACTTAATTTTTTTTAAGTTTTAGGTTTTAGTTTATTGATAATGTAGTTTTTAATTTTAAGGTAAGTTTATATGTATTAATTTTATGAATTAATCTTGATTTATGGTCTAAAATAAAGCGTCATATATTAATAAACGTTTCTTAACTAGTTGTGCATACCAGTTGGTCCATGAGGAAAACGTGCCTTTCTCAGTGTCACAATGACATTTATATGAAACTTCATACAATTTATATTATCGAATGTGAGTGGTAAGTTTTCAATGAACATTTGCGAAGTTAACAACATGTTTCTCTGGCAGTATCGAGAATAAGTTTTTTTGTAAAAAAAAAAACAGAGATTTTAATAGAGATTTGTTCTAGATTTTATTTATTTATTTATTTACTCTTCTAGGGTCTTACAGAAATATAGCAACATATGACAATAATATCTCAGGGATAACTATTCTCTTAACAAGACTCCACCTATTGATTTTAATCGAAGTTCGCACAAAAGCAGGTGCATTGACCACATGTAGATCTGTTGAAACACGACATTCAAATTATGACAAACACAGACAAACAAAAAGCCGTACAAACTTTAAGATCCTCCTTGTTGAGTATGTAGGCTGTGTAAAAAGTCTACTTATATTTTTTATCTCTCTTCACATCACAATATCAGTTCAAAAATGGAGGACATATCGGATAATCGTATTCAAATCGCATGTCTCCTATTATGCAGACTCGATAACGGACTGACTGTTATGTAAATCGATAATCGGCTGCCCCTAGCTAGGCGATGATACGACGCGACTTGTAATCGATTGCAATCGATTTCGATTTCGGATTCGTGTATTGGAGATTAAATGAAAATTGTTTGTATAATATTGCAGTGTAATCAAGATGAGATTTTATATCTTGTAGTATTTTATTAAAATGTCGGTGAAATTTATGTAATACTAGCTGTTTCCCGCAGCTCCGCCTGCATCTAAAAGTAGCCTATTATTGACCCCGGGTCTTCAACTATATTCATACCAAATTTCATCAAAATCCGTTCAGAGGTTTGGTCGTGAAAGCGTTACAGACAGACAGACAGACTTTCACATTTATAATATTAGTATGGACGTACAACACCCTTTTGCCTTTCAGCCCGGCGTCACCAATAGCCCCCATAGGCCTTAGAATGCGAGCTGTTGCTCGCATGCGAAGTGTTGCCATAATTTTAGTTAGATGTATTTATTAATATATAGCTGTTATATGTAACTAGCTGTTTACCGCAGCTCCGCCTGCGTCAAAAAGCAGCCTTTGTTTGACCCCCAAACATCAAAATCCGTTCAGCAGATTGGCCGTGAAACCGTAACAGACAGACAGACTTTCGCACTTATAATATTAATATGAATAATTTAACAGCCGAATAAAAAGGATGGTGGCTGTTGATGATATACTGTTTAAGTGGCATAAGCGGAATGAATTGATTTTCTTCTTAATCGGGTCGAAATCTGACGGAAAGGGGAAACTCAAGCTGACGACTAACATTGATCAGTAAAAAAATCCTGAAATGAGCTGATGACTATAAGAGACGAACAATCCAAAGTCGGATAAGTTTCATTCCAATGACAATGACGCAATTTACTCTCGTTTAACGAATTTTATATTTCACCACACAGTTAACCCGAGAATATACTGTTAAACCACGTATAATTCCGGTACAATCCTCTGTCTCTAAAAAAATATTTGCCATACATTTTTTATGCTTAGATTTGTTACTCTTGGGTAGGAACGATGTTAATGAAATCGGCTCTAAGTGACCAATCTGGATTGAAGATAAAGGACCAGACGACGGAAAGCCAAGAGATTATCAATGCAATGACTCGACGAATAACTGTAAATATTTATCTAGTTCAGATCATGTGTAATGAAATTTAAGTCCAGATTTTTACGAGCCCATTAGCCCTCCAGCTCATGAGTTCAACTCGTATCTACATTTAAATTCGATAAATGCAACCCTAGTGTTACCAGAATTACTCGAAATATCTTTACCAGATATTTCGACTAATTCTGATAAATATCTAAGTCTCAAATAACAAACAAAAAATTTCGAAAGCAATCAATGTCCAACATTTTTATCCATATAAACATAAAATGTGCACTGATTACAATGTGTTTGTTATTAGCAGCTCTCGTCCAGAAATGAAACGTCGACTGTGCAAATATTATATTTAGCTTACAGCAGCCAGTTCTTAGATTAAGAATTGGTCTCGCGCGCTCGACTAGATACCGTCGGCGTAATCGAATGCGGCAACTAAATCTATCTAAACAATAGAATTCGGCGTACTCGCGGCGTACCCGCGTCCGTCACGCCGCAACCGATGAGTGAGTTGGACGTCTAGATAAATTTAAAATTTAATGTACAAGCAGAAGCAAAATGGCATTTTGCGTAGTCAAACTATGTAAGAATAATAGAAATAACAAGAAATAACTCTTTTTCGTTTCGTCTTTGCACATTGTCTTACACACACTACAATATAAAGTTGCCGCATTCTGGAAACTGATTTTTCTTCATAGCGCGGTATCTGGTCGAGCGCGCGCGAGACCAATTATTTATCTAAGTATACATTGTTTAGTTACATTGCAGATTCACTTGATTGTCTGAGTATGTGCTTCGGAAGGAACGGTCAGCCGTCCCGGCTGCCATTTGGTAGTCGTTAAAGGAACCACGTCAAAGGCCGTATGGTGGTTAAGAAAACTCTGACACCAGTGTGTACAGGGTCGATAGTCTATGTTAATCACTTGATATGAATGAATGACCGCACTGTTCCAAGTCAAGGTGATTTTCTTCTGATAACTTTATGGATCTAACAGGACTATTCGACAAGCTCTTCTCACACTCAATAAGTCATTCTAAAGACTGTTGAGAAACCCTGATGAGTTGATCCACGCTGAAACAATGCCATACGCAATGATCGGTAATCAGGTCGGCTTCCCTCGAACATTTGCGCCACAAAAACACACAATATCTTATTGAAATAAACCCTTGATTTCCCAAATACACAATACAAAAGCAATATTATCTAAATGCAACTGGTATCGCTGTAACGATATAACGAGCAGTAATTATCTGCGTCCATGGTCGGTTTTGTTATTGTTTCTCATTTAGAAATGAAATATCGATGTTGCAATTATTTTGCGTAAAATATTGTTTGTGTTGAATAAATGGAGCAATTACAAAGAGGAGATGTCGTTTGAAATGGCGCAGTGATGTGATCATTGGCGCCTCGCCGAGCTTGTCATTGCTCGTGCTCCATGGTTGGAGCCACGGCCGAAACCAAGCACCCCGCACGTCTGCCTTCCGCCCCGTGTAGCCTCACAAATACTTTCTTACAAAACGTTTATTACGGTATCTCCTCTTTGTAATTGTTTCATGGTTCAATACATGGAGCAATGGTTCAATATCAGTTTCATTTCTCGTTTTGGTCGAATTGTAGGCGGTTGATTTTAATTATGATTTAAATTACGAAATTGGATGATAACGGTTACTTGATGAATTGATTTGTGTGGCAGTCTAACTAAATATCTAGCTTTTCTACTTAGATAGAGAAATTACTATAGGTATCTTTGTAGGAAATATATTAGTTGTTTCGTTAGATAGTTTTTTTTCTTTTATAAAAGAGATGGTAGTTGCTCCATCACTATTTCAGGATGAAAACGTTCATTAGGTTTTAAGGTAGTTGAATTTTCTTAAATTCTTCTTAATAGAAATTAACCAAAAAACTTAAAAAGAAACTAACTGAAAGTAAAGACTTAAAATTAAAAAAATAAATACTAAAAATTTAAATCTAAGCAATGTCCGTGTAGCATGGTGCCAAGAATGTTGAATTGCAATTGCAATTCTTTGCGCTAGGAATGAGCCAGCCCTCTTGTCACCTACGGCGTCAGCAAGCTTAGGAGAAATATCCTAAAAAAAATTCTTCAAGTATGGGAAAAATGGAAAGAAAACATGCTCTAAGATAACCTCTAGCTAGATGAGTGGAAAGCGTGCAGAGAGCTGTTGGAGGCAGCTTAAATAAATAGGCTGTCTAGATTTACTAGAGTCGGTCGGCTCTCGCTGCACAACGAGAATGTGGAATGACTTTCTCGCTTCTCGCGTTCTCGGCTCCTTTGACTCGAGGGAAAATACCGACAACATGGCGTACCGAGAAATGTCCGATAAGCAAGAAGAGTACGAGAACGCTGTCCACATTCACAGTTCTCGGGCTTTTCTAGCGTAAACACCTGTGAACTTGGAGGCCGCAATGTAATGCAATTAAGAGAGATAGGACATTTTGTAAGGAGTAGTCCGTCTGGGGAAGTACCTCCACCCTACAGAAGACCACAGCCAAATAACACTGTGATGCAGTGTTGTGTTCCTGCTAGTGAGTAGGGTCGCCAGACTCCAGAGGTCGGCAACGCGCTCGTGACATCTCCAGTGTTGCAGGCGTTCATAGGCTACGGTAAACACTAACCATCAGGTGGGCCGTACGCCGATCACGCAATCTGGAAATGTACATGACGTTGTAACGATGCTCAGTAGTGAGGGACCGATGGAGAAGAAGTTCTAAAGGGTAAACAAATTTGCTATTACATCAGTAACATACAATATGCCTCAGGCTTTAAGTCCGCCATTTACAATGATGTAATAAATAAGTGAACTGGTAATAAAAAAAAATATTGCCAAAGTTATCTAATTTCCCGTCAGTTCACGCCATCCGCAAGTTATAAGACATATTCGGAGAAATAAAACTAAGTGATGATCTTTTTATTTCCCAATTTTATTTAACGACGCCTTTGACTAAATAATTTTAGAACAGATGTGGCAATGTATGTGTAAATAATCCTAAGACGTTGTGTGCGTGCAAGTATCAAAATCGATCGGTAAGAATCATAGAAGTAGGATTATGTAGAAGTGCTTATGGACTTTACCTGCCTGCTGCAGTTAAGCCTTAGCTTTTTGAGTCTTAACTCGAGAGGCTTAAATGGGTCACACTTAGCATTATACCTAATCTTATTGATGTGATATTTACAATTACTTTTAAACCCCTTTTTTATTTTATTTATTTCCTTTATCTATTTCATTACCCCTTCCTTCCTCTTTCCGCCAATCTAAGGTAAGCCGTGCCGAGAGATGCGTGGCTAGGGGCGAGCCTAGTCGAAAGCGTGCCAATTGCCCTGGAGTGAGGCGCCCCCAGATAAAGGCCTTCACCTGGCATAGGGGGCTCTGCTGGGTGCGACAGTTTGTGTACCCCTACACTCGTGGGAATGCTATGATTTTGGGAAATAAAAATCTAAATGGCGGCGATGCGGTTTGTAACTCATTACGTCTCATTTTTCGCGGGGGCGAAAAGCGGTCTGTACAGTGACTTTTGTTTGGTTGATCTATACACGTTTGATTACACTCATGGTTTTCTTCATAAAGTGTTTATTTAATTAGCTTTATTGCATCCAATCGTAGCGTAGATTACATACAACAGGTAAAACTAAACGTGTTAATGCATTGTCTGCTAGTTAAGCTAATATTACCATGTTTTAGCAAAATAAATATTTCATTTCATTTACTAGCTTTGTATAAAGTACTGAAGGTATGTATAACTTTTTAGATTTATATTTTATTAAAAATTAAAAAAATATATAAGTTTTTAATTGCAAGTCTTTGAACGCTAGGTGTAAAATAAATATGTCACAAACACAATAACGCTGTATATAGTTATATATTACTATAAGATCACTTTTAACATATTCTTCAAGGCCGAGTATTAGAAGCTGTTCTTCTATACTTTTCTTAATTTGGCATTACGTTCGGGACGATATTAAAACACTACTGTCCATTCCTTCAGTCCATCAACGAAATTGAATAATATATTTCAATCTGGATCGTATTTTAATATTATATAGCTGTTGTTTTTGGGTTAATACAGGTTTAGCGCAAACTTAATCGATGTAAAATGTATATACAGAAAAACGAACAGGTTAATTTTTTACCCTGATTTCCGATCCCTGGTAGAGCGGGTAGCGAGTATTATATAAAAGGATTACTTTATGTTCTCCATTGCTTAGAAACCAAACGTATTTCACCGATATCCCTCACGGAGTACGGTATTTTATTAATGAAATTTAATAAGAAAGAACACAGGTTATTAAAAAGTAAAAATATACCAACAATCATCATCCCAGCGTGCATTCCCAGATATGCGTCTTCAGCCCACGCTTTGTAGCCCAGGGCACGCCTCAAGTCATGAGCCAGACTTGGCCGCACCGGTTATTACAATGGAGCGACTGCCGCCCGACCTCCGTAACCCCTTTTACAGGAAAACCAGACCAACAGGGCATAACCTGAGGTGTGTTAGTGGCGAACACTGACATAATTTTATCAGGCTGCCCAAAGGCATCTGACACAGCCTAACGACTGCTTTCCATCGATAACAACCGGGGCCAACGGCTTAACGTTCCTTCAGATGCACGGAGGAGCTCGAGATAGAAAATTCCACTAAATGGCGACCAATCCAATAATGGTCGCGTCTCGTCGTTGCTTGACATGCGCATTCGCTACGGATACGCGGGCCACGCTCGCCTATCGAGCTTCTCCTCTTAAAAATATACCGACAAGTTGAAGAGAAATTTAATATCCAAACATGCCATTAATCATAGAAATTTAATGAAAAATATTAATTCAACGCTATTTCTTGAGGTTAATTCTGTTTAATATTCAAATATAATAAATTTTCCGCAAACGACCAATATTTTCGCATGGCGGGAGCTGACACGAAACATGTTTAAATTGAGGATTAAGTTTTAACAAATATAATATTTGATGTTTGCGTACCTGATCTTATGATTTTAATATCGTGCCAATGAGGTTGAAAACGGCAAACTCATAGATTAATAATTTGTCTCCGCGGCGCTACGACTAGATACCGCGCTGTAACCAAAAATCAGTTTCCAGAATGCGGCCACTTAATAGGAAAGTGTGTGAAAAACAATGTGCAAAGACGCACACTAGCGTCGATTATGGTGTTGCCAGCTACTTGACTGGTGCCCGACCAATGGGAAAATTTTTAATTGCTGTGGTCTTGTTACGTATTATAAAAAGTAGCTCAGAAAAACCTTTGAAATGAAATTAAAATAAAACTGGCCAAGTGTGAGTCGGTTCGCGTTGGAGAGGGTTCTGTACGATTTTTTATTTTTCTCCATTTGGACCTCCTAAACAAATTAATATATAATATTAGGTTTTCCTGTAATTTATGCATCGAAATTCTGGAATCGATAGTTTCGGAGATAAGGTAGGGGAAATGGTTAATTTTTCTCTACTTTATTTTATAATTCTAATATAGAATCCTAAAATTGCAAAAAAACTTTCATTTGATTTATTATTACACAGTACAGTATGTTAAACGTTACTTTAATTTTCTATTTAGCTTGGAGCTAATTGATTACTGACCTCTTTTTAGTTGTAACCCGGGTTTAAATACAAATAAATAAATAGTCATACACATCCTACTAATACTATAAACGCGAAAATTTGTAAGTATGGATGGATGTTTGTTACTCTTTCACAACTAAACCGCTGAATTGATTTATTTATTATCACGGCCTTTTTATACCATACCGTACCATACAGTAGTGTTGCTTACGAACAAATATAATAATCGATTCTTTGATAGTTGAAAATATAATGGTATCGATAGTGATCACGTATCGATATTGATACTATCGATAATATATTTCTGTAAGTACATTTTTTTTCTGTATGAGTTGAATGACGATGATTTGTGGTATGCCCGCTGTACATCCCGCCGCCGAGTTCCGGTATATCTGTATAGTAACGATACCTGAAATGCTTGGTATTATTGTTAATCCATTAATCGATTATTTTTCATAAATTCTCAAAAATCAATACTACAGATTAGATTATATCGATACTATAGATACATAATCGATTAATATTTACCTATGTTGATTAAATCGATATAATTTATATCGACCCATTTCAATAATCGACTAATTGTTTGGTATTGCAGTTAATAATCGATTATTTTCGATTAATTGTCAAAAATCGATTAAATTTATTATATCATTACTTTAGATACCCTAGATTATTTAAAAAAAACCCCAAATTCGATTAATCGATTATCCGGCAACAATACCCTACGGGGTACCAACTACCCAAAGGCCATATTTAGAATGTTGGTGGGCGTAAAGTGGAAATGGAATCAAAATAGTGATAGGTTCCTAGTCGCATCGCCTACTGATAGGTATGGTTCTTCGATTTTCGCCCACTTCCTCGGCCGGCTTATATGGTCTGCGCGGGAAGAGAAGCAGCTACTACATTCCACGTATTTATTTCTCTCCCAGACCAGCATTAAAGAAATAAGATGTATAAGATGACAGACAAAATTGTCAGAAAAAGTCAAAATTACAACATACCTCTTTTGGGGTCGGAAGTTAAAAATGAAAATATCTAAATAATAAAAATCGAAACCTCGGGGAATTTGGGATTTTTTAATACAGGGCAACATTGAACACTGAGCCGTACTTCGCGCCATATTTTAGGGTTATATTATTTTCGTGAGTAATTTATGTTCATATTTCGAAATTATACAATACTTATTGATGGTATGTAATAGCAGTATCTTTCTTATTTCTTTTAGTATTATTCTTACACAGTTTGACTACGCCAACTGCACATTTTGTGTCTGCTTTAACATTAAATTTTAAATTTATTTAGACATCCAACTCACTCATCGGTCGCGGCGTGACTGACGCGGGTATGCCGCAAGTATGCCGAAGTCGGCATGGTTTTAGTTGCGCATTTTTCTAGTATGCCGACGGTATCTAGTCGAGCGCGCGAGACCAATTCTTAATCTATGCGGCAAACTATTTACTAAATTATAATAGTCTTGCAATTATCTCCACCAGTAGTGAACTGGTTTTCTGATTACCTCCGTGACCGCCAACAAGCAGTTCGTATGGATCGTAAGTTGTCTGACTGGAATACCCTCTGCACTGGAGTGCCGCAAGGTGGCATTCTCTCTCCTTTACTTTTTTCTATCTTCATAAATCTTCTTTCTTCTTCCATTGACTGCTTTTACCATTTCTATGCTGACGATCTACAAATATAAGTCAGTCTTCAGTAGACAATATTGACTTGGCAATCGACAAGGTAAACTCCGCTCTATCAGCTATCTCTTCGTGGTCCGATAGCTTTGGAATCAGTGTCAACCCTGATTATGAGATTTTAATTAGGGTAAAATTGGTGACTTTGCTTATTTTAATTAGTGTCCCGTGTATCCGTGGTCAATGCATCAAATTAATGATTATGATTAGATTTTAAATAAATAGCAAAATTGAAATTTACCTTCCATATTGGCATGGTGAGGTTAAGTCCAGAGTTATTTCATTTATAATATTTTTTTTCTTTCGTGGCAGTTTTCTGATACTTTCTTTAGGGACCCAAGGTGGGTCTTGGCCTCCGACATGAAATGACGTCATGGCCGATAAAGTGTAAGAGACAGACATATAGACAGACTTTCGCACTTATATATATAAAAGCGAAAATCACTTACTCACTCATCACGAAATCTCGAAAACTACTGAGCCGATGAAGATGAAATTTGGCAGGAATATAGATTGTGGCTAGGAGACGTCCGCTAAGAAAGGATTTTTGGAAATTCCATCCGTAAAGGGGTGAAATAGGGTTTGCAAGTTTGTATGAACCTTTTGTCATTTTTTAAGCGAGACACATGATTTTTTAAATTTATATTAGTAGTTAGAAGAAAAAGATAATGCATTTATTAGATTTTGAAAACTACATCCCTATAGAGGTGAAATAGGGGTTGCAAATTTGGATAAATCTTTGACATTTTTGAAGCGAGATACTACATATTTGAATTAATGGTTAGTAAAAAATAATAATTCATTATCTGGATTTTAAAAAATCGCATCCCCGGGTCTGCATTTGGGGTTGCAAAATATTATCTTTATTAGTTAACCTAACCTTAAGTTTAACTTCATTAGTTACCTGTTTCAAGATGAGATTTTTCAGAATTCACCTCTGGAAATGTCCCCCTTCACAAACTTAACGATCACTGATATATATCCCAATTAATTTTGACATGTGGGTTCTTCAGAAATTTATTTCTTACGATGAAAGAGTCAATACCTATTTCAGAATTTGCATTAATCCATAAATGGGGAAAAAGGTTGTGTATCATTGATTGTGTTTATATTAGCAGGGGGACTCCTTTTTCAGTCAGGGGGTATATATATATATATATATATATATATATATATATATATATATATATATATATATATATATATATATATATAATCCTGATCTTGTTCTTGATATTGATCTGATAACATACATATTGTTTGGCACGCTCTGCAGCCTGAACGGCTCGATGGATGGACGAGTGCTAAGAAAATCAAAATCAACCCTCATAAGGGAAACTGTTGTCCAAAGTACGAGTATGTACAGGGAAAGAAGATTAGATAGTCCATTTTAGCCGAAACTTTACACGATTATTTGTTTTAATAAATGATTTGTTTTCTGTTTTAAGGTTTTAACAATTTTTGTTTTGGTGCAATAAAACTCTTTATTGCACCACAAGGATACATTGTAAATACAAGCAATTACAAGAAACGCAATAGCAATTTCTTCCAGGCAACCTTACGGAAAATATTTGTATTTGTATTGTACTGTACACTAAGGAGCTCGGTAGTCGAACGCGACTCGCGTATCCGTAGCGAATGTGCGTGTTAAACGACGGCGAGACGCAACCACTATTGGATTGGTCGCCATTTAGTGGCATTTTTTCTCGAGCTCCTACGTGCTTCGGAAGGCACGTTAAGTTGGTCTCGATTGTTATCGATAGATAGCACTCGTGAGGCTGTGTCAGATGCCTTTAGGCAACCTGAAAAAATATGTCAGTGTTGGCCACTAACACACTTCGGGTCATGTTACTGTTGTACTGGATTCTCTGTAAAAAGGGTTACGGAGGTCAGACGCCAGTCGCTTCATTGTAATTACCAGTGCAGGCAAATCTGGGAACATGACTTACAGCATACCCTATGTTCCGAAGCGTAAGCTGACGACGCAACTAGAAATACACACTGGATGAAGAATATTATATTGTACAATTCAACCCCTGAATGGGGGACATGGGTGTTATTTGTATAGTTAATCGGGTTGCTGACTACGAAATTAACAGTGATATAATATCAATCCCTATTGGGATCCGATGGGGCCGTATTCTTCTAAATACATAGGAAAATCCTGAGAGACCTGCCATAAATAATCTAAGTTATTCAAATCTCATTAGAATTACCTTTTGATCAGGCGGGCGAAGCCGCGGGCAACAGCTAGTATCTTATATATAAAAATCAAATGCTGTTCGTTAGTCTCACTAAAACTCGAGAACGGCTGGACCGATTTGGCTATTTTTGGTTTTAAATTATTTGTGGAAGTCCAGGGAAGGTTTAAAAGGTGAATATATTCGGAGGTGGTACGAAGTTTGCCGGGGTCAGCTAGTTAAGTATAAAAGTATGCATTTGTAGTATAATAGTATGGATCTGTTCCAATATCATCAATCTTATTCTCTTCATTTAGAGTCATTTGTTATGCTATATGCTCGCACACGCGTGTACATAACGCTTGACACATGCGTTATGTACACGCGTGCTCAGCGTATCTCATTATGAAAATGTGGTGAAAATTCCAAACCATTATTGTTTACTACAATTCTTTTTGTATTGACTGCTCTGGTAAAAATTCGTAGTACTTTGAAAATCCACATCATTATTTTTCAAACTTTTTCGAATATTTATGTAGGTTGGCGACGTCTTCAGCTCAATTTAGTAAATATTTATAAACAAGTTAAACTTGAGATATCGTAGTCTTCGTAAATTCAAGAAGCCGTCTACCGGACTATTCTCGTCAGGTCGGTGAACCGTACCTAATTAATACAGACGAGGTTTGCCAGGCTTTACGTAGGATTTGTGGCCAGATGCACGGTATAGTCATGATTTTAATTAAAGTATTAGGTATATATGGTAGAGGACTAGATATATCTAGAAACTAGCTGTTTCCCGCAACACCACCTGCATCAAAAAGTAACCGTTTCACTCCGGGTCTTGCAACTATATTTATGCCAAATTTCATCACTTTCTCAATTATTACATTAGTATGGAGTCTGGTTTGCAAATATGTACAACTATTTTTTTTAAAACAACTATATAATAAAGTTGCTGTTTCCCGTGGTTATTGTCTACGTTAAAAAGTAGACTATATTTGACCCCGAGTCTTCAACTATATCCGTACCTAGTTTTATCAAAATCGGTCCATAGGCTTAGCCGTGAAAGCATAACAGACATTCGCATTTGTATTATTTGTACGTATGGATTACGAATAATCTGTTACTTGCGATTTCATCCACCCATGGTATGTAGTATTACATACAATACAAAACTCTTTATTGCACAACAAGGACATACAAAACATACTTACACACTGTGTTTACTCGTACTTATAATTGAATTTAATTTAGTGTAAAACATTACCTTCTAGTCCTACCAAACAAAGTCACAAATTCTTTACTTTCTCCATTACGGAGCAGAGTCGAGCCGCGCCGACTCTCCCGTGAGTTGCTCCCATATATTTTATATGAAACCGCGTCGACTAACCCAGAGTAGAATCAGCTTGGCGAGTCGGTCGTGAGGCGACTTTCTTCGGCCGACTTGTTAGGCGCGCCATCGTGGACGCGGGCTGGCGGAATCATGAGCGGGACATACTGATATTGGTATAGCGTCGTCCCGCTCACACCGCTCCGAGTACGTGTGTCTTGACGACGATTTAGATTTATAATAATTATTCAATTTTGTTGTGTCCTGAAAAATCTTTCACCCCCGTATTCTTAAACATAACCTTAAAGACGTCGTAAGTCCTCGAACTTTCCTTGAAAATGACATTCTTAATTGGTTGCTTGAGCAAACTCCAATGAGGAAACTCCTTAAATCAAGGAAGCTAGTGACGACTAATCATACCAATGAGGTGGAGCAAGGTTGAGTTTGAGTGAAGGTTTAAGAATATGGGTGTCAGTGTAGTAAAATTGATGTTTATTTAGGCCATTAAGTATGAAACTCTAAAAACTTATAACCAATTAAAGACGAAGGAAGGGTTTAGTCATTAAAACAGAAGCTTCGATATGGTAATACAACACTACAAGTGCAGGAATAGTTAATTAATAGGGACACCAACATTGACTTGTTAAAAATAGATAGCACAACTAAAGAGTATCTCGTCTCATAAACATTTAGATCAACAACAATATTAATGAACCTGTTGCAAACTCCTTAGTTTGATTACACATTTATTTTTCTATGCTGATTTGACTTTTGTAAAAACAAGTGTGATTTTTGTCAGCGTTCTTGTAAGATCCAAGTGATATCAACATAATACAGAGAAACTACCAAATACGACTGTTACCTTTCATTTCATCTACAAATTCCTCATTTATTCTTAGTTTCCTTAATACAGTCCACTTGCACACACATATTTGCACATCCATTCACAACAGAACCATTCCCTCTTTTCGTGGTCTAGCGATCCCTTTCTCTCTTATCGACAATTTGACGTGAAAGAATGAGAGAGAAAATTATTTTAGTTTAAATGAGGCTGTTGAATAGGCTTATCAGACGTTTGAAACTTTTTATAAATGAGAGGGCTTATATGTCTTGGCAACGGTTACCGATTTCCATATATTTGGTCTTATTTTGTATGGCAACTCAGTAAAAATGCTTCGGAAAACTTTTTAAATTGTTAGTCCCGGATGTCAATCAGGAAGAAGGAAAAGATTACGTGCATAAAATACCTGTATACTCCTGACGTGATAGTGGACGATTGGTTCAGCATTTCTGCATGTCCGTACATAAATTTAAAAGAATATGCAGTTATTTAAAGAGTTAATGTGAGTGAGATCATAGTTCTAGTTGCATAATCTACATACGCTTTAAAGCGAAGTGTATGCTTTTGAGCATAACCCTATATTTCTATGTTTAATATTAGGTTGGGGAAAAATGCTTTTCGCATATAGTATGTATGAACTTGTAATAAAAGCTCTTTGGCTATACTATTTGCATCTGGCTGGTTTTGGTATCATTAAAATTTTAAAGAAGATAATTCCAAATTCAAATTAGGAAAATGTGTGATTTTCATTTGTTTTTTCATACTCTTAAGATGAGTGAATCTAATGACGAAATTCGAAACATTTAAAAGTTTTACTACAAAAAAGGTAAAAATGCAACGAAAGCCGCTAAAAAATCTTGCGATGTTTATGCATCTAGTGCAGTGTCTGTGAGTGTAGCACAAATTTGGTTTAAGCGTATTCAATCTGGAAATTTTGATGTCAAAGAAGCACGTCGCTCTGGTCGCCCTATTACGGATAAAATAGATGCCATTTTTGAAAAAGTGGAGCAAAAAAATATCAGTAGTTACGACGTAGCTGAAGAACTGGGAATTGACCACAAAACAGTTTTGGCGCATTTAAAAAAAACTGATTACACAAAAAATCTCGATACTTGGGTACCTCACGAACTCACTGAAAGAAACCTAATAAACCGTGTACTCATTTGTGATTCTTTATTACGATATAATGAAACCGAACCATTTTTGAAGAAGCTGATAACTGGTGAAGAAACGTGGATCACGTACGACATGCGAAAAAGGTCGTTGTCAAAGACCGGTTAGGCTTCAGAGACTGTGGCGAAACCTGGGATAACTCGCAACAAGGTGATGCTGTGTGTGTGGTGGAATCGGAAGGGCATTATTAATTATGAGCTGTTACCACCAGGCAGGACCATCGATTCTGAACTCTACTGCGAACAACCGATGATATTAAAGCAAGAAGTTGAAAGAAAGCGGCCGGAATTAATCAACAGAAAGGGTGTCGTTTTTCATCATGATAACCTTACACACACATCTTTAGCAACTCAGCAAAAATTAAGAGAGTTTGGCTGGGAGGTGTTAATGCATCCGCCGTATAGTCCTGACCTTGCACCTTCAGATTTACACCTGTTTCGGTCTCTTCAGAATTCTTTATGCAGTGTCAGGTTAACATCACGAGAGGACTGCCAAAACCACTTGTCGCGGTATTTTGATCAGAAGCCTCAACATTTCTATAGCAATGGGATAATGTCTCTACCTACAAGATGGCAAAAAGTAATCGACCAAAATGGCACCTACGTACTTTAGTTAAATGTAAATAAACTATATTAAAATTTTCCTAAAAAATGCCAAGAAACTTTTTATCTATTTAATAAAACATCATAGTCAACCGTCTGATAGATAGTTCAGTCAAATTAATAGTTTTGGGGCTGTTAAAATTACTTACCCTTATCTTGAGTTTCCCCTGATTATTAAGTAGGTTATAAATATACATTCGACAAGTTCGAGTTGGGACGATCTTTCCCATAGATCATATTTCAATGCCTTATCTATACGCGTTTATTACAAAGTTAAATGAGGAGCTCAAAAGCCTAGTAGGACATGATTGTTGTTAACAACTGTGTGTACAAGCGATGGCGGAAGCTGCTCGTTTTGGAGTAGTCGTCAGTTGTTATTTCATCAAACCTTGAACTTGAATAGAATAGAATAAATCTTTATTGATTAGTCCAACACAACACTTGAAAGGTCTTACAAGTACATACATAAAATGCGTGACAGACGTCTCAATAGGTGGCGGCTCAGTGTTACGCTAGACATGCAAGCAGGACTAGCACTGATTTTCAGCCACCACCTTCTGAGGAGTCACGGTCTAATCTATATTTCGCAAGCACTGTCGCGTTACAGCCTGGCCACAGAGTAATCCGCCACTGGTGAGGCGAAATGAGGAGTAGTAACGATTAGTGCACTGAAACAAATGCATTTGTATGTATTTCTTATAGTCGCCGGTGGCATCACTTCGAAATTCGCCGTGGCGGATTGCCCCGTGGCCAGGCTGTTTCGCTAGATAGCAGTGGTTAGGTTGTAGCAGAAGACTTTCAACGGCAAAATGTGAATTTATAACTAGATACCTTTACAATCAACTTTTCATAATATCCCATATATTTTATTATATACCACTCGTTTATAATTAAATAATGTGTAAAGCCGTAAGGGCTCTTTACTTGTATTTTTACCAGAGTATAATCGGAGCTTAGTAGAGTTTGCAATGTTTATTGTTAATCCTGTATCTCGTTAATTTTATGTAGTGTATAGTATGTGTTTATTCTAATTGTCATTATTTTAGCCGCAGTCAATTTACTGTAAGACACAAGCTTTTCCCAAGAATTTCGAGAATGACCACTTGGAAGCGGCTTGCATCCTGCGCTTGCCTGCAACCTTTTACAGATCATCTGTACGTCAACCATGAGATTTATGTACGCAGACGCTAGTGACTGCGTTGACAATTTAGTATGGAAAATCTGTACAGCGCCTTTGGCGCATAGTAGTAAAAATCCCATATTAAAATTGTAATAATAGTATTTGGATTTGTGGGGTATGGAAAGCTGACGATGAGTATTTGGTAGAGGTAGATAGAAAATATTTTTGAAAAGATTTGTTTATTTGTAGCTACAGACATAGTATTACATAAAACAAAAATAATTAACACAAAAATATTACATACATTGTATAGCTTACACAATAATATTATTATAAGGTAATTTAATATGCTTCAGCAAGACAAAGTGGCCATAACTCAGCGAATATTCTGCACATAGATGGTACAGAAATACTGATTTTCAGTTATTGCCAAGTCAGTAGGTACGGGCACTAAATAGAGTAAATAAATAAATAGGTAGGTACTGACCATCTTGTAGGTGAGTGTCCAACGCAGTCCTTGCTGGTGCATTCACAATTTTCTGTTGTGCAATATTTTCACATAGTAGTCGTCGTTTCAACCACAGTCAGTATCTGCTGTACTTCGGTCTCCCACAAATTGAGGGGGAGTTATTGCCATACTCGCCACGCTTGGTAGGCGGGTTGGCGAGTTTCAGTGGTGTTGGAGCCGGGTGCGCGCTGTTGGTGGCTTGCAGTCGTCCCAATCTGTCCTCAACACGTTGCAGTAGTAGAGGGCGAAGGCAGGTGCGGATGAGCGACAGCGTAGGCAGCTTAGCTTCGGGCGGCTCAGCACAAGGCGGCTTAGCTTCAGGCGGCTTGGCTCGAGGCGGCGTAGCTAGAGGCGGCGTGACTGCGGGCGGCGTAGCTTAGTGCGGCGTGGCTTCGGGCTGCTTAGCTTCGCTCCGGGCTGCCGAGGACGACGTCGATGAGTGGACTGTATGAGGTGGGGGCGGGCCAGCAGGATGACCGAAGGGCCTATCTTCCAATCCGTCGACAATCCGAGCAGGGGTCCGATCTCGATGATTCCGAGCAGCAGGGGTCCTATTCTTGAGATCCAGGGGTCCGATTCCGGGCACAGGGGTCCTAGCTTTCGATCCGACCGACGATTTTCACTAACACTTGAGCACTGGAGCAGGGATCCGGGTCCGAAATTAAGGATTCACTTGTCCGTATTCACTTCCTTTATTTGTCTTCCTTAGTAATCTTCCATTCCGAATGTTCCGAGAGCCGAATTGATTCCAGTACTACCGACTCAATTTTTTTTTTCTTTTTTTTTTTTTGACATGACCTACAATTTTAGCTCCTGTGAGCTTTTAAATTTACAGCGGGACAGTTTGAGGCGAGGGCTATTAACCACTCAGCCTTTTCGGCAAATGCACAAGGGGCTCCCAGTTGGGACGAACCTCGGCCATGGGCTTTGCCTTTGATCAAGCGAGCGATGCAAACTCGCGAGCGGTAGCAAACGCTCAATGCCATAAGGGCCGACACTATTGTGCCTGAAGGGCCTACTGAGAACCTATCGGTGGCGTGAAGCGCTCTGGTACATTCTGGTACCTGGTAAACTGTCTACTGTTCCTACTACGTCGCACTCGCCGGCGGGTGCGGTTATATGTTCCTATGGAAAACCCAGGACTCCGTTGAGTCGAGGGGTTTTCGAAGGGAAGGTTCGCCACCGTAATGGGATCGTCAGGGTCAAAGAGAACATTCCTCGGGCGTCTGTGCCGCAGAGGGACATTTTTCGCCGGGCTGTAGTTGGCAGCCCGCACAACTAACGGGTTCGGATGGGATGGACATTTCTCAAAGTAACGTTGAGACGTTTCTTTGAGATATCTCGAAATGGATGGAAGCTCAAGGTCCCTGTGTAGGTCGCGTGTACGCAGGCCCGGGGGCGATCCCGTGGCTCTGCGTGCAAACATCGCGCCAAACCTTATTACCTCGCGAGTAAAAATCTGCATAGGCAGTTCTATTTCGTAACTGCGCCATCTATCGGTAGTCGTGGAATCTTGTGTTCGGCTCTCGTTACGGTAACGCTTTTCAATTTTCCAATTTAATTTGAAAAAAGGCCTTGGTCCTCGTTATGGTAACGCTCTTTGAAAATCGAATAGTGCTACTTACAATGTGTTTCACATGATCAATTATCTCTAATAAATGCCTTAATTACTAAAATAAATGACCCTATGCTACTGTACACTTATTTCCCTATTCTATATTTTGAAAAAATCTTTATTTTTACCCTAAATTCTACCATATTTAACTTTACTACTTAAATATTGCAACTTAATTATTTACATTGTTAAAAATTAGCCTTATCAATTTACTTATACAATGCAAATTTTATAATCAGCAGATACGTCGCTAATAAGTGGCTTATCATACTTCTGACGCTGCTGCCCATCGGATGTATTCTTTAGCTAGGGAAGGGTGAGATACGGCAGGGTTTTGGGAAAGAATGAGGTATGCTACTGACTTAGATGGGTATGGGTTGACTCAGTAGGAGTAGCAGCTCGGGTGAGTCTGGCTCGCGCGTACCCGTGTGTTATGTATCCAAGTCATCTAACAGATGCTTGGAAATAACACCCTTGACTTGGTATATTAGTAGAAATATTAGGGATTTGATTGAACGTTGTGATCAATTATTCCCTTGTTTAGTGCTTAACAAGAAAAAGCTTTTAGCTTTCAGTGCCTGTTTACATGTTAACGCAAAAAATAAATGAAAAATGTGTTTGAATTTTTATTTATGTTTTCAATACAAACAAAGGGTTTTATTCGGTGTGCCTCTTAAAAGGTATTAATAATGTAAATGACTAGCTTTGACCCGCGTGCCTGTCTAATATTCAGGAGGCGTGCGGCTTGATGGTAAGTGGTTACCGTACCCATGGACGCCTGCAATATCATGTGCGCAATATGAACCACTGAAAAATATAAGAGAATTCTCATTGTACGTGGCAGAGAAATCCTAGCCATCCATTTATACAACCTTTTTTGTTCTAATAAATGAGATGTTTCTCATTATTTATTTGTATGATAGGCAAAAAACAAGTATAAATACTTGCGGCAGAAAATAATTTTGGATTTAGATATCTAAACATCTTTCAAGTTTCTTATCATTATACAACCTAGTTGTACTTAGCTCATACACGTTTTGGGAAAGTGGATGTGTACTGAGTAGCTGTAAATAAATTTAATAAATATTTGATATTAAATTGAATATTTTCCATTGACCTTTAGAAACTTAAAATCAATGAACCCGAATCGACAAATGTCAAAGCAATAATATAAGCTCTAAGCAAAATCGAGTCAATGCAAAAGCTATCAATAGCCTCCGGCACACAGTTTATTTTCCATTGTGCACAATTTAAGGTAAGATTTATTATTTAGTTGATTAATCACAAAGTTTCCTAGTAGGACTTTTCAAATGAACAAAGATATCCGGGACAACCGAAATTTTCTGCAAATTTAATTCGATTTTCTTCCAACCCTTTGTGTAATTATTTTGTCTACATCGTAAAGTATCTGTTTTTCTATTTATAACAAACTTCCATTCTTGATAAAAACAACAGCCATATGTTATAAATAATGCATAATGTTATCCAGACGTCCATATTTAAACTATCTTATATATAAAAATCAATTGCTGTTCGTTAGTCTCGCTAAAACTCGAGAACGGCTGAACCGATTTGGCTATTATTGGTTTTGAAT
This sequence comes from Euzophera pinguis, assembly GCA_947363495.1. Classification (NCBI taxonomy): domain Eukaryota; kingdom Metazoa; phylum Arthropoda; class Insecta; order Lepidoptera; family Pyralidae; genus Euzophera; species Euzophera pinguis. The sequence goes on from OX376162.1 coordinate 2,049,203, forward strand.
TATTTGTGGAAGTCCAGGGAAGGTTTAAAAGGTGAATATATTCGGAGGCGGTACGAAGTTTGCCGGGTCAGCTAGTCTATAATATATCTATACTGATATACTAATATTATAAGGTAGTCTGTCTGTCTGTTACGCTATCATCGCTGAACGGATTTTGATGATTTTTTTTATGTATACAATTGATGACCAGGGGACCGCGGGACAATAGCTAGTAAGTAAATTAGGGGCAAATCACATAGCTTGAGTTAACCCCGAAGTAAGTTTAAGACTTTTGCTATGGGATATACTAACTCAACGACACTATATTTTATAGATAAACATACAAGACTCAGGTCAATAAAAAAAATCATTTTTTTCAGGTCTTGACCTGACCGGGGATCGAACCTGATCGATTGTTTCATATGACAGCTGAATGATTTGGATATAACATTCCCATTGACATATTCATTAACAGATTAAATATTGGCAGAAGGCCACATGTTTTCTTTCTTGCGTGTCGATTCTCTCAACGATTTATTATACCTATGTTGTCCTTCTGCTGGACAAAGGTCTCCGCCATATCCTTCTGAACCTCTCTCTGCTCCGTCGCACCTGACCACCTGGCCTCGAATATTCCCAAGTCGGCGCTCCAGCAATAAGTTTATTAAATTAATATTATCGCAATAAAATCCAGGTGAAATCATTGTATTTTTCTGCTTACAACCACAACAAATGCTGTTTATAATTGTGATTGTGCTGCTACGTGTTACGTATTACAATACCAAATCTTACTATTGCAACTCGATTAAATTGCACCGTTTCGTCACAGAATTACTTACAGAACGGACACTCTCACCCTCCCACCCGAAACAGATACCGCACCTCACCTCGCAGATTTGTAATAATAAACAAGAGCAAAACGATGCCAGGAGCATTCGTCGTACGGCTACTAAGACGACTATGAGGCAGATACGGTAAATCAACAACCCTATGACCTAAAACCAAATTACGCGCGTCAATGTGTGTGTTAACACACATTGACCCGCGTAAGCGACCAAATCGTAAAAGTAGTAATAGGTATCGGGCTAGCCGCTTTTGTATGGAGTGTCCGTGGCATGCTTTCATGTAATTCATCAGTCTGCGACTGCCTCCGTGGTCCAGTGATTAAAGCCTTTGCCTGAGACCCAGAGGTTGTGAGTTCGATTCCAATGGGAAGCTTTATTTAGTTATTCTATTTTGGTTAGGACATTGCAGGCATAAGTTACAGTGGCGAAGCCTCCATCTCTAATATATACATATTTTTAATTATTGATAATAATAGCTTATCCCAGCTTATTACTCTTCCACGAAAATGTATACACTATACCGCTATTGTTCTTAGCTATACCCATATACCTACTTATATGACACTGTCATAAAATGTAAGCCGACGACCGACGGCCTTACCGGTAATACGGAAACTAAGGAGTCTAATTATCGCAAGCGACACAATTACATTGAGCGCTTTGTAAAAAGTAGTCTTCAATACGCTGGATACAAAATACGCAATGTATTTGAAATCGCGCATACGCACACACACACGATTTAGCAATGGTAAGACGCAATCCGCGCCGAGTACACGCCAAGTGAACTCGCTCAAGATATCGGGAATCCAAATATTTCCAATGTATGAAATTGACACACACATACATGTCACTACTACATGAAAAGTACTCGTTGATATTGTTAAATGATAACCCGATTTAAGATAGCCTACCAAACTCTTTATAGGTCCTTTCGTATCACTAGAAAAGTTTTCGTCCAATTAGCGCTGCCGCAGCAGGCCGGCCATTGGCCGCCCATAGTGACGGATTGTCAGTATGTCACTTCACTTATTATGCGCGCATTTGTACGGATTAATTTTATGCTAATTGATTTAATGTGATAAGTGATTAGATTGTGGTATATAGTTTAAAAGAATCGAAATTAGTGAAGTTTAACACAGGCTGTTGTGTATTCTGATATAGTGTCGTTGTTGTTGTTAGGCGAGAAATGGCGGCATTAGTACAAATAGATTGTTGTCTTACAGATTACTTATTGAATGAATCAACTTCGTTCTCAAAACAATCGTTCGATAATAAAAAAAATATCATTAACCTTGGACGGGCTCGTCCCGATATAAAAATTGATTATAAGCGTAAGGATGGGTTTTTCAAACATTTTCACAGTTCGATGTATGATAAATACAATTGGATAACAGGCAGTTGCAAATTAAATAAGTTATTTTGCTTTCCATGTCTGCTGTTTTCCGATACAAATAGTGCTTGGAATAAAATGGGTTTCTCAGACATAAATAATTTGACCAATTCGGCTAGAAAACATAGTCAAACTGAACTATTTATTGTTACACGATTTTGGAAATAGTAGAATAGAATCATTTCTCGGCAATAATTTTGAAGCCCACAATCGTAAAGTAGAGCGTAATCGAAACTTAATGAAACGTTTAATAGACACTGTTGTTCTTCTTGGAAAACAAGAGTTATCTTTCCGCGGGCATAAAGAAAACCTAAATTCAGATAATCGTGGCGGCTTTACCTCTCTTTTTTTTCACCCCACGCCACTGATAAGTTACCTGATTGTTTGATAATAAAGATAATTCCGTGCTTCGGAAGACATGTTATACCGTTGGTTTGATCTGGTTTCCTAAGGTTCCGTTCTGAAATGCGACCTCTAGCTCGGAACATACATTTTATCAAACAAAAGCAAAATTGGCCAGTCTATGGAGACTTCGCATAAGCTCACTCAATAACAGAACAGATAGTAGTGGCAGTGCTTAGAGCATTCGGTTAGTCCTGGATGGTATATACCTAGTTTAATTAAACTGTTTTGTTTGGAATGAATTTTATGAGCTTCTATTGAAGATAATTAATGGATGTGAGTGTTTAATCAATTGATAGTGCAATATTAATTATTATCTAGCTTTTTTATGTACTTGTTATTTTCATTTTAAATATCCATATATTTCACCATTAAAACTAAAACTTATTAAACAAAAAAATAAAACTAAACCACAAACTAAAAAGACATTGATAAATAATGAAATACATAACTAATAGACTTTTCTTAATTTAAATAAAAAATGGAGCCCAAATCGCTGCCATCACAGGGTAATGTACCCAGAAGGCTGGCGGCATTTCCTCTCTGGATAGCTATGCTGATCCTCTGACCGAAATATGTGCCAGCCCTTGGGTCCCCGGAAACATCGACAAGGCGTGCGAATATCTCTTTGAACAAGAGTTTTGCATCCGCACCCCATGGCCCCATAGTCTCCACAGCAAAGGGCACAAATATGTACGGCTCTCCTAGAGCCGCATATTTGCGCCTCTTATTGGTCTCTGCCGTCGCAGCAGCCGCACCCGCCCTGCAGGCAGTCGCTTGTATATGGGATGGTGCTACTGTATCCACACAAGTAGCATCCCACACTAGCGACTTGCCATTTCTCCATGGAATGAGCGTCATACCGTCGGGTCGCTTACAATCATTCCGAGCAATGCCTGCAGGCTCCAGCACTGCGGGCACACCGGCACTGGCAAGCGCCCGACGGATGACGTCATTTAGAGCAGCATGGCGCGAAATGCGACCTGTACTGAGGCGACAGGCCAAGCCGTGGTGACCTAGGGAGTCGACGCTTCCCCCGCAGCGGCAGCGATGAGGCTCATTTGTCCTTGCCCCTATCCGCAGACATACCGCCAAGCTGAAACTAGTCCTGTCCATCAATGTACCAACATTTGAAGACGGAATGGCATTCAACCAGAACCCTGACTCAGGCTCACAGATAGCCAGGAGACGAGATCGTTCTGCTTGACTATCAGATGTCTCCAATAGATAGTTTTGGACATGTAGGCAGAGCGGCTCATCCCAATGTCTCTGCGAAACTAGGTTCAGGGGTAGATTGATATGCGAACCGGCTGCACTAGACCAAGCGTTTCTGGCCTCCGTCAAACACGCTGCCTCGACATCGCAAAGCGACGGGTCTAAGATTTATCCAAGAAGGCTAAGCGTGCTGTAAACGGAAGACAAAAAGGCTGGTAGTGCCACACTAGAAATTTTCCTTATACCAAGACCACCATAGCGTACTGGTAACGTTGCCTGATTCCAGCATCTGTCGTTCAGGGGACAGTTTAAAATGTTGACCAGCGTTTCGCGCACACATTGGTCTAAACGGGACAGAAGCTGGACGTGGGACCAAAGTGGAGTACATACAGTGTAGGTGGTCTTGGGCATGAAAAGACAAAACTTTAATATTGTATAAGGCAAATGGGGGTTGAGATCTACGAGACGGCTGGAGGATGCTTCAAAAATAGAGATTAGTTCATCTACATAATTTGAGAATGCATCCTCCAGCACAGGTGCCCCTAGGAGGCGAAGAGATTCATTATTTAAAATTTTTATATTGGGAGCAAGAATATTAAATTTTCGAAAAATTTCGTCACTAGAATGCAACCCGTCTTTAAAATAAATCTCACATTTAGAAAAATTTAAATCCAAACCGATTTCGTTAAATGATTTTATAATTTTCTCTAGATCAGATAAAACAGATTCTGCGTCACCTCCTAAGGTTCCGTCATCTAAATACCACATGTTCAATTTTGAAGCAAAATTTTTGATTAATGGGTTTATAGCCAAACTAAATATGGCCGGTCCGAGAGGGTCGCCCTGCTGACAGCCGACTGCAGACTCTAATTTTTGACCTTCATATATTAAACAAGTCGGCTTACTATAACACTGCCACATATAGGCATATGTGGCAGGTATGATGTTATTTATTTGGGACAGCAGTGCGCCCCTATCAACCGAGTTGAATGCATTCTTTACATCCACCTTCAGCAAGACCTCACCTCCACCGCGTTTGGGGAAGACACGAGCCGCGTGTACAGCGGCTTCACAGCCCCCTTTGCTTCCAAAACCTAACTGTAAAGGCTGGAATTCTTTTTCAAGCACAGGCAAGATGTATTTACAACAGATTTTCGAAGCAACGCGGCGGATGGTGTTACCTACAGCAATAGGGCGAATGCCACCATCTCTCTTGCGGAGTGCGCACAGGTTAGCACCATATAGGACTTCTACGACATCCTCGTTTACCTTTCCAGAGAGCATTAGATTAACGAGCCGCGTCAAGTCCTCCAGGAGGGCAGTACCGACGTCGCCATTGGCGCCACAGATTAGATTAAATGTTGTGGCGTCAATCCGTCGAGGCCGCCCGCAGAGCCCCTCCTGAACGACATGATCGCAGCCCGCACATCTCCTGTTGTGGCCTCTGGTGTGCGCATAGAAGGATCAGGGGCATCCGGTAGACGTGATGTTGCTGAAGGCTGAGGATGTTTCGTCTTTAAAGCTGCGTACATTTCTGGATTATTAGGAGCAACAACGTCGCTGGAAAACAGAAGTAAGGCGGCTCCCTTTATGTCACCTTCATTAATTTTCCCTTCAATTTTTTTCGAAACATTATAAATACTTGATTTTTTGACATGATCTAAGATGGGCCTAACATTGAGTGAGCAGTTATTTTTAATTTTTTGTGTTAGGGAGCCATCGCTTCTGCTTCCACTTACCGAAAGTGTTCGATAGGAAAAGCATAGAAAATTCTCCCAGGAGTCTTTATTTTTTATTTTATATTAGCTTTTGTATGGGTGTTGTTGTGATCATACTAATATTATAAATGTGAATGTGTTTGTTTGTTTGTCCTTCTTTCACGTAAAAACGGAGCAACGGATTGATGTGTTTTTGTGTGAAGATAGTTGGAGACTTGGAGAGTGTTATAGGCCGCGGGCACAGCTAGTAGTGAAGAATTATTTCTTTCTAAGGAAAATATGCCCAGATAATCTTTTTTGTGTAACTTGACTGCCTCTGTGGTCCAGTGGTTAAAGTGTCTGCCTTTGACCTAGAGGTCGCGGGTTCGATTCTCACGGGAAGCCTACTTTGTTTAGTTGTTTCCAGTTTGGTTAGGACATTGCAGGCTTAAATCATCTCATTGTCTGATAATAAAGATGATTCCGTGTTTCGGCAGCACGTCAAATTGAAAAAAAAAACTATAATTTTCGTTAGTGGATTTTTGTTTTTACTGCTTAAAGTTTAATTGTAAATGTAATTTTGTAAATTGTGCCCTAAATAAGGGCTTTTATTATTATTAAGAATTATAATTAGCGCGATTGACCTCCTGGCCGTAATTAACGTGCAATCAGGCTCCGTTTTGTTGTTTCTGTATTTTTTCTACTTCAATACCTCATGACATTCTGTAAAGAGAAGTTAGAAATCTAAACATTATTTGATACAGAATGTGCTACTTTCTCAAACTTCTTTATTGTATTACTTCAAAAGCGAGATATTATCGATTTTCAGTAGGTTTCAGAAATTTTCGGAGGCTTCTTTGAACCTATTGGTTTTCGTTACATCGACCTATTTAAAATCTTACTAAGATGGCGCAGCGACCCAAAGTGAGTCTTTGCCTCCGATAATAGGGATCTCCACTTCAATATATCCTGCGCCATCTGCTAGTCATCGACGTGCAGCTCGCGTAGAATATAAATGGCGAGACGAAAGTCCAGGGACTGCGCTGGCTTGGGCACATAGAGAGAATGGAGGAACATCGAGCGGTGAAGAGAGCATATGTGGAAGGGCCGAGGGGACGGCGTCCGGTCGGCCGTCCCAGATATCGCTGGAGTGACGAGGCGCGGAAGGATCTGCGCGAGCTGCACTTAAAATCTTGAAGGAATATAAAAATATGAATGCAAATAAAACATTCCTTGAATTAATCCTGACTTCATTTATTAATTCCTCTCAAAATAAAGTCTTTTTTAAAAAATCTTAAAGTTATCAAAAAATAATAAAATACTAACTAAAATAAAATGTAAATCAATTAAAAATATCTAAATAACAATGTTAATCTTCAAATAATATTTTCCCTTATTCATTCAAATAATATTTTCAAACGCCTGTTAATCCTATTCTAACTTAAATAACTTCTGTCTCGTTCTTCCAAAATATTGTTAAAAAAAAAGTCTCTTTAGGGACTTTTTTAAACTACGCTTTAACAAACGTTCGTTATTTTCTATGAATAAGGCGGTTAGTATCTTTTATTTCTCTGCATATTTGTGCCGTCTGTCCCCGAGGTTGTCTGTTGAATACTGGAAGCCGAACATTCCTTGGAACATTTTATTTTCTCCTTTTGTGCACATACTTGAAATGCCATGAATAGAATATAACACACATTTTAGATTTTCAGCGACATTTTTAAACAATTTCTTAGTACTTTAATATCATTTATAGTAAATAGTCGATCTGTAATATAATACGAGTACCTTACCTCGACGTCGGAGCGCCGCGGAGGCTTATTAATCTAAGTATAATACAAAAACATACATTTGAAATCAAAGAGTAAAACTGATAACAAACAAATGAATAATGTATTGTGGTTATTCAACATTATTGCACCATATAATATGATAAATTAAAACATAATTGAATCAGATTAAAACAATTACGCACCAAGGCGGACGTATCGCATTTCTTCCAGACAACCTTTGAGTAGAAAGGAGCTGAATAAAAAAAAGCAAACAAAATATCTATTTGGTTGCTCTCATCTGATCATTCTGAAAATCCTTAGGGGAGATTAAAATATGTCTCGTCTCGTTCTTTCGCGTCAAATATATATAAAACAGGTAAATAATAATAATCCGAATGATATTATTGTCAACAATATTAATTTAATTTTCTTTCATTTTTTTTTAATTTATAATGTTTAAAATGTTTAATTAACAACTTCCATTGCATTTTTCGATCTTTCTGTTTTATTTTTATAATTTGGAACATAATTTTCATTGTCATTTAAATACTGGTTAAACTTTCTTTTAGTCAGTTAACAGATTTGCATGTTGTGCGCACTGATTTTCGTTTTTAAATGAGTCTTAATACTTATTACAATCAATCTTATGCTATGCAACGTGATATGTTGTAAAACTGTTATGTGTGCCAATAAATATCATATTAAGGTTGTAGATGTTAGATAAATTATTTACATAATTTTTGTTCAATCGAGTATTTTTCTCATTTTTATTTTCTCTTTCGCATCAATATTTTTAGTACCAGAAACCTAAAAGGGAAATATTTTTTTAAATCCCTTCAATTATAAATAACTTGTAAGCTTTTGAAATTCAGTGGAGTAACTGTCAAAAAACAAGAAAAGGACGCACTGTGTGTGCAATGACGTCACTACCACTTGATTTCGTGCGTACACATGATATAGCAATCCGACTACACCACGCTCCCACTTTTCCTCACGAGAAAATTTTAAATGATTATTACTGCTATAATTAATATGCAATATTATCCAAGTTTGAACACAGTCAAGTAGCCTATTTCGTTAAAGACACAATAAAAAAAAAATGCGAGAAGATTTTTAAAAATAATCAATAATTTAAATTTTATTGTAAAACTAGAACATTAAAAATGAACAAAATAAAGATTTCATTCATAAACCTATAGAGAAATAAAAAAAAATCAAGATACGATTAACCTAAGTAGCGAGATTCTCAACAGAAATTTCTAAGATCTAAAATACTGAACATAGGATATTCAAAGGTATCTTAGCAAGCAGTATTCAAAGAGAATCGAAAAGTATCTGAGAATTCACGTCTCATAGAAGTTTTACGCGACTGCAACTAGGAATGCGCAATGAGGCAAAAGCTAGGACATAGTATACTTTTAGCAGAATATCATATCTAAAAGTAAATGAACATAGTTTGAAGGTTTCAACTTAAAGCACCTTTAGACGATTTTTCATTCGTGGTCCCACCAATAATGTCCTGCCATGACGTATCGTGACAACATAGTGCCAATTTGATTAATTTTCCTCTACTTTCTCCTAAGTATAAATTTACATATCTCCCTTTATGAGATATTTCTTTTAGAGTTTGAAGAATTTGGTTGTAATTATTGAAGTTTTCCCTTCTACTAATGTTCTTTTCAGTGTTGTATTTTTTTCAATACTGTGTACATGAATTTGGTAAATAAATTAATACTTAGTTCTCTAAATGTGGCTTTAAAATAATAACAAAAAAAGAATCACTGAGTAGGTATGTGTCCTGCAAAGTAAACAGTGTAAATGTGTGTGTTAATATTCGTTTTCTTTAAATATCATCCGAATTCTCATAAATATTGTATAGTTTACTAGCATTTGTCTTATAGAAATAGTAGTTTTTCCTGGATAATGAAATGAAATCGTTTATTTTCAATATAGGATATAAATATCACTTATTGACGTCAATTTACTTATATTATGTTTACTACCACTTCCAAAGCGCTAGTGGAGAAGAAGCGGCGCCACAAACTCCACTGACTGCAGCATTTTCTTCAAAACGTCAGTTTACAAATAAGGAACAAAAACTTTCTTTAATTAACTAGTTAAATGAACGAATTCACATGTGTGTCAACATTTTGCACAATATTTTATTGTGATTTCAGATTATTTAAATTAAATAAAAACTGAATAAAAATAATATATTAATAAAAAAATGTCAATTATCAATCGCAAATGTTATAGGATAAAAGTGTGATAGTCCTTTGCAGGTACTTTTAACTATATGTGTGCGAAATTTCAGAATGATTGGTTTAGTAGATTAGCTTAAAGAGTTTAGAAGCAAACAAATATCAAAACTCACTTTTGCTTTTATGATATTTGTAAGAAAGTCAGAATAACCAACCGGTCTAGGTTTTTTTGCTTTATCGGAGATCAGATGGCAGTCTATCCATTGTAATTTCCAATACAATCAAGGGCAATTAACTGAAAACCCTTGGTTTAGAAACGTAATAATGGGAACTAGGAAACACGCTTAGTTGAAAAAGATGTAGTGCCAATTCATCATGGTTTCAAGTGCAAAATGTCTTAGGAATAATAATTGGCTGATCGCCAACAATAACCGGATTACTGCGATTGAACCATTTCAATTGGTTCCATTTAACTTTTGCTAAAACACCCTTGAACTGTGAGAAGTATAACTAATCTAAGTTTAATAAGTCTAATTAAAACTTCAGTTTTGTTCTACCAAATGTACGCTTGAGGCACTTTCTCCTTTGAAATGCTACATTGCTGCTGCTGTCTAACTCTTGACTTTTGAGTTCTGTTTGACGTCATCATCATAAATTTAAAAGCTGGGCTCTTGTCGTTGAAGTTTCTTCCACTTTCGATCATTAGCGAGACATCCACTGACCAGATGGTCGGATAACCTGAAAAAGATCGCAGGCAAATGCAAGATGCAAGCCACTTCCAACCGGTAATTTTGGAAATCATAAGGAGATAAGCATATGTCCAGCAGTGGACTGACTGCGGCTACAATGATGATGATGATGATTAGCGAGATTCTTCAGTTTTTGATAGGACACGACTTTATTTGCTTCATGTAGCTATGCTGTCTGAACTGAACCCATTCTTCCTTTTATCTTTCCTTAGATGACGTTTTTATGAAGTCATCATCGTATCGAATGCCCTGTATCCTCAAAATGCTTCTTCTTTCTCCTACTCCAGTGAACACTTTTTTTATTTGTTTGTCTTTCAGTCCAAATAATTCTTTCTAATTGAAGTAGTATACTTAAGGTACGTTCACACTGACGCAATCCCGCTCGCGTGGCGGGACGCCCACAGAAATAAGAATCGTTGGAAGTGCCCTAGCGTATGCTAAAGTTAACTGGCCCGCTAATGACTCTTCTATATGTTCTTATTTTTATGGCGTCCCGACAGTTGCGCGGGATTATCGTCAGTTTGAACGGTCCTTATATCAAATCTACGGGTTCTAATCTTATCTTGTTTGAAGAGGGGTACACGAATGTCATCATTTTCTTTTACTTTAAATATTATGTTAAATAATACTTTTAATTTAGTAAGCCTTTCAAGTCCCGTAACAAGACAAAATATATCTTAATACGGAAGTTAGCGAGTTGGGCAAAATTCTTTATTTTTGAGGATTCTTTTCAATTTTCTCGACCTAATCATCCCTAACGGACGAGGTTTGAAATGAAATCATATTTTTGTGTAATATTTTTCCTTGGTAACAGTAAACGTAAAATGTAGGAATATACTTTTACTTGACTGCGGTGATCTCAAAATTTCTAAATAAATACACAAGCCATTGATTGCGCATTTCACTTTTGTATATATGTATATCCCTTTGAACGTACCTAAAAACCGGGTTGACCAATTTTGAATGGGTTCGTTAGATTTGTCTTTTTTGCAAGACTATAACTCAAAATAAAATCAAAATGGCGTTTTATTGGTGCCAAAAACCAGCGACGTCAAGCCACCTCTTTTCAGACGCACCATTAACAGATGACATGTCCAGACACTTGTTCCTAACATAAGCTACCGGTGTTGTTCAACAAGGCAAAATCCCAAAGTCAGTTAAAGTTTGGCGTTGACAAAATTATGTTATTTCATATCATGATGCTCAGAAGTGTAAGTAGAAAGCTTCCGTCCTCATTCAGATCCATATTGACAAATGTTGTTTTTGCATTTCAGCTAATTTAAACTTGTTGACGAGGGTTCGTGTGTATGTGTGTGTTAGTTTAATTACTTTTACTGTTGTTTTAATACTTAGGAATTATTTGTTTATTTGTTTGCGCGAATTGGAAAATTTATGAATTGCAAGAGCAATTTCTTGAAGACCAAGTCGCCCGCCGATTCTCGCACATTTAGAGATTAAGTCGAACGCGAGATTTGTCGAAAAAAAGGCGGACATACTCGTATAGAGTTGTATAGACAACTGGAGTTAGTCACCATGTTTTGTCAAGAAATCTTGAATTCGACTTATCTCAAAAGGCGCGAGAATTGTCATGATATTTCCATTTTAGTTTGGACATTTGTGGCATGTTTTTTTTTTTTTTTTAATTGACGTCATTATGTGATAGTTTTATCCATCATATCCAATTTTAAAATGCCTTAACCACAGTAAAGAGATCAAGCAATTCCCAAAAAGGTTAAATAAATAAAGATCTCAAAACTTAACTAACCAATGACAAAACCATTAATTGCATCGCAAGACGTAGACGCGAGCTATCTTCCTTTAGTCGTTTTTACAGAGCTCATGATAAATTATCCGTCCCGAGGAACAATGACGAAAGATTCAATGCAGAATATTCTTTAAAAGTTTCAAATAAGAATAGAATAAGATAAACTTATTAAATGGAGAAACGTAACCGAGCTTCGAGTTGTTTCAATATTTTTTTTGGCCGCTCTGATCTGCCTTAAGACCTATTTTTAAAATATTTCTTAGCTGGTAAAAAGAGTTTTTAGGCTACTTATTAAGGTTCCGTACTTAAACGTAAAACGGGGCCCTCTGACTCTGCTGTCCGTCAGTCTGTGCGTGTAGTGATTGATAGGCAGTTCAAATTTACACAGATGATGTATTTCTGTTGCCGCTATACTTAACAACAAAACACTATAAAACAGAATAAAAAAATATTTATATAACGCTAAGCTCCTATACAATAACGAAACCCTACTTGCGCGAGTCCGTCTCGCACTTAGCATTCTGCAGCCCGCCTATGGACATTTCCAATGCCTGAAGTAACTGGAAGAAGTGGTGGGAAAATATCTTTAATGTTGGTAACGAGCCCGTTCGTTTCCAACGTTGAAGATATTTTTTCATGCATATCTTGGCCTCCGACACATGAGATCTCCACTGTCAGCTCACTCCACTCCCTGTTCAGCGCAACCTCCTGACAGTCGGCTCTTTGGAGGGCTTCCACATCCTTCACAACTTCCAGCGGTACCTGGGACAACCGACTGCTCGCTTTCCACTTAAATAAATAAATTCTAAATTTATTTATTTCTAAGACAGCGTAACAATTTCCTATTCTACTTTCGTCATTCGTTTAAAACCAGCAATCTTGCACAAATCCCAAAATAAAATCATCCCTCGATACGTGTATTTAGTTAGTTATTAGTATTCCGCACGACAATGGCAATATATCGCGACCGTCTACACCAATCACACGAAAAACCAACTTATCCAATAACTGACGGGGGTGTATTCTGGACAATATTTGTACAAGCATTTACCAAATTGTTTTGCGTGATTCCGCCACCGGTTAGTTCATGCCGTGCAGCCGACACCCACCCATTACTGTTAGTCCCAACATGCCCACCACCATTAGTTTGCTCGACACGTGTTCCGCCTCTACGCGAGGCATCCTCAGTACAAACAATATTTATTTATATACAATATTTTAATAAAACTTTTTTTTTTATTATTTCATTTTCGCGATTGTTATACAATAAATTTTACTACTTTAATACGGTTTGTATTGCGTTTATTACTTACTAGCAGTTCCGCCTGCGTCAAAAAGTAGTCTATGTTTGATCTCGGGTCTTCAACTATACTCATATCAAATTTCATCAAAATCCGTTCAGCGGTTTGGTCATGAAAACTTAACAGACAGACAGACTTTAGAACTTATAATGTTATCACGGATTAATTATACTGGGCTAGTCGTATTTCAGGTCGATTTAACAGTGTTGTAAGATTTTCAACTTATTTGATTCATAAATGCGAAACTGTAACGTATAACACTTTCATATTTCCGATGTTACAACCGTATTGACAACAAACAATGACCGAAATATGGTGTTGTTGTGAAAAAGCACAATCATGAAATTCTATGTTTTGAATACGCCGTGCGTTAGTTTAAAAGTTAATCTAAGTATAATCCATACTTCATACTCATACTATACTAATACTAATATATACGAATAAATGTAAAAGTGTCCTTCTTTCACTTTAAAACGGAGCAACGGATTGATGTGATCTTTTGTGTGGAGATAGTTGGAAACCTGGAGAGTGACATAGGCTACTTTTTTCCTCGAGGCAAACGGAATTCCACGCATGCGAAGCCGCGGGCACACCTAGTAATATTAAAAATGTGAAAGAGTGTTTGTTTTCTTATGTTTTCGCGATTGTTATTCATTAAATTAAACTATTTTAATACGGTTTTATCGCGTTTATTACTTATTTATTTACACCTGACGTTTTAAACACTTTACAGCGTTCATGGTCGCAGGCAGACTAAGTTAACATTTGTCTTTGATGTCATAAGATTACAAACTACCGCCTGATAAACGCGATAAAACCGTATTAAAATAGTTTAATTTAATGAGCGTTTGTTTGTTTGTCATCAACTGATCAACGGATTGATGTGATTTTTTGTGTGGAGATAGTTGGAGACCTGGAGAGTGACATGGGCTACCTTGAAACAAACGGAATTCAACGCGGGCGAAGCCGCGGGCACAACTAGTTTTTCAATAAATGTATTTATCTCATGCCGTAATATTCCCCCGAAGACATGCCATTCTCATTCAGTTCACGCAACCTTTTCGATAGAAAGAATCTTTCGTTATTAATATCGGGTTTTATTTTTTCATTAAATCCGAAGACTCATATTTAGTTACGATATAACTCTGTCCCGGGTCTTCTATTTTATGTAAAAAAGTACAGAAAATTTATAAAAGCGAGATCAGACCGGGAACAATGGAGGAGAAAAAGTAGGAAAGCGAACTTTGGGCTCAGAGGCAATCAGCCGAGGATGCAACCGGGAAGGCGCTAAGATGAGTATTAAAAGGCGAGATAGAATCAGGAATAAGAAAAAAATTAAAAAAAAATCGAATGTTACCGACATAGCCTACCGGATTAGCTTGCGGTCGCGGGCACATAGCGCGGAGAACCGATGGCCGACAGGGCAGAAAGGTTTTTTAATGGCAAATACGTACAGGCATGCGTAGCGACCAGATGTTCAGACGGTCTGAAGAAAGTCGCAGGCAAGCGCTGGATGCAGGCTGCTTTAAACTGGTCATTTTGAAAATCTTTAGTGAAGGGTTATTCCATTTGTGGACGGATTGAAGTGGCTGAAATGTTGATGATTTAAAAAAAAAACTTTGTTCTCAGTAGTTCCATTTTTAGTTCCTCTGAAGGAACTACAGAGACTGTTCTGTATCAGTAGTACTTACTTACTTACTACCCCTTTTCTCGTAAACGCGATACCTACAGATTTGTTTCTTTTACCTACGGCCATTAGCCATTCTTGGGTATCTCCATTCATTCAACACTCGCCGTTCTTATAAGTATAAAAAAAAAGATGAGTAGTGACTGAGTAAAAAATAATGCGTAAGTGTTAACTTTAAATCTAATGATCTTCCTAGAGAAATTCTATAAAGTAAATCCCAAAAATCTATATCAGGAAATACTGACCAAATATGAAGGTTGAACCGCAAACTACACTCAAGCTAGCAGATTTCGCACTCCTTACACCGTCGATCCTAAACCAACAATCCGTTGGTAATTTACCACAGAAAATTCAGCTCTATCACTTTACAATAAGATCGAAAATTTTAAATGCACTGTTATGGAATAAACAAGGAATTTCTTACGTGTTCACAAGTCTATTTCAATTTTCGCTTCGTTACCCCTGTCTGGCCGCACTTTGCGATTGTTTTTTTTTTTTTGCTGCGCACAGAATAATGTGGGTTATTTTAGATAAACTGTTCTGTTGACGACACGTCGTAATGAACGGCTCACGCGGCTGTACCTGAAATCAAAGTAAAATAATATTAAAATTGTGTAAAAAAAATGTAATACAAAAAGATAAATACTTACCTGATTTAACTGCAAACGTTTCTTGTTTTCTGAAAGTAAAATATTCTGTAATAGAAAATAAGTAAATAAGTAATTAACTTACCTTTTCACGGTTGTTTTGTGTATGATGTACCTGAACAATTGTTTGTTATTTCTTAATTTATGAGTAAATGATTCGAAAGCCTCGACGGAGGTACTTGTGTGTATGCACATATATATATTGACAGTTATTTGCTATACGTTTAAATACGCGGTGGTTGCTAAGTACCTACAAACCATCGCGCCATCTGCTGCCCTCTGGCGGGAGTTTGTTCTGCTCTAGTCTCACCACATCGATCGGCGAATGCACACGCGTCCGCGCATACATACTGGCTGCGCCCGTCGATCCTTCTCGAAAGTTGCGTTTAAATCTCCGTGTTTTACTTCACCCGATATCCGTTACAAAAGCTGGTCTTCGGCCGGATATTAACCAGTGATCGTAAAAACAACCCAAACCTGTGTGGCAGGCATGGCGTTATTTCAAAGCCCGCAACCGCCTCGTAGCATAAAAACGCGAGCTCAATTTAAAAGGGAACAAACGTCTACCGAGGAGATTAAACAGTTAGAAGTGAAGTCTGATGTGCAGTTCAATAGATTGGATGCAGTGAAAGAAGCAACCGTTGTTTCAAAAGTGCAATCGGATATTTTACCGCGCCCTTCGTGTTCAAACGCGAACCAAGATGGCGGGGTGCACAAAAATACAAGTTCTCGTGCCTCGTCATCCGCCGCGCGGCAAAAACAGCTAGAATATGAAACGGCACAAGCTAAGGCTCTGATTGAGCTGGATTTGTTGGATGTGGCACGAAAAAAGGCAGAAATCGAAAAAGACCTGCTAGATAAAAAGTTAGCCGCAGAAATGGCTAACATCGAGTTCAGTTCCAGATGTTCATCAGCCACGCCCTACATAAATAAAGTCGAGAATTGGCTGGAAAAGTCTATTCCCGCCCCTGGCTCCTCGTTAAACTGTCAAAGAGTAACTGGTGAGGACCTGGACTACCGCACCACGGCTGACGTATCCACCGGCCGCGCTATTGCTGACCTCTCATCGGCGATCAAGGAAGCGGTTACAGCAGCTGCTTCGAACGGCCAAAATAAGCAGCTCTTGTCGCGGTTAGCGACATCAAAGGACTTGCCCTTATACTTTGGCGATCCGCTGGAATTTTTACAGCTTAAAGAAGCTTATTATGAATCCACACGGCTTTGCAAGTATAGTGACCACGAAAATATATGGCGGTTGCGAAAATGCCTCCGAGGCGAGGCCAAAGAGGCGACGTCTGCGCTTCTCATGAGTGCCACCTCGCCACAAGAAATTATGGAAACATTAGAACTTCGATTCGGAAGGCCAGAAAATATTATGAGAAAAATTATTGCACAGATAAAGAAGTTACAACCACTATCACAAGCGTACCACACTGAGATTGTCAATTTCGCCATAAAAGTAAAAAACTGCGTGACTGCCACCACAAATATTAAACAGAAAGACTACTTAAGAAGTCCCGAACTTGTTACAATTATTGTGTCGAAATTACCTACAACTTTAATTAACCTGTGGGCTAATTATTTGCTTGAGAACCAAGACGGTGACAAGCCTAAGCTAGAAATGCTTTCAGAGTTCCTGTACGCAGAAGCTAAAAAAATATCAGTCTCAGGGTTGAGCTATACCTACGCGAGTGACAGCAAAAGAAAGCCTACGGAATACGCACAGAAAAACTCACCCAATCAGACTGTATTGGCATGCACTGAAACAAAGAGCACGTCACAGAAGTGTAATTTCTGCAAAAATGCAAGCCACAAGTTGTCAGAATGCGGCAAGTTCAAGCGCGCTCTGCGTAAGGATAGATGGAGATACGCCAGAGTTAATAAACTTTGTTATAAGTGTCTAGAAGCTCGACACGCAGATGTGACTACCTGCACGGCAGAATGCTGTAACATCGAGGCCTGTGGTAGGCCCCACCATCGTCTGCTGCACTGGAAGAAGCCAGAAGCGGCGCAGCAAGAAGAGTCCACGCCGCACGAGGGGCAGCGCGATGTCGATGTAGTCGCCCATGCGAATTCGTCTGAGTCTTTTCAAGAACCCGTGTTAAGTGTTTCCAAACAAACAGACTCGGTACCTAAAGTGATGTTAAAAATAGTGCCCGTTACTATCCACGGACCTAAAAAAAGTGTCCCGACCTTCGCGCTGCTAGATGATGGCGCGACAGTCAGCATCATCTCTTCGGATATCGCAGACCAGGCCGGTCTGCGCGGTAAGAGCCACACCATGCGCGCCACTAGTGCATGGGACTCCGCAGAGTTGGTATGTAAAACAGAAATTATTGACTTTGAAATTAGTAACAGTGCTCATGATCTATTTACATTACGTGCTCGTAAAATGAGGGAACTAAACTTACCTACACAGTGTATTTACAATGTAGACGTATCAAAATGCAATAAATTGTCTTATTTGTGTAGCGATAACTTAAGTACATCTAATATTAAACCTAAATTGTTAATCGGACAAGATTTTTACCATTTAATTGCGCCTATAACTTGTAAGAGGTATAAGCCGGGTGGGCCGTTTATTACGCAGACATTACTGGGGTGGTGTGTGCATGGAGCCTTATGTTGCAAAAATAATAAATATAGCACTAATAATTCAATTTATGCGGTACGAGCGCACGTACATACAGACACATCGCACGCGTGCCGCAACAAAGCGACTCAGCCCGTAGGTACTCACACAGCTGACTCGCCAGTATCTGCGCTGCCGCCGCCGGGTGCCGAAGCCTCATCTAGTTATAATGATAACATCGCATATAAAAATGACTCAGATTTACACGAATTAGTTCGTCAATCATTTTCGCTCGATTCTATTGGTATTTGTAATAAACCACGTCAAAATATTTCCGAAGTTAAGGCTGTTGATATTATTAATAAATCGGCAAAGTTAATTAACAACCAATGGACTGTCAGCCTTCCATGGAAGGATGAGTCTTCAGTTATGCCCGATTCTTATAATGTAGCATTAAAACGTTTAAAATCAATTGAACGCAAAATGTCATTGACCCCCGGGTACGAGTTGCGGTACCGGGAGCGCGTTCAACATTTGTTTTCTAATAACTATGCTCGCAAACTTAGTGAATCAGAGTGTAGGGACAATTCTGTCAAACGTTGTTGGTACTTGCCCCACTTTGGGGTAGATAACCCAAATAAAAAGAAATTACGGTTGGTGTTCGATGCCGCCGCTAAATGTAATGGCGTGTCACTCAATGATTTTTTACTCAGAGGTCCCGATTTATTAAATTCACTTTATGGAATAATGTTTAGATTTAGAGAGAATCCAATTGCAGTTTTAGGTGATCTTAAAGATATGTTTTTAAATATTAAAATTCATAGCAACGATCAACATGCCTTACGTTTCCTTTGGAAACAAAAAGATAGCTCTAAGGTGGAGCAATATGCCATGACGTCGTTGATCTTTGGAGCCAACTGCTCCCCATTTATAGCACAGGAAATAAACCAAAATAAAAATGCATCTCGATTCAAAAATCGCATGCCTGACGCCGTCCATGCTATTCAAAATAATCAGTACATGGACGATTACCTTGATAGTTTTTCAGAAATAGAATTAGCAAAAAAAATTATTGGTCAAATATCTTACATACATAAACAAGGTAATTTTGAAATGAGAAATTGGCTAAGTAATGTACCAGACGTACTTTGCGACGTACCTAAAGAGACCGTTAATGACAAGGTGATAAGGTTTGATATCGATAAACAACCCGAACGCGCACTTGGGCTCCTTTGGTATCCAAACACTGACATGTTATCATTCGACTTGTCATTCAAACGCGTGCCAGACGATATCTTACTTCTAAAAAAAGTACCTACGAAACGGGAAGTATTACGTATCGTAATGTCCATTTTTGATATCCACGGTTACTTAGTGCCATTTACAATAAAAGGTAAAATTTTAATGCGTGAAATTTGGAAACAAAACTTGCAATGGGATACAATATTAAATAATGACTTATATGATTTGTTTAAACGCTGGATTAGTCAAGCTAGTGAAATTAATAATATTAAAATTCCTCGCTGGTATTTTTTGAACCATAGCAACAGAGATAGCGACTCGTTGGAATTACATTTGTTTTGCGATGCATCGCCGCGCGCATACGCAACCGTGGCGTACTGGCGCAAAGAAAGTAGCGATGGACATGTGACAGTGTGTTTTATCGCTAGTAAATCTAGGGTGTCTTCTATAAAATCAGTATCAGTTCCGCGCCTTGAGTTGCAGTCAGCAGTGTTGTCGTGCAGATTAGCCAACAGTATTGTTAAAGAACATCGTATACGTCCATCTTCTATAAACTACTGGACCGATTCCACTACAGTTTTGCATTGGATAGGGAATCATTGTAGGTCATATAAACCGTTTATAGCTAATCGACTTGGCGAGATAGACGAGTTCAGTACTGGTAATCAGTGGCGTTATGTACCGACCGACTTAAACATAGCCGACATTGGAACAAAAAACACCGATTATGTTTTAACCAGCGAATCTGAATGGTTTACTGGACCTTCCTTTTTGTGTCAACCTTGTTCTGATTGGCCACAGTGTCCTGAAAAGATAAAAATTTCTGATGAAAATATTTTAGAAAAAATTAATATATTACATGAAAAACCTATAGAGTGTAACTTACCTGTACCTGAGCCTAGCCGATTTTCCAGCTGGATGAAGTTATTGCGTACAACCGCCAATGTTTTATTATTTATTGAGAAATGTAAGAAAAATAATACTGTCAATTGTATCGATGGCGAGTTGATGCGCAAAGCGGAGATATTATTGCTACGTTATTCACAAGCTCAGTCTTTTCAATGTGAAATAAATTATTTAAATTCTAATGGAGAATTGAAAAGAGACAGTCGATTACTTACACTCACACCGATATTAGACAAAGACAACCTATTACGTGTAGGTAGCCGTATAGGAAATGTTAAGGACGTTGATCAAATGACTAAATATCCCGTTATATTAGATGGTAATGATTTCATAGCGCGACTTATAGTTATGCATTTTCATATCAGTGCCGCACACTCGTGCAATGAGATGGTTATCAATGAACTACGACAGAAATATTGGCTCATTAGGCTGAGACCCACTGTTCGTTCTGTTGCTAAACAATGTTTAGTCTGCCGCTTTAGGAAAGCCTTGCCTTCACCTCCGCGTCTCGGAGACTTGCCGGAGTGCCGGTTGACTCATCACCAGAGGCCTTTCACCATGTGCGGGGTTGATTTATTTGGCCCTATTGAGGTTGCAGTAGGAAGGCAAAGGGTGCGAAGGTACGGCGTTTTGTTCACCTGTCTCACTGTACGTGCAGTGCACATAGAAACTGTTTGTTCTTTAACCACTGACGCGTTCATCATGGCGCTGCGCCGAATGGCCGCCCGTCGAGGCTGGCCACACACTGTGTTCTCAGATAACGGTACGAACCTACGCGGCAGCGATACTGAACTAAAACGAGCTTATCAGGAGGTATTAAACGACCAGCCCCGTTTAAAAACCGAAGCTTTAAATAAGGGTGTGAGATGGCAGTTTATATCACCAGCGAGCCCGCATATGGGTGGAGCATGGGAACGGCTTATTAGAAGCGTTAAAACCGCACTTAGAGTAGTACTAAAAGAGCGCGCCCCTAGAGAGGAAACTTTAAACACTTTATTATGTGAAATAGAAAATATGATAAATAGTCGTCCTTTAACTCATGTGTCTGTGGATTCTCGTGACCCAGAGGCTCTAACGCCAAATCATTTTTTGTTAGGATCGTCCTCAAATTTGCCACAGCCTGGTGTCTTTGACGACAGTGACCTTTGCCTTCGTAAACAATGGCGTATTGCCCAGCGTCTCGCAGACTTATTTTGGTCGAGATGGATGAAAGAAGTGTTGCCTGCACTAGCTCCTCGATCAAAGTGGGTACGCGAAGGCGTGCAGTTCAGCGTTGGCGATCTCGTCGTTATTGTAGATCCTACCTCTTCACGAAACGTCTGGCTCAAAGGAGTCGTAGACAAAGTATATCCCGGAACCGACGGCAGAGTGAGAACTCTGGATGTTAGGACTAAAACAGGTGTACTGAAGCGTCCGGCGGCTCGCGTAGCGTTACTTCTTCGTGATGAGTGTCGTGGTCACGACACTGAGGGGCAGGGTGTTGACGACACGTCGTAATGAACGGCTCACGCGGCTGTACCTGAAATCAAAGTAAAATAATATTAAAATTGTGTAAAAAAAATGTAATACAAAAAGATAAATACTTACCTGATTTAACTGCAAACGTTTCTTGTTTTCTGAAAGTAAAATATTCTGTAATAGAAAATAAGTAAATAAGTAATTAACTTACCTTTTCACGGTTGTTTTGTGTATGATGTACCTGAACAATTGTTTGTTATTTCTTAATTTATGAGTAAATGATTCGAAAGCCTCGACGGAGGTACTTGTGTGTATGCACATATATATATTGACAGTTATTTGCTATACGTTTAAATACGCGGTGGTTGCTAAGTACCTACAAACCATCGCGCCATCTGCTGCCCTCTGGCGGGAGTTTGTTCTGCTCTAGTCTCACCACATCGATCGGCGAATGCACACGCGTCCGCGCATACATACTGGCTGCGCCCGTCGATCCTTCTCGAAAGTTGCGTTTAAATCTCCGTGTTTTACTTCACCCGATATCCGTTACACTGTTCGATGGCACGCTACTTGCCTTGTACTGCGTCAAAATAATGCTTACATTAGCCCATTTTATGGTTTTTTTTTTTCTTATTTTTTTTTGTCTTAAGCTTTGACTGGCAGATAATGCTTTGTCAGACGATTTGTTATATACCTAATAGATATATAAGGAACGATTAAGTGATTTCTTGGAATATTTTAAAACTGTAAGTACCAATGTTATCCGTTATCATATTTTTCCATGAAATATTAATGTAAAGGGAACTCATTGTCGGTCTCTGTTAATCTATTCATTAATCAAAGCATCCCTATATTTTAAAATTTATAACGTACTGTTTTATCTTCCCGCTAATGGGCTTGTTTATCAAAAATCCTAAACAATGAGTTTTCAGTTTAGTATTATCAAAAGTTATGGTCTTTCGGCATAACCCTTGATGTAATAGTGGTCCTTTGTATGTATAATAAATTCTTTGTTTTACTCAAAATTATCGTTTGGTTCGACGTCATCGTCGAAATCATATATTAAGGAGAATCTTAGCTCTCCAGAGGCAGATCTTGATATTCATCCGTGCCATCAGCACTCCCACTGACACCTCTCTCTCTCTCTCGTCAATACAATTTCTTGTATTTTGTGTTTTGTTGTTGTGTTAGTTTTAAATTTATAAATTAAACATAGTGTAAAGTGCAATTTTGTTTAATTTGAATATTCCTAAATCGGGGATATAACAAAAAATTGGTGTCAGAAGTGGGATTGGTTGGATTCTTTGTTATTATTTGTGCATTCCCTTATATACGTTGCCAGCCTCCAAATTTATATATGAACATTAAATCCTTAAATAATTACATTCATACTTTGACATGTAGTCACAATGAAAAATTGATTTATTTTGACACTAATAACTTTATTAGTGGATGTTCGCTGACGAAAGATAAGTATTATCTTTCAAACTTTTATAAGCATAAGATTGCTACACTGGTAGCTTTTACTATTAACTTCTGGACGAGTTTACATGGTAAACAATTATCTAGTTGTAAGACAAAATCTACCGAGTTGCCACTTACATGTAATGGTGATTCGGGAGACGCAATGGCAGTTTTAAACTGCAAACACTGACAACAGGAAATCCTCAAGAATTAAGATTAGTACATCAAAATATAGAAGGATTTCCTGGCAAAGAACTCATTGTTGAGTTATTTTTAGAATCTTTGAATATAGATATTTTATGTTTGACTGAGCATTGGATTAAAGAGAGTGAGATGATGCTTAGCCTAAACAATTTTGATATTGCAAGCTGTTTCAGGAGAAAGTCTGCTATCAGAGGCGGTTCAGCTATTTATATTAAGAATGGTTTATCCTATAAAGAGCGGCCAGACATTTCTAGACTTTCTGTTGAACGCTGTGCTGAGGTCTCCTGCGTTGAGCTTGAGGAATATATAGTTGTTTGTGTATACAGTCCACCCAATAGCAGTTTCAAAGACTTTTTAAAGGTTGTTGATGGTGTCCTATCAATAGCATCAAAAAGTAATAAAGGATTAACATTTTGTGGTGACTTTAATATTGACATCTTAGTACATTCGGCAACAAGTACCCAATTTTTAAACCTTTTTAGCAGCTACAATTTGAAGAATGTTTTTTTTGAACCAACTCGATTTACCGATACATCTGCTAAATGTATTGATAATTTTTTCTGTAGCCAAACACCATTAAATAAATCGGTTTTTAGTAAATTACCGTCTGACCATTGCGGTCAATTGATAACTTTAAAGAAAAATACCCGTGTACATGAAGTTAATATTACTTGCAGACCTGTCACAAATCAAAAAATTTATAATTTTAAAAATTCGATCGAAAATACTTTATGCTCAGTGACTTATACAGGTAATAATCCTGATAATCATTACAATAAACTATTTGGTGTCATCTTCGACAGCTTTTCAAAGAATTTCAAACAGAAAAAACTTAAATGTAGTAATAAATTAAAATTCAATGAATGGGCTACTACAGGTATTCACAAGAGTAGACAAAAATTGTTTGACCTGTATGCCCAAAAACAATACACGTTTGATAGTAGTTTTGTTAATCATGTCAAAAATTATTCAAAAACATTCAAAAAAGTGTGTAAGGTGGCTAAAGCCAATTATATTAGGAAAAAGATAAATAACGCTCCTAACAAAATGAAAGAGACTTGGAGGGTTATTAGCAAAGAAACCGGTAAATGTAAAAATAAAGAAAATATACAAGAAATTAAATTTCAGGATAGTATAATTTCTTCCCCTAAAGAAATAGCCAATTCTTTTGAAAATTATTTTTCGAATATTCCACTAGAAGTAACTTCAAATATAAATTCAAGCCCTCAGACTGCTGAAACACTACTTAAAACAAATGTCACCCCTTGTGAGTCCAACTTTAAATTTTCGCATATTGATCCCAGTGATGTTATTAAAACATTTAAACAGCTTAACCTGAAAAAATCTGAAGATCACTGGGGTATGTCTGTTAGTGTAATTTGTCACATCATTGGTATTGTTGCTCCTGACTTGGCTTATATATTCAATGAATGTATTGATCAAGGCATCTTCCCAAATTTAATGAAGTATAGTAAATTAATCCCATTATTTAAAAAAGGAGAGAAGTTGGAGCCTGGCAATTATAGACCTATCTCTATATTGCCCGTATTGAGTAAAATATTCGAAAAGATTATGCTCAATCAAATGCTGCGGCACTTTAAGGTCTATGATATTTTTCATAGCCAACAGTTTGGTTTTACTGCCGGCAAATCAACAACCGATGCGGGAGTGGCTCTCATCACTCATATTTACACCGCCTGGGAGGAGTCTCAGGATGCTATTGGAGTGTTCTGTGACCTTTCCAAGGCATTCGACTGTGTTGATCATGAGACACTTCTGCTCAAGCTTGCACATTATGGTTTTGACGCTAAAGCAATAAAGTTATTGAATTCATATTTAAATGATAGGCGTCAGACTGTTGACATAAATAACGTTAAGTCAGGCGGTTCAACGGTAAAGATAGGCGTACCCCTCGATACTAGGACCCTTACTCTTTTTGATTTACGTCAATGACTTGCCTTACGCGGTTGAAAAAAAGGCTGGCATAGTTTTGTTTGCAGACGATACGTCTTTGATTTTCAAAATGGATCGCCATAGCGGAAATGTCGACCATGTGAATGATGCACTGTCTACAATATCAAATTGGTTCTCCGCCAACAACTTAATGCTGAATGCTAATAAGACCCAATGCATAAAATTTTCTTTACCAAATGTGAGACAGACGCAAGTGGACGTAATGTTAAATGGAGGAAAGTTAGTTCTTGTAGATGACACCACCTTTCTAGGAATCAAAATTGATTCAAAATTGCAATGGGGTTCACACGTTTCAGCTCTCTCCAAAAAACTTAGCTCTGCGGCATATGCTGTCAGAAAAATTAGACAAATAACAGATGTGGCAACTGCTAAGCTAGTCTACTTTAGTTACTTTCATAGCTTAATGTCTTATGGATTACTGCTTTGGGGAAGGGCAAGTGACATACAGACAATATTTATCTTACAAAAGCGAGCAGTTCGTGCCATCTATGGTTTAGCCCCAAGGGAATCTCTTAGGGAGTTGTTTAAAGAAATAAATATATTAACAGTAGCTTCTCAATATATATTTGAAGTTATCATGTATACGAGGAAAAATATTACTACTTTTAGAAAGAACTCGGATATAACTGATAGACCCTTGCGCAATAAAGATAAATTATTTTTACCTTCCTATAGACTGTGTAGGGTTAAAGACTCTTTTGTGGGGAACTGTATACGTTTCTACAATAAGCTTCCTGAATCAATCACTAGTTTGCCTAATGGACAATTTAAAGCCCATGTTAAAGATCTACTTTGTAAAAAGGCTTATTATAGTACTGGTGATTTTCTTAATGACGGGAATGTTAAACATACGCTTGGTGCAGAGTCCTCGGCAAATTGACATATCATTATATGTTCTGACATTTCTGTTCGTTTGTCATTTTTTTTTTAAATTATTATTTAATTTTTTTAATCAATTTTTATTTAATTTAAATAATCTGATATAACCATTGTGCTAAATGTTGACAAACATGTGAATTCGTTCATTTAACTAGGTAATTAAGCAAAGTTTTTCTTATTTGTAAATTGACGTTTTGAAGAAAATGCTGCAGTGGAGTTTGTGGCGCCGCTTCTTCTCCACTTGCGCTTTGGAAGTGGTGGTAAACTTAAAATAAGTAAATTGACGTCAATAAGTGATATTTATATCCTACATTGAGAATAAACAATTTCATTTCATTTCATTTCATTTCATTTCATTTCATTTCTTTATAAAAAATATATAAGAAGTGGCTCTAGCCTTTACCAACCAATTATATAACTAACGCACAACTTCGTAGAAACCCTAGACAAGAATTGAAAGTCTGTTAATTACAGATCAAACCGTTTTTGCAAACGAGTTACCGACGAGTCCAGCAAGAGAAGAGGTGTTCTACCTGGAAACATTATTACCGTCCTACCAGCCGCCACTGCGTGAACCATCACCAACAGCCTATCTGCCGCCACTGCGTGAACCATCACCGACAGCCTATCTGCCGCCACTGCGTGAACCAGCATCACCACTCTATCTGCCGCACTACGTGAATCGCCATTGCCCGCACTGCCCATCACACGGAATGAGGACCTACCTGCTGTATATGTGAGTCAAATTTCATTTCATACATTAACCTAATTCATTTTCTGTGTATAAATTTTTATTTTTATTTGTGCTACTTGTTCTGAAAAACAAAATGAGTGAAAGTGGATCAATCGACTCCACTCCTATGTTAAAAATAGATACTCTATTAAAGTTTATTAAGACTTACGACGGGAATAGGGACGATTTAAGTTCGTGGATCGCGAATTGCGATCGAGCTTTCAAGTTAGCAGATGATATTCAGAAACCTATTTTGTTCGCATTTGTGCAAAATCAATTGACTGACCGCGCTCAGTCTACTTGCAGTAATACTATTTTTGAAGAATGGGGTCATTTGAAAGAATTCTTAAAATCACGTTTTGGAAACAAAAAGCATCAGACACATTTATTAATAGAGTTACAAGCTTGTAGACAGTTGTCTAACGAGAATGTAACGCAGTACATACATAGGTTAGAAACTTGTTTAAAGAGACTTTTGTCATGTATTAAACAATCCTGCGAAAGTGAAGAACTACTTCCGGGACAAATTGAAAGTACCAATAGATTAGCCTTACAGATATTTTTGTTAGGAATAAATCCTCAAATTTCACAGATGCTTAGGTCTAGAGAACCTCAATCTTTAAACGATGCATTTAATATTGCATTAGAGGAAGAGAAGTTTAACTCATTACAAAATGCTAAAAGTAAATTTTGTGGTATTTGCAAGATTCCTGGGCATACCAGCAATAATTGTAGGAAAAATTTTAATAATAATTCTAAACGAGTATATCATGTACAAGCGAATATTTGTCGTTATTGCAAGAAGTCGGGACATTCGATCGAGAATTGTTTTAGACGTAATAAATCCACAAATTACGCGAATAATAAATATTCTCCCAATGCGAATAACAATCAAAATCGGGGTCCTTCCCGAACTAATTCATCTTTTCCTCAAAACAATTTTTCCTCTCAACAACGTCGTGTTGATAATTACTCCCAAAATAATAGCAAACCAAGTGTAAACTCTTTAAACTCAATTCCACTCGGGGAGAGTGCCGCTCCCTCGAGTCTAGCCAATGCTATACAGGCACTATCAATTTAAATAATGAAAACAATATGTTACATCTTGAAATAAATTGTGAAAATATTTCAAATAAAATTCTTACCTTTTTAATCGATACAGGTGCTAGTGTATCCTTAATTCAATCTAATAATTTAAAATTAAATATTCCTGTGTATACTCATACGCGTTTAAAATTAAACGGTATTACTAAAAGCGATAAAATATGTAAAACCTTAGGTTACACTTACTTAGATTTTAAATTTGATGATGTATCTTTTAATCATAAGTTTCATATTACTCACGATGAGGAAAATATTTCTCTTGATTACGATGGAATCATAGGTAATGATTTCCTTACGAAATATAGAGCACAAATTAATTTAGAAAATAAAATGTTGTATCTTTTTAATGAGCAAATTGTTTCTTTAAAATTATTTAATAAAAATCATATTCATAATGATCAAATATTATATAAAATCAAACCAAGATCGGAAACTATAGTGAAAGCGAATATAATTAATCCTCAAGTACAGGAAGGAATTGTCGAAGGTGTTAAGATTTTAGAAGGCGTTTATCTGTCTAGTGCTATAACAAGTACAGACATAAACAATCAGGCGTTTGTTTCAATATTGAATACCTTGGAGAAAGAGGTTCATATTAAACAACTTAATGTTGTCCTAGAACCATTGAGTTCGTATTTTGAAAGAGACAGCACCATGAGTGACTGTGCTCAATGCAGTAGCAGTACTTCTTGTATCTGTGATCCTGTTCTTAGTAGCGACACCACCGGTGCTCGTGAGTCTTTTAAAACAAACGTTAAATTATGCAGTAGCAGTACTTCTTGTAACTGTGATCCTGTTCTTAGTAGCGACACCATGGGTGCTCGTGAGTCTTTTAAAACAAACGTTCAATTATGCAGTAGCAGCACAAAAGATGACTGTGATGCTGTTCATCACGAAACTTTAGGTATTCGTGATCTTTATAAAATAAATGCCACTAAAATAAAATCATCTTATGAGGATAGAAATCAAAAACTTATTAAAGAATTAAGAATAAATCATTTAAATTCAGAAGAAAGAGAATCTTTATTAAATATTTGTAAAAAATATAATTCTTTATTTTTCCTAGAAGGCGATAAATTAACTTCTACTAAAGTACTCAAACATAAAATTATAACTAATAATGAACATCCTATTCAAAGTAAAACATATCGATATCCCGAGATTCATAAAGAAGAGGTAAACAATCAAATTGATAAAATGTTAAAGCAAGGTATTATAAGACCATCGACTAACCCTTGGTCTTCACCATTATGGGTAGTACCTAAGAAAATAGATTCATCTGGACGATTGAAATGGAGAGTTGTAATCGATTATCGTAAATTAAACAATGTAACCGTAGGAGATGCTTATCCACTTCCAAATATCAGTGAAATATTGGACCAGTTAGGTCATTCAAAGTATTTTACGACGTTAGACTTAGCTAGTGGGTTTCATCAGATAGAAATGGATTCCGAGGACATACCTAAAACCGCGTTTTCAACACCTGGAGGTCTATTTGAATATGTTAGAATGCCGTTTGGGCTCAAGAATGCTCCAGCAACCTTTCAGAGGTTGATGAACAATGTTCTTTCTGGTATTCAAGGGATATATTGCTTTGTTTATTTGGACGATATAGTAATATACGCAAATTCAGTCCTAGATCATTCAAAGAAATTAGAAGCCGTGTTTGAAAAATTAAAAGAAAATAATTTAAAACTCCAACCGGATAAGTGCGAGTTCATGCACAAGGAAGTTGCCTATTTAGGGCATGTGATTACGAATGAAGGTGTTTTGCCTGATCCTGGAAAAACAAAAGTAATTGAAAATTTTCCACTACCTAAATGTGCCAAAGATGTAAAATCATTCTTAGGACTTGTGGGTTACTATAGGAAGTTCATAGAGAATTTCTCAAAAATTACCAAGACATTAACACAATTATTAAAAAAGAATACAGTATTTAGTTGGACAGAATTACAACAAAAAGCTTTTGATGAATTTGGACAAATACTCATTTCCCCTAAAATATTAAGATATCCAGATTTTACAAAAGAATTTATTTTAACAACTGACGCAAGTAATTTTGCCATCGGTGCGATCCTTAGTCAGGGTGAAATAGGAAAAGACCTACCAATAGCTTATGCTTCAAGAACGTTGAATAAAACTGAAGGGAACTACAACACCACTGAAAAGGAATTATTGGCAATTAAATGGGCAATTCAATATTTTCGTCCATACCTTTATGGTCGTCATTTTAAAATTGTTACCGATCACAGACCGCTTACGTGGTTATTTAACGTCAAGGATCCGGGTAGCAAATTGATAAGATGGAGACTGCAACTTGAAGAGTTTGATTATGAGATAATCCATAAACCGGGAAAAGTTAATTCAAACGTAGATTGTTTATCTAGAATTGTTGTAAATACTTTGAGTTCTACTTCCAATTTAGAAACATATACTGATTTTCAAAATTTTTTTGAAACAAATGAAGAATTTAAAATTGAAGATTTTCAGGAAATAGATGATCTTTTGTTTAATAACAAGCATGACAATGTTGCTTATCTTACTAATATATCTTTCGATGAAGAAAATAAATTTTCCATTGAAGCTTTTAACCGCAGTAATAATATTGATGAATTATTATCAAAAGAAAAGGACTTGTATCAAATATTTCAATCTGAAACTAGGGATAACAAAAAAATATATCATTGTATTGCAAAGTATAATTATTATGATAAACTAACCCTTAAGGATTTGTTTTATACATTAAGAAATCTACGGAATCATCTTTTGGAGAACAAAATTAAATCTATTTATTTACCAGATTTCAGAGATTCCTATAGTTCTCTACATCCCGATAAAATTAAACAAATTATATTTTACGTTTTCCGAAATATTCCCATAAAAATCAGAATGTGTCACAATAAAATTATTAATCCAAATACTTCGCTTATTCCCACGATTTTAACCCGTCACGCGTCCAGCGGCCTAACTTAGTCCGCAGCGCAAATGTTACTCATACTGTTCAAAGGGCCCACTTAGGCCATAAAGTGTTCCGTTCTCTTTGGTATTTTTTATGTATACTTTAAAATGATTGACACATTCAAAAATTATATTAACACCAATAGGAACTCTCCTTCTGTTGATTGGTATTTTTTGCGCCAATGAAAATCAATTATTTTTTGCGCAATAAAAACAAATTCATGAGTGAAGTGCGACACAGGAAGAAACTCCGCCATTACTGTTTTTAGTGCAATTTCGCGTGTGAAGTAAAATCGTAAATATGTCGAAATCTTTTAGGAGGTAAGTATTTGTATTATGTATTATATATAAAATTAAAGCTAAATAAATAACCTATGAGGGAAATGTATTTATTCTAGTCGCAATGTAAAATTTAACGTGGAGAAATTGATTTAACTTTTATTTACTAAGATCGACAATCTTTCTAACGGCTTTTATATTGCAATATTTTGTTTCTAAATACAATAAAATACCGTGAAAGCTATATAAGTTTACTGTAAATTTACTCGGGAATCTATTATTTTATTTATGTCACCATAATTTTGTTGAAATTGCATACAATTCCGTAATAATTTAATTGTCACCGCTCACCGATCATATTGTTCATGCTAATGTCATTGACCTTGTAATTTTGGCGCGTTTGGGCAGCGTCTTCATAGTTGTACAGTTGACAACAAAATCGCATTAACTTACTTTGTTTTTTGGAGGATATGTAGATTTTATATTTTTGAGTTTTAACTGTGTAATTTTACTTTACATATTCTTCATGCAGTTATTATTATTTTACAGCATTGATCGAGTGATGGCCGTGAACAGAACCCCAGGCGGCTCTCTTCATGTGGATTCTACTAGATGGTCTCCATATTTATTGTTGTAATAACAAAATACAACAAGTAGGTAGAACTTTTTAACAAACGTTTTATGTACTAGAAAGTAAGCATTTGCTCCAAATATGTAATAAATGTCGTTATTGTACCAACCTATATGAATGCTATTTTTGAAAAGTGTGACATATACCTATGTCGAATGAAAATCATTCGATATCGAACGAAACTCTATCGATAACAAACAAGTCATTGGTTTTCTACTAAAAATTAGTCTACTCGCCGAATTTGCGTGAGTCACACTTTGCAAGATTAGGGCTCCCGGCTAAAAATGCCTTGTGTCCTGTAGTTGTGATTAGGACCTAGTTCCAGAATTCAGTATTATACTACTTTTTTTAATTGTTTAAATAAAAAAACATATAACCCCTACAATGTGTTTTCTTTCTGGGGGACTATTTTTTAAATGTATGTCGAATGAAAATCGTTCGATATTGAATAATTTTTGTTCGAACGATTTTCATTACGTGCACGTGTATTTTCAAAAATCATTCGATATAGAACAAAAGTATTCGACACGTCGATTTTGCGTGAGTCACACTTTTTAAAATAGCACTTCCGTCTTTTTCTCATTTAGATATTTGTTTTAGTCAATACGACTCTAAATAAAAAAATCTAATACGACTAGTAACTCTTAGCGCAGTGAGCGAATTCAAGTTTATAAAATCTGTCACATATATTCTACTTACTAATCATGAGCGTTATTTAAAAAAAAGTGGGATCGAGTAAAATTGTGTCGAATAATTTTTATTCGTTATCGAATGATTTTCATAAGACTATATGTCGAATGAAATCTCATACATTCAAAAATAGGGTTTCTTATTTTTCAAGCATTTGACATTAATATATTTATTACTAGCTTTTTTCCGCAGCTCCGCCTCATACTAAATTTCATCAAAATCCGTTCAGCGGTTTGGCCGTGAAAACGTAACAGATGGCAGACAGACAGACAGACTTTCACATTTATAATATTAAGCATGGATTTAAATTATAACGCGTATTTATGTTGTTAGTTTTCTCTATGCAATATATTTATAATCAATAATAACAGGTATACTCTAATATTTATGAATGAAAGAAATCGGATAAATTCATTTTTACATTTTTGTTGCTATCTATACTTGCGGGCCGCATCGCGAAGGGCTAGTGGCGGGAATCAGGTGTACAGCTCGCGCCATTGCGTTTCAAGGTCAGTCGCGGGCCGACGGCAATTGTTTTTCGCGCGTCAAATTATTAATTTTTAATAAAATAACAATTGACAAGTGATTTTTTGTGCTAGAATAGTGTAATTATAGTCATTATTCGCGTAATTTATTAGACTTTATGTTGTTGTAAAAGGTTTAAGTGAAGTGTGTGTAAATTTAGTTAAATTTTACGTGAAAGCAGATAATGGCGCCAAGAAAATCGTCAATTTCAAAAGTTTGCAGGATAAAAGGAACACTCCGGTATTTATTAGTATATAATTTTACTTTTATCTTGTTGCCCGTTTCTTGATCTTTTTTTACATATACAAATCTTGCAATATAATTATACATTTTAAGCACAAATCACGTTTTTGCGCGGATAGTCGTTAAAAATCGCTATGTATTAACACATACATTTGCCGTACATAAAGCTGAGAGCCCCCGGACGCGTGACGGGTTAAAAGAAAATCATGATAACACTACATCTGGACATAATGGAATAATAAAAATGTACCTTCGAATTAAATCTAAATATTCCTGGCCTAATATGAAGAAAGATATAATTAATTACGTAAATAATTGTAAATCGTGTCAATTAAATAAAACAGTGAGAAAGAAAACGAAAACTCCGATGATAATAACTACAACATCAACAACGGCGTTTGAACGAATAGCCATGGACATTGTTGGACCTTTACCTGTTACTGAGAATGGAAATAGATTTGTTCTTACTTTGCAAGATGATCTTACTAAATTTTCTCAAGCTTTTCCAATTCCCAATCATGAAGCTTATACCGTAGCTGAAAAATTGATTCTATTCATTTCTTATTTTGGAGTACCTATCTATTTTAAGCGATCAAGGCAGTGAATTTATGTCGAACATATTAAAGGAATTAACAAAATTATTTAAAATAAAAAAAATAAACTCTACAGCTTACCATCCCCAAAAGAATGGAGCTCTTGAAAGAAGTCATTCAACTCTTAAAGATTATTTAAAACAATATATATCTGAAGATCAAAACGACTGGGATAAATATATACCACTTGCTATGTTTTGCTATAATACAAGTGTTCATTCGAGTAGTAAATTCACTCCCTACGAATTAGTCTATGGACAAAAACCCTTGCTACCATCTTCTATAATTTCCAATGATAATGAATCAAACTATGATAAATATATACAACATTTAAAATTAAAATTAAATAAAATTCAGTCTATTGCAAGACAAAACTTAATAAAAAATAAGGAAAATTCTAAAATAAGATATGATAATAAAATTAAAGTTCCTAATTATAAAGTTGGAGATTATGTCCTAATAACTAGTATAAACAATAATAAACTTGGTTCCAAATGGAAAGGACCTTATGAAATAATATCCATTGATAATGTTAATATAATAATTAAATCTCAAAATGGTAAACATGAAAAAGTTCATATCAACCGCACAAAGCCTGCCCCTAAAAGTTTAATAAAGAAATCTAAACCAAAGCTCATTATTTCAGGATATGGGCTGCGATCCAGGCAAAAGCATTAAACATCAACCCAATAAATAATGGATCCGGACTCTACTTCGATCGAATAGAAACACTAAAAATCCACATAGATAACTGGAAGCTAGTAACTTTTAAAGATGTAGGTAATATACCTAAGGCCATTAGAATCATAGAATCAAGATGCAAATATACAAAAGTGCATTGTAAAGAAATAGAGGAAATAAGCTCAAGTTTAAAATGTACAAGACGCATGAATACAGCCGAAAAAGATTTGCAAAAAGATATCACCCTATATGAGTCATTAGCTCACCTTACTAGTACTGGTCGCCAAAAACGTGGATGGTTCGATGGACTAGGTTCATTATTAAAAACTGTATTTGGAACTCTTGATAATGATGATGCAGTATATTATGACAATGTAATTAATAATATAATTACAGATGAAAAGGAAATTTACTCGATAATGAAAAATCAGATTCAGGTTACTCAATCTGCTATACAAAATTTCAACAATACCATTAAAAAGCTGAATGAGAATGAGGAAGCGTTAGACAAAAACTTCCTAGCATTAAAAGATTTTATTAATAATATGAATTCAAACGTGTCAATCATTAATGTTCGTTCTATTTTAAATACCCAATTCAGTATTTTGAATACCATGACAGAAGATTTAATTTCTGACATTAACTTAATCGTAGATGCCATTCTGTTCGCAAAGCAGAATGTACTTCACCCGAGCATAATATCACCTAAAGAGATATTTCAGGAACTTAACACGAATATTAAGTTACTGAAGCAGCAAAAGGAGTTTCCTACTCCTCTTGACTTGGAAAATATTCATATGTTAATTGACATATCTACCTTGGACGTGTTTTATATTAACTTCAAGTTAATTTTCATTCTTAACATTCCACTTGTTACTCCCCAGGAGTTTGAATTATATCATGTTTTCCCTCTGCCTGTTAAAATAAGTTTCAAGATTTAACGTACGCTCTTGTTCAACCTACAAAAAGGTACTTAGGAATTACAACCAATAGGCATTCCTACGTACAATTTAACAGCATTGAGTTCTGCAAAAAACTTTCACGGGAACATTACGTCTGCAATGATGTCAATGAGTATTCTTCAATGTCAAACCCGTCCTGTGAGTCATTGTTGATCACCAAGATCTTGACAGAAATCCCAAAAGAATGCATAACGAAGTTCCTTTATGGTAACGTCGAGATATGGCAAAAGTTAACCAATAATAGGCGGATTTATATTTACTCCAAACCTACAAAAATAACTATCGATTGTATAGGATCAGATATAAAAGAATACCAATTGTCAGGTACCGGTATAATATCTTTAGATAAAGATTGTAAGGGATATGCTAATCTTATACAAATAACTGCTGCCAGCGACATCATAACTAATTATCCCCTAAGCTGCTTACGGGCTCGATCGAGCCCAACTTTTTCTGCGCTACTGTGCTTCTGGGCTCGATCAGCCCCAACTGTTTTCGCTTGCATCATTTTTTAGTTACACAACACTGAGTAACTCTATGTGTCTATGGCTTTTTCTCGGCTAACTACGATCCTGCCACTATCGATTAAAAATAATTCCATTGCCATCCAGGGCCGAAAAAATTTTTAAACACGAATTTGAAGTTGAGCTTGACGGGTCTCATTTTTTTCTAGGATCACGGTACGGGAAAATGCCTGGCTAGGGAGGTTATTCTTTAATATAACTAATGAAATTTTTTGAGAAAATGCTTATACTTCCCCTACAATAAATATTGATTTAACTAAGGACGATTGTTGTAATGATATAAAATTAAACAAAACAAAACATTTATTTACTCCTTTTCATATAAATAATGTACAGTTAGATGACTTAAATTTAGCTTCAGTTAAATTGCATTCAATTGAAGAACAAATTAGTAAAAGAGAACAGAACATTAAAGGATTCTTTTCAAAGGATTCCCATATATCATATTTGGTTTATGTTATTTGTGGAATAGTTTTTATTTACTTCTTTATGAAATGTTGTAGGAAATATAGGAGAAACAATAGAATCCTACCTACAGACGATGATCATAATCATGATAAAGTGGGTTGTTGCATAAGGATTTTTAATCAGTGTTATACCACAAAAAGTAAGAGAATTGTCGATCCTTCTATATGTTTAGAAGAACTCCAAAGAATTAATGAAGAAGGCCCAAATGAAAGACCTATTCCAACAGCTAGAACCCCATTACGGTTAACCAGAACAAGCAGTACAGAACTTAAGTACAAGTATAATTTGAATAATTAAAGAAATGAAATTTTTCTCAACTCATTTATTGAACGATACTTTGAGGTTAAATTCTATTGAAGTAAGAAAATTAATTACATAATTTTCATCACATGTTTACTTTTATTTTCCCTTTAATTTTAAATTAAATGTAATCTAATATAAAAATTTAAAAAATATATTGTGTAATCATCATGCTAACATTAAGTTAATCATATATTAATAATTGTTAACTTTAGTACCAAATTTTAATGATCATATATTCTAAAGTTATATTGTAACTAAACAACTTTTACCTATTGTTTAGTTTTAACGAGGGAGGTGTTATATATTACCTAATAGATATATAAGGAACGATTAAGTGATTTCTTGGAATATTTTAAAACTGTAAGTACCAATGTTATCCGTTATCATATTTTTCCATGAAATATTAATGTAAAGGGAACTCATTGTCGGTCTCTGTTAATCTATTCATTAATCAAAGCATCCCTATATTTTAAAATTTATAACGTACTGTTTTATCTTCCCGCTAATGGGCTTGTTTATCAAAAATCCTAAACAATGAGTTTTCAGTTTAGTATTATCAAAAGTTATGGTCTTTCGGCATAACCCTTGATGTAATAGTGGTCCTTTGTATGTATAATAAATTCTTTGTTTTACTCAAAATTATCGTTTGGTTCGACGTCATCGTCGAAATCATATATTAAGGAGAATCTTAGCTCTCCAGAGGCAGATCTTGATATTCATCCGTGCCATCAGCACTCCCACTGACACCTCTCTCTCTCTCTCGTCAATACAATTTCTTGTATTTTGTGTTTTGTTGTTGTGTTAGTTTTAAATTTATAAATTAAACATAGTGTAAAGTGCAATTTTGTTTAATTTGAATATTCCTAAATCGGGGATATAACAGATTGTTGCTTCTTTATATTACCCAGTTTCGCTATCATTATTTCCAGACTAATATTATAAGTGTGAAAGTCTGTCTGTCTGTATTATATGCTATTACGGCTAAACCGCTGAATGGAGTTTGTTGAAATTTAGGCTACTTTTTGCAGAAGCGGAGCTGCGGGATACAGCTAAAACAATATAAAGTGTACTCTTGTCTTTGAAACGTAAACTTTAGAGTTGTTTCTGAGATATGTCACTCGCCAGAAACCGGTAAGTCTAGTGAAAATCGTTCGACTCACTGGTTTTGCATGAATCGTGGATCTTAAATGCCCGCGCCAAATTTCACTTGAGAATATGGCCGAGAAAGGCGAGAATGTAGAGTGTCAGTATCAGGGTCGGCAACGCGCTCGTGACATCTTCAGTGTTGCAGGCGTTCATTGGCTACGGTAACCACTAACCACCAGGTGAGCCGTACGCCTGTTTGCCTACTTAATTGTATAAAAAAAAGAGTGATCTAGCATTATCACATTCTACTGTCACGAATAACCGACGAAACAGGTCGAAAAAAGGACGAGAACGGGCTTCAAATTCACAATTATTGTCTTTGTCTTGATGTAGTAAGTAGGAACTAATGTCGATTACATGATATTGTAAGTACAGATTCACACTTTCCTGTATTTAATCTGTGGACAGTGTTGTAGACGTATAATAAAAAAAATCTTTTTAAGTAAATTTTAAACTTGATTAAGTTACTGTACTGTTGTTTATAGTCCCAAAAAAAAAAAATATTGTGTAGTTCTTGCATTCATGCGAGATACTTACTCGCTATATAGAAGGGGCCTGAAAATAGACATGTATGTCGTAGGAAAATAGTTCGACATCGAAAAAAGCTATTCGACTCGCCGATTTTGCGTGAATCACACATTTTAAAAATAGGCCTCCTGATCATGCAACTGCATATGAAAGCGCCTTTGCAAGATGAGATTTCGTTAATTCAGCTCCCAACGTCTACAAATTTAAGCGTGAATTTATAAAATTAAATCAATCCATTAAACTTGAAAGAGTGGAAACATCCCACCCTAATGGAGTAAATGAATATATTTCACGAGTGATAAAGCAATAAAGGATCGAATTTTACTTATTTTTATCACGTAACGCCGCCGTTCCGTTAAAACAGCTCTTATACAAAAATATCCTGGATTAATTACTTCCCAGATCATCTTCTTAATGAAAAGGGTAGGGGCGGTATTAAGAGATTAATTCGAGAAAAGAATCCCGTGGGACGTTTTGTATAGAAAATCTTATTTACTTCAAATGGTAGGGTGCAATTCATAAGCTAAATATTTTCAATTTGAATTTTTATCCATTCCACTTTTGTGAATAAATGCATAAAACCAGCAAAAGACGTACAGTCACGATCATTAACTTATTATACAATTGTATTCAACTTTAGACCTCGTTTCGATGACTAAAGAACCAATGTGTATGCATGTTATTGCTCGTGACTGTACATGGCATGAAACCCGCCGGGTTGAGTAAAAACACAAGCAGACTTTAACAAAGCGCACTGTATTCAGCTTTTCACAAATTTTCCCGACATTCTAAAGCGAAGAAGTGAATATTTCTCATACAGACGCGGTCCCCTAGTTATTATCGGGCACGCGCCGGCCAACTGACGCTTATACGCGGAGCGCGCGTTAGCCATGAAACCGAGCGGGACAGAGCTATGCGGTGGGAGCGAGACAACAATAAAAGATGCCACTAACCACTTCCCGCCACACGCGAGGCGCTGAGAAAAGCCCGCGTTACAATATGGTTTTATCGCGTTTATTACTTACCTAACGTTTAAAACACTTTCATGTTCGCAGGTAGACTATGCGGTTATGTATGAAATCCCCACTTGGAAGTTGTGAACAATAATATGGAACCAAGAAACCGGAATTTACAACATTTAGAAAATACAGTCCTCAACCCCTGAATATCAAGAACACTTTAAATAAATCCATACTTCCATACTAATATTTTAAATGCGAAAGTCTGTCTTTTTGTCTATCTATCTGTTACGTTTTCACGGCCAAACCGCTGAATGGATTTTGATGAAATAGTTGAAGACCCGGGATGCCACTGGCGCAGAACTGAAAATTTGTCTTGAGGTAATTGTAATAGAACACTCTGGCGCTCTTTCGTTTCGGAGGCCAAGATCCACTTCGCGTCGCTGAGCTAGAGGAGTAAGTTACTGTCATCGGATCGCGATGAGGACATCATACCGCTAACGCTTATAACTCAAAACAGACCAAGCGAATTTGATCGCACCGCGAAGGCAGACATTTCGTAGTTGATTTTTATTGAAGACAGAATTTGGCGGGCGCTTTTTCCCCGCTCCATTGGAGGGTTCCTACTGATTTTCTTCACAATTGCGGCTACTGTTCTGCTCTGTTTTGTTTAAGTACTGAATATCTGCAGTGTTTAGTGTCCGCATTTGGCTCGCGTTGCGACGGTAAACTTTTATGCGCTTATATTTTCGATTTTATTATTTTGAAAAGTGTTCGTTGTAAGTTTATTTTTTAATATTTATTTGTCTCGTAGTTTTTTAAATATTGTATTACTAGCTTTCTATGTTTGACCCCGAGTCTTCAACTATATTCATACCAAATTTCATCACAATCTGTTCAGCGGTTTAGCCATGAAAGCGTAACAGACAGAAGACAGACAGACTTTTGCATTTATAATATTGTTATAGTACAAGGAGATCAAGGGAATACGTGTTCCTGGATCTGTATGTTTATTGTAAGGTAGATAGACCAACCCCTTATTCATAAAATTACCAAACGTTCAATAAGCCTATAATGACTAAAATATTTTTTGTATTTTGTCTGACTTATTTATATTTGACGTGAAAACATAACACGGAATAAATTTTAGTTAACATGGACTTATCGAACGTTTCAATTTCAAGTTCTTTTATTTTCATAAATTCAGGTATAAAGTTGACAAATAAGTTACAGTTAACTGATGAGTTCCAATACATTTTACTCTAGTATGGTGTGCAAAACATGCGTTTTTAATTTTGATGAATAAGGGGGTTAAACGATACGTTTCAATGTCGATATCTTACCAAAAACCGGTAAGTCTAGTGAAAGTCGGTGAATTAATCAATTATGTCGAACAAAATATCATCACATCATCATCGACGAAAAGAGACGTACGAAAGGTATTTACAAATCAAAGGTGACAGGAAAAGTCGGTAAGGGCCGGCCTCGGAGAACATACTGCGACCAAATCGCAGACATATTAAAAAAGGGAGATGTCAGGAGTACCCGTAATCGACGAGAGTGTATGACGAGAGTGATGAGCGTAGAAGAAGCGAGGGAAGTCTGTAAGGATCGTAGCAAATGGAAATCCGTAGTCACTGCCTACCCCTACGAAATAAGGCGTGATGGTATGTATGTATGTAAAATATCATCACATTAATATACAATATAAAGTTACAAAACCAAACGCAATAATATATCTAAGATTTCTTATGTTTTCGCGATTGTTATTCATTAAATTAAACTATTTTAATACGGTTTTATCGCGTTTATTACTTATTTATTTACACCTGACGTTTCAAACACTTTACAGCGTTCATGGTCGCAGGCAGGCTAAGTTAACATTTGTCTTTGATGTCATAAGATTACAAACTACCGCCTGAAATTTTTATTGGGAACTATTCCGATTCACGCAGTATTGTAACCGTATTAAAATAGTTTAATTTAATGAATATACCTAAGATTTAAGATCCACTTTTCTATTGCTTAAGTTACTTAACTCCCAGTCTATTCAATGACTTTAATCAATCTCAGGAAAGGACACGCCCTCTAGTGTGATACAAAGTTTTAATAAGATCTTTTTTATGGTGTAACCCTTCCGCCGACCCTTCAGTGATTGATGGGCAGTTCATTGACCGGGAAATTGAAACACAAAAATGTGGGACACGTGAGTCGAAATTTGACACGTTTATACTTTGGATGTGAGATACAATACAATACCAAACCCTTTATTGCATAAGAAAAACTAACAAGGTAAGTTAAATACAATTTGAAATTAATGCGCAAAAGGCGGCCTTATCGCTAATAGCAATTTCTTCCAGACAACCTTGAGATACACGTCTTTCTAGTTGCATTCTTAGTTGCAGCTTCAAAGCTGAGGTCAGGGTACGCAGGTTATCATGGTCTAGGATTTGGCGGTACTGTTTATGTGTATTAAAACTGAAAGACGAAGTTCATTAATCCAGGTGTACAAAAAAAATATGATATTTTTCGTAATTAACTTTTGAAACTTGATTGAAGATAAAGTACCAATTAAAATCTCTTTCGTTTACAAAATATCAATGAGTAAATTTTTGTAACCCTAAAAAATATTCACATGTGAAATATTTCACAGCTTTTAATTCATCATATTCTTTATTTGAATCACGACAATAATATTTCAGGGTACGCTTCAATGATTAGAAACCATTACGTTTATTGCATAATTTAGCTAGATGTGGATCTATTTATTAGCCCTCGAAATAATCTAAGAAAATTCGGTCCTATTTTCTCAAAATGCAAAGTCATTTACACAACGTGTCGCATCACTAAACCAAATTCGTGAACGGAGGCGCCTAGAGAGATCCCGTGTCATTGACATTTATATTACTAGGTTAAGGATGTGGACGAGACGGCACAAAGTAATGTCACCATTTTGTTTGACCCTAAATGTTTGTATTACGGCCGAAGAGATACAGGCGACTAAACGCGAAACGGTTGATCAGACTTCTAATAATTCAATAAGGCCGCCGCCTATTGTACATCTTTGTTACAGACAACATCTATGGTGCAATAAAGTGTTTTTACTTACTTACTAAAATTCAATTTAGGTGTGATGTCTAAAATGCCTTGAAGTCTTCATCTTATTTACCTTATATCACTTTTGTTATCTGCGTGGCTAAAGCATGTAAACTCCTTCCACTTAATAGGAATACAATTATCAACTTAATATGAATAAGATAACTTAGCATAGGTTTAAGTAAATTAGCCATTTCCCTTTTAAAAACTTTATTGATCATATTTTTCTCAATATGGACTATATTTAAGGAAAATATAGTGTCTGACTGAAAAAAAAAACATAAGTTTACAGGGTCGATTGACCATTAAGCCCATTCGATATAAATAATTTAACAGAAAAAAATTATGCCAAAAAAAAAAACTTACTATATTGTACCATTGATGACTGTTTGTGTAGAGAAAATAAATCATCATCATTTCAGCCGCAGTCAGTCCACTGTTGGACATAGGCGTCACCTACCTAATGAATTTCAAAATAACCAGTTGTAAGCGGCCTGCGTCCAACATTTGCCTGCGACCTTTTAGAAAAAATACATAGGTCGAAGTAACTGGGCCCATCCTAAGAAGAAATCATTGCGCGAACCATGATAACGCGCGAAAACCCGAGTGCGGCCCTGGCGTGACATTAAGCTGGTAATGTTGACGCGGGGACGTATTCAGGCCTTCTTGCTCTGAGTTTTAGTGCGCCCCACATTACGGAGTCATTCGTTTAATGAACTTTGTTGTTTGTCTGTTTCGTTTAATGTATTTTTCCTGTAGCGCATTTGGTGTTCTTTTTCTAAATATGACTCGAGGGATGTTTTACGTGTGGGTGATAGACGTACGAGCAAGTACGCGTACTTATGGCTCGACGACCTTTTTCGCCCGTATGTCACCGTAAATACGCGTACTTTAAAACCGTCGCGCAAGTCGTCGGCGATCCAACCGGTTTGAAATCTTGCTCGTAGCTCGTCTCGCCTCGTACGTGTGGCAGCACTGCGAGCCGAGTAAGTTCGCAAACTTAAAAACCGCGTACTTTAAGTTCGTAAGTCTATCACCCACTTAAGTGAATAAAGGTGGATTCACATCTCTATGTCCTCTGTACAGTGTGGCTTAGCGTACATTACATTTTTTGTAATTACAACGCAGGCTTAATGATCACAAAATTATACGAAACATCCTTTGACAATTAAAGTTTACAAGAAAGCTGAAACTACAGTTCTGAGAATCGGCTAGAATTCTAATAGAAAAAGTTGTGTGATGATGTTTACATTATATATTAAACCTGCAAGTCAGAGACAGTAGTGAGGATGTCATTTAATTATTCTATACCATCGCCATCAACATTTGATACCTTCTTATTTTGTGCAGTCGGAATGGCTAATGTTAAGCAAGTTAAGACCAATACATAACGATGATTGCCTGTTGGCCTCAATTAAAAATTAAATTTCTTTTAATTTTATCTTATTAGAATATTAGGTAAAAGCAAATGTAGCTATTCGTATTTCTATTATATTGTTGTTAAGTAAGGTATTTTTAGGGTTCCGTACGTCGAAAGGAAAAAACTGAACCCTTATAGCATCACTTTGTTGTACGTCCGTCTGTCTGTCGGTCAAGACCCTTTTTCTCAGGACCGCGTGGAGGTATCAAGCTGGAATTTATATCAAATACTTAGGTCTACTGTCCTATAGAGCTGTAAAAAAATTAAACTACTAAGCCAACGCAATCAAAAGATACAGCCATTTATGCCGCAAATTTTTCTTCACTTGCAAGCGAATCAAAACCTACAGGGTACTTCCCGTGAACTCAGAATCTTTAAATTTGGTGCGAAGCAAGGTCTTATAGCACAGATAAAGGAAAAATTGAGAAAACGGTAAATTTTTAGATACATCATATATTTTTTTTATGTATTATTTATTTTATTTACATTTGGGAAACATACAGTTATGTAGTTGATATACATAATACATTTACAATACACTCAAACCAATTAAGTTTCCTCATATTACTTTTACGAAAACAACGACAAAAACTAAAAATACTAAAATGAATACAATATAAAAATTTGGTAAACATAGAATAATTGTACTTTAATGACTTTTACAGTGAAGCATTACGTGATTTAATATTACTTTTGAAAGAAGCGATAGTCAAATGGAAAATATCTACGTCATT
Source organism: Euzophera pinguis (assembly GCA_947363495.1). Taxonomy (NCBI): domain Eukaryota; kingdom Metazoa; phylum Arthropoda; class Insecta; order Lepidoptera; family Pyralidae; genus Euzophera; species Euzophera pinguis. The sequence goes on from OX376162.1 coordinate 2,094,129, forward strand.
ATATTTAGAGTTGTAATTTTGGCAAGTGCGATATAAATAAGTATTCTTAACATAGTTAGTTTTGCAAAGGGGAATATGGAACAATGTCACAATTCTAGAATTAGGTCGATGGCATCTATAACAAATTTCGCTGACAAGGAATGGCTATTCGATATATATACTATTGTGAAGAAGCTTATAAAGAAAAGTTTGATCCTTTTCCATGCGGCGGCCATTAATAATTTTAAACTTACTATCACTTTCCTCATGAGCCCTTGAAGGTATTAAATTGAAATTCATATCAAATACTCAGGTCTATAATACCTTTAAGCTGAAAAAAGATGAAACTTCAATGTCAATGCAATCAAACGAAACAATATTTTAAGCCGTATATTTTCAAACTCGCAACTATTCACAATGGAATCAAAACCTACCTACCTAAAGGTTGAAAACTTTTTGTAGCACTTGTAAAGAAAAATTCCAAAACCTTAAATTATTAGTTACCGTAATTTTTTTTTCTTGCTTTTGGGTGATATTAATAACGGCAACAGGTATTCGTTGAAATATTCACAGAATATTTAGTTATAAATTCACTTTAAATGTAAATAATTCAATTAAAATAAAACAAATATTAAACTCCTTAAATCTCCCATACAACAGACATATTTTATGCAGTGATTTGGTACGGAAATCTTCGTGCGCGAGTCCGACTCGCACTTGACCGGTTTTTTCCCTGCAACTGTGTAAAAATTGCATTATGTATGTAAGGACATCGCATTGTTGCACACTGATTGGTGTTTTCTTGTTTGTTTGAAATGCGTTTTTTACATGACGTAGGCAACAACAAGATAGATTCGAATGATTTGGTAAATATATTTTTGCAACTTAAGGCTCCCAAGAAACGTACTAGGCAAACCTTACGCACTCTCAATAATAAAAAAAAACTTCTCAACCGCGGATGTATTTGATGTATCTAAAAAAACCCTTTAAAAACCGAATTGCAACCTTGTCACTGAATAGTTAAGAAACTACAGATATATGTACGCACATACACAAATATACATACACTTAAACACACACACACATACACACATGATGCATACTCATCAGTCTTTATTTTTTATTAAATAATGTTCCTTTTACCTCGTCTTTTGTTTCTGCTAGAATTTATAACTTGAAAACTTTTACATGTTTGTTTCTAAGTACTTAAATGGTTTGTATCAAAAATATGAATCTATTATTGGCATTAAGAATAACTGAAAATAACTATATTATATAAACAAAGTGCTGTTGATTCAGTAAATAAATAAAAAAAAAAGAATCAAGTCAGACACTGAAACGCGGTTCCGAAATACTCTGACAACAGGGAGTCGGTCGACAAACCATGTAACCCACTCTATATCAATGAATGAATCCATAGTTATATCCATACTAATATTATAAATGCTAAAATCTGTCTGTCTGTTTTTCTGTCTGTTACGCTTTCACGGCCAAACCGCTGAACGGTTTTTGATGAATATTGGTATGAATATAGTTGAAGATCCGCGGTCAAATTTGACGCACGCGGAGCTGCGGGATAAAGCTAGTATGATATATTTTTTATATTGTTTCATAATATTTCTTCCAACTTTTAATTAAAAATTCAAAACACAGTGCCTACCTGTCAAACATCAAAGAATGCCTAATAACTCGTTAATTCAGACAAAATATTGTTCACGAACAAGGCTTATATCAACCAACTTTTGAGTCTCAAAACCCCGTCTTAAAAAAGTTTATTGAACAAAACGGTTCATTACCCAATTACGGTCGCCAATTAAGCAAAAGCCCGCTGAGCTACAGCCCTATAAAATGTTGCAGAAATAGGAAAAATAAAAACAGAAATCTGCAGATTTCCCCGTTTCCTTTGAGACAAAAACCCTTGTCGCGTCTCGTGGGGTAACGAAGCGTGAGTGAGACCACTCCGCGAATGCAAAGCGTAAGGTATCCAACGTCTGAGGAAACATACGGGGTGACAATATTTTGCAAAACGCTCCCAATTCTCAATCAAATTCATATATGAACGAGTAGTTTCTGCGAGTAGCAGACCTCGCAAACATCGTTCCAATATGAAAATTATAAAATCTGATACTACGTCGATCGTATGTGATTTTTGTACAACATCCTGAACTGATTCTCTACTTACAACGTTTCCTCCAAATAAGAATAAAATCCATTTAAAAATAACCCGACAGCAAACTTACCCCTTTTGTTCTCATTATTTATTCCCTATTATTAAGCCAGTATCAGTTCTTTAAATGGACATGACCAAGGCCTTCGATTTTGTATGCCACGATCGCCTTCTAAAAAAGTTACGTAGGTACGGTATTCGTGGTCCGGCCTATGATTGGATAAAATCTTACCTATCTAATAGACAACAATGTACTGAAATAAAAACATTATGTAATAAATCTAATGTTATGACTACGGTAAGATCAGATTTTGCAACGAATAATTATGGAGTACCTCAGGGAAGTATATTGGGTCCTTTATTATTTTTATTATACATTAATGATCTGCCTAATGCTATTTCTGATGTATATTATATGCGGATGATACGACAATTGTAATTGAGGAAAACAATAAAGCAAACTATGAATTTAACATAAATAAGGCTCTCAATGATACAATTGAATGGTTATTGTCAAATAATCTTAAAGTAAATATTGCTAAAATCAAATTTATGCAATTTCACACACAGCAGAATAAACCAAAAAATGTTAATGTATCATACAATGGAGAACCGATTAATGAAGTTGTGAGTACGAAGTTCTTGGGTATTATATTGGACTATAAATAAGATCTTATTTGTACTGCGTCGGTTGAGCATGTTAGTTTCTATAAATTCAGCTATAAAGAGTTATTATGGATATATTTATGGAAGTATATTTATTCCATACTTCGGTATGGCATCATTATTTGGGGACAATCTTGTGAGATTCATAAGTTGTTTATAATGCAAAAGAAATGTATACGAACAATTTTTAACCTCAAACAGATTGAATCCTGTAGACCATTTTTTATAAACATAAAATCTTGACCCTACCATGTATATATGTTTTTGACGTTAGTTTAATTGTGTATAAAAATCGACATCTATTTAAGAATAATAATGAATCTCATACTGTTAATACTCGCTCTCGATTTAATAAAAATAAACTTTATAGACCATTGACGCATTTGGCTATAACTAGATAGTAATAATAGCTATATTATGTCTATAAAGATATATAATAAACTGCCTGACGATGTAAAGGAACTGCCATTTAAGAAGTTTCGCAGTGCTTTGTTGAAATTATTAATTGATAAATGTTTTTATAGTATACAAGAGTTTTTGGAATATAAATAAATATAGCTTTCGCATGAGGAATCGCTCCCAGAATGGCAGAATTTGGAGATTATTGTTATTTTTATTGACATATTACTTGTACCTAAATTCAAACAATAAAGGCCTTTTATCTTTATCTTTATCCTCGATAAAAAAAAATCGAAAAATTCAAACGAACAATAAACGTAGTATGGCAATTAATTTCTAGATAATGTTCCTTTCAGAAATACTTCTAGCCCGGTTCGAACATATTTCGTGAAACACAGAAACAAAGCGAAATTGGCCAGTCTCAAAATGGAGACACTCGATCGCTTCGCTCAATATATTATAAGTCGTTTGTGTTAGCGGTGGGAAGCAGTAAACGAAATAAGAATTGCATTTAAAAAACGCTCGTTTAAAAGTTGAAATCTTAGCGTATATTTTCGCTTAGTAGTTTCCATAACTCTCTGCATTCCCAAGGCGATGATAGCCGTGGTTACTGACCCCAGTATTATGACGATAGTTTTAAAATTTTAACCAAATGTAACTTTTGCAACTTTATTACTTTACTAACTCTTGCGTGTGAATTGCCAAAAATGTTCTTGTGTTATTGTTATTACTTCATTTTTATTGCTATTTTTCGATGGTTATATTGATGTTGAGGACCTCGTTAGTTGAGCGCGACGACGTGACGCGTCCACTATTTGATTGGTCGCCATTTAGTGGCATTTTCTATCCATGGAGGAGCCATGCTTCGGAAGGCACGTTAAGCCGTTGGTCCCGGTTGTTGTCGATAGATACCAGTAGTTAGGCTGTGTCAGATGCCTTGGGGCAGCTTGCTGTTGTACATATCAGTAATTTTGTTAAATTTTATATTTTCAGCGTATATATACAGGCAAACAGAAATGAATGGTTATTTTATGTTTGTTTTAACAACGTTAGTTTTGTGTATTTTCTAAAACAATGAGCGAAAATAAAATGAATTGAGTATGTCGAGTATTTGTTTAAGTAGATATTGCGTTTTAAATTTTGAATTTAAATGGCTTCAAAATTATTTAGTATGATATTTACAAATAAAATAAATGGGAAACTTTGATGTGTTGTTATAATTAAAATATTGTTTCAATTTACGTTTTCGTAAAAATATTCGTACAATAGGTATTTTAAGGAGTTCCTAATCATAGGGTAAAAGTGGAATTAACTTCACTGTCATTCTGTCTGTCTATCATCAGGCAGAATTCCCATTAAACGTAATAGCTAGACAGTTGAAATGTTCACAGATGATGTATCTCGATTGCCGCGATAACAACAAACACTTCTTGGCTTTTATTATTATTTATTAATTTAACACTTCTTTGCACACAGTAAAATAAAAGTCCTTTGCGAGTCCTTACATTTAAGGCCAATTTTGGCCCAATTTTGGGCCCGTAAGAACATTTTCTTACGGGCCCAAAATTGGGAGTTTGCGGTAAAATTATATAGGTCCTCCAGCGTGCAGTTATACAACAAATACTATCTATATATATAAATCAATTGCTGTTCGTTAGTCTCGCTAAAACTCGAGAACGGCTGGTCCGATTTGGCTATTTTTGGTTTTGAATTATTTGTGGAAGTCCAGGGAAGGTTTAAAAGGTGAATATATTCGGAGGCGGTACGAAGTTTGCCGGGTCAGCTAGTTAATGAATAAAAAGTATTAAAAGGTGGCGTTCATAGAACAAATCTGATTTTTGCCGTATTTTGCTCGATATCCACAAAATTTAACCATCATCAGTCGATGATGATTAAATTTCGCTACTTTGTAATGCGCCTATTACCAGTGTTTAAGGCCTTATAAAGCTCGTGGGTGTGATTCTCACGGAAATCATACTTTGCTTAATGGTTTCCAATTTCATTAGGACATAGCAGGCTTGATTCACCTGATTGTCTGATAATGATGTTTCCGTGCTTTGGAAGGCTAAGCCATTTGTCCCGGCTCTCATTTGGTGGTCGTTACAGGAACCAAGTCAGAAGCCGAAAGGCGGTTTCTTAAAACTCTGATACCAGGCTGTATAGAGTTGACAGCCGTAAGCCACTCAACATGAATGAATAAATGATGAACAATTTATCGATAATGATTCTTGTAATCATAATTACATACTAACAGAAATTAATTAAATGTGAGTGAGGATCGTAGAATGTAATTTAATTGCCGTTACGGACTGTCGCGAATTGTTGAAAGGCGCTTCGTGGAAAGCTTGGCGCGATTTGAAACTGCGGGCATTTAATTGGTGCTCAATATGACATACTCGTATGTCGAAATTTCTGTATCTCTACCACGAGATTTTACTAACGCAGACGCTAGCGACTGCCTTAAAAACTTATGGCACGCTTTCACAGCCATGAAATTTGGTATGAATATAGTTGAAGACCCGGAGTTAAACATAGGCTACTTTTTGACGCAGGCGGAGCTGCGGGAAAAAGCTAGTAGATATATAAACGCGTATTTTGTTTCAAGATAAATATGATGTAGGTAATTAATATCAGCCTATCATGTTATTATCGGATAACCAGGCAATAAAACAAGGGGCCCTCCCAACGTTGGGTTATGATTAGGATTAGGGAGAAATATGACGGTATATCAATATTTTATTGATACGAAGACGCGCTAATGCTTTATTAACGATGTTGTTAAAATTTAATGGGATTGTAATGTCTAAATATGATTTTATTATCTCTGATTAATTTATAATTTGACTACAAAAGTAACAAAATATATATTTTAATGTTTATGCTCCTATTATATACCAAAATTGACAAATTAAAAATAATAAAAACATTTAAATAACTTAAATTTTATTATTATTATGATATACGATCGCCAACTGTAAAATGTGTGATAATAATGCTTGTATATTTTTACATGCTGTTTTGAAATAGCAAAATAGGCTGTTACTTGTTAATCATTAATTAAGATCTCATGTTCACCCTATTTTATGCAAAAAAATAAGTCCTGTATTCAGTAAATTCGAACGAAAAACATATCCAGCTTCATTTAAACTATGTACATGCCACGTAAAACTTTTAAAGTCATCATAAAAATATATTACAACAGACGGAAGATTCACGATTTTGCATTCGAGCCCTGAAAATGGGAAAGCAATACGGCACCGTCACGTCCTCTCCTCGCGATTGTACCCGGTTTTATTTCCCGGAAAATTGGCGAGTCATAATAATACGCTGACTCATAAATAAGGATCGACATTGGCCCACTCAAGGATTTCTTTTTACGCAACATTTCACTCTTGCTCTGTAGCGTGAGGCTTCAGTGGTGAGCGGAGCGGGTTAATTAGCCCTTTTTTTATTTTAAATCTCGAATTGGTTGCCATAGTGCATTTTTTTTATTAGCCAATATATAACAGACAATAGCTCTATTTGGAAGCCGTGTAACAGTAGCATATTAGTAGTTGGCAATGATAATGTTTAGTCACTTTTCGCCCGCTACCCCAACTGCCTTTCAAAATTTCAGGTTGTCTACGAGGACTCTTTACCGTCCATCCTCTCCTAGCGATTATACCCGGTTTTATTTCCCGGAAAGTTGGCGAGTCATAATAATACGCTGACTCATAAATAAGAATCGACATTGGCCCACTCAAGGATTTCTTTTTACGCAACATTTAAGCATTATAGCAACTGTGGAGCGCGAGGCTTGACTGATATTTAAATCTCAAATTGTTCATCAAATTAAACTATTTTAATACGGGTTTTATCGCGTTTATTACTTATTTATTTACACCTGACATTTCAAACACTTTACAGCGTTCAAGGTCGCAGGCAGACTAAGTTAACATTTTTCTTTGATGTCATAAGATTACAAACTACTCAAATTGGTCGACATAGTTATTTATAAAATTCCCAATGACAAAAGCTCTCTTTGGAAGCAGCGTATCTCTCGTCTTTTCTATTATATTTAGCCATACGATGATTTCGTCAATGTCAAGGTTTTAGAAAGCACACAGTACAATTTACATAATTTGTTAGTTTACAACAGTTTCATTATTAGTTTGTCGGTATTTCGTAAAACGGCCGCGTTCAGAAAATGACTACGTCGCTTTTGAATTGACAAATAATACAGTTTTCCGATGACATATCGATAAATGACAACTATAGTCGTTAGTCAGAGCACAAAATAAGCCAAAATCAAAATACATACATACCATCACGCCTTTTTCCCGCAGGGGTAGGCAGAGACTACGGATTTCCATTTGCTACGATCCTTACAGACTTCCCTCGCTTCTTCTACTTCTTAAAATCAAAATCAGAAGCCTTTTAGTCAACCTTATATCATAGCTCTGACATTGATAGCTCTGATCTTTTTAATAATTTATCAGTGAAAGAGTTCAGACAACGCTAGATTCATTGTCACAACTAGAATTGTTTTATTTAGGATCTTGACTCTAAGATACCCTAGGGTCGAATTGCAACCGGGGAAAACTCTCGGATGCAAATCTAAGCTGCTTTTAATAATAGATTTGTCCAAGTGCAGAAAGGGAGTTATTTATTAAAAACCAGTATGCTAGAATCCGCTACTCTTACTTTACTAAAGGCTATACCTCAAAGACATTGCTCTTGCTTATTGGCAGCATATTATATATTCTGTTTATAGCTTTCTTTATCACATTGTCAAATACTGTGCCTTTGTTTGTGAGGACATACATTATTGACGAGAAGTATAGGAGAAAGGATATGGCGGGAATCTATATGACAGTTAATTATGTTACGTATAGTAATGTTGTAATTACGGCATGAACATTTTAGCTAGTTAACACAAAGTTAAAACTACTTCTGGTGGGAACCAAACTCGAACCGACAATCTACGAATCTGCCTGTATGTTTAAAAAGTGTGACTATTAAAACGCAAAATTAGCGAGTCGAATAATTATCTAATGATGGCTATCGAACGATTTTCATTTGTTATATTCATACTCTCATTCGATACTAATAATATAAATGCGCAAGTCTTTCTGACTGTAACGCTTTTACGGCCGAACCGCAAAACGGATTTTGATGAAATTTGGTATAAATATAGTCGAAGACCCGCGGTCACAGATAGGCTCCTCCTGCGTCAAAACCAGAAGCCCTATTTTTTTAATACAACTAAGTAGGCAAACAGTCGTACGGCTTACCTAATGGTTAGTGGTTACCGTAGCCTATGAAGGCCTGCAACACCGGAGATGTCACGAGCGCGTTGCCGACCCTGAAGTTTTTTTTTCACGCCCTTTTTTAAGGATCCCATGTTATAGTCACTAGGGAAAACCATGACATTCCATAATCAATTAATTACACAATCCACCAAAAATAACTTAAATGAAGTTGATATGCGATATCCACGTTATTAATCATAATAGTACTGCGTATTAAGACTATTGACGTAATATAGGTTATAATAATAGGTCATAATCTCAATATATTACTTGCAAATGCCATCCATACTGCCCTTGTCTGGGGTTAGGAAAACAATGAATTTATGCGTACAAGGGTCTCCTATAAATCAAGCGAGAATAGACACTTAAGTTTGCGGTAGATTCTACTAATGAACAGCTGTAGTTATTTTTAATGGTTTCGTGTATATGTTGTAAGAAATATTTGTAAAAGTGGTTTATGTATAGTTTGAAAACTTGACAGAGGATAGAAGGACTAAGTCTTGGAAGAGATTTCACCAACAATAGTACATTTTTTAATTTTAGATTTAAAAAATAATTTTTAATTAAAATTTTCGCTTAACTATAAGAAAATGGATCGTCGTTTTTTAAATATATAATTATGTAGGCAAACAGACGTACGGCCCACCTGATGGTAAGTGGTTGCCGTAGCCTATGAACGCCTGCAACACCGCAGATGTAACGAGCGCGTTGCCGATCCTGAAGGAATTTTTTCACGCCCTTTTTGAATGCTCCCATGTTATAGTCACTAGGGAAAACCATGGCAGGGAGTTCATTCCATAATCGCAGTGTACGAGGGATACAATGCAGTCGTTGATGGTGTTACGGTGAAACGGGATCATAGATGTTTTCGTTTTACGTATTGTTGTATTGTATTGTTTACAAAAAAAGTAAGCGTTTGAACGTTAGGTGATCATAATCATTTATCCTTTTGTAAACCTGTTGAATTCAAGATGGTATATTGAAAATATTAAGCACATACATGTTTAGCCTACTAGGCATACAAAAGTGAAGTCAGCGGTGTCACACATCATCTAAACAAAATCATGCAAAACAATACAAAACCAGAAAATAAATGCGAGTTAATCTAAACTATTTTAATACGGTTTTATCGCGTTTATTACTTATTTATTTACACCTGACGTTTCAAACACTTTACAGCGTTCATGGTCGCAGGCAGACTAAGTTAACATTTGTCTTTGATGTCATAAGATTACAAAACTACCGCCTGAAATTTTTTGCCTGCGACCATGAACGCTGTAAAGTGTTTGAAACGTCAGGTGTAAATAAATAAGTAATAAACGCGATAAAACCGTATTAAAATAGTTTAATTTAATGAATAACAATCGCGAAAACATAAGAAAACATTGCGAGTTAATCTTACAAAAATTAGATCAGCCGTCCTTTAAAGTCACAATCAACATTTTGTCAGAAAAGAATTCGTGCAAGTGATAATAACATTTGGTTACCAACAACTCTTTCAGATGAGCTTTAAATTTATTTAGGGGTAATTCTTTCAAATTCTGAGGCAGTTTATTATACACTTTTTGTGCCATGCTATAGATACTATTACTCATGAGCCTCGTTTTGCACTTTGGCAATAGCAATGTAGTAGGATCTCTTCTATTTCTATTATTGGCATCAGCTATATATATTTTTCAAATACACTAACCTCAAAGATATAGAGCGAATGCACAGTCAATAATTTAAATTTACGGAAATATGATTGGCAGCTATCTGAAGGTTTTAGTCCAAACTTTGCACTAATGCATCGCTTCTGGGCTTTAAAAATTCGGCTTTTATTAGTTGAGTTGCCCCAAAATATAATCCCATATCTCAGTACTGAGGATACCAGCCTATGGTACGCTGTCAGTATTGCTGTCTCATTAAGTACCGAGGAGATTTTATATAGAGCAAACGAAGATTTGTTTAGTCTTTTAAATAATTCTTCCGTGTGTGCTTTTCAATTGAGACTTTTGTCAATTATTATGCTTAGGAATTTCGTCTTATTTACTACATTAATAATATTATTTTGATAGTGAATGTCAGCATCCGGTTTGTTGTCAATTCTTTGATTAAAGTGCAAAATTAATGTTTTGTTTAAATTTATTTTTAAATTATTATTATTACGCCATTCTATAATTTTCGATAAAATAAATAAGTTATAAACGCAATAAAAAGGGTAATAAAATAGTTTTATTAATGTATAACAATCAAAGGTGACAGGAAAAGTCGGTAAGGGCCGGTCTCGGAGAACATACTGCGACCAAATCGCAGACATATTAAAAAAGGCAGATGTCAGGAGTACCCGTAATCGACGAGCGTGTATGACGAGAGTGCTGAGCGTAGAAGAAGCGAGGGAAGCAAATGGAAATCCGTAGTCTCTGCGTACCCCTACGGGAAAAGGCATGATGGTATGTATGTATGTATAACAATCTCAAAAAGATAATTATTATCAGTTCTATTATTAATTCTGTGTATTGAAATCCTGATGATTATTTACATTTGATTCATCAAGCGCAAATTTATCCGAAGATTTTGTTACGAACGAACAAAAAAGAGAACAGATGAAACACGTATAAAAACGTGTTTAAAATCAACGTTAATCCCTGAAACACGTTATTTTTAAACACCGAAAAACCCTTGGTCGTACCTCCGAGTTCGTTATCACGCTGTCCGATCTAATATCCCCTTCGTGGTCCGTTATTGGCCCTTTGTTCCGCTGAATCACTTCCTGCCGTCGCATGAGTAGGTAACAGAACAGAGAGAAAGTTAAGCAAAATTAGAACTAAAATAAAACATTCTTCCTTGGAGAGATTTTTTTAAATCTTTCCTGGCGAGATGTGAGTTAGTATAATTTTTTATTTTAGTATTTTTAACGATTACAAAAATATGTTTGGAAATTGAAAGAAAAAACATCATACATTACGCCAGAAAATACTATTACGAATTATTTTTAGTTGCTGTCCCTATGTTCAGTCTACTAAGTATAATGCGCGAGTCTCTCTACTAACCAGTATCGCCAAATCTAGGGCCATGACCAAAGCCTATCCTGGGGGCTTTTCTTAGCAAATCGATCGTCCATTTGAATGTTCACAAGTTGTTCCATTAACGCATGCTGGAGATGCAACTGAGAAATACCCTCGTATGATGATGATTTATTTATTTATTTTATACAAACACTGACAGCACTTACAGTTTCCCAATGCGTGCTGTGAGTTAGGACAGGACATATTACACAGGTTTATGAGACTCATACATTATACACGAATGAACAAAGGATTTCAGCTTATCATAAAATATATCTACGTTTGGCAAATGAGCAATCAAGGCGCCAAAGAGTACCATGGCCTGGTTAGTGGGCGCGTACCGCGCGGTTTCCGTGGCCGACGTCGCAGCCACGAGTAGTGGCCGGTTGCGTAATTGCCTATAGACCACTGGGGTATAAAAGCTGCACCTAGCCAGAGCCGGTGGGTTGTCGATTTTTCCATTTAGTAGCAAGTAGTAATGAACGAGTATGCTGCATAATGAGTGAGAAGACCTCTCTGCTCTGTTACTTACTCATGCGCCTATGTGCAGATAAAGCTGTTTGTCGGCCATTCTCGCTAAATTAGCGCTAGTCTGATTATCTTTTATATTTGTCGCAGTTCAGTGGCCAGTGATATTTTCTTGATTAGGTTTTTATTGTCTGAATGTGTTGACAAATTTTTATGGTTGTGGAATTGCGGCATCAAATGTGCGACCATGGTAAGGTCGTCGTCCAAGCGTGTTTCCCTGTTGCCGTCAGCTTAACCTTCGGAGTCCAGGGTACGCTGTAAATCATGGTCCTTGATTTGGTGGTACTGGCTATCACAATGGAGCGACTGAAGTCTGATCTCCGTAACTAATGCTACAGGGAAACCAGACCAACAGAAAACTGACCCATAGTGTGACAAAGGAACGTCGTTTCTATGGTAAAATATGTAATGTATTTTCGGACCACTAAAAGTCATGTCATGTTTCTCTCATTAGTAGAATCTGCCAATATATTGTACCAATACGTATTTATTACACCGCGAATTTCCAATAAATGGCTAGCCCCGGGGAATTATTCTGCAAAATAACAAAAATACTTACCTATGTGTACTTTGAAATTGAATAATAATGAACAAAAGTAGAATATTTTATGCTGCCATGTTTCTGAAGGGTTTTATTTTTAGCCAATTAATTATGAGAAGAAGCAAACTATAAAAACATTATATGACATACATTTTCTTCCTCATCAGCCCGGTATCACCTATAGTCGTGTATAGACCTCTCCTTCGATTTTCCATTTCACCCGGTCTATTGCTGCTCGCTATCATTATATTTATGTAACAATCTGACTTCAAATCTTTCAAACCCACATCAAAATCGGCTCATCCGTAAAGATGAAACAGATTGGCACACAGATACACTTAACACCCTTCTTTTTTGTGAAGTGCTAAAAAGCATCATTATGCTATTAAAATCGCAATTTCAGTCATATTATGGCGACATAAGACCGACTTTGAGCAACTTTGTACTTGAGAAGTTAGCGTTGTGTTGAAGTATTACGCGTCGCGGGAATTCTGTATCATGTTACACTACATTGTTGAATATCCAAACTTAAAGGTTCCCCAAGTTTGAATATTTATTTTTTATTTATTTTCTAGCTGTGCCCGCGGCTTCGCCCGCGTGGAATTCCATTCGTGTCACGGTAAAAAGTAGCCTATGTCACTCTCCAGGTGTACAACTATCTCCACACAAAAAATCACATCAATCCGTTGCTTCGTTTTAAAGTGAAAGAAGGACAAACAAACAAACACACTTTCACATTTATAATATTAGTATGGATTTTTTTAAGATTTTCATCTATATCTGATCCGGATCTGATCATCCGATGACACTTCTTTTACTCCATAAGGAATTCAAAATTCATTCATATCAAGTAGGACCCAGTACACCCTGACAGTTCTCCTTTCTTGACAGTTTTTTGTTTCATTTAATGACCTGGGAACTGGGACCAACGCACGGAATCATCATTCATCATCAACATCCTAGCGTGTATTCCTAGTTGCGTCGTCAGCTTTCGCTTCGGAGCCTAGGGTACGCTTTAAGTCATGGTCCTGGATTTTGCGGCACTGGTTATTACAATGGAGCGACTGCCGTCTGACCTCCGTAACCCTTTTTTTACAGGGCAACCAGACCAACAGGAACATGACCTAAGGTGTGTTAGTGGCAACTGTCAGAATTTTTCAGGCTGCCTTAAGGCATCTGACACAGCCTTACGACTGCTATCTATCGACAACAACCGATACCAACGGCTTAACGTACCTTCCGAAGCACGGAGGAGCTCAAGATAGAAAATTACACTAAATAGCGACCAATCTAAATGTCCCGTCACACCGTCGCTTGACACGCGCATTCGCTACGGATACGCGGGTCGACTAACGACTAACGAACTCCTCAAATTCATCCTCATCCTCAAACTCAACGCACGGAATCTTCATTATTATCAGACAATTTAATTGAATTTATTACTTTAAAAATCTTACAATAAGTCCTGTCTCGGCAAATTGTTGCCCTAAAGCTCTGTCTTCTCAACCAAAAAACTTTTCAGCAACAAATTTTTAATGTTCTTTTTTTATTTCCAATAACTCTCTTATTGAAATCCACATTTCCTAAAATCATACACATTTTGGCATCAAGCCAATATAAAAAAAAACCTCATTCAGTCATTTAGTCTAAATATTATGACGTCTTGAAAACTTCTCTCTCAAGAAGTTAGGCTTTGTTGAGATATTGTCGTCTCGGGAAATCTTTATCGAGTTACCCCATTATAGCAAGGCCGGGATATGAAATGAACAATAGTACGCTGTGGCTTTTAGTCTTGACTTTTGAGCTGATTTATGTAAAAAGTAATGTAAATAAATTGTATTAACAAAGCAAAAAATCAGTCACTAATTTTTTATAAAATCTCAAACTTTACTTCATTTATATCGGGTAGGTTACATGGTCAATCGACTGTGTGCAACCTGGCGTCAGAGTTTTTGTCCTAACCAAAATGGAAACAACTAAACAAAGTATACTTTCCCGTTGGAGTCGAATCTACGACCTTCAAATTTCGAAGGTCTAAGTAACAGTGTAACCAGTCAAAAAAAATCTAAATCTATGGTAGCCCTGGACGAATTCAAATAGGTTTTTAAACTATATTTATTAGGAAGACAAGAACGCGATTTGCCTAATGGAAAGCATTTACCGCAGCCTATGGTCGTCTGCAACACCAAAGTTGCCGAACTTGACTATCTACACGACCTTTTTAAAAACACCGTTTATAAAATTGAGAATAGCTGAACTCATTATTTGTTTACACTAGTAGGACATGCCCGAGAAAAGACAATTTTTTCTTTCAAAATTTACAGTTATACTAGTAGAACTAGTATTAAATAGTTAAAAAATAGTATTTACTCAGTTTTCCGAGGCGTATCTCGGAACCCGGAAAATCTTTATCAACTTACCTGCCGGACACCGGATAGCGGGTAAAACCCTTTACCGATAAATATTGAAGGTTTTTGTCAATATGATTTATTGAATTTACGAGAATTTGCAAACTGTAATCTGAGAAGAGTAGTGAACAGAAAACTCCCAAGTGATGGAAGCGACGGTGATGTGGATTGGTCTACTTTTTTTTAAATAGTTTTGTTGTCCCACTGCTGGGCAAAAGCCTCCCCTCTCTTCTTGGTCGCCTTTCACAACATTAAATTAATTGAGCTAATGGTTGGCGTAGACAGAGCTTATGCTCAGCAGTGGGCTATGGAAAGCTGTTAATAACGAACTTCGAAAAAAAATCTAAATAGATGTGTAACATCGGGAAAACATAAGAAATCATTATGAAAAAATCGTGCAGTGAGAAATCGCAATTAACAACAGTTTAGCGATCTAACTTATGAAATACAAGTCAAAGCCATTTGATTTAAAAATAATGTAACAGTTGCACGTAAGAAATACATATTTATAAAATCGAAATTAAAAGTTACAAATGATTAACTTTATTCATCATTAAATAAACATTATCATTTTATATTAGACACTATAATTTTCTTGACCAATGGCTGCACGGTATATGCCTGTGACAACAATGCCCCATGAAAGGACAATTTAGCCTTCCAGCTATCATCGACAGGACGGCAACAGAGCTGGACGGCACCCTGAGCACCAGGGATTCTGCCCTCTTTAGCATCGTCCCGTGAAAACACTCTATGAGCGTCTGCAAACATGCCTAATGCGCTGTAGTAGTAGTAAATAGTAGTAAAATAAAATGTATTATATAAATTCCCTTCACATGCGTAAAAACTATATTTGGTACTTAACAATGAAATATTTATTGCTATCCAGTTTGACGCAGGTGAATGTGTATAGCTAATAAAAAGTACATCCTTTCAAAGTTACGAAACGAGCATTAAAAAGTAACTATACACATACAAAACTTTTCACTTGCAGCGTTGAGGTATAGTCGCTATGGGACCCTTTTATCGAGTTATCCCATTACCGCGCTATCCGGAGCAGAGAATAGACCTTTTAGGGACAAGTATTGAGGCTTTTTGGTATTGAATTTTAGGTTAAGACAATGTTGATGGATACGTTGCATCTACCCTAAGATATGCCATTATGTTTTGGGGAAATGCTACAAAAAGTCACAAAGAATTCTTAGGTTAAAAATATGCATACGGGCCATCTGCAATATAAAGCTATCCGAATCATGCAAACCACACTTTTAAAAACTAAAAATTCTAACAATGCCTAAAATACTAGCTTTTTCCCGCAGCTCCGCCTGCGCCAAAGAGTAACCTATGTTTGATCCCGGGTCTTCAACTATATTCATACCAAATTTCATCAAAATCCGTTCAGCGGTTTGGCCGTGAAAACGTAACGAACAGACGGTAACCTACCATAAGATAAAAAAGTAACAAACAATCATTTGACAGCGACGGCCGTTGAAGCGTATAATAGACAGACAGGCAGACTTTCTCACTTATAATATTAGTTTATGGAAGTATGGATTGGAATTTGTAACATAAAAAAAAAACGAATGATTACTGATCACAGATCGAGACCCTAAAACTTATACATGCATAAAAACGGGTTGTAACAAAATAAAGCATTTCGTAGACAACATATTTAAATAATTTCATAATAAATAAAATGTTTATCATAATATTACTTCATAGAATATACATGACAATGAATATACATTTATCATAATTTTTAAATATTGATTTCAAAAATATTAATAATTGTCATATTTTCAATAACAGAAAGTAGATTAGGTTATGGTCACTGCATAACCATAACTTATCTACTTTCTGTCATAAAGTCATCTTTTGACACTCAGTTGTTGCTGTCACAAGGTCTGTCGCTCGCTTGCTCACTGTTATTGTCACTGCATAACCATAACCTAATCTACTTTCTGTCATAAAGTCGTCTTTTAACACTCAGTCGTTTCTGTCACAAGATCTGTCACTCGCTTGCTCACTGTTATAGTCACTGCATAACCATAACCTAATCTACTTTCTGTCATAAAGTAATCTTTTGACACTCAGTTGTTTCTGTCACAAGGTCTGTCGCTCGCTTGCTCACTGTTATGGTCACTGCATAACCATAACCTAATCTACTTTCTGTCATAAAGTCGTCTTTTAATACTCAGTCATTTCTGTCACAAGGTCTGTTGCTCACCGTCATAGTCACTGCATAACCTGCTTTCTGTAACAAAGTCGTCTTTTGACACTCAGTCGCTTCTTTCACAAGGTTTGCCACTCGCTCGCTTCGCTCGCTCGCTCACTGTTATGATCATTGTATAATCATAACCTAACCTACTTTCTATTATTAATTTGTCCTTTGACACTCGGCCGTTTCTTTCTGAATACAAAAAAGTCTTTTTCAAATTTTCAATTAATAAAAATGCTGTCAAGGACAATACGTGGGGCGCACTATAAGTTTCCGGAATGAATATGAAAAAATACTATTAAAGGTACAAAATTAATTTATTGTTTTTCAAAATAATCTCCCTTGGCGTCTATGCACTTTTTCATTCGATGAAACCAGTTTTGAAAACTTTTGTGCCACTCCTCTGTGGTGACCTCTGAAACGTGTTTTTCATACTCCTCGACAGCCTCTTCTGGTGATGAAAATCGTTG
This sequence comes from Euzophera pinguis, assembly GCA_947363495.1. NCBI lineage: Eukaryota > Metazoa > Arthropoda > Insecta > Lepidoptera > Pyralidae > Euzophera > Euzophera pinguis. The sequence goes on from OX376162.1 coordinate 2,111,843, forward strand.
ACCGCGTAATTGGTTCTTAATTTTTGGGAACAGAAAAAAGTCACAAGGTGCCAGGTCGGGACTGTATGCAGGATGACTCATGAGTTCTACATTTTTCGCCTTCAAAAAGTCGTTTGTCTGTCTGGCCGTGTGAGAACTAGCATTGTCGTGGTGCAGGATGATACGGCGTTTACGGTTATTTTTACGGAGGTCGTCAATAACTTAACTAACAAACAAATGGTCGTGTACCAGTCACTATTCACTGTACGACGATTCTCTAAAGCAACAGTAGCCACGTGTCCAGTTTTATTATAAAAAGAAGCAATCATCCGCTTTGATGCACTTTTCACGCGCGCCACTTTGGTTGGTTTCGGCTCATCTTGAAAGACCCATACGCTCGATTGCTGCTTTGTTTTGGGATCGTAGCAATAAATCCATGTTTCGTCACCTGTTACTATGTCCCACACCAAATTTGACGCACCTTCGTTGAATCTGGTAAGCATGGCACTGCACCAAGTGACGCGGTCCGTTTTTTGAGCCTCGGTCAAGTTGTGTGGGATCCACCGCGAGCACAGCTTTCTCACACCCAAATGTTTGTGTAGAATTAATTGTATTTGACTCATGCCTATTTCTAAGGATGCGCGAATTTCATGGTAGGTCACATGCCTGTCTGTTTCAATCATACGGCGCACAGCATTGATGTTTTTGTTGGTCACAGCGGTGGACGGCCGACCATCGCGAGATTCGTCACTGAGATTGATACGACCACGCTTGAATTCTGCAAACCAGCTATAAACAGTTGTCTTGCATGGTGCTTCATTGCCAAAAGCTGTTTCAAGCCGAGCGATGCTCTGTTGAGCTGTCAAATTACACTTAAAATCGTAGAAAATCATACTACGAAAATTTTCCCGAGTTAAATCCATGTTGATGCAGACACACAATTTTTTAAATGGCGCCACAAGGTAAAAACAAAAGACAGTCAGATGAAACAAACTGCATTCTACAGCCAAAGAGTTCTATTTTCAAATGTTGCAATAAATTTTTAAATATTGTTTATGTAAGTGGCCAGTTCCGGAAACTTACAGTGCGCCCTATGTATTTGTTAAAAAAATAATCTACTCTTCGATAGGTTTATTAATTAAAAATAATAATCATGAAAATCATTCATCAGTTTTTATATAATACCGGTATATGTTTCATTCAAGTAAATAGTACTTGAAATAAAAAAAAATATTATAAATGATATATATATTAGAAATGAAAATATAAGAAATCATTATTATTAGAAACATTTTCTACGTTACGAAATTCTTTAAAACTTCTGTCTGCAATATAAGGGTACACCGTAAAAACGGCGTAACAATATTGAAACTCACTCTATTTACTAGCAACTAGCAAAAATCGCAAGAAAATCTATGAATGTAAATTTTTGAGTAAGTATATCGCGACAGACAGAAGACAAAGAGCGTAGACTTCATTTTAAAATATGTGTAGTTATAGCTAGATGGTAAAGTAACACTTCTCTTTTTGCACCGTTGGTTGAAAACAGAAGAAAGTTGCAGCATGCTCATTACACTCTCATATTTTCCCTCGTTCCCAGTTTATCAGACATATTAATTAAAGGACCGGTCGTCTAACGCAAGGGAAAAATGGCTATCTAGGGAAACATTTTACGATATTATACCCGAAACTTTTGGGACTTTTGTTAGCTGTGATATTATTATTTACCTTTGTAGTCCAGTGGTTAAGTCATTTTCCTTAAAACTAAAGGTCTGGGATTCGATTCCCATGGGAAGTATACTTTATTGTTTCTATATAGTTAAGATATTGAAGACTTGAACCACCTAATTATCTGACAATAAAAGTAATGCCGTCAGTCCTCACTTTTATACGGTGGTCATTAAAGCACATCCTGATCTAATTTGTCTGATTTTCCTGAAAATGGAAATAGAGATATGACAGTACGACAGAGGTAGTAGCTCTATGGAAATATCCAGTTCAAAATCCAGTTAAATAACGTAGGTTATGCCCTAGGCTCTGAATCGCAAGCTGATGATGCAACTGGGGAAACACGCTCGTACAAAGAATGAAACGTTCATGGTCGCAGGCAGACAGTCTGCCTGCGACCATGCTGCAACGCTGTAAAGTGTTTAAAACGTCAGGTGTAAATAAATAAGTAATAAACGCGATAAAACCGTATTAAAATAGTTTAATTAATTAAATTACGATTAGTTAAGCACAATAGGCACCGTAGACAGTGTCCTTACCTGAACTGGCGGGAAGACTGGGAAGATACTCAGCTCTTTGGGCAAAACTCCTTACTTTCCCAAACGTGTCCAATGAAATGGTAAAAAAAGGCTAACGGAATTCTTTAAAGTGTTAATTCTTATGTCATTTTGAATTTTTGTGGCATAGCATATACAGTATACACAAGAGAGTCACAGGTAAAAAAAGTATTAATAAAATGAATGAATGAAGATAGTATGGTATGTATTTGAATTTATACGTGGGGCGCACTATAAGTTTCCGGAATGAATATGAAAAAATACTATTAAAGGTACAAAATTAATGTATTGTTTTTCAAAATAATCTCCCTTGGCGTCTATGCACTTTTTCATTCGATGAAACCAGTTTTGAAAACTTTTGTGCCACTCCTCTGTGGTGACCTCTGAAACGTGTTTTTCATACTCCTCGACAGCCTCTTCTGGTGATGAAAATCGTTGACCGCGTAATTGGTTCTTAATTTTTGGGAACAGAAAAAAGTCACAAGGTGCCAGGTCGGGACTGTATGCAGGATGACTCATGAGTTCTACATTTTTCGCCTTCAAAAAGTCGTTTGTCTGTCTGGCCGTGTGAGAACTAGCATTGTCGTGGTGCAGGATGATACGGCGTTTACGGTTATTTTTACGGAGTTCGTCAATAACTTCTGGCAAACAAATGGTCGTGTACCAGTCACTATTCACTGTACGACGATTCTCTAAAGCAACAGTAGCCACGTGTCCAGTTTTATTAAAAAAAGAAGCAATCATCCGCTTAGATGCACTTTTCACGCGCGCCACTTTGGTTGGTTTCGGCTCATCTTGAAAGACCCATACGCTCGATTGCTGCTTTGTTTTGGGATCGTAGCAATAAATCCATGTTTCGTCACCTGTTACTATGTCCCACACCAAATTTGACGCACCTTCGTTGAATCTGGTAAGCATGGCACTGCACCAAGTGACGCGGTCCGTTTTTTGAGCCTCGGTCAAGTTGTGTGGGATCCACCGCGAGCACAGCTTTCTCACACCCAAATGTTTGTGTAGGATTAATTGTATTTGACTCATGCCTATTTCTAAGGATGCGCGAATTTCATGGTAGGTCACATGCCTGTCTGTTTCAATCATACGGCGCACAGCATTGATGTTTTTGTTGGTCACAGCGGTGGACGGCCGACCATCGCGAGATTCGTCACTGAGATTGATACGACCACGCTTGAATTCTGCAAACCAGCTATAAACAGTTGTCTTGCATTATTTTTATAGCTCTATTTGTTTTTAAATAAAATAAATTAATATTAATTATTAAACCATTAAAATCTTATGATTAATTAAAAATAAGTTACTGATTTACCTGCTGGCATATTCTCTGCATTACTCCTCTCAATGGAATCACTTCAAGAATCAATGAAAAAATGATGGATCACTTCAACACTAAAATGTAAGACTTTCAAAGAGATCTGCAGAAAACAACACCCACACCAACCATAAAACTTTTGTCCACTGAGTTTGCAGCATTCAGGACCTTTGTCACGGATTCCATGGCTAATTTTCAGCGGCAATTTGAGTTGTTGATTGAGCGGCAAGATGTACTGGAGAGGCAACTGGATCAATTTGAAACTCGGGGTCGCCGGAAGATACTTTTGTTGCATGGCATTGCGGAGAGCACCAAGGAGAACACAGCTTCGGTGGTAAGAGGCTTGGCGGCAGATAAACTAGGAATCCCGAACCTCAAGGAGGATGACATCTGCCGTGTTCACAGACTAGGCCAAACTCCTCGACAAAAACCTAGGCCCATTCTTATTGAATTTGTCAGCTTGGGCATGAAAGAAAAATTCTGGTCAGCCAAAGCAAGCCTAAAAGGAACTGGTGTAACCATCTCAGAATTCCTTACAAAAGAGCGTCACCGGGCTTTCTTGATGGCGCGTGAAAATTTCGGCATGAACAAATGCTGGACAAAGGACGGATCTGTTTATGTCTTTGGATCCGATGGAGCGCGACATCGCATTTGTTCCTGCGCCGAGGTGAGCAATTTGTGTAGTGCATTGCTGAACGCTGACCGCGGCAGTCTCAACGTTGAGACTGCTTCTACGCCGAAGTTGACTGCAGCTAGCAAAAAATGATGTACCTATCTCCATTTCTTCCTTTAAATTTCCCACCCATTTTCTACTTGTTAATTTTTATTTTTATTTTTTTTTTGCCATATACCCGGTTTTTGCTGCTTCAATGTTACCGCACCCACAGATTTCGATACTGCATATTATTTTAAGCGACATCAAATGTTTGTGTTTAAAAATGATTTTTTAACTACCTTTAAATCACAAAACTTTTTTAAGCGATGTGTTTATTTTTGTTTGATTGCGACTTGTCAATTCGTTGATTGATTCCTATACCATAAATTATGTCACTGTCATATGTCAGTGTCAGTCAATACATATTTTTTAAATGCGGGCGGCAAAAGAACACCGGCTAAAAAACAGCATAATTACCACAGTCGCCTAAATCTATCATCACAAAAAAGTTTTGTTAAAAATATTTTCCTTTTCTTTTTATTCTGTTCTGTTCTTACATATTATTTCAATACATTCCACTTGCTCTGCCCTCTATCTTTGCTGGCAGGTAAATGATATTGTAAATTGTATTCATAAGATTGTTTATAAATAATTATATATTATATTATTCTTATACACATATTTATATTGGGTATATAGATATATTTAAGTTGTACACAGCACTGTGTGTTATGAGCACAGAGAGCGATGATAGTTTCAAGTCAATATCATCCACAGATAGTTTTTACTCAGTAACCAAGCCGCTAAATGAAGTTCTGAATGATACTTTTTCTGAGCACCCGAAATGTTTCAATGCTGTCCATATCAATGCGCAGAGCATTCCGGGACATTATCCGGACCTTTTAGCCACCTTTGATAGTAAATCCATTCATGCCGTACTTATTTCTGAGTCCTGGTTATTCCCTGGCTTACCCTCTACGTCTGTCTCGCTGCCGGGGTTTCACCTCATTCGCAATGACCGTACTGATAAGAGAGGTGGTGGCGTCGCTATCTATCTACGTTCCAATATCCCTTATAATGTTATTCGTATCTCCCAAATTAAAAATCCTTCTCATGAACCAGAGTACATTTTTCTTGAAGTCACGCTGAATCACACCAGTGTCCTTTTAGGCGTTTTCTACAGTCCATCTGATGACATTAACTACTTTTCATCACTTGAGACTCTTCTTGAAGACATAGCGCCGTCTTATAATCAAATTATCATTATGGGGGATTTCAACACCTGCCTGCTTAAAAACAACCTCCGCTGTTCTTACCTTCTTTCGCTTGTTGAGGCATGTAACTTATCAATCCTACCACTCCAAGCAACTCATCATACCCCGGGATGTATACCGTCGCTCCTCGACCTCATTATTGTCTCCTCCAAAGATCTCGTTGCTACGCACGGACAGCACAGCGCTGATATGTTTTCATACCACGATCTTCTTTTTCTCTCCTACAAACTTCGCCCACCCAAAAACCGTGCCAAAATCGTAATGCAGCGAAATTTTACCTCAATGAATTTGGACTCACTTCGTGAGGATGCGAGCAACTGCGACTGGGATAGTGTTGATGAATTGACTTCCGTTGACGAGCAGGTAGACTTATTTAATAAAATGGTTATTGAGTTATATGATAGACATGCCCCAGTCCGCCAAGTCAAGGTTAAACATTTCCCGGCGCCTTGGCTCACAGACGAACTCAAATCTACCATCCAGCGAAAACATGCGCTAAAGTCTAAATTTAAACAGAATCCAGATGGATACCGTGATAAATATGTTCATGCACGCAATTTAAGTAATAGGAAGTGCAGGGAGGCACAGCGCCAACATATACACCGCTCAGTTGAAAATGGCGATCCTGCTAAAGTCTGGAAGTTTCTCAAATCTCTCGGAGTTGGAAAAAATAAACCAATGACTTCAAAACATCTTGACCTTAATGACCTTAATAAACATTTCTCATCTTCATCCTTATTTCATGGCAATGACAAACTGAATACGAAATGTTTTCTTATGTTTTCGCGATTGTTATTCATTAAATTAAACTATTTTAATACGGTTTTATCGCGTTTATTACTTATTTATTTACACCTGACGTTTCAAACACTTTACAGCGTTCATGGTCGCAGGCAGACTAAGTTAACATTTGTCTTTGATGTCATAAGATTACAAAACTACCGCCTGAATTTTTTTTATTGGGAACTATTCCGATTCACGCAGTATTGGCTCACAGTATCTAAGGGTCTTGCAGTCTGCTTCCGAGTTTGCAATTTTATTAAGTTAATGACTGGGTCCCAAGCTGGCGGTACCTGCCATCCATCCTCTCTATTGAAATTAGGATGTTTTTTAATTTCAATAGCTTCACGTAACATCCTTGGAATGAATCTGTTTTCCTTTGCAAGGACTTGAGGATTATCAAAACGCATATAGTGGTTGGGTTTGTCTAGAGCATGTTCACAGACTGCAGACTTGGTTGAGCGTCTATTTTTCATGTCAGCAATATGTTCTTTTATACGAGTATTAATGCTTCTCTTTGTTTGCCCAATGTATGATAAACCACAGTCACAGTCAATTTTATAAACTCCAGCATCTTGCAATGGGATATTGGATTTTACAGGTCTTAAAAATTGGTTTATTTTCTTATGCGGCTTGTAATAGGTCTTGATTGAAGCTCGCCTAAGTATGTTACCAATCTTGTCCGTGACTCCCTTTATGTATGGTAAGATGGCAGGAAAACGATCAACTGTGTGTGGCTTGGGTCGACTTCTGTGACAAATGTGTGGGAGGCTGAGATTGTTGCTTCTTAAGACAGACTTGACTCGTTGAAGCTCCTCCTTAAGATAAATCTTTGTTACAGAGAGCACACGGCATCTGTGACACCCACCATCTTAAGGAGGAGCTTCAACGAGTCAAGTCTGTCTTAAGAAGCAACAATCTCAGCCTCCCACACATTTGTCACAGAAGTCGACCCAAGCCACACACAGTTGATCGTTTTCCTGCCATCTTACCATACATAAAGGGAGTCACGGATAAGATTGGTAACATACTTAGGCGAGCTTCAATCAAGACCTATTACAAGCCGCATAAGAAAATAAACCAATTTTTAAGACCTGTAAAATCCAATATCCCATTGCAAGATGCTGGAGTTTATAAAATTGACTGTGACTGTGGTTTATCATACATTGGGCAAACAAAGAGAAGCATTAATACTCGTATAAAAGAACATATTGCTGACATGAAAAATAGACGCTCAACCAAGTCTGCAGTCTGTGAACATGCTCTAGATAAACCCAACCACTATATGCGTTTTGATAATCCTCAAGTCCTTGCAAAGGAAAACAGATTCATTCCAAGGATGTTACGTGAAGCTATTGAAATTAAAAAACATCCTAATTTCAATAGAGAGGATGGATGGCAGGTACCGCCAGCTTGGGACCCAGTCATTAACTTAATAAAATTGCAAACTCGGAAGCAGACTGCAAGACCCTTAGATACTGTGAGCCAATACTGCGTGAATCGGAATAGTTCCCAATAAAAAAATTTCAGGCGGTAGTTTTGTAATCTTATGACATCAAAGACAAATGTTAACTTAGTCTGCCTGCGACCATGAACGCTGTAAAGTGTTTGAAACGTCAGGTGTAAATAAATAAGTAATAAACGCGATAAAACCGTATTAAAATAGTTTAATTTAATAAACTGAATACGTTAAACCATCTGTCTTCACTTCCAACTCCAGACATCCCTCCCTTTTCATTTAGTCAGGTGGCTGACAGTGATGTTCATAAATGTTTGCTATCAGTATCTTCAAATGCGGTTGGCACTGATGACATTAGTCGTAATATGATCCTGCCAATAATTGACATCCTTCTCCCTGTTATCACTCTCATCATGAATAATTCCCTGTCATCTGGTATATTTCCCTCAGCTTGGAAAAGTGCAAATATAACCCCTATTCCAAAAAAACCCAATCCCTCTTCAATGTCAGATTTTAGACCTATCTCTATACTCCCATTCCTTTCAAAAGTTCTTGAACGGTTAATCCAACAACAACTTAATTCCTTTCTGATCAAAAACAACCTTCTTAATCCATTTCAATCTGGATTCCGCGCAGGCCATAGTGCGACTACTGCCTTGGTGAAAATCACAGACGACATCCGATACGGCCTTGAAAACTCACAGGTGACTGTATTAGCACTACTCGACTTCAGTAACGCCTTTAATACTGTCGATTTTGATGTACTTTTAGCTCTGATGCGAACATTGAACATATGTCCTTCAGCTATTGACTGGTTTCAGTCCTACCTATGTGGACGCCGACAACGAGTGCGCATTGAAAATGACTTCTCTTCCTGGAGTTTAACTTCTTCAGGTGTGCCACAAGGTGGCGTGCTCTCTCCTCTGTTATTCGCTTTATTTATCAATTCTATTTCCTTTCAGCTCCGCACTTCCTATCACCTCTATGCAGATGATCTACAGATATATTGCCATGCCAATCTAGATGATCTCCCCAATAATATAAGTAAAATAAATGAAGATCTTTCTCGGATCTCTGATTGGAGTAAAGCACATGGACTTATCGTCAATCCTGCTAAGACTCAAGCTATCATTCTGGGTGGTTCTTGGAATATGTCTAGAATAGATTGGCTTTCCCTTCCACCCATTATTTTTGATGGTGAGCAAATAGAGTATAGTGAGAAAGTCAGGAACCTTGGGATAGTCTTCGATAAACGTCTAACATGGTCTCCTCAGATTGCGGAAGTTAGTAGGAGGATATTTGCTTCGGCTCGATCACTTACGCGGCTTAAGAATTTTCTTTCTACTGCTACTAAAACCTCACTTGCACAGACCTTACTTCTCCCTATCTTAGACTATGCCGACTCATGTTATCTCGATCTCTCTGAAGAGCATTGCAATAAACTTGAGCGCCTTCAAAACTTCTGCATTAGATTTATATTTGGATTACGCAAGTATGATCATGTTTCTTCTTTCCGCGTACAACTCAAGTGGCTCCCGATCAGACTTCGTCGTAATTATCATATTCTGTCGCTCCTGTTCACTATACTCTTTATTCCTTCGTCACCTCATTATCTAAAAGAGCGCTTCACCTTTCTCCATCAAGATGACCAGCGACCTGCTCGTAGTATCAACGCCCTTCGCCTTAAAACTCCAACTCATACTTCTGCTGCATACTCTAAATCTTTTACTGTACAAGCAGCACGTCTCTGGAATGCTTTGCCTGAAGATATTCGCACTGCTCAGACTATAACCAGTTTCAAGAGTCACTTGAAAGAATACTACCTCTCACTTTGACTTGATACTGCTGTTATTTTCGCTTAGATATTCATACATTACGTATGAATGTTACAATACCTATGTAAGTTATTTAAGTATGTTTATTTTATATGCAATATTTGTGTATGTTTATAATTTTCAACTATATCTGTTGCTGTACCCACCCTAACTTAACTGTTTCTCTTTCACCTCGTAAGGGTTGACTGGAAGAGATTGCATAACAATAAGTCCGCCTTTGCTCATATTATGTTGAAGTCTTTGTAAATGTTATATTATTTGTTACTATGTGTGGGCAATAAAGATATTTTGTATTGTATTGTATTGTATTGCATGGTGCTTCATTGCCAAAAGCTGTTTCAAGCCGAGCGATGCTCTGTTGAGCTGTCAAATTACACTTACAATCGTAGAAAATCATACTACGAAAATTTTCCCGAGTTAAATCCATGTTGATGCAGACACACAATTTTTTAAATGGCGCCACAAGGTAAAAACAAAAGACAGTCAGATGAAACAAACTGCATTCTACAGCCAAAGAGTTCTATTTTCAAATGTTGCAATAAATTTTTAAATATTGTTTATGTAAGTGGCCAGTTCCGGAAACTTACAGTGCGCCCTATGTATTAATAATATGCAGAATTAATTTTAAATGTAAATTATTTGTGCATGCATTTGGGAATTCATGTAAAGTTTGCATTGAATTTATTTAAATACATTTGTGTTTGTATTAGCACGTATTTCTAACCTGTTATTTTTGTTTCTGTGGGAATTTAATTTTTACTACTCGTACTATTTTCAATATGTCGCACTTCTTTTTTAGACGGTTTATGTATTTAATCTTACCTTAGATAGGGATTTTTTTAAATGTACCTATACTAATTAATCATCAGTATAAATTCATAAATTTTCCCTTCATCGAATAATCATTTATTTGAGTTTGGAAAAAAAATGTTTAATGTTCATTAACAACTCCGAGTGCAGCTTTTAGTATCTTGACAAACCAAAGACAGTCCATAAATATCATTCTATGCACAATAAAATCGAAAGACCTACAGTACTCGTAGCATATCTACGAAATTCGTAGCACATCTACGAAAATCGTAGCACAACTACGAAACTCTTAGCAGGCCCACAAAAGGGTTTTTACATACTCAAACGTAAAAAATTTGCCTACTTGGTAAAGACAGTACTGGTCAAAATTAATTTAAGATCATTTTAGCCATTTTGACTCAAAAGAAGTCTCTCTTGGGACGGAAGAAATTTCTTAAGAAATAAGCAGCTCCCTTGTACTATATTTTTCTCTTATGCCTCCTTTGCATTTTTATTGTGTACATGAATAAAGTAAATAAATAAGAAGGCAACAGTTATTTGGTGCGTCTACATTTTGGTATGATTCGACTACGTTTCTTCCAACCAAAGTTTTATTCTTACAATCACTTGATTTGATGGTAATTTGAAACTATCTTCCCCGCTTTAATATTTATTTATTAAACACTTCTTTGCACACATATTAAAAAAACAAATATTAATAACACATCACGAATTTATTTTCCCAAGCCTAAATTAATAATTGTAATATTGACATGTTTAATCACTATTTTTATTTATTTAATAGAAATAAACTGTAATACAATTTAATTATAATATTTATAATTTAACAACCAATCATATAGTCAGGATAGTAATCTACATTTTAAACAAATAACAATGACAGTTTATAATGGAACTGATATTTAACTAGAAATGGAACGACACGTCTTACGGTATATCCTCACCCTTCGGAATCTGGCACGCCAACTGAAGTGACGAGCGATGTTGCACTCTCCTTCGTCCCCACCTCCCCACTTTTCTCAGTGATGCCATGTATTTTCCAGTGTTTTTGCACAGAAAAGATAATGGCGACAACACACATCACATTAAAACAGACACAGGTGAAATAAATATAACATTAAATAGGCAAACAGGCACATGGCCCACCTAGTGGGAAATGGTTACCGTAGCGTATAGAGCCTGCAACAACGCCACAGAGAAATTTATACACGTGTTTCATAATAACCCCTTGTCGTAGTCATCAAAATTAAAACACGGAGTTTCCACTACACCAGATATAAAATTTTGAAAGTTAAACTAAGAACATGCAATTTGTTAGTTTTCAAAAATACTCAGTTAACTTTTAGTTGACTATTTATCATCAAGTCTGCAGGTATCTCATCATCATCATCCTAGCGTGTATTCCTAGTTGCGTCGTCAGCTTACGCTTCGGAGCCTAGGGTACGCTGTAAGTCATGGTCCTATATTTGGCGGGACTGGTAATTACAATGGAGCGACTGCCGTCTGACCTCCGTAACCCTTTTTACAGGGAAACCAAACCAACAGGAACATGACCCGAGGCGTGTTAGTGGCCAACACTGTCAGAATTTTTCAGGCTGCCCTAAGGCATCTGACACAGCCTCACGACTGCTATCTATCGATAACAACCCGGACCAACGGCTTAACGTGCCTTCTGAAGCACGGAGGAGCTCAAGATAGAAAATGCCACCAAATGGCGACCAATCCAATAGAGGTCGCGTCACGTCGTCGCTTGACACGCGCATTCGCTACGGAAACGCGGGTCGTGTTTGACTAACAAGCTCCTCGACAACAAGTCTGCAAGTATCTCAATAAATAAAAAGTAACACATGCCAAGGCCGTTAGTGAGGATTTAAGGCGAAAAATGTTAAAAAACAGCAAAGCTGTATATCACAACTTTGTGAGGGAACGAGTCGCAACAAGTTCTGAACTGTACCAGTTTTAGAAGAATTTTCCGTAATGGGACAAAGTATTAAAGTGGCTTCACTGAATTTTCAGTATATTTTTTATGAAATACGTCCTTTTGGTTGATTTGTTTTAGACGTTGTAAGAAACGTTGTGTGCGCATTGAATTATTCCACTCATCATCATCATCATTTCGTGTGGATTACATTGTCTATCGGTCATGTATACCCTGGTGTCAGAGTTGTTCGGAATCGCCTCTCGACGTGGTTCCTTTAACGATAGACGGGAGCCGAGACCAAATTATTCCACTTAAACATTAGATTCCACTTTTAAATCTCTTATTCTTGGTAATGGTTCTCAAACAATAAATCAATTGATGAAATTTACAAAAAAAAACTTTAAATGCTATCACTGCTGACACAACAAGTTGTTGTTGGAAGTTTCACCCCTTGAGGCTCTTGAGCCTAGGTAGTTTGATAATAATGGTGCCAGAATTTTTATACATATTGTGATCCCTGATTTAGGGTTCAAAATATTTAACGCTATCCCCCACGATGAAACGAATATTAAAAAAAAACTTTAGTTGATTTATCAATAGGTAGCTGTTTCCCGCTGCACTGTCTGCGTCAAAAAGTAGCCTTTGTTTGACCCCGGGTCTTCAACTGTTTTCATACTAAATTTTATCAAAACCCGTTCATTAGTTTGGCCGTAAAAGCGTAACAGATAGTAAGTATGGATATGGATATTAGTATGAAAGAATAGCCATATACCAATAATGAAAATAATTTAAAAAAATAATGGAACTCGTATTAGTTTTCAAAGCCCTGAATATTTAAAAGCATCTCCTAGAGCCGTACTTAGAGACTTTTATGATTACGTAAACAATTCAAACTGTTTTTTTTTTATTTCCATTGGAGAATTTTTAAATCTATACTCATAGCATAAGCGCTTTCTAAGTTTAGAATTAAAATTTCTTCCCCCGATGGAGATTCTTTTTATTTTTAAAACCTCTTATATAAGGCTGATAAAATTCTATTTTGATGTTTCCGACCCTGTCTTGCAATAACTCGAATAAACAATAAAAAATAGGAAAACATGTTCAGGTGTGGCTACTGGTCGGAGGTGGCCTGCCAGTGCGGTGTCTCTTCCCAAACCATGACGCATCTCCTGTCCTGTCCTGCGTGCCCAACCACCTGCATGCTCAGGGACCTCTACGAATCAGACATTTGATAACAGCCAGAGTCGACTCGCAAAGAAGAAGAAGAATAACTCGAATAAGGCAAAAAGAAACACGGAATGCCCTAAGGCTAAAAATTCGGTCCTTTGCCGAATACAAAATTAAAATCACTAAAAACAATATAAGGTAAGCAGAGATTGCAAAAACATAACATGGGAAAATTTATTTCGCTTTGAACTTTTAAAATATTTCATTTCGGGAATTTTCCCATTGGTCTCATCCGTTTCACCCCACAATCTAAATTTTATATTTAGACTATAGAAATAGACTTACCAATATAGTCTATATTCAAAATTATCTTTTAAACTGTGTTTTAATATGCTAAAATCTAAATAATATTTATATTAAAAAAAAAAAAATTTCATTACATTTATAATAAAATAAAATTTAATTTATATATTTGTAAATAATTATTTGCATGCTTTCTTTAAATTGTTGGACCATCTGGTCGGTGGATGTACGATTTTGCACTTACCTGCACGTGGTATTCGAGGTCCTTTCAGCCCTATTGGCCATCGGTTTTCCACGCTATGTGCCCCGTCCACTGCCATTTCAAGGAACCAGTGCGCTGGGCAATGTTAATAAATAAATAAATAACTATTATTCTACTACAGATTTCCTCATATCTGATTCGATCTCGTAAGGAAATAACGAGCATAGCTCCCTCTGTGGCTTTTTGAACGACGTTTAGCTTTCTACAACTCGCACAGATAGAGTCTACCATAAATTTTGAGATTTTTCCAACTTGCGCTGACTGAACCGAACCCAGTAACTTAAGATTAACGGATAGCGTGTTAACCATTACACCACGTCGTCCAATATGCCTCAGAAGCGACCGGGGCGAAATGATACAATGGGTCAAACGAGAATTAACTCATTTCTGTAAAACAGAACGGTATAACTCATGTTTTCAGCGGCCAACCGAGTGAAGACGCAGACGTTATAAATTGTCTTTAACTTTTCGCAGAGTTGAATTTTTACTGTATTTATTCACCGAAACTGAATTTTGAATTACGCTATCAGAAAATATAATTTTGTTTATTTAATGTGTCTTTTTTATTAGATTTTTTTTTTTAGAAAATGTATCACGAATGCTCTGCCATTGTACATTTATGTCTAAGTATTTTAATTTGACTGTGTTTTTTTGTATACAATAAAGAATTTTACATACCTATACAATGAGTTTGTATAATATCGAATATCAAGAATTTCATTTGTGTTGTCTTGTCCATCGCACCAAGCAAGTCTTCAAATGAAATTGAATTTTTAATTAACCTACCATCTACCTATCACTTATTATTGTTGTATATATTAGTTATAATAAATATAATATATAATAGGTAACTTATATTGAGCAATGCAATACAAATATTTTAAAAAATCGGTTGTTAAGTTTCTGAAACAATTTTGACTAACTAATTTTAACTTAATGCTTGTGTGTGGTTTTAAAGTTGCGAGAGTAAGTGAAGGCACATTACTTTTTCTGTTTAAATTTATCCTAACACAGTTCATCCATCTCTTTTAGTCTTCCTATATTTCTAGCTCCCTCAACCTTCATACTCAAAGCTATCTGCAATCATTAAATTGTAATTAGTTTATCGTCTTGTTCACTGCACTAACAGATGGCGCTGCACAAACTTTCGTCTGCTAAATGATGCTTTAAACTGAACTTAGAAGTATCCACTTCAAAATACATCCATAGTTCGTTAACCTCTACATTCAGTACAACCCGTACAAATAAAGTATACACCTCGCCATTATGGACCGCTATGTCAATGAAGTGTAGAGTTAATTTACTCGGGTTATAGTATTGTTACGAAATCAAAAATAAATAAAAATAAAATGCGGCCCGCGGAAGTTTGAGTAACGCTGTCCGCGGATAATTCTCGTACAATCGTCGCGTGTTTCCATACGGGAATAATATCGCGAACGATCTAGTACATCGATTATGTCGCTCTGACACATTGCTTTGTCTCGCTCTCGCACTTCTAGTATGTACTAAGGGAACGAGACAGAGAGTATCCCTCTCTCTCTATTCCGGAGTAGTTGTGATCTTTCTAGAAACTTATGGAGCGGGTTTCCCGGGCCATATAAATATCGGAAGGTGCCTCAGGAGGGCAGTTCTAATTTAACTGAGCTACAAGTGCGATCAAGAAGCGATATCCGGAGCGAATAACAAGTGATACAAGCGACCTCGGCAAGTTATAGTGACTGTGATTAGCAAGTGTTTTGGACATTGTTAGTGATAAGTGAAGTGAAGTGACGTCGGCGACCATCCTTGTGGGAATAAACGTTTTTAAGAGTCATCAGGTGTTTTTCTCCAAATTGCGAACCCCGAGCCCGTAACAATTGGTGTCATAAGTGGATTTGGAGATGCCATTGACTCCGAGAGAAGACGTCACTAGTGAGGGTGTGAAGACGAGGGCGAAGCGTGCTGCGGAAGCCACTTCTACTGGATCTGCTGACCAGGCCGCTCCCACCGCGCCCACCGCCCACCAGGTCACGTCCAACGGCAGCCAGGCTACGTCCAACGCCTACCACGACACGTCCAACGCCCACCAGGACATGTCCAACACCCACCAGGCCACGTCCAACGCCTACCAGGACACGTCCAACACCTACCAGGACACGTCCAACGCCTGCCAGGACACGTCAAACGCCCACCAGGCCATGTCCAACACCCACCAGGCCACGTCCAACGCCTGCCAGGACACGTCCAACGCCCACCAGGCCATGCCCAACACTCACCAGGCCACGTCCAACACCAACCAGGCCACGTCCAACGCCCACCATGCTGCGCCTATCTTTGATTTTGGGGAATTGATGCGAATGCTGGACAACAAATTTACAATGCAGGAGAAGCTTCAACAAAAGGCTCAACAGCAACTCCTGTCAGCTATTGGTGAAGTTAGTGGCGTGGTTACCAAATTACGCAAGGATGTTGACTTGGTGGAGGAACGCGTCACGACTCTTGGGAACGACATGGAAAATATGAAGACGGACCTTTCCACATTACAGAAGAAGGTCGTGCGCCTTGAAACAACGGGAGTAGCAGTTGCATCTGGCGGAACAGTCATTGCCCACCACGGACCCAGCGTGAAATTGCCGCCATATGACGGAACCTCGTCCTGGACCGCATACCGTCAACAGTTCCAGACCATCGCAGCTGCTAACGGATGGACAGATGAACAGTGCCTGACAGCTCTCACCGTCGCACTCCGAGGACAGGCTCTGACGGTCTTGGAGGTTCTTCCGTCGGGCAGTGGATTCAAGGACCTGCTGGAGGCACTGGAGTCGCGATACGGGGAACGGCATTTGGAGCACGTCTTCCGCGCTCAACTCCGCGACAGAGTCCAGCGCTCAGGAGAGGGTCTGCAGCAATGGGCGCTGGAAATAGAAAAACTCGTCCGCAAGGCGTATCCAGGGGCCGATTTGAAGATGCTTGAGTCCAACACCGTGCAGGCGTTCGTCGACGGCATCAAGGATTCGGAAGTCAGAGCTGCAGTAAGGCTAAACCATCATGCCTCATTAAAAGATGCACTGGCCCACGCTTTGGAGGTGGAAGCCGTCAGACATGACATTCGTCATTTCGCGACTCACAAAGTGCGCGAAGTAGTGGAGGAAGTTAGGGAAATAAAAGCTCCGCTAAGAAAGAGACCTGGATCCATGTGCTATAGGTGCGGCGACCGAGGGCACCTACAAATGAATTGCCCAAAGATCAAGAAGCTTGAAGACGACGTGAAGGAACTGAAGATGAAGCAGGAGGCTTTATCATCGGAGAGGAACCAGGGAAACGAGTAAGAGCCAGGACTAGGGGGCGAGTACTGGCTGGCGCGGAGGAAGCCCCGACAACTATTATCTCTCAGGCATGCAACGGAAATAGTCTCGTAATATCTGGAACTGTAAATGGGATCAACTGCAGGATGACGCTGGATACCGGAGCATCAAGAACAATAGTCCGACCTCACTTAGTAAGGACCATAATGAGAAGCATGAGGAAACTGGACTGTCGGCTTCTTTCTGCCTCCGGCCAGCCAATACCCGTCCTGGGAGAAGTGTCTGTAAAAATGTCTATGGGAGAAACCACATATACCCACAACGTCATCGTGGCTGAAATTATGGACGATTGTGTATTGGGATTAGATTTCATAAAAAAGTACAACTGTAGAATAGACGTTGCTAGTGGTGTATTCAAGAGTGGTGAAGAAGAGATCATCATCCTAGGAGGCATTAACGGGAGAGTGACATGTTTAAAGCAAACGGTCATACCTGGGAAAGCAGAAGCCCAAGTACTAGTAAAGTTACCAGTAACAAGGAACAAAAAATCTACCGGATGCGTGTTGATTGAGGAGATAGCTAATAAACCTGCGGCTCGAGGACTCATGACCGCGAGGACTCTCGTGAAAGGAAGAAACACCGCAGTAGTAAGAGTACTTAATCTAGGCGACCAAGAGAGGACCTTAAACAAAGGCGACATCATTGGAAAATGTGAGGAAGTTGTCTGGCTGAAAAAGTGCAGTACAACACAAAGCTCAGATACAACGAGTACCAGTGATTCTACAGTCAAGGAGCTTCTAAGTAACTGCAAAAGCAATCTAACGTACTCGCAGAGCATTAAAGCTAAGAAGTTTCTACTGCGCTACGCCGACATCTTCACCAGCCAAGAAGGAGACTTAGGAAGAACGTCGCTAGTACAACACAGGATTGACACCGGAAATGAGAGACCCATCCGACAGCGAGCGAGAAGAATCCCTATAGCCAAAGAAATAGAAGTCAAAGAGCTGCTGGCGGATATGGAAAGGAATAAAATTATTGAACCATCAGCAAGTCCATGGTGTTCACCAGTCGTGCTAGTAAAGAAGAAGGACGGAAGCACGCGGTTCTGTGTTGACTACAGACGACTTAATGACATCACCAAGAAGGACAGTTACCCGCTGCCTCGGATTGATGACACCTTGGATACCCTTAGTGGCATGAAATGGTTTTCAACATTGGACTTAAAATCTGGGTACTGGCAAGTGGAAATCCATCCGAAGGATAAGGAGAAGACTGCATTCTCGACGGGCAAGGGATTATGGCAGTTCAACGTCATGCCATTCGGATTATGTAACGCGCCAGCTACCTTCGAGCGACTGATGGAATGTGTACTAGCAGGATTGGTAGGAGAAGCCTGTCTAGTATATTTGGATGACGTTATCATCGTTGGCCGAGACTTTGAGGACCACTTGCGGAACTTGGAGCAAGTCTTCGAGAAAATTCATGGGGCCAACCTAAAATTGAATCCGAAAAAGTGCCGCTTATTCAGGAACGAAGTGAGCTATCTAGGCCATGTCATTACCAGTGAAGGAATCCTGAGTGACCCGGAGAAAGTGGAAGCCGTTCAGAAGTGGCCTACCCCCAAGGACAAGACAGAAGTACGGGCATTCCTTGGCCTTTGCTCGTACTATAGACGTTTCGTGAAAGGATTCTCGGAGATTGCAAAGCCATTACACCGACTAACTGAAGAGAAACGTCAATTTAGTTGGGATGAAGCTTGCGAAATTGCCTTCGGAAAACTGAAGAAACATCTGTGCGAAACACCAGTCTTGGGATACCCCCAACCAGAAGGTCAATTTATAGTGGATACGGATGCAAGTAATACCGCAATCGGTGGGGTACTATCTCAAAAGCAGGAAGACAGGGAAGTTGTTATAGCGTACTTCAGTAAGTCGCTGTCTAAACCGGAAAGGAATTATTGTGTGACAAGAAGGGAGCTACTGGCAGTAGTGAAGACGCTACAACACTTCAGCAAATACCTCATCGGTAGGCAGTTTTTACTTCGCACGGATCATGCAGCGTTAAAATGGCTGCTGCAATTCAAGAACCCAGAAGGTCAAGTTGCTCGATGGATTGAACAACTTCAGGAATATGACTTCATTATCGAACACCGTCGAGGACAGGCCCATAGAAACGCGGATGCGCTGTCACGCAGACCCTGCCCAGAAGATTGTAAGCACTGTATCAGGCAGGAGTTAAAAGAAATGACAGTAAAGCTAACTCGGACAGAACCATTAGAGACCTGGGAGAACGATGCGATGAGAAAGGAGCAAGGGAATGATGATGACCTACGGCACATCATCAGGTGGAAGGCACAAAGTAATGATAAGCCAAAATGGAGTGAAGTTGCACCGACAGGCACTGTTTCCAAGGCGTACTGGGCGCAATGGGATAGCCTCGTTGTACAAAACGGAATACTCTACCGGAAATGGGATAAACCTAACGGCAGAGAGTTTCAACTGCAAATTGTGGTTCCAAGAACAAAAATACGTGATGTTCTTCGGGAAGTACACGACGGCGTGTCCGGTGGACATTTGGGAGTCAAGAGGACGCTAACGAAAATCCGCGAAAGGTTCTACTGGCTCCATTGTCGGGAGGATGTGGAGGACTGGTGCCGCAAGTGTACAACTTGTGCTGCCGTAAAAGGGCCACATACCAGGAGCCGAGGATACCGAGGGAATCTACGACTGTACAACGTCGGTGCACCTTGGGAACGCATTGCAGTCGACGTAGCTGGACCATTTCCTGTCACTGACTCAGGGAACAAGTATTTCATGGTTGTCATGGACTACTTCACTAAGTGGCCGGAAGTGTTCGCCATACCAAATCAAGAAGCTACGACAGTTGCAACCAAGATAGTGGAAGAAGTGATTTGTCGCTTTGGCGTGCCCTTGGAAATCCATTCCGACCAAGGCAGGAATTTTGAGTCACAGGTTTTTCAAGAAGTTTGCAGGATTATGGGAATGAACAAAACCCGAACCACGGCTTACCATCCTCAGTCAGACGGGATGGTCGAACGGTTTAATCAGACGATCGAGAGACATCTGGCAAAAATAGTGGAAAGCCATCAAAGGGACTGGGACAAGTACATTTCACTGTTCCTGCTAGCGTACAGAACAGCAGAACATGAAAGCATAAAGGCAACTCCGGCATATGTCAACTACGGTCGTGAGCTGCGGTTGCCAGTGGACCTCCTAACAGGAGGCTCACCAGATGAACCTCAAAGTGTTCAAGACTACGTTTCTGATCTGCGTGACCGAATGCGAGAAATACACGCCGCAGTTCGAGAAAACGGGTTGCAGTCGAGTCAGAACATGAAGACCAGATACGACAGAATGTCGAATACAAATGGCTTCGAGGAAGGCGCTCTAGTCTGGCTTCACAACCCGACTCGCCGGAAAGGGAAATCGCCAAAGTTACAAACCAAGTGGGAGGGCCCATACAAGGTGGTAACGCGACTAAATGATGTGACGTATCGGATACAGCGTCAACCAAGAGGAGCAATGAAGATTGTTCACATCGACCGCTTGGCGAAATATCACGGAAGTAATGATGATGCTCGGGACGAGCATCTCTAAGAAGGGGGCAGTGTTACGAAATCAAAAATAAATAAAAATAAAATGCGGCCCGCGGAAGTTTGAGTAGCGCTGTCCGCGGAAAATTCTCGTACAATCGTCGCGTGTTTCCATACGGGAATAATATCGCGAACGATCTAGTACATCGATTATCTCGCTCTGACATATTGCTTTGTCTCGCTCTCGCACTTCTAGTATGTACTAAGGGAACGAGACAGAGAGTATCCCTCTCTCTCTATTCCGGAGTAGTTGTGATCTTTCTAGAAACTTATGGAGCGGGTTTCCCGGGCCATATAAATATCGGAAGGTGCCTCAGGAGGGCAGTTCTAATTTAACTGAGCTTCAAGTGCGATCAAGAAGCGATATCCGGAGCGAATAACAAGTGATACAAGCGACCTCGGCAAGTTATAGTGACTGTGATTAGCAAGTGTTTTGGACATTGTTAGTGATAAGTGAAGTGAAGTGACGTCGGCGACCATCCTTGTGGGAATAAACGTTTTTAAGAGTCATCAGGTGTTTTTCTCCAAATTGCGAACCCCGAGCCCGTAACAGTATTCTTATCTTTTATTGCTCTGAGACCAAGGTGTGATACTTTGTAAT
This sequence comes from Euzophera pinguis, assembly GCA_947363495.1. Lineage (NCBI taxonomy): Eukaryota > Metazoa > Arthropoda > Insecta > Lepidoptera > Pyralidae > Euzophera > Euzophera pinguis. Next base: position 2,133,398 of record OX376162.1, read on the forward strand.
GTGATCTTGAATACAGATTTTGTTTAATTGTCTTGTTAAGTGACTACGTGTTACGAATGGATGACAGTCGTCGATCGTTTCTGTTCAATATCGTATATGTTTAGTGTCCTTTTGCGTACAAATGGGTTCAAAAACCAAGGATGCCGAAGACCGTGGTTGAAACCTCATGAGAGAAATATATTAATGTTTAACTAGCTGTTTTCCGCAGCTCCGCCGGGTCTTTAACTATATTCATACAAAATTTCATCAAAATCCGTTCAGCGGTTTGGCCATGAAAGCGTAACAGACAGACAGATAGACAGACTTTCGCATTTATAAATAGAGCCACCACTGTCCAGTAGAAGAAAATCGTTGTTGTACCTTTGCACTTTCATAGATCTAGAAGGTTTAGTTTTGAAAAATCTTTATAGGACGGAAACGCTTTTAAGTTTGAAAAATTTGCTTATTTTTTTTATTTTTGTTTGCATTATCAATGTAATATGTTAATATGCAACTTTACACGATTATTCAACACTAGCTGTGCCCGCGACTTCGTCCGCGTGGAATAGTTTATTGGGAATCATGGGCGAGCGCTCATCACGCGGCGCGTGTGAATTTTGTTTCAGAGTTATTTTAAAATTGTATTATCTTATAAGATGTTTATTGAAATTAAGTGATGTCAAAGACAATTTTGTTCACAGTTAAATACTCTTAATCAATAACATATTTATTTGGATAAAGATTAATATTATTATGTTGATACAACTCTGACAAATAATTTGTAATAATGCATTAATTTCGACCAAATTTGATTATCATAAAAACGGTTATTGTGAGTTAATCTTAAAAGCTAGACATATACTGCCGCGGACATTTTTTTAGATAATTTAAAGAGGAATAATTCTTTCATACATATTTTTGGGTATCTCGAACGGTTTTCGCAGCGCACGCAACGGAAGCCCTCAAAGATGAATAATTTTCCCCGTTTTTTCCACATTTTCGACTGTTTCTTCGCTCCTATTAGTCGCAACGTGATGTTATATAGCCTAAAGCCTTCCTCGATTAATGATCTATCCACGACAAAAAGAATTTTTCAACTCGAACCAGAAGCTCCTGAGATTAGCGCGTTCAAACAAACAAACAAACTCTTCAGCTTTATAATATTAATTATAGTATAGATTTTACGTCATTCAAGGACGCTAGCTAGCGGCTGTAGAAGGACACTTAGCTCGACTCAAAGTGTAATTAAAATTTATGTTTTATTTTCATTACACATACATACATACCATCAACAACGCCTTTTTCCCGTAGGGGTAGGGGTAGGCAGAGGCTTCGGATTTCCGTTTACTGTTACTACGATCCTTACAGACTCCCCTCGCTTCTTCCACGCTCATCACTCTCGTCATACACGCTCATCGATTACGGTTACTCCTGACATCTCCCTTTTTTAATGTCTGTTTTCTAGTACGTCTTTTTAATACTGTTCTGTAATCAACTCTTAAATCTTGGCTGCATTTATTTCAGCGGCTAAACATTTTTAGTCAATCCTGATTACATACATAGGGAGTTTATTTCCGTACCTTAGGGTATGCTTTATCAAAATATCATGGTCCTAGATCAAATGCCGCCTAATCTCCATAACTTTTTCCGTGTGTTTGTTTGTAATATCTTTATTGTACAAAACACAAGTAATTTATACCAAAATAAATTAGCATATTTAGTAGTATAGAGGAGCAATAAGGATTTTAAATTTCATAATAACTTCTCAAGAGCTTTGACGTTAATAAATACGAAAGCAACTAGTTTTAAATCTTCAATTACCTAAAAGAAGCAATCTTACCACTAACATGACTGCAAATCGACATGGGTTGCTTAATCAGGTCACTAACTATGAAAAAAAAAACCTTAATTTAAAATCCTTCGTGCGCAGATAGACGCGAGCGAAGCCGTCGGCAACAGCTAGTTAACATATAAAAGCTTACCAAAAAACATACGTACAATGGCGGACCAGCGAATGACAAGGGAGAATATACTTACAGGAAGGGCAGAAGCGATTTGTGTTAGTACTGATCATCTGTCATAATGTTCTAAAATAAAAATGTTATTATTGTCCATACCTGATGTAAACATGAAAAATATCAATAAAATGGTCACATTACTTTCACCTGCCTCATGTGAAAATATTATAAAAGCTATATTTTACGTCCTGTGAAATTTTTACGGTCGAAACCATTCGCCCGATGGAATCAATAAAGGATATTTTTATGATCATTGCGAGTTTTATTTTAAAGTATGAATTTTGAGGTTAATTTATGGGGCCTTTTGTGACCGTAGTAAAATAGTTTTTATGTCAACCCGTTTTATTTAGGTATCATTGCCATGAACCATTTTCGAAAATACGTAAGTTTCACCACGAAGAGTATCACTGAACAAATGGTTAGGAAATAATTTTATTTCGAAAACAAGATTATTTTAAATTAAACTATTTAAATACGAGTTTTATCCCGTTCGAGATTTCATGTAGTTAATATTGTCAATCTACCATGTACACCCAGATGTCAGAGTTATTCAGAACCGCCTCTCGGCCTCTGACGTGGTTCGCGTTTATTACTTACTAGCTGTTTCCCGCAGCTCCGCCTGTGTCAAAAAGTAGCCTTTGTTTGACCCTGGGTCTTCAACTATATTTTATGAAAATCAGACATCTGGAGAAGACAATACAAGACCTGATAGACAAAAGTAAACAATTGGAGAAAGATCTAACAGCAAGAAGGAAAATATTATGACTAAATCCTTAGAGGAACCTCATAATTCCATATCTTATGTTAACATATTAAAAAAACAGGGCGGAAGTAAGTCGTTAACAACTCCATATGAGGTCACAAACCCAACAGGTACCAAAACCAGAAAAGAAATTAAACCCTGGAAAGAAAAGGATGTAAGTAATTCAGAAACATTTTTAGGAACGCAAAAGGTGTGAAAAAAAGGAAGAGAATGAGTGGAAGACCCGAAAGTACCGACCGACGTCCCTCAGGTGGTACAGTCCGTATACATGCTTGTTGTTCGCAGATGACCTCAAGTTATCAATGTCTTGAGGTTTGTTTAAGTCTGCAGAGAGATATTGACAGGGTGATGAGCTGGAGTAATGGAAACCTCTTACAATTTAACACCTCGAAATGCGTAACAATGATTTTCACGCGTACTCGCAACCTTGTTCAATATGACTATAACGTAAACAGCATGGTACTGAAAAGAATTGATGAGGTGAGGGACGGTGGTGTTACGTTTACAATAGATTTAACCTTTAAAAGTCATACTATCACGATATGTAATAAAGCGTTTGGAAATCTGGGATTTGTACTGAGATCAGTTAAACATTTCACTAATATGGGTAGTTCTACAAACTAAGGAATTTTCTGCGGCTCGGCCCAAATATACATAAAATATTGTTTTAAGCTTATTTATTTGCATTGCATACTATTATTTAGAACTAGTTCTAATTGGTCATTAAAAATAAAAAAGATTTACGATTATTTTCTGAACAAAATTACTGCTCAAAGTGCTAAATTCTCAGGACCCTGGAGTGTCCCTCGAACAAATTCTAGTTCAAAGTGTGTCGTAATTTACGTACTTCTACATCAAGCTCATAATTGAAATCAAAACTGATAAGTTTACATTGTCTTCTTGCTAGGTAGAATAAATTATCAACTAAATGTCTCAAAATATATTTAAATAATCTTGTCTACATTTTGTCCCCACGATTTCATATCAGGATCCTGTTCAATGTGAAATAAGCAAATATTCTATAGGCTATTTGCCGTGCGACGTTGCCGTTCAGCCGAGTGAATTGTACCTACAAAAGAGACAAAGAATATCATCTATCTGTTCGCACCTAGCGCGTTGTTAAGTCAGCCCGCGGCAGTCGACAAGGCAAGTGGCGTCGTAATCGGTGGAGCTCACAGGATCCTGGTAAGTAAGTAAGTAAATATTAAACAAACATTCTCAGGAACCTGGCCTCAGGATCCTGCCTAATTGAGACCCACGATACTGAGCAACATCCAGGATCCTGAGAAATTTGCATTAAAATGTTGTGCATGCTAATTTACAACTATAATATAAATAAATAATTTATGAAGCATTTGCCTAGTTCTCGCAATTAGTTTATCTGCAGTTATTTAGTATTTGTGTTGGTCCAAGTACAAGTAATATATGACAGCTTTGTAAAGTCGGAATAGAGGAGAAATGCCCAGTTTAATTCGTATTTGATTATCAATGCCCAAATACACTTCGACTCTTATTGTAAAGTTATGCCAAAACGTAGAATTCTGTAAGCAACATCTTTTAATGTTCAAATCAGTAACATTAATTATGAATATTTTTGTGTTAAATTAAATTGGTTGCATTGTATTATTTACCGCGTATTTTGAGCTTTAAATACTATGTTTTGTTGCACAGAAAAATGGCGAAACCAAAGAAAAAACTATCTAAAGAAGAGATATTAGAAAAAAAAAGGATAGCTAAGAAATTAAGATATGAAAAAATTAAGAACGACCCTCAGAAATTAGCGGCTGAAAAAGAAAAAAGAAAGCTAAAGTATAAAAAAATGAGAGAATCTGGCAAAAAGAAACTGGTATCTGAAATGTCGGCTCGTGAAAAAAGGCAAGCTCGCAAAAATTGGAGAGAATACTCGTATAAATCCTACAAAAAGAAAAAGTTAAAGACTGATATGATAAATCGATTTATTAGAGAAAATACCCCATCTAGTTTGGATGATGAAGCTGTGAGTCCTGGGTTTCATAATCGTGAACAACTTCAGCAAGAAATTCTTGAGATAAATGTTCCTCAACCGCCAACGCCAAATCTAAGATTAAAATCAGCACGAAAGCGATCACAGTTACAGCGTTTTAAAAGAAACCAGGAGATAAAAAGAAAAAATGAGTTAATTGTGAGCCTGAAACAAAAGCTAAATAAATATAAAAAAAGATCCCAGAGATTGAAAAAACAAAAGAAACAACTTGAGCTGACACCTAATACTGCAATGACCAAACTAGCTGAAGATCCAACAACACGGCCTGACGTAGTAAAAAAGGCTTTATTCGGCGAGGTGTTGGAGAAGCAAATATCAGATAATATGTCTAATCTGAAGACACGTCGAGAGAAGGTAGTGGCAAATAAATTACTTTTGGGTAAAACAGTAAAAGAAAGAAAGATTTGGAAGTTGAACAACAAGGTAATAACATATAAAAAGGTGTGGAGCCAAGGCAAACCAAAGATGTCTGAAAAGAAAAAAACAAGATGTTTGAAAAAGATAGTACAAACTTTCTTAGAAGATGATAAGTACAGTAGACTGTGTGCTGGCAAGAAAGAATTCGTAAGAAATAAAGTAACTAAAGAAAAAGTACAAAGACGTTACAGGTTAGACACATTAATAAATCTCCACAAAGAATATTTAAAGTCAGGAAATATAATTATGAGCTACTCTATGTTTGCGAAGCTAACACCCGCCTTGGATAGTCGCCCCAAAAATTACAGACAGAGATACATGCTTGTGTACTGTTCACGCAAATTTTCAACTTATTGTGACTGCTCTTTATAATGCAAAAGTAATGAAAGCCCCAACATATCAAAATCTATTAAATGACGTATGCTGTGACAGATTCAACGAAACATGTTTGCAGAGAATGTGTCAAAATTGCGCTAAAAAATCTCTTCCTATCTGTGATTTTAACGCAGACATGCCGATTAAATACAATCACTGGTTAGCATCCAAGGAAACCATAATAGACATAAAAACTAAGAAAGAAAGGCAAGTTGTAAAACAAAAAAGGAAAAGTGTCGCCACCACAGCTCAAGAACTTGTTTTGAAATTAAAGAAAGATTTAAGTACAATTTTTCAACACGAAAGAAACATTATTCACCAGTACCAATCTATATCAAAAAAGAAGAAGTCCTTAACTGAAAATGAAGCCATGATACATATGGATTTTTCAGAAAACTTCAGTACGAAATACAACGAAGAAATACAGTCTTTTCACTTTGGAGGATCTCGCACACAGCTCTCACTTCACACAGTAGTAGTGTATTTGAAGGGATCTAAAAGATCGTATTGCACTGTCTCATCTGACTTGAGTCACAATGTTTATGCTATTTGGGCACACTTAAAGCCTGTACTAGAGGAATTACCAAGTCAAATAGATACTATCCATTTCTTGAGTGACGGTCCAGTGACACAATATCGAAACAAAATAATGTTCTTCGCGCTAGCATCTAAAATGACAAATCTATTACCTGGACTTATAAATTGGACTTGGAATTACCACGAAGCAGGCCATGGCAAAGGAGCGCCAGATGGCGTAGGTGCCGTGTGCAAAAGAACTGCAAATGATGTTGTAGCATGTGGAGGAGATGTAACTAACCTGGCTGAGTTCTGTGGTGTCATTCAAAGTCGCTGCCCTGGCGTGACAATTTTTATCGTTTTTAAAAGTGATATTGATGAAATGGAAAAATTAATTTCGGCTGGTAAACAGAGTTTAATCGCTTTTAGTGGTACACTCAAAGTCCATCAAGTACAGGGCAGTGCTTTCATGCCACGAAAGCTTCAAATGAAATCTCTCAGCTGCTTTTGCGAGGAAGAAATTATGTGTGCACATTACCGAATGGGTCTACTAGAATACCCTGCAGAATCCAGGCAAATTTTCGACGACGTCTACGAAAGGGATGTTTAAGAGCAAATTGAAAGATCAAGTCCGGATATTATCAACACAAGCACACAAATATCAAGGGATCAACCTGACGACATCAGTGTTGCTAGCGATCTTACGTTAAATTTGGAAAATCCAGAAATTTTAGCTTCCATACCGGATATGCAAATTGACCCAGCTACTCTTTTCCCAGACGTATACCAAGAGACATTAAAACAAAAAGAAGATCAAAGAAACATAAAAAAACATGATAGAAAAATTGAATATAGTGTTAACAAGCAACCAAAAAAGAAAAAAGAACTGAAATTAAGGAAAGATAAAGTTAAAAAGACAAGTAAATATAAAAAAGCAGACTCAAAACAGAAAATTAATTATAAGAAACATAAAGGTAAAGAAAGTGAATCGAAAAAAACAAAGGAAAATAAAAAGTATGAGTTCAGTGATTGCGAGTGCCTTATTTGTGGTATACTCTACAGTGAAGATACGACAGGTACTGACTGGGTCCAGTGTCTAGTATGTAATAACTGGGCACAAGATGGATGCATTAAAGGGGAATCTACATTATTTAAATGCCCTGACTGTTTAGGTGACTGTGATTACAAAAATTAAAATTTAAAGAAGAATTGTAACGGGACTGCCAAACTTATTATTTACGTTATTAGATTTAAGTTTAATTTAAAGACTGAAGTGTCGAGTCTTAGACTTCGTACATTCGTGTTGTTAATTTATATTTAAAAGAGATTTTACATATTGTGATTTAGAATAACATTAATACCTAATACTCAGTGATCATTTGATGATCATAGTTCCTGTTTAAGACTGTTTTAGGTATAAGTATCCAAGTCAAGCTTAAGTCAATTTTCATAAGTTACTTACAAATTATTGTTAAGCAGCAAATACGATTAATAAACGTTGATTTTGGTTAAATTTTGTCGTTTTCCTCAGTTTCCTGGCGACACTCTCAGTTTCCTGTGCCCTTATTTCCTTTAAATGGCCATAAATCTAAAACTATTAAATATTTTGACTGTTTCGCTTAGGATATACTAAAGGACGTTGTACTCTTGTTATTAGACTAAATTTTGCATCTAAAATGTATAAAAAATATCGAGCCGAAATCAGACTCGAATTCGTCCTCAGATTGTAGAACTACCCATACAATCTGTAATCACTTTTTATAACGCACTGGTGAAAGTAAACTCAATTATCTGGGATCTGCAGGAGGCTAAATTTAGTGTTTTGTTAGAGAAATTACAAAATAAAAACATATTTAAATGAGACTATACGGAGTGTACCCGTTGATGTGCCCTACTTTATTTGTGTTAGATATGGTTGGGTACAATGAACTCAGCGTACGGAGAAGACTGTCTCTGATTCTGTACATTTTTACGGTGATAAGTGATGCATCCGGATATGCTGGCACAGGTGGGTTTGTATTTGCCGAATAGGTACGAGTACTTGTGGCGTCGCCACCGACCAACTCTGCTGTGGGTGCCGCACGCGTATAAAAATCTATCACTGAAAGCTCCACTTACGCGTGCGCACGCACACTTAATCTCATAGCTATTGAAACAGACCTGTTTTGTTGTTCGCTGAGTGAATTCACAAGAGTAGCATTACTGATTATATGCTATCGATCGTAAAATTAAGTTAAGTATATTGTAGCTACACTATCGCATTAGGCATGCATGTAATGCTAGCTGTAAGATGTGAATATGTATATAAATAAATAAATTTTCAAAATTTCATCAAAATTCGTATCGCGGTTTAGCCGTGAAAGCGTAACAGACAGACAGACATACTTTGGCACTTACGAGTATAATATTAAGTATAGGTTAGTATTGAAGTATGGATATATTTAATGTGTAACAATCGCGAAGACATAATAAATCATCAAGATTATTTTCTTAAAAAATAGAATCCGAACTATTTTACTGAATCTGATTTAATTTTACTTATATAAAACACTGTAAAAATTTAGTCAATACGTAGTTTGAAAATAACCCACATAACATACTAAATATAGTATAATAAATAATATAATAATAGATTATTTTGCTTGGTCCTTTCAAGAAACTACCTGAAAACTTCCAAACTTTTAACCAAGTGAATAAAAACCCCGTCAAAACTATATTTAACTAAGCAGTCAACCCTCGTGCATGAGACTAACGATTCGGAAAAAAATGCTGATTTAGTCAAAGTGAAAATAAGAATTTCATATGGTTTCAAAGGCCCAGAAAATTATTCGACTCGCCGAGTTACACTTTGCAAAAATAGCACTCCTGGGTGCTATTTTTGCAAAGTGTAACTCGGCGAGTCGAATAATTTTCTGTTCGTTATCGAATGATTTTTGTTCGATAAATAAACAATTTTTATTCGACATACAAGACATAAATTCCAAAAATAGGACCCCTGATCTCGTGGACGGAGACATCTCACTTGTCACTTGGACACAGGACATTGACAAATCGAGGATATCAACTTAAATGATAGTAACGACCTAAATAGACCTAAAGTCCCAAGAAAAGGGTTAGTTGCGGACTATTATTTATACCGTCTGGGTTGCAAGGTTGTTGACCCTGTGTCAGGTTTTTTTTTAAACCGCTTCTTGACTTAGGGCGTGGTTTCTAAGGACTATCAAATTGCAGCCAGGTTTATTTTATTGGACTGGGCAACCAATTCGTCCAGAAACTATCGAAAAACAAATGAATTATGTTTTCTTTTTCATATGTAATAATTTCTTATGTGTTAGGTGATTGGATAGATGTGATTATTACGGTATTTAAATAGTTTTTCTTGTGTTATAAAGTTTAAATGAAAAATATTGTTATTATTTTAAAATATTACTTTGAAATCTACACCTTTCTTGTATTTTAACTAAAAGATCTTTTATATTCCAACAAAGAATAATTTTAAAATGTGCGATGCAACTAGGATGCCATAAGTTAAAGGAGTTAATATTTCAAAAGACAAACCCGAGGCGAAAACGTGACGTCCTTGCTGGTAAAGCCTAGTCCACACTGCCAACAAAATAAGATGAAGTAAAAACAAAAAATAAAAGAAAACTCTTTAAGTATCTACATCAACTGATTTGTAAGTTATTTAAGTATGTTTATTTTATATGCAATATTTGTGTATGTTTATAATTTTCAACTATATCTGTTGCTGTACCCACCCTAACTTAACTGTTTCTCTTTCACCTCGTAAGGGTTGACTGGAAGAGATTGCATAACAATAAGTCCGCCTTTGCTCATATTATGTTGAAGTCTTTGTAAATGTTAAATTATTTGTTACTGTATGTGGGCAATAAAGATATTTTGTATTTGTATTGTATAGTATCAACTGGTTTGTGAACTTTCTGATCGGGATAGGATTTTGAGCATAAAAGGTTTTAACTTCGTGTAAGATGTGTGTGTTAAAAAAAAAAACATGCATTGTGCAAGAAAACGATATTTTCGACGGATTTTGTTTTATTTGGTTGGTCTCAGTAAAGTATATTTGTTTGTATCAAAAAATTGTACTCTTTATTCTATTTTTAAGTAATTTCACAACAAAAAATATTTATTTACCATAAAGTTGTCGTCGATAGAACCAATAATAAATAAATAAATGATAATATCAAATAATAAAACCATTACAAAACATCTCGCAATGTATCGTCGACCTAAAAATGCAGCAACATTTCCCATTGAATATTTCCTATTCAATCTTGTTCGAACACGCCTGACGACTCTGTACTGATTCTGTGCTCCTAGTACCTCGGCATTCTATTCGATTTACGGTTGGCCTTTTGAAGAACTTTGAATAGGAGCTACCAGCGGGCAGATAGAGACATTCTTGTGTGTGACTTCTGCACGTTATGTGCTCCTGATAAGTCTAATGGAATTTATTTCCCCTTTGAAAGGTTGTTAATCTAGAGTATGATTTTTATAAATATTTGTCCAGCATAGAAATACTCGTATTAACCTCCTAGTATAAACTTTATATGGTTCCTACAATATAAAACAGTGTGCAGGACAAAATGGCTGTAATAATTCATACATTCATATCGAGTGGGTTACATGATCAATAGACCCTACACATGCTGGTATTGGAGATTTTTGAAACCGCGTTTCGGCCTCTGAAGTGGTGGCCAAATAACCAAAGGGCTTTACGTTCCTTCCAAGCATGAAATCATTATTATTAACAGACTAGTCAAGCGATTCATGCCTGCTGGACGCGTCGCGTCCACGTAGATGGGTTCTTAATGGACTGTAAATTGATGCTGGTCAAGAGCCTGCTGTAGTGTATACGTCACGCTCTCATTAAATCTATATAACCTCTTTGTTTTAGTTCAATAACTTAACGAACTAGATTACTCAATCTAAATAACCGACCTAGATGTAGATAGCATATCTGATGACGACTTGTGTTTTATTTTCAATATGTATAAAAACCCTGTTTAATCGATAAAAAAGACAGTTGACAATGGATCTTCGAACCTATAACCAACAAGTTGTTTCATTATAAACTCCCTCGTACGACATCATACTGCCAGGAGGTGGGAATGATAATCCTTGTTTGTAGTTTTACACCATTTATTCCGTTTATTCACAATATTCACAATAACTTGAAAACTTAAAAATACACAATAACACAGTGGACGCGTGCGGTTCAGTGTCGAAGGTTGGCAGTAAAGAGAGAGATCTACTACATCCGCTAGAGCGAGACGGCAACACTTTGTCAAAGACAACATTTTATAGTTTTAAATTATATTTTGTCCTGACAGGAAGATATTTTTATTTTGTTCACCTGCAATGTTCTTCTTCCCCACGTTTAAATTGTGCAAGAGACAGAGCATTTCTGATGTCCAAGGAGGTCATTCCATAGTCGAACCGCGTGGACAGAGAAAGATTTGGAGAAGAATTTTGAAGAATGAATAGGAAATAAGAAGAGCAAGCGAAGCAACTATGCTTCTAAAATTCAATCGGCCTTTTATGTTGATAATAATTATTTAAAAAAAAAAAGCTTTTAAAAATAAGTGTTTAGTTTGAAATTAGTTATTACAATTATTATCCATACTTCCATTCCATATTCATATTTTAAGCGCGAAGTCTGTCTTTAAGTCACGCTTTCACGGCATCACGGCCAAACCGCTGAACGGATTTTGATGAAATATGAATGTAGTTGAAGACACGGGGTTAAACATAGCTACTTTTAGACACAGATGGAGCTACGGGAAACTGCTAGTTCATAATAAGTATATCAGTTGAATAAACATAATTAATTTTGATTTAATTCTTTCCAACAAAGCCTGCAATGTATAAACAATGTACGTATTTTACATTCAAATCTGTTTTAATGCATAATTTCCTTAACTAAGTTCTGAATAAACATTAATAATTTTGAAATGATATATTATCTTGTAGAAATCATAATGAATAATTTAAAATATTAATTTTGTTTGTTTGTTTGTTTGTAATATCTTTATTGTACAAAATAAAACAAATAATTTACATACACAAGCATGAAATAACAATAAGTACAATGGCGGACTTATCCCACTTAGGGATCTCTTACAGTCAACCAGCGAGTGGCAGGAGAAGATATGCTTACCAGAAGGGTAGAAATGTGTACAATATAATATTATTATAAATAATATATAGATATACATATACATTAAATAAACCTACATACCTATATAGAATAATCATACATACATATAAATAAACATACATACATCCATGTAACTAGCATAAACTTTAAATGTCTGAGTTCAGCAAAGGAGAATTTGAAAGATTTATTTTAAAAGCGTTTAAACTTTGTGACAACCTTACTTCTACAGGAAGCGAATTCCAAAGCTTAGCTGCCACAACAGCAAACGACTTTGAGTACGAATGTGATGAACAAGGCGGCACGTCAAGGGTTGGGTTACCGGCAGAGCGTAACCGGTCATCAATCCGACGAAAGGAAAATTTTTCATCATTCAAATTTTCAATTCAATTTCAAATTTTATTGCAAATGCATCAAATACTCTTACAATTTTGAATCGTTGTCAGAATTCCGGTTAATCTTTTTTCCGAACAAAACAAAATTCGACTTCCATTCGTTTTCTAGGGCAACTTGAACATAATATTAATAGGTTGGGGAAAAGTATTTAGCATTTTTTAAGAATATTTTATTTACATTTAACTAAATTTTTAATATAGTTTATTTACATTCAACTAAAGTATGTAGGTGCCATTTTGTTCGATTACTTTTTGCCATGTTGTAGGTAGGGGCATGATCCCATTCTGATCAAAATATCACGACAAGTGGTTTTAGCAGTCCTCTCGTGATGTTAACCTGACACTGCCTAAAGAATTCCGAAGAGACCGAAACAGGTGGAATTCTGAAGGTCACACCTCCCAGCCAAACTCTCTTAATTTTTGCTGAATGGCTAAAGATGTTGAAGGTCTAGCGTTATCATGATAAAAACCCACACCCTTTCTGTTTCTTTTTAATTTTTGAATTAATTCCGGCCGCTTTCTTTCAACTTCTTGCTTTAATCTCACCAGTTGTTCGCAGTAGAGTTTAGAATCAATGGTCCCGCCTGGTGGTAACAGCTCATCTATCTATACTATAATAAAAGGGTAGAATCGACGTGTCTGTACATTTATTATTTTGGCTAGAAAATGAGAGGGAATGACTAAAGATGAATAATAGATTACAGAAAACTGTTTTATATCATCTTGTCTGTCTGTCTGTCTGATTACGCTAATCTCAAGAACTACTGGTCAGATTTGAATTTAGTTTTCACAATCTGATTGGCCTTAGCTCAGGGCAACAACTAATCTTTTTTTCATCAAAATCGGACATCAGAAAAGAAAGTTATCATCATTTAAAGATTTTTTCAAAGTCTCCTGATAAAATTTTCATAGCAAAGTAATAAATAAGCGGAGTAAGAGGTAAGTCGTCAAAATCACATAATTTCAGCATTTTCCTTAAAGTTGTTTGCTAGATCATGAAGAAGTTGTCTCAGTCAATCGACCCTGTATGCCTTGGTATCACTGTTTCAGCTTTGCCTCACTGTCAGCATTCTATAATCTACATATAATTAAACTATACTGAAGGTTAATTCTGTACATCTATCTCTAAATGTATTAAAACTGTAGTAATTGAATATAAAATGAAAAAATATTACTAGGGCCCTTTCACATCGGAACACTGCGCCATTTGAAACGCCATCTCCTCTTTGTAATTGGTCCGTGGAATCTTTATAAAGTAACAAAAGCCAAAAATATGATTTCTGGAATTTTTGTCTGTCTGTTGTTCATTTTTCAAGCAAAAACTACTGATCAGAAACTTTTTTATTAAAAAGTTAATAGTCCTCGGCAACATATAGGTACTAATTAGTTATTATTAATACGCATTAATTTTACTAGTTTTCGAAGGACAACTACCAACTTAAATTGACTTTTAAAATGTATGAGAGGTCAAGCAACACTGGATATGCCTGGACAAAAACAACATGGACGGCCTATGACATGGTTCCTTTAACGGCCGCCAGATGGCAGCCGGGTGGGACCAACGACTTAACGTGCTTTCCAAGCACGGAATCATTATAGCATCTGTTCAGAATTTGGTCATAAAATACGGGCAATCGAGCTAAATTTAAAGATATTAACGTAACCAAAACCTTGCCTCTGACGTGGGTTCTATATTATGACTTTTCAGTCATTCTTATAGAGTGGGGTTACGTGGTCAATCTACTCCTGGTGATAAAGTTTTAACGGAGACGATTTTCGTCGTCAGAATTTTTCTTTATAACGAATTTTCAGTCATTCACATTGAGTTGCTTACATGTTTAATTGACTCTGCACAAACTGGTTTCAGAGTTTTTCGGAAACGCCTTTCTGCCTCTGACGTGGGTTCTTTATTATGACTTTTTAATCATTTTTATCGAGTGGGTTACTGTACTGCTCTCAGAAATGCCTTTTTTCGGAAACGCCTTGAAATATACCCTTCTTTGAGAAGTATGACTCACCATATATGGAAGTCGAAGGCAAGTGAGGTGAGTCAAACAAATACTCCTCAAAAATAGGTATATTTCAAGATCAGCATTTATGCTTGCTACCAACTGGTGGTTATCAATGAAACTTTCACACCCGTCATGATTTTATAGGTCTGGAAAGAGTTTATAGGATAATGTTCATATAAAAATCACGATTGTTTAACTTTTTCTTTCATGCCAAAGAGTATTCCGTCGCAATACTTTACATAGCGACCTCCTGAACATTTTAAATATTAATAACATCAAATATTTTGTGTAAAACTCTGCAATGACGGATAGTAAGATTAATAAGTAACGAAAGTAGGTATAATCGAACATTACGCGGACGAAGTCGCGGGCTCAGCTAGTAATGAATGCCCTTCCAATCCCACCACACACACAGCATCACCTTGTTGCGAGTTAACCCGGGTTTCGCCACAGGTTGTGAAGCCTGACCGGCCTTTGATCACGACCTTTTTCACACATTCTCGTCGTACGTGATCCACTTTTCATCACCAGTTATCAGCTTCTTCAAAAATGGTTCGGTTTCATTACGTCGTAATAAAGAATCACAAATGGGTACACGGTTTATTAGGTTTCTTTCAGTGAGCTCGTGAGGTACCCAAATATCGAGCTTTTTTGTGTACCCAGTTTTTTTGCAAATGCACCAAAACTGTTTTGTGGTCAATTCCCAGTTCTTCAGCTACGTCGTAACTACTGATATCTTGCTTCACTTTTTCAAAAATGGTATCCATTTTATCCGTATTAGGGCGACCAGAGGGACATGCATCTTTGACATCAAAATTTCCGGATTGAAAAAGCTTAAACCAAATTTGTGCTACTCTCACAGACACTGTACATAAACATCGCAAATTTTTTTTTGCGAGTTGCGTTGCAATTTTACCTTTTATGTAGTAAAATTTTAAAATGTATCTAATTTATTATAATAATTTTTCAATAAAGATTTATTCTATTCTAGTCTTTTTCTGTGTTCTCCCCACCTTGAAATTAAATTCCTCATCCTTCCCATTATATTTTTTCAGTACTGGCCGAAAAAAAGTGAATCTACTTTTGAAAATCAAATATTTATTTCTGTACATATCATACAATTATAGGTCTGGATAAATAAATGACAATCAAATCTATTATTCAATTAAAGTAATACTCTCTCCGTGGTCGGATGGTTGGCGGTTGCCTTAGCCCGGTGATCGTGGGTTCGATTCGTAAGATTTTGAAGCTGGGTCAATCTACGGAAGATAATATCCAAGAATATTGGACAGCCCTGTGGTCATCTCAAGGGAAATATAGTTAAAAATCATGAGCCAAAAAAAATTAAATAAATATATTCATAAGTAATTACTTAAAAATATATGTCTACAGTAGTCTTTACTGTTATCAGCTTTTTTGTCTGATAAAAAACACCTGGGGGCGAAAGCGGAATGAATCTTGTGGAGAATGCGGCCCTAAAAAATATTTGTTTAAACTTGGGTAGAAAGGGGAATTTCATACGGTTTTGCTATGAAAGCGGAATTTCACAAAACTGGGATGAACAAGTGGGCTGTAAACGGAAAGTACCGATGGAGCTATGTCGTAACAAAAAACTAAAAAAAATACAGTCAACCAAAACTTTTAAACCGACTTCCTAAATTAAATAATGGTATTTTATCGTGCATCTATACCGGTTGAAAAAAGAAACACTAAAATAAATAAGATTGTAGATCATTTTAGAGTACTTACCAAACCATATCGTCGTGTCAGCCGCAGTCAGTCCACTGCTGGACTAACTCTCCCAAATTGAGGGGTTGTTGCCATACTCGCCACGATTGGCAGGCGGGTTGGCGAGCGCAGTTTCAGCGGCTTATTGTACTTCCGACGCATCTCATCCGAAGACTCATCCCATCGGAAGTATTCTAAAGCTAGGGAAGGGTGGGATGTTGTTGGGTTTGGGGAAAGGATGAGGTATTATGATGCTACTGACTCGGATGGACATGGGTTGACTCAGTAGCAGCTCGGGTAAGTTGGGCTCGCGTACCCGTGTGTTATGTATCCAAGCCATCGGACAGATGCTTGGAAATAACACCCCTTACTGCAACCCATATCGGTAACCCAGTAATGTAAAGTTACAGACTTCTAGTAAATTCCAAAAGCACATCTGTAGATTCAGAAAGCCAATATCTATAAATTGAAGATGCGAGAGTTCCGTATTAGAAATAAAGTTTAAAGGCACGTACCGTGTTATAGCGATAATGTATTGAACGTATCTTGGCGATGTACTTTTTGACTCGAGAATCAAACTATTTTTATTCTAAAACTAGCAGTCTTTTTAAACAGATATTTTACAATTTCTTCAATTAAAGTTATTTCAACAAATTTATGTAATTAATTTGTTCATATCGAGTGGGTCACAAACCCTGTGAAACTTGGTGTCAGAGAGACTCTGACGTGGTTCCTTTAATGACCACCCAATGGCAGCTAGAACCAACGGGTATAAGTAATACCAGAATTAGGTATGTGCCTAAACTATTTCACCACATTTGTATGCTTTCGCTTCACGACATCGGTATTTATTTATTTAAAACTTTATTGTTTCAAACAAACAAAATTCAATTGTACAGCACAATAGGCGAACTTAATGCTAAAAGCATTATCAAACAGTCAACCTTTGGTTTTAGTGTTATTTAAAATTCGCAGGAAAATCTGTAAGTTTTTGACAGACAAACAAAGTGTGAGATAAACTTTATCCATACTTCTCAATATTACAATTGAACGGATTTTGATGAAACTTGGATATAGTTGAAGACCCGAAGTAAAACATAGGCTACTTTTTGACGCAGGCGGAGCGGCGGAAAACAGCTAGTAATTCATAAACGTTTTATCGTAAATTCTTTGAAATAAGATTAACTAAGAACATTCATTAAAGAACTTGTAAATTGTTACCGTTACTCAGAGCTTTTGCCGATACATAATAATTGTTATTGTACTAAATAATTAAAATAATCTTAGGCCTAGGGTATGATTTTTAATCGTGATCCAAAATTTTGCGATACCGATCAATACAATAAAGCAACTAGCTCCATGCTTCATAAAACAACCAACAGATAGCAGCAGTTGAAGCGGCAAATGTCAGGTGTCTTTAGAAAATTTGCTTAGCATAGAACAATAAAATCATAGTAATTTATTTACATAACAAACTTGTATCCATACTTCCATACTAATCCATACTAATATTATAAATGCGAAAGTCTGTCTGTCTGTCTGTTAGCTTTCACGGCCGAACCGCTGAACGGATTTTGATGAAATTTGGTATGAATATAGTTGAAGACCCGGGGTCAAACATAGGCTACTTTATGACGCAGGTGGAGCTGCGGGAAAAGCTAGTATTATAATAAATAAATAAATAACTCTTTATTGCACCAAATTGTAGAAAGTACATAAATATTATTATTATTTATGGCACAAAGGCGGCCTTATCGCTAGAGCAATTTCTTCCAGGCAACCGACAGGTAGGGCTTCATGGTATGAAACAGGAAGGTAGGCGCAAATTAGCAATTGGAAAAAGTAAAATATAAAACATAAAATTACCTACTCTGGTAGAAAAGTAATAAAATACTAAGTCACTTCTCAAAAATATAAACCAAACTTGAAATGTAACTTTGCGAACTACCACAGACAATAAATTCAAATAATATCGTTTCTAAGTTCAAGCAATTTCGAGCCAAAATCGCTTCCGGACGACAAAAAGTCAGTTGATAAAGCAAGAAAATTCGATACCGACATTTATTTACAATATTGTTTATGAGAAGCGATCGAACAAACAAATAAACTCATAAATGAGCGTGTACAAGATTGCGGTATTGTGAGCGATGCGTATCTTTTTGAAGTTTTACAGAAAACATGGATTTAGAATGAGAATTGATTAGTGGATGTGGTATTTTAACCTATTCATCATCATATGAGTAGGTGACATGGTCGATTGACCCTGTAAACCCTATTATTATTACTGTATTTTAATTATTATTATATAAAGCGACAGTAAGTAAAGTAAATAATTTAACAAGCAAAAATTGCATAAACTTGCTTTAAAAATCTTTGTTGTCACTAATGTAGTAATTAGTGCGGTAGATTTTTGTTCTCGGTTTTCACTTATGTTTTCTATATTTAGTGGTCTAGTTTCATAACTAACAAAAAAAAATTGGCTAGTGTTAAAAAAGTCACCTTGAGTAAATAAGGCTTGCAAATCAGAGCCCAGAGTGCGTTTGAAATGAGGTCCTAGATGCGACCGCCGCCTGACCTCCTGTTTGATGATGTTTACTCATGTTTACTTAAATTCTAACGGCAACAACAACAGCGGGCAATGTCGTAAACATATTTTAAACAAAAAAGAATGCTAGCCGCGAGAAACGAACTCGCGAGTCTTTAGGCAATGCCTTTGCCGATAGACCAAATTAATTCATATCGAGTAGGTGACACGCACTGTTGTCAGAGTTATTTGGAATCTTGGACCACAGAGACAGTAAAATGATGACGTGGATTCTCTAAAGTCATCAGTAAAGTCTCTAATGCCATATCCATCTATAGACTCATCCTAATTCTGTACAGCCAACCAATATTACTTTACTGAACTTTGTTATTACTTGAACAAAGTTTATTTGGAAAATGAACTGAAAACTGGCGTCCGGTTCGACGCGATTTATAACTCTATACTAAAAACAAAACCCTTCGATTTTAGATCTTATCCCCTTACAATAAGTGTCATATCTTTGAAATGACCGGTGGCTTCTCAAATTTAGGTTGGGGCTAATATTTATTTCAAAACTCGTATTTACCTTTATTGTAATGAGTCTTTGGACTTTTGTTGTTTGAGAGATGAATTAAAAACAATTTATTTTGTATAGACTCCGAAAATTCATAAAGGTTGTCCGTTGGGAACCGATCAGTTATCTGAAATTGACTTTGCCGAATCTCACTTATTGACCCAACACGTTTCATCGACATCTTGTTTGCTGTATGTATTGTTTGGTATATATTTATATTATAGAAGCATAATATGGCATATGTACTATTTTATTTAACTATGTTTTACCGATTTAAAAAAAGACTTTTTGCTAATGGCCGAAGTTTCTTTTGAACTTTTTTTATTTGCCAGATGATTTATTTATACTACTATCACATCACCAAAACAACTTCTTAATAAACAATATTCATTATATTGTTTGGCTACGTTCACATGACCAAAATAATTTTTATCGAGTGTTCTTTAGCTACAACTTGTTTTACTACTATTATCTGTGTGCTATTTTACTAAAATAAACAACGAGAGAGAATTTCTGGATGCATATGCAGTCACAGCATAATTCTGGTGCCTTATGCAAGTTGTGAATCAGCTTATTAGTTTCATTTACAGTTGTCACCAAAGATGCACTTCATTTATATATTTCATGATTCTTATGTTCACAAACCCAATTCTGCCTGTCTGTCTGTCTGTTACATTTTTACGGCCAAACCGCTAAACGGATTTCGATGAAATTTGGTATGAATATAGTTGAAGACCCGGGGTCAAACATAGGCGCAGGCGGAACTACGGGAAAAAGCTAGTCTTAAATATGGCCCCAGTAAATGATGGGAAGATTTATTTTTATTTTTGTGGCTAAACTTTATTAAGTGAAATTCGCGAGGTCTATGTTCGCGGCGAACAACTAGTAACGGTTGTTTGCCATTTTATTTTTGTTGTAACTAAAGCCACAACGATATAATTTTAACTTTCCTTTCGTTGTTTATAAGCAGCAAATCGCTCACTCATAATTAATATTTTTAAACAAAAATAGTAAAATGACAATCAACAGCAACAAGTACGACGCACATCTACTATATATATAAAACGGGTACCGACTTTTTTAACAATATAATGTCAAATATTATAATGACAGCGGAATATCGATATTAAAAAATATTTCATTGTTTACTTGAATATCCACCACAGGATAAGTGCCTGATAAAAATAAACAGCAAAGATTATGGATTGGAATAAATTGTTTTAAAATATTTTTAAGTTATTTTTAAATCAGTTTGAATAAAAATATACCATATCAAAAAGAGCTAAAATGAAATTAAATTAAATGAAAAAGAGGTGTAATTAATGTTTATAAACATAAAACTTAGAACAAAAGTTATTCGGCCGAGCATCACTACGGTAAAAAGTTTTGCGATCCAATGTCATGTTGGAGTGATGAAAAGAAAGAATTGATGATATGTCAACTGATATGGTGACAAATTATATTTCGACGAAGTAAAAAAAAGAAACGAAAAAAGTTAAAACGTTCTCGGTAAAATGAAAATCTAAAAAGAAAACATCGACTTTATGATAGGTAACCTGTCCGTTTCTTTTGGATCATATTCATATAGTGGGGTATTAACCTTGATATTTTACACCCTGTTATCACTCAACTTTATGTACCTTGGTAATTCAAATTTATTAGTCATACATGGGCACGGGTCACATAAGGGTTAGTATCAGAAGGTGAAGATATCATAATGGCCAAGTAAGACAAAGTACACATTTCTAAAAGACGATGTTAAAAATTTAAATGGATGTTGGTTTTAGTTTTTTGAATTTTTTTTTTATCGCCGATTGAACTGTTTTAGCAACGACAAAACACACATTACAAGTCAAACACATAACCATATTTTTTTCCTCGCCTTCGCCACAGTTAAGTTAAAACATTACAAGTCATTCATTCATATCAATTCGAATTTATGGTCATTCGACCCTTGGTGTCAGAGATTTTCGGAACCGCCTTTCCACCTATGAAATACCATTCTTAGCAGTGTCATTCAGCCCCCGGTAAAACCTTGTATCTCTATAAAATGCGTACAAAAACAATGTCCCTTTAAACTCAATTTACGACCATCACCATTCAAGAGTACTATTTTTAAAAGTGTGACTCATGCAAACTCGGTGAGTTGAATAATTTTTGTTCAATATCGGACGGTTTTTATTCGACCTACACACGTGAAATGGTGCTCCCAAGCCATAAGAAAATGTTTACAAACATTTTATAACACTAAAACATTTACTAACATTAGATAGATAGATATATCCGTAGCGAATGCGCGTGTCAAGCGATGGCGTAACGCGACCACTATTGATTGGTCGCCATTTAGTAGCATTTTCTATCTTGAGCTCCTGCGTGCTTTGGAAGGCACGTTAATCCGTTCGTCCCGGTTGTTGTCGATAGATAGCAGTCGTTAGGCTGTGTCAGATGCCTTGGGGCAGACTAAAAATATTTGTCAGTGTTGGCCACTAAAACACCTCGGGTCATGTTCCTGTTGGTCTGGTTTCCCTGTAAAAACGGTTACGGAGGTCAGACGGCAGTTGCTCCATTGTAATAACCAGTTCTGCCAAATCTACGACCATGACTTACAGCGTACCCTAGGCTCCGGAGCGTAAGCTGACGACGCAACTAGGAATACACGCCAGGATGATGATTAATTATTATGTATGTAAAGTTTTTGTAAACAAATGTTTGCTAACGTTAGAAAACATTTTGTAACAGCAGTGTGGGAGCACCAAAACACGTCACACATTTAAAAAACAGAGCTCCAGGTGTTACTTTAAACAATTGTGCTGTCATAGAAGCCAGGTTTACGGCAGTTATTTTATAGCCAGTTACATTAGTAAATTGACTTTTAACATCATATTTGTAAATTTCGACCCCATTCCTGTTTTATTTCGAAAGGCTTTATGGTGCCTTTATTACCTTATAAATTTTGCTTCTGTATGTGTGGTGAAATGGCCAATGAGGAGCCTGATAGCTGAGCGCGACGCCCGGGTGAATGCGCGTGTATGTGACGGCAAGACTCAACCCGTATTGGATTGGTCGCCTTAATAGTGATTTCTATCTAGAGCTCCTCCATGCTTCGGAAAGCACGTTAAGCCCTTGGCCCCGATCGTTATCGATTGATGGCTCTCATTAAACTGTGTCAGATGCTTTTACAAATAATTTTCAGTTTGAATATATTTCTTTATTTTTAGTTATATCCTTACCCAATTCAGTTTATGATTTTAGTAAATGAATGAGACCGGAAGTAAAGCACCGCAATAAAATCTTGAAACTTATTAAATTTCGTCAAAATTTTGAAAACAATACATTTCAAGTAAACATGCTTCGAATTATAGCCCGACCAGTAAAATAGCTGGCTTCGCCATATTGCGGAAATATATTGGAACTAATTTATTTTACTATTGCCACATAAAGGCGATCAGTAGCGACCCCAATGCAGGTCAGGTGTTTTCTTTCCTGGTCGGGCTATACTTCACCTGCAACATACACATCATTAAAGCAACTTAAAACTTCTCAGCCTTAACCTTGCCCCACTTTCTTCTGTAGGATCGTCACAGTATTAAAACTCCTTCCATAATTTACTAACCATTATCACCCAACTAAAAAATATGGCATTAAAAATTGTACTTTGGAATATATGAGAGTTGGGTACACTGGCTGACCCCTTGGGTAACATCTCAACTAAATTCTGTAAAAGCTTTACCATTGTTTAGAAGCTTTCTATTTAATGTACCAAATGTACACTTCGTGTTGTCCTCATGTGTATAATAAGCTTTACACAGAATTTTCAACCTTATTTTCAGGGTACAGAAATCGTTTTTGTTTGGCGAGTTTTATAAAAAGCATTTTCGGTTAAGAAGTCAAAATGATATTCGCTCGGACTTAGAAAACTGTTAAGATGAAAGTTTAAGTGGCTTAAATTGTACTTTTATTTTTAAAAGGGGACAGAAATTTGTTGTTTATTGTGCTAAATTGCTGTAGGTTATTAAATAAATTACAAACATTCTTCCTAGCGAGTCGTCTTACATACATCACGTCTTTTTCCCTTAGGGGTAGGCAGAGACTACGGATTTCCATTTGCTACGATTCTTACAGACTTCCCTCGCTTCCTCTACGCTCATCACTCTCGTCATACACACTCGTTGATTACGGATACTCCTGACATCTTAATTTTTTAATATGTCTGCGATTTGGGCGCATTATGTTTTCCGGGAGCGGCCCTTGCCGACTTTTCCTATCACCTTTGATTTGTAAATACCTTTCGTATAAATAAACTTGTAAGGTTTCGATACCCTTTGACAAAATGTTGCGATCAACTCAATTAGACTCGTTCAGTTTTGATGCTTTCTAGTATTGACACCTTGAAGATTCGGATAAGTTCGCATAATTTAACACATCCAATCAATATGGATGTGTTAAATTAAATTATTTGTGATATCTTGTTTATTGTTGAAATAATGCATGTTTTACTTAATTGTATTAAGAAAATAAGTAATTAATTGGCAATATTATATTATTATTTTAAATTATGTCTGCTGTATCGCATTGGGTGTGTACCTGTAAAAAAGTTGTAACTGTAAAGAAAACGGTAGTTTTCTTGAATTGTATCACCATTTGAATGAACGAATGAACACTTTATTGCACCATTTACATACATTTAAGAAAAGATACATCATTACTATTTGTGACCTATTATTAGCATTTTGTTGTACATTTTGTAACCTCCGTAAATTTATTTATTGCTGGTCGTCCGTAAATTTGAAACAAAGCTGAATCAGAATGCAGCGATCATCTTAAATATATTATTAACTTTATAATAAAATACTTGAGATGATCGCTACATTCTTTCTTTATTAGAATAAAAAGTTACGGACAGTCGCTCTTCACTAAAATAAAACAAACCTCTTTTTAACCATAACATCAACTACGTCCTGCAAAAGTATTTCTTTTTAAAAAATGCTTATTACCACCGACCACAAGACTGATTTAAAGAATTCCAAAACCTTTATACCAGTACCTTAAAACGCAATAAACAGCTGAACAGTTGAACGGAATCAACCCTGGGCGGGATTTAATGAAATTTTTCGGAAACCACATCCGGACGCCGGTCGGCCTTTGCCAATTTGCCTCCACTCGAACTTGCTAAATAACATTACTGATCCAGGCCTAATGAAACGACAACTCCTCAATTAGGTTACGTGTAACGTACGGTTCGGGTAACTTAAATCTGGCAGGGTTAGGGTGAAAAATTTGCCGGAATTTGCAGACCAAAAGTGTTTATGGTTAGACTGTATTTGTTTCTTACATTCATTTTCATCAACTTCCTTCAATCGTTTGCTCATTACCGGTTGTCGTGATGTGCCCAACTTATCTTTTTGACGATCTTTTCTACTTGTGGCGATTGCACATCCTAGCGTGTATTCCTAGTTGCGTCGTCAGCTTACGCCCAAGAGCCTAGGGTACGCTGTAAGTCATGGTCCTAGATTTGGCGGAACTGATTATTACAATGGAGCGACTATCGTCTGACCTCCTTAACCCTTTTACAGGGAAACCAGACCAACAGGAAACATAACCCGAGGTGTATTAGTGGCCAACACTGTCAGAATTTTCCAGGCTGCCCCAAGGCATCTGCCACAGCCTAACGACTCCTATCTATCGGCAACAACCGGGACCAACGGCTTAATGTGCCTTTGAAGCACGGAGGAATCAAGCAAGATAGAAAATGCTACTAAATGGCGACCAATCCAATAGTGGTCGCGTCCCGCCGTTGCTTGACACGCGCATTCGCTATGGATACGCGGGTCGCGCTCGACTAACGAGCTCTTGTGGCGATTACACAGTCACACACAAATTACACAGTCAGATACGCAAAAATTGTAGCTTAAGATCTTCCCATTGGTAGTGAGACGAGGCTAAAAAATAAATAAAAGCCTCTTTTTACTTTTCGACTATTTTTATATACCTGTGTCGGGCTAGGCATGAAAACTCCATCCATATATTGTTGAACTTCCAAAAGATGGTATTAAGCCTCTCCAAGGACGCGATCTTACTGATTGTTGCTCTCGGGAAGAGGAATACACAATCACAACGCTAGATTTCCACTCAAACAGCAAGGAAACCCCCTGTGTTCAACAAGATTTTCATGTCTAAAAGACAAAAATCCTTAAATAAATAGTAGACAAAATGAAAGTAGAACCCTACCAGAAGACGTATTTTCGGACACATACAAGTTAATAGGCTACTTGAATGTATTCATAATTGGGCAATTTTTGCATACATAACCGTGACTAAAAACAACAACAAAATTGGTTGTTAATTAAGGCTTTTATTTTTCAAGAAGAAAAGTGGGAGCGTGGTGGGGGTCGTCTTGATATCTCTTTTGTACGCACGAAACCGAGTGGCAGTGACGTCACTGCACACACAGTGCATCCTTTTCTTGTTTTTTGACAGTTTCCCCTTCCACCGAATTTCAAAGGCATGAAACTTACTTATTAAAAGAACGTACTTAAAAAAATCTTTCTGTTTTCAGTTTCCGGTAGTGAAATGTTTCATATGAATGATAAAAACAAATTTAGTAAAATACCCAAGTATGAATAGGTTTTTAATTTACTAGCGAGATAGACTATACCAGCGCTTAACATCAGATGTTAGTGAGGTTAACCTCTGAGCATATTCAATAAAAAATATTTATACCGATGATTTACCATTTATAACTACCATCATTCGGGTACGATACCGTAAAATCAAGGGCATCTGACACGAACGTATACATATATTACATTCACTGTATTCGTCGACGGACTAAAATAATATTTTGAGTTATTCCGAAACTACCCTATTGGAGGGTATCACTTAAAATATATAAACAGGGATGTTTTCTTTCCATTTGGCCCATAAAGGAAGGATTGTGTGCTTCTGTAGAGTAAACCATCTGAAAATAATTTTATAAAATATTCATACGACATTGTGTTTAAAACATTAATAAGGATTTTCGGTGCAATGGTTTTTGGATTATATATTCCACTTACCAAGATACCGTTAAAGATAAATAAAGAATTTAGTAAGACTAACTATTTAACAAAGATGGCGCAGCGAACCAAAGTGAGTCTTGGACTTCTATAATAAGGATCTCCACTTCGATTTACTAATTTATTTATTCAACTTCATTACAATAATGTAAAGGGCGCCACCCTTTTTTTTTTTTGTTAACGGAGGGGAAATGCATTTACGCACTGAGTATGGGACTCCCAAGTATAGTGCCTGGACTACCCACTAAAACCCCTCCGGCGCGGCGTTTCCGCACCGGCTGTTGAGGGCACCATGGGGTCGCGTTAGCATTCTACCACGACGCCCTCCAGCCATGGCCTTTCGGCCCCGACCGTTGGCCTTTCGGCCACCTCCCCAAACCAGACAGTGGTCCAAAAATGGACCACGCCCATCTCCCAGACCCACATCCATTCGCCGTCTCATCATAGACGGCGGTGGAGTGGGCTGTTGGCGGAAATTGGCCGACAGTCAACAAGACCTCGACTACCAGGGAGTTATTAACTGTCACCCAGGGTGCACCGTCCCGAATCCCTTGTCAGCAAAGGGCGCCACCCTTTTTTGATTTCTCAGGGGAATGCGTTTACGCACAGAGTGTGGGACTCCTGGGCCGCTAGCCGGCCCAGACTACCCACTAAACCCCTGCGGGTGCCGTCGGCCGCATTGCAGGGAGGCGCCTCGGATCTGACTAGCACAAGACGCCTCTGCGACTGGCCGGTTTCTCACCAGAAACCGGACTCACCACTCTCAGAGGCCCTCCGACACCTGGAGGACCTCGAGCATCGCGTTGGCGACACTCGGGAGCGACAGGTCCGTCCCACCAAGCGCGGCGGCCAGGTCATGGCGCTGCCGGCTCCACCTCGGACACCGCTCAAGGACATGTTGAGCGGTGTCCTGAGCCTCGCCACAGTCGTGGCAGCGAGGCTGGGATTAATTTTGATCTTTGATTACAATAATAATTCAAGACTCATTTTTAGCAAATTATAACTAGTGGTTCTGCGAGAACAGTAGACCTCGCGAGCCTTAACAACAACGAAACAACCGATGTTTACCGTTTCTCTGGCTTAGCAAAGCCATTTAAGAGTTTTGAAACTAACCTACCAATGCTGGAAAGAAAGTAGAAAGACCCATCATCTACCCATAAGCCCCACCATAATGTATTTACTCCTCCTTACTTCCCTTTACTCACCCCTTACATTTGTAAGCTTGTTTAATCGTTTTTCTCTTCTATTCTTAAAGAATTATATCTTGTCTGAAGCAGTCTAAATTAAAAGGCTCCATGACTACGTCCGCTAGCTGGCGAAAGCGAGAGAGGGCAACGTAGGAACATCCCGCTGCTAACTCACGAGTTCTAAAATCTACAACCACCTTTAAAATTGTCAAACCCTGCGATTCGTAGATGGTCACTGGTAATGCTAATATAAGATGAAACTGTGTCCTGGAGCAAGTGATCTTCCCAGAACACCAAGTTCTAGCAACAGCCGCTATAGAACTGAATTGTTAATATTTTGCTCAGTGTTAGTGTCAAATTGCGCCATAATCACTAAAGGTCGATCAATCAATCGTCAATTGATGAATTGTGTACTTAACGGTGACTAATGAACCATTTACTAAGCCCTTTTAACCCACAAATTGGTCTTAAGCATGACTCTGCTCCCGACACATGTAAAGTGTCTTTTCCAACCCCTGGGCCTGCTGATCTGCGCAGGCCAGAGAAGCTTCTTTATTATTGTAGTCATCCAGCACTTTATCTGTAGGCCGGTTCATATCTTTTAGTCAATCAAAATTGTAATTGTTTACACTCTTATTATCGTACGTAGCTTCTTTCATTTCAATTTATATTAACTTTTGTACTGTAGTATAGTATGTATTTAGTCTGTGGGTTTGACCAATATGGGAGTGAAGTTTATTACTGTGTAATCTACTTATAAAGCATTTGATATCGAGCTTGGTATGTTCATATATATAAAAAAAAAAACATTTTCTTCTCTGTATCGCCGACGTCACAGTTAGTGGGTAGTAACATTTTCTTATTTACGATATCATGCTGAATGCACTAATCCATATCAATATCATAAATGTGAAAGTCTGTCTGTCTTTCTATCTGTCTATCTGTTTGTTACGCTTTCACGGCTAAACCGCTGAACGGATTTTGATGAACTTAGTTAAGGCGAAGCTGCGGGAAACAGCTAGTACAAAATATACAGAACATCGATTGTTAGATAACGATAAAGATTAAAAGGCCTTTATTGTTTGAATTTAGGTACAAGTAAGATGTCAATAAAATAACAATAATCTCCAAATTCTGCCATTCCAGGCGTACAATATATTATGAGTCCAATGAATTGGAGCGAATCCTCATGCGAAAGCTATTTTTATTTATATTCCAAAATCTCTTGTATACTATAAAAACATTTATCAATTAATAATTTCAACAAAGCACTGCGAAACTTCTTAAATGGCAGTTCCTTTATATCGTCAGGCAGTTTATTATATATCTTTATAGACATAATATAGCTATTATTACTAGTTATAGCCAAATGCGTCAATGGTCTATAAAGTTTATTTCTATTAAATCGAGAGCGAGTATTAACAGTATGAGATTCATTATTCTGATTTATATATTAATTAAATAGATGTCGATTTTTATACACAAATATACTAACGTCAAAAACATATATACATGGTAGGGTCAAGATTTCATGATTTTTGAAAAATGGTCTACAGTAATCAATCTGTTTGAGGTTAAAAACTGCTCGTATACATTTCTTTTGCATTATGAACAACTTGTGAATCTCACAAGATTGCCCCCAAATAATGATGCCATACCGAAGTATGGAATAAATATATCCATAATAACTCTTTATAGCTGAATTTATAGAAACTAACATGCTCAACCGACGCAGTACAAATATAAAAGACCTTATTTTATTGCAAAGTGCAGCAATATGTTCCTTCCATTTACAGTTATTTTTACGGAGTTCGTCAATAACTTCCGGCAAACAAATGGTCGTGTACCAGTCACTATTCACTGTACGACGATTCTCTAAAGCAACAGTAGCCACGTGTCCAGTTTTATTAAAAAAAGAAGCAATCATCCGCTTAGATGCACTTTTCACGCGCGCCACTTTGGTTGGTTTCGGCTCATCTTGAAAGACCCATACGCTCGATTGCTGCTTTGTTTTGGGATCGTAGCAATAAATCCATGTTTCGTCACCTGTTACTATGTCCCACACCAAATTTGACGCACCTTCGTTGAATCTGGTAAGCATGGCACTGCACCAAGTGACGCGGTCCGTTTTTTGAGCCTCGGTCAAGTTGTGTGGGATCCACCGCGAGCACAGCTTTCTCACACCCAAATGTTTGTGTAGGATTAATTGTATTTGACTCATGCCTATTTCTAAGGATGCGCGAATTTCATGGTAGGTCACATGCCTGTCTGTTTCAATCATACGGCGCACAGCATTGATGTTTTTGTTGGTCACAGCGGTGGACGGCCGACCATCGCGAGATTCGTCACTGAGATTGATACGACCACGCTTGAATTCTGCAAACCAGCTATAAACAGTTGTCTTGCATGGTGCTTCATTGCCAAAAGCTGTTTCAAGCCGAGCGTTGCTCTGTTGAGCGTTCAAATTACACTTAAAATCGTAGAAAATCATACTACGAAAATTTTCCCGAGTTAAATCCATGTTGATGCAGACACACAATTTTTTAAATGGCGCCACAAGGTAAAAACAAAAGACAGTCAGATGAAACAAACTGCATTCTACAGCCAAAGAGTTCTATTTTCAAATGTTGCAATAAATTTTTAAATATTGTTTATGTAAGTGGCCAGTTCCAGAAACTTACAGTGCGCCCTATGTATTATGATGAAAAATACCAATAGATTGTTTATCACTAGTTATACAGATATTATCTACGAATATTATCTACGTATGTCAATTTTTCGATCTTTTGTTGCGAATCCTCAAGTCGCAGTCGCAAACTATAAATAATATTTTTTAACTCTTGAATGTTCTCGTTATATAAATTAGAACGACAACTTTTGCGTGAATTGCTGACTATTAACACGTTCAAGTTTATCGTACACATAAATTGTTCAGATAAAAAAGCGTCCTATTAAGAATAAGAAAAAAAACCTAATGAATTGTTTTTTTTTTTTAATACATATCTGAGTTATGAGATTTTTTATTCGCCCCATATTGCCATATTTTTTTAAATTTCGAAAAACTGGCTCAACAACAAAAAATTATATAATTACCGAACCTGCTCACAAAATTTCATAAGAATCGTAATATTAAATGCGACTTGTAGGCGAGAACAGATAGACAGATGGACAAAAGAATTTTCGGCCAGTCGCAACTTGACGCTTCGCTCGCTCGATCAATTAAATTTTAAACGTCTTTACATCTAAATCGGCAGTTGAATAACATTTTGATGTTCACCATTTATTTAATCACTGATTAGCCGTTCGCCTGAGCGGCTGATTTTTGTTATCAAAACGAATTATTAAAATATAGTTGGTGAAATTAGGTTTAAGATGTTGGTTGATCAATTATTCATAAATTTAGAATGGTCTATCCGTAAATCATGAAAAACAAGAAAAAATATTTTGTTACGCCTTTTATTAGAACTTAGAAATTAGCACTTTTAGTAACACTGATTTTAAAGCAAAGACATTTTAACTTCAACCTCATGTAGGTATACTAAAGATGAACAAATGTGGGTCTATATGGGACATTAAGGAATTTAAACATTCTTAGGCGACCCTTGTTTAATAATTAACACGCTTATGTAGATCACAAAGTTTAATGTAATTAACTAGCGTTCCGTCTCGCCTTTGTAGGCGTTTGATTAATAAATTACAAGTTTTGTGTTAATAATAATAATAACGTTAATAGTTTGATTGACAAATTGAAAAGCCCCGTTGATTTATTAGTGTACACAAAAATATTTAAGTGTAAAAAAACAAGTACGATTGAAGATAAAACTAAACAATTATAAAACGAAACTATTATGTTATATCTTCATCATTATCATTCTAGCGTTTTCCCAATTTCATCCTCAGCTAGTTAAGTTTGTAAATCTGCTTCTGCTTACTACTTATATTCTCCATATGCAGAGATTAAATAATGTAATGTAAAATGTTTAAATGTATTGTATCCCTCCTACAACAAATATCCAAATACCTAAAATCCAAAACTGAGAGAGACTGAAGACATGTAGGCTAGGCCTGTATGTGACGCTACCACTATTAGATTGGTTGCCGTTTTAGTTGCATTTTATATCTTGAGCTCCTCCGTGCTTCGGAAGCCACGTTAAGCCGTTGGTACTGGTTGTTATCGATAGATAGCAGTCGTGAGGCTGTGTCAGATGCCTTAGGGCAGCCTGAAAAATTCTGAAAGTGTTGGCCACTAACATACCTCAGGTCATGTTCCTGTTGGTCTAGTTTCCCTGTAAAAAGTGTCACGGAGGTCAGGCAGCAGTCACTCCATTGTAATTACCAGTTCCGCCAAATCTAGGACCATGACTTACAGCGTACTAGGCTCCGAAGCGTAAGCTGACGACGCAACTAGGAATACACGCTAGGATGATGATGAGGCTAGGCCTGTAGCACATTTCACAAGTGATCTCTCAATAATAAAAGCTTGCTATGTATGTGTACTACAACTAGTCTTATGTCTTATGGTCTTACTTCCAAAAGAATTTACTTTCCCAAATCCATTAAGAATGTTAATGTGAAATGACAAGACTAATATTATCATCAAATTTCGTTACCGTGCTGTCTAACATCGTCACAAACACGAAACCAAGGAAACTCAGTAGCCAATGTAAATTGTGTAAACCTGATTGTTGAATGTCGATGTTAACCGAATTATGAACTGGCTCGGACGGAGGATTCTAATGAGCTCTGTTTCCCTAGTACATACAAATTTAGATTCGTAACTGACTATTTAAACGAAGGTGTGTCAAACACGATGTATGGAGAATTGATTTATTCGTATCGAGTGGGTTATATGGCCAATCGACCCTGCAAAGCCTGGTGTCTAAAGTTTTTAAGGACTGCTTTTCCAGACCAGGTTTAAGTGGCGAGTTTCCCATCATATTTTTTTTCTAATGAAATTTGATACCGAGATTACCCCACCCAATGAAGGCTACAAAGACAGCCAAAACCACAGAATTGAAAACTAGATTATAATAGGCATGTCGAATAATTTTCGATTTGTCATTGATCATGTTTAAATGAAAGACATCACTTTAATAGGCATTTTTGTAAAAAAAAAACACGTCGATAAAATTTAAACTAACTCAGATAGGACTAAGTTAACATCACGCCTAGGTAATTTACAAGGGGTGAGACTAAATTTGTTCGACAACTACCTTAAATATTGAGTTTATGCTAATAGTTTCTAAATTAAAGTTTCTTAATTTTTTATGTGTTCATCGGTAATAATATAATTTTATAGTAATTTTATATTTACAAATAGGACTTTCACATCGATTTTTAAATTGTACTCGTAATAAGAAATCTCCCGTGCAAAAATGCAAAGTGTTAATTTTAATATCGAATTTAGATACCACATGTACTTATGCTATTATGAAATATCATTACATTTTTAAATTTTTGAACCTTGTTGTCATCCCAATTATCTCATTAAAATGGAAAATGTAGTTTTTAATTTTTAGGTTAGTTTAAATGTATTAATTTTATTCATTAATATTGTTTAATGGTCTCAAATAAAGACTGACACAAAAATAAAAAAAAATAAAAATGGAAAATATTTTTTGGAGTATAGTGAACATCGCGCTTCCAATCTTAATGACAAAAGTGCCTCTTCCAACTCTGTTCTCTTGGTATTTTTTTATTACACCTGTCCTGCAAAGATTAATAATAGTTGGACGTCGAGATAAATTTAAAATTTTAGTTTAAAAACAGAAGCAAAATGCCAGTTTGCGTATTCAAACTATGTTAGAATAAATACAAGAAATAACTATTTCTCGTTTCGTCTTTGCACATTGTCTTACACATACTACAAAATAAAGTTGCCGCATTCTGGAAACTGATTTTTCTTCATAGCGCGGTATCTAGTCAAACGCGCGCGAGACCAATTATTTATCTAAGCTGTCCTGTTAACATAGTTGCTACCTATGTTAACAGGGCAGGTACAATAAAAAATCTTAAGTTTTGTATCCATACTTCCATACTAATCCATACTAATATTATAAATGCGAAAGTCTGTCTGTCTGTCTGTTACGCTTTCACGGCCAAACCGCTGAACGGATTTTGATGAAATTTGGTATGAATATAGTTCAAGATCCGGGGTCAAACACATAGGCTACTTTTGGATGCAGGCGAAGCTGCGAGAAACAGCTAAAACTTAAGTTTTGTACTATGAATTAATAATTCTGTGCTGCTAGACAGTTTTCGACAGAATCCAACTATGTGTTATTATTAATTGGTCTCGCGCGGTTCGATAGAAACAAAATCGCGAAATGATTCCTAACTATACAACTAATTTAATTCGTTTAATTGTTTCAATGAGAATAACTATGTCATAACTTAAGATATCTTCTTCAATTTACAATCATGTTTCTAGTACAAATGGTCCCTGATGTAAAATTACACTTCGCAACGAAGTTTAGTCACGACTCAAAACCGCGAGCTTTGAGCAGATCTGTCGGAGACCTAATAATGTGCGGTCTGAACCGACTGGGAATGCTAGAACTTAGATCATACTTCAAGTATTTGGACGATATTATGAATGCAACAGAAATCAATAAGTATTCATCTTGTTGTAGCGGGCTGGCTATACAACTACTCATGAGCCGTGTTGTCCTAGTACCAAAGAGAATCGAAACCACGTTCCTTTCTCAATGCCTAATACAGATAAATATCTATTGGTTCATCTTTTGCCGAATGCGTAAAAAGGAGTTACTAAAGCTATTTTACTTATTTTTTGTTTATTCAAAAAGTTATTTTTTTATAGTTTCGATGCGCTTTGGTTTAAATGAAGGAGTTTTTAAATATTATCGTTTTGATTTTATTGTGGTGTGTAACAAATAGTTTGTTATATTTTTGTAAGAGACTAGGTATTGACCACAGGGAGTGGTCAATGCAAAATGTTTCTTGTTACACTGCAATAGTCGTCCTTGATACTAAGAACTTAAGTCTCATATTTTGATAACATATTTAATCGCATTAACCTCTGTTATGTAGTAACATTATTGCATTTTAGACTTTAGCACTACGAAACAAGAATCAAGTGTATGCAGCAGATGAAGCCAAGGTGAAATACGAGGTCTTTATGTCAAAGTATAAAAGGTTCATTTTCGCCTACAAAGTTAAGGTCACTTAGAAGTCCCAGGGGCAACTAGAAACTGAATTTAGTATTTATATGAAAATGTATTATACTTGAAGCTTCTACGCTTCCTGAGTATAATAATTCTTTGGAGCCATTGTTTTTTGATTATTTTTAAGTTCATGTTACGATTTCTCCCGCCTTGAGAGATTAAGTCGAACGCGAATCCAAATGGCCACCGGGATCAACGGCTTGACGTGACTTCGGAGGCACGGAATAGGCTAGTTTCCAGGGTCAAAAGACTAACATTAAAACTAGTCCGTCTTTTAGGGAATCAAAATATATTGAGCGATAAAGTCTAAAGATATAAAGCATCACAGTTTAGGAGTGGGGGGCTCGTGACGTCACATGTCACGAAAAAGTGTAGCACACTGTAACGTCACACGGAACTTTAACGCGCCATATCTTTACCATTCTTTGTTTAATTATCAAAAGAAAAAATACGTATCCAATATTTTTTGATTATGTAACTGACGGACTAATTATATTTTTTTAGGAAACTAGTCTATTATCGCTATTTTGAGTCAATCAGTTAATTCATGCTGCAATATCTTAACCAAACTAAAAAAATCTTCAAACAAAGTATGCCTTCTGTGGGAATTTAACTCACGACCTCCGGGTCTGATTTTGTTTTTGGATGTTGCAGTACCTCGGAGGCAGTTTTATTTCCGCGAAAGTGTAACATACATACTAACAGTTAAAGTAAATAAAACTTGTATAAGTAAAATGAATTGTAATACAGAAAACTGGAAAAGAGATTCTAAAATAACCTTACCGTTGTTAAACAAGTACAACTTCAAAGATTAAACAAATTACGCTAGCATCGTTAACAAATAATCTGTTTACTCGTTAACAAATGTAAACAATACAAAATCGTTTATTACTTGTTTACTCGATTCCCCCACAATTAACAACATTCTGTTTATTTGTTAACGTATAACACGCAGTAATTCCGTTCTTTGACGGTGAAACTGAGACACAAGGGTCTATTAAAAGAAAAAGGAATAATAATGTAGAAGAGACCTTTTAATTTGTCTACCTATTAAATTTATTTATTAAATTAAACTATTTTATTACGGTTTTATCGCGTTTATTACTTATTTATTTACACCTGACGTTTCAAACACTTTACAGCATTCATGGTCGCAGGCAGACTAAGTTAACATTTGTCTTTGATGTCATAAGATTACAAACTACCGCCTGAAATTTTTATTTGGAACTATTCCGATTCACGCAGTATTGGCTCACAGTATCCAAGGGTCTTGCAGTCTGCTTCCGAGTTTGCGATTTTATTAAGTTAATGACTGGGTCCCAAGCTGGAGGTACCTATCTGCCATCCATCCTCTCTATTGAAATTAGGATGTTTTTTAATTTCAATAGCTTTACGTAACATCCTTGGAATGAATCTGTTTTCCTTTGCAAGGACTTGAGGATTATCAAAACGCATATAGTGGTTGGGTTTGTCTAGAGCATGTTCACAGACTGCAGACTTGGTTGAGCGTCTATTTTTCATGTCAGCAATATGTATAATACGAACGCTCTAAAGTGTTTGAAATTTACACCTGAATAATAAGTAATAAACGCGAGAAACCCGTATTAAAATAGTTTAATTTAATGAATAACAATCGCGAAAACATAAGAAATTTATTTATTTTATGTACACCCCATACTTATACTTGTACTTTGAAAATTTACCATCACGAAATCTGAGCAATTACAAGAGATCTACTTATTTCTAAAAAAATATTGTATTTCTTTCTAGTTTTATAAGCAAATCAATAAAAGAGTAACATTTTAATTATTTGACATTCACGTTAAGAAATTGCAAGCAAAAATTATTTTTGCTTAATATTTTTAAATGTTCCGTGGTTTAGTCCTATACTTCCCAATGCCGTGTGGTCTCCAGCTGAGAATAGAGCACATCCTCTCAGGGAAGTATTTCTGCGAGTATCGTAAACGAGTTCGTTTCTTGTGTGTGTCATTTCTGTACTATTATAAGTCTTTGGCCTCGTTTTCAAGCGGAAAACAAATAAATAATTCTAGTAATAGGACGTCAAATTGAGGGGGTGACAAGGCTCTGCATGACAAATGCGATTAGACCCCTAAACTAAACCAAGAATACTCGAAAGAGGGTCAACTCAAACTGGTGTCCTTATAATAAGAATGTTTTTTTTTCATAAGATGTTGGATAACCCGGGGTCATTGCAAAGACTAATAGGGTCATTCGGAGAGAGATATTCATCTGTTAAACTTTTAGATTCTCTTACCAAACTAAAAGCAAAAAGCAACTAAACAACCATAGATTAATAATTGGTCTCGCCATAGATTAATAATTGGTCTCGCGCGCTCGACTAGATACCGCGCTGTGAAGAAAAATCAGTTCCGAGAATGCGGCAACTTATTAGGACGGTGTGTGAAAAACAATGTGCAAAGACACACACTAGCGTCGATAATGGTGTTGCCAGCTACTTGACTTGTGCCCGACCAATGGGAAAATTATTAATTGCTGTAGTGTTGTTTCGGATTATAAAATGTAGCTAAGAAAATCCTTTAAAATGAAATTAAAATAAAACTGACCAAGTATGAATCGGGTGGAGAGGGTTCTGTACAATTTTTTTTATATTTCTCCATTAGGACCTCCTAAATAAATTTAAAATTATCTCATAGGTTTTCTTGTAATTTATGCATCTGAATCCTGGAATGGGGAAATGGTTATTTTTTGTCTACTTTATTTAATAATTGTAATATAGAATCCTAAAATTGCAACAAGAACTTTCATTTGATTTATTATTACACAGTACAGTATCTTAAACATTACTTTTTGTTTTCTATTTAGCTTGGAGCTAATTGATAACTGACCCCTTTTTGGTTGTGACTCGGGTTTAAATATAAATAAATAAATAGACATATACATACATACATATTATCACGGCCTTTTTCCATACGGTAGGGTTGCCGGAAAATCGATTACACATCGAATAATAATCGATTCTTTGATAGTTGAAAAAAATAGTTTAAGGTATCGAAAGTGATCATATATATTTCTGTAAGTACAATATTTGTTTCTATATGAGTTGAATGACGATGATTTGAGTAATGCTGCACACTCCCGCCGCCGAGTTCCGGTATATCAGTATAGTACCGGTACCTTAAATGCTTAGTATTTCAATTTATAATCCACAAATAGACAAAAATCAATACTACTCGATAAGATATGTCAATAATCGATACATAATCGAGACGTAATCGATACATAACCATCAATATAAACGATTACCTATGTCGATTAAATCGATTATATCGACCAATTTCAACCATAGATTAATTGCTTGGTATTGCAATTAACAACCGGTTATTTTCGATTAATTGTCAAAAATCGATCAAATTGATTATATCAGTACTATCGATACCCCAGATTATTTAAAAAAAGACAAAATCGATTAATCAATAGTCGATTATTCGCGACGCTACACCAACTACCCAAAGGCCACATTTAGAATGTTGGTGGGCGCAAATGTGGAAAATGGAATCAAAATAGTGATAGGTTGCTAGTCGCATCGCCTATATCCATAATATCCATATCCATAATATATCCATAATCCATAATATAATATATATAATATAATATTATAAATGCGAAAGGCTGTCTGTCTTTCTGTCTGTCTGTCTGTCTGTTACGCTTTCACGACTAAACCGCTGAACGGATTTTGATGAAATTTCGTATGAATATAGTTGAAGACCCGGGATCAAACATAGGCTACTTTTTGACGCAGGCGGAGCTGCTGGAAACAGCTAGTATCATATATAGCTATCAGTAGGCGAAACCTTAACTTCGATTTTGGCCCACTTCCTCGGCCTGCTTGTATGGTCTGTGCGGGAAGAGA
Source organism: Euzophera pinguis (assembly GCA_947363495.1). NCBI lineage: Eukaryota > Metazoa > Arthropoda > Insecta > Lepidoptera > Pyralidae > Euzophera > Euzophera pinguis. The sequence goes on from OX376162.1 coordinate 2,172,215, forward strand.
AGCAGCTAGTACTTTCCACGTTTTTAATTTTCTCCCAGACCAGCATTGAAGAAATAAGATGCCACAGGCAGACAGACAAAATTTAATTTAAACTTATAATATCCCTCTTTTGGGGCCGGGAGTTAAAAAACAAAATATCCAAATAATAAAAATCGAAACCTCGGGGAGTTTGGGACTTTTTTAATGCACGGCAACATTGAGCAATGAGCGGTACTTCGCGCCAATTTTTAGGGTTTTATTATATTCACGTCCATATTTCGAAATTATACAATACTTACTGATGGTATATGTAATACCAGTATCTTTCTTATTTCTTATAATATTATTCTTACACAGTTTGACTACGCAAACTGCCATTTTGCTTCTGCTTTTACATTAAATTTTAAATTTATCTAGACGTCCAGCTCCCTCATCGGTTGCGGCGTGACTGACATGGGTACGCCGCAAGTACGCCAAATTCGGCGTAGTTTTAGTTGCCGCATTTTTATAGTACGTCGACGGTATCTAGTCGAGCGCGCGGCACCAATTATTAATCTAATTAAACAACGTATTCTTCCCGTGGCAATCGAACCCACAACCTCTAGGTCTAAGGCGCTTTAACCACTGGACCACGGAGGCAGTTCGCATATAATAAAATATGCTATTACTGCAATAGCTAAAACAACCGTTCAAATTCGATCGTAAAATATGTCACCGAACTATCATCCCTCATAAAAATATACTAAACAGATCCAATATTGAGCGTATATATATTTTATTGGGGGAAATACTAAATTATACAGTCTATGTGAGTGTACGTTCATATTTTATATGTTGCGGTCATTGACTTTGTATCAGTGTAGACAAACAATCTTGCGATAATCATAATCTCCGCGAAAATTTATTTTTATTGCATACGAGTATCTTACAGAAAGGATGTGCAAAATTCATTCATATCCAGTGGACTTTATGGTCAATCGGCCCCGTACACCTTGGTGTCAGAGTTTTTCGTAAACGCCTTTCGGTATCTGAAGTGATTCCTATAACGACCACAAAAATGTCAGCCGGGATTTATTCTGTGTTACTACTTCAATCATAATCCGGAAGTAAGTCAGTAATATATACTGATCGAGGTCTCATTGTTGGGTTAGTCGTTCCGTTAGGAGTTGTTTAAAACAATTCTCTTTGTTTGGCACATAAGTCCATAGGAATGAACCGTAAATTGAGTCTAATAGAAAAATTGGTGTTAAGTTTAGATATTCGGATGAAGGTTAGAATTCGGATAATTCACTACAATTCTAAAAAAAACACTCTACAGAAATATTTTTAAGCTTATATTTTCTCATAACTCAGGCAAAACACACTAAACAGAAAAATTTACCCAGGGCTCCGAAGCAACCAAATGAGTAAACATTCGGACAAATACTACGATGAACGAGTTTATGTATATTCTGTATCATCATTATTACAGCCACAAGTATTCCATATTGCTGGGCATACCTTCTCCAAGGATTTCCAGAAAGACCGATTGGAAGCGGCATGCGTTCAGCCTTTGTCTGCGATCTTCTTTAGGTTATCTGAATGAATGTATGATTATTATACTCTATTGCACCATTTACAAACATGATAAATATATAATTGAATCGGATTAAAACAAAATGAGTACTGATTATTTTTAACATCTATTACTATTAGGTCAATGGCCACTACAGACGCGATTTCCTAAATAATCCTTGTTTTATGCCTTGTTGTGTACGAATAAAGGGCCTTTCTTATCCTTTACATGACCGCACTTGTGTATTTTTAGCCGACTTAAGAGGGAAGGGAATTTTTATTTCAAATGCAATACTTAAGTATCAATATCTTATTTTTTTTTATTTATAGATAACAGACGATGTTTACAAACTTTGTAGTCAGTTTTATTACTTGCCCAGTTTTTACCCGCGAATTTACTTACTAGAATCTCACTTCTAGGTCATATTTCTGAACTGATTTGTACGAAACTTGGTACATGTATTCCTTGATTTTTTGTACAAAGGTTGTTCCAACAGAAAGAGAGAGATATTGGGGTAAAATGAGGGAAAAACGGGGTTTACTGTAGCGTTACATAAGAACGGATTTCCATCATATTGAAGAAACATTGTTCATCGAATTTGATGAAAAAAAAGTGTAAAAAAGGGTTTGTAATAGCTTAATTTACGGACGTCCTTATTTAAATCGACTCCATTTTCATAGAAACCTATTCTAGAAATCTACTTCAAAGAACTACTCATTCATAAATTAAGAGCTGAGCTCTTATTTGTGGAGCTTCTTCCATTCCTTTCGATCATAAGCGAGATCCTTTAGTATATACGATATAAACTACTAGTGGTATAGAATCAACATTATCTTTTTCACGGGCATGTGAACCCTTGTATGTGTAGGGATCCTTAACATAGCGTAACGTGTTATACTCGTCCACAAAAGATACAAGTCTCATGGGTCCAAACCGCAATCACAACTCGAGCTGGTAATCAAACGGAGAATACTAAAGCCGAATCAATCGTGGAAACGAGCGGATCACCGATATAAATGTAATGGAAGTGACTTTAAACCTTTATAAACACTTAGTTTGCCCCCTTTCGGCCCCTACGCGCAACCGATTTTCCAACTGGGTACGTCAAGCTACGAGGATTTTGGATTTGTCGCCATTGGGCTCCTGTGGATCTAAAATGGCCACTTTGCACGAATTACAATATGATCATATTATGAATCATTGCAAATCTTAAAATAGCCACATTTTGGCAGTTCATGAAATGATTCATTTCATGGCAATTCTGCTGTTTGACGGAAAGTCGCAAAATGGCTTACTTTTCGTGAATTGCTTTACCTTATTGCCAGGCGTAAAAATAATTTTTATTTTTGCATAGCGTGCGTACTTTTACGATTTTTTTAGTTAAATAAGTTTTTCTAACCAATAATGTTGATTTACCATCATTAATTTACTGTAGAATTATAAATATCAATAAAAATATGAAAATTGTAAAATCTATTTTTATTTTATTAATATAGCAATACTCAAACGAGAAGTGATTCAAGAAATGAATCACGAAATGAATGGAATTAGAGTTGAAACGTCAATGTCAAAATTTGCAGAATTGCTAAGCTTCGCAATTCACGAAATGATTCGTTTTGATGAATTGCTCAAAGTGGCCATTTTAGACCTGCTGTTCTTGATAGTCAGGGGTTAAGGACTGTATTTTTCCCACAAATAAAATTCCCAGTTCTTGATTCCACAGGTTTATTCACTATTCACAATTCACAATTAATTTTCACGATTTACTGACTGAACGACAATTTTACAATCAAAACTTATGCTAATATATGCTAAAACTTAGGCCTACGACGCGTACAAGCGGTGACTCTTGCGCGAGTTAGTGGTGGGGGAAGCGCTGTTTTCTTTGTTCTGCGGGTTCTCTCGCCCCGCGCTCCTTGTTTCCGCCTGTGGGCGTCCGACGTAGCGTTTCGTCCGTAACATCCTCCTCCCGGCTGCGTTCGTCGTTAGCAGCAGCCTCTTGTATCGGGAGGACGACCAATTTCCTGGTTGGCCTAGTGAAGACTCCTCCAATGGTCTTCACTTCGACGCTTCGTACATCTCCGTCGGGTCCGATATGTACCTTTCGGACGATCCCTTGTGGCCAAATTTGCGTGGTAGTGCAGGATCTACTACCAACACCAGATCTCCCTCTTTTACGGGTCTGCGGCGATCTTGAGCTCCTTGTCTTGGTACGAGTATGGGAAGGTACTCGTGTATCCACCTTTTCCAAAACTGATCTGCTAATCCTTGTGCTGCTCGCCATGCTCGTCGATCGGCTACATCACAAGGACCAGTTTGGGGTAAGCCCGTGGATGACCCGAGCAAAAAGTGATTTGGAGTCAGTGCCTCCGAGTCAGACGGGTCCATAGTCACGTGGGTAAGTGGGCGACCGTTCACCGCGTGTTCTGCTTCTAGCAACAATGTATGCAGGACTTCATCCTTCGGTGTTTGTTCCTTCAGCGTGGCGTGCAACGCTGTCTTAATAGAGCGTACCAAACGCTCCCACGCTCCTCCCTGGTTTGGCGCACCCGGGGGAATAAATCGCCAGTCCATCCTGTGTAGTTGCTCGTAGTCTCGTAGTGCCGGAGTCCATTCGTTGTAGGCTGCGCGTAATTCTGCGTCTGCGCCGCGAAAGTTCGTCCCGTTGTCGCTCCACATCTGTCGGGGCCATCCCCGACGCGCGGCCATTCATCGTAGAGCCATGATTGCCGAGTCAATGTTTAGACTTGACACCATCTCGATATGCACTGCCCGTGTAGTTAAGCACGTAAATAACGCGCCCCATCGTTTTTCTCTTCTTCGGCCGATAGTGACCATCATCGGTCCGAAGTAGTCGACGCCGCAGTTGGTAAACGGTCGACAATATGGGTCCAGTCGTGCGAGCGGTAGGTTTCCCAGTGGTGGTATTCTCGGCATTGTGCGTCGTATTTTGCATAATGCGCAGGTTCGAGCCGAGGATCGTACTGTAGGTCGGGCACGCAGAATCCAATAGCGTTGTCTTAAATCATTCAGCACGCGTTCGTTGCTTGCGTGTCCGGCGGCGATGTGTGCCTTTAACACGATGAGTTGTGTCAGACGGTGTCGGCCGTCTATCATTATTATCTGCTCGGGTGGCGTCGTCCGCTACGTTGTCTGCGGTCGGCACCCATCTCCATTGGCGGCTGTCCGTTAGAGCCGCGATTTCTCCGAGCCTGTGCGCTACGAATGGGGTATAGCGGCGGGCGTCTGTTCGGATCCACTGGAGGACGGTTCGGGAGTCACTCCAGTATGTCACTCGGTCGGCCTTCCAGCGGTGTTCCTTTATTATCATGTCGGCCAGTCTGACTCCGGCCACCGCTGCTTGTAATTCCAGTTCGCCTCGTTCTTCGTCCGTTATTTGTACGTGTAGCACTGTGTCTTCTCCGCGTCGGTGTAGTAGATGGGGCACCGATCCGTATATCACCCATCCTAGGTCCGTTCTTGACGCGGCAGGCTCGTTCTTTTTTCCAACACGTAGTTGGTGGGACGTCATTAGTTGCCAGTGATCGGCCCCAATGAGAAGCTGTGGTCTCGCGTTCTCGAAGCAGGCGTTGTTGAGGTCTCGGAGGTGAGCGTACCGCTGTGTAATATTGCGGGGCGCGCTCTGTTGTCGAAGTTCCAAATCAGGGATTGTTCGGCCCGTGATTTGGTGGGCGATCCGTTCATGTCCCCTCGAACTGCGATGCTGACTCTTCGGCTGTTTTCACGTCTCTTCGCCGAATTTACGCCCTGTATTCTCAATGGTGCTGGGTCTCCAACCGCGCCGATTTTTTCGGCCAGTTTCTCGTCGATCAGAGTAACGGTGGAGCCTTCATCCAATAAGGCGTACGTGTTTATTTTCCCTGCAGGCCCGGTGATCACGACACTGCAGACTTTCAGCAGCACTGTAGGGTTCTCGTTGGCTATTGACATCACTGCGGCTTCCGTTTCAGTCTCAGTGGGTTGTATTCGGCTCTCGGTCTGAGCTCCGTCGGTGTGTAGCAGCGAGTGGTGCGGTCGGTTGCAGTTGTTTACGCCGCACCGCGGGGCTCTACACGTCGTACGTCGATGTCGGCTCTCGATGCACTTGAAACACAGGCGAGCGTCCTTAGCCCAGTTCCATCGTTCGTTCACGGGCATGTCGCGTAGCTTGCGGCACGTTGACACTGCGTGTTGGTCCCCACAGCAGATGCATGATTCCGGTTTCTTGTTGTGGGACCCCGGTGCGTCTTCCATCGTAGCGTACACAGTTGTTTTGTGCAGATTAACTCGTTCGTTTCGTTGCACAGGCTTGTTGGTGTTACTGCCTCTGGGTCTCGTGGGTGCTGAGATCGTCGATGCGTAGGCAGTGCTGCTCGCGAAGGCGTGTCGTAGCGCGCGGTCAGCCTCTTGCGTAAGAAAACGGGACAGCGTGATTATTGTTGGTTCACTCGCGCTGCCGTTATCCTCCGCGTAGTCGCACCATCTCGATCTGAGGTGCGGGCTTAGCTTCTCAAGCACTTCTTGTGTCAGCGTGGGGTTGTAGAGGTAGCCTCGCTGATCTACGTTCTCCAAAACTGAACTATGTTCTGTAGCCGCTTGGTTGCTACAGAAGTACAGAAGAAGTTGCACTGCCAATTGGTTGAGATCGTTGGCAGCGGGGCCCGGTCGGGGCAAGCGGCGAAGATCTTCAAGTGTTTGGTGAACGATGACTTCAGGCCGCCCGAAACACTGCTGTAGCGTCTTCATCACGATGTCTGGATCGGTCGCAGTGTGTAGTAGGGCTGCCACGGCTTGTCGTGCTTCCCCACGCAGGCAGTTTCGTAGTCTTGCCATATTCTCAGCTTGCGTAAACTTGTATATGGCCGATGTGTCACGCCATGCTGCTTTGAATGGCATCCACTCGATAGCCGCGCCGGAGTAAACAGGAAGGTCGATTGCTTGTCTCGGCGGCGGTCGGCTTCTGGACATTCTCTCGATGGCTTCGGCGAGTTGCTCGATGCCGCGGGTGCGGTTGTGCGACGGTGTCATCGATCGCCGTCGTCTCTCGTTCGGGGACAGCGATTTTCTTCGCTGATGATACGTCGGCGAGGGTGATCGTTCCAGCCTCGCTTGCTGTGTGTGACTACAGCCCGGTCGTTCTTCTTGGCGTCGTTCGTAGTCAAGAGTGTGTGGAGCCGGAGCTTCGATTCTGGCTCGACGGGTCTCGGTCTGGACGTGATCCTCTTCGCGTCGTTCGTAGCGATGAGTCTGGCCGTGGTCCTCTTCGCGTCGTTCGTAGCGATGAGTCGGCGGTGGTTGTGAATTGTCGACACGGCGTTCTGTGTCGCGTTCTTCCTCCTGTGGCTCGGTGATTCGTGGCACGGTGCGGCAGGCAGACTCCTCCCGTAATTGGACGCTGAGGTCTTGCTCGATCACTGTGCCTCGCGGTGGAATAGACTGCAGCCATTGGTCCACTCTGGATCTGCTTTCATCGGGGTCTGCCAGGCTGCCTTCTTGCTCAATTTCTGCGATGCTGAATTGCAGTCTTTTTAAGTTCTCGGCTTGGATCTCTAGCTGTTGTTGACGTATCTCCGACAAACGCTCCGCGGCCTCCAACTCCAGTCGTCTGATACGGGCGGCGGTCGCACTCGAGCGTCCGGTGTGGTTCGATGCGGCGGAACGCGGAGGGCTGGGCTGCGGCTGGGTCTGCGCAGCATGCACCGTAGCAAGACTGCTGCTGTACGTGTCTCGCGGTAACGTAGACGGCGACGCGGGTGGTCCGAGGCGAATCAAGCGCTGCGGTAGCGCGACACTCGGTTGTGCAGTGGCCTCATAGTTCGGAGGTACAACTGCAGGATCCGCGGTAACGTCAACAAGCTCCATCGTTGGAACGCGCACTTCCCGTTTTTCACTGCCAGTAGCCGCGACGCGACTCGTCACGGCGGCACCACGGTTATCACTCGCGACGCGGCTTCCACTAGCGACGGCGCCGCGGTTCTCGACGGCGACGGCACTGCGGTTATCACTCGTGACGCGGTTTCCGCTGGCGACGGCGCCGCGGTTCTCGACGGTGACGGCACTACGGTTCTCACTTCCACGGGAATCGTCCCCGGTTTGGCTTCTGGTAATGACCATTGTTCTTAATCCGGCTCGAAGGTGGCACTTGTTCTTGATAGTCAGGGGTTGAGGACTGTATTTTTCCCACAAATAAAATTCCCAGTTCTTGATTCCACAGGTTTATTCACTATTCACAATTCACAATTAATTTTCACGATTTACTGACTGAATGACAATTTTACAGCAGGTGGTTCTTCTCAGCTTTCACCCTTGGGCGACTGCGAGGGAACTGGTCAGGACTTGTGGTCCTCCTCAGTGGTGAGCTTCCGCCGCCTGCAACTACAGGCGGGACTCTGGGTTTGGCCGTGACGGCCAAGTCTTCACACCTGGGGATGTGGCTTCTTTACGGGCGCCGCTTCTTGCGGCGACTCCTCCTCTTCTTCTATCATCGACGGGATGATGGCATTGCGTGGCGATGGGCGAGTTCTTGAGTCGGGCGGACGAGCGTGCAGGGGCGCTATCCCCTTGAGTTGGGGAAGCGCCGAGCTGTCCGCCCTCAAACAATTTTACAATCAAAACTTATGCTAATATATGCTAAAACTTAGGCCTACGACGCGTACAAGCGGTGACTCTTGCGCGAGTTAGTGGTGGGGGAAGCGCTGTTTTCTTTGTTCTGCGGGTTCCCTCGCCCCGAGCTCCTCGTTTCCGCCTGTGGGCGTCCGACGTAGCGTTTCGTCCGTAACAGGCTCCTGTCTTCTGTTTGTCTGATAGGAAACAAGAGAGAGAGAAACACACATTATAATGTGTTTGCCTGATGGTACTACTGATCCTAAATAAATGTCACTAGTACCATTGATGGTATTAAGGATACAATGTTGTTTCACTTATACCATCAATGGTACTAGTCAAATAGTGCAACTGTCATACAGGACTTTTCCAGAATTCCTACTCTTTGAGAGCGTATACAAACCTGACCAGCTAATAGCTAATATTCGTTTCAATCTCGCCAACCGGCTTACGAATGATTGAAATCGAGTTATCTCCAATCAGGTAATGTATGCGAGTTATGACATCGAATAATTTACTTTTGCCTAACGTGACGCGGAATTGTATCGATTTCCGATTTGCATAACGATTTCGTTTTTATGTTAGATTTTTTTTCTAATTATTTTATAAATGGCATGTGTGCGTTCAGTAACCAGGTCATGTATATGACTTTGTCTTAAAATTTATTTACTTTAATAGATTTCTCGCTCCTACTAGCAATTCCATGATGAACTCTTCCGTGCTTCCTAGATTTTGGCTGTTATCGCTAGATAACAGTTGTCAAGCTGTGTTTGAATTTTTTATGACGGCCAGAAAATTCTGATGTTTTAAGGCCACTAACATACTCTGGATCATGTCATCATCCTAAAAGTTTGATTTCATGTAAAATAGCCAGACAGTAGTCAACCCAAAGTTGGCCAGTACCGCCAAATCTAGGACCATTATCCATCGTCAAGCGCTTGATTACCAGAGCGCCAGATTGTTCTATTCTGAGCAATGGTTCGCTAGTGGACAGCTGCTCCCACCTCACGCATCCATGATTTCTTTATTCGATCCAAAGGCGAGGAAGTAAGCGAGACTGCGCTATACAGGATTTTAGATGACATTTCTTTTATTTTTTGCATAAAATTAGAAACCATGGTGAACTAGCAGCTTACAGTTGCACCGCAAAGCTAAAGCGATACCTGAGGTGCTCACTAGCCGCGATGTCTCAGCGACCCAAAGTGAGTCTTACACCCTCTTAATTTATTACATATTCTCAAACGTTTCCTTAAACTCGACTCAACCTTACTCCGACTCATTGGTATGATAAGTCGTCACTAGCTTCCTTGACATAAGGAGATTCCTCATTGGAGGTGAGTATCGAACTGTCAAATATAAGATTGTTCGAGAGGTACCTTAAGGCGGCCTCGAAAGTGGTTGTAAATCAGTTGTTTGCCACTTTTTGCGTAGTTAACTACTTCTTTTGTTTATGTATTTCTCTATTCTTTTGAATTTTTCAGTTTTTGTGCTTCGGATTGTTATTATAACCTGTGTCTTTCCTCATTAGAGTTTGCTCAAGCAACCAATTAAGAGTGTTATTTTAAAGGAAAATTCGAGGACTTCCTTAAGGCGCTCTCTAATTGAGTGAAGGACGTCCTTATTCTTAAACATAACCTATGTTTAAGAATACGGGGGTCTGTCTCCGATAATAAGGTTCTCCACTTCGATCTTTCCTGCGATCTTACTGATACCTTTCCCAACTCATCTTCTAGCTTACAGCAGTCTTTATTCCGTAAAATCTATTTTCTAAGATAATATTTCGTTAAAGTTGTCCATTGAATACACAGCTAAGTTTAGATCAAAAGCTCTAAAGTAACCACTACAGTTGAAACAACGGGAAACTTTCCAAAAGCTGTGTAAAAGAGTATACACACTGGCGCCAAAAAGTGCATGTCGGTGATCGTGTGTCGGTAGGGTAGGTTTGCAGAACGGTGTAAATCTAGGTATCTAGGTACTTATATCAACATTGTTCGTTTGTTAGTTAGAAAGTTGAAAAACTTTAACCCCCTTATTCATAAAAATAAACAAACGTTTAATAAGACCAAATTAACTAATTAAGTTTCGTCTCGTTCTTTCACGTCAAAAATAGATAAGGCAGAAAGGGACTAAACATGAATAAGTTAATTTGGTTATTGAACGTTTGTTTATTTTTATGAATAAGAGGGTAAGAAAATAATAAAGCAATGGTCGCATCATGGAGCAACTAGAAAGAGGAGACGGCGTATCAACTGGTGCACCGTTACGGTCGTTGGCGCATGGACGTAGAAAGTGGGCGTGACTTACGTCATTTTTCGTTCAACTGTGGCGCGTTGGAAGATTATTTTTATTTATAATTATTTTGGTTTTTTTTTTTTTTAATTTTGTTAATATATGTATATTAATTTTGAAATAAAAGTTGTTGAACTGTGAAAGATGCGTGACGTCGAGCAAGTTCTAATGTTTTGCTTATTTTTTTAATTTAAGTTTCGTTTCAGCTAAAAATATTTTGTAAAATTATTGGAAACCATTTAGTTTTAAGTGTTTCAATACTGTACTAAGGATCACAATAAACGTATGTAAATAAAATATTTTGGAATTTATTTGATTGATTTAATGTTACTCAAAATATGTGTCTGTTTTTAATGTTCAAAATACCTGTAATAATAAAGGAACGAATATATTTTTTTGTATGTTGGAATCTTTGATTTGCTAGCAATTTTTATTAGTAAGTAGAGGGGATCGTCAATAAAGGCGGAGCCACGTCCAAACCGAGCTCCCCTCACGTCTGCCTTTCGCCCCGCGTAGCCTCACACAATTTTTGTAAAGAAGTTTTCGATACGCCATCTCCTCTTTTTTATTACTCCGTGGGTTCCTGTTGGTTTAGTTTCCCTGTAAAAAGGGTTACAGAGGTCGGACGGCAGTCGCTCCATTATAATAACCAGTGCTGCCAAATCTAGGAGCATGACTTACAGCGTACCCTAGGCTCCGAAGCGTAAGCTGACGACGCAACTAGGAATACACGCTAGGATGAAGAAGACGGCTAGTATGATTGTCAATGTTCCTTCGTATTTTTCGACTGCAAAAATTATTAAAGAGATAATTAGTCATCATCATCATTTCGTGTAGGTTACATTGTCTATCGATCATACACATACACCATGGTGTCTGTGTGCAACAAAGTGCAAACAAAGTGTGCTTCCGGTGGGAATCAAACCCACCGCCCCCGGGTCGAAGGCGAACGCCTTAACCACTAGACCAGTGGGCATTTCCCTACGCACCGGTCTTCCTCTTTTGTTTCACTTTCATAAAACTACATTAATTCGCCACAGTTAGACGCAACATCCATGACTATAGCTGAGAATAGCTCTACTGCCCTACTACGGTGGAGACATAGTACTTGAAAGTCCTTGTGTCCAGCTGTGAAGCGACAAGTCTCTGGGGGATATTCTTTTACCACAAAAAAAACGACGCCTCATTGTCTCGCCGACAATCGGCCATTCAAGTGTGTACTCTCCTTTAAGGAGATAAGTTAATAAGAGTCAAGCCGCGCCAAGAGAGAACGTGAGCGGACTGCCTGCATCGAACTTTGGATACGGTTTTAATTAACTGACTGATTCCCATGATCGGAATTTCAAGGCAATTCTCGATTGATTTCATTTTGAAACAACAAAAAGTGCTGGGAAATTGTTACCAGATGAGATAGGCTATTTAAAAAAAAAACTATATGATAGTTTCCCATTTTAGGATTCCGTACCAAAAGAGTAAAACGGGACATAGTCTAAGACTAAGTTGTCCGTCCGTCTGTCGCCAGGGTGTTTCTCATGAACCGTGATAGTTAAACAGTATAAAGATATCAGGTATTCGTATTCCGTTAAAACGTATACAAAAATTGTACAATGATAAATTATCCCACATCGACATTATAGCTTTGTCACATAACGTTTTTAAAAAATCTATTTTAGAATTGTTTGTATAAGGGTATGACTGAAATGCTCAAAACTTTGATTAAATATGAACAAGTTTCGGCTTTGTGTTTAAGCTTTACATAGGTACGTGAAAACATTTTTTTGCTATTTAGCGATATTTGGTCTCGCACATGAACAAATTATTTAAATATTATTTGTGACCATTGTTGTTGGGTTCACAATTGCAATAACTCTGTACAATAGCTTTAAGATTAATATATTGTAAACCTGTTTATGGTCCTTAATAAGTAAATTAAAAAAAATGATGTATTTCTATTGCCGCCACTATAACAAAAAATACTAAAAAATAGGAGAAAATAAATGTCCTCCCATAAAACAGACATGATATTTTTTTGTGGTTTTTATAGATAAAGATACGGAGCCCTTCATGCACGAGTCCGACCATATAATACCATACACATACAGTACAGAATAGTACTTACGTACATACTTACGTACATAGATACCTATACTATCATTGAGGCTAGCTCAAATCTTTTCATTTTACTTTAAGCCGTGCTCAGGATTAAACATAAAAGGAGTGATATTTCCCTTTTTTATCTCCCCATCACAACAAAATAAAACGCAAAAATTAGAGCTAAACACGATATTACGATGTAACATTTTAAGAGCGCCAAGTTTTTCATTAAAACGCCTCATGTAACATGCAGCTAAAACTATTCGCTATGCAGAACATTCAAAATGCATACTGTTTGCCGACCAGATGCCGTATGCCGTTTGCAATGTGCATATGTTTGTTTGCGGTGTACGTTTTAACTAGATTTCGTACGGTTGACATGTTAACATTAGTTTATTGCTGACAAATATGGTGGGAATTGGGAAATAATTGTGGTTGTTTGGCAGCTTGAATTAATTGATGGCCAATTGTTTGATTTTATTGTACCACAAGAACAGAATTACTAATAGTACTAACGTACAAAACGGTCACTCACACCCTCCCACCGAAACAGATACCGCACCTCCCCGCGTAGATTTAGGGTAAAAATCGAGAGCAAAACAATGCAAGGTTGTAGCTTTAGCTTTATGACGCAGATACGGTAAATAACCAACTCTACAATAACGCACATATTGACGCTCGTGTGTACGCGACGGAATCGTATTAGTAGTAATAGGTATCGGGTTCGCCGCTGTTGTATGGAGTGTCCGAGATGTACCACAAGACTCGCTCCCTTCGGCCGTTGGTTTTAATGTAACTCTAGTGTATTTATGTGTGTAAATATAATATTATTACACGTCTATAAATATCAAGGAGCCAACTAACAGGCGGTTGCGCTAAATAGGGGCCAGTCGATATCTCTTGTGTCGCTGAGTTATCGCGGTAAGTACACATCTACATTGTCTCGTACTCACAAAAGTATTAGTTCATAAAAATTTGTATTGAATTGTATCTTGAGTATATCGATGGGCCGTGCTATCATAGTAAACCCTACTACAGAAACAATTACGGCAGTGTTGACCAAGAGTTCAACGTTCCTTTCGAAGCACGCTGAATTTCGAATTATCTCTAGTATCAGACAATCGTGTGATTCAAGCTTGCAATGTCGGAACCAATTTAGTAACAATTTATCTGTTCTTCATCATGTAGATTGTCGGACCGTTCTCGCCCCCATAACAACAAGAAAACAACTGAACAAAATATGTTTTTTTTTGAGGATCAAACCCACGAACTTTAAAGTCTTCAGACAAATACCCAAACCACTAGATTACATAGTTCATCGCGTCCCAGAAAACGCCAGTTTTGTTAATCGTGTCGGAACAACATACAAGCCATTCATGCCCACTATTTGAAAACGTATCTCGAATCAGCATATAAAACGGGAAGTCAGTATGTCTGCGTTCACATCAAATGACGGAACTAAAAAGAGAAAAAGTCTGTTCTCTTCTCGTTTCTATTCAAAGTCCTTCACAGTTCAGGCTATCCTACTTTGTAATGCATTACCGGTAGACATTCGTAATGCACAAACTACTTATTACTTTTCTCACTACCTTTCCGAGGTAGAATAATCCTCTCTTAAACTCGTATTGTGATAAGGCTCACTAACTTCTTACACTTATTGACAGTATTTATGTATGCTATTTGTAAGTTTATAGTACATTATATGCGTCTTAATGTAGGCATGTACATTTAAGCTTTCTGCACCGCTCACGCAAGTGTTTTTTTACCGCAGCTCATTTCTGCCCTAAGGTTGGCTGGAAGAAATTGCATTAGCAATAAGCCCACCTTTGTACCTATTTAGTTGTATTGGGTTTAACTATGTGTTTCTTTTATTTGTAAATGGTGCAATAAAGTGTTCATTCATTCATTAATTCTGTTTAGAATCTGATGTTTCATCAATAAAATAACCTTTTAACTGAAGTAGGAGTAACTGCGACATAAAGAGTATCTATTCGCACTTATTTAGCAATCAACCCTGTATACCCTAGTGATATTTTTTTTCGAAATCGCCTTAGGGCCTTTACACGGTACTCCCAGATGGCAGCCGATACCAAGCTTGAAATCATCTTTATTATCAGAAAACAACTAACGTGATTATCAGACCATTTCTTATGTAGGTCTGTGTGATTGCTGACCACATGATGAATTGACCTAGGTATTACTACTGGACACTCGAGGAGCTCGTTAGTCGAGCGCGACCCGCGTATCCGTAGCGAATGCGCGCTTCATGCGACGGCGTGACGCGACCACTATTGATTGGTCGCCATTTAGTGGCATTTTCTATCTTGAGCTCCTCCGTGCCTTTGAAGGCACGTTAAGCCGTTGGTCCCGGCTGTTATCGATAGATAGCAGTCGTGAGGCTGTGTCAGTTGCCTTGGGGCAGCCTGAAAAATTCTGACAGTGTTGGCAACTAACACAACTTGGGTAATTTTCCTGTTGGTCTGGTTTCCCTGTAATAAAGGTTAAGGTGGTCAGACGGCAGTCGCTCCATTGAAATAACCAGTTCCACCAAATCTAGGACCATGACTTACAGCGTACCCTAGACTCCGAAGCATAAGCTGACGACGCAACTAGGAATACACGCTAGGATGATGATTACTACTGGTACACTGTTACTTTTTCACATGGTGGTCGTCATCCATACTAATATTATAAATGCTAAAGTCTCTCTGTCTGTCTGTCAGTAACGCTTTCACGGCCAAACCGCTGAAGGGATTTTAATGAAATTTGGTATGGATATAGTTGAAGACCCGGGGTCCAACATAGGCTACTTTTTGACGCAGGCAGAGCTGCGGGAAATAACTAGTTAATAATAAATAACAGCCAGGCCATGATGCCAGCGACTACTAAAAGGCCGTGGTTATGCTGTAAGGTTGTCAACATATCAAATTTAGAAAAACAAATATAGGTTACTAACCGATAGGTTTACGAGAAATGAGTCGAGAGAAAAAGGATCAGATTCAATTTTAACTGCTAATAGGTTGGAGAAGCATGAAATAAAAACTTTTGCTTATCTCTGGGATATACTATTCTAGTAAAAAAAATCAAGTATTCAACACATTGTAGGTATGTGAACGCAGCATAGGAATGAGGTTATGAATTTTTTACACGTCCATTCCAGTTCTGCCTGGCTAGAAAAAGGTTATCCGATTGAATTTGACGGTCTAGAAAATATTTTAGTACCTCGTTCACGATTAAGTTTTTGGGCATTTACAAAAATACATTTTCCCGTTTGAATGGACTAGGAAGTTTTGTTACCATTTGTCGAAGCTGATGTAGATTATTGAAAAAGTGGTTATATATATAGCATACAAAATGCTTGAGCGAAGGTTTACATTATTATTTATTAAAACTTTATTGTTCCACAAAGTACACATACTTATAACAATTGGCGGACTTAATGCTAAGAGCATTCTCTACCAGTCAACCATTGGGAAAAACAGAAAGATAGTTTGGCGCAAAAAAGTTATAAGAGAAAAATTTTTCTTATAATTATTAATATTTATTAATTATCTATTTTGCCGCCAAATTTACGTTCTGGAAAGTGTTCTGGCGAGAATTCTAAGTACTGTAGCGAAAGAGCAAATGAGTTAGCGTTAGCGTACGTACCTAAGTATCAAGCAAGCGAAAAAAAAGGTTGCCCATTGGCAAACATACACTCAAAAAATCAGGAAAACATTAAGTTTAGAATTATGTATCCGAATAAAGACTATTTTAATTTACTATTTAAATAACTTTATTTTTCTTGTGTGCATACGTAAAGAGATCGCAAATAAATACCAATATAAATAAAATCAGACAAGCCAAACAAAATCGAAATGATGACGATAAATCAATCGCAACCAGCAAAGTTTGTAATTTGACGGGCGTTCGGATATGCTAATATACTCGTAAATCGACCGATGTGTCGTGCTCGATGAAACATGAGATCGGGAGTTACACGTCAATTTTAATAAACAACTTTTTAAACAAAACCGTTTTTAAGCTATTGCATAGCTTCTATCGCGGGCCTTGAGCGCGGGGACCGAATCCAGAAATTCCGTAACGAAAAAACCTCACGCTCCCCACTCCGACGGGCAAGGAGGTGTGGCTTGAAGGCCGTGCATCGTCTAACGTCGTTTCAGTTCGGCAGTCTTCGACACGGCGTTGTGTGCGTGCGATTAGACGTATTGTACGACTCTACGAAACTCGCACGAATCGAGACGAGCTGCTCCGAAATCGGACGAATACATAAGCAGCTGTTTATGAGAAAGTATTTAATGGATTATCAACAATTCTATAATTTAATGCGGATGGCCAATGATCAACAAAGAGATATTCTTATGACTATAATTCATCATTTACAAACTTCAATTCAAGAACCATTTCAAATTTTTTTTACGGGACCAGCAGGTACGGGAAAATCATTCGTTATCAAACTGATTATGGAAATTTACAATAGGTTTACTGATAATGATGGTTATAATTGCATAAGTTGATACAAAATGCTATGCAATAGCTTTACCGCGGCAGTTCCCGAGTGCCACACGTCTTTTTTTTTTATGGGCTGGGACCAACAGCGTTACTTTCCGAAGCACGGAATCATCTCTCTCAATCTCAGCGCCTTCCCGGTTGCGTCCTTGGCTCTTTGCCTCGGAGCTAAGGGTCCGCATTCCTGCTTTTTCTTCTCCACTTTGCCCGGTCTTTGGCATTCACAGTTGTGAGACCATTAACACGCATATCCCTGCCACATCAAGCCAGCACTTTTTGGGCGCACCCCTTCTACCAGAGCCTGGTGGAGGAGGCATGTCTAGGCACTTGTTGCCCACTTAATTAGCTGGAAGCACGGAATCTCATTATCAGACAATCAAGCGATTCAAGCCTGTAATGTCCTAACCAAACTGGAAACAATTAAACAAAGTATGCTTCCCGTGGGAATCGAACGACTTAACCACTAGACCACGGTGGCAGTTTGCAACAATAACTATTATTTTGGCGGGTCAAAGATCTTCAAAAAAATAATTATATAACGAGTTGTCAATCTTTTTAAATCATATCGTCGCGATAGTAAATATAACTGGGATGGAGTTTGATCGATGGTCATATAAGCTCTGCACCGAATTTCAATATCGTCCGACGATTTGTCGGTTAATCAACGTTTCACTTTTTTCTGTTTTTTTTCAGACCAATCCTACTGCAGTTTTTTGGGTATATCTACAATTTTCGTTGTGGCGAGTTTTGTATAAAATTTGTACAAAAGAGCTATTGTTGAGTTTTTGTGGAGGTTGTACATGTATATACGACTGATTTTAAAATTATTTTTTTTATTCAAAAAAATATATTGCTTTGTATATCGGCTGCAAATTATGTCTACAAATAATGAGCTGAGCCTGAGGTTTTATTGTTACTCCAATTCATCCGCCAAGTCAGCCAACCTTGCCTGCTGACAGACAAGCGAAACAAACATACTCTCATTTTTTTTCTTTTTCATTTTGGCTCTTACTTTCGTATTTAGCCAGTAACAAGTAAATTTTTTTTAATAAAGTTGTTTAATCAAACAAGTATGAATTCAAGTCAGTAGTTAAGTCATAATCAAGTCGAGTCAGATGAGTCAGGCTAAGAGAAGTGGTAGAAAAACTGGACTTAGCGATTTCCAGGAGCTTTTGGCAACAAGCAAGGAAATCATATAAATCGAACATTGTATCACTTCCCAACTCACACGCTTGTTCTTGGACACTCTGCAAAAAATAATAAACCATTATAATAAGCACAAACACTCAAAAAAAAAATTGGAAAATAAAATACAGCACCGATTGCTTTTCACAGCTTCCCGCCAAAAGTCCTACTCTCATTATATACTTGTTATTAAGTTATAATTAAAAAAAAAAAACAAATAAGGAAGCTCATGTTTGTTTATCGTTATATTATTAATTGCCAACTCCATATTTTCATTAGTCGTTGTCTTCGTGGTGATTTGGACTGTCCAGAGCTAGTGTCGCGTGTTTGTAGACTTTTCGTACCAAACAAGTACTTGCGTGGTAGGCGACACAAATTACTTGCTGTCCCCTCATCACACACTGTTGCTTGAGCACAGTCTCCTGTGCTTCGTGGACTTAACTGGACTCGATGCGTTTCTGTCATCAGTACAAGGCGCTGAATGTGATGTATTTGTTGACAGTTTTAAGCAGTTTTCGAAAAAGTTAATGTTAGTGAAAGTTATGGATGAAATTGTGGCCTAGTTTTTAAGTTGTGCAACGCGTTGGTTTATCTGTAATGTTGTACGATTTGTATTAAAATAAGTAAATAAATTAATAAACATTTAAATGAAACTACATTTACCCACAACTTCGCACGCGTACTGTTCCCGTACTTTTATATCCTACTAGTTTTTTCCCGCAGCTCCGCCTGCGTCTAAAAGTAGCCTATGTTTGACCTCTGGTCTTCAACTATATTTATACCAAATATCATCAAAATCCGTTCAGCGATTTGGCCGTGAAAGCGTAACAGACAGACAGGTAGACGGACAGACAGACAGACTTCTTATTATTGTATTCCTGTAACGTCCTGATTGACTGGAAGAGATCTCTATATGGGATAAGTCCGGCATTTATTTTTAGTTTCTTTATTTACTGTAATGATATTTTCCGTGCAATAAAGTGTTTATTATTATGTTTCTCCGCTTGGGAATCACGGGTTGCCCCGGTCTTTTAAGAGGCTTGCACGGGGATATTGATGCAACGCGTAGAGGCCCTTTGGAGAAGTTGATGTCATGTGGTGCTCCTGCCGAAACCCGTCCTCCGCTATATCAATAGATAACATGTCCATGAACAGGTCTAGGCAGGAGGAGGAATTATTGTGAATGAGTAAAAAAAATAAAATGGGTTATGGTTATGAAGTTTGGATGGATTTAAACTGGGCTATTGCAATAGAAATCGGACACCTGCCATAATCATGATTACTGACTATTAGTGGCAGGCGGTGACTCGCCACTCAGTGAATGGGCCCCCTAAATAGTCGCCGCGTTTGGCAACAGAGGGGCAACATTGGAATGAGCGGCTAAGGGTGCCGAGAGGTGCAGCTCCGGTTTTGCCATCGCGAGTTTCCTCTGAGCGGGTTTCCCCGTTATTACGCCATTAGGTGCAATACACTTCTACCCTTGAGCATATAGCTCTTGGGACTCCACTCTGGCCGGCCGGCTAAGGCAAGCCAGAGGTAGGTCTTGTCCCTCATCGGCATCCACTCCGACCTTGGCGAAGGAAGGCCGGAGGTGAGGAACGGAGGCCTCCCCTGGGAGCACTCAGGTCCGCGGTGTCGCCACTCACCAACACCTCGCCACAAGCTGCCCTGCAGAGACTGACTGCACTGGGAAGGAAACCCAGTGGGCGATGGGGTCGGCACATCCCTACGTCTTTTTATTATTATTATTATTAAAAACAAACATACACACTCACTTGCGCATTTCCAATATTAGTAAGGATAGGATTTTGAATTTACGGCCACAACTTCAGCTAAAAATCTTTGTAGGCCATAATACACTCAGTGTTGCTCCGAAAATCCAATATTTTTTCCCGACGTTCCTTCCTCTCGTCGAACCATATTTTTCGTTTCCAAAACCGATTTGTGTCGATTCGGAACGTTTATTTGTTGGGGCCGACGCGAGTGATTAACTTGTAAAAAAACCGGTGGATCCGGTCTTTTTCAGTTTATTTCCTCCCACTGACTTGTACTCTTAGAAATACTAGACTTGTCGGGACAATAAATTTTGCCAAAAGTGACCGCAGCCACTTGTCAAAAGGCAGCATTTATTAGAGCTGTTCAAACTGATGCGAATCCCGCGCGACTGGCGGGCGGGACGCCTACAGAAAAAGAATGTATATAAGGTGGATTTAAATTAAATACAAATACTATCAGGGCTTAATAATTAAGTCATACAAAACACAATTTTAGAGATGATGGTTTTAAAAATTTCTACACACTAGTTTTCGAGAAAATCTAACTTTTATGTTTTACTCAATAGTAATAATTAAGACATCCTGTAGTGGCTTTCCTTTTTTGTTTTACTTCTATTTTGCTGGCAATACTTGCAAAATTTGTAAAACTAATTTTGTTTCAGTCTATCACAAACGAAATGAGGAAAGTAGCAAATAAATTCCATTCAAACATAGTTTCATGAGAAAGCATTGATAGATTAATACGATGAATAAGTTTTCTAGTGCGCTTTCAGTTATCTAAAAAATTGTATGTATGTAAAAACTTTATTGTACAGAAAGAACATTGTTACAACAAAATAAAACACAACAAGAGGCGGATAATTTGTTAGAAAATTTGAAAAAAAAATTAGCGTGTATATTTAAAAAATTTTGCTCTTAGTACTTTTCTATGGCCTTAATAAACCACTCCTCAAAATATTTGCACTTAATAAAACTCCACCTTATAGAAGTGCCGTAGCGTATGAAAAAGTAAACTAGCCTGCTCGTTCTACCGATTCTTATTTCTATGGGCAAGTTTTATAGAATGTTGTCATTGCGGAATGCTATTTTTGGAAAGTGTGACTGACGCAAAATCGGCGAGTCGAATATTTTTTGTTCAATATCGAATAATTTTCTTTCGCGATAATGCTGTCTTTTCTTCCTATACTGTATTATAGTTCTTTATATATTGTAACTGTTAAATATTCTATAGTGTAATGTGCAATAAAAAGTTATCAAGAAATAAATATACTTCCGTCCTTTCAACCGTGTTACAACGGCTGTAATTTTATATTTTAAATATATGCAGTGCGTTAGTTCAAAAGTTAAACTAGAAACAACGCGTTATTCATTTACATCTGTTAATAGCTACTGTATCTAGCTAGTCCAAAACGTAAGTAAAAAAAAATTACTCCTTTTCCACATAACTTTTTAATTTTTAATTGAGAAACTGTGGGTGCTGTCAGTGTTTGTATAAAAAAAAAACGTTTGTCACTCGGGGACTGCCGCGGTAAAGCTATTGCATAGCATTTTTTTATCAACTTATGCAAATTTGCTTGTAAGCCTATATGGTAGGCGGAGTGGGGGGTGTTAGGTTTTATTTTCGTTACGGAATTTCTTGATTAGGTCGCCGCGCCCAAAGCCCGCGATAAAAGCTATGCAATAGCCTAATAAATAAATAAATAACGACTAATCCATTCTTAAAACATACAAATCCATGTCATTGCCCCAAATCGCAATCGACCTTTTTGCGTAGGGACTGTTTGTTTATTGTTATCATTTGGTTGATGTCTTTACTCTGATTGAATATATTGGGCTTGTTAACAGAGTTATGGAGTCTGCGAGATGACGCTACTGGAATTTGAGATGTATTTTTGTTTACATTTTTTTTATGCTATATTTATTTATTTTGCCTAATTATTAAAATTGTAATTTTATCATAAAATGAATTAAAAAAAATACATTTTTTTAAAACTGTGAGAACGCTTCAATCAATCATTTATTTCATTGTGGATCATTTGTTACAAGGTGGAACGAGTAAAAATATAAGATCAATATGTCCTACCGCTAGGGTTTGCAATGTTAATAGTTTGAATTAATTTCATTACAAAATATAATTATTCAAATTCAGGAATTATTTCAAATAGACGCATCATAAACATAAGCTACGATTGAGCTTGATAATAAATCAGACTTTTTTAATCATCACTAAAGTAGTATTTAAGCTATAATAGCATTTATTAATAAGCAAATTATAAAGAGCTCTCTTAAAAAACTTTATATTAATCTAGTATACGAAGGTATTTTGGAAGCTCAATTCAATTCAATTCAAATCATTTATTGCGTTTCATAGTATATTAACAGTTCTTAACTAGGTGCACACACTGTTTTTATAAAGATAAGTACAATATGAACCCTATTAGGTATTGCAATTTAAGCTTGTCACTAGTTAAAAGTTAAGAAAGAATTAAAAAGTATCCAGAGATCCTCGTGTGGTTACGTGTGTACGATGAATTTGGAGCTGGTAGTGCTAACCGGACAAATCGTTTTCTTATCTAGTTTTTCATCCATCCAAAAAGCCGACTGGCAAGAGGTTGCACTGAGAATTGGTGATTTCTAGTGTCGGATACTAAGATCCTATTTTATAGCTAAGACATCGCATACAGTATGCATACTTGAGGAGCTCGTCAGTCGAGCGTATCAGTAGCGAATGCGCGTGTCAAGCGACGGCGTGACGGGACCACTATTGGATTGGTCGCCATTTAGTGGCATTTTCTATCTTGAGCTCCTCCGTGCTTCGGCAGGTATGCTGTTAAGCCGTTGGTCCCGGTTGTTGTCGATAGATAGCAGTCGTGAGGCTGTGTCAGATGCCTTAGGGCAGCCTGAAAAATTCTGACAGTGTTGGCCACTAACACACCTCAGGTCATGTTCCTGTTGGTCTGGTTTCCCTACAAAAAGGGTTAAGAAGGTCAGACGCTTCATTGCAATAATCAGTTCCGCCAAGTCTAGGACCATGACCTACAGCGTACCCTAGGCTCCGAAGCGTAAGGTGACGACTTTTTGCATGATAATTCTAATTATTTTACATTTTAATAAAGGTATATTTGTAAGCTGTGACTATCAGCAAATCATAGTGATTTTGAATTGCTGCTCTAACACTAACACCTTTATGCTATGTTTTCACAAATAAATGATTTGATTGATTGATTGACGCTAGGATGATGATGATGAAATCGCATTAAGTCACTAACAAAGTATCTCTACCGCTTTGTTATTGTTGTTGGTAATTGATAAATTACCAATTATGTGTTTTCAACACTATAATGGTCAGTTTTTGCTTGTTAATACACTTCGAAGCTTCAGCGCAGACCAACGTGAAGTGTGAAGCACAGCAGAGACGATTTTTAATGTTTTTTTTTTTATATAACTAAGTAGGCAAACAGGCGTACGGCCCACCTGATGGTAAGTGGTTACCGTAGCATATGAACACCTGCAACATCGGAGATGTCACGAGCGCGTTGCCGACCTGTCCGCTATTTATATAGCGACCCCTATTTATAAAGCGATTTTTAAAGCACTCGAAAATCGACTTTAGGCCTTTTACAATAAAATGCATACATGCTTGAATATGACAAAAAAAGAAAAGTCCTCGAGTACGTGAATGCATTTTTTGTTCGTTCGATCCCGAACATAAATTCAGCTATTCTCATGAGAACGGATCTGTGATAAAAGCTAGTATGTCTTAGACAATTATGTTACAATGTATCACAATGTGGCTAGCACAGCTCAGTACTAAGCTTCACACCGTTACCTATTTTGCTTAATAACTTTAACAATGTGTTAGTTAACTAAAAGGTAAGTCATGTTTAGAAGCCCCAAGCGGCCGTCTATCTTAGGACAAAATGAGATCACAAACGGGTAACTCCTGAATTTTGAGGAGATTACAGTGTACTATAACATTCAAAAGTTTAATTTTTATTTTTCCAGGATGTATTTAAAATATCAGTAGCTGTTTGACAGCCAGATGGCATAAATTACAGTGCCCATACTATATTCGTTATTTTATTATATATTGTACAATTCGGATTTGTAAGAACGATAAAAATCGATCTTACTCTTACATATGGACTCGGTACATAGGAGTATTAATAGATATGTTATTTTAAAACCGAAATAACAACGAATGTTGGACACTATTTTTATCAAACAAATACTTATATCAATTACATATGTAACATAGCATTATTTAATTCTATGTAAAATGGTTTATTCCGCTGGCAATACACTTAATGATATTTATAGGCGGGTTGACAATTTACTTTTTGAAGTTATGTCAACAAAAATTCTCCCCATAATATTGGGATTCGGGATCGAGTGTCTTGGGAGCAACCATCTAAGGTTAGTAAATTAAGATTTAATTATTATTTTGATGTGATTGTATTTAAAATATGAGTAATTTGTGTTATTATAGACCTAATGTTAAAATATCGTTGCAAAGTGAGTGCATTTTCATTAGCGAGTTAATTTATTTATTGAACAAAACAACAATTAATTGTGTTAATCATGGAGCAATTACAAAGAGGGATGCTGTTTGAAATGGCGCAGTGATGTGATCATTGGCGCCTCGCCCGACACAAAAGTGGGCGGAGCTTGTCATTGCTCGTGCTCCATGGTTGGAGCCACGGCCGAAACCGAGCACTCCGCACGTCTGCCTTCCGCCCCATGTAGCCTCACAAATACTTTCTTACAAAACGCTCATTACGGCATCTTTTCTTTAATTTTATAGAGTTGTTTTTGATTAATTATATTGTGTTACAAAAATTGTCCAATCGTGTTTTGCAATGGACCAAATAAAGTGAAAGAGATGATGAATCCTGACAATAAATATCATTCAGTTCACTTCAGTCATTGTTGAGAAAAATCGGTATCCTTACAACCAAAATCAATTCTTCAATTCAATTCGTCATCCTAATTGTACTATACACGGAGTAATTACAAAGAGGAGATGCCGTAATAAGCGTTTTGTAAGAAAGTATTTGTGAGGCTACATGGGGCGGAAGGCAGACGTGCGGGGTGCTTGGTTTCGGCCGTGGCTCCAACCATGGAGCACGAGCAATGACAAGCTCCGCCCACTTTTGTGTCGGCGAGGCCCCAATTATCACATCACTGCGCCATTTCATACGCCATCTCCTCTTTGTAATTGCTCCATGGTACTATCTATACTTCTACTTATTAATTTTCACAACAGCACTTTTGTAGCCTATTTAATTTATGTCTTTAGCGATGTTGGGAATCTCGAGGGTGTTTTAAAAGTAATAAAGCCGAGAGCATCGTTATCTACACGACGATATGACGTAGTTTAAGTAAAAATTCTTAAATATTTTACTGAGTAAGAAGAAACCCTTGCTCAAAGCACACTTAATTTAATGGTTGCCAGTTTATTTAAATATTGCAGGCTTTATTTTCGTCCAAACAAGACAAGTTTCCCTGTAAAAAGGTTAAGAAGGTCAGACGGCAGTCGCTTAATTGCAATAACCAGTGCCGCAAAACCTACAACCATGATAAACAGCGTACACTAGGCTCCAAAGTGTAAGCTAATGACGCAACGAGGAAAATACGCTTGGACGAAAAAGAATATTTAAGCACCATTTACAAAAAAACAAAATACCTCTGAGATCGCAGCGCAAAATGAAATATTTTCAAATTAAATTCTGCTCAAGTAAGTACTTTCATACATATTCTCATTACGGTGCCAAGCTTCCGAGCCGAACCTGATAATGTAATTACTTGTCGTAAGTATCCAAGCAAATTTCGGTAGGGGGTGAGTTACTTCATTCTACCCCCTCGTTATTATTAGCTCAAACTTCACCTTTAATCTTTTATTTTTTCCCAAAGATGTAGTATTTACCATCAGAATGCCTCCATAGTCTAGTGGTTAAGGCGTTTGCCGTAGACCCGTAGTTCGCTGGGTTCGAATCTCCCTGGCTCGGCAGTGCTCGCGAGTTTGCATTGCTCGCATTGCTCAAAAACAAAGCCCACGTCCGAGGTTCGTCCCACGGATGTTCGTCTCAACTGGAAGCCTCTTGTGCTTATGCTGAAAGGGCTGAGTGGCAAAACCCTCGCCTCAAACTGTCCCGCTGTAATTTTAAAAGCTCTCTGTAGCTATAAAAATCATTTATTTTTTTTCTAAAAATTTAGGTCTAGAGATGACAATGATGGCAATCGTTACAAATACGCCTACCACGCTCTGCACTGACTCCTGCAGATTTAAAGTATGCAACATAGATACGCTAACTAATAAACGTATATACAAGAATAAGCATATAGAGTAGTTGTTATCTTTGAGTTTTTTTTTGTGCAGTAATATCCTCTCCCATATATATATTACACACGAAGTATTACATCTATTTCCCCACACTGATTTGATGCTA
Organism: Euzophera pinguis; assembly: GCA_947363495.1. Taxonomy (NCBI): domain Eukaryota; kingdom Metazoa; phylum Arthropoda; class Insecta; order Lepidoptera; family Pyralidae; genus Euzophera; species Euzophera pinguis. Next base: position 2,198,653 of record OX376162.1, read on the forward strand.
GTATTCAGCCGGTTCTACACTTCCATCTCTTCAAACATCCGCCACTGTAACTTCCTACATTTCCGTCCCTATCTACGTGCCCAACTGGATTCTCGAGCCTTACTTAGTGCTTCAGGGCGGAGCGACGTAACTACACATAACGAGAAAGAGCCAGTACATCCATACAATCGTACAGACTAACTCAATGATAGGGTAGCTACACCTCCTCGAATTGAAACTCAGCTCTGTACTTTTGCAGCGTAAAACACTGGCTGGGAGGGCACAGAACAGAACAGAGTAGTTGTTATCTTTGAGCGACCTTTATAAAAAAAACTTTTACGTATTTTGGCAAATAAATGATTTGACCCTGATTTTATGCGAACCTTACAAAGTAACCCCTTATTCGACAGAGAAATGCTACCGAAAGATGAAGTTAATTCATTCATATCGACAAGGTTATATGGTCAATCGACCCTGTACTGTACACACTGTTACCAAAGTTTTTCTCTCAATGTCTGACTCATAAAATCATTCGACTCAGCGATTATGACGAATGAAAATCATTGGACACACCGATTTTGAGTGAGTGATACATTTAAAAATAATGTTCCAAATAACAGCCGGGACCAAGAAAAGACGAAACTAATATTCCAATACAAATACAACACATCTACATATGAACCAAATTCCATATTTCATTCTAATATTTCTATCCACTAAAGCAAAAAGATTAATGTGCGACATCTTTTGGTCATAAATCAATCCTTGGTTACGTAACATAGGTCTCTGTTACTTAATTACCATATTTTATGAAAACGGACCGGCTAGCCCTTGTTTTTCAGTTTAATTATGACTGCTCAATTGTTTTTGAGACTTACACTGCAATAATGTCTTCAGTAAATGCGTCTGTTAAAATACATCTGGTGAAAAAATTGATTTAGTTGTTGTTTCTATCTCTTGCCATTTCCTTCTCAACGCCCTTCATACTCATGTTCACTCTGACAAAATCCAGCAAAAGTACTATATATATATATATATATATATTTATAGTGGAATATTTGATACATCGAACAGTGCACTGGTCTAGCTGAAATTACGCGTCATGTCAATTTCACGGCTGACGGACTTTCCAACAAGGCTGCACCGTATGGTGTGAGAATGGGTGTCCATTCCACTAAGAAGCTATAGAATATATGTGTTATTTACCTATATTGTCCTAATGCTGGGCAAAGGTCTCTACTCTTCTTCATCCTAGCGTGTATTCCTAGTTGCGTCGTCAGCTTACGCTTCGGAGCCCAGGGTACGCTTCAATCATAGACTACTATTGGTTATTACATTTTAGCGACTGCCGTCTGACCTCCGTAACCCTATTAATAGGGAAGCCAAACCAATAGGATCATGATGTTCTTAACGACCACTAAATGGCAGTCGGAACCAACGACTCAACGTGCCTTAAGAAGCACGGAATGATCTTTATTATCAGATAATCAGATGATTGAAACCTAACCAAACTGGAAACAACTAAACAAAGTATTCTTCCAATGGGAATCGAACCCTCGACCTCTGGGTTAACGGCAGAGGCCAAAACCTCGCAGAAGGTTCGACCTGGAACAAAAAATAGGGTGTAAAGTAAATGAAGAAAATCTGTCTTCAATAATAAAAAGTAAATTTGTAAATAGCTTTTTAGAGTATAGTGTAGAAATAATAAAAATCGTAAACAACAGGAATAGTAATAGAATAGTGTGATATAAATATAAATATAATAATAGTGTAATAAAAATTGAAAAAGTAACATATGAATAAGAAACAGATGTTGAATAGTAATAAGTGATAATGTTGAGTTGATAAATAAAATTGTGTGTGAAATTAAGTGGAAATAGGCTACAATCTCTGTTGGAGGTAAAAGATTCAAAAGAAAAAAAAAACACTGGCTTTTATTTTTTTGGACTTTTATTTTTTATTATTTTGTATCTGTTTTGAGATCGCAACATAGGTGGTGAGGTATGACAAAGACTTGATGAGGTGGCAAAAACATGACGCATTGATTTGATTTGAATTGCATTTCAATTTCAGGGGTTATTTAAAACACTGTACAATATTTAATCCCAACTCATTTAATCTGGTAGTAGTCGCAGAACGATTTAAGCATTAGGGAAGATGCAAATATAATATTTATGAAAATTTTATGATTAAAATGTTAAAAAAATGTAAAAGAAGGGCACTGCAATGTTTTTATTTTACATAATGTTGATTTTTAACAATAATTACGAATAAAAAATTACTTGAAACGTAACGTATTTGAAAACACCAATCAACGTTTAGTGACGTCACTCCTGTTATGACAACTTAATTGAGGTTATGGTTGTAAAAGTGAATATTATTTTATGGGAATATTAATTCCGGGTTATAAATAAAAATGGTAGTTGAATTTATCAAAGCAGACTCCAGGAATTTACCAAGAGTTAGTGTTGATATGGTTGTAACTTTTTTTGTCGAAAGTGCAGAGTTTTCAAGTGTAGAAATGAAAGGGACTAAATTACTACGGTATGTATAAATCATAGTTCATAGATTAATAATTGGTCTCGCGCGCTCGACTAGATACCGCGCTGTGAAGAAAAATCAGTTTCCAAAATGCGGTGTAAAACAATGTGCAAAGACGCATACTAGCGTCGATTATGGTGTTGCCAGCTACTTGACTGGTGCCCGACCAATGGGAAAATTATTAATTGCTGCGGTCTTGTTACGTGTTATAAAAAGTAGCTCAGAAAAACCTTTAAAATGAAAATAAAATAAAACTGGCCAAGTGTGAGTCGGCTCGCATGTAGAGGGTTCTGTACTATTTTTTTATTTTTCTCCATTTGGACCTCCTAAACAAATTTAATATTATCTCATAGGTTTTCCTGTAATTTATGAATCGAAATTCTGGAATCGATAGTTTCGGAGATAAGGTAGGGGAAATGGTTAGGTTTTGTCTACTTTATTTTATAATTCTAATATAGAATCCTAAAATTGCAAAAAAACTTTCTTTTGATTTATTATTACACAGTACAGTATGTTAAACGTTACTTTAATTTTCTATTTAGCTTGGAGCTAATTGATTACTGACCTCTTTTTAGTTGTAACCCGGGTTTAAATACAGATAAATAAATAGACATACACATCCTATTAATATTATAAACGCGAAAGTTTGTAAGTATAGATGGCTGTTTGTTACTCTTTCACAACTAAACCGCTGAATTAATTTTCATGAAATTTGGTACGGTTATAGTTCAAGACCCGGAGTCAAACATAGGCTACCTTTTGATGCAGGCGGAGCTGCGGTAAACATCTTGTGCATACGAGTAGATATTATCATGGCCTTTTTCCATACAGTAGTGTTGCCGGAAAATACATTACACATCGAAAAATAATCGATTCTTTGATAGTTGAAAATATAATCTAAGGTATCGATAGTGATCATATATCGATAGTATCGATATTGATACTATTGATAATATATTTCTGTAATTTTTTTCTGTATGAGTTGAATGACGATGATTTGTGTTGTGCCCGCTGTACATCCCGCCGCCGAATTCCAGTATATATGTATAGTATCGGTGCCTGAAATGCTTGGTATTGTTGTTAATCCATTAATCGATAATTTTTCATAAATTCTCAAAAATCAATACTACAGATTAGATTATATCGATACCACAGATACATAATCGATTAATAACCATTGATATAAACGATTACCTTTGTTGATTAAATCGATATAATTTATATCAACCCATTTCAATAATTGACTGATTCTTTGATATTGCAGTTAATAATTGAATAATTGTCAAAAATCGATAAAATTTATTATATCAATACTTTCGATATCCTAGATTATTTAAAAAAAAAACAAATTCGATTAATCAATTATCCGGCAACAATACCTTACGGGGTACCAACTACCTAAAGGCCATATTTAGAATGTTGGTGGGCGTAAAGTGGAAATGGAATCAAAATAGTGATAGGTTGCTAGTCGCATCGCCTACTGATAGGTATGGTTCTTCGATTTTCGCCCACTTCCTCGGCCGGCTTATATGGTCTGCGCGGGAAGAGAAGCTGTTGGCGCGCTTGTATACTCTGTGTGTGTTTAGCTTAGGGCTGCCTGCCGCGATAGATGTCGCTGCCGTCCACAGCGAGTTTTGAGTGCGATCGACTGATCGACCCCCCCGCGCGAGCGCTACCGATCTCAGCGCTGGCGTCTTCAGTCGCAAATTCGCTCTTTACGTGACTCCACGCTTCATTACTCAACCGCCGCCGCTCGCCAAACCGCGCTTAGAACTTACGCGAATGTGAATTGTGTTTGTGTGCTTCCTTATAACTGTTTCCACCTAACATCGCACTTCTGCATGCACGCACGCTATCCCATGCATTCAACATACTGCCTCGCTTGGTGGATTGTAGGGTAAGGCCTTTTTTGTTTCACACACTGAGTTCGCGTGCCAGCCGCCACCATCTTTTTTCCGCTTCGCACCACCAGAAGCAGTAGTACATTCCACGTATTTACTTTTCTCCCAGATCAGCATTAAAGAAATAAGAAGTTAAAGACAGACAAAATTGTCAGAAAAAGTCAAAATTACATCATCCCTCTTTTGGAGTCGGGAGTTAAAAAACAAAATATCTAAATAATAAAAACTGAAACCTCGGGGAATTTGGGATTATTTAATACACGGCAACATTGAGCACCGAGCGGTACTTCGCGCCATATTTTAGGGTTATATTATTTTCGTGAGTAATTTATGTCCATATTTCGAAATAATACAATACTTATTGATGGTATGTAATACCAGTATCTTCCTTATTTCTTTTAGTATTATTCTTACACAGTTTGACTACGCAAACTGCACATTTTGCGTCTACTTTTACATTAAATTTTATATTTATCTAGACATCCAACTCACTCATCGGTCGCGGCATGACTGACGCGGGTATGCCGCAACCATGCCAATTTCGGCATGGTTTTAGTTGCGAATTTATGTAGTATGTCGACGGTATCTAGTCGTAGCGCAGCGGAGACCAATTATTAATCTATGTCATAGTTGTTAAACTTTGTATTTTATTCAGCGGCTTCTACACATATCAGTTATTTCAGCAAGATACAAGTTTTGTACCTAAGTATTAGATAAGTAAATAACGTGTTTCTACGTACAGTAAGCAGATTAACTAAGCATAAAACCACATATTAATCTATGCATAAAACAAGTAAATTCGCCGACTTACGTCAATCAAAGTGATCTTCACAGCATCGAATAATGGTCTTTGAAGAATAATTGTCATTCTCTTTGCAGCTTGAAACCAGGGTTTGGGTTCAGTTTTGGGTCAGAAGGTCCAGTAAAAACAATTTATTTGGAAACTTTGTTGAAGTAGATGGACACATTTGTACAAAACAGGAGTCAACACGTCTTTTTTTCGGAATATTAGTAGTATTGTTATAATCACCTGATGTTGATGGATAGTCCATTTTAAATTTTTACAAAAAAATATCTCGAAAGTCGAAAAATAGTATGCAAAAGTATGAAAGCCAGCGACAAACAGTACGACCATTGACAGACAGGAATGACGTCATCGAACCCATTTTTTCGGATAAATTATAATGTTTTAATTTTTTTATGTATTTGTGGAATATCCTAGATGGAATTCTTTAAAATGAAAACAAAAATGAAAATATTGCATGTTCCTATTATTGCTGAAAAGAATATATGTTCTGCTAAGATTATGATGTAAATTTGTAATTGCAATTTGCATTGCAACGTGGCATGGCACAGGCCACCAGACGTCAGTGTCATCTGTCAAATTAATTGATAAGTGTGTGTATGTTTTTAGTTACCTATTTACTGATTTAGATGTAAAACTTTTTAAGGCCTCTTCATATATTTTTTTTATTTAATTTTTTTTAATCAACGAATATTTTATTTGTAAAAAATAGGTAAATACATACAGGTGTTATAATTTTTTACATAGAGATCGCTATGTTTTGCCGTGATACAGCATACGATAATTAAGTAATAAAATTAATACAATTAGATTAAAACAATAAAAAAGTAAAAATACTTAAATGTCAATAATAAAAATAATGTCAAATTAAGTCACAATTTAGTCATAATTCATCACTAAAATAGTCACAACTTGTCAATTTAAACATTGAATGAATGAATGAACACTTTATTGCACCATTTACAAACAAAAGAAACACATAGTTAAATCAAATACAATTAAATGGGTACAAAGGCGGGACTTATCGCTAATGCAATTTCTTCCAGCCAACCTTAGAAATGAGCTGCGGTAAAAAAAAACACTTGCGTGAGCGGTGCAGAAAGCTTAAATGTACATGCCGACATTAAGCCGCATATAATAGAATAAACTTACAAATAACATACACAGTGTAAGAAGTTAGTAGGTAGGTAGAGTCAAGAATAGACAATTATTTGTTTATTACGATTCGTCCAAGTTTTTTAAAAGTTTTAAGCTATTGCCAAAGCGAATGACTATTGTCATTGTTATTGCAACTCGTAACATTAATACGGACGTCCGATATACAAGACATAATATTAATAATAACTTTTCCAATAACGCGAAAACTTGAAACATAAAACGTAGATTCTTTGTGTATTTGTCTGTTTAGTTTCGTATGACGAAGTCGACTCGAAAATATTTTTAATTAAAATCCTTTCGCTGTATAAGATTACGTGAAACAGGTTTTTATTTTCCACTTTACGACTGGTATTATATTTTTATTTTAAGATTTCAATTATTGCGTTACAAAGTTACGATGTTAAGATTCCACCGACTCAGCAACTATAAATTTATTTCTATTTTGAAAACTATAATATGTACATGATACATATTATAGTTTCCAAAAACGGGGCTCAACATAACCGAAGACAAAACTAGTCGTGGGCAGCCCTGCTCAACTTCTTCTTCTTCATCCTAGCGTGTATTCCTAGTTGCATCATCGTCAGCTTGCGCTTCGGAGCCCAGGGTACGCTTTAATCATAGTCCTAGATTTGGCAGTACTCATTATTATATTGGAGCGACTGCCGTCTGACCTCCGTAACCCCTTTTTTTAGTAGGGAAACCAGACCAATAGAATCATGATGTCCTTTAACGACCACTAAATGGCAGTCGAGACCAACAGCTTAACGTGCCTTCCAAAACACGGAATCATCTTTTTTTTTTATCAGACAATCAAGTCTGCAATGTCCTAACCGAACTGGAAACAACTGAACAAAGTATGCTTCCCGTGGGAATCGAACCCGCGACTTCTGGGTAAAAGGCAGACGCTTTTACCACTGGACCACAGATGCAGTCGAAGTCGAGCCCTGCTCAACTTGATCAGACACTATAAGATGGGATATGTAGACAATGGGGATAACCCCTTGATATGATAAATAATATGGAGGATTGGCGCCAGAAGATCGACATTCGAAAACCGGTAAGTCCAATGAAAACCATTCGACTCACCGATTTTGTGTCAATCATACTTTTAAAGCATAGGACTTCTGGACTGCAATCTTTGAGGTCTATCACTTGCTTAAAACCGTTTAGTGGGCATGACTTTCATTTGACATAATCTATGATTTGAACAACATTGATCTCAAAAATTAGCATTCCAATTGAAATGAGAAAAGGAAATTGATGATGAGATAGATAAATAAATAAATAATAATAAATAGATAAATAAATCAATGTAATCATAATTCATAATTTTATTTTACTTTTATTACTAATCCGTCTAATAACACAGTCAACAAAAGCTAACGCAATCCGCCATTGTTGATTCGCGCAAAAATTTGCTCGAAATTAAATAAAAACACGTATTAATTTGAGCAGGGACCGCATCCGGTATTTCCCCGAAGTGCTTTAAATCCGGTGTTATAGGATTTGCGCGGTTTTTCCCCATTTTCCGGTTGTTTTCATGGCCGGAATAAAACGCGATGGCTGTAATGACAGGCTACGTCATTGCTTTTGACTAGGCTATTCTCGTGGTTTCACTCGCTTTTCAGTAATCAGAGCTTGTTAGTCAGAAAACATTATCTCTCTTCAATTGAAGCTGATCTTGCTCATCGTTAGTCACTTTTTTCTCTTCTTTTATTTTTATTATTGTATGTTGTATGTAGGTATATGATATGTTACTAATATATATTCACTAAATCAAATCAAATCAAATCAATAACGCGAATAGTAATAGTAATAAACGCGATAAAACCGTATTAAAATAGTTTAATTTAACAAATCAAATCATTTATTTGCTAAAACACAGTATAGGAAGTTCTTTAAAACAGTTATGTCGCTCAATTGTAATAATTGATTGTAGGTTTATTTCTTGTTTATTTATCTACACTAAGGTTTGCTGGAAGAAATTGCAATAGCGATAAGACCGCCTTTGTACTCAATTTTCTAAATGTATTACTTTTAATTTTGTTTTTTGTGATTGGTACAATAAAGTGTATATCTATCTATCTAAATTTTATTGGCATCATCATATCAGCCGCAGTCAGTCCATTGTTGGACTGGACATAGGCTTCTCCTAATGATTTCCAATACGACCAGTTGAGAGTGCGCGCCGCACAGCGGATTCTACGCCTCTTTGTAGTCACCAACTTCTTCATCCTGGCGAGCTCCATGTCGTTTCAGTTCTTGATCAACCATTACCTTTAAGAACAATAAACCATTTTTATTCTTTTGCACCAGGTTCAAATATTGTATAATGGGCTTTTTTTCAGGCTGTCAAATATAAGGTTGGTACCTTGAGGCGAGCTCGAAATGAAAGATAGCGGTTATAAATTAGTTTTTTGCCTAGATATCTACTTAGGTTTTTTTTACGGCAAACATAGACTACTTTTTGACGCAGGCGGAGCTGCGGGAAATAGCTAGTTACAGCATATATAACAACTGCCATCTAGCTAATATGATGAAGCACGGAGAAGGTAAGACAGATACATGCCTCAAATGGTCACGCTCAACATCTCTAGACAATTTCAATGTTTTCAAACCAAATCATATTTATGATAAACAACGTAATCGCAGAGTTTGCATCACCAGTAGATATATTAAAATGTGTATGTAAAACAAAGGTAATGTATTCAAGGTAGTTAGCATTGATAATTCAAATCTACTGCATGGGTCGTTGCACTGTTTTATAGGGTGGCCATGGTTTTTAAAAAAATCGAAATAGATTATAAACCACATTATATTTTTTTTCTATTCACAGAGAAAAAGATGCTTTATAATAAAGTACTTAATTCGAAACTTTGTTTTAAAACGTGGGTGACACTGTACCTTTATGCTAAGTTGGCTATTTTGCAAATAATGTATTGTTTTTTGTATTTTCGTTTATGTTATACACACAGATATAGTGTGAGGTAATTTTCTTATTTTACACAGTGCACAATTCGCAATGATAACTTTTGACGTTTCTGGTTTTCTGTTACTAATTTCAAGACCAATTGTATTCCATTGGCATGCCATGGAACTGCAACTGGAAAATTTTACTTTTAATCGGTACTCTGTTATTTATTTATTTTATATTTTTTCTACAATTACAATTCAAATACGTTATAGTTGCAATTTAATTGAGATTCAAAATTGTGTTAGCAGAAAACCAATATTGAGCATATCAAAAATGCATCATAATTGAATATCAGTTGCATGGTCTTTTAAAGCTTATTAGCGGAACTGACCCCCTGATTCCAGATAAACTGGGATAAGGGGTAGACAAAGAAGAAAATGTATCTGTGGGTTTTGTTTGCAAAATAAACGTATAATCTTATCAATATGGTATAGGACATATTGTGAAAATTATGAAAAACTAGATTTTATTCACGTGTTCTTAAATCCCACAGCGACAGTCCTTTACCCGGAACGCACGTAATCCAACATCCTTCTCAGAACACTATGTGTATGTGAAATTCCACAAAGACTATTTTAGTAGATAAAGCCTTGATGTAACAAACATACAAATTTAATACTTGTTTTAAAACAAATTAGTTGCTGATAGTGTTGGTCTTTAGCATACTAATATTATAAATATAAAAGTGTGTTTGTTTGTTTGTCCTTCCTACCCTATGTCATGCCCTAACTTGACTTGACTTGATTTTCGGCATAGAGTTAGTTGAAAGAATGGAGAGTAACATAGGCTACTTTTGGTCATGGAAAACCATCATGGTCCCAAAGGAGGTTTACACGCGGGCGAAGCCGCGGGCACAGCTAGTTCTAAATAAATTCTTAAATGCATCTTTTAGCTTGACAAAAACTTTAGATGCGACATGCGACACTCGCCTTGTTATAAACTTTTAGTTTAGCCAGTTTTAATTTAGTTTTTTTTTTTTTTTTTGTAAATTGTTCATAAATTGAATCTGATGCCACACTTAAATACATACAAATGTGCCCTCATGTCACACCACATCTCTGCCTAGTTGTGACTACCAAAATAATTTCACTGCAGCACAACTAAGACAAACTACCTCATATTTAGAAGAGCTGTCCCGACTGTTGGGTTTATCATGGCCAGCTTAACGCGAACTAAGCGGTCTGTATTTTCATATTCAAAGTTAGGTAAGAAACACACTGAGCTGAGCAAGGAAGATAATTTAAGAATGGTGTAGACAAAATTTATTTGATAAAACAACTTATTTTTTCATTCTTTATCACAGTTCATGTGGGGTTGGATCTCATTGTACAATTGCGCCAGAGGTATCTACTTCGTGTTATCTGTTTGTTTGCCTTTCTTTCTGGATCTCTCTTTCCATGTTTTTTTTATCTTTGTGGTGGATGGTCAGTCAACAGCCTTAGGTGCATGGGGTTGTTCTCTTCACATCTTATAAGGATATTTTTGTCTATTGGAGCCACTTTCAACAATCCTCGTTTGTATTCATTGCGACTTTTGTCCATACGTGTTACACCTCCAGCCCATCTCAAGATCTTCATTTCGTTTGTATGTCCGTTTATGTGCTACTCATGTGTCTTTATGATGGTCCAACATTCCGCCCCATACTTCATTGCTGGTCAGACAACAATTATGTAAATTTCCCTTTTACTTTTACGGGCATTTGAGGGTCACACATCACACCAGATACTGATTTTAGCTAGGCAGTGTTAATACGGTGAGTAAGGTCATTGTCAATATTATTCGAAAAAAATAAGCAAGTTTTGTATATATGTTATCCTATTTTGTCTTCTTATTCGTCTGGGTATGTTTAATTAAAGTCCTTGATTTTAAAACCTGATATTCCTTTTTGAACCTGTCAGGACTTAAATTTCTTCGAATTTGTTTTTGTTTTTGGTTGCTGAAGTTTCAGCCACAATTTCGTTCACTTTTTAATGTGCAATTATCTTAAACAAATATGCAATTCCTAGCTCTGCAGTTTGTTTCTCCCTTTGTTAAAAGTAAAACTGGCTATTCATTGAACGTTTTAAATATAAATACAATTAGTACTGAGTTTGAAAAAAATGTTTCAATGGTCTCTGGACTCTGAGTCGGCTGTAAGTTTGTTGAACAATTTTATTCTATTATAAAAGACAATTTTAATCAAGTTGGTAACTGGGATACATGGGTTGAATAATATCTACCTATATTTTCACGTCTATTTTAAACTAAGTACTTACAAAATAGAAAGATAGGTAAAACATTTATTTGTAACTAGCTGTTGCTACTAACTAGCTGTGTGTAGCTGAGCGGAGCTCCATCTGCGTCAAAAAGTAGCCTATGTTTGTCCTATGTTAAATTTTCGCATTTATAATATTAAGTATGGATAGAAGTATGGACAACAAAGTCACACGCTCAAAATAATGACGTGTTGTACATTTTTGTCATCCGCATTCGGAGACGTTAACCATCATCATCATTCCGTGTAAGTTAAATTGTCAATCGACCATGTTAAATCATTAAACCTCAAAAAATATTTTTTCGGAGCGAGTAAAACTTGAACGTGAATAACCCCCTTTAGACTTGATTTGAGAAGGGGGCCCGCACAAGTGCTCAGTGTATTTATCGCTTTATTGTATGACAACTTAGACTTCTCTTGTTTTCTATAATTGCAGAATGTTTGTTTTAAGTCTGAAGAAGTGCAAATGTTTGCACGTAATTAGTTTTGTTTATTCAGCATAGGTTTGTATTTGTTTAGAAATAACAACATTTTTCAAAACATTTTGAAAGTCGTATTCATTGTCATTACAGCCGCAGTGAGTCCATTGCTGGACGTAGGTAGGCTGCGGCCTGCGTCCAGCATTTGCCGGCTACTACTGTTTATAAATGCTAATGTTTAGAGAATATAACGATTTCTTATAACTTGAACTATTTTAATACTCTTATAAATGTTAACTTAGTCTACCTACGACCGTGAACGGTGTAAAGTGTTCGACACACTTAAGTGGGTGATAGACGTACGAGCAAGTACGCGTACTTATGGCTCGACGACCTTTTTCGCCCGTGTGTCACCGTAAATACGCGTATTTTAAAACCGCCGCGCAAGTCGTCGGTGATCCAACCTGTTTGAAATCTTGAGTAAGTTCGCAAACTTAAAAACCGCGTACTTTAAGTTCGTATGTCTATCACCCACGTTAGTGTAAATAAATAAGTAATAAACGCTATAAAAATCTTATTAAAATAGTTTAATTTAATGAATAACAATCGCGAAAACATAAGAAATCATTGTATAGTTTATTATAATTTTGTATTTCATGTTAACTTCGAAATGTTGTTTTATTGATTTATATTAAATATGTTATTTTTTTCTTTCGCTGTTTGAGAAGTGTTTATTAAACCTAATGAAAACTATTGCATATCTGGAGGAGGCCTTTACCCTTAAAACGGAGTTCTTGCACGTAGAAATAAGTAATTTATAGTAAACTAGCTTTTTCCCGCAGCTCCGCCTGTGTCAAAAAGTAGCCCATGTTTGATCCCGGGTCTTCAACTATATTCATACCAAATTTCATCAAAATCCGTTCAGCGGTTTGGCCGTGAAAACGTAACAGACAGACAGACAGAAAGACAGACAGACTTTCGCATTTATATTATGGAATTTAGTATGGATACCCACCTACAAGAGATTGTTTACTCGTACAAAAGTTAATATTTAAAATAAATCAATACATGAAAGTGTTGAATTAAAATGTGAAAGTAAGAGTTACATTATAATTATTTCCACCCTATGAAAAATAGAAGAAAATAGTAACAAGAGTGTATTAAAGTAATGTATTACAAGTGGATTGACGTGGTGCGAAGGGATCTGCGCGAGCTGCACGCCGATGACTGGCAGGAGATGACGCAGGATCATGGAGTAATTACAAAGAGGAGATGCCGTAATAAGCCTTTTGTAAGAAAGCGTTTGTGAGGCTACACGGGGCGGAAGGCAGACGTGCGGGATGCTCGGTTTCGGCTGTGGCTCCAACCATGGAGCACGAGCAAAGACAAGCTCCGCCCACTGCAGTATAGGCGAGGCGCCAATGAGCACGTCACTGCGCCATTTCAAACGGCATCTCCTCTTTGTAATTACTCCATGCGCAGGATAGATCGAAGTGGAGATACTTATTATGGAGGCAAAGACTCACTTTGGGTCGTTGTGACATCTTAGTAAGTATTATGACTGGTTACATAGATGCATGTTGATAACAAACGTAAGTTTAACCAAAAATAAACAATCAACAACTTAAATTCCTAATAATTCATTGAAATGTATGTATAGAGTAAAATTAGTAATTATATGGAGTCGTTAAAAGCTAATCAAATATTGAATTATTACCAATTGTTTACTAAAATAAAAAAAAATGAGTAATAATATAATAATATTATAATAATAATATTGTTACTCAATTTTTTTTTTATATTACCTGCTGAGAAGGAATTTAAATTTATTTTAACCACATTGTATTTATTATTTAACAATTCTATTTTTTTTAATTGTATAGATTAAATAAATAATTCACTATTTGTTTTCGAAATTTAATGTAAGTAACTAAGTAAGTTTAATATTGAAGGCGCTGTGCATCAGAGGAATACCGTAAAACGTCTATTTTTTCGTCTCGCAGTTAGCCTTATTTTCCATTAAATACTAGCACGAAAAAAATTTGAAGTACAGTCCAAAGATCAAAATGAATGATTACATCAAAATATTTTCAAAAAAGTATCTATTTAAAACCTAGCAAAATAAAATAGTAAAAAAGGCTATATCCAGAAAAAGTTTCGTCGCGAATTGCTTGATATTTTCAGTGACAACTACCAACTTTTTTTGTGTCTATAAAAAGTATAACTTAATGAGCAAGAGGGATACCTAAAAAAATTACAATATTTGGTTATAATTATTGAATTATTAAATTAAAACTGAAAAAAGAAACAACCGAAAGACACGGGTTTAAAACTGAGACTGGTGACAGGCCAACCGGTATCGCCATTTTCAACCCTATTTCATTACGAGTACGTACTATAATCAAATATCGCAATCGGGCTAAGGGGTACAGCGCCTTAAGGATTATGGTTTTTTCTTATGGAACTTGCGATAAGTACCTATTTTCTGTTTGTAATGGAATTAATACTATTCGAAAAAGAGTTGCCTCATTATGGGCACGGGTAAGGAGCAGTTCTAGCGCACTCCTGAAGGTGGTGTCAGAAAGAGTGGACAGTCCAATTATTAAGCATTGGTCGTCCATACATGTCCAAGATAATCCACATTTTAAGTTTTACTAACATAGGATAAGTTTCTTACTAACACATTATGGACTTGTATTGTTATTTGTACAGTCTGAAATAAATAATTTCAATTCAATTCAATTCAATACTATTTTAATTTTTAAATGGGTGCATGTACAAATGTATATACCTACCTACTGAAAAATATGTAAGTATTTGAAAGTATGCAATGAAATAAAAGGCTATTTTATTTTATTAACCATATTAAAATAGTTTAATTTATTATCACAACTCGTACTTAAATGTAAATCTATGTATGTTTATTTAGCAGTTAAGTGTTTTTTTTTGTTTCTCTCATTGTATTTTTAAAATAATTCGCGCCGCACATAACTTTTCTGTTTTTCCTAATGGTTGACTGGGAGAGAATGCTTTTAGCATTAAGTCCGCCAATTGTAAACTTGTGGTACAATAAAATACTTTTACAACTCGTATGCCATCAGAATCTATTGCGTTCTCTACATAAAACTTAACCATTTAATTATTATATATATAAAATTATAATATTAATTTAATTTAATAATTTAGTAATTTAATTTAATTTAGTATCTACTTAATATAATCTTATGATTTAAATTCAAGTCGAATTTAATTTAATTTTTTATTAAATTTAATTCAATTGATATCTAAATTATTTCATTTCCAAATTCAATTTACAATATTTGATTCATTTTGCTTGCGGCCAAAATGTTTCTGAATGCTGAGTTCACCTGTAATTGGGTTGCATGCTAGCACATTTCTGGGAATTTCATTGTATGTTAGTACATGTAACCTGTCGGTATACCAAAATTAAATAAATAAATAAATAACCAATTCCCACTGTAACTGAACAACAGTCTGCAGTTTACTGTATTATAAATGGGTACGTATAAGTAGATAATCGAGTAGGGATGTACATAAAATAATTTTAGGGGGAATAAAGTGGAAATTTGATGAGCGGGGTAATGGCGGGGTGGGGGTAACGAACCGTGTCGTCAAACGTTTTGACTCCATTCGGGACACGAGGATCAATGAAATATTGATGTGGCGTTTTTCTTTATTTTCTCCTTTATTATGTCCCACTTTGTTATTTAGGGTCGGCACAGTATGTTAGTTCCTTCTACTTACCTATATGACTAGCCCATGGAGTAATTACAAAGAGGAGATGCCATAATAAGCCTTTTGTAAGAAAGCGTTTGTGAGGCTACACGGGGCGGAAGGCAGACGTGCGGGATGCTCGGTTTCGGCCGTGGCTCCAATCATAGAGCACGAGCAATGACAAGCTCCGCCCACTGCAGTGTAGGCGAGGCGCCAATGAGCACGTCACTGCGCCATTTCAAATGGCATCTCCTCTTTGTAATTGCTCCGTGGTCTAGCCATTCCCTTCTCAACGCCCTTCCTACTCATGTTTACCCTTTTACAATCCAGCTGTCTCTTTTTGGTCTTACTCTTTTTCTCGCACCCGTAACCTTCAAATTAAAAATTTACTGAGTTTATTTAAAGCAATTTTACTAATACCACGTGTAAATTAAATTTTAGAGCTCACTTTGCTTTAACGTGTTAATTCAAAGTAAGTAGAATGGCAATGCTTATTTTTTGTACGAAGTAGAAACCAACCCTATGGGTTACGGGTAACCTCAATGTTGCAATGTTGCCTGTCTTCTTAGCGTTTAACCGCAGGGCTTGACTTTTTATAAATATTTACTTATTACTAGTTTTAATTTAGTTTTTTTTTTTTTTGATCAACAAAAAGCTTATTTTAAGTATTTATATAATTTAACTTTTTCAGTCAGGAAAGCGCGAAACCATCTCGTTCTTTAGGTTTGTAGTAAATAATATAATATTAATTATTTATTAAGGTTAGTAGTATTTAAGTACCTTAATATACCTAATGTTAATTGTATTTATTGTAATATTAAATAAACAAACGAAATTCAGCAACATCATCAAATTATTAAGATACCATATCCACCGAAATAAATTAACCAAATCCGTGGCAAGATCGCAAAAATGACTTTTTCTTTAAGCAAAGCGGGCATTCTCCACTTTGCCTAAGTGTCCATGTAATGTGACTCTGGGCTTGAGACGACCCATTTTTTAGTTAAAAATTCATTAACATTGTGTTTTCCAAGTAATTATACTACATTAAGTATTTGCGACATTGGTCATCAACGTTTTTTATTTTGTAAAAAGTAGCGAAGAAAGAAAGGCACACCACGAAAAAGATGGACATGAGCCCAATTTTTAAAATCATCATAATATCAAAGCACCTCATCATCCTAGCGTGTATTCCTAGTTGCGTCGTCAGCTTACGCTTCGGAGCCTAGAGTACGCTGTAAGTCATGCTCCTAGATTTGGCAGTACTGGTCATTACAATGGAGCGACTGCCGTCTGACCTCCGTAACCCTATTTTACAGGGAAACCAGACCAACAGGAACATGACCCGAGGTGTGTTAGTGGCCAACACTGTCAGAATTTTTCAGGCTGCCCCAAGGCATCTGCAACAACCAAGACCAACGGCTTAACGTGCCTTCCGAAGCACGGAGGAGCTCATGATAGAAAATGCCACTAAATGGCGACCAATCCAATAGTGGCCGCGTCACGTCGTCGCTTGACACGCGCATTCTCTACGGATACGCGGGTCGCGCTCGACTAACGAGCTCCTCATAATATAAAATCACCTATTATATCGAATAAAAATCATTCGATATCGAAAAAAAACATTAGACACAGCAATTTTACGTGAATCAAACTTTTCAGAAATGAAAATATGAAAACAAAGTGGAGAGGCTTTTTTCCAGCAGTGGACTAACTCGTGTAGCATCTCCACCAACAATCTTGTTGTAGACTATCTAGTCTAACGCAGAAAGAATATTCTGAACAAGGCCAATTTCCAGCAGTGTACTTTTAATGCTATGCTGAAGACTGAAGATTAAGAAATCAATGCAAAGTGACAAACTTCAATTTGATTATTTATTTATTCACTCCCCCTTATTCATCAAAAATCCATAGTAATATTGTAAATGCGAAAGTCTGTCTATCTGTTACGCTTTCAAGGCCAAACCGCTGAACGGATTTTGATTAAATTTGGTATGGATATAGTTGAAGACCCAGGGCCAAACATAGGCTACTTTTTGACGCATGCGGAGCGGCGGGAAATAGCTAGTATCAAATATTAGTTTAGCCTAGTTTAACTAAAATACGCGTGAAAGTTTCCTCATTAAAGCATATTCTAATCTATTCTTTTTCGTTCTTTCACGTCAAATTATTGATAAAAGGACAAAGGTTTAAACAAATTTTAGTAAAACTAGGCTTAATGAACATTTGTGTTTTTTTTTTATGCCGTTCAAAACTTTATTTTATACAATTGTAAATCACAATAGGTCATATCTAAGAGTCAACTCCGGGTTAAAATGATGCAGAAATAAAAAAAAAATTACTAAAATTTTTTATTTCTATATCTAACTTGTTACTAACTACCAAAAACTAATTTTGGTGGGAAGCTGAAAAGAGCAGTATCGGCGCTGTATTTTATTTTACAAAATTGTATTTTTTTATGTTTTTGTGTTTAATAATGGTGGATTATTATTCGCAAAGTGTTCGAGAATAAGCGTGAGTGTTGGGAAGTGATACAGTGTTCGATTTATATGATTTTCTTGCTTGCCAAAAGCTCCTCAAAATCGCTAAGTGCAGTTTTTTCTACCACTTCAATTAACCTGACTCTTCTGACTCGACTTGACTTAACTACCGACCTGACTTTAGACTTATTTGACTAAATAACTTTCCAAAAAAAATAACTTTTTACTGGCTAAATTTGAAAGTAAAAGCCATATTGAAAGGAAAAAATCCCCAAAAACAAACACATAAATAAACAGTCGATCCATATCGAAAAATTCTTAGCCGCGCCTTATACCTTAAGGCGAATAAAACCACAATCGAATCTAATCTAAGTAAAACGTAACTCAAAACTGATACCGAAACCTTTGGAAAACCCAAAACGACTTTACTGGGAGTGTCCATACTGACACGGGATCATTTGAGGCGCCCGGGGAAATCTGTAATCGGGTTTGCTATTATTCCTTATCCCAGCCTGTAGAGTTATATTTTGACATTTGTTGGATGTAGAGCGCGCCCAACAGGGCCATCGTCAATAATTTATGAATGTTTCCCCAATCCCAAGTCATATCGCACTATTTATCTAAGTGATACTACTAACATACTTACTTCTTATCATTGCTATTGTATTTCTACCTTGTTTGTATTAATGGTGTGTGTTTGTTTAGTAGATATGTGGTTATATTGTATATATAATTGTATATAAGTAATTATATAATTACAGTATATATGTAAGTTTATGTTGTGATATTTATTTTTAAAAAAATCTTATTTTGACACCTACCGCGCACAAACTTTAATATCCTTATTCAATTTTCCGAAAGATTGCCTGGGCGAAATTGCTATTGCGATAAGGACAAGCCTTTGCACAAGGTTATTTTTCTTGTAATTGCTTGAATTTAACAATGTATCCCTGTTGTGCAATAAAGAGTTTTTGTATTGTTTTTTAGTTACATCTCAAGCCATGTAGCTTAGAAACCCAGGTCTTACTTTATTCCTATAAGAGGTAATTGCTATTTCGAAAAGACCGCCTTTTGCGCAAAGTTTTTTCTTATGATTACTAGTATGTGACAATATTTACTTGTTATGCATTAAAGAGTTTTGTATTTCATTGTATTGTAAGGCATGAGCGTATTTCATTTTTCGGGTAATTGTTAACGTAATTTACGTAACTTAATTTAATTAGTAAACAGATTTATCTTCATCGTAAATCGACAGATTCTTCAACGAGAGTCGAGCGTTACAAGTAAAGGGTGGGGAGGGAGGTTTCACTCTTACCTCGCGCCGAAAATTTATTTTGTTAATACTGTTACGAGCTCGGGGTTCGCAATTTGGAGAAAAACACCTGATGACTCTTAAAAACGTTTATTCCCACAAGGATGGTCGCCGACGTCACTTCACTTCACTTATCACTAACAATGTCCCAAACACTTGCTAATCACAGTCACTATAACTTGCCGAGGTCGCTTGTATCACTTTGTTATTCGCTCCGAATATCGCTTCTTGATCGCACTTGTAGCTCAGTTAAATTAGAACTGCCCTCCTGAGGCACCTTCCGATATTTATATGGCCCGGGAAACCCGCTCCATAAGTTTCTAGAAAGATCACAACTACTCCGGAATAGAGAGAGAGGGATACTCTCTGTCTCGTTCCCTTAGTACATACTAGAAGTGCGAGAGCGAGACAAAGCAATATGTCAGAGCGAGATAATCGATGTACTAGATCGTTCGCGATATTATTCCCGTATGGAAACACGCGACGATTGTACGAGAATTTTCCGCGGACAGCGCTACTCAAACTTCCGCGGGCCGCATTTTATTTTTATTTATTTTTGATTTCGTAACAATACAATACAGATTTAATAATAATATGTTGCAAACAACATGTATGTATGTGTAACTTCTCAAAATAAAAGTATTTTACTAGACTTTAAAGTTACTCTTACAGCGACAAGTAATATTTTGCGAAAAGTTATTAAAACAATATATTTTTTTGGATCTGACATAAATACTGCAACTTTTATTAGTTCTGCCTCAGTCGGGTAAAAGACACGCTCTAGAGCCAAACAGTTACTCAAAATCCCGTTCAATCCCGGAGGCCAGTCCTGGATTTTTATCTTTGGATCACAAGACCGCTGACATACCACTGTGATTTGAGATCGAAGTAATATGGTATTATGGAATGTTGACAGAACGCCGCCCGGGACGTATAAATGTTATATATTTCGTTGTCCTTCGAAAGATTGAGGCTTTTTCGACCGTTTTAACGCAATTGCAGATCCGAAATATATATTGTTTTACTGATTTATTTTGTTTTCTGGGTTCGTTTTTTTTATACAACTAAGTAGGCAAGCAGGCGTACGGCCCACCTGATGGTAAGTGGTTACCGTAGCCTATGAACGCCTGCAATACCGGAGATGTCACGAGTCCGTTGCCGACCTTGAAGGAATTTTTTCACGCCTATTTGAAGGCTCCCATGTTATAGTCACTAGGGAAAACCATGGCAGGGAATCCATTCCATAAACGCAGTGTACGAGGAAGGAAATTCCGTTTGAAGCGTACTGTACGCGATAACATGGAGATCCAAGGTATGGGTATGGTCGGTATGGTAGGTCGTTGGACATTTTTGCCTTAAATGGCTCGCACAGGCCAGAGTGGTGTTTTAATCCTCTATGTAACCAGTTAGGTATACACAAAGAAAGGCCAGACGATCAATAGCTGGTAAAATCGGGGCTGTTATGATGATGATAATGACATTTTTCACCTTTCCAGATAAACAAAGATTTCTTAATGGCTGGCGTGCTTGGTAGTGGCTGCTAAAACCGATCTTCGCATTTAAAGTACGCCCGCTAAGTCTTTGATTTTAACCTAGTTTCCGTCATTATACGAGTAACATCAATTAAAATCGCGCTTTTCCCAGCCGCGTCACACACTAAACATAACTTAGAACTTAGACATTTAATAGGTTAAGCTAGTTACATGGGTGTATGTATGTATGTTTATTTATATGTATGATTATTCTATATACCTAAGTATGTAGGTTTATTTAATGTATTCCCATCATAATAATATTATATTGTACACGCTTCTACCTTTCTGCTAAGCATATCTTCTCTTGTCACTCGCTGGTTGACTGTAAGAGATCCCTAAGTGGAATAAGTCCGCCATTGTACTTATTGTTTTTCCATGCTTGTGTATGTAAATTATTTGTTTGTTTCTGTACAATAAAGATATTAAAAATAAACAAACAGTGTAATTCCTCTTTAGTACACAGCGCGAGGTAAAAATGACCACAAACAAAGACCGCTGACGCGAGACAACACTATATGCTGACTAATAACGTCAAGGTAAAAAATTATTATGGTAGGCGTGAAAGACGATGGCGTACGCCTGTCTATATCAATGAACTGACACAAGAATTAGTAGAAAAGGTGCTTAGTGCCAATAGTAAAAACATCTTGAAAACAATTCTAAAAAAGCACTACTTATCATTATGTCCTTAGCTTATTCTTTGTTGTTGGGGATGGGGATGTTTTGTCAAATAAGTTAAGTAAGTCAGTAAGATGCGTCTTCTTTTCTTCTGTATGTGTACCTGCTAGGGGCTGACACAAAAACATACTTACAATCTACATTAAAAATGGGCAATCCACCAGCACCAAACTAACTGTGCGAAATTATATCAAAATAGGTTTAATAAGTTGGGTACGGAGTAGTAAATAAGTTAAACACACAATAAGTAATGTATTTGTACTATCGGTTATAAGATAAATTCGAAATGGATAAAAATATTGTTTATGTTAAAACAGACTTAATGAACTTTCGGAATAAACTGTACTAGCTGTATCCCGAGGCTCCGCCTGTATGTGGGAGTGGTCTGTGTTTGGTCTCGGGTACTCGTGCCGGATTTCATCAGAATCGGTCCAGCAAGGTTGGCCGAGAAGGCGTGACAGAGGGATAGATATGGACAGACGGACAGACTTTCAAACTTGTGATGTTGGTATGGAAGTAAGGATGCTTCAATGTTTAAATTATATAGCTGTAATTTAGTCCCTGAGAGGGAGAATTGTATTTCGTTTGTTGTTTATTTCATTGAGATGTGATCTTTCTTTTGTAAGTTTAAATTCTTAGAAAAACATAATGGTACATGTTGAATAAGTAATAGTTACGAGAACAACTGCCGACAAACTGTTACACAGTTTGGCAGATTGCTAATACTGTTTAAGTCTGATTATATATTGAAATAAATAAAATAAAAAAAAAAAAAAGTTCCGTTCATTACCTAAAAGCCTACTCGTGTAAAACAAGTTTTAAGGCGAATGAATGAGTTTTTATTACGTGAAGTATGCTGATAAACGAATTTTTCGATGGACACAGACGCAATTCTAATTCAATATGAGGAAAAGAAAATATTTATTTGCATTGAAAGAGTACAATCAGATATTACACAATAATAATTCGTCCTTACAAATAAAAAAACTAAGATACGAAGGTTTTTTATCAAACTTTTGTGCGAAGGCTAGTTTCCTAAAAAAATTAATTAATTAATAAACTACTACTTACTAATTAATTAATAATTAGTCAGTCAGTCAATTTACTCTAGTGCATTGATAAATACAAAATTATTGTATTTATATCTACAAACAAAATACTTTAATTGGTACAAATTAAATTCGATATTCTACACAATCTGAGTTCCTTGAACTTCCACGCAACTGCAGTTTACTACGTTGTCATTATTGAAATCCATTGTTGGAATTTATTTTATCAGTGTTCTTTTGCGCCCAAGCGTGCTTTTGCGTCTTCCGCTTAAGCTTTTAGCCTATGGTAAGTCAAACTCCTTGTTTTGGAAATTTATTTGCAGGCTTACACGGTTGAATACATTACAATGGAGCGGCTGCGCTCCGACCTCCGTAACGCCTTTTACTCGAAACCCTGACCAACAAGAACATGATACGAGATGTATTTAGTGGCCAACATCATCGACAACATCGATCAACAACACCAAACGATTTAACGTGCCTTCTGAAGCAAGGATGAGGTCGAGATAGAATATGCCACTAAATTGCGATTAAATTAACTCTACATTCGTAATTTTACACAGTAATTATTAAAATACTTTTTTTTTTTCAAAATAATATGATAAGAGCATAAAAAACTGTTTTTCCACCAACACTGAAAGAATTTTTCAAATCGGACCAGTAGGGTCCGATTTGAAACTTTTGAACTTCGTTTGGAGCCCTATTTTTGAAATGTGCATGTCGAATGAAAATCGTTCGACTCGCCGATTATGACGAATAGAAATAATTAAGTAAAAATTTTTTTTGCTCCGAATAAAATACAAAACAAATATATAAAATTTTTGTTACAAATCAAAGGTGGAGAAAAAGTCGGTAAGGGCCGGCCTCGGAGAACATACTGCGACCAAATCGCAGACATATTAAAAAAGGGAGATGTAAGAAGTACCCGTTATCGACGAGCGTGTATGACGAGAGTGATGAGCGTAGAAGAAGCGAGGTAAGTCTGTAAGGATCGTAGCAAATGGAAATGCGTAGTTTCTGCTCACCCCTGCGGGAAAAAGGCGTGATTGTATGTATGTATGAAACAAGATTTACAATAGGCGGCTTTATCGCAAATGCAATCTACTCCTGGCTACCTCAAATCATTTTATATTAAATTGTTTTTATTTTTTTTATGTATGTATGTAAAAACTTTATTGTACAGAAAGAACATTGTTACAAGAAAATAGAACACAACAAGAGGCAGACTCATCCTTGCTAGGGATCTCTTTCAGTCAACCCGAAAACCAAAGGAAAAAAAGAGTACATGGGCATCAAAGAGTGTACAGTACAATAGATACGATAAAAATGTAAAACAAACAAACTTAACCTAAACCTAAGTCAACTCAAGTCCGAACGCTCAAAGTATTCCCTAACCCGGAATTCGAAGGTTGGACGTACGGTACGAAGAGAGGACGACTGTTTGATCTCCAGAGGAAGCTTGTTCCATAAACGTGCAGCAAGTATTGCAAAAGAGTTAGCGTAGCACTGAGAGGAGTATTCAGGTAAATCCAGTTTTAGGCTGTGCGATACTCGAAGGCGGGGATCAATATTAGTATTTTTTTTTTGCGTAAGCCGTGTATTACCAAAATAAGGCTCCTGAACACTTCAGTGTCTTCTCAAAAGCCGTACAACGTCATTGTGACGTACCTTTGAATTTCAAAACTTTTGACGTGCTTTCGAAGCTTTCGAGACTTCATAGCATTCCGTTTTATCTTACGCCCGAGGCCGAAAGGAATCAAGTTACGGGTTTTAGGATTTTGGGTCAAGGATCGTATCCATGAAGACGTATTTTGGGGTTTAGGACTGTTTTACTGTGACACTTTTGTTATTAAATTTGCTTGGAATTTCTTTGAAAATAATTCTTTTCAATTGTAATAATCAGTGCCGCCAAATCTAGGACCATGACTTACAGTGTACCCTAAACTCCAAAGATTAAGATGTTTATCTTTCTTACTTCCTTTGTAACCGAGTATACGAGATACTTGTAACTAACGAAGTAGCTAAATAATTATTTTTAACCTTTCTTATTTATTCATATCGAGTAAATAACATGATCAATAGACCCTGTACACCCTGGTGTCAGATTATTTAAGAAATCGCCTTTTAACCTTTCTTGCCAAAACAAATCCATACTAATATTATAAATGCGAAAGTCTGTCTGTTTGTCTGTCTGTCTGTTACGCTTTCACGGCCAAACCGCTGAACGGATTATGATGAAATTTTGTATAAATATAGTTGAAGACCCGGGGTCAAACGTAGGCTAATTTATGACGCAGGCGGAGCTGCGGGAAAAGCTAGTACATAAAATGTTTTGTACACAAATTGTTTTGTGAGTTAAATTATTAACATTGTTAGTTCTAAAACGCCGTTTAATATGACTACACTTGGATAACTCAAGGATAAGTTTTAAGACAGTAGCAGTTACATAATTTTCATGACTCAGTCAGATGATCCCAGCTAAGTTTAGGACATAGAGTCTAGTACACCATTGGCATTCACAAATTTTTACTATTTTATTTTTATTTTATTTATTAGGAAGACCGACAGCTTCTTTTGTATAAAAGTAGTAAGGTAAAAAGTTATATACCTCAAACAAGTGAGCCACTACAGGTCCTCACAGATAGATCCAAAATAGCTTAACAAAAGAGTAATCACACACACGCCACAATTGTGAGACAACTTCATAACAAGTATGAGATCTAACAAAACATTAGTCGCAACATTGCTATGGTCAAAATAGAAAAATAATAATAAAAAAATATTAACTCTTAGACTTAAATGAAAACACAACAGAAAAATCTATGCTACTGGAGTAAATGTTTCTTAAAGTAAACGCTTTGCTCTAGCTATGCTTGTGGTGAATAAGTCCAGATCCAATGTCCTGGAGAAAATATTGAAATTATTACTCGCGCGCAATAAATATGAATTCTGCCGATAATTTGTTGATACGTATTATAAAATAACTACCTGACCATACAATTTGTGCTAAAAAACTAAATGCAATTAAAGTAAATCCATGTTAAGAGTTTAAAACGTAAAATATATAAAATAAACAAGATAATTTTAGCTTTAGCTTAAGTAACTATTTAACGTCCACATTTATAAAAACTTTCAAACGTTTTTTACTTAAACTTCACGAACGTTGGTTACATTTTATGAATAAGTTATAGTAATCTTTAACAAAAAATGCCACTAATATCGACCAATCCAACCGGACCGGACAGACCGTTTGTCACCATCGCTTGGCACGAAGACCATGATATGCATGCCGCGCTCGGCTGTTAAAATCCTCAAAGTAGATAATCTGCAGGCGACAAATCCAAGTGATCGCTATTAATTGATCGATCATTACAGACACGCAAGCCCCGCTAGGCTATCAAGAGTCAATAGCTTACCAGACTCAGACCCGGTTATAACTAGTAGCTATTCGTATCAATGAAGTTAAGTTTAGTGAAGTTACTAACTTGTAGGAGCGAAAGAGATGGGTAGATCAAAGTAACTTAACTGGTATTAATTACATGAGAATTCACGTTTAACGCGATTTCAGAAGCGTAGGGAAGTTAGGCAAGTTTGTTAAGTTATGGCGGGAAGCCTATCAGTATTTCTTAGTAGTAACACGACTCTTTAACAAGATAACGGTAAGTGGATATTCTACTCAATTTATTTTTATCATTCCTATGAAACATTTCACTGCCAGAAACTGAAAACAGAAAGATTTTTTTAAATCCGTTCATAAATAAGCAAGTTATAAGCCTTTGGAATACGGTGTAAGGGGAAACTGTCAAAAAACAAGAAAAGGATGCTCTGGGTGTGCAGTGACGTCACTGCTTCTTGGTTTCGTGCGTACAAAAGAGATAGCAAGACGTCCCCACCACGCTCCTTTTCTTCTTGATCTTACAAATTCAATGTACTGAATCCCATCGTTGAAATTATTGTTTAAACCTCATTTAATTACTTGGAGTGCGTGTGTATGACTTCCATTGAACGCGTTGGAAGTGAAAATGTAATTATTGCTATTTGTTTCATTTCAATTCATCTGTAATCAAACTTGTTAACCAAGTACAGGCAAATAACAATTATTTATTTTAACCCTTTGTGAAAAAAGTTAAAGACATTACTCAGGTTTCGAGACCTTTGTAGAGTTATGACTAACATGCCTGTCGGAGGGTCAGCCAAAGTTCGATCCCTGGTCAGGTCAAGATAGCAAATGTCATGATGATGAAAATAAGTGGTTTTAAAGGCAATATGCTAGTTTCCTAAAAAAAATATAATTAGTCCGTCGGTAGATACTCAAAAAATATTGGAGACGTATTTTTCTTTTGAAAATTAAACAAAGAATGGTTAAGATATGGCGCATTAAAGTTCCGTATGACGTCACAGTGTGCTACACTTTCTCGCAATATGTGACGTCACGAGCCCCCACTCCTAAACTTTGATGCGTTATATCTTTATAATTTATCGCTCAATTAACAAAAAAAAATACGTTACTAATATATTTTGATTCCCTAAAAGACGGACTAATTTTAATGTTAGTCTTTTGACCTACAACAGGCTAGTTTCCTAGCCTGTTACACTCTGTCAACTCTAAAACATAAAATTACAGGATAAGCGCGTAAAATACCTTCATACTTCCACTTCTGTCTGCTTTACTCTATGTAAATGATGCAATAAAGTGTTCATTCATCCATCCATATTCTGCAGTCGGGTTTATTTTTACTTAAAAAAGCTTGTATATAATAATAAATTTATAGTTAGATACTTTGGAGTTTTTCTGAACCGCCTTTCGGCCTCTGATGTGGTACGTTTAACGACCACCAAATTGCAGCCGAGACCAAAAACCCAACGTTCATTCCAAATAACGGAATCATTTTTAAGAGAGGTAGGACATTTTGTAAGGAGTAGTCCGCCTGGGGAAGTACCACCACCCTACAGAAGACCTCAGCCAAATAACACTGCGATGCAGTGTTGTGTTCCTGGTGGTGAGTAGGGTCGCCCGGCTCCAGAGGGGTCGCTGTGCTGGCAGCGGACAGGTCGGCAACGCGCTCGTGACATCTCCGGTGTTGCAGGCGTTCATAGGCTACGGTAACAACTTACCATCAGGTGGGCCGTACGCCTGTTTGCCTTCTTAGTTGTATAAAAAAATCATCTTTAACAACAAATAATTAAGTAATTCAAGCCTTTTTTTTTTTTTTTTTGATTTCGCAGGGGAATGCATTTACGCACAGAGTGTGGGACTCCTGGGCCACTAGCCGGCCCAGACTACCCACTAAACCCCTGCGGGTGCCGTCGGCCGCTTTGCAGGAAGGCGCCTCGGATCTAACTAGCACAAGACGCCTCTGCGACTGGCCGGTTTCTCTACAGAAACCGGACTCACCACTCTCAGAGGCCCTCCGACACCTGGAGGACCTCTGCCGCCGGGTGGGACTATCCTAGTCCCACCGTTTATGGGGGCGCTTCCAGGCGCGCTAAGTAGCGCCTGCGTCGCACCCCCCCTCTCCGCCGCCGGATCGGATCCGCGAGGGGGTCGTCCTCGCGGTCCCTTTCCTCGGCCTCCCTCTGCGACATAACATTCTCGCAGAAGGAGGCCATTGCAGACCAAGCTCTGTCGCTCTCGAGCATCGCGTTGGCAACACTCGGGAGCGACAGGTCCGTCCCGCCAAGCGCGGAGGCCAGGTCCTGGCGCTGCCGGCTCCACCTAGGGCACCGCTCAAGGACATGTTGAGCGGTGTCCTGTGCCTCGCCACAGTCGTGGCAGCGAGGCTCGGCCTCCCTCTGGGCCACGCGGTGCAGGTACTCACCGAAGCAACCGTGCCCGGTGAGCACCTGCGTCATGCGGATGGTGAGAGGCTTGCGCCGCCTCAGCATCCACTTCTCCAGGACCTGACGCAGGGGCTCCACTGTTCGGACACCGAACGCTGCCTGCGCCAGGTCCAAGTACTGTCCTAATCAAATTCAAAACAACTAAACAGAGTATGTTTTCCATGGAAAGCGGACACCACAAGCAGGCCTTAACCACTGGACCACGGAGGCACCCTTTACAATATACTAGATACCTACACAGTCCATCTCAGACTGAAATGTATACTGAATCAGTACAAACAAGCCCCTTCACCTTTACCAATGTGATATCGCTTTGACGATTCCAATGTTGAGAACTGGAAGTAGTGATGGGCAGTTTGGTAATCCTTCATGTTAAAAAAATCTGGTTTTAAACCAAATTGGTCTAACACTCGTTTTTATACGCTGTTATACTATTGTTACTAACTAGGGATTTGCAATTTGGGAATAACACTTGATGACAGTGACGTCTTACTGACGTCACTTAACACCAGTAATAACATTTCTTTTAATTTTACTTTTGAGGTTGGTACAATACAGTTTTATCTATCACACACAATATCCAAAACACTTGCCACAATCCTGAAGTATCGCTGAACTAGTCAATCACTTGTTCTTCGCAGTTGTTATCACTTCGATATCACTCGTAGTTCAACTATTTATTTGTTGGATTCGTAGTTACAGAGATTTCCGTACCACCATATTCTAAGAAAATTATTTATGTTTTTTTGTATAAAATAATTTAAAATTCAAACATATAATATAAAAAGATTTTCAACCGTAGTTTTGGTATAATACCAGTAGAAATTGGTTAGTTTTGGGGTTAAAACGTCATATGGAAGCTCCATCACTAAGTAGGACGCAATCAAACACAGTGGGGGTTTAGTCCGATGTACAAGGCAATATTAATTGACAATTAGATACGATATCTGCGTGAATCGGAATAGTTTTGAATAAAATCATATGCGTTAGTTTTATCTTCTTACGACATCACAGACAACTAACTTAGTCTACCTGCGACCATGAATGCTGTAAAGTGTTTGTAACGTTAGATGTAAATAAATAAATAATGAACCCGGTTAAAATCGTCTTCAACACATTTGCTCATAAAGTGACTTTTATTTTATTGTAATTAGGCCAATAATGGGGGTAGTAAACAACACGTTGTTTATATTATAATCGCACTTGTAAAGTAATGGTTTGCATGGTAATTTTTTTTTTAAATGTACGCCAAGATGATTTTAAGTCTCAAACCAATTCATGGTTATTTGCAAAAAGTATTAACTATTTTAGCTTCCAAATGATAATTTCATAATTTTTATTTATTTTACTGAACATGGCTAATTGGACTACAAATATTAATTTGTGTAGAAAAATTAAGAAGGGCTAAAAAGGACTTGTATCCATGGACGTAAACCCATTGCTAAAAAAAAATCTATTAGGGTATGCTCTATCTGTACCAGTGGCGCTATTTTTAAATCTATATAATTTTAACTATTGATAACAAATGTCCATTTAGTTTACGGAATTATACCTAAATTTGACTCCGATAAACTAATCCCGGCGAAAATCGAATGTTGATAACGGACTAAGTAGGACGACTATATCTACTTAACTTAAATCTTCAAAGGAAGAAATAAGGTCGAAGCTTTAAAACATAATCAAGAACTACTTAAATATGTATTTGGAGATGTATTAAGCAACACACAAGCCTAATTTTACTCTAATGATTTATCTAATTGGGTATTCTACTAATTTTTATTTTTTCTTTCATATCAATATTTTTATTTCCAGAAACAGAATTACTAAAGAATGTTTGTAATCCGTTCAAAAATAAATAAGTTATAAGCCTTTGAAATTCAGTGGAAGGGGATACTGTCAAAAAACAAGAAAAGGGTGCACTGTGTGAGCTGTGACGTCACTGCCACTCGGTTTCGTGCGTACAAAAGAGATAGCAAGACGTCCCCACCACGCTTCTACTCTTCTTTTAGATAAAACTTTAAAATCGAACTACTGTCTTAATTAACAACCAATTTTGTTGTTGTTTTCAGAATAGGTTACTGTTTAGTGTACATTTTGTTTAGTTTAACAATATTAACCAAGTATGAATACAGTCAAGTAGCCTATTGTGAAAAGTGTTCAAAGTGTACCAACAAAAGTTGATGTGAAGAAATGTTTTGATATCGCTTGAGAACTTTTATTTATTGTGTAAATAATAAAAAGTTAATAATGTAAGTAAAAGTAATAATATAAGTTTCCTCGCAAATATATTGAAAATCGTCGTATGACAACTCGTGAGCGAAACTGTTCATATACTCGGCTTCTATAGCCATTCGCCTCCGGCTCATGCTTAAATACCGCCTCGTAAATAATGACCAACTTCGCACCCTTGTATCATAATCTACTATTAATTTAATGTGTAACAATCGCGAAAACCTAAGAAATCATAATGATACTATTTATTTATTCAAGTCACGAACTTACTTATGGGCTAACTCAATAAATCAGGTTAAATGCATTTCACGAAACCACTGGGGTTTGTATTTCTTACGGATTTTGCACATAAAGCTTTTGAACGCACAGTGGAAATGACTGAATTACGACTTGGGGTCAAATGGACCAGACTTCAGTTTCTTCGTTCAGGAGACGTCTCTAATTACTTCCCGGCAGAGGATTAGTCTGCCCTAAGATTAAAGATGAAAGGAGATATTGACATATCCGAGTCATGGCCGATGTCAGACCATTGTCATAATTACCTTTACTGTGGTGTAGTTATTCATTTATATCTAGTGGGTTACATTGTCAATCAACCCAGTACACACTGTGACATAGTTTTTCAGACCCATTTATCGTCCTCAGTTTATGACTTAACGTGCCTTCCGAAGTGTTCTTTATTGTACCAGACAACCAGGTGATTCAAGTTTGCAATTTCCTAACTAAACTGAGTGTCAATTCCGTTAATAAACTTTAAAAGACCATGCAACTGACATTCATTTACGATACATTTTTGATATGCTCAATATTGGTATTCTGCTAACCCAATTTTGAATCTCAATTTAGTAGCAACTAAAACGTAATTGAGTGCTAATAGTAGAAAAAATATAAATAGGTATAATAAATTATTTGATTTGATTTGATTTAAATAGCAGAGTACTGAAAAATTGATGATTTTGATGATATTTTGATTAGGAAAATTTTTCAGTTGCACTTTTGGCGAGTAGCTGTTTAGAGCAATATCGGCGCTGTATTTTATTTTCCAAAATTTGTGTTTTTATAAGTTTATAAATTTGTGCATAATAATGGTGGATTATTATTCGCAAAGTATTCGATAACAAACGTGAGTGTTGGGAAGTGATACAGTGTTTGATTTATGTGATTTTCATTTTTGTTGCCGAAAAGCTCCTAGTAATCGCTAAGAGCAGTTTTTCTACCACTTAGCCTGATTCTTCTGACTTGACTACCGACTACACTTTTAGACATAACAAAACTACACTGTAGGACTGAAGAAGATAGAAAAATTAAGAACTGCCTTAAAGGACTTGTATCCACGGCCATATAACCCATTATTTAAAAAAAACTATTCCATTGTATACTTTGTAAAATACAACTGAACGAATTATGCTTTCCGTGGGAATTGATCCCATGTGGCATTGGTCTTCTTCTTTTCGTGTCAATAAGCTCTCACACATTATTTTTCCAGAAACTTGCCATCTCTATGCCGCTTTCCGTAGCTGACATTAAGTTGTTTTGTGCAGTTCACGGGCAGCATGATAATAGATGCGGCATTGTTTAGATGGCGCTGCCACACGGGCACTGGGTTCTTAATGGAGCTATGTAGCCCCAGCGTGCCAGGTTGTCCCGGCTGCAGACTTCCATGTGAACTTTTGCAATTCATGACCTGGCAGCAGTGGTGTAGTATTATAAGTATGGTAAGCTTTAGTGTACAAGTATTTAAGCAATGTTAAATACATGCCAACGTCTTATTCATGTGCACGAATATCTCAACCAACATCTCATCAAGATGGGAATCTTCACATGGCGGCTATTTATTTACGCTTAAACAAAAAAATATGAGCAAATCTATACATATAATAAAATTGTAAAAGATCGGTATCTGTACATTTAATATTTTCTAGAAAAAAACAATATGACAACAGAAGCCAAAATAATATTTCTTAGAATTTTTATCTGTCTGCTGTATTTCTATCTGTCTATTTGTAATCGCATCACGAGAAAAATACTACATAGAATTGAATGCGTGCATGCTGTATGATGTGCATACTATATGAGAGGTCAAACTATACTGGCTGTAGCTTTCGACTTTATATTACATCTAAAACGGGCACGATAAGTACGCGGATGATGTCGCAGGCACAGCTAGTAATTAATAATTTTATCTCCTCGTTCCTTACACCTAAGACTCTGTTGAATGGCGAGCTCTTAATGAAGGGAGTCGCGGCTTGATGACGTCATAGATTCTGTTAAATAGACCCCGGTATTGGCTGAAATTGTCAATCGTAATAGTGTAATGGAGCTGCTCAATTCGATACCAGATTAAGCCGAAGTCGTTAAGAATTTAATATCTATTAAGAGAGGCTCCTTCTAGGAGCTCCTTCTCCTTATAGGATTTGTGTATATACATAGTATCTATGGATGATTGATACGTTTTTTAATACAATGTAGTAGGCAAACAGGAACGCGTCCTCCAGTAAGCGGTTACCGCAGCCTATGGACGTCTGCAATACCAGAAGTATCACGGGCGCGTTTTCGACCCTGAAGACATTTGTTCTGACCCGTTTTGAAAGCCTGGTATGTTATACATAGGGCGCACTGTAAGTTTCCGGAACTGGCCACTTACATAAACAATATTTAAAAATTTATTGCAACATTTGAAAATAGAACTCTTTGGCTGTAGAATGCAGTTTGTTTCATCTGACTGTCTTTTGTTTTTACCTTGTGGCGCCATTTAAAAAAATGTGTGTCTGCATCAACATGGATTTAACTCGGGAAAATTTTCGTAGTATGATTTTCTACGATTTTAAGTGTAATTTGACAGCTCAACAGAGCATCGCTCGGCTTGAAACAGCTTTTGGCAATGAAGCACCATGCAAGACAACTGTTTATAGCTGGTTTGCAGAATTCAAGCGTGGTCGTATCAATCTCAGTGACGAATCTCGCGATGGTCGGCCGTCCACCGCTGTGACCAACAAAAACATCAATGCTGTGCGCCGTATGATTGAAACAGACAGGCATGTGACCTACCATGAAATTCGCGCATCCTTAGAAATAGGCATGAGTCAAATACAATTAATCCTACACAAACATTTGGGTGTGAGAAAGCTGTGCTCGCGGTGGATCCCACACAACTTGACCGAGGCTCAAAAAACGGACCGCGTCACTTGGTGCAGTGCCATGCTTACCAGATTCAACGAAGGTGAGTCAAATTTGGTGTGGGACATAGTAACAGGTGACAAAATATGGATTTATTGCTACGATCCCAAAACAAAGCAACAATCGAGCGTATGGGTCTTTCAAGATGAGCCGAAACCAACCAAAGTGGCGCGCGTGAAAAGTGCATCTAAGCGGATGATTGCTTCTTTTTTTAATAAAACTGGACACGTGGCTACTGTTGCTTTAGAGAATCGTTGTACAGTGAATAGTGACTGGTACACGACCATTTGTTTGCCGGAAGTTATTGACGAACTCCGTAAAAATAACCGTAAACGCCGTATCATCCTGCACCACGACAATGCTAGTTCTCACACGGCCAGACAGACAAACGACTTTTTGAAGGCGAAAAATGTAGAACTCATGAGTCATCCTGCATACAGTCCCGACCTGGCACCTTGTGACTTTTTTCTGTTCCCAAAAATTAAGAACCAATCACGCGGTCAACGATTTTCATCACCAGAAGAGGCTGTCGAGGAGTATGAAAAACACGTTTTAGAGGTCACCACAGAGGAGTGGCACAAAAGTTTTCAAAACTGGTTTCATCGAATGAAAAAGTGCATAGACGCCAAGGGAGATTATTTTGAAAAACAATAAATTAATTTTGTACCTTTAATAGTATTTTTTCATATTCATTCCGGAAACTTATAGTGCGCCCCACGTAGTTACTAGAAAAAAACCAAGACAGGCATTTTATGCTTCATACACGCGAAAGAAAATGTATTTTACTGAACTATTTCTTGTTTGACTACTACGGAACTCTACATTGCGCGTGGCCCGACACGCACTAGACCACTTATATTTTATTTACTAGCTGTTTCCCGCAGCTCCGCCTGCGTCCAAAAGTAGCCTATGTTTGACCCCGGGTCTTCTACTATATTCATACCAAATTTCATCAAAATCCGTTCAGCGGTTTGGCCGTGAAAGCGTAACAGATAAACAGACTTTCGCATTTATAATATTACTAGCAGCCCGCCCCGATTTCGTCCGGGTTAATTAAAGACAAACACTTCATTAAGCATCTGTTTCAAAACCGGCTACATCTTTCTGACGCCGAGTCGTTCCTAATAACCTATGAATACTGTACGAATGTATTTCCAATGAAGTTCGAAAGCACAGGCATATAGGCCCATAGAGCTGTCAAGATCGATTTTTCAGGGGAATTAAATGTGATTATTTTTTACAATTAATTGAATGATCCTAAAAATCTGATATCTTTTCGTATAAAAAGAAACCTTATTCTTACCACCAGAAAAATAATCAAGCGTATCAATAATTTTCATCAGTTCCCTTCATGGGGTAAAAGGAGTGTATAGTCTACGTAAAATTAAACACTTGATATACTAATCTATAATTTACTCCAAATTTTTTTAGCAATCTCAGGTTCGTTCTCAGCTCCCGCTTCCATGACACATGCCTTCGGGTTGTTTTCATCCCTATTATTATTTTGACATGTTTTACGACTGGCCGCCTGCGTAAGGTCAACCTTCTTTCGGAACACAGAATGCGTCCTCAGCTCCAACTTCCATAACGCTTTCGCTTCTTGTGTTTCCATTCCTATTGTTATTTTGGCATGTTTTACTACTGGCCGCCTGCCTAACGTCAACCTTCCTTGGGAACACAGAATGTCCGGTTAGATTAATATAATCATATATTTAACCACACACACGCGTCGGTATCCTATCATAACATAAAAAAACGTATTACAAACAATCATTTGGCAAATTTTGTGCTTGACAAAGTTATACCATATAAACCAGTCTTTCTTAAAATCACTCATTTGACAAACTAATCAAAAGTTAAAATGTTATTACACCAAAGCATTATTTTAAAAACGTATATTTTTGAAAATATGTCAAATTAAAAAAACAATGCATTTTTCAAACGTTATTATGCGTATAGCATATAGAAAATGTCAATTGCCACAAATCTCTGTGAAAAATTTAAGAAATCTGTTTTCGTTGGTCTAACCAAAGTTCACTCTACTATATTATGCATAAATTATACATATAAACCTTTCTCTTGAAACACTCTACCTATAAAAGAAAAACGCATCAAAATCGTATTTTTAAAGATTTAAGCATACATAGGGACAGACAGACAGCGTAAAGCGACTTTGTTTTATACTATGTAATGATGATGATGATGATGATGATAATGTAGTATAGAATTATGGATACAGTATATTTTTAAAATTTGCTGTATTTTAATGGTTAACTGCAATAGAATTAAATCCACCAATTAGTAAAAAGTACTGGTGGTGAATTCGAGAAACCTGTAAAAAGGGTTATGTATGTATGTATATCGTTCTATTGGAATAATTAAGACCCTGATGACGAAACGAAACATGCTTGGAAGAAAGGACTGTCAATTTTTCCAAGCGATTTTTGATGAAATTTTATTTTTGTCACAAAAGAAATCTAACGTCATTTTGTTAACAAAGAAACTGTTTTAAACTCATTTATTACAATAACCTGCACAAAGAAGTAAAACTCGTAGAAGGATAATGAAAATAAAAATGTAGACCACGTTTTAAATGCTTTGAATCAGCGACCCATAGAGGATCATGGCCTCCGACATAGGAGATCTCCACTGTTCCCTGTCCTAAATCTGCCAGTCAGCTTAATTGATAAAAATTTTGTACCAAATAAGATGGATCGACAGTGTGAGGAAGGTTGCAGGGGGAGCGTATACAGAGCGGTCATTAATTTGGAAGATCGCGTAGCTTGGAAACTCATGTGGTCAAGACCTGAAGCCACGAGTGACCGATGTAAAAGAATAAGACCATAATTAAATATTAATAAACTCACTCACCAAGTGTCGACTTCACTCCTTCTATACTCAATAACTCTATGGCACCTGAATATGTACAGAGATTTTAAAAAGGCAATAGCTGTCATGACGCCTTTTGTTGACGTTTCAAAATGATACTAAGGCTCGGGGGAAAAGGGGGGGCAGGGAGGGGAGGATATTTAATTTTCCTTTGTTGTTGGAGGCGACTTCGTGCATTCAGATAAAGTTGATATAATATTTGCTTTAGCAAGTGACGTTGCCTGTGTACTCCTTGGAAAATTTTGTATCTATATCCATTTCTCCAAAATCGGTATAAAAAATATCCCTCAAAGAGATAATTTTTAAATCTATACTAAGGACATGCTTATGAATCTATACTAATGAATATAAATTTAAAAAAAAAACCCTATAACGGAGAATTCTTTATTTGAGTTTGAAGAACTTGCCTGGCTCTGAGAGCGGCTGTCTTTTTTTCAGCTCAGGACATCGTATTGAATTAGCTCCGAGAGATGGTTCTGTACTTCAAAAGGTGCTTTGCTCCCAGCTGCCATTAGGTAGTTGATAAAGAAATCTCATCAGAGGCCGATACGCGGTTTGTGAAATACTCTGATGTGTTACAAATACCTAATTGATCTTCACACCTACATGATATGAATAAAACCAACGAAAGATGCCTCTAGCAGTAAGTTTACCTTTTCTGTGATACTCGTTTGCGGTATTTTGCGCAATAAAGTTTAAGTTAGTAAACAAATGAACCAACACACGATACTTGTATGAAACACAAATTGAAACACGCCTAGAGATCTACGAGTAGTTTCTACATGAATTCCTTAGTGTCTCGTGTCGGCCGGCCCATGAATATGAACGAAGCGGTCAAATCCACGGCTTACTTGTATTTACCTCGTATAGAGCTTCTCTAGTACTGTAACCAGGTATTAAGTCGAAAACCGGACCGGGAGAATATTTAATTCATAACTTTAACCTCAAAATGTAAAAGGCATCCCAGATGTAGAACGTAAAGCTGCTGAGTTAAAGTGGGATTGGGCGGGTTTTTGTCCCATGCACCCCGAAAGGTGGGCTATTGCTGCTACCGCTTGGATGCCCGAAGATGGTCGCAAACAAAGAGGCCACGTAAACGCTAGACGACTTGAACGGCTTCCAACGGCAGTGGGACAAAATAGGTTAATAAAAAAACTCAAAATGTAAGCTCTAAGTAGTTAGTGTCTCGTGTCGGCCGGCCCATGAATATGAAAGAAGCAGTCAAATCCAGTGTCTGGAATTTCCGCCTCCGCCGGGGCCTGGTAGAAGGGGAGCGACGAAAGAGGTGGATTGACCTCTCAAAGCAGGATATGCGTGCTAATGGACTCTTTATTAAGGATAATGAAGACCGGGCTAAGTGGAGACGTAAATGCAGAAAAGCGGACCTTGGGCTCCGTAGTAAATAGCTGATAATGCAACCTAGAAGACGCTAGGATGATTATGATGATGATGATCAAATCCACGACTTGTATTTACCTCGTATAGAGCTCCCCTAGTACTGTAACTAAGAAGGCAAAATAGACTAACATCTAATAGACTCTCTCCGTCGTTTCGGCGCCTCCCCGGTAGCGTCCTTAGCTGTTCGCCTCGGAGCCCAAGGGCTGCTCTCCTGCTCTTTCTCATCCACTTCGCTTGATCTTTAGCATCCCTGTTACTAGTTGCCAACTATTGGCGTTGTGAGACCATTAACACACATATCCGTCCCTACGATGTTAAGCCAGCACTTTTTGGCATCCCCATTCTACCAGGGCCTGGTGTAGACGGCATGGCTTAACACTTGTACCCCAGGTAGTTGATTTCCGTAAGATATGGCCATAACATCATAAGCGGTGTCTTGAAGCTTGTCTGCCAAGTCACGAACATAAGGGCTTTCCCGAATCTGGAAAAAACTAGTCTAACATGTAGTTTATAATTTTAGCCTCAAAAGACCACATATAAAGTATCATTATGAAAATAAACATCGTTTACTTCATTATATTTTTGAGGCAATCATCAAAAGTTAGTTGATTAAAT
The DNA here is from genome assembly GCA_947363495.1 of Euzophera pinguis. Taxonomy (NCBI): domain Eukaryota; kingdom Metazoa; phylum Arthropoda; class Insecta; order Lepidoptera; family Pyralidae; genus Euzophera; species Euzophera pinguis. The sequence goes on from OX376162.1 coordinate 2,237,628, forward strand.
TAAATAAATTGTACTTTTCCTTTTATCTTAACCTTTTCCCCTAAAAATAGGTAAACGTACAAACGTATGGTCATTCGACTCCCGTAGGAAAACAGAAAATATATCAAGAGAGACAAGATTTGCTGCCTAAATGCCCCGGATGATCAGTTTAGTTTCGTATTGAAACAAAATGTTCACGTAATTGCTCGGGAAAATATGGATTCCGTCGAAAATGTAACGTTTTTTTGACATTATTATTGAATGAATACTTTATTTCACCATTTACAAACATAATAAATACATAATTGAATCTGAATACAACAAAATAATTTCATTACAAGCTTATGTTACCGGTATCTCTTGTAGATTTATGGCATAGTTACTATGAATACAATACACTTCTTTACCTCTACCATGATATTTTATTAACCCAGACGCTAGCGACCACGTTGAAATTGAATGTGGAATTTCTTAGTTACCTAACTACCAGAGGCGCTGAACGGATTTTGATGAAATTTTGTATAAATATAGTTGAAGACCCGGGGTCAAACAAAGGCTACTTTATGACGCAGGCGGAGCTGAGGGAAAACCTAGTAGTAAATATATAGGCTCATATTAATTGGAATCCTCCGACAGATTACGCCTACAGTCGAATTTGCATTTTATCTATTACATCTCGGAGGCTATTGACTTACAATCTCAGTAACAATTCCTTGATTTCGGAGACCTGAACTGAATAATTAATGATATGAAAACCGAAGTATTCATTTATCAAGACGGACTTGTGATACATACGTGGGGCGCACTATAAGTTTCCGGAATGAATATGAAAAAATACTATTAAAGGTACAAAATTAATTTATTGTTTTTCAAAATAATCTCCCTTGGCTTCTATGCACTTTTTCATTCGATGAAACCAGTTTTGAAAACTTTTGTGCCACTCCTCTGTGGTGACCTCTGAAACGTGTTTTTCATACTCCTCGATAGCCTCAAAATCGTTGACCGCGTAATTGGTTCTTAATTTTTGGGAACAGAAAAAAGTCACAAGGTGCCAGGTCGGGACTGTATGCAGGATGACTCATGAGTTCTACATTTTTCGCCTTCAAAAAGTCGTTTGTCTGTCTGGCCGTGTGAGAACTAGCATTGTCGTGGTGCAGGATGATACGGCGTTTACGGTTATTTTTACGGAGTTCGTCAATAACTTCCGGCAAAAAAATGGTCGTGTACCAGTCACTATTCACTGTACGACGATTCTCTAAAGCAACAGTAGCCACGTGTCCAGTTTTATTAAAAAAAGAAGCAATCATCCGCTTAGATGCACTTTTCACGCGCGCCACTTTGGTTGGTTTCGGCTCATCTTGAAAGACCCATACGCTCGATTGCTGCTTTGTTTTGGGATCGTAGCAATAAATCCATGTTTCGTCACCTGTTACTATGTCCCACACCAAATTTGACGCACCTTCGTTGAATCTGGTAAGCATGGCACTGCACCAAGTGACGCGGTCCGTTTTTTGAGCGTCGGTCAAGTTGTGTGGGATCCACCGCGAGCACAGCTTTCTCACACCCAAATGTTTGTGTAGGATTAATTGTATTTGACTCATGCCTATTTCTAAGGATGCGCGAATTTCATGGTAGGTCACATGCCTGTCTGTTTCAATCATACGGCGCACAGCATTGATGTTTTTGTTGGTCACAGCGGTGGACGGCCGACCATCGCGAGATTCGTCACTGAGATTGATACGACCACGCTTGAATTCTGCAAACCAGCTATAAACAGTTGTCTTGCATGGTGCTTCATTGCCAAAAGCTGTTTCAAGCCGAGCGATGCTCTGTTGAGCTGTCAAATTACACTTAAAATCGTAGAAAATCATACTACGAAAATTTTCCCGAGTTAAATCCATGTTGATGCAGACACACAATTTTTTAAATGGCGCCACAAGGTAAAAACAAAAGACAGTCAGATGAAACAAACTGCATTCTACAGCCAAAGAGTTTTATTTTCAAATGTTGCAATAAATTTTTAAATATTGTTTATGTAAGTGGCCAGTTCCGGAAACTTACAGTGCGCCCTATGTACAAATGTATACTTCTACGAGAACCGTACTATTTACAAGGCTTTAGTACTAGATTATTTAACTGTTGCATATCTTTCTTACAATACGAGAAAACAATTAACAACAATGAAACCTACAAAATGATGATGATGATGATGATGATGTATACGAGAGTAAGTAAAAAAAACGAGCGTCACATGAGTATTGTAAGACCATATTATGTGCCGCGGAAAACAGCTAGTAAAAATTTAAATTATCTGATACTAGCTGTTTCCCGCAGCTCCGCCTGCGTCCAAAAGTAGCCTATGGTTAACCCCGGGTCTTCTACTATATTCATACCAAATTTCATCAGAATCCGTTCAGCGGTTTGGCCGTGAAAGCGTAACAGACAGACAGACAGACAGACTTTCGCATTTATAATATTGTTACGAAATCAAAAATAAAAATAAAATGCGGCCCGCGGAAGTTTGAGTAGCGCTGTCCGCGGAAAATTCTCGTACAATCGTCGCGTGTTTCCATACGGGAATAATATCGCGAACGATCTAGTACATCGATTATCTCGCTCTGACATATTGCTTTGTCTCGCTCTCGCACTTCTAGTATGTACTAAGGGAACGAGACAGAGAGTATCCCTCTCTCTCTATTCCGGAGTAGTTGTGATCTTTCTAGAAACTTATGGAGCGGGTTTCCCGGGCCATATAAATATCGGAAGGTGCCTCAGGAGGGCAGTTCTAATTTAACTGAGCTACAAGTGCGATCAAGAAGCGATATCCGGAGCGAATAACAAGTGATACAAGCGACCTCGGCAAGTTATAGTGACTGTGATTAGCAAGTGTTTTGGACATTGTTAGTGATAAGTGAAGTGAAGTGACGTCGGCGACCATCCTTGTGGGAATAAACGTTTTTAAGAGTCATCAGGTGTTTTTCTCCAAATTGCGAACCCCGAGCTCGTAACAATTGGTGTCATAAGTGGATTTGGAGATGCCATTGACTCCGAGAGAAGACGTCACCAGTGAGGGTGTGAAGACGAGGGCGAAGCGTGCTGCGGAAGCCACTTCTACTGGATCTGCTGACCAGGCCGCTCCCACCGCGCCCACCGGCCACCAGGGCACGTCCAACACCCACCAGGCCATGTCCAACACCCACCAGGCCACGTCCAACGGCAACCAGGCTACGTCCAACGCCTACCAGGACACTCCCAACGCCCACCAGGCTATGTCCAACACCCACCAGGCCATGTCCAACGCCTACCAGGACACGTCCAACGCCCACCAGGCCATGCCCAACACCCACCAGGCCACATCCAACACCAACCAGGCCACATCCAACGCCCACCAGGACAAGTCCAACGCCCACCAGGCTGCGCCTTTCTTTGATTTTGGGGAATTGATGCGAATGCTGGACAACAAATTTACAATGCTGGACAACAAATTTACAATGCTGGACAACAAATTTACAATGCAGGAGAAGCTTCTACAAGACACAAGAGAGCAACAACAAAAAGCTCAAGAGCAACAACAAAAGGCTCAAGAGCAACAACAAAAGGCTCAAGAGCAACAACAAAAGGCTCAAGAGCAACAACAAAAGGCTCAACAGCAACTCCTGTCAGCTATTGGTGAAGTTAGTGGCGTGGTTACCAAATTACGCAAGGATGTTGACTTGGTGGAGGAACGCGTCACGACTCTTGGAAACGACATGGAAAATATGAAGACGGACCTTTCCACATTACAGAAGAAGGTCATGCGCCTTGAAACAACGGGAGTAGCAGTTGCATCTGGCGGAACAGTCATTGCCCACCACGGACCCAGCGTGAAATTGCCGCCATATGACGGAACCTCGTCCTGGACCGCATACCGTCAACAGTTCCAGACCATCGCAGCTGCTAACGGATGGACAGATGAACAGTGCCTGACAGCTCTCACCGTCGCACTCCGAGGACAGGCTCTGACGGTCTTGGAGGTTCTTCCGTCGGGCAGTGGATTCAAGGACCTGCTGGAGGCACTAGAGTCGCGATACGGGGAACGGCATTTGGAGCACGTCTTCCGCGCTCAACTCCGCGACAGAGTCCAGCGCTCAGGAGAGGGTCTGCAGCAATGGGCGCTGGAAATAAAAAGACTCGTCCGCAAGGCGTATCCAGGGGACGATTTGAAGATGCTTGAGTCCAACACCGTGCAGGCGTTCGTCGACGGCATCAAGGATTCGGAAGTCAGAGCTGCAGTAAGGCTAAACCATCATGCCTCATTGAAAGATGCACTGGCCCACGCTTTGGAGGTGGAAGCTGTCAGACATGACATTCGTCATTCCGCGACTCACAAAGTGCGCGAAGTAGTGAAGGAAGTTAGGGAAATAAAAGCCCCGCTAAGGAAGAGATCTGGATTCATGTGCTATAGGTGCGGCGAACGAGGGCACCTACAAATGAACTGCCAAAAGATCAAGAAGCTTGAAGACGACGTAAAGGAACTGAAGAAGAAGCAGGAGGCTTCATCATCGGAGAGGGCCCATGGAAACGCGGATGCGCTGTCACGCAGACCCTGCCCAGAAGATTGTAAGCACCGTATCAGGCAGGAGTTAAAAGAAATGACAGTAAAGCTAACTCGGACAGAACCATTAGAGACCTGGGAGAACGATGCGATGAGAAAGGAGCAAGAGAATGATGATGACCTATGGCACATCATCAGGTGGAAGGCACAAAGTAATGATAAGCCAAAATGGAGTGAAGTTGCACCGACAGGCACTGTTTCCAAGGCGTACTGGGCGCAATGGGATAGCCTCGTTGTACAAAACGGAATACTCTACCGGAAATGGGATAAACCTAACGGCAGAGAGTTTCAACTGCAAATTGTGGTTCCAAGAACAAAAATACGTGATGTTCTTCGGGAAGTACACGACGGCGTGTCCGGTGGACATTTGGGAGTCAAGAGGACGCTAACGAAAATCCGCGAAAGGTTCTACTGGCTCCATTGTCGGGAGGATGTGGAGGACTGGTGCCGCAAGTGTACAACTTGTGCTGCCGTAAAAGGGCCACATACCAGGAGCCGAGGGAATCTACGACTGTACAACGTCGGTGCACCTTGGGAACGCATTGCAGTCGACGTAGCTGGACCATTTCCTGTCACTGACTCGGGGAACAAGTATTTCATGGTTGTCATGGACTACTTCACTAAGTGGCCGGAAGTGTTCGCCATACCAAACCAAGAAGCTACGACAGTTGCAACCAAGATAGTGGAAGAAGTGATTTGTCGCTTTGGCGTGCCCTTGGAAATCCATTCCGACCAAGGCAGGAATTTTGAGTCACAGGTTTTTCAAGAAGTTTGCAGGATTATGGGAATGAACAAAACCCGAACCACGGCTTACCATCCTCAGTCAGACGGGATGGTCGAACGGTTTAATCAGACGATCGAGAGACATCTGGCAAAAATAGTGGAAAGCCATCAAAGGGACTGGGACAAGTACATTTCACTGTTCCTGCTAGCGTACAGAACCGCGGAACATGAAAGCATAAAGGCAACTCAAATATGTCAACTACGGTCGTGAGCTGCGGTTGCCAGTGGACCTCCTAACAGGAGGCTCACCAGATGAACCTCAAAGTGTTCAAAACTACGTTTCTGATCTGCGTGACCGAATGCGAGAAATACACGCCGCAGTTCGAGAAAACTGGTTGCAGTCGAGTCAGAACATGAAGACCAGATACGACAGAATGTCGAATACAAATGGCTTCGAGGAAGGCGCTCTAGTCTGGCTTCACAACCCGACTCGCCGGAAAGGGAAATCGCCAAAGTTACAAACCAAGTGGGAGGGCCCATACAAGGTGGTAACGCGACTAAATGATGTGACGTATCGGATACAGCGTCAACCAAGAGGAGCAATGAAGATTGTTCACATCGACCGCTTGGCGAAATATCACGGAAGTAATGATGATGCTCGGGACGAGCATCTCTAAGAAGGGGGCAGTGTTACGAAATCAAAAATAAAAATAAAATGCGGCCCGCGGAAGTTTGAGTAGCGCTGTCCGCGGAAAATTCTCGTACAATCGTCGCGTGTTTCCATACGGGAATAATATCGCGAACGATCTAGTACATCGATTATCTCGCTCTGACATATTGCTTTGTCTCGCTCTCGCACTTCTAGTATGTACTAAGGGAACGAGACAGAGAGTATCCCTCTCTCTCTATTCCGGAGTAGTTGTGATCTTTCTAGAAACTTATGGAGCGCGTTTCCCGGGCCATATAAATATCGGAAGGTGCCTCAGGAGGGCAGTTCTAATTTAACTGAGCTACAAGTGCGATCAAGAAGCGATATCCGGAGCGAATAACAAGTGATACAAGCGACCTCGGCAAGTTATAGTGACTGTGATTAGCAAGTGTTTTGGACATTGTTAGTGATAAGTGAAGTGAAGTGACGTCGGCGACCATCCTTGTGGGAATAAACGTTTTTAAGAGTCATCAGGTGATTTTCTCCAAATTGCGAACCCCGAGCTCGTAACAATATTAAGTATGAATAGCAAATCGTAGGCGTCAAATACAGACAGGTAGAACCTAAATTACGAGAAGTTAAATTCGCATTAAACTTTACGTTACCATAAATTCAAATGCGAAAATAATCAATACGAAAGGATTTGGTTCAAATGTTGAATATTTATGAACGATTGCTTCCAAAGAAGGGCTTATCGCTGGGACCACTTTAGTGGGCTGGCAGATGGGAGACAATTTTTGAAATTACCATACATCCAATGGATAATCCCTTAGATTAATAATTGGTCTCGCGCGCGCTCGACTAGATACCGCACTATGAAGAAAAATCAGTATCCAGAATGCTGCAACTTTATATTGTAAGTCAGTGTTGTTGTGTGTAAGACAGTGTGCAAAGACGAAACGAGAAAGAGTTATTTCTTACATAGTTTGAATACGCAAACTGGCATTTTGCTTCTGTTTTTAAACTAAAATTTTAAATTTATTTCGACGTCCAACTCACTTATCGGTTGCGGCGTGACTGACGCGGGTATGCCGCAAGTACGCCGAATTCGCGTAGTTTAAGTTGCCGCATTTGTCTAGTACGCCGACGGTATCTAGTCGAGCGCGCGCGAGACCAAATATTAATCTATGAGATAATCCGTTATTTAAAATTACCTAAAAAGGTTACAATTTTGGCCACTAACACACCTCGAATCATATGTATTTGTGTAAAAACTTTATCGTACAGAAATAATATTTATAAGATATTACTAGCGGTTAAAAGTAGCCTATGTTTGACCCCAGGTCTTCAACTATATTCATACCAAATTTCATCAAAATGCTTTCAGCGGTTTGGCCGTGAAAGCGTTACGCTTTCACTAAGACAGACAGATGGAAAAACAGACAGACAGACTTTTGCATTTATAATATTAGTATGGATTAAAATATTTATATTACTGTTTGTCTGGTTTTTCTGTAAAAAGTGTTACGAAGGTCTGACGGCAACGATTTTCATTGGCCATAATCTATCTATATATATAAAAATCAATGCCACTTTTCGTTGTAATTTTATAACTCAAAAACGGGCTCACCTATCCAAACCAAATGTTTAGGCTTTGTTCGGACTTATGGTTTATGTGAAGTTTGCACAAAATCGGTCGAGCGGTTCTTCATTTATCACTTTATACGTAGCGAAGCACGTACCGAGCCGCTAGTATATCATACATTTCAAAAATAGGGCTCCGGTACCTAGGACGATATCTAGGACCATGATTAATAGCGTACCTTGACCGCTGAAGCGTAAGCTAAATATTAAACACAAGCCTTTTTACACTTGGACGAAGAAGAGACACAAAATATGATGGTGATTCCCGCGCATTTAGAGATTAAGTCGAATGCAAGATTTGCCGAAAAAGAAAATGGCGGACGTAAAAGGTTTCCTGCAGTTAGCAGCCATGTTTTTTGTTTTTGAGATCTCGACTTTTTCGCTCAAGGCGCGAGAATCGCCCCCCAGGGTTCATAAATTTCACGAGTCATTTCGCTGAGAAGATATTGATCTTACTGTTTTATGCAAGCCAATTCCAGTTTTGTCAAGCTGTTTGGTATGGCCACATTCAAGCTTTACAAGCGAGTCCAGCTATATTTCAGGGAATGTTAGATAAGTGGTATGCAAGTTACGAATGTTTTTTTTTTCCTTTCTGCGTTGGTAATATAATTGGCTTGATGTCGTAAAGCAGGAGGAAGCTAATGGACTCTCTGCTAATGATGCCGAAGACCGTAAAAAAGCGTACCCTGGATCTTGGGCTCCGAAACAACCAACTGAGTATACAACCGAAAAACGCTAGGATGAAAAAATCATATACGACGATTTAACGGACAATTTTTTAAGGCTGTTCTTATAGACATCATATTAAAATAACGTTGACCAAAAACTCACACCGATCAATACGACAATAACATAAAATAATTCCTGTATTTCCAATATTTTTTTCAAATTAGTCGCCGGGGCAAATCTCTTTAGTCCTGGCTATAAACGATAGATGGTAGTCTTTAGGTTGTGCCAGATAGATTTGCCTTAAGGCATCCTATATAAAATCTGTTCGTAAAATGAAATGAAATGAAACTTTATTTGCAATAAACAAGGTCTTAGATATAAAAGGTACAATGTAAATATCACATATTTAGTCATCACTGACATGCAAGAACGACGTCCACTAACCACCTAGGGTAATGTTTTTATTGGACTGATTTCCCTACTCTGTTACGTGGGTCAGACAGCAGTCGCTCTATTGTAATGACTACAGCTAAATATGGGTACATTATTATCCGAGCTAAGCTAAAAACGTAACGGGAAACATTTTTGGATTACAATAGAAATCTTCATTGAAAAAGCTATCACGTAGGTACAGCAAAGGTCTTACAAACGTAAGGTACAAATTTAATAATTATGCACGTGACAGATGTCTCATAGATGGACGAAGAACAGAACAGATGAAGAAATAACATAGGTAACAATTATTAATTATTTTAGCCAAGTAAGTTGGTGCGCAATGCACCCGGAATCCTCTTTTATTTTATGTCCTCCTTCCGATCGGCGCCATATGTCCAAGTGACATTTTACTTTTTTAAGATAAGTGATGTCGCCTTATTCTCAGCATAGAGCCTAGACAGATAAACTGTCGAGAAACAAGAAAAGGACGTACTTAAGTGACGTCATTGCCACTTGATTTCCCAGACATCCCCACCACGCTCCACTATTCTTCATCAAAAAATTTTAAATACTGCTAAACTGCTTTAATTAATTACCGATTTTGTTGTTATTTTCGGAATCGGTTACTTATCAGTATACGTATTGTTCCGTATAAAAATATTGTCAAAATGTGAACACTCAAGTAGTCTATTAGGAAGTTGTCGTTCTCAGCCTAAGGGAAATAAAACATCAATACAGTTACTCGATAAAAATATATTCACAGCTTATACATTTATTAAAAAAAAACTTTCGCAGAAATTTCTATTTTTTTTAACTGACCTGTTAGTTTCTCTTGGCCCCACTGCAGTGTCTATACTATTAATCAGAGTAGATTAGCCTCACGAACCGACAATGACTGGCTAATCAGAGTTCTCTCGGATTAATTGCCTATTAATATTGTCGCAATAACATCTACAAAGATCTGATTTATTATTTAATACTAGTGGTTGTGACTGCCTCTATGGTGCAGTGGTTAAAGTTTGCCTGAAGACGTGGTCGTTGTTTTGATACCGAAGAAAACACTTTCTTTAGTTATTTTCAGTTTGACCTTAAGACATTAAGATCTTTTGCAATATTTATGACCAAGAAGAGATGATCTATTTTCGAAAACCACACTGTTAAGTTAGATAATTTAGACCTGTAATAATCCCCACAAATCCTGTCAAGCATCTGACAACAGAGATTATTTTCAATCCCGCCCATAACGCATATATCCTGTGAAATTTTCCGTGAAAGACATAAATGTGAGCACATTGTAATAATCGCGAAACATGTACCCTTATTGCCCCTGAACAGTGATGGGCAGTGACCAGTGAATAATTTCGTTTTAAACTTTGGTATTAAACCAAAATGGTTTAAAACTCGTTTCAGGTTTTTATTACCAAAAATGATTCAATGGACTCAATGCTACGGCAGCCGTTTTTCACGCTCGTTTACACTGACCACCACGGTAGAAATTCTTCTTTACATTTTTGTTATTTTTTGGTATTCGTATACCAAGGATTCCGTAATCGATTTTTTTTAGAGGTTTGTTTACGGAATCCTATAAACAAACCTCATAGAAAAATTGTATCAATCATAGTCGTTTTTTGTTAAAAATAAAATAATACATGTGAAATTAGTACACGTTATTATGAATTAAATATGACAAGTTTATCAAGCACGGTTTTTGGTTTAATACCATGTTAAAAACCCATCACTACCCCTGCAACAGGCTTAAATAACTGGCTGAAATTCCGCACGTAACAAAGAAAAATCAGTCGAGAACGTGAATGAACACAAAACAATTACAAACACACCTCAGATTATTCGTATTCACCTTTCGTCACTTTGAAATAAAGTTTAAAATTGCGCTACATTTTATTTTTAAAACTGGCAGTTTATGTTGGTAAATCTGGGCTTGGAAGTCCTCATTTGCTATGATTTTCTCCCCATCCTCATTATGTTTTTGGGACAAAATAAACCAATTTCACACGCGAATGAAAAAAATCTTTTTCGTGGATTACTCTGGCATATAAACAATAGGCGAGACGTGAGGATTTTTTTGTATGTTTTAGAATTGCTTTGCACTTCCTCCTTGCTCCTTTTCTTACGTCATTAAATTGAGGGAATATTATCCTTGAAGGGATAACACAAATATTTACATAGGCAATATTATTGTGACCTAAATTATGTCCCCCTAACTAAAATAAAACACCCTCCATCACACGTCGGAAACGATGCTATCTAAGAGATAAAATTACGGTCTACTATGAAAGTCTCTAATTTATGACATTTTACTAATGCAGACGTTAGCGAACGCGTTGAGATTTTTATATGTTTTTTTTTTTAATATCCTGCCTATACGTCAGGGGCGCTTTTCAGATTTGCCATACAAAATTGTTAACACAGTCGCTAGCGTCTGCGTTAAACTAATCTCATGGTTGACGTACAGCTATCTGTGGCATGGTGTCGAGTGAAGTATAAGTTTTTACATGAATATTGCAAAGAACCAAGAACTTAGCGTATTCCCAAATACCTCCTTCGCCAGTTTCTAAGTCGAGTTCAATTTCTTGCTACGTTAGTACTATTAAAAATTCTGGGATTTCATCCTCCAACTAGCTCTTACCCGCAACTCCGCCAGCGTCGAAAAATAGCCTATGTTTGATCCTGGGTCTTCATCGTCAACCATATTCATTTCATAAAATCCGTTCAGCGATTTGGCAGTGAAAGCGTAACAGACAGACTTTCGCACAGTTATAATACTGAAAAAAAGAAAGAAAAGAAAGAAAGAAATACTTTATTTGCAATGAAAGTGGTACATTCTGGTGTTAAATAACAATATGGACCCACAATCAACCTTATTAGGTATGCAGAGAAAATTAAAACAATTCAATCTACATTACATATTATGAATGGATTTAGCACCGTGTTTTGCATCTTTGTCTTCTCTTTTCTATTCTTTTCAGCCCTTCGTAACCCAATCTAGCGTTTAGGCCAGTCTTCATCGGAATCATCTGAACGGTGGATGTCCAATGCTACGCTTGCCGGTGCGCACCACGCCACAACGAGAACCTTTCTGCCCCATCGCGCATCGGTCATCGTTACTCCGCACTAGTGTCCCGCCCACTTCCACTTGGAAGAGCTAATCCATTGGGCTACATCGTTGACTTTTATTCTCAAACGGATCTCCTCATTTCTATTTCAAAATTTTAGATAAACACCGAGAATTGCCCTTTTTGTAGCTCTTTGAGTGATCTTGAACATTCTTATAAGACCCTTATAAGAGTTCGACTGTCATGTTTTGATTGTTACAGTAAAGTCTAAATTATTCCACTTGGTTACTTAAAGATATTGGATGATGCTATCTGCATTGCAGTATCTTTACGGAACTGTCGATGGCGATTAAGATTTAACTGCCACCGTGATTCAGTTTAACGATCCGAAGTGCTGCAGTTAAGGTGTTGATGTAAAACAATGACATTACAAATACTTCACCGAGATTCAGATTCTGTGAGGATGAAACATTTCGGATAGAAATTTGGAGAGATTTTTGCGCATATCGTGTCATCATCATAACCTCTGGCAAAGCCTCTCACAGATCTGGAAGGAGCGATACCCCACAGCATCACTCCTACCACTTTCTGAGAGCCTCGCCTCCTAGACATGACTTGCCATGGTTGACATGGAAGTCTTTGAACAAATTCCGGAATCAAATGGGCCGAAGCACGGGGAATAGCGCAGGCAGCATGGTGGACACCTGACAGTATGGCGGCATCCCTCCAACCGCTTACTGAGACTGTCGTTTCCTAGACATGACCTGCCATGGTTACATGAAAGTCGTTCAACAAATTCTGGAATCAAATTGGCCGAAGCACGGGGAATAGCGCAGGTGAGGCTACAGCACAGTGCAAACCTGACAGTATGGCAGCATCACTCCTACCGCTTTCTGAAAGCCTCGTCTCCTAGACATGACCTGCCATGGTTTACATGGAAGTCGTTCAAAAATTCCGGAATCAAAGCCGAAGCAGGGGAAAATAGGGCAGGTGAGGTACAGTACGGTGGAAGCCTGTCAGTGTGGAAACTCATATGTTGGTCACGAATCACCATCCTCAGCAGTAGGGATAGTGATATAACCTGGAAGTCAATAAACCTTGCATAAGTTGATCTACACCTCTATCTGTGTTCCAGTAGTTACGGCGTTTACCTGCAGGTCGTAGCTTAGATTCTTATGAGAAGCATGCTTTGTTTAGATGTTTTCAGTCTGGTTGAGACTATGCAAGCTAACATCATCTGGCTTTTTGATAAAGATGATTTCATACCTTAGAAGGTACGTCAGTCATTAGTCCTTGCTTCCATTTGGTAAGTCCGAAGCGGAATGGTTTTAGTTACTTTCAAATGGAGTTGGACTATTTCTGTACCTTCCATATTTTGTGATTCTGGTTTGTCTGTCTAAAATATGCACTTACCGACACATCGCAAATTCTATACTCGCATGTGTTTGAACAAGAGAAACGAGCGTTTTCAAGGAGGGTTGAAGTAAGGCAAGCGGTTGGTAATACAAATTCATTCATATCAAGTGGGTTACATGTTCAATAAACCTTGTACAGGTCCTGGTCTCAGAGTTTTTCGGAACCGTCTTTCGACCTCAGACGTGGTGGACGTGGTCTCAGGCTGAGACCAACCGTTTAACGTGGCTTCCGATTATTATTAGACAATTAGATAATGTTTATCACATTGTCTGCATGACCTTACCAAATAAAAAATATTTAAACAAAGTATGCTTCCCGTGGGAATCGAATCAAAGACCTCCGGGTCTAAAGTAAACGCCTTAACCTTTCTCTTAACTTAAATCCTATAAATAGTACGTCTACATTAGCTTACGATAAGGACGCACGGAATAACCAAGATTTGCGTACCTACTAGAAAGATCCAATCACAACTCTACCTCCTCGAAGCCGAGCTCGGGGCTCGATTTTTCTGTTTTTTCTTCTCTCTTTCCTAGTGTATTTCGAGAGAGAGAGAGAGAGCTCTCCGCAAATCATCTTATCTGGGACTGCGGCAGTACTTCTTCTTATGAGCGAGTCGACCCTGGCAGTTATCAAACCTCTGAGGACCAAAACTTCGTCATCGACAAGGCATTTCAGCAGTACCACCACCGTACTTCTTTTCTAAAAGCCATACAGGCCATTTTCGACACCCTGTAACTTCCTTCAGGATGAAGCTTGTATTCTCATTTTCCTCACGCAACATTTTTAGGGTTCCGCACCTAAAGGGTGAAACGGGACGCTCAAAATAAGCAAATAGTTCTAATACTCAAAATAATAATTGGAAGCTACAATCATTGAGAAAGGAACGTTTATTTGTGTGCTGTGTCGATGCTCTTTCGCTCCAATACAATAGACATGATTTTTGCGGTTTTTATAAATAATCGTACGGATCCCTTCATGAGCGAGTCGCATTTGACCGGTTTTATTAAAAAAGTGCAATACGCTGCTCCAATTTTCATGGCCCTTCTAATCCATTTACTGGCATCCAAGAAGATGTAAGCAAAAAAAATAATTCATAAACTTAGTCAAAGGAGAACTCGCAAATACAGCTCGGATACATTCTAGTTTTTGTTGCGAATAGAAACGTTTTGTTTCATTCCCGAGGGGGATTTCTCGGTCGGTTGAACTTTCGTGTACTTCCGAAATTGATTTGTTGCTATCTGCGTACGCTTACTGAAATAGAATGAACCCCATGCTTTTATGCGTGGATATTGTTGGGATTTTGATATCTAAGTGACAATTGTAATATTTATTGATTTATTCTTCTTGTCGAGTCGAAATAGCTAACTCTTCATTTCGTCCAATAAGTGGTCACGGTCAAAATCTTTTCGTTGGCAGCAAAAATATTCATTTACGTGAGGAGTCCAGGCATTTGGTATACACCAGTAGATGCGTCATGAACTGAACTTTATTCGGTTGCTTCAATATTATTTATTTATTTAACATTTTCCAAAAATTGATACAAACAAATTAACATAAGATGCATTTCACCAAACCACTGAGGTTTGTTAAAAATAGCAGGTACATTTAAATCAAGCTAATTTGTAAAGTATGATACTAATACAAGAAAAATGAAATAAATCATAATAGTGAGCCTGGAAATCAATCTTGATAAGAACCACGGAGATGAAGAAGAAGCTAAGTCATGGTCATGTGTAATAGAGACACCTTATCTTACTTTCTCTTCAAAATCTTTAATGTAAAGGCATGTAGTAGAAGGGTATGCTGTCTCTCTTATCTTCAAAACCAGAATACAACAATCAAAGAAGTAAGATTAGATAATAGAGCTATGTGGGCGTCACCTGTGTACAGTAAGGCCTCGCTAATAACGTTAAGATACGAGAGGCTAAACAGGCCACACATGGCTCTTCAACCTAATCTTATTTCTATGACAATAATACAATCACTGCTGTTTAGTGCAGCAAAATGGCTGAAAGCAGCTGCTATGCGGCAAAAACAATATTTGTAGAGCAAGGTTGCAATATTACGAGAATTTCTTGCCGGCAAAACCTACGCACATGGTACAATAGGAGCACGTCCTTTCCGAGAGGCTGTTTCAAAAGAACAGGAGTGCTATTTTTAAAAAGTGTTACTCACGCATAATCTGCGACTCGAATGATTTTTATTATCGAATAATTTTCGTTTGATAATTAATGAATTTTTATTCGACATGATGATTCATACATTTAATAAATAAGTTGTCAAGTACCGTGTGCGCAATGTAGGGTTCCGTAGTAGTAGTCCCAATAATAAAGAATTTAAACTTAAAGCACACACACCTACATAGGTAATGTCCTTTAGCAGATATAACAAGAACCGAGCGCGGCGCGCGTATCCGAAGTACGAGTAATTAGCGTGTCAAACGACGGCGAGACGTGACTGTGACTCGACCCGTATTGGATTGGTCACCATTAGTGCCATATTCTATCTCGACCTCCTCCGCGCTTCAGAAGTCACGTTAAGATCGTTTGGTGTTGTCGATAGATAACAATCATTAGGCTGTGTCAGAAGCCTATAAAATGGCAGCTTGAAAAAATCTGACAGTTTTGGACACCCATGATCCTGTTGGTCTGATTTGAGTAAAAAGCCTTACGGAGGTCATATAGCAGTCGAGTAAAAAACGTTTAGACTCCGAAACGTAAGCTGAGGACGCAACTAGAAAACACGCTTGGATGAAGCCGAAAAAGAATTTAATAATGATTTAGTCTAATAAATTAGTTACAGCTTAATCGACAAAAGGCAACCAAGGATGAACCTCGGGGGAAATACATTTGGTCAACACACACACAAAATTTATGTAATTTTTAAATTTTCTACTCAGTAATTGTACTCCCACAAAACTTTTTGTATATTAACATAGATAAGTACAAGCTTCAAATTTTAAACAATTAGAGCAATGCAAACTCGCCGAGTGGCACTAACGTTCGATGCCATAGGGCCGACAGTATGGTGCCTGAAGGGCCTGCTAAGAGTGTGAATGGTCCCAAATTGTCTTGGTCATAAAACCTACTATATTTTTTTTCATGTTAAAACGAATCTAAAACGATATCACGGCAAGTTTCACAAATAGCGCCATTATGATATCGGAAATGTCCAATGACAAAATACCTATGTCAAACTATCTCCTTACGTGAGATGCTTATTTCAATAGATTGGAATTTTACATGTTCTTTAATTAATTATTATATTATATTACTCGTAAACTATTTTTTTTTTTTAATTCTTAATCTTCTATAGTGACATACATTTTTTCAGGTGTCCAAATGCAACGGTTTCACCAAAAGCGGTTGGGGAAACTCACCTTTGATTTTTTTTCAACGTTACTCGTATAGCTAAATATCTCTTAAACGAAACCCTCAATCTAATTCATTCTAAGAGTACTCATTATGTTTTTTG
This sequence comes from Euzophera pinguis, assembly GCA_947363495.1. Lineage (NCBI taxonomy): Eukaryota > Metazoa > Arthropoda > Insecta > Lepidoptera > Pyralidae > Euzophera > Euzophera pinguis. The sequence continues at coordinate 2,254,285 of OX376162.1, forward strand.
GATACCCTGCTATTGAATGTTACCCCACACAAATAGAAAGTAAAAAATAATAATATTTCAACTCCCACTTTACAAGTACCTAGGGAGATACCCTAAAAATATATTTTTATCTCACAGTTCGCTACGCGTGAGTAATATGCATATGCATACCAAATTTTAGCTCACTAGGTCTACTAGTCTCTGCGATAAACGAAGGACGGACAGACAGTCAGGGAACATTTAGTAAATCGTTGGGAGAATCGATCGACACGCAAAGATGAAAAACACCGATTCTGGTTAATTTCCAAAATTCATTTTGGAATTTGATCAAACGTTTATCTAATAATTTCCTCTGAATATATTACAGTTATTTACATAGCTAATTTACTGCTAAACTTGGTGTCACTTGTATGTCCGGGAACCAGTTCAGTTAACTAAGTAGACGGCAACTTGTGTTTACCCGCCTGTGGAACTTTAGCAGGTTGTGGCTTCGAATGTAACCTTTTGGGCTTCGGTCTTACTGATAGCTACTCGCGGACGACTCCTCGTCCAAACTAAAACAACAAAAAATCAAAAATACTATTTTAGCATAAGATACACTCCGATAGTGACGATCAATCCAGTTTGCTTGCTTTAAACTGTTACATTTGCTTAACACAAAAATTACTCTTAATCAATCTTTTATGCCTATAAAGCCTTTGTGTAAAAGTTTTTGCCATCGACACGAAAAGAAAAAAGAAATAGCATGACCCAACCATCGTTTACCCAATATAAGCTTCTTTTCGTCGATTACCCCGAACTTGGACATTGTTTTTCCGGAAATATGTCACCTCTACTAGTACACCGTTTTTCATGTCTTTCATTAGGTTTTGTTTTGTGCAACTCACCTACACCGCCTGAAATATAATGATGATTTATATTGTATCCTTAATGAAATAAAACACATTTATGTATTTAATCGGAAAGACCTCAGCTCTGTGACGAAGTTGCAAACCGACTCTTTGAATACTATTTAACCTCCTATGACATGAAGCGGTATTAAAGATTAAAATTAAATGGAAACAAGACGAAACAAGTTTTTGCTGTTGTTTAAGCAATTTGCGAAAAGCAGACTACCTCATATAGCTGAAATAATAGACTAGTATTGACACATACCTACGCAATTTGAATTTCAAAGAGTTTGTATATTTGTTTTTTTTTTATATACAATTTAGTAGGCAAACAGGCACGCGGCCCACCTAACAGTAAGTGGTTACCGCAGCCTATGGACGCCTTCAATACCAGAAGTATCGCGGGCTCGTTGCCGATAACGAAGAAATTTATTCACACCCCTTTTGAAAACCCTCGTGTTGTAGTCACTGGGAAAAACAGAGGCATGGGAGTTCATTCCATAATCTGAGAGTTTGTAATCTCTTCACTCTTTATCTACCGATTACCCTTGAATGTAACTTATCTTCTGTAGGTTTCAGTAGCAATACTGGCAATGTAATCCAATCAATCCATTTTTAATTTCCTTCTTCTGCAAGTTTGCCTGGAAGAGATTGCCTGTTCGTTAAGGCCGCTTTTTGTATACTGTACTGTGTTAGTATTATTATTCATTTTTAATATATTGTATTGTAGTGTGCAAAGTATAAATAAATAAATACATGCATACTTTGAAGGTCAACACATATACACCGTGAAATTTTAGTCGTTTTGGCCCCATCGTCCAGTGACTCCATTCATGCAACTGAACAACATGGGTCGAAATATGGAGTAAATTTTTGGATCTCCCATACAAAATGTCTCATCACGTGACGCAACTTACTATGGGAAGTCCAAATTTGTTTTTCATGTTTCGAGCTATGTTCCTTGGGGAAATTTGTTCGGTTGCATGAATGGAGTCACTGGACGATGGGTCCAAAGCTTGAAAAACGCCCCAATATAACTGTCATTGGACAATTTTAATATTATTCTTTTGATCACAGATTAACGCCCTAAACTGGCAAAGTCCTATCGAAATCAAATTATTCAAAGTTTCCGACCGCTTAGCGCGATCCCCAATCTCTCGATTGAAAAGGGTGCAAAGGTAGGTATCACAACTTTTAACACCCAGTACCTTCGTTAGCTTCAGTTATTAAGCCTTGGGATCAGATAAATTTAAATTTAATTACTCTTTGTTAAGCTTCTAGGTTAGGAAGTCAAATGAATATATTTTTATCTGATCGAGTCTAGTCTTCTTCGTCGTGTCGATGACTTTCAAATTTTGTAAGCCAAATACGCTGCTACATAGTCCGCACGAGCTGTAACCCGTCGCCGAAACAAGTCTAGTGGTCTGATAATAAAAATTTTTCAAGGCAAGAAACCATCCAAAAATAATAGGAAAAAATATAGGTTGATTCTTATAATGAACTAAATGGTTATGACCGTAAATATTGATTCAACAGTTGATTGTTTATTTTAACCAGTTTTTTAACTTAGAATAGTCAAACGTTCCCGATCGAGTGCAAACAAAAAGTTTTAAATAGAGTAAGCATAAGTTCTAGAGCACACATACTTTACGACTTGGCGATAATCACGGGAACGATATCGCCGTCAATTTTTCTTTTTATGGATTAACTTTCATCGACGACGTAAGAAAGTCCCTCGTTGAAATGAAAATGTTATTTTCTTTGCAATGACTGTAGCCAATACATTAAATATTCGGCGTTGGTCATCAATGTAACGAACGAAAATTTTAATTGAAGAAATTAATATCATTTATGTAATTCAGAGGTTTTTTTTTTTTTAGTTTTTGTTACTTAAATTTTTTTATCATTCACATCCCACTGCTGGACAAAGATCTATCATCCATCCCATCTCCCTTCACTTCTCTTTATCCAAAGCCAACTCCAACCACGGACATAAATAAGTTTTTTTTTGATTAATAGTATTTAAAATAGGTTTATTAGTACAGTAAAAGAGGAAAAAAGAAAATTCTAAACTAGAAATTAAATAAATCATGCCCGTGTGGCATGTTAGCAAGAACGCTGGCTGCATTTGTTTCTTTAATATTGGTAATAGTTATTTACTAGTTGTTTCCCGCAGGTTCGCCTGCATCAAAAAGTAGCCTATGTTTGACCCGTGTGGCATGTTAGCAAGAACGCTAAGAACGCTGGCTGCGTTTGTTTCTTTAATAGTGGCAATATTTATTTACTAGTTGTTTCCCGCAGCTTCGCCTGCATCAAAAAGTAGCCTATGTTTGACCCTAGGTCTTCAACTATATTCATACTAAATTTTATCAAAATCCGTTCAGCTGTTTGGCCGTGAAAGCGTAATAGACAGACAGACATGCTTTCGCATTTATAATATTAGTATGGATAAAAGATGGTGTTTGAATCAATTGAATTGTAAACGAAAAACCGCTGAGATGAGAGAGACTTAGTAAATGCTTTCCAATGATATAATTGTACTTTCAACTGAAAGTTTGTTTTAAAGTCAATAAAACTTTGTAATTACTTCTTAAAAGCATTATTGTATCTTAGTAATACAAAGAATACGTATACTTTGTGGATAATAGAATAAATTATTGTGAAAGCTATCACGCAGGTACAGCAAAGGTCTTATAAACTTATGCTACATGTTTATTATGTACGTGACAGACGTCTCAATACGTGGTATAGTAATGAATTTTTATACCCTGGATTTCTAAGAGGCTAGCTTTCCATTTCGACTTAACCGGGGATCGAACCCGGGTCTTCCTCATAGGACAGGCGTGTTGACCATTACGCTAAGAAGGTCGTGAATACTGATGGATACTCGTAGGTACTTTGGCAAAGGTCAGCTTTTAGATAATGCTTTTAGCATTAAGTCCGCCTATTGAGTTTAATAAATACTTCCATACTTAATATTCACTGTCTGTCTATCTGTATGTGTGTTACGATTTCATGGCATTTAAAAGAGGTAGGACATTATGTAAGGAGTAGTCCGTCTGGGGAAGTACCTCCACCCTACAGAAGACCGCAGCCAAATAACACTGTGATGCAGTGTTGTGTTCCTGCTGGTGAGTAGGGTCGCCAGGCTCCAGAGGGGTCGCTGTGCTGATAGCGGACAGGTCGGCAACGCGCTCGTGACATCTCCGGTGCTGCAGGCGTTCATAGGCTACGGTAACCACTTACCATCTGGTGGGCCGCACGCGTGTTTACCTTATTAGTTCCATAAAAAAAACCTCCGAACCGATTTCTATGAAATTTGGTGTGGATATAAATGAAGACCCCGGACTCCAACCTAGGCTACTTTTAGGCGCAAGCGAAACCGGGGACACAGCTAATTTCTCATAAAAGACATATTTACAACCGCCCTAAAATAAAATCATTAGGAACTTTTAAATAACAAGCTGATTTCCAAGCAGGTCAAGACTCACAAAGCAGTTACTTCAGCGTTCTTCCCAAAGATTACAACAACTGGATGGGTCCATCAGTACATTTTGCAAACAAATTATCTATCCAAAAAAGATTTTACATACAAGCAAAAAATAAAGATGTGATATGATATCCAATCAAATGTTTGTGACTTTGATGTCATGTTCATTCAATAATATAAAGTGGGTTTTTAAGTATATATATACGCTGCTAAACTAGAGATAAGGGTAATAAAGTATTCCATTATTTGTTCCGGACATTGCGGTTTAATTTACCCATCCGCGTTACAAGTCAGAGGAATTGGTTCATATCGACCATCGAATAGCAGCTGGGACCAATGGCTTAGGTTAGCTATATATTTATAACAGTCTTTACAATTAAAGACAAAAATAAATTCACAACCATTTAAATAAAGCACATAGGTGCGTAGTGGAGTGGACTGCGTGCGGCGCTACAGCAATAAGACATACATTTTAGGACCACAATACCTTTACCTTTTCGTCGTACCGTTGACCACATCCTTACTGTAAGTTTTTTATATTATCAATGGTTTCTCGTTGTTATAGAGGTCGGCTGTCTCTTCTCTATATCTGTCATTGTAGTCGAGAAGTCGTTAAAGATAGTTAAGAATTCATTATAATAGAATTAAATCTTTCTTGGAGCAGATTTGTTGTTTTATAATAACTTGATACTAACGTTGACTTATGTTTAAGTGGATGCAAACTATTTCCAGCAAGCGCAACGTTGTTTAGATGACCTGAAGAAGGTTGCAGTTATGCGCTGGATACAGGCCGCTTCCAGAAGGTCTTTCAAGAAATCCTTAAGTGACGCATATGTCCAGCAGTGGACAGATTGCGGCTGAAATGTTGAAGATAATTTTACGAGCAGTTTATTATCTATCTCTCTGTACTTATACAATTTTTTTTCAATGTAAAAATGTTTTAAACTTTGTTTTAAGGTATAAAACATATTAGACGCTGTAAAAAATTAAATAAAAAAAGCGGGTTTCGCTCAAATGGTATTTAACCCTAAAATAACGGTGGTGTGTCCAAAATCTGAAAATTATATTGAATTTCTCTGTTCATTAAATTAACTAAATGAGATGTCCTCAGGCAGCTTGAAACGCTTCAAAAATAATTCCAACAGAGATAGAGCTACAGTTAGGAGCTTAATTGTTAACAAATATTTATTTTCCGTGCTTCGGAAGGCACGTTAAGCTGTTGGGCCCGGTTGTTATCGATAGATAGCAGTCGTGAGGCTGTGTTAGATGCCTTAGGGCAGCCTGAAAAATTATGACAGTGTTGGCAACTAACACACCTCAGGTCATGTTCCTGTTGGACTGGTTTTTCTGTAAAAAGGGATATGGAGGTCAGACGGCAGTCGCTCCATTGTAATGACTAGTTCCGCCACATCTAAGACCATGACTTACAGCGTACCCTAGGCTCCGAAGCGTAAGCTGACGACGCAACTAGGAATACACGCTAGGATGATGATGATGTTAACAAATATTTAGAAATTTCAAGTGACGACAACATTCAAGGACAGAAAGCTTAAACAATGTCAAAAATACGTTTGAACAATAGATTATGTCAGAATTAAAACCAAGAGAAATCCGGTGTTCAAGTATTTGAAGAACTTCAGCGTTATAATTAAGTTTTGGGGTTGCAAATTTGCGTTTTAACTTAGAGTGAATAGAATTACGTGCAGAGTTCATTGTTTGTGGTTTCGGTTATTATTTTGAATTGAGTTATGCCGTAAAGGGTTGTAGGAATTCCCGTCAGTTGCTTCAAAGTATATACAGTCTTAAATAAATGTTGTGACTTTGGATTATGATGTTTTTGGCTTTTATTATATTGTTTGTAACATGGAGCAATTACAAAGACGAGATGCCGTAATAAGCGTTTTGTAAGAAAGTATTTGTGAGGCTACAAGGGGCGGAAGGCAGACGTGCGACATGCTTGGTTTCGGTCCGGCGGCTTCGCACGAGCACGAGCAATGACAAGCTCCGCCCACTTTTGTGTCGGCGAGGCGCCAATGATCACATCACTGCGCCATTTCAAACGGCATCTCCTCCTTGTAATTGCCCTATGGTTTGTAACAGTTTGCCAAGTATTTTATTCACTGAGTTTAGGTTTAAATCTTTGTTTTAGGATCACTTGTTCCGTGACTCCTCAGAAGGTGGTGGCTGAAACTCAGTGCTAGTCATGCTTGCATGTCTAGCGTATCACTGAGCCGCCACCTATTGAGACGTCTGTCACGTACATTATTAACATGTAGCATAAGTTTATAAGACCTTTGCTGTACCTGCGTGATAGCTTTCTCAATAAAGATATATTCTATTTTATTCTATAACGGTTTTTAAAAAAAAAATACTAATAACCCCGACTGCTTTTCTGTGTAATTTGAAAATGAAGACACCCAAATAATGTCCGCCATTTTGTTTTTTTTAATAAACCGAGTGTCACTCTCACAATAAATACTAATCTAACGACACCTCTCAAGCTAAATTCCGCCGAGCAAAATTTTGGTTTTCATAAGCGGATAAGCATTATTTTCATTGACGGTGGAATCAGGAACTCAAGTTTCAAAATCCAGCAAAGAGTATCACTGAAATGATAACAATTTTTATCTACTAAAATCGGGATTTATCTTTTCCCCGTAAAATCTGAGCTGGTCTCCCAAATGTCATTACTCAATTGATCAAAAACATTTCCAGCTAGCCTCGCTCGCTAGCCCACAGAGTGCATACAGATACTAAGGTTTTTACTTAGCGACATTAAATCTAGTTATTCCTGTCAGATACCCAAAATCGGATTTTGGGGAACGCAATAATGGATCTGTTTCACTTTTAAAATAATTCAATCAGTTACCATCAGGTGAATCGTATGCCTGTTTGCCTACTCAGTTGTAAAAATACCTACAATTTTATATATTACTATAGTGGATTGGCCCGGAGGTATATTAAAAATAATTATTCTTCTTCTTCTTGGCTTGTCGATATCCTCGCAACGAAATAGTCATATTTTTCCCGAGAAGTGCTCTGCCGCTTTCACGGCCTCATCGGTAGCGGCCATCAGGTCTTCCAAAGTGCAGGTGTTAGGGCACAAAGACCAGGACAACAAGTGCTGCATCGTTTTGGGAAAGACCCCACACTCACACTCTCACTTTTTATTTAAAATAATTTACAGTGGATCTGTTTAGTAGATAAGACTACTCTAACACTTTAAAGTGTTATTACAGTCAGATCGCCAATTCGCTGCTTGTATTATTTTGGCAAATTTTTTTTTTAAAATAAATATAAAAGCTGGCTTCCAACTTGTCATACTGGCAACTTCTGGAGTATAAGCTATGCCCCGTAGTCGACTGACTGCTGACATAATGATAATAAAGGCAAAGTATAAATGGTACAGTCATGCATGATTTTTAGAACAAAATGTTCTATAGATTATGTATGCACTTCGATAGCACTCCTTGAAATGACTCATATTCATTATCTTTCTCTCTTACGTCAATAATTGTGTACGGGGCAAAACTGTATGGATACTTTATCATACATTTGGTACGTATGGCAATTACCCCGGCGCCGGTGCATTTTATTCATTTTAAAAAGTTAAAAAGAACTTTATTTCAGAAACACGCACACACATACAATAAATCCATTTTAGATGTTAGTAACTAACTTTGCCTCTTTATTAACCTACTCTTTAAAGCACCGGCCGAAGTTGGGTTTAGTTATCGAACGTGGGATCACTCAATAAAGTTATTACAGAGCTCTCATACACATAACACATACATACATATTTGTAGCAGAAACTTAAACTGTTAGATTTGTTTATTTAGATGCATAAAACAGGTTACAATCATACAAGGTACATTATCGAATACAAAATGAGATGTCACACTGAAACCCAAAACATATGCATACATACTCACTAGTTAGGTTAATGACAAAAATATTAAATATTAGCTTTTTCCCGCAGCTCTGCCTGCGTTAAAAAGTAGCCAATCTTTGATCCCGGGGTTTTCACCTATATTCGTACCAAACTTCAAGAAAATCCGTTCAGCGGTTTGGCCGTGAAAGCGTAATAGACAGACAGAAAGACAGGCAGACAGACTTTCGCATTTATAATATTAGTATGAATTAGTACCTATACTTACAATTGAAATAATAATATTATTGATTGGCAATTAAAATTTATTAAAAATATAATACAAGAAATAGACATACCATCACGCCTTTTCCCCCGTAGGGGTAGGCAGAGACTACTAGCCCGCTTTTCGCCCCCGCGAGAAATGAGACGTAATGAGTTGCGAACCGCATCGCCGCCATTTAGATTTTTGTTATTTCCCAAAATCATAGCATTCCCACGAGTGTAGGGGTACACAATATAATACAAAACATATTAAATTTATATTAAATCACAGAATCGCTACATTAAATACAAAATAAATTTATATTTATAGTAAAATTCCCACGGGAAGTATACTTTGTTTAGTTGTTTCCAGTTTGGTTAGGACATTGCACGCTTGAATCACCTCATTGTCTGATAATAAAGATAATTCCGTGCTTCGGAAGGCACGTTAAGCCGTTGGTCCCGGCTGCCATTTGGTGATCGTTAAAGGAACCACGTCAGAGGCCGAGAGGCGGTTCCGCACAACTCTAACACCAGGGTGTACATGGTCGATTGACAATGTAACCTACACGAAATGATGATGATCAGCAGAAACGTAGATTTTATCTGATCTAAGTATTAGATTTTGCCGCGCGTATGTACATCTCGCGACACAGTAAATTTTTCCGGATGAAAGGTATCGCGGCTGCGGTATCAAATACCTTGAGGCAACCTGATAAACATCTGACAGGGTTGGCGACTATCACATTACGGGCCATGTTCTTCTTAGCCTAGTTACTTTGTAAAAAGGGTTACGGAGGTCAGACGGCAGACGCTCTATTGTAATAACCAGTGCTGTCAAATCTAGGCTCCGAAGCGTAAGCGGAAGACGCAACTAGAAAGCCCGCTTGGATGAAGGTCATGGTTTGGATATGGTAAATACGTTTACTTGTTCAGACCTCCAAGAGGCCTCAGTTAGGGCTTGAGACTTGTTACGGGTAAACCACAGAACCACGAAGTTCAGCTAGTCTACTAATAAAAACATTAATATTAACCGAAATCATTTTCTGTTTGGTATGGCTACAATGCTGGCCATAATGATAACAGTCGCCATATTGCTTTCACAAAGCAAACCGAATCACTAATTAGATAAACAAGACTCAAAATTAATTTTCCCATTACACGACAGCGTTTTGGATGACCCTGGATTTAAAGAGGGGTGTTGTAAGTTAGTCGTGTTTGTGTGTCTGTGTCATCGTAGATGGGCCGAAATAATTGATAAAGAAACTTTGTGTTTTGTAGTCGGTTTCGACGAGCTCCTTGGACGAATCTGATGCGGTTTCGATGCTCGTTGGATAAATCTGATGCAGTTTTGATGCTCGTTGGTCGAATCTGATGCGGTTTCCATGCTCATTGGACGAATCTGATGCAGTTTCGATGCTCGTTGAGCAGATCTGATGCAGTTTCGATGCTCGTTGGGCGGATCTGATGCAGTATCGATGCTCGTTGAGCGGATCTGATGCAGTTTCGATGCTCGATGGGCGGATCTGATGAGGTTTTTCATTTCGGAAAAACGTGCTTAATGTTTAATATATCATTGTTCCATGACTCTTCAGAAGGTGGTGACTGAAAAACAGTGCTAGTCATGCTTGCATGTCTAGCGTATCACTGAGCCGCCACCTATTGAGACATCTGTCATGTACATTATTAACATGTACCATAAGTTTATAAGCGATCCGGAAGAACTCGGAAATAGAGGAGCTGGTCAAGGAACTAAATATTCTGGATATATTTAAATCTTAACGTCTGCTGGCTTGGTCATCTGGAGAGAATAGGTGGAGATCGTACCGTCAAGGCAGCTTATCTGGGGAAGATAGCAGACAGAAGACCAGTCGGCCGTCCCAGATACCGCTGGAGCGATGCGGTGCAGGCTGATCTGCGAGAGATGGGAGCCGACAACTGGCAGCCATCGCGCAGAATAGAACACTCTGGCGCTCTCTCGTTTCGGAGGTGGATCTTCGACTTCGGGTCGCTGTGCCAGAGGAGTAAGTAAGTATTATTTAAGACCTTTGCTGTACCTACGTGATAGCTTTCTCAATAAAGATATATTCTTTTCTATTTTAACCAGGTTTCTCAGCCAGCTTACGGCGACTTTTTCTTATAAAGCTACCTAGTAATGTCACGAAATCATATATTTCAACATTCATGTTATTACGATATAACAACAGTATTACACAAAGTTTGTACAGCGGATTAAAATTCAATCCATTTTCAGTCGCATAAATTTCATTATTGTTTTGCTAGCTCAAAATTGCTATGAAAAACTAATCGTTTTAGCACTTATTCCCATGTCATAACAGAGGAGAGAAAAATAAATTGACAATCTATCAGCAATAGCAATAGCTCTGACTAATTAATCCGCTGTCCGGGATGCGTGTCTACATTCTCCTTTTCAGGTGATCACGAGACTATATTCTTTATCTAGGTATCCCTGGGAAACAGTTCATGGGCAACGATGGCTCAGAATTTAAGGTCTTTGTGCTGGTGAAAAGTTTCTTAGAAGTCAATTTTAGGATTTTAAAAAACTTGGTTAAGACAATTATTTTTCGAGTTTATACGTCTTGAGTTAAACTGAAATCGATGATATGTATTGGCAAAAAATAGAATAGTTAATTACGTATTTTTAGATTCCAATATTTGCGGTTGGATTTGTAGGTGTTGTTAATTTTGCTTGTGTATCTCTTTCTTAAATTCATGAAGATATTCACTACAATTAATAGAGACACCTTCATTTGCATCGGAATAAAATTTGACATCGAAATATTTAACACACACAGAAAAATCACTTAGTATCTGAACACATGCCACAAACACGGAAATTTTATTCAAGTTGATGATTGTAAATACGCATCCCGGTCCAGGGATTAGCAAAATTGCGATCACGACTGGCCCACAATATACTTGATTGCTTATGATAGTAATATTAGATGTGGCAGATTATTGAAAATAATCCCTACTTTGTCTATTAGCGTACATTATATTGCGCTGAAGACATTTTTTTGCTTTTTCAAGCTTATTTTTTACCAAAAATGTTGGCTCTTATTCATTTGGCCCAGAAGTATGTTGTTTTAAAAGAAATTCGCCAAACTAAATTAAAAGAAAAGCTTATCGCATAAATATTTTACTGAGGATGTCGGAACATGTTCTATCGATCAATGTTATTCTCATAGATTAATTGGTCTCACGCGCGCTCGACTAGATACCGTCGGCGTACTAGACAAATTCGGCAACTAAAACTACGCGAATTCGGCGTACTTGCGGCATACCCTCGTCAGTCATGCCGCAAACGATAAGTGAGTTGGACGTCGGGATAAATTTAAAAATTTAGTTTAAAAACAGAAGCAAAATGCCAGTTGGCATATTCAAACTATGTAAGAATAATAGTACAAGAAATAACTCTTTCTCGTTTCGTCTTTGCACATTATCTTACACATACTACAATATAAAGTTGCCGCATTCTGGAAACTGATTTTTCTTCATAGCGCGGTATCTAGTCGAGCGCGCGCGAGACCAATTATTAATCTAAGGTGATTTTATTATGTTTTCAGTAGAACCAGAGTGAGAATATTTTTTTTCGAAATTGAGGCTGTTTCGCAATAGTTATCAGTCAAAATTCAGAATGACATTTCTATCTACTGATAACAGCCGAGAAAATGGCTAGACGTGCCTGCCAAAGCACGAAAAAGCTGGAGATAAAATTCCACAAGCGGGGACCAAATTCCATGTCAAGTCACGCTAACATTACATAACATGCACGATCATAACTAACGCAGATGCCCCATTAATTTATAGAGATCTTTGACACATTAACAAAATACATATTGGGGGTTCCCGACTAAAAGACTTTGTGAGTGCGGTGATGTTCAGTCCATGGCATCGCATATTTTGGTGTGTCTTAAATGAACTCGTGTTTCGTGGTTTAACAAAATTTACCCTCTAAAGGTGCAATATAGGGGTTAAAAGTTTGTATGGAGAATATATCTATCTCTTTTAACTTCTATGAAATTTATTACGCCAGCTCATAAATATAATACAAACGCACATTAAGAAGGGATTTTGAAAATGTTTACCCTCATGGGGTGAAATAGAGGTTGAAAGTTTGTATGAAAAAATATTTAAATCAGCTACGATTTTGATCAAAATTAAGATTCGTGCTTTAAAAAACATTTCATTGAACACATGTTTTCTGGTTTAACGAAATTTATCCTCTAAGGGTGAAAAATAGGCGTTGAATGTTTGTAATCAAAATATAAAAAAGCAGGTGTTCTTACTGACACATAGACGCATGCACAAACGTGAATGTGAATTTCAAAGTGCCTGTCTGTTATCTTTACAAACGACTAGACAAAAATTTGGCATAAATTTGATTCATGCCGATGTACGTACATACTTATGGTCGCAAAAACCGAGAGACACGCGGGCGAAGCCACCGACGGAAGCTAGTTAAATAAATATAATTTTTGGCCTATCCATCCTCTACATCAGCACACCATCAGGAATGGGTTATGACATTTAAAAGCTATATTAAGGCTTTATTAAGTAAAACTCTGGCTGGCCGCCAACGAACGCTGCCAACGTCTAAATTATACTACATTGTCCTTTATACGACACCACTGCTTTATATTATGTGATGAAGTGCTTTTAGTCTAGTTTCTAGGTATTATAATAATTTCAGAACTATTGCTTGCACCGAATGAGAATCAACGAACGGTTATTGAACGACTGGTAAAAAAATAGTGTTATGTTTTCAGCATCCACGTTAAGTTTCTACTGAAAAGACTTATAACGAGACTCATTAACATTTTGGTTTTAATTTGGTTCAAAATCTGGTTTCGGAGTTTATCAAAAACGCTTCTCGGCCTCTAATATGGTTTGGTTATAGAATAAATAATATTATTACAAAAGATAAGGTTTATACCACGCTCGGTGAAGGATGCACTCATACAGACTCATACAACAAGACAGCCTATGATTTGTATGAAAAATCCGCCTGCCCTTATCCGTCACTAGTGGGCACTATTACAAACGAATCAACTTTAGAGTCCTTTTTAAAGTAACATGTTTTTTCATAAACTCCTTCAGGGTCGGCAACGCGCTCCGTAGGCTACGGTAACGACTTACCATCAGGTGGGCTGTACAGCTGTTTGCCTACTTAGTTGTATAAAATATATAAATTCAAATTCCGGCTTAGGGAATACTTTGAGCGTTCGGACTTAAGTTGACTTAAGTTTATGTTAAGTTAGTTTGTTTTACATTTATATTTATCGTATCGTACTGTACACTCTTTGATGCCCATGTACTCTTTTTTTTCCTTTGGTTTTTGGGTTGACTGGAAGAGATCCCTATCAGGGATAAGTCCGCCTCTTGTTGTGTTATATCTTGCTGTAACAATGTTCTTTCTGTACAATAAAGTTTTTACATACATACATACACTACACCACATACAAACTGAACTTGATTCATGCCAGATAATTACTTGAACTTCGTCACTTCAAACATTATCGCGATTCACGGTCCACTTTACTATAATGGTCTTCCTGCTTCGATGATAAGGACCGAAATAGCGTATCACATCAACGTTGCTATAGTTACATAAATTAACATTACGCGGGAGTATGTGCAGGCAAAATTGCGCATTCGGGCAGACAAACCAGTCAGATCCCTATGTATGATATGGCATGTAATTTACAGATGTCCGTCTGTCTGCTAACACTTCACCAGAATGACTAATAAGTTTGATAAGTGAGAAATTATTCGTGGAAGAGTTTAGATGTCATTTTACTTTGATAATCCTAAGTAGCAGCGCAGACCAAGAAGAGCTTAATAATAATATAATCTTTTATTCAGAAGACCAGGATCCATTTTTGTTAATAACAATTTCCTTAAAAACTTTGTTAGTAAGAAATATAAATGAAAGCGATAGTTATAATTATTTAATAGCCCCTATAAGTATTTTGCTCCAAGAAGTTAAACTGTGCTACTTGTGACATGCTAGCATTTTTGTCATGCTTAAGCATGTGTGCACTTTATAGTAACAATACTATCCCGCTCTAATCTAAATTTCATTTATTAAAGTTGCCTGGAAAAAAATGCTTTTGACGATTAGGCCGCCTTTTGCGCATTAGTTTTAAAATTATATTGTATGTACCATATTATTTATCTTATGCAATAAAGGGTTTTTTATTGTATTGTAATAGCTTTTTAAATTCCGCTGCGCTTCTTTTGGTCTGCGCTATCCTGTAAAACATCTAAATTGTGTGCCTATGTTTAACAAATAAATAAATGATTGATTGATTGATTGATAAATGCGAAAGTGAATTTGTTTATTATCTCTTTACGTACTGAACCAATCTTTCTGAAATTTTACACAAACATATAGTCAGGAATACTGAAATTTAATTATTACTTATTGACCCGGAAAAGAGAACTGTATCTATGGGATTTAAGTTATCTGCTAAACCGTAGATAAAGTTATGTAAGTAGTATTTTTTTTTATACTAACATAAGTATTTTTTTTTAATCAAACTCTGAAATATTTACATAGTTTAAGTTTAAAATTTGAGTCCCATTTTAGATAAGTAAGAATCGAATCGGCTCTTTTGTCAACTGAGCCTGCCCGAACTTAGCCCAAGGGATAAGTTTGCCAAATGTTTTGAACTGACCAACTCTTCCCATTAAAATATTTTATGATTTGTCATTAAATATTTTAAAACGAACAAACATTTTTATTTTTTTCATTTCAAGCCACTCAAATGTTAATTTGTTACGTACTTGATTGTTTCAAGTTTAGTAGAGTATGCTAAAGATCTCCTTAAATCCAAATTACAAAAGTAAGTTAAACTCCTTTAAAGTTCCATTAAAGTTATAACGCCACATATTCACGCTAAAACGCTTAGCAATTCATATAACACCGACATAGCAAATCCCAAATAATTAAACAACTCCGAGTTACAAGTACGATTTAATGATATATGTACAGTCTACTACTAAATAAATTATATTCAACTGTGTCTATTTTTTTGATATATTGCTGTGGGAAAAACGTAGGCGAAGCGAATCGGGTCTTTTAAGGGGAAATACTTAGAGAATCAACTTAAATATACAACAAACACGTAAAAGAACAATTCAAAATTTGCTTTAATGTATGCATGGGCATACAGCCAAACGGATTAACATGACGAAAGTATAAGGGTTTTACTACTAAATCCTAAAAATATAGTAGATTAACTATTTCCCGCAGCTCCGCCTGCGTCAAAAATTAACCTATGTTTGACCCCGGGTCTTCAACTATATTCATACCAAATCTCATTAAAAATCTGTTCAGCGGTTTGGCCGTGAAAGCGTAACAGACAGACCGACAGACAGACAGACTTTCGCATTTATAATATTATTAGTATGGATGTGCCTTTTGCCTCCAATCAGACATCCAAACATAGAAGTGGTTGATGAATGATTATACACCTACCAAAGAAATAAGACAATATAAAAATCATGGAAGTAAATAGGTAGGTACCTATCGGAACAAGACAATCATGGAAGTGGATACTTTGACATCATTATCATCAACATTTTCAATTTAATCAATAAGGCCTACTACTCCGTGACAGATTTTTTTATTGACAAAGAACTAATATTAGTAAATAAAGTGTACTTTATTTGATACTAGCTGTTTCCCGCAGCTCCACTTGCGTCAAAAATTAGCCTATGTTTGACCCCAGGTCTTCAACTATATTCATACCAAATTTCATCAAAATCCGTTTAGCGGTTTGACCGTAAAAGCTAACAGACAGACAGACTTTCGCAATTATAATATTAGTATGGATGTGACACTTGCATGTATCATACTAATATTTTAAATGTGGAAGTGTGTTTGTTTGTTTGTCCTTCTTTCACGTTAAAACGGAGCAACGGATTGATGTGATTTTTGTGTGGAGATAGTTGGAGACCTGGAGAGTGACATAGGCTACTTTTTTCCGTTACACAAATGGAATTCCACGCGAGCGAAGCCGCGGGCACAGCTAGTGATAATATAAATATAAATATTTCTATATAAAATATAAATTTGTACGCCTGAATAGTGACAAAATGAATTAATCATTAATTAAAATCTCGTGTTTACCCTATTATAGGCGAATAAACTATTTTAAATTTAGAATTTTTTGAAAAACATAGTGTTTTAATCTAAAAAGTGTCAACTTATCTATGTTACCTATGTTTATCAAATAAAGGAATTGAATGATTGATTGTCATAAGTAGCTTCCAAAAAACTTACTCCATAAGCTCACCTCGAGATACAATCCATAAAACGTTAACATATAGTGTCAATCATAAGGATCTAGTGTTGTCTGAAATAATGAATTTTGATTTGATTTTGCTAATAAAATATATAGATTTGTATTACAAGTATTTGCGTACGGTGCAGCGTATTACGATGGTGAAATAGGCTGTCAAACAACTCGGTCTTGTCATCAGCTTTGTGGATCTACCCTCGATGGGAAAAAGGAGACACAAATCAGCGAGGTGTTTCATGCTCTGTATTTCTCCAAATATAGTGATTTTTATAGATAACTGTACGTACAGTCACCGAAGATTACGTGTGTTAAATTAAATTAAGGAATCCGTAGGTACTCTGCCGGGTGATGTGGTGAAATATTTAAGTTCCCAACTTGTTGCGAACTTAGTACACCCCTATTTCCTTTCAAACGCTTTGAAGTGTAATTCGGGAATGCAAAACGTCTAAACTAATTGTCTGGGAAGTGGCTAAGATGGGAAAAGTTTATAGTTGTTAGCGGTATCAGTCATGTTTGTAAAGCGTTTTAACCGTATTCGAGAAAGGAGGTTATTATTAAAGATATGAAGATCATTCTCTCAGATGTCAGCGCTGAGACTAACGGCAAATACAACATAATACACAAACAGGATGGAGGTCAGATGGCAGTCGCTCCATTGCAATAACCGGTGCCGCCTTATCTAGGACCATGACTTACAGCGTACAATAGGCTCAGAAGCGTTTCCTGAGGACGCAATTAAGCAAACACGCTTGGACGAAGAAGACACAAACAGCATCTTGTCCTCCGATACTAGAGATTTCAACTGTTCCCTATTCAGCGCAACCTCCGGCAAGTCGGCTCTTTGAAGGGATTTTATGTGGTTTTATACCACTTCTTTATTCAAACCAAATGCGAGTGAGTAAGCGAGATGTCGCCTTACATACCGTATTGTGTCATCTCGCTTACTCACTCGCATTTGGATTGAATTAAGAGATGATTGTAAGTCTCGAGGTCCTATAAGACTTCGTCTCTTGAGCAGCGGTTTCTTACTGATTTCTATTTGGTCGCAGTATGTTCTTCGAAGCCGACTATTACCGACTTTACGTCAACTCTACCTTGCAACTTAAGACTAGATAACTATTTTATTCTAGTTTGAGTAAATTTATAGTTCTCAACTGGCTTCAACATTTTTAGGTTAGGCCGTTGGGGTTACAACCCCAACGCGCCAAGTTCCTCCTAGTTATATCTGAGTTAAGTTCATGGACTTAATATAGCCATGGTTAAGTTATATCCTCTATGTATAGAGCCAACAGAGGTTCAATGAAAGTGTTGTCATCCCGACCAAACTGTTTAGCACCTTCTGACGTGCCCTGCTTGCCCGGTGAGCTGTACAAAAGTGGGCCTAATGTCGGCCACGGAAAGTGCAACGGAGGTGGCGTGTTTCTGAAGTAACAAGAAAGAAGAAGAATTTACTTACATTTAATTTAATACTCAATCTCGAGGAAGGTGAAATCTAAAAGCAATTTAATCCAAAGCCTCGGTGATATTTTAAAGTAATAAAGAATCAACAATGCAATAAGAAAATGTAAGAGCTGGTTAAATATTTTTACGGATACCGTTCTCATTTTATGCAACGGGCGCGCAGAAGAAAATTAATGGGGCACCAATATTCACTTTATTTATTATTTTTAGAGAAAACGAGCTATAAAAGTATTTCTTCCAGCTTTTTCCGTTAGATTAGTGGCAAAGACTTACGGAGAGCAGATGGCAGTTGCCCCATTTTAGTACCGCCAAATCTAGGTCCATGATTAACTGCGTATACACTAAGCTTTGAAAGTTGATGACTCAACTTGGAAACACGCTTGGACGAAGAAGTCATCATCATTTCGTGTAGGTTTCATTGTCTATCGACCATTTACACCCTGGTGTCAGAGTTGTTCGGAACCGCCTCTCGGCCTCTGACGTAGTTCCTTTAACGACCACCTAATGCCTAATGGTTTTGCCAAGTAGTTTTCAGTGTGAAAATAAACCTACTTCTAAGGGTGGCTCTCCAACTGATAGTCAGCGATTAGCTTTTAGAAAAATACTTATGTACTAAATTTTAATAAGAGTATAACCGGCCACTATGCCTAGCGTTTGTGGACTATGAGAAGGCCTTCGATTCGATCGAAATGTGGGCGGTGCTTCAGTCTCTCCAGCGGTGCCGCATAGACTATCGGTACATCGAAGTGTTTAAGTGTTTGTACAGCAACGCCACCATGTCAGTCCGAGTACAGGAACAGAGCACGGGGGCTATTCCATTGCAGAGAGGTGTAAGACAGGGAGACGTCATTTCTCCGAAACTGTTTACCGCTGCTCTGGAAGATGCCTTCAAACTCCTGGAATGGGAAGGACTTGGCATCAACATCAATGGCGAGTATATCACTCACCTTCGTTTTGCCGACGATATCGTGGTCATGGCGGAGTCGCTGGAGGACCTAAGTACCATGCTCAGCGACCTCAACGTGGTATCCCAACAGGTGGGCCTTAAAATGAACATGGACAAAACCAAGGCAATGTGTAATGTCCATGTTACGCCATCACCGGTTTCTGTCGGGAACCACACCCTTGAAGTTGTAGACCAGTATGTCTACCTGGGTCAGATGATCCAGGCTGGCAACTCCAGCTTCGAGGACGAGGTCTTTCGTCGAATCCGACTCGGCTGGGCGGCGTTCGGGAAGCTACGTAGCGTCTTCTCATCCAAAATACCTCAGTCCCTTAAAACTAAGGTCTTCGACCAGTGTGTGTTACCAGTGATGACATACGGGTCCGAAACGTGGTCTTTGGCGACCACGTACCGGTAAGCGCAGCGTTGGACATCCACCGACCAGATGGTCAGATGACCTGAAAAAGGTCGCAGGCAAACACTGGATGCAGACTGCTGCCAACCGATCATTTTGGAAATCATTGGGAGAGGCCTATGTCCAGCAGTGGACTGACTGCGGCTGAAATGATGATGATGATGATGACTAAATTTACAAATTTATATTTGTTTTCCCGAGAATTGAAATGTGCGCATACATTACTACGCAAGTTATTTTAATGATTATGTAAATATATTTATTAAATAGATCCATTTTTTTCACTATTTTGCTGTGGAACTTCAATTTTATGAATCCATACTAATATTATAAATGCGAAAGTCTGTCTGTCTGTTACGCTTTCACGGCCAAACCGCGGAACGGATTTTGATGAAATTTGGTATGAATATAATAATAATATAATAAACTCTTTTATTCAACCAACCAAGGATCATTTTGTTAGTAACAATGAAAATCTTACAAAAACTAGCTTAATAAAATATAGTTGAAGACCTGGGGTCAAACATAGGCTACTTTTTGACGCAGGCGGAGCTGCGGGAAACAGCCAGTGAAAAAATAAAATAAAAGGCAATAATTAAAAATAGTAAAATATATGCACTAAGTCAGTCCGACTATAATAGATAACAAAATAAAAAAATGGCAAAAAGCACCAAAATGTATCTAAATAAGATTTGATAATGGCGTCGTAAGGAAATTCAGCGGTCCTTCGAGCCAGATTTTAATGATGCCATTATATTAACAAGTTATAGCCCATCTCAAATGTTATTGTGTTTAATCTTAGCTATATTTCAATCTAACAATCATTTCCTTAAATTATGCAATATTAAAGCTCTTTCATTATTTCCGGACCCTTGTTCCTACAAGTTGAATGTCTCAATCATGATATCACGACTTAGCAATATTTTTTGTCTACGGCAGAGTCCACACAACGAGCAGCCATTTTTAATAAAAAAAAATAAACGATATATTATAACTCGTTACGAAAAACAGTTATGAAAATGGACCAAAGAGATTTTTTATGCATTATCCGTTAAAGGGACAAATATATTAATAATATATATTTATCTCTACCGACATTTCTGTGGACTAGATCCAATTCTTGCTTTCTTATATTTAAAAAACAAAAGCATAATGCTTAAATTTTTTAAAATGGTAAATATTTTAACGGGTTTGGATCCAAGGATAACGTTATATTGTTTTAGCATATTAATAACACAGGACGGAAACAACATTTACTTTTTCTCCCTTGTTAAACAAAAAGTAACCTAGATAAAGGTCATAGAATTGCTTGCTAAAAGCTTGTAAGTAGGGAATAATGCTTTAACAAAACATTACGAGGTGCGCTAACAAAATTATACCATATGCCTTTAGGATTACGGTTTGTTATTTAGGAATAGTTTTGTGGAAAACAAAACTTGGATTTTGGGACGCTTGTGATAAGATCATGTGGCTGTTATCGGCCAATCGGGGACCGCGTTAAATGTAGGTGAACATTGAAATATAAATCAAGAGCTGGCATCTTGATTCACAAGACAACATCAAGAAACGGGAAATATTAAAGGCAAGACCGAGAGGAACACGCCCATTACGGCGGCCGGACCAGATATAGAGCCAACTGGTTATATGAGTGGTGACAGCAAACCGATACGCACAAGATCTGCACAGTTGGCGAGAACTTGTTCAAAAAATTGTTCGTCGGGGCCATTCCTCATTCATGAGCCACTTTTTACGTTTATATTACAGAGAGCAACGCGTTACTTTGCATCAATTAAATATTTTCAAAATAGTTTTTTGGAGTACTGATAAGCAAGAGTTCCTTTTGTCTCTGATTGATATGTATTTTTAGGAAATAGCCCTTTATTGTGTATTATTTAGTAAATAATATCTGGGAAACTTTTCTTTTTTTTACTTAACTTATACTGTATCACTTCTGGGCAAAGCTCTCCTCCATTCTCTTCCACTTACTGTCTCCCATTTACTAACTAATTACTTACTAAAACTGAATCCACTAAATATTTTTTTTATTAGTTAGGATAACTGAGAAGAATATAGGGTACCTTTCATCCTGGAAAAACTAAATGTTCTCTAGGAAGTTTACAATATTAAATGTGTCTGCTTCAAACTGCATGTCTGCGTCAAAGTCAACTGCATGATGATATTATCTCAATGAGAAAAATAGGAAAACTGCCACATACTATTTTCCAACTTGGCTTAGTTGAAGGTGTAATAGCGATGTTCTACGCAGAAAATGTTACGTTCACGGTCAGAATTGCAGGAAGATTTTTGTTTTATCTTATCAATAACATGATATTGTATCTATCTGTATCTGTCCTCATTCCAAGTGTTTGATCACGATAAAAAAATATTGAGCGATACTTAATATTTTTATTTATTTTTTCACCATGGGATATTTCTTAGTGTGGCGGAGGATTCGAAGGTTTTGCTAAATTTAAAATTTAAAACGTTTTTTTTAAATATAACCTTTCTTTACTTACGTATACTACTACTAACGTATTTATCCAGTAAAAATTTTGAATAAAGTGGTAGTTAAAACTTGTCAGAAACTCAGGCTAAGTAGTAAAAAAGACTGCACTGTTTATTACAATAAAGTTGTTTCATTAATTCGATTCCAAATGTTAATTTATGAATCAAACTAATGAATCAACTATCATATGTTGTATACCAAAGATTGCATTATAATGGACATTCAAAAAATGAAATAAGATACAATTTCGAGTAAGTCCGCCAGAAATGTTATGAGTTAGCCAAACATAATGTCAACAAACGCTAAGGCAGATATAATTTGATCCCATTGTCAGAAAACGGATATTATATGATCCAATTTATTCTTTTGTACGTCTAGACGCCATTGGCTACAGATTATATTATGTAGATGTCAAATGTCACAGCGTTTGTTGTGATTATGTCGATAAGGATGGACTATGTGTTATCGATATTTTGTTTTTCTTCACTTGTATAGAAACAATTTTTTGGCAATCCACAGTATAAAAACGTGTTTATATTGTATGTAAGTATATACTATGTATATATGTATTGCATATTATTTTTTATTATTTTTCTGTTAATATAACTTTATTTTACACCCACATAAAGCTGTTAGATAATGCTTTTAGCATTAAGTCCACCTATTGTGCTTCACAATTGTATTTGTACAATAAAGTATATATATAATACTAGCTTTTTCCCGCAGCTCCTCCTGCGTCAAAAAGTAGCCTATGTTTGACCCCGGGTCTTCAACTATATTCATACCAAATTTCGTCAAAATCTGTTCAGCGGTTTGGCCATGAAAGCGTAACAGACAGACAGACTTTCACATTTATAATATTAGTATGGATATAAATAAATATAAGGAAATAGTTTCGGACTTTATGAAATTCTTGAGTTGCAAGAAACTAGTTTATAGTTCTAAAGACACAAAGAAGTGTACATCACATGAGAACACAGTAGCACCAGTAAAACCTAATTTTGATCGTGACCCTGACTCTAATTAAATTTTAGTTTAATTTTTAAATTTATGTTCAATAAATTCTGGGAAATATTGGTCAATAACACAAGTAAGATATCTATAGACATTGAGAGCAACTCTCAACTGCAGTTCAAACCATCATTCTTATATGACGTTTCTATTTTTATTGTACCTAAAATCTTTGTCTTTCTTGATATCGAGTACTTTGACTATCACATGCCCCATCTCTAGAAGTTCATAGGAAAAAGGAGATATAGTAGACCGGGCAATAAATATTGCACATCAATTTTTTTAGAATTATCGAGCTTTGTAGAATTATCCTGTTACACCTAGATTTATTTATTTATTGTAAAGCTAAATACAACGGTTTTCACCACTTACAGTATCTAGACAATGCAATTAGAATTTAAACTTATTTATCACATACATGAGGACTCACTCTCGTCACCCTCGCAATACAATAGATATGTCTACCGCGCCTAAAAACATTTATAGTCACTGCCTTATTTGATCATAATCTACACTTTTCGTTAGTCGGTTAAAACGCAGCATTACAAATTCGTAACTATTATTTTTAACGTCACAAAAAAAAAATCATCGGTTAGTACTTATTAAGTTACTAAAAAAATACAACAGAGCCTTTTATAGAACTCGTATCCACGTCCATAAAACTTGTAAAAAAGCTGTGGAAAAATGGACGGAGCTCCACTTTTTTAATTTTCTGTGGTACGAAAGTACGGTTTGTATGGGATAGAATTATTGTTGCTTTTACTACTTTTTCTTGCTAAGCGAAAACCGCTTGCAAAAGTAACTAAATACAATACAAAAAATATTATATTACTATACTTGACAATTATCAATTAATTATTTCTTCCCATTTTATCTGTGAATATTCTAGCAACATGGTTGATTATTGATAGCAAATAAAAATTTAAATGAATAAAATAAAACATGATAAAAAAACATTAACCGCTGCTGATTTTTAGAATAGGTTTTGCATGTTTTCACAACACAAGATGGCATGTTGAAAATTTTGTCATTTTCAATGTCACTCGCGCTGTACACACTCACACAAATACACTGTGTATGACAAACGAATTGCTCACAGTTTTCAAACAGTATTTTTGTTGTACGTAGAATAGAGTCTGGTTAGTTCATACTTGTCTGTGACATACATACTCTAGAAAAACATAACCCTCCTTCTGGCGCAGTCGTGTGAAAAGGGACGGAATTTCATCGTCAATATTCCAAGGAAGATTCAATGTACGTACATATAATTTCTTTGCTTCAACAATTCCTGTGTCCTGTTATCACTTTTACTTGACTGGGTACAAGCTTGCATGCCGTCAGCAAACATTGATTTGACCGAACTCCTGACTCAGCCTACGGAGGTTTTGTATCAATTCATATAGTATTTTTGAAAAAATATTATGAGCGTTTACGTCTTGCGCAAGATGGCAAGTTTAGGTATTGTAATGTGAGTTTTTCTCACACAGAAGCGAATGTGACTATGTTCGTAGCGCTGGCGCGTTTTATGCAAATCAATCCATTTTGATCCGTGACTTAAAAATAAATATGGAAGACTATTTCCCAGCAGGGGGGCCTATAAGTAACGAAATATTTCTATAATAATATAAATATTTATAACTTTTATACACAAACATCAAATTTTTTTGTAAACTGTATTGTAGTTATTGGTGCAATGAAGAGTTAATTATCCATACTAATAATATAAATGCGAAAGTCTGTCTGTCTGTCTGCTTTCACGGCCAAACCGCTGAACGGATTTTGATGACATTTGGTATGATTATAGTTGAAGACCAGGGGTCAAACATAGGCTACTTTGAAATGCTGGCGGAGCTGTAGGAAACAGCTAGTTATTAATATTTTTTTGCCATTTAGTGGCCTTTAAAGGAAAAATGGTTCCGAAAAACTCTAACACCATGGTGTACAGGGTCTATCGAGCATGTTACCCACATATGAATGAATTAACGAGATAAAGAAATGACGATCTCATTATTATCAAGATTTAGGATTATTATGTAATAAGTAACAATACAAAACATTCATTTATATCATTACGTTTTAGGATTTAGTACAACGGAGTAATATTTAGTACCATTTAACCACAGAAACTTCATGAAGTACCCATGTAAAACATGAATATTAGTTCTGAAAAAGAGAAACAGAATCGAAAATAATTTCAGAGCATGGCAGTGACAGGGCTAGTCAGAAAAGAGCCGCAGTTACAGTGATTCTCCGATAAACTGTTATGCGATAATTGAATTCTGCAGTTGCCTCGTAGTTTATGTAACCCTGGTACTTGTAAAATAAATGCGGTGTTTACACGAACTATTTTCAGAATTGAAATCCGGTTCATTCATTCTTATATGGTCAGTCGACCTTTTACCCCCTGGTGTTAGATTGTTACAACTAAAATGTATTTGGTTTCGTTCACTCTTGCCGAATTTATTGTAAAAAAGCTCTTCTGCTCTGCTCTGCTCTGCTCTGCTCTGCTCTGCTCTGTTCTGTTCTGTTCTGTTCTATTCTATTCTATTCTGTTCTATTCTATTCTATTCTACTCTAAAAACAAATTATAATAATAACTATGGAAATGAAGGGTTTGTTAGTTTGAACACTTGAATTTTAATAGTTTGCACATTTATGAATTAACATAATTATTTGCATTTAAAAAAAAATATATATAATGTAAACAGAGCCAAACCATAGGGAACTAACTGCAAGTATAAATGTAATGAAAGCATCGGGTTACAACGTTTTAATTTACTTTTTACAAAAGAAATTTAAGCTCCTTTGTCTTTTATGTTTTAGGAGGGATTCTACGAGCAAATAACACTGAAACGAATTGAAAATCAGAAGCATTCAAACAGAAAACCACACTGCTGTAAAACACAAAATAAAACATGTATCAAATTCAAATTTCCAATAAACATTTTTGAGTCTCTCATTACCTTAGTACAGAAAGCAATTTACCATAATTATGCTCTCATATTTCAGAACAATCAATTGCCGGACCGTCCGTCTCAAATATCGGGTGGATCGGATGATCGCTTATTAGACGCCCTCGGCACAGCTGTCGATGGTCTTATGCGATCCTGGTACTTCGCTTTTTTATATTGAAATTTAATTTTTCTTCTCGCTATCAAAACTGTTGTTTCAAGAGAACGTGAATATTTTTTTAATCTTATAGGATTTTTAAATGAACAGCTAACACAGTCTTCGATCCCATAGTATGGTCATAAATTGTGTCGACCTCGGCACTGGTGTAAAGTTATGCGATCTTGGTACTTTTCTTTTTTATATTGGAATTTAATTTTTCTCCTTGCGATAAAATTGTTGGTTCGAGAGAATGAAAATATTTTTTTTATCCTGTGCATACAGTTTGGATATATTCTTCGAAATTCAAATTCATGCATTGTCAGTACAATGTTCAACGAGGGAAGAAATTTATCTTTATCTTATCATAACGATTCGATAGTATACATAAATTGTGTGGCCCTCGGCATAGCAGTCGAGTCTTATGCAATCCTGGTACTTTGTTTTTTACCATTGAAATTATTTTTTCTCCTCGCTATGTAAATGTAGGTGTTTTAGACATTCATTTAATATATTTTAATTTTACTGTTTCACATTTAATCCAAGTGGAAAGCGACCAGTCGGTCGCCTCAATTACTAGAGAGACCTTAGTCTCTCTGCCTCGGACAGTCCAGGAGGTTCGCTGTGCCATCTCAGTATAATAAGTAAAATCAAATTCAAAATATGATTATGTTATGTAAAGTACACAATACTGACAGTTTACAAAATATGTATGTCGTCGTTCCGATAGGTATACACAGTACGCTCGCGATGCCGCCAATCTTATGCAATACAAACTTTTCAATTTCTATGTCGGAATTTAATTATTTTCCTCACGCTGGTATCAGTGGTTAATTCGAATATAGGTATGTTATTGTTTTTAATGTAGGTATTTCTAATACCTTATTTTTTAAACGTAATAAACAGCACATCCTTACAAAACACTATTAAGTCATGAGTCCATTAAGTACAAATACTGCAATGGTAGTTGTAATAAAGTGAAATAAATAAGCTTAAGGCCTTTACAAGATCCCCATGGCCAATACATCCAAAACCTATATCTGTGAAAAAATTTACTGGTCTATTATAAGACAAGGTATCGGAAATAAAACATCGCAAATCACAAAACGCTACAATTCATAACATTTTTCATCATCTTAGTGACTGCCTCCGTAGTCCAGTGGTTTAGGCGTTCGCCTTTGACCCGGGAGTGGTGGGTTCGATTCCCACCGGAAGCGCATACTTTGTTTAGGTGTTTCCAGTTTGGTTAGGACTTTACAGGCTTGAGTCCCCTGATTGTCTACGTGGGGCGCACTATAAGTTTCCGGAATGAATATGAAAAAATACTATTAAAGGTACAAAATTAATTTATTGTTTTTCAAAATAATCTCCCTTGGCGTCTATGCACTTTTTCATTCGATGAAACCAGTTTTGAAAACTTTTGTGCCACTCCTCTGTGGTGACCTCTGAAACGTGTTTTTCATACTCCTCGACAGCCTCTTCTGGTGATGAAAATCGTTGACCGCGTAATTGGTTCTTAATTTTTGGGAACAGAAAAAAGTCACAAGGTGCCAGGTCGGGACTGTATGCAGGATGACTCATGAGTTCTACATTTTTCGCCTTCATAAAGTCGTTTGCCTGTCTGGCCGTGTGAGAACTAGCATTGTCGTGGTGCAGGATGATACGGCGTTTACGGTTATTTTTACGGAGTTCGTCAATAACTTCCGGCAAACAAATGGTCGTGTACCAGTCACTATTCACTGTACGACGATTCTCTAAAGCAACAGTAACCACGTGTCCAGTTTTATTAAAAAAAGAAGCAATCATCCGCTTAGATGCACTTTTCACGCGCGCCACTTTGGTTGGTTTCGGCTCATCTTGAAAGACCCATACGCTCGATTGCTGCTTTGTTTTGGGATCGTAGCAATAAATCCATTTTTCGTCACCTGTTACTATGTCCCACACCAAATTTGACGCACCTTCGTTGAATCTGGTAAGCATGGCACTGCACCAAGTGACGCGGTCCGTTTTTTGAGCCTCGGTCAAGTTGTGTGGGATCCACCGCGAGCACAGTTTTCTCACACCCAAATGTTTGTGTAGGATTAATTGTATTTGACTCATGCCTATTTCTAAGGATGCGCGAATTTCATGGTAGGTCACATGCCTGTCTGTTTCAATCATACGGCGCACAGCATTGATGTTTTTGTTGGTCACAGCGGTGGACGGCCGACCATCGCGAGATTCGTCACTGAGATTGATACGACTACGCTTGAATTCTGCAAACCAGCTATAAACAGTTGTCTTGCATGGTGCTTCATTGCCAAAAGCTGTTTCAAGCCGAGCGATGCTCTGTTGAGCTGTCAAATTACACTTAAAATCGTAGAAAATCATACTACGAAAATTTTCCCGAGTTAAATCCATGTTGATGCAGACACACAATTTTTTAAATGGCGCCACAAGGTAAAAACAAAAGACAGTCAGATGAAACAAACTGCATTCTACAGCCAAAGAGTTCTATTTTCAAATGTTGCAATAAATTTTTAAATATTGTTTATGTAAGTGGCCAGTTCCGGAAACTTACAGTGCGCCCTATATAATAATAAAGATGATTCCGTGCTTCGGAAGGCACGTTAAGCCGTTGATCCCGGCTGCTATTTGGTAGTCCTTAAAGGAACCACGTCAGAGGCCGAAAGGCGATTCCATACAACTCTGGCACCAAGGTCGATAGACAATGTAACCTACACGAAATGATGTGATGATCATCTTAGTCTATTTAAAGTAATATTCTTCAAACGAAATCTTAAAAAAAATATTTTACCACTCAAAGATCTAATTCTAGAGCAAAGTCCATAATAATACCCACACTAAAAGCGTCGTTAGCGCAATCAACACTAGGATCACGTTCCCGATCATCGCCGAGTAAAGGAGAACAAAGTCTTGTAACCACTTTTGCGTTATTTCCGCAAATTACCACCCAATAACAATTCCACCTCGGCCGCACGATTTTCGTTTAACGTATGGTCCAAAATAAAAGAATGCCTCTTTGTTAAAAATTCCAATTTTTTTATTTACATAAATGGCTACTTATGTGTGGAGACTAGCTACTATATAACTTGCGGCGTAGAACAACCACATAGATTTTCGTAGTCAGCTCCTAAATACTGCATAGATAGTGAATAAATAGCGTCCATTGTAATAAAGCCATTGTAGATAACACGATAGTTAAAAAGGTCGTAGACCGTGCGTAGACCGCTCGTAGGCGGCTCGTAGACAGCTCGTAGACGACGCTCGAAGCAATCGTAGCCTTCTCATAGGTTTCTGTTTGGGTTGAAATGGGTGTCTGTTATTAAAAGTAAATTTGCTAAAGCCGCAGAACTTTTTGAAATAACAAAAAGCAAGTGAAGTTTGTTAGCTAGCGACTAACCTCAAGCAATGAAGATATACTTGAAGAAGAATTAGAAAGCTGAATAGGAAAGCTTGCTGCAAAAAATATAGAAAACTAGCTGTTTTCTGCAGCTGCGCCTCCATCAAAAAGTAGCTTATGTTTGACCCCGGATCTTCAACTATATTCATAACAAATTTAATCAAAACCCGTTTAGCGGTTTGGCCGTGAAAGCGTAACAGACGTCTGTCTGTCTGTCTAGACAGACAGACGTCTGTTACGCAATCTTTCGCTTAGCTTAGCTTAGCTAAGCGAAATCTTTCGCTTTTTTACTATGGATGTAACAGCATTTCTCATTTATTAATTTTGAGTGGGTAACATGGTCAATCGATCCTCAACAGATATCAGAGTTTTTCGGAACCGCCTTTCGGCTTCTAACGTGGTCCCTTTCATGACCACCGGCAGCCGGGGCCAACGACTTGTGCCTTCCGAACCACAGAATCAAGCCTGCAAAGTCCTAACAAAATTGGATATAACTAAACAAAGTGTATCATTTATTTTGACTTGACTTCTTTATCCTAGCTTATATTCTCAATTGCGTTGTCTGCGTACGCTTTAATCAAGGTCCTAGATTCGGCAGTACTGTTTATTACATTGGAGCGACTGCCATCATGTCTTATGACTTGTATCACCCACAAAAACATGACAGTTAACGTTCCTACCGTCTCGTTAGCGGCGGTAATGCGATTTTAACTTTCGCCCGCTCCGGCCAATGATAAGGGCCAATTGGCTCTATTAGGAGAGTTTGCTCTTCCACAAGGCTGGTAGATTAGTGGAGAGCTTATTTGATACTCTATTTAATATGTATGGAGCTAACTCCACTATTCATTTTCTTTTTTTTTTTGTTTTGCCGACGGCTTGCATCACTTAAGCGCGATTTCCTATTTGCCTCGTCAGCTTACGCTTCAGAGCCCTCAGTACACATTAATCATGGTCCTAGATTTGGCAGTACTAGTTTTTATATTGAAACGACTGACGTCTGACCTCCGTAACCCTTTTTAATAGGGAAACCAGACCAAGCATGATGTTCTTTAACGACCACTAAATGACAGTCGGGACCAACCACAGTGCCTTCCGAAGCACGGAATCATCTTTATTTTCAGAAAATCGGGTGGCTCAAGCCTACTAAGCCTACAAACTGAATTTCACTAAATAAAGTATTATTATGACTTGACTTTATCCTAGCGTGTAATTATATGTATATGTATGTCCTAATTGCGTCGTCTGCTTACGCTTCAACGCCCAGGGTACGCTTTAATCATGGTCCCAGATTCGGCAGTACTGTTTATTACATTGGAGCGACTGCCGTCATGGCTTACGACTTGTATCTTATTTATTTAAACTTTATTGTCCCACAAAGTACACATATTTATAACAATTGGCGGACTTAATGCTAAAAGCATTCTCTACCAGTCAACCATTGGGAGAAACGGAAAGATAGTTAGGCGCAAAAAAGTTAAGGGGGGAAAAAAATCCCTACAATAAAACATGTAATTTTTAATAGGGAGAACTGGAGCTTTGAAAATAAGCTCAAATGAATGAACAACGGTCCCCAACAATAAGTAACACAGTTTTTGCTGGCCATTAGCGCAACAAGGTACCCTCATTAGCGTGAGACAATGCGTTTTTTGCGACTATAGAACCAAGGGCTATTTATTTAAACTTTATTACTACAAATTATAAGTGATCAAACCAGCTTACCTTTATGTTATCTTCGATCATTATTAACCTGGCTGCTAGAAACTTTCATCATGTTGAATATTGTAGGTAGGTACATTTATATTACAACCAAGAAGGTTAGATAGATAGATAGATATACACTTTATTGTACCAATCACAAAGTTAAAATTAAAAGTAAATACATTTAGAAAATTGAGTACAAAGGCGGACGTATCTTAAGGTTATATTAGAATAGGTCTATGATTCAATGTGTAGGAAAGAAAATAACTCTGTTGTCTTCATTGTCTTCTGTTTCGGTGATCTTATGTAGCATGTCTGATTGTAATTGAATTAATGAAATAAAACTATCGTAGAATGTGTTTGTGTATTTAAAGTGTTGTTATATTCTCGTAGCTTAATATTTAAAATTGTAGCAGCGCAAAAAAGAAAAATATCGTAAGTAATTATTTATAAAAAAGAAATTTGAAAACGTAGAAATGGCGACGATGAAAAATTGTGACATTACCATGCTGATATTTGATGGAGCGGACACTAATAATTGAAAATAAGTATGTTAAAATATTTACAATTAAAAAAATGCAAAGCTGTGGTTATTAGACCTAAAAATAAGAATGATGACGAACAGTAGGATGAGAGAGATGTTCAAGCGACGAACTATATTTATAAATAACAAATAAACAGTTGGAATATATTTACGAATTGGAGACGGCGTATGATATTGTTATGAAATTTGATGAAATGTATTTGAAAAAGTCAACAGCATTACAAATTGTATGCAGAAATAAATTGAAGAATATAAAATTAGAAAATTATTCGGATATATCGATGTATTTTGATAATTTGTTCATGGAAATATATATAGATGCCGTGGATTTTATAATACTAAATTTAATTCGTCCAAGGACGAGAAAATTATTATTAGGAAGGTAATAGTTATCATACTTCTATTGCTTATAATTCTGAGATGAATGAAAATGTAAAAATGACAGGTCAAATAGATTGTCTACTTGATAGTGGATAATCGGATCATATAATTAATTCAGATAGATATTTTGAAACATGCCAAATATAATTGAAACCTATAAAAGTTAAAGTTGGAGATGGAAGAATATTGGAAGCAATGAAGGTCGGAGATATCATACTTCTTTTACAGTTTATGGTAGAAAGTCTAATCTAATGTAAGATTGGCAGTCTTTTATGTCAAAGAAATGAAAGCAAATTTACTAAGCTATTCAAAAATTACTGATAAAAATTATATTATATCGAGAGGAAGATTGTCTAAAATATTTAATCCGTATGGAGAGCTGATAGCTATTGCTGTTAAAGACGAAAGATTGTACAAAATGAGAAGTTATGTTGAAGAAGGAATGGAAGCTAACATTGTAAGTAGTAATATGACGATTAAGGACAAATTACACCGAACATTGGGCCATATTATATTTTAATAATTTAGAAATGATATGTAAATATGAAATATAAGACGGATTTCCTAAAGAAATAGAAAAAGATTATTTAAAGTGCAACATGTATACAAAACTAAATGCCCTTTGAAAATATCCGGAGGAGAGCCAAAGAAATTTTTGAAATCGTACATTCCGATTTAAATAGGCCTCATTAGACTACAGGGAACTTAGGCGGGAAATATTTTTTTTACTTTCATAGATGATTTCAGTAAGTTTGTGAAAGTTATGCAATTCTGTGTCAATGTATGACTGCTCAGTACAATAATAAACGAAGTTCATAATTTAACTGGGAAAATGATAAAATAACTGAGATGCGATAATGGTACGGAATATATTAATGCAAGAGTTTTTAGATTTGTCAAAGAAAAGAGATTATTTATAAAGCCTTGTCCAGCTTATGTATAGAGCTAAATGGAACTGCTGAGAGATATAATCGGATTTTGATGGATATGGGGAGATGTATTTTATCAGAAGCTAAAGTCGAAAGAAAATATTGGCCAGAAATAATAAAAACAGCAGCATTAAGTAAAACTATAGAAAGAAAACTCCTTATGAAATATTTTTTGGAAAGAAACCTTCAGTAAAGTATTTAAAAATGTATGGAAGTAAAATATTTGTACGTATTCCGGAACAAAAGCGTAAGTCTAAATGGGACAAGAAAGCGGAAATGGGAATCTTACTAGGATATTCTGATACTGGATATAGAGTATTAATTTACAACAGAATAATTCTATTATTATCATCATCATTATTTCAACTACAAGATGTCCACTGTTGAACATAGGCCTCTCTCGCGGATCTCCAATCTGACTGATCTAAAGCGGCCTGTATCCACCGTCTTCCTGCGACCTTGACTATGTCGTCGGACATGGTCAAGGTCGCAGGTCACCTTGACCTCGTCGATGGACGTCCAACGCTGCGCTTGCCGGTGCGTGGTTGTCATTCTAGACCTTTCGATGTTAAGTTTTTTTTATTTCTCAAAAAGGACTTTATAATTGAGTTAGTCTTGAGTTAGTATAATTGAGTTAGTCTCATGACACAAGTTTCAAACTTCATACCAAATTGCATCAAAATATCCGTTCAGTAGTTTGGCCGTGAACGCGCAACAGACAAACTTTCGCACTTATATTATAAAGTATGGATATGTATTCTACACCATAACTGCTCTAAGCTCATCATAAACAAAAGAGGACATATCAATAAAATAGATAAATATAATTTTAGCTAGTTAAAATAGAATGAACAATAAATGTATAAATAGTCGATAGTCTTCCAAAGGTGAAAATAAAAATAAAATATGATAATGTAAATGACATTTTTATTTTTGACAAATACTCGGTAGGCTTTAAATTAATATAGAAATTAAAATTTTACTTTGACATTTAAATAGATTCAATAATTTTTGTTATATAATTCAAATTCAATAAATTGTAATGTTTTAGTAGGTAAAATTATATGAGACAACAACGCATATTTGCACACCTTGTTAAGGTAAAATGTATTCGAACTCCTAAGTTACCTGTAACTTATTTGTCAACTTTGTACCTACCTACATTTATGCAAACACAGGAACTTGAACTTGAACTTAAATACACAAATCTGTATAGAATTAAGTATGAAACAAGAATCTGTCTAATTTACATTCATTTAAAATTAACACTCCATCATTTCTTAGAATCAAAGTGAAGCGGAGAACAATTTGCTCATAATTAACCTGTTAAACCTTCCGGGACTAAATGCGTATCGTGCCTTTTCTTTTTTCCAGACTGATAAGGACTTGGGACTCCTTGTCGCCTTATTAAAAAAGTGAAGCGATCGTTTACACGTTGTTATCTGTGATTTTTTTTTCCTTGAAGATAATAAACTATTATTAACTTTTAACTAATTTTGATAAAATTTGGTATTATATTGTTGAAGACCAGTCTTGGCCTACCTAATGACACTTGTGCATTCAAGACGAATCGAACAACATAAACAAAGGGACAAAAATTTATACGTACGTCTCAAACACATAACCTTCCTTTTTCGGCTTCGGGTGAAAATAACAAAAGATGAATAGGTGGTATTAGATAATGCTTTGATTTAGTCTTAGATCCGCGACACATGCCCCAACAAAGAGTCGAATGATTTATAGACTGTGTTAGGTTAAGGTGAAGTTTTATGGTCTAATATTAATTGTGTAGATATATTTTTATGAATATATTAAACGCAATGAGAATATCTTTCCAATAATTCCGTAATAGGCATCTGTGGTACAGGCAAAAAATGTGGCAAATTGAAAAAGTTCTACTTCTAAAGTAAACATCAATACTAAACAAGATGTGTTAGCTCGCCAGTTGACAGCTCTCAGCTTATGCAGATAATTCTCCATCTGATAGCTCCTAGTGATACCCGGAGACCTATTTTTGAAAAGTGTGGCTCACGCATAATCGGCGAGTCGAATAATTTTTGTTCGATATCGAACGATTTTTATTCGACATTTATATCTGTGATGTATGAGGGTATGATGATTATAGATGGAAGGTAGTATTAAGTTAACAATGTAACTTGTCATTTTGTCTAGAATAAACGTTAGTCACGAACGCTCTGGCTTTGATCTTCTCTCCTGTAATATAGGACTCCCTCAGGATTTCGGGCTGTGACATAACACTGGCTAACGAGGATTTATGCGTGAATTGTGGCGTGCAATAAGAAGAACAGAAGAAAATGTCAATCGGCAAGGTACGAGAATTTGATGTGAAAACCGGGGCGTGGTCATCTTATGTGGAGCGGTTGGAGATGTATTTTACAGTAAATAATGTCAAGGAAGAACTCAGAGTGCCGACTTTGATTGCCGTGATGGGCGATGAGGCATATGAACTGCTATCAAATCTGGCGAGTCCGAAGAAGCCGGCAAATTTGGAGTATAAGGACGCGGTTAGCCTGTTGCGTAACCACTTGCAATCGGCCCCATCTGCTTTAGCAGAAAGGTTTAGATTCAGACAGAGAAGACAGGCGGCGGATGAGAACGTGGCCAGTTACGTAGCGGAACTTAAAAAGTTGACGCGGTTTTGCAAGTTGGGTGACGCATTAAACGAAAATTTACGTGATCAGTTCGTCTGTGGACTAAAAAGCGACCTGATCAGGCAGAGGCTGTTCGCGGAGGACGATAGTCTGACCTTTACTAACGCGGTGAAATTAGCCAGCTCCCTAGAAGCGGCGGAGCGCGACGCAGCAGCAGTGGAGGCGGTTGGAGTCGTTAATCAGGAAACTACCACGGGAGTACACTCGCTGGCTATCAGCGGTAGCAAGCAACAGCAATGGCGGCCGGCTGGCCGGGGCGGGCGCGGAGGCCGCGGAAGCTGGGGAGCACGGCGGGGAGGCGGCGGCGCGCCGGGGCTTGACGGTGGGTCGAGAAGTGGCACGCAGAATTCTCAGTGTGATTGTTGCGGAGGAGAAGGCCACGACTCTCAAGGATGCCGGTTTAAGAGCTACAGATGCAGTAGATGCAAGTGGGTCGGTCATTTGAGGCGGATGTGCCCAGAACAAAAGGCGGTAGGCCGGCAGTACCGGGGAGCTGCGTTGCATTACGGGGATATTGAGGAGGAGGACGCCTACGGGGAAAACTACGGGGACGGCGAAGCATTTCACCACTTGTGTCTAAACGATTATAAGGCGGTGAGTTTGCCAATTTCGATTGAAGGTCATTTAATTAATATGGAAGTAGATACGGGTACAGCGGTATCATGCATAAGCAAAGATACCTATTATAAATATTTGAAAGATATGAGTATAGACTCCACAAATGTCAATTTGAGTTTTTATGACGGATCTACGCTTAAACCAATGGGGGTAATAAGACCCAGAGTACGTTACGGGGGGTGGGAGAAGGAATTAGAATTATTTATTATAGATGGTGGCACTACCTCATTATTAGGTAGGCAATGGTTAACAGAGTTAAAGATAAAACTACCGTTATTTACGGGGTGTAATAATGTTATAGGCATAGATAATGATGAAATTCATTTGGATCATGAGTTTAAAAAATTGTTCCACAGGTATAAGGAACTATTTAGCGGAGGCTTGGGTACTTATACGGGCGGCAAGGCATCTTTAAAGATCCGGGAGGGGGCGGTGCCGGTGTTCCACCGCGCGCGGCCGCTGCCGTACGCGTTGCGCGAGCGCGTCGACGCTCAGCTTGAGGAGATGCTGCGCGACGGCGTCATCGAGCCCGTCGACTGCTCGGAGTGGGCCTCGTCTCTCGTCCCGGTAAGCAAGGCTGACGGTTCTTTGAGAATTTGTGCTGACTATAAGGCCACGGTGAACCCGGTATTGGTGGTCGACCGTTATCCGTTGCCGAGAATAGAGGATTTACTTGTGCGGTTAAGCGGCACGCAATACTTTTCAAAAATTGATTTGTCACAAGCCTATAATCAAATTTTGTTAGATGACACCAAAGATGTAACAGTAATTAACACACATAAGGGTCTATACAGGTATAACAGGTTAGTATACGGTTTAGCATCGAGTGCAGGAATTTTTCAACGTATAATGTGTAACTTATTATGTAATATACCTAACGTAGAGGTGTTTTTGGATGACGTCATCATAGGAGGCAAGAACAAAAAGGACCATTTACAAGCCGTGGAAGCGGTTTTCAGTAGGTTACATAAATATGGATTAAAGTTAAAGACCAATAAGTGTGTATTTTTAGTTAGGGAAGTACGCTATTTGGGGTTTGTTTTAAGTAAAGACGGTATAAAAACCGACCCAGAGAAAATTCAAGCTATTTCAAAAATACCTAGACCGGGGTGTGTCACTGAATTGCGATCTTTCCTAGGTTTAGTAAATTTTTACGCAAAGTTTGTAAGAAACATGAGTGCTAAGTTGGTTCCCTTATATAAATTGCTAAAAAAAGGTAATAGCTGGTCTTGGTCCGATAAGTGTGAACGAGCCTTTAATGACGTGAAACGGCTGTTAGTCAGCGCAGAGGTATTAGCGCATTACGACCCAAGTTTGCCTCTCATAGTAACATGCGACGCCAGCGCGCAAGGCGTGGGGGGCGTTCTCTCGCAGCCGAGTAGGGACGGCGCCGGCCGAGAGCGCCCGATAGCCTATGTATCGCGAACGCTCAATGAAGCGGAGAAAAACTATTCACAAATACATCGAGAGGCACTTGCAATCATATTTTCGGTTAACAAATTTCATCAGTATCTGTACGGACGACGTTTCACACTGCGTACTGATCATAAACCATTAGTATCGATATTCGGCCCCCACACGGGGATACCGACGATGGTAGCTAGCCGTATGCAGCGATGGGCAATAATACTATCCGCATACTCTTATGATATTGAGTACGTGCGCACTGACGAAAACGGGGCGGACGGCCTTTCGAGGCTACCTGTCGCCGATAAGCGGGTGAGTCATGCGCCCGAGCAAACCTTTTTACATTTCGTACAACAAGAATTATTACTGGATTATAATGAGATTAAAACTCATATGTCTCGAGACGTATTGCTTTCCAAGTTATTAAGTTATCTGCGGGATGGCTAGCCTACCGAATGCAAAGTGGTAAATTTAAAGCCTTACTTTAATCGTAGGGATGGTTTATATGAAGAGTTAGGGTGTATAATGTGGGGTCATAGACTTGTGGTCCCAGAGGCATGTAAAGGAAAAGTGTTGCAAATGATTCACGAACCTCATATGGGAATAGTTAAATCCAAAGCTTTAACTCGCAGTTATGTGTGGTGGCCCGGCGTGGACGAAGACGTAGAACGAATGTGCCGAGATTGCGAGGTGTGTGCGTCGCAGGCGGACGCGCCGCCGAGACAGGCGCCGCGGATGTGGCCTTGGCCGAATCGTCCCTGGATAAGGCTCCATTTAGATTTCATGGGTCCAATCTTTGGCAAGACTTATCTGGTAGTAGTAGATGCGACCTCCAAGTGGATGGAAGTGTATCAAGTGTCTAGCACGGCGGCCACTGGGGTTATAGGAAAGATCTCTGAGTTATTTAGCAGGTGGGGACTACCTAAACAAATCGTCACCGATAACGGACCCCCGTTTTCTAGCAGTGAGTTTAGTGTTTTTATTCGTAGTCTTGGAATTGAACACATATTTACTGCCCCGTATCATCCAGCATCTAACGGTCTGGCGGAGAATGCGGTGAAAACTTTGAAAAGGGTTATTAAAAAGGCTAATGTAGATAAACAAAATGTCGAAAAGGCATTGTGGACCTTTTTATTACACTATAGAAATACTGAACATTCTACTACAGGAGAAAGCCCAGCTATGTTATTGTTAGGTAGGCGACTGCGTACGAAATTAGATGTCTTGAAACCCGATAGGGAGAATAGGGTCAGAAAATCGCAACAACTACAAAAACAGGCAGCCAAGGGGGGTGATAGGGTTATGAAGCCGGAAGAAAGAGTTTGGTATAGGCAACATTTAAAACCTCAGAAATGGGCGTCAGGTCAAGTGACTGAGTGTGTAGGGCCTAGTAACTATAGGGTAAGAGACGTGCATGGGGAAATTATACATCGGCACATAGATCAATTACGTAAGAAATCAGGACGATCGTCGCTCATTTGCCCAGCTTCAGAAACTACCCACCAGTCTAGCACAAATTCTCAAACTGGGTTAGCTTTGTCGGACGAGTTAGGTGGAGAACGCACGGAGGAGCCAGAGGTGAAGAGCGGTGACGCCACCGCCGTCTCAGGGGGGACGGAAGTAGGAGACGACACGGTCGACTTGAAGGTTGCTCCTGCCTCCCCTGAATTTAAGGATGCCTTGCCGGGCGGGTCTTCTCCACTCCCACCTCCACCTAGGGATAGGCCTATAAGGCAATGTAGGTTAAGGAAATTGCATTATATAAAATGTTTATATTTATAGGTTAAGTACTTGACTGTGTTCCTTTATTTCCCTGTAAGGGCTGATTGTTGTAGGGGAATGTGATGTATGAGGGTATGATGATTATAGGTGGAAGGTAGTATTAAGTTAACAATGTAACTTGTCATTTGGTCTAGAATAAACGTTAGTCACGAACGCTCTGGCTTTGATCTTCTCTCCTGTAATATAGGACTCCCTCAGGATTTCGGGCTGTGACATAACAATATCATACATTTCAAAAATAGGGTACTTGGGGCGGATCGTAAGGTCATGTTCACGACATGTTTCCCTGATAAGATGATGTAACGCAACGATCCTCATATTTTAATATGACCTAATCGAGTTATCTTTCATATACGAGTACATACAGCACCATGCACCTTTTGGATCAACAAAGTAGGTATACGAAAGTGGTTATGGCCTATGGAGGACTACAAGAATAAGACTTATAACTCTTTTTCCATACTTCTGTGATTTTATCATAAACTAGCTGACCCGGCATGAACTGGATGATAATTGCAGAATGTTTCAAATTTAGTAAAATAGATTCTCATCAAATTCCGTAAAATATGAACAAAATGCTTGAAATATAGTAAAAACAACAATTTCGCTTTCCCTTGAGAAACTATTCGTTTGGTTTTGAATGTCAAATTTGACATTTGGCATTGACAACCAACACTTTCCCTTAGAAACTCAGACATTGTTACGTGATGCTCCCCGGCAACCTTGGTTTGGCATTAACATGCCAAATGTCAAATTTGACATTCAAAACCAAAGGAATAGTTTTCAAATTCCAAATTCTTGTTATAAATATATTCCAAGCATTTTGTTCATATTTACTAACCTTATAAACCTTCCCTGGACTTCCACAAATAATTCAAAACCAAAAATAGCCAAATCGGTCCAGCCGTTCTCGAGTTTTAGCGAGACTAACGAACAGCAATTGATTTTTATATATATAAATTTCCTGTAAGTACCCTAAAGTAACTCAAACAACAAGCAACATTTTAAATCATATCGAATATTAGACTCAACGTATGATCTTTTAACTCCCGGTTCAATTCTATGAATACTTATGCCCATAATCATAAAAAATTGCAAACGTTTGTTAAGCTCATTTTAACTTAAATATATTCTGCCTCGTGCTTACACGTCAAGTTACGAGATAAGAGAGAAGAAATCTATTAAGTAAAACTAGTCTTGACATACGTTTAATATTTTTTTAATAAGGTTAGTCTTTTTAACGGAATCGTGGCTTAACCTCGACATCAGATCACTCCCAATGTCGCGAGCAGACTTAAAACAAACGAGCGCACAACAAAAGGCCATAATGCGATCCCCATTCCCTCAGCATGGGCGGAACTCCACTAATTCCCTCACGAGGCAATGAGGTTTTTGCAGTGACATCAGATAATTGAGCGTGGAAAACTTGCTAACTGTATTACGGAGTTAGGTCTTGTTGAACTGTACTGGGAATTTAACGGGAACTTCTTTACATGTCCTTTGTTTAATTTACTGTGTGAACGACGTAGGAAATGAATTATGGAGGCGGAGTAAAAATAATGCGGTTTTCGAAACAAAAAAGAGCTTTCTATTACTGTGATGTTGTTAGACTCTAATAGATATTTTCATTTTTTTTTTATTTTGTCCAAATGCTGATGTGTTCCCGCGATAAAAATAATTATCATCGTATCGTGTGAGTTACATGAAAGAAAGAAAGAAATAGTTTATTGGCAATGAAAGTGGTACAGTCTCGTGTTAAATAACAATATGGCCGCACAATCAATAGTAATAATACACTGGTGTCAGGGTTGTTCGGAACCGCCTCTGGGCCCCTGATTTGGCTTCAATAACAACCACAGGATGGCAGCTGGGCCCAACGGCTTAGCGTGCCTTCCGAAGCACGAAATTATTATTATCAGACAAACAGGTGATTAAAACCTGCAATGTCCTAACTAAACTGGAGACAAAAGTATGCTTCCCGCGAAAATCGAATCCCCGAAAAAAATAATTA
The DNA here is from genome assembly GCA_947363495.1 of Euzophera pinguis. Taxonomy (NCBI): domain Eukaryota; kingdom Metazoa; phylum Arthropoda; class Insecta; order Lepidoptera; family Pyralidae; genus Euzophera; species Euzophera pinguis. The sequence continues at coordinate 2,295,995 of OX376162.1, forward strand.
AAATATTAATAAACTAGCTGTTTCCCGCAGCTGCGTCTGTTATTAAATTAGCCTATGTTTGACCCCGGGTCTTCAACTATATTCATACCAAATTTCATCACGATCCGTTCAGCGGTTTGGCCGTGAAAGCGTAACAAACAGACAGACAGACTTTCGCATTTATAATATTAAGTATAGATGACTCCGAAGCTACCATAAAGGTTAAATGATTATGAAGAGATATACAAAATGAATAATAATTTATTGTATTAAACAAATAGAACCAATTAAATCATCTTCTAATAAATTTGGAGAACAATGGCTCTGTAGCATTTGTTATTCTATTTAGAGGTTAGGTTTAATTTCGTCTAGTGCAATATAACTTTTTTTTATATACAACTAAGTAGGCAAACAGGCGTACGGCCCACCTGATGGTAAGTGGTTACCGTAGCCTATGAACGCCTGCAACACCGGAGATGTCACGAGCGCGTTGCCGACCCTGAAGTATATCAGTAATAATTTGAGACTATGTAAAGACAAAAACCAGGGAAGCATCCTGATTCTCGAAGTATAAATGTTGTGCTGCAATATTTTTTTTAATAGCCCTAGCCTAGGTGTCCCACTGCTGGACAAGTTAGTTAATACAATGGAGCGACTACCGTCAGATTTTTTGTTTTTTTGACCGGACCTACAATTTTAGCTCCTGTGAGCTTTTAAATTTACTTCGGCAAATGCGCAAGGGGCTCCCAGTTGGGACGAACCTCGGCCATGGGCTTTGCCTTTGATCAAGCGAGCGATGCAAACTCGCGAGCGGTAGCAAACGCTCAATGCCATAAGGGCCGACACTATTGTGCCTGAATGGCCTACTGAGAACCTATCGGTGGCGACTACCGTCTGACCTCCGTAACCCTTTTACATAGGAACCACACCAACTGGAACATAACTCGAGGTGTGTTAGTGGCCAACACTGGCAGATTTTTTCAGCCTACCTAAAGGCAATATGACACAGTCTAGCGATTATCGATAAAAATCCCCACTAATGATAAAAATTTCCACTAATGCGACATTTACCGAAAATTCCATAGACAAATTCAAATATCACGTACTACAACTAAATAAGTAGATAGAAAATACATCTAGATGTTTACAAAGCTATCTGACTAACTCGAAGAATCTTGGGAGTGGAAAAATGCTCGTCGCGAAAATGCCTATTAAGCAGGTGATGTCAAGCGTAATTTCTTTCTTACTTAGAGCAAAGTGCTTAATAATTCTTTAAGGGGATGTTTTCAAACGGTGTACCTTTTAGTTAAATAGTTTCTGCAAAGTTGAGTTCACAGTTGGTGGAAGTGGGTGTCAGTTTACCTCGACTGTGGCATGAGATATAAGCTTAGGCGTTTAAAATCACATGGTAGAGTTCTATATTTGAAATGCGTGACTTTTTTAAAATCTGTAAGTTGAGAATTTTTTTATTCGTACGTAAGCGAGTGGTCATGGTCAGTTGTTGCAAATGATTGGATATATATCACAAATGAAAATAATTTTACGATGATCATGTGTGTGTATTTTTTTTAAAATAGCGCACGTGGTTTTTCCCTGTGCTCCTTGGAGATATGGACCTTGGGCTACTCTGTTATTTTGTGTGGATACGTTTTATAGATGTCATTTATTTAAAAATCGCTTTTAAATCCTTTTTAAAGACTATATACGTCGTCCGATCAATTGCTAAGCAGTCGGACCACTGTTTCGAGGGTTGAAATTTGTGTTTATTAAAATCCAAATATCACCCATGTATTGCAGGTATTAGCCCGCGTACTCGTATTGGAAAACGTTCATTAAACCCGTTGTTACTAAAATATGTTTTGCCTCATTCTTTTACATGAAATATCGTTACAAAAGAAAGACACTAAACATTGATTTATTAACTAATTTAACACACTGTAAAATATACATTGGAAACATAACATTAGAAAGTCTTGGTATAAGAGTACATGTTGAAATTGCATGGACTTTTTTTTATTATTAAGGGTTAGCCCGTGCTAATGATAAGTAATAATCCGCTACATCTTATGACTTGTAAAGGAGGAGACAGAAGTTTGTAATATCATTACTTCAAACTCCATTTTGTGAAGGATCTTGTAGAAACTTGGCCCGGGCCCGCTATATGCTATTAATATTTTTCATAAACCTGGTATTAGTCTTGTTTATTAAAATTTAATCTGAAATGTTCATTACTCTAAAGGGTTTCTCTTATTTATTTCTTATTTGCTCTTTGGCTGCTTACTTTATTTAAGACGTTTGCCTACAAAGTCGGATGTCGTGGGTTCTACTGAAAGCATACTTTTTGTTGTTTTCAGTTTAGTTAAGACCTTGCTGGCTAGATTGTCTGATAATAATTATGACTTTGTGCTTCGGAAGGCATGTTAAGCCATTGGTCCGGATGCAATTTAGAGGTTGTTACAGAAACCGTAATTTGTTTTGATAAACCGTCACCAGGGTGCACTGGGGCGATTGACCATGTGCCACACTCGATTTGAAGGAATGAATGATAATTTAAGCTACTCCTACACTACACTAATATAACTAGAAAACATTCTCAGATAAAAATGAGGAAGATCTAAGGCAAGTGTTAATTTCAAAAACAAAGTACAAAACAGCCCAAAAGAATTCTACCAAATAAAAAAAGGACATCAACAAAATTACTTTCGTCATAATTCCGTGTAAAATCCAATTCGGCAAAATCGCAACATTTTTAATTAAAATGCCATCAAATGCCTTTTCGACTACATTGTAGACTGCCGTAATAAGTTGATAAAATCCTTCCGCGCTGCGAGTTATTGGCCGCATAAACGACAGAGGAACTTTGAGTCGTCTCTTCTTCCGAACTACTTTACAGTTTGATACACACTGTGTTGGAGAATCGACAGCATTTCTAGGCATTTTTTGTTTGGAACCTTTGAAAATATCACTTGTTGTACAACTTGAATTTTTTTTTTAATTAAGGTTACAAATGCAAGATAATCAACGCGGATTTTGCTAATAGGGAGGAGACTTACAATATATGACGGATTTTTTTTATCTTACTTACTGTAATGTTATTTTTACCACGCCATAAATATTAAGTCGAATCTATCCCTAATTGCTCGATTGTTGAGTAAGGGGTCAATTCCGCTAATAAACTTTAAAAGACCATGCAACTGATTCAATTACGACTCATTTACGATGCATTTTTGATATGCACAATATTGGTATTCTGCTAACACAATTTTGAATCTCTATTTTTGCAACTAAAACGAGTTTGAATGATAACAGTAGAAAAAGATGTAAATAAAATAAATAACAGAGTACTGAAAAGTTGAAAGAATTGACGATTTTGATGATTTTTTTAATTAGCAAAATTATCCAGTTGCAGTTCAATGGCATGCCAATGGAATACGATTGGTCTTAAAATTTGTAACAGAATACCAGAAACGTCAAAAGTTGTCATTACGATCCAATTACGATTCAGTTGTGCACTATGTAAAATAAGAGAATTGACGCCTGTGTGGGATGTATCGATTACGATCGTGAAAACAACATTCTGTATTTATTTTATTTTAGTTTACTATTTGTGAGCTAAATAACAAATTAATTCTCTCATTCGGTCTTACTTTTTTTGGTAAAATCAGGCCTTTGTGACAAATTTATAATTTCAAAGGGGGTAGAAAGTCACAAGTGTATTTTATTCAGATTTTGTCTAATTTCGATCTTAAATTAATTTCTAACCATTTGTACACATAAATAAGCGTAGAACATATAAATTCAGAGTATTTCATGCAAAATCGATTTTTCACAGAATAAGTTTTTTTTTCATTGCCGGGTCACCTACCATTTGAAGTTGTGACTTTCCTTCTTGATAATAATAACCAACAACAAATTGTTTTTATTTGTCAAAGAACATACTCCATTACAACAAAATTTTACATATCTTGAATATGAATTTGAGCTGGAAATAGAATTTACATGTACAACCGGTCCCGAACTAACTGTAGTAACTAAACCTGATAGCTGTTTTTTCTCAAAGCAAATCTATTCCTACTTCAGGGTAAAAAGTCGCTCAGCTAAGAGTTCTACACGCTCCCCGAGGTGTCAGAAGTACATATTTGCCTAGTGTGCGAACCACGTTTCTTTTATTGATACAAGAGGACACCTCTTATACTATAATTTTGATCTGCGGTACAACATTTTTTTTACTTTGATTAAGGTAACACACAACCGAAGGCAGCATTATCGGTCGGCCAGTGCTTGCTCTTTCTACATTTTATTTTATTAACCGTTTTTAACCGACTGCATAATACTCTCCTCAGCTTCTCAAATGCAGCTCGGGCTATCTCTATTCTGGTACGGATTTCAGTATCGCTTTCCAATATTTCGGTTAGCCATGAACCAAGGTACTTATATTTGTCAAATCTTTTTAGCGGTCCAACCGTTCACCAGAATAGAAACCTGTTCAGGTTTCCCTGAAATCACCATGAACTTGGCCTTCTTGACGTTCATATTTAGCCTCGCATTCCTATTGCACGATGCAACTCTGTCGACTATTCTCTGCTGATCCTCTTTATTATCGGCAATGAGGACTGTGTTTTCCGCATAAAGCAAGTTGTTGATTTCTTTGCCATTTATGATAACTCCGACCGTTGTATCTTGGAGTACATCTCTGATTATAGCTTCAGAATATACATTTAACAGTAGGGGAGACAGTATACAACCTTGTCTGACGCCTCTTTCTATTCCAATGGCTTTGGTTTCCTCTCCGTCGACTCACAGTTGTTGTTTGGTTCCAGTACAGATTCTGAATGATGCGAATATCTTTGCTGTCTAGACCTATTCGTTGTAATTCTATTAGAAGTCTTTCGTTTTGAACGCGGTCGAACGCTTTTTCATAATCTATAAAGCACATATAGAATTCACACATATCCCCGGCACTTCTGTACCAAAACATTTAGTGCAAATTGCGCTTTTCTAGTTCCCGTTCCTGATCGAAATCCGAATCGGTTTTCACTTACATGCTCATCACATTTTCGCCTTATACTGTTGTATAATATTTATAAGAACAATTTGAGAATATGACTCATCAAGCTTATGGTTCGGAAATCGGGACATTTTCTGGCATTTGGTATCTTTGGAAGAGCGACGGAATTCAACCATTCTGCATGCGTTCCAGCTGTACAGATGTTTGAGTATTATCTGCGAACAGTTTACTGATATACTCCTCCTATAGTTCTTTTTTGACATTAAGATTTGGCACCATCTTATTATTTGCATCTGTGAGGAAAGCAGGTGTTTTTCCATTAATAATTTTACGTAAGAAGCACTGCTTCTCATACCATTCCGCTTTCAATTTACGACATTCACGTTGAATTCTCTGTCTCAATTCCGTGTACTATACATACATAACATTGTATACATATAGCTGTACTTATGCTTTTATTGTTCTAGCTTATAAATTAGGAGTTGACGTCATGGCACCGAATTTGCTGGATGCATTCCACTTGATATAATTATTTCTCCAACCGGACACAGAAAGCAACAATCATTTAATTGATTCAGGCGTTACTTTGCGGAAGTCAAAGTTACAAGCACTTACCAACTAACTCACTAACTGGTGGCGGAAGCACGCAAAATAATTTGGTAAGTGCTTGCAACAATCATAACTATTCCCCAAAACCGTGTGTCCAACAAAGAAGTACAAAACTAAACACCACAAAACTGCACCTTATGTCGCTACAATAAAGTCTATTAATATTTCATTGAATATATTTGTTGCTTCAGGAGATTGCTATTGAGTTTGCGGTTGCCACTTCAGGGAATTCGGCAAAATGGCCCCAACTCATTCTGGTATTGTCGAGTGCCCTTTGTGCACTCAAAACGTTTGACGGCTTGAATTTTGAAACAGCTCTTTGATCAGAGTGTAATATTGTTTACTGACAATGAATATTTATTAGCATTTAGACGTAAAGCCGATTTCCTTTTCAGTTGGAATGTTTTAGATTATAATTGTTTCGTTTGTAAAGGTTTTAGAGGTGAAATAAGACTGAATGGAATTAAGGGATAATGTTGGTTCTTGTATCTTTTGATATTTTTGTTTTCTTTTTTAACACTTTGTATTCATCATCAACATCCTTGCGCGTTCCCGTTGCAACCTTAGCTGTGCATTTCGGGGCCTAGGTTCCCCACTTCGCCCGATCTTCAGCATCCTTAACAGAAAGTCCATTAGCATGCATATCCTACTTTGCGACGCTTCTTTAGAAGTATTTGTATTCATCATATCAAATGGGTGTACATCATGGAGCAATTACAAAGAGGAGATGCCGTAATAAGCGTTTTGTAAGAAAGTATTTGTGAGGCTACACGGGGCGGAAGGCAGACGTGCGGGGTGCTTGGTTTCGCCCGTGGCTCCAACCATGGAGCACGAGCAATGACAAGCTCCGCCCACTTTTGTGGCAGCGAGGCGCCAATGATCACATCACTGCGCCATTTCAAACGGCATCTCCTTTTTGTAATTGCTCCATAGTGTACGTACATGATCAATCGACACTGTATCCATGCTGTCATAGTTTTTTTCGGAACAGCCTTTTGATCTATGACGTGGTCCTTTAACAACCAATAAATGGCAGTGGGCGTGTTTTGTTTTTTTATATCAGACAATTAGGCTAATCAAGTCTGCTATGTCTTAATCAAACTGAAAACAAATAAACAAACTATCCTGTAGGAATCTTTGAATGACTTTGTATTGTATAGCAATGTACGGAGGTCGCATCACTTCTAGTAAAATAAATACTTACATTTTTTCAGTTTAATTTATTAGTATTAAAATAGTTTAATTTAATGAATAACAATCGCGAAACCATAAGAAAACATTAAACAAACACAAGTTCGCATTTAGTAAATAATAATAATATATATAAAAATACATAATATATATTTAAATATAGATATACAAGAGATATGGGTCGAAACGAAATATGGAGTAAATTTTTGGACCTCCCATACCGAATGTCTCATCACGTGACCTAACTTACTATGGAAAGTCCAAATTTGTTTTTCATGTTTCGAGCTATGTTCCTTGAGAAAATTAGTTCGGCTGCATGAATGGAGTCACTGGACGATGGGTCCAAAACGACTAAAATTTCACGGTGTATTTATAGTTAATATATAAAAATTAGTAGAATATTAAAATGCAGTGTGTGTACTATGTTTGGTTTGTTAGTTGTACTATTCTAGTTCTATCTGTGAGGACCTTTAATTGGCTTCTAAATTGCTTAAGTTTTTTACCTATAAGCTGTTGGTCTTCCTTATAATAAATAAATAGTTGAAGTAATAACCCAAAAGATTAAGTGGGTACGAAACCGTGATTCTCTCGTGTCGTCAATCAAAGCAATGGAAGTAAGGAATAAATTAAACTTAATACTGCTCTCTGGCTTTGTCGCATTTATAAAGAAATGGCGCAAATAAATAACAGATAAAAGGTTTAACGAAACAGTGTACCTAGAGATATGAAAATGGCAGCTCGCTGTGTTGGAACTGCGGAACAAAATTAGAGTACATTTTTATAATGAATGCTAGTTGAGTACATTTACTTGTTCCATACTTTGGGATAATGTGGGGAAATATTTTTGTTGCTCGAAACACTTATTTGTATCCTCTCATACAAAGGCATAGGTATTTATTTACTAGCTGTGCCCGCGGCTTCCCCCGCGTGGAATTCCGTTTGTGTCACGGAAAAAAGTAGCCTATGTCACTCTCCAGGTCTCCAACTATCTCCACACAAAAAATCACATCAATCCGTTGCTCCGTTTTAACGTGAAAGAAGGACAAACAAACATACACACTCACATTTATAAAATAATATTTAATATATATAATATAACAAGTAAGTATAGTTAGGAAGTTAGGATTAGGATTAGGATACTAGTTAGGATAGAGTGGGCTTATCAAACGTTTGATCATTTTGGTTGCGGTAAATGCATTGAGAAAGGAACGTTTCATTCCGTGTTCGATTTTCATGCTCTTTGGGTAAATAAAATCTTTTTTTTAATTCATAATTAGTTTATTTTAGTAATGGGTTTTAAAGCCATGGATACAAGACCTTTTTAGCCCTAATTTTTTATATCTTCTTCAGTCCTACAGTGTGGTTTAGCCAAGTTCTAGTCAGTAGTCAAGTCAAATCAGAAGAATTAGGCTAAGTGAATCCAACACTGTATCACTTCTCAACACTCACGCTTGTTCTCGAACTCTTTGCTAATAACTTTCCACCATTATTTTGCACAAACACTAAAAAGAACATAAATTTTGGAAAATAAAATACAGCGACGAAACTGCTCTTTTCAGCTTCCCGCCAAAAGTCTTCAAAATTATGACAATTCTCGATATAGACAACAATAAACGTAATAAGTACGGCTTTTACAAATTGCTAAAAAGATACTGGCCACATAAACGTAAATGAAAACGCTCGCATTAGTGCATCAGGTGCATGTGCAATGTGCACTTAAGAGCGGTAAGTGCGTCCGCGCTTACACCGGAAACCTTGATTAATGAGCTTACCTACTTTATTTTGAATTAAGTGTGCATATTTCTTACATTGTTTGTTACATTGATTGTTACAAAATATATTATAATAAAATAATAGTAATATAGTTTAATTTATGTGCACAGTTTACAAAATTATAATTCTTTTTTTTCAAAAGGACATTCCAAAAGACTTTTATGCATAAATTTTGCAAGAAATAAAATAATTCACATTTTAAATTATCCCACGGCTGAGCCTGCGGTGAAAAAAAATAGGTATAAATAATTTTCTCAGCATCATCTATTTTCTTCTGAGACGTTTGGTTCCAAAATTGGTACGTGGGTTCCTTTTGTGGACTAGGGGTGCTCGATATAAGAAAGAATTTTGCAAAATCCATCCCCTAAGGGGGTGAAATGGGGTTGTAAACTTTGTATGGAGAAAAAAGATTAGTTAGACAAATTTATTTATTATTTTTTACGCAACTGTTGTAAATTAAGTTTATTTTATTTTATTTAACAAACCTGTTCTACTAACTTAAGTACAGTCTTGCAGACAATAAAGCGCTCTTAAAAATATACGGTGATTTTATTTGTCCACGCGTCCCGAGCTAGCCCCCAACCATTAAAGGCTCTTGTCGTGCAATACAGAACACATCTTAATGGCGGGAGGATAAAGGCTAATACTTACTGTCTGCTACTAACAGAAAGATATATAATTTTAGTTTACTAACATTTTCTCGATGCTTCGCACGCGTGCATTCCATTGGTGCAGTAGCCCTACTTCTCGAATGATTTTCGTTCGACATCAAATGATAAGCACCTAAAAATTTAGATGAGATAGATGATAGATCAGTAGACAGAATGTGAAGAGGTAACAAAGTAAATCGTAAGTCCGCTATTCGTTGAAATATAATTTTAAAAGGCATTAAATACATATATTTATATATCCATACTTTCATACTATTAGTATGGTATATATGTACAAATGCGAATGTCTGTCTGTCTGTTACGCTTTCACGGCGAAACCGCTGAACAGGTTTGGTATGAATAGTTGAAAACCTGGGGTCAAACATAGGCTACTTTTTGACGGAGGCAGAGCTGCGGAACAGCTATCCTACTAATATTATAAACGCGAAAGTTTGTAAGTATGGATGGATGTTTGTTACTCTATCACGTAAAAACTACTGAATGTATTTTAATGAAACTTTACAATAATATAGCTTATACGTCAGAATAACACATAGGCTATAATTTATAAAGATACTAGCTGTTTCCCGCAGCTCCGCCTGCTTCAAAAAGTAGCCTATGTTTGACCCCGGGTCTTCAACTATATTCTTACCAAATTTCATCAAAATCCGTCCAGCGGTTTGGCCGTGAAAGCGTAACAGACGACAGACAGACAGACAGACTTTCGCATTTATAATATTAGTATGGATTATGCGAATTGTCCAAAATATGACGATAAAGTGTCAAGTAAATACGAAAAAATCTACCATATGCGAGCTATTCTGGCGTGCGCTGCCAAAACCGCTAGATTTACACATGTATGATGGAAATATTTATCTTAAATAGTCCTACAAAAAATGCCCACTTGAAGACCCGAGGTCAAACATAGATACTTTATATAAACAATTTATATAAACATAGGCTACTTTTTGACGCAGGCGGAGCTGCGGGAAACAACTAGTAATATATATGTACAAAGGTCTCCCCTATCTCCCTCCACGTGTCTCTATCCAATATCCAAAGCCAACTCCAACCGCCGACTTTGGAAATAGACTTTGAATGAAATGATATTAATAATGTATTTTTTTTTATGAAACATTTTATTAAAATAAACTGAATGTACTATAAAAATAAATATGACTCGCTCACGAGAGCATAGTTAATTGCCCGTCTTGACGTTGCATTACATGGTTCCGTGTAGACGAGCCCTAACTCCTGAATAAATGGAGCAATAGATCACACGGCGGGCACTCCGCCGCGGGTTTTATTTCGCGCGATAGTGCAACGCGTCCGGTGTGTAATCTCACGTACACTTGTATATAACACAAACCACTTTATTATGTTAGTTGTTTTGTTCCGCGGTTACACTTCCTCTTAATCCGTTTGAACCGATTTCGTTCCAATATAAGAAATACACCACGAACCGGCAAGCGCAGAGCTGGACATCCACCAACCAGAGGATCAGATGACTTGAAAAAGTTCGCAGGCAAACGCAGGTCGCAGGTCATTTCCAAGCAGTAATTTTAGAAATCATTAGCCTTTGTCCAGCAGTGGACTGACTGCGGCTGAAATGATATGAGAGGTAGATTAGAACTAACCACCTCCTACTTTAATGGAAATAAAGGGAGTCATCACAGTGCGGTTGCAGAGCAAAAGAGAGGTAGGACATTTTGTAAGGAGTAGTCCGTCTGGGGAAGTACCTCCACCCTACAGAAGACCGCAGCCAAATAACACTGTGATGCAGTGTTGTGTTCCGGCTGGTGAGTAGGGTAGTGTAGTAGACAGGTCGGCAACGCGCTTGTGGCATCTCCGGTGTTGCAGGCGTTCATAGGGTATGGTAACCATTTACCATCAGGTGGGTCGTACGCCTGTTTGCTCTTTTTTTTTTATACAACTAAGTGTATAAAAAAAAGAGCATTTGAGCACCCTATCCCATCCTATCCTAAAGGGATGCTCACTTCGCAGTTTTTCCGGTGGTATGACGGAATTGCACAACCTCACACCTGCCGCCGCAAGCTGGCTGAGGAACCTTGATGTCGACGTTTGATCCACGCATGGAGAATGCCATGCAATGACCCCCTCTGTACTTAGTCCAATTGTTCAGACGACGACACCAGCCCAAGATATTTTCGTCAACCGTATTTTCCTATTTGCATGCATGGCTGCACTTCGGGGGTGCTATTTTTGAAAAGTGTAACTCGCGCAAAATCGGTGAGTAGAATTTCGATTTCCATTTGATATCGAATGATTTTCATTCGTCATAATTTGACACGTCTGTCCACATATCCTTACTATTGTATTTCTACCTTGCTTGTATTAATGGTGTGTGTTTGTGTAGTAGATATGTTGTATATATATTATTATAAATATGTATAAACAAGTATATAATATACAGTATATGTGTAAGTGTATGTTGTGATATTTTTTTTTTTTTTAAATCTCTTTCGGACACCTACCGCGCACAATCTTTAATATCCTTATACAATTTTCCGCAAGGTTGCCTGAAAGAAATTGCTATTGCGATAAGGCCGCCTTTGCGCAAGGTTATTTTTCTTGTAAAATTGTATTTAACAATGTATCCTTGTTGTGCAATAAAGAGTTTTTGTATTGTATTGTATTGTAATTTGTGAGTCGAACGATTTTTATAAAACAAACCTCATACATAAAAAAAATGAAAATTAAAAAACTAATGATATTTCATGATAGCATACATGTATCCATTTGTATGGAGCGTTTGGTATCGTCCAAAATGCACGTGAGTTTAACTTCGTCATATCTCAGTTAGTTTAAGTTTTAGCAACGTGTTATTTTTACCACTGTGCCTATTAAAGTTAGGTCTTTCATTTAAACATGAAATTTAAAAATTATTCGTCATGCTTATTATTGCCTAGATTTGTCAACAATGGAGGGTCTGCCGACTGACCTCCGTTTTTCTTTGTAGATAATGTTTCTTTATCAATTTCTATGTATTCTTAGGAAACGTCCCAATTCTATCGGGACAAACACATACATTCACATACTATATGTTATGGTACCAAATTGTGGCATTAGAATGCAAAACATATCAGCGCACGTTGTTCTCAACTTTTAAAGTATCAAATAAATGTGCACCACGAGTACTGAAGTAGGAAGGACGGTTTATACGTGACGGTCTGGGACGGTAGGTCTCAATAAAATCTTGTTTACTTTTGCAGTGTGTGGTGATCGCAGATAGACTTTCATGAACGCTGTACGTAATAAACGCGATGAAAACATATCAGTGCGAAAATCTGTCTGTCGTCTGTCTGTTACGCTTTCACGGCTACAACGCTGAACGGATTTTGATGAAATTTGGACTCGGGGGCCAAACATACATCCGATTAGCCTATACTTTTTGGCGCTGGGGAGCTGCGGGAAAGAGCTAGTGATGAATATATATTATACGGCCGAAATTTCGGTACCCTCGAAATCGCAGAAAAAGTTTGTGAAAATTCTTCACTTTCATTTAATTTGCCTTCTTGCAGAATTCTAGCTTTGTAATGTAACCATACATACACAGGTGACTTCTCTACAAAAACATATCTTAAATAGGTATCTACCAAGAGCCAGTAGTGTGATTTCATGCAAAGTTATTTGAAGGCGATTGATTCGCACAACATGTTGTGAGCTTGAGATATTCTTTCTAGCTTACATCATAAATTGTCTATTTTCATAACGTCGTGTTAAAATTGCAATAATTCAAATAATTGACTGAGCGAGCGAAGCGAGCGAGGTCTCCGTTTCAACTTGGCCAATAATGCTTTGGTATGTCTGTGTGTTCTCCTTTAGAGGTCGCATTTCTCAACCGATTCCCGTGAAATTTTGGGAGCAGATTCGATAAATATATAAAAATCGATAGTCGAGCCATTTTCTGCAATATTTGAAAATGACGGAGTTGGCACAAAGTGCTTATGTGACTTTGTATTTTATGGCTCTTAGTGCTCTTACGACCATTTTGTGTTTGTAGTAACAACGAAATAAAAAAGGAATTTTATTTTCTATTATGACATACAATAGACGTATATTTTCACCAACATTGTCAAAAGATGAATAGTCCAGTTTATTTATAAAGAGATCTGAAGAGTTCGAATCTCACCGGAAGGTGTTCTCTTTTTAAGAAAGCTCAAGGTCGCCCAGAGAGCTATGGAGAGGGCGATGCTCTGTGTTTCCCTACGAAATCGAATCAGAAATGAAAAGATCCGTAGGACAACAAAAGTCACCGACATAGCCCAGCGGATTAGTTCTTTGAATTGGCAGCGGGCGGGGCACATAGCGCGGAGAACCGATGGGGCAGAAAGGTTCTCGAATGGCGACCACATACCGGTAAGCACAGCGTTGGACATCCACCGACCAGATGGTCGGATGACCTGAAAAAGGTCGCAGGCAAACGCTGGATGCAGACTGCTGCCAACCGATCATTTTGGAAATCATTGGGAGAGGCTTATGTCCAGCAGTGGACTGACTGCGGCTGATGATGATGATGATGATGACAGGAAACATTCGTTTAGTCTACTTTACCAAAATTACCAGTTTACCAAAATTTTATAAAAAGTCATTTTTAAAAATAAACTAAAAAGTTTTTTTTTTTTGACAATCTATTATTGTGAGACCAAAGTAAACGAGCCTAAACTCGATTGGATTACGTTGTTTTATTAAAGAGTTCCTATGACCTCTTCCCAGCTCCAAGTCATCATAATATTGCATTGCCACGCGATATATACATGTGTGCAAAATTTCAGCTTAATTGGAAACCGGAAAGTACCTAGATCAAATTCATCTTACGAGATTTGACCCGAATATACATACATAGATTGCAAGTTAAATCAAAAGCTGGTAATAGAAAAAAAATGACTGAATTCATTATTTCATAATAGGATCAGTGCCTATTGCCGCTGTCACGCGAACGTTGCGTTCTAAAAAGAGCACATGTTCTAGGACTCAATTTCCTCTTACATTAGCATGGGCAGTCACCATTCATAAGTCACATGGATTGCCTTTACCCAGGGTAGTGGTCGACCTTGTGCTAGACCCAACCTACAGCCAGTTCTCTAGAGAAAGCGTGACAGACAGACTGAAAAACAGACTTTCGCATTTATAATAATTAGTATGGACACAATGCCAATTACCGCGTACCGGTAAGCGCAGCGTTGAACAGTCACCGACCAGATGGTCAGGTACCTGAAAAAAGTTGCAGACAAACGCTGAATGCAGACTGCTGCCAACCGATCATTTTGGAAATCATTGGGAGAGGCCTATGCCCAGCAGTGGACTGACTGAGACTAAAATGATGAATGCCAATTATATTAAGTACTAGCTTTTTCCCGCAGCTCCGCCTGCATCAAAATCAAATCAAATAAATTATTTTATTTGATTTGATTTCAAAAAGTAGCCTATGTTTGACCTCAGCTATTCAAGTATATTCATACCACATTTCATCAAAATCCGTTCAGCGGTTTGGCCGTGAAAGCGTAACAGACAGATAGACAGACAGAAAAACAGACAGACAAACTTTCGCATTTATAATATTAGTATGGATGATTTATTTATTTTTACATTTAAGTATAGCGCTTTCTATTAACACAAAAGAGAACTAGTTCTTTGATGACACGGCTATGATATTCCATGGTAATGAGAAACGTAAGCCACTTAAGGTAAACGGTATCAGCTCACGTGTAATCTTAACTGTAAAGTACCAAATAAATGGACTCTGCGAGTCTTAAACGACAAAGGACGGTTTATTCTTTCCGACGCGACACGGCATCTCTCGAATTACCTTTGCATGCTGAGAATAAACAAGAAAATGCCGTGTTTGAGATAACAGATGCTGCAGTCTCAACTACTCTTGATTTTACTTTTGTTTAGACGTATATTTAGTGAATGAATTAATGAAACTTTGTTTGCAATAAAATTGTGTACATGTTAATGCTCGTGACTGTACTTTTTGAGGCGCTGGTTAGTTGAGCGCGACCCGCGTATCCGTCGCGAATGCGTGTTTCAAGCGACGACGTGATGCGACCACTATTGGATTGGTCGCCATTTAGTGGCATTGTCTATCTTGAGCTCCTTCGTGCTTCGGAAGGTACGTTAAGCCGTTGGTCCTGGTTATTATTTATAGAAAGCAGTCGTGAGGCTGTGTCAGATGCCATGGGCAGCCTGAAAAATTATGACAGAGTTGGCCACTAACATACCTCAGGTCATGTTCCTGTCGGTCTGGATTCCCTGTAAAAAAGGGCTACGGAGGTCAGACGGCAGTCGTTCCATTATAATAACCAGTTCCGCCAAATCTAGGACCATGACTTACAGCATACCCTGGGCTTATAAGCGTAAACTAACGACGCAACTAGGAATACACGCTAGGATGATGGCATAATATGTACTTGTAGTATGTACTTGTATATTAATATGTACATATTTGTACTACGCCGTCGCCTTGTTCCACGTATGTCTTTCCATCCCAAGGTTAACTAGAACAAATTTCTTCACCTAGAAGTCCACTTTCGTATCAAATTTTATACGAACTTTTTTATTGTAAGTATTTTTATTTGGTTGCAATAAAAAATTTTGTAAATGCATGCTTTGCAGCTACCTCGCTTCCTTCCATTTACAGCCACATATTTAAAATCAAACATACACATACAAAAGTCCATCAAGCTAAACTTCCGAGATGAATAAAAAACCTGAACTCATGTCTGAAATTATGTAATAATTTTTACACCTTCGAGCCGGGTACTGTTCGGGGTGGGATTTTGATTAATTTTTATTATTTTTCAATTTTTTTTCCCCCAAAACTGTTGTTTTGTATCTTAGTTTAAATTAGTTTTTTATATAAATATATGAAAAGTATAAAAACAAAACAAAAAAATTTACATAAATACCTAGAAAGTAATGTGCCAAGAGGTCAAAAGTGCTATTTACCTCCTTAAACCGGTAAGCCCAATGACTTTGATTTGACAAACCAATTTTCTGTGAGTTGCTGTAACTTCTCAAACATTGCTCTCGTGAAAAATGTGTACCACAACATGTAGTTTCACAACAAAATATGCTAAAAAATTCATAAAAATATTTTACCAATTTACTTTTTACATCACATTTTATATCCTTTTAGCCTAACGTTGGTACATAAATATTCATTGTGCATAAAAACCGACAAAATGGCCGTACACTTTTAAGTTCCATTTTCAGCGTCTGACTCCAATAACGTGAAATAAAAACTCGTTTCGCGTGACGCCACCTGAAAATATGATTGTCACGTTATTTTTGGATTAACACGTGCATTCACACTCCCCCAGAGTGTTTTTGCGACGTATCACGTCCGTTTTGTTTATCTCAACGTCGAAAATAAATGGCTTTTTAGTTGGAGGCAAATTTGACTCGACATACACTGAGTTACTTAATGGAAACACACGGGATTTTGTTTGGTGAGTGCGCGTTGAGAATTGTCTTCTTGTTCACGACTGTTCACGACCGTTTCCCATTTACTTGCTGCCGTCCGTATTGCATGGTCATGCATGAGCCACCGTGGAGTTTGTCTCACTTGTTTCAGATCTATTTCGACAGTGTTAACCAAGTGAAGGCTCTTTCAGGGCCCTTACCATTAACTCTAATAGCAGGACAGAAACGAGTGAGTGAACGAGATGGCGCAATACAAGCTGTAAGGCGACATCTCGTTTACTCACTCGTTTCTGCCCTGCTATTAGAGGTGATGGTAAGGGCCCAGGACAGAATATGGGCCAGCATAACTGTACGATCTAAAATCGAATCCTATCGTTTACCTATTCACTGGAGTCCCGCTGCTGTTGAAGAAAAGCTTTCCTTACTTACCTATACGTTACCCAAACCTTATTAAACTCTATTATTTTCATCCATCTTAAAAAAACAATTTGTAGCAATTTTAAGGTTCCGATAAACATGTCCTTACATGTTTGGGTAGTAGAGCAGTGCACTCATTACAAACCTTCAGTATTATCTTTAAACATTTGAGCATCAGGTCGAGAATGTTTCAGTCTTCCTCATTCGACATAAATGGCTTCTTTGCACGCAGAAAACAAATAAATTTCGCTCTAGCAGCTAGCGTTACCGCGTAAAATATATGTACGTGCATTTCAAATTTATATGCGGTGCCATGTCAGTATACTTTTACGTTCTCTTTTATTATGACGCACATTACCAGAAATATAAATATTACTGGAATATGAGTGTGTCCTGTCTTAGTTTTTGATTTATTTCACTAGTTTTCGCCAGATGCCTAGACCAGGTTTGATTTAAAATTAATGTTTTTGTGTTGTACCGTTTACATCCTTACCGCAACAAAGTCGGGAGATTATTTTCAGACGTTATTAGTTTACATGTTTTTGTGTGCACTGAATTACGAAGGCCTCAGGCCTAAATACTCCGGGTATTTAAAAATTTAAAAAAAAAATAATAATATTTGAAGTAAAACTAAATTTTACAAAGTTTGGACGATGCTATGAGGCACGAGGCCCCGACTCAGCAATCACGCGGCGGAGCCTTATGGACGAATCTTGCTAACATCGCTGCATCCAAACTGCACAAGAACGTAAGGTTTGGGGATATTGACGGTCAGCGATACTCATGATAGCTCTCGCTATAACAACTGTCAAAACACATGTAGATTCAACATTATAACTATACAGTCCTAACTTTACACACTCTAGATACTTGTCAAAATGTGGGTTTTTCCGTTTCTTTACACCAGGACTGTGCTCAGCATAACAGAAAAATAATATTGATTGATTTGTCTAACTTACGTAAAATTTTGGTAGAGAAAGATTGAGAACAAGATTTGAAACTTATTTTTGAGCAAATAACTAAACATACGTACAAATAGGTCACCATGATCAAACCTGATTTCTAACTAGGTCAAAATCGATTTATCTTCAGCTAAAAATTAGAATTCATTTTCAGGAATGCGTTATTTTAAACACGTAAAAACAATATACCGTACCATTTCATTTTAATCTCTCAACATCTCCTGTTAGTTGACTGGTAGAAAAAGCCTATGGCTTTAAGTGCGTCATTTACATATTTTTTAATAAAGGCCATACTAATATTATTAGTGTCAAAGTTTGTCTGTATATCTATCTGTCTGTAACGCTTTCACGGCTGCTGAATGGGTTTTGATGAAATTTGGTATGAATATAGTTAAAGTCCCGGGGCTACTTTTTGACGCAGGCAGAGCTGGGGGAAACAACGAATAATGAATAAATACCATCATTTAGTCAGTACCTTAACCTGTAGGCGTATTTTTTTCTAAACTCTTAATTCAACTCGGCTCTGGATATTAGCCATTTCGCCAGCCGTAGTAAGAAAACATTGGCTTTCGAATCTTTCCCGCGAATTCGAAAAGGCTTTTAGCTGAAACCCAGAGGGAAAATTTTAAGGTAATTGGTGGGTATAGGTGATATGGGACTCACCTGGCTTAAGGAATTTCAAATAGGACGAAAGTGTGTTTGGATAAAAGCATTTGATTATTATGCGGGGTAAAGTTGGCTTAATCCTAACCTTGAAGACTTGAACTTAAGCGTGTGTTGAAAAATATTTTCATTCTTGTACTTTACATTTTTGGTTGCGAATTATGTAACTGTATATCTTTGAAACTAATATATTATTATACAAGGGATGCTCTGCGTTTTCGCCCTCTATTAATTCATAGCCAATCCGAAAATAGGACGATCTGATGCAATATTTTTCAAAAACGTATGTAAAGTTAGAAGCGACCAAACAAACAAAAAATTATTGAGCCATTGAAGCAGCTAATAATTAAAAAAAAACCTTACGTCAAAATGGATACAAATATGCAAAATAACCTACTTCACTTTTCCACTCGTTATCATACCACCCACTATCGCTACCTATCCATAAAATTTTAGTCGTCCTGTAAAAGTAACACTGAATATTGGAGAATATTCTAGATTTTTCAAAAATGTGCACCAGGTATAATAACGGCAGAGGTCTTAGCCAATATCTCCCGGTAATCCTGCAGGATACGGGACGTGACCAACGCCGTCAACCCGTCCCACCCCGATCATAGTACAAAAAATGTAAATGTCACAGTAAGTCAACTAAATATGATCTAAAGCGGAAATTATGCAACTGCAAAGTGCTAGCAAGAAAATTCTCTCTCGAAAATCTACTTTGAAACTATTACAATAAAGCGCATACATGCTTGAAGAAGACAAAAAATGCTCGCGCGTTCTCGAGGATACGCGGGCTTTTGATTGCCTTAAAAAGTCTTCTCCGCTGCGCTCCTCTTGGTCTGAACTGACCCAAAAGCACTAGAGTCACTTCCCATTAACATAAAGATAAGAAGGTATGTAAGTATAATATAAATTAGAAGTAGAAGACATCACCTAGGAACGGATTTCCTGAGTGATGATTTAATGATGTCATCAGAGCTCCGGCTAGTCTTCAATCACCTTTCTACCTCAACAGCGATTTATTTCATTAATTTAATTCCTATTTTAGCAAGATTTCATAAAATTAGGTAAGTAATTTTTTTTTTTTATGTTTTACCTACTGTATCATTTATACTGTGGCAGAGGAGAGGGAATGTTATTAAAAGTATAGTGTAAACTTGTTATATCACAAGAAAAATGTAAGGTTTTAACGTTGCTTGATTTTATTTTAGTTTCAAAACTGTGAACCTCTCATATTGTTTGCCGCGGCTTTGTTGAAACTTTTTTTGGATAATAATTTTTGCATTTGATGAAATGAAAAATGAATGATTAAACAATTTAATACAGTTTTATCGTGATTATTACTTAATTTTACACCTACGTTTTACAACATCCACATTCGCAGATAGACTAAGATAACATTTGTCCATGAAGTTATAAGAAATGCAAATCTACCCCCTAAATTTTTTATTGGAAACATTCCCGATTCACGCAATATTGTATCACACTCACAGTATCCAATTCAATAAAAATTCAATACAATTTTTGATTGAGAGATGTTATTAAATTGATAATCGGATCCCAAGCTGCTGGTAACTGCTAACTTGTTTACAATCACGAATACATAGGACGTCATTAAGTATGGTGTTTATAACCACAGAAATAAGATTAGATAGAAGTTCCTCGGCCAGTTCATCCTCTCGAGTCTTAACTTTATGTGGCGAGGCTTAACTTTGGCATACAGGCAACGCCCACATGTCACTTACTTAATCTTTTTTCTGTGTTTATACCGCAATCATTTATGAATTGTTTGTGTCTTTTTCTCCAATTAAAATAGGCTAGTTTCCTAAAAAAATATAATTAGTCCGTTAGTTAGATAATCAAAAGATATTGGAGAAGTATTTTTTCTTTTGAAAATTAAACAAAAAATTGTTAAAATATGGCGCGTTAAAGTTCCGGGTGACGTCACAGTGTGGTACACTTTTCCGCATTATGTGACGTCATGAGCCTTTTGATGCCTTATATCTTTATAATTTATCGCTCAATTGATAAAAGAAAAAATACGTCACTAATATATTTTGATTCCCTAAATGACGAACTAATTTTAATGTGAGTTTTTTGACCCTGGAATCTAGCCTATTTAAGGTAGACATACAATTTAAAAAGTAGCTTGAAATAAAGGAGATTATGTTGCCAGATTTGCACTCTTCAGCGTTCCCTCATTTGTGACTTCCTCAATTTTAAGTGGTTCCGCATAAATCATTTGAGGACCATCAGGCTCGCCTTTTGAAGGCTCAAGACTCCATTTAGCGCATCTCGATTGCTTTTTGAAATTCATGAACTGATCTAGAGTCGAGGGTCTTCTTAATATTCCTAGAGCTCTCGGCGAATTTCAATAGATTAAACCTGAAATCTTTAAACGAGTAACGTTTAATTAATATGCATTTTCTATTGGCGCGAAAATGCTTAATCGTAAATTATGAAGATTTCAGATTAAAATAAAATAAAATATTTATTTTGCGAAAGACCTTTGAGATATGAAGTCGAAATAGTTTTATTCTGGAATTGTTCCTAATACCGCGTCTAAATAAGATTTCAGACCCTAACAGTAACGTCTATGTAAAATATTCCAAAAAAAAATGAAGATTCTATACTGGTCGAAATTTAGATTGAGGCCTGCAAGTCCCGAGCGAAAAACTAGTAAAAGTATGTAAGTACCCATTTGTATATCTCTAAATTATAAAAAAATAGTATAAATGCAAATATTATAAAGAGATTTGTTATCGAAGACTTACTTTTTGGCGCCAAACATTCGCCATTTTGATTTTTCTGCAGTCTGGTAATTACTTTAGGTTGTATCAAGCATTAACTGCCTGTCTCCTTTGATAAACCTTATTCTGTTGAGCGGCCAGTCAGCCATGTATTGAATGCTAAGGCCGTTGACATATCCACAGAGTGTTTCACTAAGTGGCGTGCATTGTAATTGTATTTGGAGACTGCCCAAACACGTCAAACTCACACGTTTGTCGTCACTATTGATGAAAATACAGAGGCGCGATTCTTGTGCTGTTAGAGAAATTGTCGGATTCGATGTTTGTCGAAATAAAATGGCGGTCGTAAAGGATTTTCTGACTACAGCCATTTTTTCGACAAATTTCGAATTTGACTTTTTTTCTAGAAGCGCGAGAATCACACCCCAAAAGTCATATAACAGTGTTATTTATAATTATATATCTATTTCAAGTCTACACTGTAATATTTACATTGTAAACTTAACATTATGAAAACTTGGTACAAGTACAAAGGTTCTAAATATAGCTTCCACTTTCTCATCAACGAAAAAAAATCTTTTGTTTTCTTTTTTGTAAAGTTCATTTATTTATTTAGACAACAGATAACAAGTTAATATTTCTATAATTTTGTATGTTACTTCGCCGCAGTCGAGTAATAACTATAGCTTGTTTAAAGCATTAACTGCCTGTCTCCTTTGATAAACCTAATACTGTTGAGCGGCCAGTCAGCCATGTATTGAATGCTAAGGCTGTTGACACATCCACAGGGTGTTTCACTAAGTGGCGTGCATTGTAATTGTATTTGGAGACTGCCCAAACACGTCACGTTTGTCGTCAATATTGATGAAAATACAAAGGCGCGATTCTCGTGCTGTTTGTAAAATTGTCGAATTCGAGATTTTTTGAAAATTGTTTTTCGACAAATTTCGAATTCGACTTTTTTTCGAAAAGACACACCCCAGAATATATTTTTAACAGTATAATTTAAATATCACTTTCACTTTCGTATAATTGTAGTTACATCTCGGTTTCTCTAAGAGCCAGCTAACTAATGCAACCGTTCATAAAAACAATATATCAAATCTTTTATATGGGGAAAAATGAAATATCTAGTTAATTAAGGAAAGTTTTTTTCTTATTTGTAAATTGACGTTTTGAAGAAAGTGCTGCAGGGGAGTTTGTGGCGCCGCTACTTCTCCACTTGCGCTTTGGAAGTTGTGGTAAACTTAATTTAAGTAAATTGACGTCAATAAGTGATATTTATATCCTACTAGCTGTTTCCCGCAGCTCCGCCTGCGTCGAAAAGTAGCCTATGTTTGACCCCTGGTCTTCAACTATATTCATACCAAATTTCATCAAAATCCGTTCAGCGGTTTGGCCATGAAAGCGTAACAGACAGATTTTCGCATTTATAATATTAGTATGGATATTGAAAGTAAACGATTTAATTTCATTTCATCACCTTTAAGCTGACCACAAGTGTACGAATTACATCTACATATATGTGATAACAAAATGAAAATGGCGTAAATTTTATTTTAGCGTTTTCTAAGTTGCATCCTCAGCTTGGTTGCTTCAAGCCCAATGTCCACTTTCCTACTTTTTCGTCTCCCCTTCGCCCGGACTTCGGCGCCCTTGGCAAGAATCCATTAGCACGCATATTCTGCATTGCGATATCTCTTTTTGGTTTGACCCGTTCTAATATAACGCCATAGTACAAACGTACCGAACGGATACTTATAGCCCGACCAGGAAAATAAAAACCCTGCATTGGCGTCGCTACTGATCGCCTTTATGTGGCAACATGTCGTATGTGTCATGTCAACAACGAAATTGGCAATGTCATTTAGTGATATAGAAATTAAT
This sequence comes from Euzophera pinguis, assembly GCA_947363495.1. Taxonomy (NCBI): domain Eukaryota; kingdom Metazoa; phylum Arthropoda; class Insecta; order Lepidoptera; family Pyralidae; genus Euzophera; species Euzophera pinguis. Next base: position 2,319,336 of record OX376162.1, read on the forward strand.
CCTTCGTTTTCATTCGCATTAAATATGATAACATCTTTTATATCACTTTTGTCGCATTACTATGAATTATTTTTACCATTTTTTATAAATATTTTTATTTGATAATCACAAAATACACAACGTCCACTTCTGTCTCTTTTTGGCAGATGGCATTGAGATGACGGAATGTTACTTGAGTACCTAGTTGCCAGTAAAAGAAATTAGTTCTAATATTTTTCCTCAATATAATCAAGACTGCTATTTTCCTGGTCGGGCTATATACCCTCCCACCCGAAACAGCGCTACAGGTAACATACTGTCCACATAAGACTCAGTATTGCCTGTCTACTGATAGTGCAATACTGAGTCTTAAGCATACCGTCTCTTATTACCTGCATTGAAAAACAGCTGTATACGGGTGTTTCCTTGATCTTACCACGGCCTTTGATTTGGTATCCTATGATCTCTTATGGCAAAAACTGGACAATATAAAAGCCCCTAAGGAACTTACAAATCTATTAAAATTTTGGTACGGGAATCAAACCAACAATGTTAAATGGATGTGTACGTTTTCTTAACCATATAAGATGGAATGTGGAGTGAGGCAGGGCGGGCTAAGCTCTCCGTCGCTCTTCAATTTGTATGTGAACGCGCTAATCGAGGCGCTCAGCAGAGACCATGTCGGCTGTCACGTGGACGGCGTGTGCGTCAATAACATCAGTTACGCAGACGACATGGCCCTGCTGAGCGCGTCGGTCTGCGGGCTCAGAAAACTCCTCGGTATTTGTGAGGCATACGCGGTTACTCACGGACTTGTATATAATGTCAAAAAAGTGAAGTCATGGTTTTTGGAGCCAGGGGTAAAGATATGTACGTACCTGCCATTTCTTTATATGAATAGAGTATTAAAATTTAAATATCTTGGACATATCTTGGCGCCTGACCTCAAGGACGATGCCGATATAGATAGGGAGCGACGAGCGTTGTCGGTTAGAGCAAATATGATTGCGCGCAGGTTTTCGCGATGCTCAGAAGATGTCAAAAAAACTCTATTTAGAGCATTTTGCACATCATTCTATTACCAGCACCTTGTGGGCTAATTACACAAAAAAATCGTACGACGCTTTTCGCATCCAATATAATAATGCTGAACGGGCTCGTTCAAGGTTTTTTGTCGTCTTGTCAGGGTTTTTGTTGATAATAAAAAACCTAGGATTAATTTAGATATCTTCGTCTCGTCGACAGTCCAAAAGGTGAAGTCCAGTTCCTTCTTTTGTCGCTGTCAGTCCGTCTTTGTTTTTTATAGTCGTCAAGTCATAGAGTCATGTCAATAAGGAGGCTGGACGCCGCAACAAATGCGTTCCGGGTGTTGTTGCGGTTGCCTCGGTTTTGTAGCGCGTCAGGCATATTTGCGGCGGCGAGGATTGACTGCTTCTACGCGACCATGCGGAAGCGGAGCGCTAGCCTGGTGCGGCGCATCCGAGCCAGCTCCAACAACATCTTGGCCATGATAGCAAGCCGGCTGGACTGTCCCTACATCAACCACTGCTATTGACTGCATGTGATGACTGTCAACAAGCACAGGATGACATTTAAATTTGTTTCTAACTCTAGATTTTTAGTTTCTTTGTTTACTAAAACCATTATAATGTTACGAGCTCCGGGGTTCGCAATTTGGAGAAAAACACCTGATGACTCTTAAGAACGTTTATTCCCACAAGGATGGTCGCCGACGTCACTTCACTTCACTTATCACTAACAATGTCCAGAACACTTGCTAATCACAGCCACTATAACTTGCCGAGGTCGCTTGTATCACTTGTTATTTGCTCCGGATATCGCTTCTTGATCGCACTTGTAGCTCAGTTAAATTAGAACTGCCGTCCTGAGGCACCTTCCGATGTTTATATGGCCCGGGAAACCCGCTCCATAAGTTTCTAGAAAGATCACAAGTACTCCGGAATAGAGAGAGAGGGATACTCTCTGTCTCGTTCCCTTAGTTTCTCAAACCACACACTAGAAGTGTGAGAGCGAGACAAAGCAATATGTCAGAGCGAGACAATCGATGTACTAGATCGTTCGCGATATTATTCCCGTATGGAAACACGCGACTATTGTACGAGAATTTTCCGCGGACAGCGCTACTAAATCTTCCGCGGGCCGCACTTTATTTTTATTTATTTTTGATTTCGTAACAATAATATGAGTCTAGATGCTCGAAATAAAGAATATTATTATTTATTTATTTGTGGAGCCGGAGCCAACACAAAGAGGCTATACTTGCTTATGATGCTGATAAAAACTTCCTAACTATGCGGCATGTATTTAATATTGCCGCTTTCTGAATGAGAATGTATGTAGACGGAGGTAAGTCAAGTGTGTGTAGATGTGTATGAAGCGTGTGAGGTACAACTCCTGTGGTAGAGGTCACTATAGGTACGGTTTTTACTGTATTAACTCGCCATTGTGTTTTAATTTCTATTGCAAAGTCGGTGTATTTGGCTATTTTTTCTGTACTCGTTGTTTCAAGATTGTGTGTATTACAAACTGCTATGTCTATCAAGAAAACTGATTGTGTGTTTTTATGTAAGAGAGTTACGTCCGGTCTATTGAAGTGTACGGTTTTATCAGTAAGTATGGTCCTATCCCAGTATATTTTATATTCGTCATTTTCTAATATGCAACTTGGTTGGTATTTGAAGTATGGCAACTTTTCTGTTACTAAATGATATTTGTAGGCTAAACTTTGATGAACTATTGAAGCTACTTGGTCATGGCGGTGCTTATAATCCGTTTGTACTATTGCTCTGCATGCGCCGGTTATATGTCGTATTGTTTCGGAAGCACTGTGGCATCGTCTGCAGAATCCTTATTGGTTTTGGTTGATTGTTCTGTCCTACCTTCTTAATTTTAATGCCAATGTATGTAGCTGAGGTGTAAGCTGTACAATAAATCAGAGTTTGCGTCTTCATAAAAGTTTGATCGCTATTGATGTGTTTAGGAATAACTACTTTATTAATGTATTCTACTGTATCATCAAACTTTTTCGATGTTTTTATTTTAGGTATACGAGGTCTTGTAGTTATTATTATTATTGTATCTCCTTTTGGATTTCACGGGTTACCCCGGTCCTTTGAGAGGCTTGCGCGGGGATATTGATCCAACGCGTAGAGGCCCTTTGGAGAAGTTGATGTTATGTGGTGCTCCTGCCAAAACCCGTTCTCGGCCATATCAATAGTTGACATTTCCATGAACAGGTCTCGGCAGGAGGAGGAACTATTTCTAATGAGTGAAAAGAATAAATGGGTTATGGTATTGAAGTCTGGGTGGTTTAAATCTGGGTTATTATATAGGAATTCGGACACCTGCCATAATCATGATTACTGACTATTAGTGGCAGGCGGTGACTCGCCACTCAGTGAATGGGCCCCCCAAATAGTCGCCGCATTTGGCAACAGAGGGGCAACATTGGGATGAGCGGCTAAGGGTGCCGAGAGGTGCTGCTCCGGTTTCGCCATCGCAAGTTGCCTCGTGAGCGGGTTTCCCCGTTATTACGCCATTACGTGCAAATACACTTCCACCCTCGAGCATATAGCTCTTGCGACTCCACTCTGGCCGGCCGGCTAAGGCAAGCCAGAGGTTAGCTAGCTAGCCACAAGCTGCCCTGCGGAGACTGACTGCACTGGGAAGGGAACCCAGTGGGCGATGGGGTCGTCACATCCCTAACACCTTGACGCGTGTGTAAAAGTAATAAAAATAGGTATAAACATTCAAATCACTTCAAATAATACTGCCCATGCCGAAATTTGATAAAAGTAATTCATGGTAATTGGAAAAGGCGCTAAACAAATTCACTTTTAGCGGTATAAATCAATTGATTTATACCGCTAAAAGTGAATTTGTTTAGCTCATAATTATGAAGGCCCCTAAGACCCCCCATAATAACATAGAGGAATTAAATTTTTAATTAGGTTGCGCTGAAACGTACAGTCGAGAGAAAATAAAACTGGCCCCTACACCTAAACATTATGAAATTAAATTCTCACTAGCGGTTTCCCGTAACTCCGCCTGCGTTAAAAACTAGCCATGTTTGACCCCTGGTCTTCAATTATATTCATACCAAATTTCATTCATTTCAATCCGTTCAGCGGTTTGGCCGTGAAAGCGTAACAGACAGACAGACTTTCCCAGTTATAATATTAGTACGGATGTTCAGAATCAAATACAAAATCTGTGCAATTCTCACAATATAATACCTATAGTATTCATGTCGAATTAAAACATCATTTTTAGAAGTAGGTTAAAATGTATAAAATGTTGATTACACCGCAAATAGATAACCTACAATGCATTTATTAAGTAATTTATTATTTAATGAGCTCCCTACGAAATTTTAATAAAGTGGAAATTATGGCTAGTAAATTAAAGTCTTAAAGGTGTAGTTCCATTACTGTGCATAAAAAGACAGATCGGTCAATAGCCATTTTGACTCGACAATACTCGACATGGCAAAAAGAATAGGTACGCCATTTATTATATCATTGCGAGATCCATTTAGCGATTAGGGTTCCTTCTTTGCTTTGTTCATCGCTCATCACTTGTACCAGGCGAATATGTGATGAAGTCAGAACTGACCACGATTTTCCACTTCCATTATCACGTCGAAATCATCTTTGAAAAGGAGATATTTTCTTGGGATGAATCTAGGGACAAACCATCGACCCTCTGGAACGACTCTCTCATTATAGCTTCTAAGTGCAACACCCTAATCAATTACCTACCTACAGGCCTATCCCAAATCTCATATCAAGAGATTGTTCCCGTATACGCTAGATGGAATGAACCATGGAGTGATTACAAAGAGGAGATGCCGTTTGAAATGGCGCAGTGATGTGATCATTGGCGCCTCGCCATCACAAAAGTGGGCGGAGCTTGCCATTGCTCTTGCTCCATGATTGGAGCTACGGCCGAAACCAAGCACCCCGCACGTCTGCTTCCCGCCCCGTGTAGCCTCACAAACGCTTTCTTACAAATCGCTTATTACGGCATTTCCTCTTTTTAATTACTCCATGGAATGAACGCTTCCTACATGAGAGCTTTTAATAAGATATCTTCACTTCAGGGTCAGGTCAGAACTGCCTCCGTGGTCTAATGCTTAAGGCGTTCGCCTTAGACCCAGGGGTCATGGTTTCGATTCCCACGGGAACTTTGTTTAGTGGTTTCCAGCTTAGGACCACGGAGGTTAGGACATTGCTGACCTGAATCACTTGATTGTCTGTTAATAAAGATGATTCCGTGTTTCGGAAAGCACGTTAAGCCATTGGTCCCGGCTGCCATCTGTGGGGCGTCCATGGCCTGCGTTGATCACTTTTTTTTTCTTTTTTTATCTAAACATAAAACACATGTTACAGTTTTGTATCTATATACAATGCCATCGCATCTCTTTCGAGATTTTACGTCCATCGGATGTTGCCAATATAAACATTTAACAAGTTAATATATATTATATATAAGTACAAGAATAGTAGGTACATACATTTCTTAAGTACAAAATTATAGCATCTATCAAACCATAACCAATGTGAGACTACTTGCTGACATCATGGAGCAATTACAAAGAGGAGATGCCGTTTGAAAAGGCGCAGTGATGTGATCATTGGCGCCTCGCCGACACAAAAGTGGGCGGAGCTTGTCATTGCTTGTGCTCCATGATTGGAGCCACGGCCGAAACCAAGCACCCCGCACGTCTCCCTTCCGCCCCGTGTAGCCTCACAAATACTTTCTTACAAAACGCTTCTTACGGCATCTCCTCTTTGTAATTGCTCCATGGCTGACATCGCGTCGTCGCCTGGTGAATCCAAGTACCTACTTCGCTGCCTCGGACGCATACTGCACTTACGATCATATTCTCGTTCTTATGCCTTTTTGCTTACTAAATCGTACGAAAAATAGTGTGCATACGCAGCGATGGAATTCTGGTCTAAGCATTAACCGCGAAGGTAGCGGAGCTCTCATAACTTTAGCCTTCGTAAAATTCATAATAACGTAATAACTAGGGCTTACGATGCCTTATTTCGTATTTAACAGTTTCTGGCTTGCTTCCTTGTAACTAACATCCCTATTCTCAAACATTTCCTCAAACTCGACTCAACCTTACTCCAACTCATTGGTATAATTAGCCGTCACGAGCTTCCTTGACTTAAGGAGATAACTCATTGGAGGTGAGTATCGAACTGTCAAATATAAGGTTGGTCGAGTAACTTGAGGTCTCCTCGAAATGAAATAAATGTAGTTTTACATTAGTTTTTTTGCAATTTTGCTTAGGTATGTACTTATTTTTTTTATTTTTTTTTTACTCTATGCTTTTGTATTTTTCAATTTTTGTGCTTTGGATTGTTATTATAACCTGTGTCGTTTCTTACTGAAGTTTGCTCAAGCAACCAACTAAGAATATCGTTTTCAAGGGAAGTTCGAGGACTTCCTTAAGGCTTCCTCCAATGAGTTTGAGTGAAGATCGTCCTTAAGGTTATGTTTAAGAATACGGGTGTAAGAGCTTTCTTCTTTTTTGTTCGAGTGCCATGGTAGCTAGGGCACATATAATTATTTTTTCGTATCCACGTTATTTTTTAGCTTTAGTAATAATCATTATCAACTAATAACGATTACATAATCATAGGATATCTTTATCGCACTTTTTACTAACTACAAGTCAAACCATAAGGACCAAAAAGAGAAGGAAATAAAGGATGGTGCCAGAAAATAACTACTTGGAATTAGTTAGACTAACTTCATACTGTATGAAGCATGCAAATTTCTGCAAACATGATTTCAGAAGGGAATCAATAGCTATGATCATCCCTTCAACCTAGATTAGAGCATAACTTTGCGGCGCGGAACCTCGGTGCGCACATGACCAGTTTTATTTTTTTTATTTACTGTACCTACCTAAATCCCCAACATGCGATTGCTTCAGACTTCTTAACATTACAGACGATCTATCTCACTGTAAAACACCCATTGCAACGGGCCCGACTGCACCCGAATCGGAACTAACGTCGCGCCCTGATAAATGACTTAATCACATTGCGAAATCTGCGCTTCTCTACTCTGTGGTAATTACACTGCCAGTTCACTACGAGGAAGCGGTTCAATTTAGTAGCTGGAGTGTATTTCCCGCGTCTGGAATATTCTAATTTTAAAAACTAGTTTGTTTTTTTTTTGGGTATTTAAAATAAGAACATGCAAGATAGAACTACAACTCCGAACCCGAACCCGTTCCGTTTTAATAACTGAAAATATGTTATCGATATTTTGAGTTTTCTACAAAATAGATTTTATACTAGCTGTTTCCCGCAGCTCCGTCTGCGTCAAAAAGTAGCCTATGTTTAAACACGGATCTTCAACTATATTCATACCTAATTTCATCAAAATGCGTTCAGCAGTTTGGTCGTGAAAGCTTAACAGACAGACAGACTTTCGCATTTATAATATTAGTATGGATTTTATCACAAGTTGACGATGTGTTTTAGCGATGCCAATATTTGGTTTTGTACAAAGATATTTTACCTACGTATTTCATACCAATCCAACACCAACTTCAGCCCTAAAAAAATCATTTCACTTTTTTTTAGACTATCGCCTATGAAACTCTACTGCTTTGCCCAGTGAAATATGAGTAAAATTTTCAATATACATACATACCCACGTTCAGTAGATGCCTATCAAAGTACCTATACCTACCTAAATAATTAAGGACACAATTATATACCTAAGAAAGCCTAACATGATTCAACTAAGTTGTCCAGAAACACAAGACGGCTCAGGTTCCATTACGGCCCTAAATTGTCTATTACGGCAATTCTAAGATGAATAGAGGAATATTTTGCGAGCTTACTGTTGCTATTATGGCCGCAAATTACCTATTAACACGCTGATAGAGAAACGCCGACCATAGAGTAGGAAGGTTTATTTTTATTTTCAGATTTGTGCTTGTGTGCAGTTGTTATTTGCTCAACGTAAGTACCTAACCTACTTTTACTATCACGAGGAGAAATTAAATAGGACTTGTTAACTCTATTCATTCATATCGAGTGGACTTCAGGGTCAATCTACCCTGTACTTCCTGGTGTCAGAGTTTTTCGGAATCACCTTTCTACCTCTGACGTGGTTCCTTTAACGACCACTAAATGACAGCCGGCAATGGGGACAACGGCTAAACATACCTTCTGAAGCACGGAATCATCATCTCATCATCATCATCCTAGCGTGTATTCCTAGTTGCGTCGTCAGCTTACGCTTCGAAGCCTAGGGTACGCTGTAAGTCATGCTCCTAGATTAAGCGGAACTGGTTATTACAATGGAGCAACTGCCGTCTAACCTCCGTAACACTTTTTACAGGGAAACCAGACCAACAGGAACATGACCTTTTTTTTTTTTTTTAACGGAGGGGAAATGCATTTACGCACAAAGTGTGGGTCTCCTGGGCCGCTAATCGGCCCAGACTACCCACTAAAACCCCTCCGGCGTTTCCGCACCGGCTGTTGAGGGCACCATGGGGTCGCGTTAGCATTCTACCACGACGCCCTCCAGCCATGGCCTTGCGGCCCCCTCAATTGGCCTTTCGCCCCCCCCCCCCCCCCCAAATCGGGCAGTGGCCCATAAATGGACCACGCCCGTCCCCCAGACCCACATCCATTCGCCGTCTCATCATAGACGGCGGTGGAGTGGGCTGTTGGCAGAAATTGGCCGACAGCTAATAAGACCCCAACTACCAGGGAGTTATTAACTGTCGCCCAGGGTGCACCGTCCCGAGTTCCTTGTCAGCCCGCCCTCTCACCGGATCCTTGGGATCAAGTGAGAATGCAAAGCTTTCAAAGGACCGGGCACTCGAGGAGGTTCTCTGCCCTGCACCCCAACAGGAACATGACCTGAGGTGTGTTAGTGGCCAACACTGTCAGAATTTTTCAGGCTGCCCCAAGGCATCTGACACAGCTTAACGACTGCTATCTAACGACAACAACAGGGACCAACGGCTTAGCGTGCCTTCCGAAGCACGGAGGAGCTCAAGATAGAAAATGGCGACCAATCCAATAGTGGTCGCGTCACGTTGTCACTTGACATGCGCATTCGCTACGTATACGCGGGTCGCGCTCGACTAACGAGCTCCTCGAATCAAACTGGAAACAAATGAACAAAATATGGTTCCCGTGGGAATCGAACCCTGATGCTCGTTCAGAACCACGGACGAAATTCAGTCATACTTTTATACAAAAGAAGCTGTTGGTCTTCCTAATAGATAAATAAATACTTATTTTCGAGCAACAAAAATATTTCCCCACATTATCCCGAAGTATGGAACAAGTAAATGTACTCAACTAGCATTCATTACAAAAATGTACTCTAATTTTGTTCCGCAGTTCCAACACAGCGAGCTGCCATTTTCATATCTCTAGGTACACTGTTTCGTTAAACCTTTTATCTGTTATTTATTTGCGCCATTTCTTTAGAAATGCGACAAAGCCAGAGAGCTATATTAAGTTTAATTTATTCCTTACTTCCATTGCTTTGATTGACGACAAGAGAGAATCACGGTTTCGTACCCACTTGACCTTTTTGGTTATTACTTCAACTATATATATATTACGCACACTCGCTGTTAGTTAGTTTTATAATATGTATTGTGTTCGCTTGTGTGTGTTTTAGCATTGTCATATAAAAAGCTCATTAATTCATAAACTTACAGATAACAACATGGGGTCTTTCAAAGGATTAAAAAATACGCGCACGTGATGCCCCTGGTGTTGCGGGGCGTCCATGGGCTACGGTGACCACTTATGGTATGCGTTTTTGCCTTCTTAATTGTATTAATTAATTCTTAATTTTAATGGTAAAAGCCCGAAAAAATCGTCCTATTTTCATATTTCCTTACATTTACCAACTAATGTCGGTAAATCCTAAGACTTACTCTTTAATCTTAGGATTTACCGTTGTTTGAGCTTTTACAGTAACATATATATATGTATATATATATAAATATATATACTACTACAATAACTACTGAAAGTACTACTTTGTTTAGACTAAATATTTTTTTCTTTCTCAATGAAACACACAAAAAAAGTGGGTGCGATCCCTAATTTAATTATGACGTGTTCTTGACACGATTGTGATTGTGAATTACTTTGCCTACGGAATTGCTTCAAGAGCCCTATTTTTGAAATGTATGACATATAATGTCGAACAAAAATCCTTCTTTAACGAGCGAAAATCATTCGATATGTAGTAGTATGGGTAGGAAAAATACAGGCAAATGCTGGAGCGAGTGCAGAAGAGATTCGCCCGTTCTTTATATAGAAAAATCTATGGATATTATCCATTTCTATATCCGTCGCTGTATGTATCAGGTATGGTAGGCCATACATTGAAGCTTAGACGGAAATGCAGCATACTCATTCATTACTACTTGCTACTAAATGGAAAAATGGACAACCCACCGACTCTGGCTAGGTGCAGCGTTTATACCCCAGTGGTCTATAGGCAATTACGCAACCGGCCACTGCTCGTGGCTGCGACGTCGGCCACGGATACCGCGCGGTACGCGCCCACTAACCAGGCCATGGTACTCTTTGACGCCTTGATTGCTCATTTGCTAAACGTAGATATTTTTTATGATAAGCTGAAATCCTTTGTTCATTCATGTATAATGTATGTGTCTCATAAACCTGTGTAATTTGTCCTGTGCTAACTCACAGCTCGAATTGGGAAACTGTAAGTGCTGTCAGTATTTGTATATAAAAAAAATAGCTATCGAACAAAAATTATTCGACTAGTCGATTTTGCGTGATTCACACTTTTCAAAAATAGGGCCCCAGGTAGCTTTGTGACACAGGACACGGCAATTCGGCTGGTGATTCCTGAATTTATACCTTATTACACGCTTTAATTTACCTGCTGAAATCTTTGTAATGAACACCGACGATTTCCTTATGTTAAGTACAGGATATATATATATAGCCCTCATTATATTTGAAAGATTAGACGCAGATAATTAAATTACAGAATATAAAATCATCGTCATCAGAATGCCGAAGACCTGGCGAAGTGGAGGAGAAATAGTAGGAAAGCGGACCCAGGAATACTTTTTTTGAAAAGTGTTAGATACGCACGCAAAATCGGCGAGTCCAATACTTTTTGTTCTTTTACTAATGATTTTCGTTCGATATCGAATGATTTTCTTTCGATGTATATCTCATACATTTCATAAATAGGGCTCCTGAGCTCCGAGGTAAACAGATTAGGACGCAATAGGTTTTCCCCTGAGATGACAGAGAGAGAGAAAGATCATCGATATTTCAGCAGCAGTCAGTCCACTGCTGGACATAGGCCTCCCCCAATAGATTTCCAGAACTACCGGTTGAAAGTGGCCTGCGAACTCCTTCAGTGCATCTGACTATGCTCAGATGGTCAAGTTGTATGACAAAAAACTTACTTGTCTTTACTTGAGATATGTTTATTGAACATAAAAATAAATAGTTACAATACATACACTAATAAATAAAATAAGAAAAAAATAACATGAAAAAATCATAAATAATAGAAAGGGATCTTTCACAGTCAACCAGCAAATGACAAAAGAGTTCAAAAGTTATTTTTTTGGATTTCCTATGTGAGTTACAGATACTAGGCCAAAAGCACATACAAGCAAAAAGTTAGTTCAAGATAAATTTAAGTCTACATTTATATAAGTAGCATGGAAACGACTCATTAATTAATAGAATAATGAATGCATTGTTTGACTCGGTGCAGCGCAACAACGAACTTCCCGTATCCATTGTCTTCGCGGGTTTCAAGCCCCGCTGTTATTTAGCGATCCCTAAGGAAAACATTCGTGCGATGGGAATAAATATAATATTTTGTATTAATTTATAATGGCGAATGGTCGTAGGATACAGCTAGTTTCTCAATATATTATTTATATCTTGGTCAAACACTCGACAAAGATTTCCGATGGTGATGAAGATAAAAATCCGTAAACATCTAGGATGGGATTTGGGAAACTAGACTATGTCCTCAAAGGAAAGACCCATGTGTCTAAAAAAGAGTGTTTGATCAATGTGTCCCGGCTACGACGTGTTTATGAGAGACTTGGATGACACCCTGAGTGCTGAAATAATACCTATGATCTATGAAAAGAGCCATGCTTATTGTTTCCCTTAGAGACAAGATCTGAAACACAGAAATAATGAGAATAACAGATGTAGCTGAGTGGAAACCAACTTGAAGTGGAAATTGGCAGGTCACATAAGCCGTAGGTAGAGAAGACGGTGGATCCATAGGGTTATGTACGAAACCATGACAGGGACACAGAAACCCTGGCAGACCAATTAAGCGTTGGAGGAACGACAATACCAAAGCAGCCAAGACGGCGCGTTAGACGTTAAAAGAACCACGTCAAAGACCAGGGTGTGCGTAGTCGATTGATTTGATCATGTAACCCACACGATATAAAAGTAATAATTTACTGTTTAAACTGTCCAAATTAGTATGAAACTACTCGTAGCTATATCTAGTCGCAAACAGCTTTGTAGCAGGCACTAAGTATATTTTTTTGTGACGTTCTATACTATACCCTCTATTGCATAAGAAAAATAACATGGTACATTGTAGGTATATTTTATGGAATGGCTATTACAATAATATGTATAATATTTATGTGGTTCTGGTTCCCGCGTATATACAATTCAATCCATCTTCATTGCTTTTAATAGTATTACTTTCAAGACTTTATATACTATATGGTAGTATGTCTTTCGCATTTAGAGGCAAGAGCACTGGGGCACTGTAATACAGGCTCTGTCTACTTTAGGCCTTAGTCTCCTCCAATTGAAATTGCACAATTTTGTATCTGTTAAGTATATGTACGAGTATAGGTATGGAGAAAATAAAGACGTTTTTTGTTTGTTTGTTCAAATGGTTATGAAAAAAGGAGGCCCAGAAAGTCTTGGTACGGAACTCACGATATAAATTCACACTTGCTTTGTACGAAATCTTTGCACAGCACAAAAATAGGATTCACAGCACAGCCTGCACATTTCGGCTGAATAGCTGTTGACATGCCATTGTGAGAGTGAGACAATAGATGTGTGAAATTATTTTCGTGTTTCATTCTCTTTCATTGTTGGCAACTTAGCATTATGATCGTTTTCAGTGAATGATCGTAATAACCTAATTACTACTTATACTTTATTATCTTGCTAGGTGCCACTGCTTGGTAAAAAGTAAAAAGTCGCCTCCATGCATTTCTAGAGCTCCTCAGTGCTTCAGGATATCAGGAGTGCTATCTTTAAGATGTATGTATGTGTATGTCACCGGAAAACAACAATCGTAAGTTGATCAATTCACGAGTTAGTTGATCAACTTCGGGATTCGCGTCAGTTTTACGGTCCTTTAAGAAGGTATCATACGTATGTATATAGCTTCAGGTTTAGTTTAGGTTAATTAGAAGAGGAGGAAATTGTGTTAAGGACTCTTTTTACTGAGTGTGTGCTGTATGTTCTGATGCTTTATTTTCGAAAAGTGCGATTCATGCAAAATCGGCGTGTTGAACGATTTTTCGTTCAATTTCGAATGATTTTGATTCGTCATAATCAATGAGTTAAGCGATTTTCTTTCGACATTTGAGATATATATGTCACCGGAAAATAAGAATCGTATTATTACACTGTGTGTTTCAAAAAAGAATCACTTTTTTAGAAGCCCGAAAGGCACAGAAAAACACGGTTGTAAATGAACCAGCAGCCAACAAAATCAAAGGTTTGCAAGCTGTCGATAGCAATGAGTCAGGAATCAAGCCGCTGGAAGCCCCGATTGGCGGGCTATTTTAAACGAAACTGTCAATCTTGTACGCGGCGTTGCTGAATTAATCCTCATTTCATTTCGTGCTACAAACAAAATTCGGAATACAAGCTGCATTTTACAGCCGTCGTAGATTGTCTATTCTATATAATTATTTTTCTACTAGTAATTCATGCACCTACACATTTTGAAAATGAGTCGAATGATTTTCGTTTGATATCGAATGATTTTCATTTGATATATTCTATGAGTCGAACCATTTCCATTCGACATACCGATTTTGCGTGAGTCGAACGTTTCTTAAATATTTTTGAGGGTCGGCAACAGGCATGTGACACTTATTGCCTTAAAATGCCTATAGACTACTTGGATCCTATATATCTACCAAACTAAATATCAGTCTTCTTATGTTTTCGCGATTGTTATTCATTAAATTAAACTATTTTAATACGGTTTTATCGCGTTTATTACTTATTTATTTACACCTGACGTTTCAAACACTTTACAGCGTTCATGGTCGCAGGCAGACTAAGTTAACATTTGTCTTTGATGTCATAAGATTACAAAACTACCGCCTGAAATTTTTATTGGGAACTATTCCGATTCACGCAGTATTGGCTCACAGTATCTAAGGGTCTTGCAGTCTGCTTCCGAGTTTGCAATTTTATTAAGTTAATGACTGGGTCCCAAGCTGGCGGTACCTGCCATCCATCCTCTCTATTGAAATTAGGATGTTTTTTAATTTCAATAGCTTCACGTAACATCCTTGGAATGAATCTGTTTTCCTTTGCAAGGACTTGAGGATTATCAAAACGCATATAGTGGTTGGGTTTGTCTAGAGCATGTTCACAGACTGCAGACTTGGTTGAGCGTCTATTTTTCATGTCAGCAATATGTTCTTTTATACGAGTATTAATGCTTCTCTTTGTTTGCCCAATGTATGATAAACCACAGTCACAGTCAATTTTATAAACTCCAGCATCTTGCAATGGGATATTGGATTTTACAGGTCTTAAAAATTGGTTTATTTTCTTATGCGGCTTGTAATAGGTCTTGATTGAAGCTCGCCTAAGTATGTTACCAATCTTGTCCGTGACTCCCTTTATGTATGGTAAGATGGCAGGAAAACGATCAACTGTGTGTGGCTTGGGTCGACTTCTGTGACAAATGTGTGGGAGGCTGAGATTGTTGCTTCTTAAGACAGACTTGACTCGTTGAAGCTCCTCCTTAAGATGGTGGGTGTCACAGATGCCGTGTGCTCTCTGTAACAAAGATTTGCCTACGGTAGCTAACTGACATGGATGATGGTGAGATTTACCATTGAGATATTTGTCATCCGGGATAATAACTCAGAAACGTCAAAGTCAATTAAATCGGTTGTCAATTTAGCAAAACAAACACCGATAGACCAACAAGCGATTGATGCTCTTGAAAATGGATTAAATTATGCGGTTGCACCCAGGAGGATACCTTATGAACATATCATCTGTTCGGTAGAAAATGTCTTGGTAAAAAACCACTTAAATAAAGAAGATTTGGAAGCGATACGCCAAGATGTGTCATCAGTACTACGACATAGCAAGCCGCCAAAACCGAATCTTCCTCGTGAACAATATCTTGCACTCACCAACCTTCGCAAGAACCCAGACATTACTATTTTACGAGCTGACAAAGGAAATTCAACTGTTATAATGGACACCTCTGATTATAACACAAAAATTCAACAACTGTTGTCGGATGAGAATACATATAAACAAGTAAAAAGTGATCCTACTAACAAGATCGTAACAAAAACCAAAGAATTAATATTAAAATACTCCGACACATTAAACTTAGACATCACGTCGCTCGTGCCTTCCTGTGTGAAACCACCAAAATTATATGGCCTTCCAAAAATACACAAAAAAGACCACCCATTAAGACCAATTGTAAGCCAAATAGATTCGCCAACTTATAAACTAGCACAACACCTGGTAACACAACTTCGTGGTCATACTGATACTAATGTCAAGGACTCTTATCACTTTATCAGCTTAATTAAAGATCTACGATTAACTGATGAAGACACAATGGTCAGTTTTGATGTACAGTCATTATTTACCAGCCTACCTTTACATGACTGTATTGATATTGTCAAGAGAAGGCTTGAGGACCACCATCTACCTCAAGAGTATGCAGAGTTACTTGAGCATTGCTTAACATCAGGCTATCTCTTCTGGGAAAACAAATTCTACATGCAAATTGACGGTGTAGCTATGGGGTCTCCAGTCTCTCCCATTGTTGCCGACATTTTCATGGAAGACCTTGAGGAGAAGGCTCTTTCAAGCACCCTGGCTATGCCGAAGATGTTCAAACGGTACGTAGATGATACTTTTGTTGTACTCCCCAAAACTCAAGTCTCTGTTTTGTTAGATCATTTAAATTCCATTAATAGTAAAATTAAATTCACTATGGAACCTGAGATCAATAATTCATTAGCCTTTCTTGATGTTTTAATAACTAGAAATCTTGACAATAGTATCAGTCACACTGTGTACAGAAAGCCCACCCACACAGACAAATATCTCAATGGTAAATCTCACCATCATCCATGTCAGTTAGCTACCGTAGGCAAATCTTTGTTACAGAGAGCACACGGCATCTGTGACACCCACCATCTTAAGGAGGAGCTTCAACGAGTCAAGTCTGTCTTAAGAAGCAACAATCTCAGCCTCCCACACATTTGTCACAGAAGTCGACCCAAGCCACACACAGTTGATCGTTTTCCTGCCATCTTACCATACATAAAGGGAGTCACGGACAAGATTGGTAACATACTTAGGCGAGCTTCAATCAAGACCTATTACAAGCCGCATAAGAAAATAAACCAATTTTTAAGACCTGTAAAATCCAATATCCCATTGCAAGATGCTGGAGTTTATAAAATTGACTGTGACTGTGGTTTATCATACATTGGGCAAACAAAGAGAAGCATTAATACTCGTATAAAAGAACATATTGCTGACATGAAAAATAGACGCTCAACCAAGTCTGCAGTCTGTGAACATGCTCTAGACAAACCCAACCACTATATGCGTTTTGATAATCCTCAAGTCCTTGCAAAGGAAAACAGATTCATTCCAAGGATGTTACGTGAAGCTATTGAAATTAAAAAACATCCTAATTTCAATAGAGAGGATGGATGGCAGGTACCGCCAGCTTGGGACCCAGTCATTAACTTAATAAAATTGCAAACTTGGAAGCAGACTGCAAGACCCTTAGATACTGTGAGCCAATACTGCGTGAATCGGAATAGTTCCCAATAAAAATTTCAGGCGGTAGTTTTGTAATCTTATGACATCAAAGACAAATGTTAACTTAGTCTGCCTGCGACCATGAACGCTGTAAAGTGTTTGAAACGTCAGGTGTAAATAAATAAGTAATAAACGCGATAAAACCGTATTAAAATAGTTTAATTTAATAAATATCAGTCATTAATAATACTATACAGTAAAAAATAATCTTGCACATAAGATTAGCCAATAGAGATCGGCTACACCAAACTCAACCCTCACGGGTCGTCTACAAGCGATATGCCGTTCCCGGGAACGTGCCCACTTTCCCAAATTCGCTGGGAATGTTCCCGGGCACGTTCCCGCAAAATGGGAATGTTTTTTTGTATACAACTAAGTAAGTGGTTACCGTAGCCTATGAACGCCTGCAACACCGGAGATGTCACGAGTGCGTTGCCGACCTGGCCGATATCAGCACAGCGACCCCTCTGGAGCCTGGCGACCCTACTCACCTGCAGTGTTATGTGACTACGGTCTTCTGTAGGGTGGAGGTACTTCCCCAGACGGACTACTCCCTACAAAATGTCCTACCTCTCATAAATGTTGGGAAAAGTTGTGATTTAAATTTAAAAGTTGTAATTAATAAATTACTAACTCCCAATATACTTATTTATTGTAAATGTGTATCAGAACAGTTAAGTACTTACTTAGCGGGAAGTACAGACTAGGGAGGATTGTTATTTTGATATTTGGCGGGAAGCTGAGAAGATTGAACAGTTTCGGCGTTGTATTTTATTTTCTGATTAATGATTTTTTTAATGGTTGTTTTGTGCATGTTGGAGAATGGTTAATTATTTCGCAAAGTTTTGGAGAACAGCCGTGAGTGTTGGAAAGTGATAGACTTCTGTATAATAGTGGTTGATTTTTGTGTTTTTCTTGCCTATTGCCAAGAGTTCCTGTAAATCGCTAAGTGCAGGTTTTTACTACTTCACTTAGCCTTATTCTTCTGACTAGACTTGACCACCCACTTGACTTATAGGCTTGACTACTTAGGACTTGACGAAACCATATTGAAGGATAGAAAAAGTTATAGTCCTGCAAACCTAACTCTGCAATGAAATTAAATGGCAACCCCAAAAAACTTTATTAATGACAACACTCACTAGCTGCCATATCTGTCATATTACGCGGTACGTCTTGTGTCAGCTCATATTTTGTCAGAACTTCGTTTTGTGATAAAATTAAAAATATGGTGAAACCTTATAAAAGCGATGTACGGAAGTTACTATTCCGTATGCTTAATTCTTACGGAGGCCTAAAAGACCAACGGCAATCGGTTGCATTGCAGAAACAACAATGTTTCCAAGAAATCGAGTCGTTGACAGGTATGTTTACCCCATTGACCCAAACAGTTTTAATCCTTTGTTTTTACATAAGTACATACCTATTCATTAATAGCATGCCTTTTAGATAAACTATCTTACTAGCTAAGCTATATTCATGATAATAGTTGTTTGTAACTTACTTTTTGGTTAGAAACGTTGGAGCACCCATCCGAAAAAGTGTGCAGCATCAATATTATCATACCTATCTTTTATAATCGTATACCTATTATAAGATGTATTGTATCATTACGATTACATAAGGTCATATGCAATTTTTCATAGGGCCATGGTTTTCGAAATGTAGTGACTTGATCTATACATAGGGACTTGATGCTCGGGATTTAATTTTTTTTTTTACGATTTTTTAATCCTGACTTTTTGACTTTAGTATTTTAGTAAGGTCAGGGCTATTAGTAAGTATGCTAACCTATTTCAAAAATTTACTACACATTTTTTTTTTTACTTTGACTTATACTGGAACTTTGTTAACTTATATATCCACCAACCTCATGGTTATGTTTTATCTTTTTTAGGAGGAATAAGTGAGGAACTTAAACCTCATTTGCAAGCTGTTCTTATGAAACTTAAAGATTTGGAAGAATTTACTTTTACTGAAAAGCAACATATGAAAAACATTTCTAATATGTCGGGTAAGATTTTTTGCCTCGGTAATCACTTATTTATATTAACTACTTAGTTGTAAGCTACGGTTTTGCTCTTATATAGACTTTGATAGACAGTGATGCATGTGTACCTTTCACCGATGGAAATAATTACTTACTTTACCTACAACTGCAGAAAAAAAAATCAAAGCTTAAGTCTTAACATAAGATAAATAAACCTAATCAAAGGAAAGTTAGATTCGCCCATTGAGGGTTCTATACTAGCAAACTAAACTAAATTAATTTTTGTTTAAAAAACATTGCTTTCATATATAATATTCCCTTAAGGTGATACTTCGGTGAACACTAGCGCCACCGTCATTTAAAATTCATTATTCTCTGAAAACACAAGTTATCACAAATCCCTCTGCTGTAATTAATGTTCTGGATCTGATGTTAATTTAAATCATATTCAATTATTAAATTATAGTTCCATATTGCAAAACTGCTAAAAGTGGCCGTTT
This sequence comes from Euzophera pinguis, assembly GCA_947363495.1. Lineage (NCBI taxonomy): Eukaryota > Metazoa > Arthropoda > Insecta > Lepidoptera > Pyralidae > Euzophera > Euzophera pinguis. Next base: position 2,338,952 of record OX376162.1, read on the forward strand.
TAAGCAATAATGCAATTTGTAACTATAGGGAATTATAATTTAATAATTTAATATGTTTAAAATTAACTTCTGACCCAAAACCTTTATTACAGCAGAGGGATTTTTGATAACTTGTGTTTTCAGTGAGTAATGATTTTTAAATGACCGTGGCGCTAGTGTTCACCGAGGTATCACCTTAACATGGGTAGGTCGTTTCAAATTGGACAGATTGGAAATCTATTAGCACCAACTAACACCCTTTGCTTTGCTGATTACTTAGGAACATGAAACATATTTATCACACTCACAAAGGGTGATAAATTTTTCACACTCACAAATATAAAAGTTTAATATTTTAAACTTTTAAACTTTTATATTTATGAGTGTGAAAAATTTAATCTAAAATTATGTATATTTTGCAGGAGTAGGTGAACGGACACTTTGGACTATAAAAAAAGAGGGTCAGTCCAACGAAGGTGTTTGGAGAACGCCAGGCAAGAAGCGGGCAACCCGAGCAACAAAAATAAATATAGATAACTTTGACCAATGCGCAATAAGAAATAAGATTGATGAATACTATTTGGTCAAAAAGGAAGTACCTACATTAAAAAAACTACTCATAGAATTGAAAGAGGCTATTCAATTTGATGGTAGCCGAGAAACTCTGAGGAAAATCTTATTAAAAATGGGATATGAGTTTAAAAAGAACAGTGAAGAGCGGACTGTATTGATGGAAAAATATGATGTCGCTGCTTGGAGGCATCGATATATAAGAAAAATTTTAGCATTAAGGAATGAGCCTTCAGAAAAACAAAAACCAATTGTTTATATTGATGAAACCTACATTCATCAAAATTATAAACCCAAAAAAAGTTGGCAAGGACCTTCAACTTCTAAAATGTTTGAGAGTATATCGAAAGGCAAAAGGTTTATTATAGTTCATGCTGGCACGGAAGATGGTTTTGTGAATAACGCTCTTCTGGTATTCAGCACGAAATCGAAAAGTGCAGATTACCATGATGATATGAATGCAGAGAATTTCTCAAAGTGGGTTGCTGAAAAACTGCTGCCCAATTTGAAAACTCCTAGTGTTATAGTGCTTGATAATGCGAGCTATCATAGTATTCAAATAAATAAAGCGCCGAATACCAACTCGTGCAAGCAAGCTATCAGGGACTGGCTAACAGAAAATGATATAATATGGTCAGAAGAATTGACCAAAGCTGAACTGCTATGTCTGGTAAAAAAACATAAACCTGATCCCATATATTACATTGACGAGTTATTGAAAGAACATGGCCATGAGGTACTTAGATTGCCACCTTACCATTGCCATTTAAATCCAATAGAAATGGTTTGGAGCCAAGTCAAACGAAAAATTGCAGAAAAAAATGTAAAGAGCAATGCAAATGAAATGCCAAAAAAAATTGAGGAAGCATTTTCTTTAGTAACTGCTGAAGATTGGCAGAAATATGTAGACCATGTCAAAAAGTTAGAACTGGAGCACCAAAGCAAAGATACGCTTCTTGATTCTGATATTACACCTTTTATTATTAATGTCCAAGACTCGGAAAGCGATGATGAAGAAAGTGACGAACCAATTTTCGAAGATATTCAATTTTTGGAATCAGACTTTGAGGATGAAGAAACGGAATAGAGTAAATACACGGAAACTAGTCAGTTTTTTTTTATTATAAATTAAAATAAAAAATTTATATGTTCAAATGTTTTACTGTTTGTATACCTTTATGTATATGGAGTACTCCATCTCTCTCTCTTTCTCATCTTAGCTAGCTTTCCCCGTTGCTTCTTTTTCTGCCTGCTCTGGAGCCTAGGATCATCTGCTTTCCTACTTTTCCATTTCACATCTTTTGTTGTAAGATCATTAGCACGCATATCCTTTACTGCGACTTCGAGCCATCACACTTCAGGCCTGCCCCTTCTACCCAAGCCTGGCAAAGGCGGCATGGCTAGACACTTGTTCCCAATGTAAATTGGCGGTTTTCGTAGAACGCACCATCGCGATTCTCCAAAAGCCGCCTGTACGCGATGTCCGTACATGGACTACCCCGAGTATGGGTTCTTTTTATGCAGTCTTTCCGTGACACTCCACTTATCCAGCGCATCCCAGCTGAGTACTTACTCTCATCCTATCCTTTTCCCGGTTGCATAAAATTAGTGATTATATAGGTACTGTTTGCATAAAATAAATTATTTTTTAATAGTATCAAGATAGATTTTCCTCATACATTCGGTGTTACCATATTTAAATTTACAAAATTTACCATTTTTTGGTTATTGCAAAGTTAGCTTTGCACAACTCCCAGTATCCATAGCCGTAAAACCAATTAGAAAAAAAAACAATAAGAGAGACAGCAAAAGTTGACAGGGACTTTTGGCGGGAAGCGCGGGAAGTTGTGGGCAGTATCGGCGCTTTATTTAGAATTTCCAAAAATTGTGCTTTTTGAGTGTTTGTGCATAATAATGGTGGATTATTATTCGCAAAGTGTTCAAGAATAAGCGTTGGGAAGTGATACAATGTTCGATTCGCTAAGTGCAGTTTTTCTACTACTTCACTTAGCCTGATTCTTCTAACTAGACTTTTAGACTTGACGAAACTACACTGTAGGACCGAAGAAGATAGGAAAATTAAGAAGGGCTTTAAAGGACTTGTATCCACGGCCGTATAACCCATTACTAAAAAAAATGACAATGGCAGTTTTGGCAGTAAACGTCAAGTTTAAAGCGCGATAAATAAAATTGCGCCAAAATATTGCTTGCGTTTGCTTTGATTGTTGTTTGCTTTTAATTACCTAATTAGAATTGAATTGAAAGATTAAGATTAAAGTCTCAATTTTAACCATCCAACATGTCTAATGTCAAGACAATTACTAACGCTGCCCGCATATTAGCTTCCAAACCAAACACTAGACCATTCAGAGTTTCTATTGAAGGTAACATTGGATCTGGAAAATCAACGTGCATAAACTTCTTTGATAAATTTCACAACGTGGAAAAACACACGGTTAGTATGCTAATCCTAGTTTCCTTGATATTTTATGATTCTATCTAGTACTCTTTGAACATAACCTTGGAACCAATATAATCTTAGTGTTACAAGGGTCTTTTGGCTTATTAGCCAAAAGACCCTTGTAACACTCAAAAGAGAGAAATTAGATATTACTAGTTACAAGACTCCACATTTATTTAATTTACTATTCTGACCTTTTCAGGAACCTCTACATGAATGGCGCAATGTAAATGGCCATAACCTACTTGGAAATCTTTACACAGACTTGCACAAATGGACATTTCCATTTCAACACTACGTCCACTTAACCAGGCTAAAAATACAGACTAGTCCTCCTTCCAACCCAAATATTACTGTGAAAATGTTTGAAAGGTAAAATTTATTTGTTTATTGTAATATAGTACTAAAATAAATTTCATCGAAATCCGTTCAGCGGTTTGACCGTGAAAGGCGGCCAAACCACCAAATGGATTTTGATGAAATTTGGTATGAATATAGTTGAAGACCTGGAGTCAAACATAGGCTACTTTTTGATGCAGGCAAAGTTGCAGGAAACGGCTAGTTTTTATATAAACTTAAGCCTTAAATTGTATAAATAGTTATCTTTATGCTGTCCCACTATTGGGCAAAGGTCTCCCCGATTATCCTCCACTTAACTCATCTATAGCAACTGTCTATCCATTGTCATATCATTTCTCCAACGCCGACTTGAAAGCTATATAAGCCCAACATTCAAGGTGCATTCGATAGAATTGAAAATTTATTTCTCCATTTCTTTTTCAGATCAGTACAAAACAGCAGGTTCTGTTTTGTAGAGAATGCTAAGACCCACAAGTTTCTGCATCCTGCCGAGTATGAGGTTTTAACATCCTGGTACGAATATGTTGAGAAGAATCTGGACATTAAGCTAGACCTCATAGGTAAGAATCGCCAACAAAACTTCAAAAAATGCTTCATAGCATGTTTTATTTACATAAATATTAGTAATCCAGCTAATATTTTCTCTCCTATCTTGCTGCTTATCCAGAAATGTCTTCTGTGCAAAAATAAAAAAATGAATCTATCAATAATGCTCTTATCTCACAATAAGGCTTCTGATGAGCTGCTTCTACACGACCATCCTTTCTTACCTCTAAGATTTAGGTATTTGAATTAGTTTCGATACCACAGGAATTAGAGTTCTAATTTAATAAGGACTTTTCAGTGATAATCAAAGTACAAATTTGATAATAGGCGCATTCGAATTCTTTCCCACAGCAACATCCCGTTTTAATATCTTATTTTTATAATATAATCCTACATGAACTTACTTACCTCACTTTTAATGAAATTACAAGACACTGCTTTATATAGATGCATCAGCTGTAACAGCTGCCTGTCTATAATTAAATAAATAAATAAGAACTGCCATGTGAACACACTCAAGTCAGTTTTGCGGGACGCAGTAATCCCGCAGAACAGGACCGTAGTGGGAAAGTGGCCTTATCAAATAATTACCAAAAGTATAAATTTTTCTACAGTGTATTTAAAGACATCTCCGCAAGTGGTGTTTGAGCGAGTGATGAAACGCGGCAGAGCAGAGGAGGCCGAGGTGCCACTGGAATATCTGCAGCAGGTGTGTAGATTTTAAGTTTAAGTTTTCTTGTTTAGAGTTCTATACCCAAAGCACAGAATATATAAGGTAGATTTAAATTAAATACAAATATTTTTAGGGCTAAATAATATAAAACAGATTTATGTTGGTTTCATAATTTTCTACATGCTATTTCGAGAAAGTCGAACTTTTACGTTTTACGCAATAGTAATAATTCATACATCCTTTAGTGTTTGTTCTTTTCTTTTTACTTCCATTTTGCTGGCAATAATGGCAGATTTTGTATAATTTATTTTGTCTCTCTCTATCACAAACGGAATGAGGAAGACAGCAAATAAATTCCGTTCATAAGTAGTTTGGGGGGAGGAAATTGATAAGATTGTTATTGATAAATAATGCGCTTACAGCCATTATAAAAAATTAAAATTAATTTTGTTAGGAAAATGTAAAAAAAAATGTGTTGATTTTTAAAATTTTGCTTTTAGTTCTTTTCTTTGGCCTAAATAAACCGCCCCTCAATATTTACACTTAATAGAAAAGTAGGAGTAATATTTATTTATATGGGGTGGCCATACTAAATACCTACTCCTACTTTGTGCCCAAAGGCTAAAGAGGGCATACTAACCCCCATATTCTCAAAGGTTTGCTCAAACTCGACTCAACCTTACTCCAACTCATTGGTATGATTAGACACTTAGCTTCCTTGACATAATATGAAGATTCCTCATTGGAGGTGAGTATTGAACTGTCAAATATAAGGTTGGTCGAGAGGTACCTTGAGGCGTCCTTGAAATGAAACAAAGTAGTTATAAATCAGTGTTTTTTTGCCACTTTTTGCCTAGGTATCCATTACTTTATTTTATTTTTTACTCTATTCTTTTGTCGTTATATCGTTTTCAATGAAAGTTCGAGGACTTCCAATGAGTACATAGTTGATTTATTTCTTCTTCTGCTTTATCATGAAATACTGAAACCCATAGAATAATATTTAAGTATGACTCCCATACAACAAATTTAAATTAATACGGTTTTTTTTCAATAACGATATGGGCGGTAGTTTTTATTCTTATGACATCACAGACAAATGTTAACTTAGTCTGCCTGCGACCATGAACGCTGTAAAGTGTTTGAAACGTCAGGTGTAAATAAATAAGTAATAAACGCGATAAAACCGTATTAAAATAGTTTAATTTAATGTGTAACAATCGCGAAACCATAGAAATAATTGTTTATGATAAGTGCTTGTACCTTTAACTTCCAATCAATTAAATATCTTTAATATCTGTTTCACAGGTGCACGAGGCATATGAAAACTGGCTTAATTCCCCAGACGTGGGTTGTGAGGTGCTGACAATTGATGCGGACAGAAATCTCGACATTGTGAAAGAAGACCTACAGAGGTATACTTACAAAATTTTAGGCGGGAACCACACCAATTGATGATAATTTATTATATTTATAAAATAGTGTATTTTTATAAGGCGTTGAATGTTATATTATGTCATAGCTATCTAGTTAAATAAACTGGAAGTTTGGACATCTAGGCCTTATATGAATTGGTGCAGTCTAAAATAGTTGAATAAGTGTTTGACTAGATGGCTTAATTTCGTGACTTTTAGTTATGGTATTGAAATATTTTTAAGTACGACTGATGAATAATTTTTGATTGGCAACTGGTTGTGAGGCTTTTTATAAATATTATGATCTCATTGGCAAAATTTGAAACTTTTTTCTATTACAAGTGCTAGGTTGACCGATAATGTTAAAAAATGTATGGTTAAAATACAATACAATACAAATACTCTTTATTGCACCAAAATACAAATTTCGCAAAACAATTTTCCTGAGAATATTAATGTAGATTTAGGAGTAATATATATTATTTTGTTAGATAACTTACGAAATCACTAATTTTGCTTGAAACCAAATAGTAATAAATGACTTAAGAAAAGTTTTGTAGCATTATATGTGGAGATGAAATTAACTGTTTAAGCCTGATTTGTAGAAAAATAATGTATAAAACCTCTTCAGTGTGGATTATAAGTACCATGCTAATTTAATAACAGACAATACAAAACTTAGGATTTGTAATCGGCAATAAAGAAAAGAATTAAGTTGATTGATTATGACTAAGATTTTATTTATGAAAAAATCTACAGACTACCTCAAATAAGTAATTATTTATTTGTGCCAATAAAATACGACAAATTAAGAATATATTTTATTTATCACAAAAAAAATACCCCTAGTTTTAAGCCCTATTTTGTTCACATTATACAATCACTACCACTTTTTTTTTTTTTTAATAATTACAGTTGTTGCAAAATAGGTCTTAAAAGTATTACGCTAAGGTAATTAATTATCAACGTTTAGCGGTAAAGATGGTCTGCTCTTATGTTGGATGCTATCTCGCTCTCCCATTTGTCACCATTTGATAGTAGTTTTTCTTTGTTGTATAATAGTTCTTCGTGAGTTTCTGTCGAGAATTCGAAGTTGGGGCCTTCTACGATGGCGTCCACTGGGCACGCCTCCTGCAATATGAAAAGGTTTAACCACGGAGTATTTACTAATAGGAGATGCCGTTTGAATTGGCGCAGTGATGTGATCATTGGCGCCTCGCCGCTCACAAAAGTGGGCGGAGCTTGTCACTACTCGTTCAAAAGCGTACCGAGAAACAGATCGCGAGCTCCTAAGTGCATCACGACTTTCCACGGCTTTTTTACAAATTTAGCATTGAATAATTGTTTTCTGTTAAATAAGATATATTTACGGCTCTAAAAGTTATACCTAATATTTTAAAACGTTCATAATTTATGAAATATCGCCATGTGTTTAAGATTATTGACAAGTACTTGATAATTTGTAAATAACGTAGTAGTACTGCTGCCGTACGATGGATATCATTATGATTGGAGCCACGGCCGAAACCAAGCACCCCGCACGTCTGCCTTCCGCCCCGTGTAGCCTCACAAATACTTTCTTACAAAACGCCTATTACGGCATCTCTTTGTAATTGCTCCGTGGGTAAGGACAAATTATTAATAATACTAACATACAGAACGGACACACACACATCCGAAACAGATACCGAAACTTACCTCGCAGATTTAGGGAAAAAATCGAGAGCGAAATAATGCAAGAATAAGAATGACGCTTGCGTGTAACTGTAGTAAAAAAATTCTAAATCTTTGCGTGTAACACATTGACGCGCGTGCGTACACGACCGAATCGCAGTAGCAGTAATAGTTGTCGGGTTCGCCGCTGTTTTATGGAGTGCCCAGGGTGTGACATAGGGTTAATTGGTTTGCCCTGCTGTCCAACTATGTAGTATAGCTTCTTATATTCACTTATCAAACTTTACCTGACAGAATCCGCAGTAGATGCATTTGGTCATATCAATATCGTAACGAGTTGTCCTTCGTGATCCGTCCTTACGCTCCTCCGCCTCGATTGTGATGGCCTATAAGGAAAATCATTGTAAAAAGCAATTTCTAAAAATTTGTTAAATGTCGTATCGTACGTTACAGTTAATTGGTTCACGGGCACAGAGATTAGTACCCTTTTGGCCACATAGCCCAATTGGTTAGTTCGATCATTGATCGATTGACAAAGAGTTTATTTCCTATTGGAAAGACTATGAAAGCAGTAACTATAATATTAATATTATTTGATATGAAACATTCTGATGTTATGGATGATTATGGGCATATCCTGATATGGTGACAGGCATGAATCTCAAAGCTTAATAGTAAACTTTTTCGTCCACTCGTGTTTTCCTAGTTATGTCCTCAGCTTACGCTTCGGAACCTAAGATATGCTTCAAGATAGATAGATATACCTTTATTGTACCAATCACAAAATTAAAATTAAAAGTAATACATTTATAATATTGAGTACAAAGGCGGACTTATCGCTATTGCAATTTCTTCCAGCCAACCTTAGGGCAGATAGGATAAAAAGTGAAAACAAACAAAGGCGGTACAGTAATAAAATACTAACACTATCATCCTTATACAACAGTCAATAAATAAACATACAATCAATTAATACATACTATACCTTTAATGAATATATACATATCATATACCTACATACAACATACAATAATAAAAAATAAAAGAAGAGAAGAAAATGTCTAACGATGAGCAGGATCAGCTTCAATTGCAGAGAGATAATGTTTTCTCACTTGATTTTTGAAAGATGAAATTGTTTTAGCCTTTCGTATTTCAACTGGCAAAGCATTCCATAACTGAGCAGCCTGCACAGCAAAGGAATGGGAATAGAAAGAGGTAGCAGCAGGAGGGATAGCTAGACGATGAGTATTATATTCACGCGGTTCGCGATTATTAACCTCACTGAGAAATCTGAAGTTCCTTAAGGTAAGTAGGAGTCCAGGGAATGTCATGGCCCTTGATTTGGAGCGACTGCCGTATGACCACCGAAACCCTTTTTACAGGGAAACCAGACCAACAGGAGCATGACCCCTGCGGTGTGTTAGTGGCCAATACTGTCAGACTTTTTCAGGCTATCCAAAAGCATCTGACGCAGCCTAACGACTGCCATCTATCGATAACTTGCGGACTAAAGATTTAACATGACATCCAAAGCACAGAAGATCTCGAGATAGCAAATGCCTACGCCCAAATGATACGGGCGTCGAGCTCGTCAGTGTATAATTTTAGTGAATGGTATATTAAAGAATATATCTACATTAAGGAGCTCGTTAGTCGAACGCGATCCGCGTATCCGTAGCGAATGCGCGTGTCAAGAGACGACGTGACGCGCCCACTATTGGATTGGTCGCCCATTTAGTGGCATTTTCTATCTTGAGCTCCTCCGTGCTTCGGAAGGCACGTTAAGCCGTTGGTCCCGGTTGTTATCGATAGATAGACGATAGGAAGCCTGAAAAATTCTAACAGTGTTGGCCACTAACACACCTCGGGTCATGTTCCTGTTCGTCTGGTTTCCCTGTAAAAAGGGTTATGGAGGTAGGATTGTAATAACTAGTTCCGCCAAATCTAGGACCATGACTTTACAGCGTACCCTAGGCTCCGAAGCGTAAGCTGATGTCGCAACTAGGAATACACTAGAATGATGACATTAAAGAGTATATCTATCTCCATTTATTTATTTATTTATTTAAACTTTATTGTACATAATACAATTGTATAGCACAATAGGCGAACTTAATGCTAAAAGCATTATCTAACAGTCAACCTTTGGGTTAAACAGATATCGTCATGTGGGTATTAAAAATATATAGCTATAAATACAAAAAGTTGGAATGATAATAAACTTACTTATGGTACTTACATAATATACTTACATATATACGATGAAATAATAATCAAAATACAGTTAATTTTAAGAGTTATATCAACGAAATAATAGCAGCAACTCAAAATTTATTCATGTTTAACTGCCTAAATTTTCTCCCGTAACCGCGAGAGTAGGAGATCGTAGACAAGCCTTTTAAAGTTGGCACGGCTGGGGACTGTTCTAATGGACTCAGGAAGATTATTCCAGAGTCTAACAGCCGTCACAGCGAAGGAATTGGAGAAAAACCCGGTATGGTGAGAAGGAGTAGCGAGGGTCATGTTGTTGGAGGAACGCAGGATTCTTTCATGAGTTTCCATTTTACATTGATAGAATATATAGTATACCTGAGCTGGACAGATAGCCTCACAAAGTTTGCAGGCAATGCATCTCTCCTCACCAGACGGGTATCGACGCAACGCATGCTCGCCTCTGAACCGCGGTGAGAGAGGGCCCTTTTCAAAAGGGTAATTGATCGTAGCTGGTTCCTAAAAAATTAACAAAAAGAAATTGTATTAGCGAGCAGTATCAGTGACAAATAATAATGGGCTCCCCAGCCCTATACAATCACTTCTAAAAGCAATACACGCAATAGGATGACATCCCGCTTGCTCACTCATTTTTGCCCTGGTATCAAAGTTGGTAGTAAGCCACAAGTAAATATGTGACTGTTCAAAACCACATCAGATGACGTGTTTTTGTTTTTAGTTGAATGCTCTACCATTTGCTAAAAAAATCATTAACATAAATATGGACTCACCATGGAGTAATTACAAAGAGGTGATGCCATTTGAAATGGCGCAGTGATGTGATCATTGGCACCTCGACGACACAATGTGGGCGAGCTTGTCATTGCTCGTGCTCCATGATTGGAGCCACGGCTGAAACCAAGCACGTCTGCCTTCCGCCCCGTGTAGCCTCACAAACGCTTTCTTACAAAATGCTTATTACGGCATCTCCTCTTTGTAAAAAATTACTCCATGGGACTCACTCAGAGAAGTATGGCAGTAGGTAGCATTAAATGCTAGAACAACCATTTGTAATACCAGTGTCTACACACTCATTACATCAAGACTTTTGTTTATGTACATTGAATAACTACTTTATTGCACTCCTTTAATGGCGTAATGTTTGCCTTTGCTCCATAAGTTTTTGTCATTGTATGTAATATTTGTTTCTGTATGTGAGCAAATATTTTGTATTGTACTGTAACTGTAACTCTGTGTGCATGTACAAAACACAAAACTCTGCCAGACTTGTCAAATACTTTTGAGCGAGTAGTTTGTGGGAATTACGTGTAATAAATGACCGAAAGCTCAACAGAGTTGGGCAGTGAAGAAAAAGAGGTAAAATTTCACACAATTTTTTTCTTAAGTCTTTCTTCTTCTCTTTATAATTAATTTAAAAAAATAAGCGCATTATAAATATAATATGCGAAAATATGTAAATGTTCATTATAAAAAAATTAAGGAAGGCCATTCGCCGAACAAAGTACAATATATACTTAATTTTTTTTTTATCATTCACTCACCTTGAAAATATGAGCTAAAGTAACAGCAAAGCCCCTAGCTAGTTCAGTCCAGAACATCGTCTGTGCTGCTCTGTCTGTCATAGCTTTGAACGTCATTTCTAGGTCCTCTGCATTCACATATTTGTATCCTGGAGAGAGGGGTGGATAAACTTTTTCCACTTTGCTTCCAGAGCTGTGCCGAACTACCATATTGCCAACACCAGTCGCACGGACTGAAAATCAATCAAACAATTTATTAAGTGGTGTAAGTACAATAAATAGTAACAAAATAATTGAACCTATTTGAAATAACAATTTTGAAGCATTTCTTAGTCTTACTATTTTTTATGAAGGGTTTTACTATATTTTATGTTATTACTTTTACTCAAGAGGTTTTTAAATGCGTAGAATAAATTAGATATGTGATCAGCAAGCAAGATAGGTTTTTATTAGATCTTTTACAGAAGACGATATTATATCATTTTTATATTAACAAGCAAGTTGCTAGGAGACAACTAAACCATAGTCAAAACCATAGTACACAACAAAGAGTATACAAACCTAAAAATATTACTTCTCTTAACATTTTATTTATGGGACAATTGAAAAATAGTTTTACGTTATGGTATTTTAATAAATAATGTAATAAATCTATTTAATTTACAATTAAAACAAGAAACAAATCAGCTGGTAAATACGCAATAGAGGTTATAAACAACAGTTGCGTAATAGGATAACTTAATATTTTTAAGTGTTTGGGTATCTCATATTGATTCTATTAAATTGTATTACCTCGTGTGGACACAGAAAATAATTTAGCAAGCGACATTATTGCTATTTATCGCTATTTGAAATAAAAATCAATTGAATTTGACTGAAACTTCAGCCGAAATTCAAAACGTCACTCTGCTGCTTTGCCCGAATTGACAGTTTTTCTTTTTATAATCACGCACGCAGTTTGACTTTTAGGAGGTAGACGTGCCATATGGCGTTTCCTGTGTGCTAAAATTATGCCTCGCCCATGGAACTAAAGGTTAAGATGGAAACCAAACCCGCATACAATAGGCTGATGGCAGAAAATTTGACCTGGAGTAACCCCTGTTTTCCCAAAGTATAACCATCACTTCAAAAATTTTGCCTAGTCAGAAATACAGTAAAATAAAAATGTCAGTTTTCTTAATATAATTGGGCTTTATATTTCTCTATCAAAAACAAATATATTTATTTTTCATTTTTTAATAAAAATCTACCTCAAAATAGAGATTATATTGCTACGTAACTGTTTATCATTTTTTTCAACTTTTGGGGTTGTTATCAAGTGCTGTGATGGAAACCCAGATTCACACCCTAACAAATCACGAGTTAGCAAGAGACAGGTGGGTGACGAAATGCATTCAGGTCAAATTTTCTGCCATCAGCGTATTGTATGCCCGCGCGCTAACCCTTTCTTTAGCTTTCCCCTTTAGACTCAACCTTACCTCCAACTCATTGATATGATTAGTCCACACTAGCTTCCTTGAAATATGGAGATTCCTCATTGGAGGTGAGTATCGAACTGTCAAATATAAGGTTGGTCGAGAGGTACTTTCGAGGCGTCCTCCAAATGAAATAAAGTGGTTACAAATCAGTTTTTTGCCACATTTTGCCTAGGTATCTTCTTACTATTTTTATAATTCATACTATTCTTTTGTATTTTTCAATTTGAAAAATACAAAAGAATAGTAATGAAAATTGAGTGGGAAAATTATTAATTGCTGCGGTCTTGTTACGTATTATAAAAAGTAGCTCAGAAAAACCTTTAAAATGAAATTAAAATAAAACTGGCCAAGTGTGAGTTGGCTCGCGTGTAGAGGGTTCTGTACTATTTTTTATTTTTCTCTATTTGGACCTCCTAAACAAATTTAAAATTATCTCATAGGTTTTCCTGTAATTTATGAATCGAAATTCTGGAATCGATAGTTTCGGAGATAAGGTAGGGGAAATGGTTAGTTTTTGTGTACTTTATTTTATAATTCTAATATTGAATCCTAAAATTGCAGAAAAACTTTCTTTTGATTTATTATTACACAGTACAGTATGTTAAACGTTACTTTAATTTTCTATTTAGCTTGGAGCTAATTGATTACTGACCTCTTTTTAGTTGTAACCCGGGTTTAAATACAGATAAATAAATAGACATACACATCCTATTAATATTATAAACGCGAAAGTTTGTAAGTATTAATGGATGTTTGTTACTCTTTCACAACTAAACCGCTGAATTGATTTTCATCAAATTTGGTACGGATATAGTTCAAGACCCGGAGTCAAACATAGGCTACCTTTTGACGCAGGCGGAGCTGCGGTAAACATCTTGTACATACGAGTAGATATTATCATCGCCTTTTTCCATACAGTAGTGTTGCCGGAAAATACATTACACATCGAATAATAATCGATTCTTTGATAGTTGAAAATATAATCTAAGGTATCGATAGTGATCATATATCGATAGTATCGATATTGATACTATTGATAATATATTTCTGTATTTTTTTTCTGTATGAGTTGAATGACGATGATTTGTGTTATGCCCGCTGTACATTCCGCCGCCGAGTTCCGGTATATCTGTATAGTATCGGTGCCTGAAATGCTTGGTATTGTTGTTAATCCATTAATCGATTATTTTTCATAAATTCTCAAAAATCAATACTACAGATTAGATTATATCGATACTACAGATACATAATCGATTAATAACCATTGATATGAACGATTACCTTTGTTGATTAATTCGATATAATTTATAGCAACCCATTTCAATAATCGACTAATTGTTTGATATTGCAGTTAATAATCGATTAATTGTCAAAATTCGATTAAATTAATTATATCAATACTTTCGATATCATAGATTATTTATAAAAAAAACCAAATTCGATTAATCAATTATCCGACAACAATACCCTACGGGGTACCAACTACATAAAGGCCATATTTAGAATGTTGGTCGGCGTAAAGTGGAAATGGAATCCAAATAGTGATAGGTTGCTAGTCGCATCGCCTACTGATAGGTATGGTTCTTCGATTTTCGCCCACTTCCTCGGCCGGCTTATATGGTCTGCGCGAGAAGAGAAGCAGTAGTACATTCCACGTATTTACTTTTCTCCCAGATCAGCATTAAAGAAATAAGATGTTTGTGGCGTGCGTCCATGTCTTTTAATTAAAAAGGAAGCTATAGTTTTATTAAGTTGTATAGTATTAGTATTATAAGTTTTTTATTTTGATAATTAGGTACTTGTAAATATTTTAAATAAACTGCAATACTAAAACTTGTTAATTTTAGATAATTTAACTTAAAAAATTGTATATTTTTAATGTCAACTAACAAGCAGACAAGTGTTGTTGTTTTATATAGATAGCGAATGCGATGCGCGCGCATGCATGCCAGCCGCTGCGATCGGCTCGGACGATGCGCGCGCAGCCCACGCCACGGCGATCCGTGCGTCTCGCCGGCTCGCCAGTCCGAATACCATCTTGAGTCTGAACGCACGTTGCTTGCGCTCGCATTCGCGCGCTTACATAAACTCATTTCCCGCTTGATCCGTTCCTTCACTTTTCTCATCTGTATTTTGTGCTTATCATAACCTTCTGTTAATCTTTAAGTTGTCGGTGTGCTTGTATTGTATTTGTTCTATTTAATTGTGCTGAACTTTTAATTATAGTGTTAAATTACATATTGACTTTATTTAATTATCCCGCCTCATAGCACAATAGCCTAACACTTATCATACATTACGCACGCACCCCGCTTTATGTTAAAGACAGACAAAATTGTCAGAAAAAGTCAAAATTACAACATCTCTCTTTTGGAGTCGGGAGTTAAAAAACAAAATAGGTATCTAAATAATAAAAATCGAAACCTCGGGGAATTTGGGATTATTTAATACACGGCAACATTGAGCACCGAGCGGTACTTCGCGCCATATTTTAGGGTTATATTATTTTTGTGAGTAATTTATGTCCATATTTCGAAATAATACAATACTTATTGATGGTATGTAATACCAGTATGTATCTTCCTTATTTCTTTTAGTATTATTCTTAAACAGTTTGACTACGCAAACTGCACATTTTGCGACTTTTACATTAAATTTTATATTTATCTAGACATCCAACTCACTCATCGGTCGCGGCTGACTGACGCGGATATGCCGCAACCATGCCATGGTTTTAGTTGCGAATTTATGTAGTATGCCGACGGTATCTAGTCGTAGCGCAGCGGAGACCAATTATTAATCTATGGATGCGAATAAAGAAGAAAACCTTCAATATCATCCTTCATGGTCCCATAACCACCTCAAGTAGAGTTGTTGCGGTTGCGATAGTCTGTCGATGGTATCGTGATTCTATCGTGATTTCGAAAATCAGTTGAACTATCGAATATTTACGATAGTATTTTGGCTTGAGTAAAACTCCAGTTGTTCAGAAGGAATGGAATTACGTATTTATACAAAATTATTTACATTCAAACATTACAAGTGTGAATATTTGTTTTTTTTTATTTTTATTTTTTATTTTATTTATTTATTCTCACAAACGGATAAGATATACATTTACAATGTTGCATAAACCAAATTGGTTTTTCCGAACATTGGGATCGAATCAGTCATACATTGAACATGTTTAATTACCTATAGGTCAACCTATCGTCAAACAAATCTAAAGACAATGTTGATAATTTTAAATGATGATTTTTGGAATATGATAGCCAATCGTAAGTCAGTATTTCAGTCTATGTCCATATTTGGTGGCGCATTTCGACGATGGGCCGCGCGGGGAGCGCGGGGCGAACCGAATACCGCGTGTCGTGCTTGGCCGTTCCAATAAAACTAGCTCGCGCAATCGCGCAGTCCTTTTCGACGGCGGCGCTCGGAACGGTGCTAACGTGCGCATAGCTTGCGGCGTGCGGCGAGTTTCCACGTGTTTTGATGTGAAGTGTTCATCCACGAACTGATGAAGAGTGAAGACCGATGTGATGTGCTGCTTGAAGTGAAGAGTCGTGTGCTGTGCTTTTCTTGTTTCTTGAGAACGACGTGTGATAAGCTCCGTACAGCACGTGCATGTTCAACCAATCTTGTTTCTATAACAACTCGCCGTTTCTTTGACAATGCGTCGCCATAAATAAAATGCTTGCATGATGTGTGTGTTGTGTTTTCTTTCTTGCTATCCTTGAAAGAGTTCTTCTTAGAGCTGGTACTTAGGTTAACTGGTATTTTCTGTATGTGATGGTAAGGTATCTTGGTTTGTACTTTAAGGTAAGGTAATTAGGTAAGTACAAAGGTAATGGTGTAGGCACAGTATCATACTATCTATAGTATCGATAGCTAAAAGTCAGTAATAGTATTGTATATATGTATGTATGTAAAATTCTTTATTGTACTTATAAGAATACAGTTAATACACACAGTTAACAGTTAGTATTGATGTGCTTGATTGTTTTAAACTATCGTTAGTTGAAGATTTTACGATAGTCGCTATGCTAAGTAAAATGTTCTCAGACAGTACTATCGAAATACTGTTGATAGTTACTAAATTAAAACCATTAAAAGTATATAACTGTCGACGATACTATCGATTGTTTTTACGAGTTACTATAAATAGTATAGAAGTTATATAGTATCAATAGAAGTCCGGTAGTATCTAAGTTAGATTAGTATCAACTAATTTCAGGTTCAGAAGTCGTATCGCTAAATTTCGGTATTTTCAATAACTCGAGTCGTCGCGTTGGACTATTGAACATTTGCCTTTATTCAGCGTATATTTGTCTACTCTTTCTACGTCACTTCCGAGATTGATTCATGCCTTATGACCGCGTGCGAATTAGTCGATTTCGTACAAATGAAAATAGTTCGATATCGAATGAATGTCAATCGTCATAATCGGTGAATCGAACGATTTTCATTCGACATATAAGTCATACATTTAAAAAATGGCACCGAAGGGTTTCAATTAAGTATCATTAAATAAATAAATACACATCCGACATATATTTCGAGATATCTCAAATCGACATAAATCTAAAGGCGCGAAAATCGGCCACCAGGCTCTACATTCTTGGTTCTTGTGCAGTTCTAGTGAGACGCTCGTGTGAATGTCAGTGCCTTTCTAATCTCTGGAAATTCACCGGTGATCAATCGGTTACAGCCGATTTACTGGTGATTGCCCCCATTGCCAAACCCTAGTATGTTGTGCCGCCAGAGTTGCCAGAATGTTACAAAACTAAACATATAACAATAACATTTTAGGTTACTTTTGACCCTCTCATGTTGAAATGAGCTCTCATGTAGTAGCTCTCTGCTTGACCCAAAGGTTGAGTGTTAGATAATGCTTTTAGCATTAAGTCCACCTATTGTGCTTTACAATTGTATTTGTACAATAAAGTTTGAATAAATAAATAAATGGGTGATGGTGATGACCCAAGTCAAAATTCACGGCTGGACAACACCCAGTTTTTAGCTTGACTCTTAACTCGTGACTCGTAGCTGATGCGTGTGCATCTTGAAGTTTGGAGAGTTTGTAAATTATTGTAATGTTACTTTTTTCGTGGAACCTACATAGTAACTTTTTAAGCAGTCGCATGTTATATTTGATTATCTGCTACTGGCAACACTCCGCTAATTGTCATGCACCGCGCGCGACTGTTTGCTCCAATTTGTCCACGTCCATTTAGTAGTTGTATGACGCAAACGTCGCGCGCGACTAGCATACCGCCAGTCCCGCGGGATTCGCGCCAGTTTGAATAGTCCTTTAAGATTAGATAGAAGTGACATGTGTCGGCCAGTTAAGCCTTTCGAGTCTTAACTTTTTATGGCGAGACTTTACTTTGTCACATAGTAAACGCCCTCGTGCCATTTTTACGTAATCTTATTTCTGTGGCTATTCCTCTGTCAAAGATAAGCCTCACCACATAAAGTTTAGACTCGCATGGCTGTCCCCTGTACTTTTAGGCAGTTCGTACACAGCGCTATTCTAATGAAACTTGAGTATACTCACAGACGTATAAGACGTAAACAGACGGAAGATGGAAGATATGCTATTAATTAGCGTAACATAAACACACACATGCAAAACTATGCAAGCCTGGGCTGTATCTAGGCTAGGGTAAGCTGTTTACGATCATGCTCCCCATGGTTTCAAGCATAGAGTAATTACAAAGAGGAGATGCCGTTTGAAATGGCGCAGTGACGTGATCATTGGCGCCTCGCCGACACTGCAGTGGGCGGAGCTTGTCATTGCTCGTGCTCTATGAGTGTAGCCTCACAAACGCTTTCTTACAAAACACTTTTTACGGCATCTCCTCTTTGTAATTACTCCATGGTTTCAAGAAAAAATATATGAATGTTGTGTGGTGTGCATGGTCTGATCATTAATATGGTATTCTACTCTATTATTTTTTAGTATTCATCAATCCAAAAAAGCAGCAATTTTTGTAATGTTCATAAGCACGTTACAAAATGGCGTAACGGCCAAAAATTGTCACGCTTTGAATAATGTCTATGAGTTAGTGAATGTTGCTACAGGGTGTAAAAAGAAGAGATATCGCCATATAGATCCGAATAAGTGTGAAAAGGATAACAACAATTACTTGCTACATATGTACAACTAGTATCTTATGTTCCGTCTGTTTACGTCTTATATGTCTGTGAGCATACTACGCGTATACTAACCAGGCGCACGAGAGTTTCATACAAAATCAGCTATGTCCGCAGACATACATTTAAGTTGCATCGCAGTCCCGTCGCAGTTATGTCTCATGAATCGCGTAGCCCCATGTGCGAACTGCCTTACGTCGTAAATGTCAAAACATCACTCACATCACAAGTGACGTTTACAGATTTTCATGTTTGTGATATAAATTTGCGAAAAATTCGCCACGCAGAATGGGAGACGCACCAGCTTCTGAAACGGAATCGCTGAAACCCGATTCTAAACAAAATGACCTTCCATCCACGGTAATCCCATTAGCTAATGGGTTTTGTAGTTATTACTTGATTTTGTTGGAGTCTGCTAACTCTGCTCTTATCATCAGGACCGGCGCCCATTTGGTGGGCTGGAGTTCCAAGTTTCCGAAGTAGTTGGACGGCTTGAAGCTGGAGTCAATGCCCAGGATGCGCCGGAAGAAGAAAAAAAGCGAGAACACCGCAAAATCAGCGCCGGCTTTTTCGAGCCGGAGGAGACTGCTATGGATGAAATTTTGAAAGTTTTGGAGGAATTGGTTGTGAAGACGGATCCTAATTGTGAGAGTATGGAGCCACCGTTGCTTCCGACGGATGCTACGACTCGCGCGGCGATCCTGTCGCATAGTATTTCTGCATTGTTTGGGCGCCTGGAGCGTTCTCACGCCGCTCGTCTTGGCGCGCACATTGCCACCGAAACTACTCGCTGGATGGCCCACATGTTCAGGTATTTTATAGCTTATTGCATTAGAAAACTCATAAACGCTTAGTCCACATAATCTTTTATGGGCATTTGTTATCAGTTGCCTTGAATTCTAATTGAATCTGGATAAGATTACTAAATTTGTGGTTTTATTTAAGTTCGGTTTTAGGTGTAACATGATGGATCATTTTTCACAATAAGATTGATTGATGTGTTTGTTCTTTTTGTAAAAGATGATAAACATCAACAAACATACTTTATTGACAGAAAGTTGTTATATACAGCTAATGTTTGTATGAGTGTGATCTGATTTCAAACATTTTTTGCTTATGTTAATAACAATTGCCCACTTCTTTTCATGTTTTATCAAACTTCGTAGGAAAATCAAGATTCTTATGATGGAAAATGCATTACACACAAACACTAGAAAAACAATAGTGAAAATATATTTAAATTAATACAATCATAATTTCACACAGAAAGCAGGAAAAATGTGCAGTGCTTGCGTAAAAAATTCAAACATAGAATGTCATACGCTTTTTCCTTAGTGGCCAGTGCTGTTTGAAATATGTGCACTAACATATTCATGGTCAATTTTTTTTTTATAAAATCTAATTTCAATTTTGAAAAATTGTTGCAGATTAGTAAATTACAATGCATATTACCATCAAGAGCAGCTGGAAGGTCTTGTACGGGTCACACGGATGTTGCTGCATCACAGATATCCTCGCTACTTAGAAGATGGAGGTCAGTTTTATCACAGATTACACAATATATGCTAAACATGTATTATGTAGGTAGTTTTCTTGGTTTTGTATTGTCTTAGTGTGCATACCATGTCCAGGGTGCTAAGTTGGTTCAATTTTAACTTATTTTTTAAAACGGTACAATTTGTACTTAGTGTCTGTTGTGTAGCCTTAATAAATAAATACAGATACAACCTCCATACATTGCAACTTCAAACTTTCTTGGTTACTCTACGAAATCATAGTTACACAACATATAGATATAGATAAAACATGAGAATTTATCTTTCTTAATTAATATTTTTTTAAATACCAGTCAAAGCCAATTTTTGAACTACTATGAGAATTATTATGTCTTAAATATTCAATCTAATTAGGAGACTATTGAGTCATATAGCATTAATTTTCATAATACATGACCGGAGATTTTTTTTCGTACATATGTACTTATGAGCTTTCTCTAATGGCGCAACGTAAGTGGAAAATTGGTAATATTTCTTTTTATTTACAAATGACCAGCAATCGATCACAATTCCATCTGATGTTAAGTATAGATGTGGTCTATGATGGAGCTTGCTGGTTCATTAATAGCATATCTACTCTGGCCTTAAAAAGACCCAGGTTATAAATAAAAATAAATGTTTTTTGTTCCAGCATTGGCCTTTACAAGTCGCCTCCCATGCATTTACAGTTGTGTGGCGAGTCCCCTCGGTGTTGTCCAACATTTGTGTCGACAACTAGGCCTGCCATTGGCTTGTGTGAAACCTATTCCAGTACATGCTTCAGGTAAATTTTCAAGTTATAACAACTTATTACAGTAAAAAGAAATATTTACAACAGGAAATGTAAACCTAAATGTACTATGACCGTGTTTGCTTGCAGATAAATGTATTTCATTATCATTTAAAATGTTTTGTCTCTACTCTATATTTGTCTAAAGACTTTTTTTTTATCATTTTACTTTACCTGGTGTCTAATGTTCTGCGATTTAAAATATTCTTATGAAGAAAGTGGGAATGTGACGTCTTGCTACCTTTTTCGCTCTCACGAAACCAAGTGGGGGTAATGTCACTCTAGCACTAAGAGTTTCTATGTCTCGTTCCTTAACTTATTTTTTTTTTTCAATAACGTGCTTTGTGGTCTTGGATACATGTCCTTAAGGCCCTACTATAATTTTTAATCTTCTTCAGTTATGATAGTTTCCTTTATCAACGGGTTAACGTGCGTGTTGATAAATACTTTAATTCTAAACTATTTATGTTTCTAGTGGTAATAGATAGCAACAATGTACTTGTATATTACAATACTATTATTAAGTTGTTATCGTATCAAACAACACTCAAACACGTACGAAAGTCGTGTAGGCAATGATAATTAAAACAAAAGCCCAGAGTGGTTCATTGAATTCCAAATAATTACTGTAACAGAAATGACATTGTTTTCATAAAAATTTACGAACGATCGTAAATCTTATATTAACAAAATGTTTAGTCCCTTTCTGTCTGACCTATATTTGACGTGAAAGAATGAGACAAAACATATCGAATGTTCGCATTTTTTTATGAATGGTTTTCCCAAGATATTACAACATGGGGCCTTAAAAAAGGGCGTTAAAGGATTTCTCAAGGGTCAGCAATACGCACGTGATGCCCCTGGTGTTGCGGGCGTTCATGGGCTACGGTGACCACTTACCATCAGGTGGGCCGTATGCCTTTTTGCCTACTTAATTGTATAAAAAAAAAAATGAATAAGGAGGTAATTTTTTTTTCATTTAAAGCAGCAGTTAAATTAACAGTCAGTGTGGCGATAAGTAGGCAACGCGCGATTGACACCCTCAATCATAATAGGCTAGTTTCCAGGGTCAAAAGACTATCAATAAAATTATTCCGTCATTTAGGGAATCAAAATATATCAGTGACGTATTTTTTCTTTTGTCAATTGAGCGATAAATTATAAAGATATAACGCATCAAAGTTTAGGACTGGGGGCTCGTGACGTCACATATTGCGAAAAAGTGTAGCACACTGTGACGTCGCACGGAACTTTAACGCGCCATAGCTTTACCATTCTTTGTTTAATTTTCAAAGGAAAAAAATACGTCTACAATATTTTTTGATTATCTAACTGATGTATTGTATCAGAATTAGACAATCAGGTGATTCAAGACTGCAATGTCCTAACCAAACCGGAAACAACTAAACAAAGTGGGAATCGAACCCACGACCTCCAGGTCTAAGACAAACGCCTTAACCACTGTACCACGGAGGCAGTTATAATTTTGACGACTAGGCTTGCCTGCCAAAGTAATATAAATATGAATAGGGCACCTTATTATATAATGAGATTCCTACCGCTAGGTTTCAGTCGGGAAAAAGTTGAATGTTTAGATATTTTCATGGAATTTGCGCTGTATGAACAATCCGGCGGCGCGGCGTCTTAAGAATGTTTCGTTTGTCGGTTCATGTTTTTGTTTTGATGACATTTCAGTCGGAATTATATTATGGACGATAGTAACATACCTAAATATTTTTCTTTATTTCAAAACTATTATTTTATCAGCATTATGAAGTACTAGCTGTTTCCCGCCTTTAAGTAACCTATATTTGACTCCGGGTCTCTATGAATCATGGAGTAATTACAAAGAGGAGATGCCGTAATAAGCGTTTTGTAAGAAATCGTTTGTGAGGCTACACGGGGCGGAAGGCAGACGTGCGGGGTGATTGGTTTCGGCCGTCGCTCCAATTATGGAGCACGAGCAATGACAAGCTCCGCCCACTTTTGTGTCGGCGAGGCGCCAATGATCATAATACTGCGCCATTTCAAACGGCATCTCCTCTTTGTAATTACTCCATGCTATGAATAACAAACACTTAAGCATTTCTTAAGGCTTAAAGAGTTGGTTAGTGCTTAAGAAATGTTACGAGTATAGATCAATGATTTAAGTTAATAGTCTTTTCTTAAATAATAAGAAACTCCAACACTACAATTTATTTAGGTAATTTGTTTTTTTTTTATTCAGGCCGAGGCATGGACATTGAAGCCCTAGAAAGGATATGTGACGAAGACACAGCCGCTAACAGAATCCCTCTTTTAGTTTTGGGTGAAGTTGGAGCCCCACCGATGGGATGGGGCTCCCCGGTGGCGGCCTTAGCACAAATATGTTTGAAGAGAAATCTTCATTTGCATTTGAGTGGACATGCTTTGGCGTTGCCTCCTGTTATGGCTAGAGATGAGGTTAGTATGAATATGGGCTACCATCATGATTTCGCGATTGTTACACTTAAATAATTTATCTATTTTAATACTATACTGTACGTAATTAGTTGTCATATATGATAATAGATGGCGGCACAGCAACAGTGGAATGATTCAATTTGATCGTGCAAAATTTTTGTTGCAATAAAAATAAAATTTTAAAACACCATTTTTTACATACCGCGTATGCTACTGCAAGCTGATGTTGATATTAATTATATAGTTTGATCACAACTCCTGTACCGCGCTTGAGGTATGCGAGCGTCGAGATGGGAAGGGGGGGGGGGGGGAGGAAGTGTCAGACGCACATGAGATAAAATATCTAAAGATGGGTCGTAATGTTTCAGTTCATTATATATTTTTTTATTGTACTTAGCTAAAAATAATATTGAACGGTAAAACCCGACTTAGTTTCTGTATAATTTAAAAATGAAAATACTCAAAGAAATCCTCTATTTTTTTATTTTTATATACCCAGTGGCACTCTACGAATCTAACGACACCTTTCAAGTTAAAATTCATCGAGCCGTTCAGACTGCAAAGCGTGCCAAACAATTATACATACAAACATACTTTCGAAAAACATAACCCTCCTTTTGTGCAGTCGGGTAATAAAACAGGGATTGAATATAATTATACTCGTATATATACAACATAAAAAAATTGTAATTCGATATCTTAAGATCTGTCTGGCACTACGAATCTCATGCTCACTCCCCACATCCCCGCGCATACCCTCTGTCATGTCTCATGTGTGCAATGGTTGGTTGAGGAGCTCGAATGATGATTGCGGACGTCAAGTGACGGCGAAACGCGGCCAGTATAAGATTGGTCGCAATTGTCGCATTTATATTCTCACTCGAGTTTCTTCCGCGCTCCGCGCTCCGAAGTTGTTTGTTGTCTGTGTGTACAGCGTGAAATTAATTTTGTATTTTTTTTTAGACTTTCAACTTGGCAGATTCACTAACTTTGACTCCCGGTCCTTGGTTTGGAGTGCCAGGGCTGCCTACAGTTGTATCCTTTATGATAACAATATTTTTATTAAAAGTATTGATCTTAAAATTTCTTTAAAAGTAGCCGAGTTTTGTGAACATACCTACATAAAATATAGCCATGCTGTCGTTATGTCGACATGTTGTCATCTTGATTTAACCGGGAATTAATATAATTTCTTTATAGCTTTAAAATTCCTTAAAACAATAATCAGACATTTTTCAAAATACCAGAGCCGCTGACAGCAAACGACCAATCCAAAGGCGTGAATTCGGTAAGTTATTTCCATATTTTCTATAAGTATGAAGAACTTATTCATTTTGATTCATACATGCATGCATTTTGAGTGGGTTACATGATCAATCTATCCCGTATACTGTGGTGTCAGAGTTTTACGGAATCCTCTTTCCGCCTCTGACGTGGTTCCTATACCGACCACCAATTGACAGCTGTAACCTTATAAAGAACTGAATTTTAAAAACACAATTTTTTTACGTACCCAAATTCTATCACAATTTGGTTAAGTGTTTTATTTAAAAAGTTATAATTCTATAATTTATTCTTACTTTATTTTCAACACATTTGCTCATAAAGTGTCTTTTATTTCATTGTAATTAGGCCGTTAATGGAGGTTGTAAATAACACGTTTATATTTTAATCGCACTTGTAAAGTAATGGTTTCCATTGGTTACGGTACATTTTTTTTATTGCACGCCAAGAGGATTTTAAACCTCAAACCAAATAATTTTTTTTTTGCAAGAATTATATACTATTTTAGCTTCCAAGTGATAAATAAACACTAAACTTCATATTTATATTTATTTTACTGAATATAAGCCATATTGGACCACAAATATTAATTTGTGTAGAATATTAAGAAGGGCCTTAAAGTACTTGTATCCATGGCCGTAAAACCCATTGCTAAAAAATTACTATCAGGGTCTGCTTCTGTCTGTATCAGTGGCGCAATTTTTAAATCTATTTGTTTTTGTATTTAATTTACTATTAATAACAAATGTCGATTTAATTTAGGGAAGAATACTTAAATTTGACTCCGCCAGATATAATAATCCAGGCGAAAATCGAATTTTGATAACGGATTAAGTAGGCTGACTATTGCTACTTATCTTAAATCTTCAAAGGAAGAAATAAGGCGTAACAGAATCAAGAACTACATAAATATGTATTTGGAGATGCATTAACCAACACACAAGCCCAATTTTACTCTAACGATTATCTAATTGTGAAAAGTGTTCAAAGTGTACCAACAAAAGAATAATGTGAAGAAACGTTTTGATATATCGCTTGAGAACTTTTATTTATTGTGTAAATAATAAAAAGTTAAGAATATTAGTGTATTTTTCCTCGCAAATGTGTTGAAAATCGTCGTATATGAAAACTCGTGAGCGAAATTGGTCATTGGCTTTCGCCTCACCGCCTCGTAATTAATGACCAACTTCGCACCCTTCTATCATAATCTACTATATCTTTCCAGGTGGGCAGCAGAGAGGGCGCTTTAGCAGCATTAGCGGGTTTAACCGGCGGTGGCGGGCGTTTACCCGCGCTTCCTCTATGGACGTGTATCCGATCTGCCGGCGCGCGCGCTCTCACGCAGCGTCTGACCGCCGCGTTTCGATCGGCGCGTGCTGTTTATGGTATCGTCGCTAATTTGAGGCTAACTTTGTTGGTAAGTCGCTTTGTTGTAGCTGATAAAATCTTCTGGATCTGTTGAGAAATGTTCTAAATTAGAAAATTGTAAGCTTTCATCGCGATCATACGCAAGCCGCATGATGAATGATTGAGCACTTTATTGCACATATAGCCGAAGACCGCTGACTCCTGTGAGATTTGAAGAGCAAATCAACTTTTTCCGGAATATCTCCATAGTTATTGAAAGGTAAGATACGAGGGTAGATCGAAATATTCGCGGCCTTACACATAAATACTTGAACTATTTTAATGTAACTGACCTCATTCGATTTACTTACTCTCTGGTTGTCACATTGTAAAATTCTATCGCAATAGCATTATCTGTTTTTAAATTAGACTGAATTTTGTGAGCCTAAGTGCAGCGTTTTTAAAGAATGGAGAAAATTGAGCAACGTGCGATAATCAAATACCTGTTTAAAAAAAAACTAACTCCAAAATAGATTCACGAAGATATGTCAACAACATTGGGGGGATCTGCTCCGTCGTATACGACTGTGAAAAAGTGGGTTGCAGAATTTAAACGCGGACGAGAGAGTATTGAAGATGACCCTCGCTCCGGCCGGCCTACGACGTCTACGACTGAAGAACATCGGGAAAATCTGTGATCTGATATTGGCAGATCGGAGATTGACCATCAGGGAGATTGCAGACACTATTGGCATCTCGTATGAACGAACACAAAACATCATAGTCAATGAACTTGGATTTTCTAAGGTTTCTGCTCGGTGGGTACCCAGATTGCTTTCAGTTGAACAAAAACGAATACGGCTCACGATTTCTGGCGACTGTTTGGAAATGTTTGAGGCTGATCCCCAAGATTTTTTGGCCAGATTTGTGACAATGGATGAAACCTGGGGACACCCAGAGTCAAAACAGCAATCCAAGCAGTGGAAAAAACCTGATGAACCGACTCCAAAAAAAGCGAAAGCAATTTTGTCAGCTGGCAAGGTGATGGCGTCAGTTTTTTGGGATGCTAAGGGTGTCATCATGGTGGACTACCTTGCAAAAGGTCAAACTATAAACTCGGCTTATTACTGCATCCTTTTACGTCGTTTGCGTGAAACAATCAAAGAGAAAAAGGTCAGGATTACTCAGCAAGAAAGTGTTGTTCCATCAGGATAATGCACGTGTTCACACGTCTGTTAAATCTATAACTCAAATTCGTGATTGTGGCTTTGAATTACTGCCCCATCCCGCCTATTCCCCTGATTTGGCACTTTCCGACTTTCATTTATTCCCAAACCTAAAAAACACCTTGGAGGTCAAAAATTTTCATCAAATGAGGAGGTCGAAGCTGCGGTGGGTGACTTTTTTGAAAGCCTTAAAGAAACTTTTTTTATGACTGGCATACAGGCGTTGGAAACCAGATGGAAGAAGTGCATTGATCTAAGTGGAGATTACGTGGAAAAATAAAATTACTTTTGTTTATATTTTATATTGTTTTCTTGCTGAGGCCGCGAACTTTTCAATCCATCCTCGTAGAAGTTCGTATCTCACGAAGCGTTTGATAGCCGCGTTTCGATCGGCGCGAGCGGCTTACGACGTCGTAAATAATTTGAGGCTTACTTTGTTGGTAAGTCAATTATTTGATAATGATGATGATTGTTGCTAAATAATGCTTGAAGAAGTAGAACATTGCAAGCCTCGATAATACTCGAGCCGAAGAACACTGTCACCTGAGAGATTTGATGAGCAAAACAACCTTTAATGAAATTGCTCCTTGCTTATTAAAAGAGAGAAGTTTGCTCACGCAGCGTTTGACCGCCGCGTTTCGATCGGCGCGAGCGGTTTATGGTGTCGTCGCTAATTTGAGACTTACTTTGTTGGGAAATCACTTTGTTGCAGCTAAAAATGCTTTAGGTAGCTAAAAAATGATACAGTAATCTTCCAGGTCTGTTGAGTAATGCTCTAAGTTAGAAAATTGCAAGCTTAAATCGCGATCATGGTTTATGGCGTCGTCGCTAATTTGATACTTACTTTGTTGGTCACTTTGTTGCAGCTAAAAAATTATACCGAAATCTTCCAAATCTGTTGAGAAATGATCTTAGTTAGAAAATTGCAAGCTTAAATCGCGATCATGGTTTATGGCGTCGTCGCTAATTTGATACTTACTTTGTTGGCCACTTTGTTGCAGCTAAAAAATTATACCGAAATCTTCCAAATCTGTTGAGAAATGATCTTAGTTAGAAAATTGCAAGCTTAAATCGCGATCATGGTTTATGGCGTCGTCGCTAATTCGAGACTTTGTTGCAGCTAAAAAATGTTTTAGGTAGCTAAAAAATGATACAGAAATCTTCCGAGTCTCAACAGACTTTGTTGTAGCTGAAAAATGCTTGAGAAATCTATTGGGTCTATTGGAGTACGGCGGAAGTTATGGTGTTATGCTCGACCGCCACAAAGGGAACTACTTCCCGCTAGGCGTGGTGTTATGCCTGGGGAACCGCGGCTCCGACGGTGATCTGTGGAAGGTTGTATATATTGCTCCAATCCTTAGAAACTTCAATTGCGCGATTTAGTCTTGCCATACTTATTGGTTTGGAAATGTCTATTTTTCTCTTTAGCGCCATCTGTTGCGTCGGAGTTGTAGTTATTTACTGTGCCATGGTGTCGCCACAGGTCTATTGAAAAATGATTAAGAGTAAAAATTGCGCAGTCACTAGTCGAAAAACAGGAACAGTGTGACTTGAAGAGCAAATTAACTTTGGACGTAATTGCTCAATTTATTGTAACAAATTTGAGGCTCACTTTGTTCGTAAATTACTTTGTCATAGCTGAAAACTGCTGTTGAAATCTTCTAGTGTTCATTAGAAATAGGACTTTATTACCATGACCTAAAATAAAAGAATCATATACGAGCTGAAGAATGTCGATTCCTGTCATATGTAAAGAGCAAACTAGCCTGTAGCTCAGTCAACAGAAATATGTTACGGGATACAGTTGTATATTTTGTCTGCTTCAAAATATTCAAATTACTTTATTTTATTTATTTATTTATTTACTTTATTCATGTACACAATAACAATGCAAAGGATTATATATAAGTGGAAAAGACAGTACAAGGAAGCTGCTTATTTCTAAAGAAATTTCTTCCAGCAGACCCAAGAGCGGAAATGACAAGAAAAGGGTAATTAGCGTGTACAAAAAAGAAAGGAATCGTTGTCATTCATACAGTTAATGGCTGAATCTATTTCCCCTGGTAAAAAACTGGCGATAGAGCTGCAAATCGTCTGCATAGAGATGGAAACTGGAATATAGAATTTTAGTAACAGTATTCATGAGAATTATAGGTGAAAGAACGCCACCCTGAGGCACACCCGCCTTGACTTAAACCAATAACAACCTATACATATATGAATGTATTGCCATTTTGTTTCAGAGTGAACGACCCGGTGGCGACGAGCCGCCTGCTATAGATATAGTGGTAAGTTCTGAATTTTAATTACTTCCGAGGCGTGAATTGCATTTCTTTTGAATTAAATGAAATGTTTTAAAAATCTCTACCAATGGGGTTTGCAAATTACTTTTTACTAGCGCTTCTACCTAATTCCAATTTTGTATGGAAAACGTAGTCTTAACTCATTTCGTGACACCCATACTAATATTATAAATGCGAAAGTCTGTCTGTCTGTTTCATTTTCACGGCCCAAACCGCTGAACGGATTTTTATGAAATTTGGCATGAATATAGTTGAAGACCCGGGGTCAAACATAGGCTACTTTTTAACGCAGGCAGAGCTGCCGAAAACCGCTAGTTTGTAAATATATCTAGCTATCCATCTATATGCATAGACAAATCTCAAAGATTGAGCCGTGAAGAATGTATTATTTGAACAGGGGTGCTATTTTTGACATACAAAACTCACTTAAAACCGAAGCGGCCTTCGAGGTATTAAAAACCTATTTTGTTTGTTTTTCAAAATTCGTACTCGTGTTCAATGAAAACTTTCTACCTAATCACCTTTAAGTAGGTAAAAGAACTTACAAGAAAATTACATCACAATTTGTCCTTTCATACATTCATATTGGGCGGGTTACATGGTCAATCGACCCTGCTATCAGAGTTTTTCGGAAGCTCCTTTCGGCCTTTGACGTGGTTCCTTTAACGATCACCATACGGCAGCCGGGACCAACGGCATAACGTGACTTTCGAAGCGCGGAATCATCATTTTTATCAGACAATCGGGTAAACGTCGTCTGTAAAAGAGATAGGCGGTCTTGTCGCTAGTGCAATCTCTTACTAATTTAAGTTACGATTAATACATTGTTGAGAACTGAACCTTTTTTAAATAGTAAATACTTTGTATAATATATATTTTTTTGTTGGTTGTCGTGGAAACAATAAATAACAAGTCATATCAAGCCGTGCTAGCAAGTGTTGATATGACTTGTTATTTATTTTGTTATTTTTTTTTATTTTTTTTTTTTTTTATTGCCGCAGTATCGATAGACTTTCGATAGTACTCAAAAATTTACTACGTGTTTTATTTTCCAGCCTTATTTATAGTCCACAAATTACTAGTTTTCTACATAAATAATCTAGTATTTATTAACAGGAAGCAATGAGTCACGCGTCAGCTTGCGTAGCGTTTCAGTTCGCCCCGCCCGGCGCTGAAAAACCCCCGCCTTACTATGATAAACTTAACTCTTGGCTAGGACAGGTGCTACAAAGGGAAGCTGACATGGTAAGTGGAACCCTATTTTTGGTAAGTCGAACGATTTTCATGCGATATTTGAATCATACATTTTAAAAATCAGCGTCAGCTTACGCCTCGGGCCTAGGGTACGCTGTAAGTTATGGTCTTAGATTTGGCGGAACTGGTAATTACAATGAAGCGACTGCCGTCTGACCTTCGGAACCCGTTTTACAGGGAAACTAGACCAACAGGAACATGACCTGAGGTTTGTTTGTGGCCAACACTGTCAGAATTTTTCAGGCTGCCCTAAGGCACAGCCTCATATCTCTCGATAATAACCGGGACCAACGGCTTCACGTGCCTTCCGAAGCATGGAGGAGCTCAAGATAGAAAATGCCACTAAAATGGCGACCAATCCAAATAGTGGTCGCG
The DNA here is from genome assembly GCA_947363495.1 of Euzophera pinguis. Taxonomy (NCBI): domain Eukaryota; kingdom Metazoa; phylum Arthropoda; class Insecta; order Lepidoptera; family Pyralidae; genus Euzophera; species Euzophera pinguis. The sequence goes on from OX376162.1 coordinate 2,370,572, forward strand.
TCACGTCGTCGCTTGACTCGTCGTCGACTAACGAGCTCCTCCAGGTTGCTATTTTCCTGGTCCTATATAAGTTTGTATTGTTATAGCATACAGTTTAATCTCTGTCACAGCGTGTACAAAACGCGTGTGCGAGATTCCGTTTCAAAGTACCACGTTAATGAAGGAGTCTTTGTACCTCATTTTCATGTAGGTGTATTTGTTTTATAAAATTTTATTTTGGTTTAATTTAGAGCATTTTTATTGTATTGTTATTTCACAGATCAGTATAGAAGTTTGCGAGACCGAAGCACACGGAGTAGTACTTCGGTATTGTCCTTTAGAAGGCACACTTCTAGAAGACGAGCAAGTTGAAGCGTGGGCGGCGGAATTAGAAGCACAATTACATGTACTTGAAGCCACCGTGTCTTTGAGAGAGCCTTTCCATCAGAGGTTGAAGGATCATTCGTGCTTAAGGCTTGTTCACGTGCCGGGTTGGGCAGGTAATTGTTAATTATATTTGTAAAAAAAGAAACAACTCGTTCGACTGTTTGACAAAGACTTTAAAATAAGATGATAAAAAAGGTAACTAAAAAAGACAATAAACATTCTAGCTAAAGAGATATAGCTAAGGAGGTCGTCAACAATATTAGCTTTAACAAGGACGAGGTCCTATTAGCTAGTTCTGTGAACAGTAGACTTCGCGAACACTACGTCGTATGAGGTTGAAGGACCATGCATGTTTGAGACTGGTTCAGTTGCCAGGACGGGCAGGTAATTGTTAATTATATTAGCTTTAACTAGGACATGTTAGGTTCTGTGAGCAGTAGACTTCGCGAAATGGCTACTATGAAAATGCTATGTCCTTTAGAAGGCACAGTTACATGTACTTAAAGCCACCGTGTGTTTGAGAAAGACTTTCCACCAGAGGTTGAAGGATAATGCTTATTTGAGAATAGCGGTCGTCATTTGGCGCGGGAATGCAGCCGGAGCTCTTGGCACCATGACACAGGGACCAAATTACAGACGTATCATGAAATTGAAAAAATGAAAGATTGACAACTTCCAAAAATGGCAACTTCTTATAATGGCATCTTTTATATATATTTTAGGTTTAGGCGGCGTTCGCTACATCCCAGCTGGCTGGGAAGACGCATCTCCGGATGAAATAAACAATTTGAACAGACAACTAGTTGACACGTTGCGGGCCACAGATGGCGCTTTCTCATGTGGCGACGGAGACGACAATATGGCGTGTGTCCGGTCGGTAACAGTTGCATACATTACAAATGTATGAAGACCTACTATCTCAAATAGTCTTTTCTACGAAAATTATTTTTATCGCCTGCGTTAAAAAGTCTTAAATCTATATTTAACCCCTGGTCTTGAACTATATTTATACCAAATTGTTCACCGGTTACGCCGTAAAAGCGTAACAGATAGTCAGACATACTTTCGCACTTGTGATATTATTATGGAAGTGATGATCAGTACCAGGAACCGAAAACAGAAAGTTTTTTTTATATTTCATTTAAAAAGTTTGCCTTTGAAATAAGATTGTGCATAACAAATTTATATCAAATTTTTAAACTTTTTCCTACAGATTTGGCATGGTGACAGCGGACACAGATGTAGATGAGCTTTTGGAATTAGTGATATCAGCCGGCAAAGAGGTGGAAGAGAGTTCGCGGGCGCTGACTAACATGACTGAAGTCTTGAAGAAAGGTTAGTCATTTACACCCGTATTCTTAAACATAACCTTAGGAACGTCCTTCACTCAAGACTCATTGGAGAACGCCTTGAGGAAGTCCTCGAATTTTTCTTGAAAACGACATTCTTAATTGGTTGCTTCAGCAAACTCCAATGAGGAACGACTAAAATAATGCAAGGATGTCGCTTCGGCCGCTCGGCCGCTGCGGCGACTATGACACAGATACGATAAATAACCAACCCTGCGACTTATGACAATACAGTGGCACGTGTGCGTACGCGACCGAATCGCAGTAGCCGTAATACGTATCGCGCTCGCCGCTGTTATATGTCTAATCAGATCTAGGAACAGCCAATTAATTTTCTTAAATTAAAATTTATTTATTTATTATATGTATGTATGTAAAATATTTTACATAAAAGAAAACAGTTAATACAACAACAACAGAAAAAAAAAACTTAAATATTATAATGTACAATGGCGGAATTATCCCTATGAGGGATCTCTTCCAGTTAACCACTATATTGTAATGAATTTAATTCCCCTGAAAATCAATCTTTAATTCTATGGTACATTCTATATACCTCTGCAATATCGGTAGACAAGACTTATATATCAAAATTTTAAAAAAAGTAGCCCGTGTCATGTAATGAAATCGTCTATTTTCAATATAGGATATAAATATGACTTATTGACGTCAAATTCAAACTATCAAAACGGTTAATATGACTTATTGACGTCAAATTCAAACTATCGAAACGGTTAAATGTCAATTACTGTGTTGTTTTTTCTAATATAACGACGTGGCACAGGTATAGGCTAATAAAGCCGTTCAAAATTGTTTCTGGGGAATTAAATGTGATTTTATTTAATTAATTGCCTGACTTTTCGGATAATAAGGCACCTTATTGCTAACACCAGAAAAATAATCAAGCGTTTTTTTAAATTTTCATCTGTTCCCTATTTCCGGCCTCGACAGTAATAAAATTTGTTTGTACAATGGCGGAATTATAGCCTGGCCACGAAGCAATTCGTCGCAATACCACCGGCGACTAAAAGAAATACAAATGCCCTTAGTGCTCGTCATTTCGCCTCGCCAGTCACCAGTTCCCGTGGCTTTTTAATGCATTTGAAATGTATTTCTTTTAGTCGCCGGAGTCATCGCAACGAATTTTTTCGTGGCCAGGCTGTTAAAATATTGATATTTATAGGAATCGAAGCAGCCCAAGCGGACATTGAGCGCGAGAATGCCGAACGTCTTTGGCAAGAGGGACTGTTACGGAGGATGCCGGTCGTAGGGCGAGTGGTGGACTGGTGGTCGCCTGCTAATGTGCCCGTGACTGCTGGTAGAAGACTGCATTTGGCACTTGGCACGCTGCAGACCACAGACGATGTCTATAGGTATGTATCTCCTAAGGAAGAGAATTTATAACATCGACGTTACTTGCTCAAAAATGGGGCACAAAGTTCATCACTCTCCATTCTATATCTAGGAATATCATCCGGTGACTACTTGTAGGCTTTATTTGGCACTTGTCACGCTGCAGACCACAGACGATGTCTCTAAGGTATGTATCTTCTAAAAAAATGAATTTATACCACGCCTTCTTGTTAGTAAGTTCTTGCACAAAAACGGGGCACAAAGTTCGTCATTCTTCTCATTAAATGTAAATAGTATGTCTCTCTCTCTCTTTCCCTTTTACATCTAGGTATAGTATGCTGTGACTACTGGTAGGCTTTATTTAGCACGCTGCAGACCACTGATGATGTCTATAGGTATGTATACCCTAAGAAAAAGAATTTATACCACGCCTGCTTGCATGGTAAGTAAGTATTTAATTGCTCAAAAACGGGGCAGAAAGTTCGTCATTCTTCTCATGAATGTCATAATATGTCTCTTCCATTTTATATGGTGTATTATGCTGTGACTACTGGTAGGCTTTATTTGGCACTTGGCACTCAAAATTGTTCATGAAATACAGCCTGGTGAGAGACTGACAGCGGAGTCTTAGTAACAGAATCTCGTTTTCCCCTTTGGGTACGAAACCCTAAAATATGATTTCTTTACCCGACTGCGCCAGAAGGAGGGTTATGTTTTTCGAGAGTATGTATGTAGGCATGTATGTTTGTATGTATAATTGTTTCGCACGCCCTGCAGCCTGAACGGCTCGATGGAGTTTAGCTTGAGATGTGTCGTTAGATTCGTATTTACTGTGAGAGAGACACTGAGTACATTAAATAAAAATGGCGGATTTTTTTTTCGGTTTTTACGTTTCCAAATTACACAGAAAGGGTGTTTATATTGTTTTTATTATTCGTTATATTGTTTCAGGTACGTCCAAGAGAAAAACAAACAGAAACAAGAAGAACCGGAGCCGGCGCGAGCGCACTCGCCAACAAGGACAGACAAGTGACATCTCGGCGTGTTGGTAACGTCCAATTAATGTTTAGCCAATGTTTGTAATGATACCAATGTATTAGTTTTAGCGGTTCGTACCAATGTTTGGCTAGGTTTCACTTGGCCAACCTTTCCCATTATTTGCGTTGGCCGTTCCGTTTTCCCGATTGCTTTTGAGCTAGTGTGCTATGTGTAAGGCACGGGAATGATACGGTATGTAATAATAAGTTCGATAAAACCGTATTTATCGCCGCACTCAGAGTCATTAATGACTTCATAAGCAAATTCTGCAAAATCAAATAATCAAAATTGGGATAATTTCAGGAATCACATGACAAATTAATCTTGACAAACATTGGACGAAATTGAGTTTATAATACTACTTTTAATAATTTGCATTGAACTGCCAAATTTCTTTATTTTAATTAGCAAACTTAATCACGAAATTTTGGATAAAATTAACAAATCATTCAGACGTTTGTCAAAAAATGTCCTAAAGTTAAAATGTGGTAAATATTATCCAAAATTTCCATAGAGTTCGAATGTAATTCAATTACTTATTTAAAAATTATTACAAATAAAAAAAATTTGTATTAAACGTAAATAAAAATGTGATCTGTATTATAAATGATAGTTGAATGAATTCGATCTTAAAAATATTCCAGAATTTGCGAACTGTTGAACAGTGGCGATTTTTAATATCTACTTTAAAAATTAAAAAATAGGTGATGCTAGGTAGTCAATGCACGGAATGATAGTCTCTAATAGATAGACTATACACAATTAACGCGAAGCTAACAGTCTATCGATTATCGCGTGTCTGTTATATCGATAGTATAGAAATAATAGTTAGTATTTCACATAAAATGCCGTCAACAGTATCGATACTATTTACACCGAGATTGCTATTTCCGGTGAGTCTAAAAAAATTAAAATCGTTAGACTCCGAGTTATAAATTTCATAAATAGGCTCCAGGTAGCGTTGCCAGGCGTCCGGATAAAGCCGGACTTAGTTAGGCTTTTTGATTGCGTGTCCGGCCAAAATAAATGTTGACCAGCTTGTGTCCGGCTTTTTACATTTTATTTAATTTAACAAGATTTATGGTAATAATCAGAAAAGCTTTAAATACTGAGATACAAAATCCTCAATAATGTAGAGTGTCCGGCCGTTTTAGCAAAAATGACCGGCCAAACTGGCTGGTCTGTCCGGCTATTAGGTTTGGCGACCTGCCAACCCTAGCTCCAGGTACTAAGGTACTATCTGGCATACATACCCATTGATATCCTGAATAGTTCTCGGGATATTTTAAGTAGAAATTTCATAAAACTTGCCCTATGTGTTCTGCTTCTGTGAAATGATAATAGAATTCTAGCACCACGAGTGCTATTTTCGAAAAGCGTGACACACGCAAAATCGGCGAGTCGAAACCTTTTCGTTCTATGTCGAATGATTTTCATTCGTCATAATCGGTGAGTTTTTCTATTAACGACATTTTAGTTTAATTGTTGTTCACATGCCATACATTTTGCAAAACAACAATTATAAACGATAACTTGCCTCAAATACGTACTCCAGAATGGCTAACAGCTCTACAGGTGCCCTATTATTGAAATGAGACTCATATGCCAAATGATAATCGTTCGACTCACTGATCATGCCGAATGACAATCATTTGATATCGAGCTAATCACATAAAGTTAAATTAATCATCACATTACAGGTGACGTATTAGGTATGTACGTATAAGATGGAGCTGTATAAAAATTAGCTTTTCTACCTTTAAAGTATATGGTGGTTAAAATTATATAATTTATGGCATTATCAAAAGTCCAACGCCCAAATACAAGTTTAACAAAATATTTTTTAAGTTAAACTATTTTAATACGGTTTTAATCGTTATAGATTTAGATCGCTCTAGTCTATAAAATAGACGCTCAACCAAGTCTGCAGTCTGTGAACACGCTCTAGACAAACCCAACCACTATATGCGTTTTGATAATCCTCAAGTCCTTGCAAAGGAAAACAGATTCATTCCAAGGATGTTACGTGAAGCTATTGAAATTAAAAAAACATCCTAATTTCAATAGAGAGGATGGATGGCAGGTACCGCCAGCTTGGGACCCAGTCATTAACTTAATAAAATCGCAAACTCGGAAGCAGACTGCAAGACCCTTAGATACTGTGAGCCAATACTGCGTGAATCGGAATAGTTCCCAATAAAAAATTCAGGCGGTAGTTTGTAATCTTATGACATCAAAGACAAATGTTAACTTAGTCTGCCTGCGACCATGAACGCTGTAAAGTGTTTGAAACGTCAGATGTAAATAAATAAGTAATAAACGCGATAAAACCGTATTAAAATAGTTTAATTTAATGAATAACAATCGCGAAAACATAAGAAATCATTATATTTTTTAACTTTTAGTTTTGTTACCGGTAACCGCCCAATCGTTCGTGATTCCCAGAAATTATGTTATCTACACTTATGTTATAAAGAGGAAAGATTTGTATTTTTGTGTGTATGTTTGTAATGAATAAACTCAAAAACTACGGTGCCGATTTCAAAAATTCTTTCACCATTGGAAAGCTACATTCACATAGGCTATATACCGCAGGTGGAGCTGCGGGAAACAGCTAGTTTAAATTAAATAACGTTTTATACAATGGACACACTATTTAAAAAAAAAAAGTGGTGTTTGAAAAGTAATTCTGTAATAAAACTTAGATTACCAGTAATAATAGACTGGAGTGTAGAGTATGTGAAATTGCAATAATATTTTCATACTAATAGGAGTAGCTAAGAAAAAGTACGGTGCCGGCGCCGGCATTTTTGACGTAAATTTTTTCGCGTATTTACCCGACTGACCGGAGGAGGGTTATGATTTTCAGCGGGTGTATTTATTTATAAGAGTGCCACTGGGTATAATTTAATGTGTCCGGCTTTATTTTAATTCAATCTTGTTGTTTTTATAACTTGCTTCTTATATAAGTTCTTTCTTTCTTTCAATTCAAATATTACTAAGTATTTTCTAGGCAAATAGGCGGCGGGGTATTGTTGCGAATAACTTTTAGTAATTGAGCAATAATTGAATACAAAAATGTATATTAGTACGTTTACTGTACTTACATGTAGATAAGTAAATTGAGTTTTTTTTTTTGCTTTTACTAATTTCATGCCAGTATGCCAGTATTTGTAAATCTTATATTGTCAAATATATAATAGGCTTGTTTACTAAATTTTAAAATGTAGGTAGTTATGCATAGTGCAGTATATTCAAAAAATGTTGTATTTTTTGCAATACTTCAATCTTACATTATGTATTTTGTATTTAAAAAAACACATTTTATATATCGTGCGAAAACGCTCGGCACTGTCATGGCGATTCGAATGACGTCATAACTTTTTGTCGCTGTAAACTCTCGCCGAACCATACAGAAATAAGGTTAAGAAGTTACGTCGTTTGTGGGCCAGTTAAGCCTCTTAACTCTCAACTTGGACAGGCTGCTGTAATTAGCCCACATTCAGACGAGAGTGTACAGCCGCCATGAAACAAATATTAAGCCATTGAGAAACATGTGTCAATGTCAGATTTACCTGATTTGACAGTTTTCTATGGAAAGTGACTATTGTAAAACATTGACATCAACAACAACAATGATGTTTTATAAGATATGACGTAATCGCTTCTGAATGGTGGCTATTTACGTCGATTTTATTTTCTAAAAATAGCAACAATCTTTAGTTTTTGTGATACCTATATAGTTTATTTCTTTCAATGCTACATATCTAATTTAATAATTAGAAAGTGTCATCTCTCTGATTAGTTCTTAGTGGAAGTAAACTAGCCTATTCTTTAAGTCATGTTTTGAAAATCTTATTTTAGCAAAAGGCCACTGCTGGACATAGGCTATCTGCATAGATCTCTACCAATCGGTGCTACAGTGAGTTTTTGCAGACGCTAGGTTTTAATCACGTGTCCATCCGCCAGGAACGCTTTATAGATCGTACAAAAAAAGGAATTCATTACTTATTGGCTGTTCATATCACAAATTACTTTGTACACAATTATAAGCTTTATTTATGCACATGTGGTGCAATAGGCTAGTTTCCTAAAAAAATATAATTTGTCCGTCAGTTAGATAATCAACAAAAATTTTGGAGACGTTTTTTTCTTTTGAAAATTAAACAAAGAATGGTTAAGATATGGCGCGTTTAAAGTTCCGTGTGACGTCACAGTGTGCTACACTTTTTCGCAATATGTGACGTCACGAGCCCCCATTCCTAAACTTTGATGCGTTATATCTTTTTAATTTATCGCTTAATTGACAAAAGAAAAAATATGTCACTAATATATTTTGATTCCCTAAACGACAGACTAATTTTAATGAGTCTTTTGACCCTGGAAACTAGACTATTATTATTTTGTAGTTAGATAAGTTAATTTTATTCAAGTTCATTGTTAATGTCATCGACGTTAAGATGTTTTATTTGTTCCAAGGCATATTTTTTTTTAATAATCAGAATAAATTGCCTCATGATATGGTGGTGTGCAGCTTTTATCTTTTAAAAGAGATATTCATTAGGAAATTAAATTCATATCGGCAAATTTGCATCAGGGTGTAATGGGTGATTGTCTTGTTAGTAGCTCACACTTTTATGAGCACTGGTGCCTTACTATCATCACTAATAGCAGGGTAGAAACGAGAGAGCAAGCGAGAGAGCGCGCGGGCATACAATACGCTGATAGCAGAAAATTTGACCTGAATGCATTTCGTTACCCACCTCCCTCTTTCTAACTCGTGATGTGTTAGGGTGTGAATCTGGGTTTCCATCACAGCACTTGATAACAACCCTAAAAGTTGAACAAAATGATAAACAGTTACGTAGCAATGTAATCTTAATTTTGAGGTAGATTTTTATTAAAAAATTAAAAATTATTATACTTGCTTTTGATATAGAAATATAAAGCCCAATTATATTAAGCAAACTGACATCTTTATTTTACTGTATTTCTGACTAGGCAAAATTTTTGAAGTGATGGCAATACTTTGGAAAAACAGGCGTTACTCCAGGTCAAATTTTCTGCCATCAGCCTATTGTATGCCGGTTTGGTTTCCATCTTTACCTTTAGTTCCATGGAGTCGCCATACATCTTGTATTGCGCCATCTCATTTACTCACTCGTTTCTGCCATGCTACTTTAGGTGATGGTAAGGCCCCTGTTATATGAACTGTCATTCAACTTACTAGCGCCATCTATGACATCTCATTACGAGAATGCCCCCAGTGGCTCGCCGTATAGTGATTTTTGTGAGGTACAAAGTTATTTTACATTATATTGTACTTGTAGCTTATTATTAATTTGAAAAATATAGGCTCAAAATTTAATTCAAGATATTTAAGGTTAATATTAATGTGCCTATGTAATTATACGCGATTGAATGGAAATCAAACCCAGTTATAAAATTAGTGTTTGTTACCCTTCGTTAAACTTCGTGCCATAGTGATATGAGTACAACACATATTTAGAGCCCTATATGTTGTGTATGTGCCCTGAATAAAAGAATTGTGCCTATTATAGTTTTTGAAAAAAATAGAAAAAACGATTCCTGCTGCGGTAACGTTGCTCCAGCAAGATTCTAAACGATTAATCGGAGAAAGAAATATTGTGCATCAGTACGTAGCTTATGATTGTGGAAATAATAGTAAACAATTAATGGTTTTCGAGATATACGATTTTGCAAAACGTTACCCTAGCAGGAAACGCGATATCTTCAAAATCTGAAGACGCACAAAAAATATATTTGGCTCACATTTTCCGTAAGGATAAGCTACGTACTGATGCACAATATTTCTTTCTCCGGTTAATCGTTTAGAATTTTCTTGCTGGAGCAACGTTTACCACAGCAGGAATCGTTTATCTATTTTTTTTCAAAACTTTAATAGGCACTATTTTTTTTTATTTACATGTACATACACAACATATAAGGCTATAATTATGTGCTGTACTCATATCACTCTCTGGGTAGGGTAACGCACGCATGTACGTATTTCACAATTTATTTTTGGATGGTATTGCAAAGGTACTGTGCGGTTTTTTCCTTAATATAAAATTAATTTATATGTTTTTTAATGTAGTTATTATAATTTAATTATTATCGCACTAATGTAATTTAAATATAAGTTATTGAATGATTCTAAATAAAGTATACTACAATGTTAAAATTTTGTTTTTTTTTTTAATGTTATATTAATAGAAGTCCCTCGAAACAAATAAGTAATCTAAGTACTTAGCTAACTAATTTAAAGGTAGATGAAAATTTTAAAATACCAGGATGTTTGGAGCCTTAGATGAATAATTGGTCTCCGCGGCGCATGTGCAATTTGGAGCATTGTGTGCCAAAAAATAAAGGCTCATTAAAGTACTCAATTAGATTGTAGATCTTTATATGATTGTGGAAATCTGCCACCAGTCTTTAGAGAGCACCTACAAATGAAGACCACAATAATCCGTCGCCTTTAAATATCCATGGAAGTTTTCCACTGCCACAAAACATAATAATACTTACGCACCACCGCTGCCTATCTTTCTCATCTTAGCGCTTTCCCCGTGGCTTTACTCAGCCGATTGTTTCGGATCACAGGTACTAGCAGTGCATTATTCGATCCAATTTTGTCTAGAAGGAAAGTTGGTATTAGTTGTCCCATGGGACTAGTGGGACAAAATCATCCAACTTGTTCCATCATGGGACAGACAGGGGCCTTACTATCACCTCTAAAAGTAGGGCAGTAATAAACGATGAGGCGAGATGGCATGGATACAAGGTGTAAGGCGAAATCTCACTTGCTCTCTTTTCTGCCCTGCTATTAGAGATGATAGTAAGGCACCAGATTTTTACAGATGCTTCTTCCATTTCGGACCCTTTCCCTGTGTAGTTTACTTATGTTTCAAATAAATGATGTAAATGCATCTGGTAATTCATTTTTATAGCATTCAAATGGTTATTCCCACTCATCACCAGCGTTGTCCCCTCTCTAAAACCTTCCATATGTCCCCACTGGGGATAAATGGAATTTCGCTTAGGAAATATCCCGTATGTCCCCACTGGTGACAAATGTGATTTCACTTAGGAAACATTTCACAAAGAAAGAAATAAATAATATAATAAATCGTGACCAGAGGGGGCATATGGCATGTTTTCAAAGTGAAATCCCATTTGTCCCCATTGGGGACAATGCATTGGGTGGTGACAAGTGGGACTAACCCATTCAAAATCTGGTCCAAAATGCTCGATCATTCCTGTCGTCCACCACTGGTGGACAAACTTTTTTGGAAAAGTCGTGTTGTTGTCCAACACTGGTGGACAACTACACAACATTTCCGATAATTCCCGTTGTCCACCACTGGTGGACAGTGAAATTTTTATAAAAAAAAGTTTTCTTTCGTTCCCGATGTCAGGATGGAGGTGGTGGAACGGGAATGATCGCAAAATGCTACAGGGTTTGCATGCAACATTTTTCAGGTCATCTGACCATTTGGTCAGTGGATGTACAACAATAGTTGACTGGAATATATAAATATGTCTTCAGCTGGCCCCTTTGGTCACTTAAAAATTCTATACACAATCCTTAGTACTAAAGGTAGTTAGGATTGTGTATGGAATTTCTAAGTCTGACAATACCAAACTCTAGTTATAATAAGTAGAAGCCAGTGTTGCTGTCTCGAGATGTGCTGAGTCAGGCTGACTTGATATAAGTGATTGTCCAAGTACTCAAGTACACATTCGAGTTCTTTGACTCGATTATATTTTTATTGAGTAATACTTGGATACCAAAGAAAGCAGACTTCACTATCGCTGTCAACACTAACAATGTTTTACTTGGAACAACCTTTGAGCAACTGACTGCGGGCACATTTTAAATTCTAGGGCCAGAAAGATTGTTCTGAAAGGAACAATTGACAGAATTCAAGAGGCATGCAAAAATGATAGTTAAAAATTATTTGAATTTATTTGTAACACAAATGTAAAGTGTTTTCAACAATTAGTCACAATCTGCCATACTTCTCCTACAAGAAAAGTTACGATATAGTTACTAAGCCACCCTTTGCCATTGTAATAAAAATTAGAGTATGAAGAAATATGGAGTTAAGGTACACAATATCTGAAATTTAAAACCCTTCTGTCACAGAAGTAATATTGAACAACTAATCAAGTTATTTACAAAAGCGGCTTTCCTATTATATTTCTAATTTGATTAATTTAACGAGCTCAATTCTAGCAGATCTATGTAGCACATTGTGTAAAGTGTATCTGATATAATTTATATTTGAATGGCCCAGTTCAAGAACTCGCCAAGTCCATTTTTGAATATTTGTTATTATGTTAAGAATAGAACTGAATTAATGAATAGATAAATAATAACATTATTGTTTCTGGTGCCTGAGAATGAGAATTCCATCCAAGTGAAAAGATTAAACAGCACAATATGCACTTGATAAAACTAGAATTTTTTCATACCACTTTCACATAACCTAAAAGAGCTGTCAGGTAAATAAAAACAAGAAATATTTTTTTGGGTTTTTATTTACTTACAGGCTAAACCGTCATTACTTCTTGGCGGCCGCTCCGACCTTTGATTTCTTGGTACCACGCACCTTCTTCATTCTGTTCTTACGTTCCTTGCGCTGTTTGCGTGTTGGCCTCTTCTTTTCGTACAAACCGTGGCGAGCTAATCTGTGTTTTGGCTCGAATTTCTTTGCCAAGTCCAAGGTGTCGTAGATCAACGCGAATCCAGTGGATTTGCCACCACCAAAGTTCGTCTTGAATCCGAACACGAACACTACATCAGGTGTCACCTTGTACATCTTCGCCAGCTTTTCCCGGATTTCAGTCTTGCTGACCGTGGGTTTTCCGGGGTGTAGCACATCGCAGACCATCTGCTTGCGCGCCAACAATCTAAAAAATATCACAACGTTGTCAGACATAACCTGTCATGGTGAGGTTTGGCGTTGTTGACGATTTACACATTTTTACGAATGGATTTCAATGTTTTGCACTTTTACCTGTTGGTCATGAATTTGCGCGTGCGAATTGTCGCAGTTCCCTCACTCATTTTGACTTATTTTAGAGATTTCGGCGTAAATCACGCACGTGTCTCCAACAATATTCGGAGAAAAAGAATGTGGCAGTGTTGCCAAATGTGTGAAGTCGTTTTTCTACTACGATTTGGTAGAAATTAAAAATAGTAATTTCAAAATAAAATAAAAATGTTGCAACAAGGCAAGAGTGTCCAGTCAAATTTAGTCGTTTAATCGTAGATCTTAATCATTCAGAGGTATGTTTTTAATTAAACTCAATTTCCATTTCTGAATTCAACTTCAGTAAATGACGTCGGGTATTAGTTTTGATGACAACACCAACAACCAACAAGTAGAAAACAGATGCGTTCACAAATTGACTAAAAATAGAATGTGCCTCTACTAGTCAACCAAAAGGTGATTTAATTTTTTAAGGCACCCGTATATTTACTTTTAAGTATATATAATAAATAATACTAAGTGAAGACTAAATAAAATTCATGATTATATACGTACAATATTTACGTAAATACAAATAAAATCGCAAGTGGTTGCAAGCAGTCGCTAGGATCGTTTATCACAGCATGCCATAGGCTCCACGGTCACAGTTAAGCCTAGCCATATTAAGTTAAGCCTCAAGAGGCGTAACTGGCCCACACATGGTTTTTTTTTTTTAATTAACTAAGTAGGCAAACAGGCGTTCGGCCCACCTGATGGTAAGTGGTTACCGTAGCCTATGAACGCCTGAAACACCGGAGATGTCACAAGCGCGTTGCCGACCTGTAAGCTATGAGCACAGCGTCCCCTCTGGAGCCTGGCGACCCTACTCACCAGCAGGAACACATCTGCATCACAGTGTTATTTGGCTGCGGTCTTCTGTAGGGTGGAGGTACTTCCCCAGATGGACTACTCCTTACAAAATGTCCTACCTCTCTTCAACCTAATCCTATTTTGACTCTACCGCGTCTCTACGTTACGTTACCATTTTGTTAATTTAAAATGCGAATTAAGTGGTGGCTTGATTAATAGGCTACTTACTTGACTGCATTCATACTTGGGCAATATTTGCATCCGAAACAATATGTACACTAAAAAGTAGCCGATTTCGAAAACAACAACAAAATTGGTAGGCAGTAATTGGGTATTCTACAAATTTTTATTTTTTCTTTCATATCAATATTTTTATTTCCAGAAACAGAATTATGTAAGAATTTTTGTAATCCGTTCAAAAATAAATAAGTAATAAGCCTTTGAAATTCGGTGGAAGGGGAAACTGTCAAAAAACAAGAAAAGGATGCACTGTGTGAGCTGTGACGTCACTGCCACTCGGTTTCGTGCGTACAAAAGAGATAGCAAGACGTCCCCACCGCGCTCCCACTTTTCTTTTAGAGAAAACTTTAAAATCGAATTAACAACCAATTTGTTTTCAGAATCGGTTACTTTTTAGCTTATATTTAGTTTAGTTTATCAATATTAACCAAGTATGAATACAGTCAAGTAGCCTATTGGATTTTGAAGTTTTCTCAAGAAGAAAAGTGGAAGCGTGGTGGGGACGTCTTGTCTCTTTTGTACGCACGAAACCAATGGCAGTGACGTCACTACACACACAGTGCATCCTTTTCGTGTGTTTTGTCATATTTCACTTCCACCGAATTTCAAAGGCTTTTATCATATTTAAATAAGAACGGATTTAAAAAAAATCTTTCTGTGCCATGTGGGACAAAAAGATAATATTTTATGAATGGCTTAAAATTTTAGAAAAAGCGCATAGCTGCCTACCACAACCACGAGTAAAACTTGCCACGTTTGCAAAATCTCATGGTATTCTATTCTATGGTATACTGAGGATTCTCTGATGCTCGCGGCAGGCTTCAGTCCTGGTTTGGTTTTATAAGATCATAGGCTACTTGACTGTGATCACATTTTGACAATATTTTTATACGGAACAATACATACCTACACTAAAAAGTAGTAAGTAAAGTTTTCTTGTTTCTGGACAGTTTCCCCTTCCACAGGATTTCAAAAGCATAATTATCTTATTTAATTTTGAACAGATTCAATTAAATTTTTCCAGTTTTCGAATTCGGGGACTCAAATTTTAGATATAGATAAAAAAAAAAATTGAGTAAAGTAGTCTATTTGGCACGCATTAATCATTGTTATTTTATTCGGTAATTTTTGTATATCCATGGTATATCTTAGCTGGCCCCTTTTTTTTAAATATCATTCACGCGAAACCGTTAGGTAAAATGAAAATTGTTCGGTTCACCGATTATGTAACTCGAATGAAAATCATTCGACATCAGAGGAATTTCGTTTGTAAAAATATGAAAAAAATGGTCCACACTATGTAATCGATATTAACTGCAGGTTTTATTATGCCCGATACGGCTATTAATTTGACGCCACTAAATATTATGTCAAGGGTGTGCCTCCCTTTAATACCTATTCAAAAGGTCAAGGCTGTTCAAGGGTACCATGTACTCATCATCCCAGCGTTTCGCCGGTTTTCTTTCCATGAATTAATTAAAAATTGAATAAAGATTTTACATAATGACTCATGGTAATGCTGTTGTGGAATCCCCCACAATAAGAGATAAAAAGAAATCGCCTCTTTTGATATGGTTTTGAAAAAAATAGCTAAGGTAACTTTTAGTCCCTTTTTCAACGAGTCAAAAAATGTATCAGAAATATTAAAAAAACCACGTCTGACCTTCAAACATGGATACTGTATAAACAAGCCAGTATAATGATATGTAGTGAAAACATGGTATACAGATCAATCCCCCTGTTGGACAGACAATTTACTAAATCGCTCTCCAGGGACGCGGCTCTTTCACAGAATGTCATGTCAAACGGTTTCATTTGATAGGTACGTTTTGGCAAAGAATATTAACTTTATTTTGTTATAAATATTCTTCTTAAATAACGGATGGTCTTGAATATGAATAATAATAATAAAGTCTAAAGTCACGTCCTAATATTTGTACCTGTAACAATTTTATCATTATGTTCGCGTAGCATTACTTTTGCTTTGAGTTTTTTACAGGCGTTTATAATGAAAGTTTATAACTTTTTACTCTGTTTATCCCCCATAAAGAAGAATGCACTAATTATTTCCAGGAGTGCTATCTTTGAAAAGTGTGACTCACGCTAAATTTGTCAATATTTTTTGTTGTAGGGCGCCAGATTCTAAATATCCTTCCTCAATTACTATTGCTATTGCAGTTGTAACAACAGTAAGAACCTAGGTACCTACTTATATCGAAATTAGGCGCTAATGAAGCGATAGGTATGCCTATATATATGTATAATTTAGTTATGTAGTAGGTACTACTAAGTACTTATAATATCTACAGTTACATAAAGAATGCGAATATTTTCGGTATAACTATTCGTGTTTACTCTCTGTGACGTCAAATTACACCATTAAAAGATTTTCTTATAACCGACCAGCTTACAAAGACCTCGCGAGAAGCGTCGAATGTCCTCTTTCGGGTATTCGGTTTTTGGTACTTGAAGGGGAAGGGAAGGTCTAAATGTCTGGAGGTTGGATACCACCCTAACACCCCCTATTGATCGTCAGTTGGCGCCGGCAGTATATCGTGAAAGCAAGGTGAACAGAACGGTTGTCTTTGTGAAAACTGAAAAAAAGATTGCAACTTTTACAAAGGTATGAGTTAGATTTTGAATCTTTTCGCGTAGAAATTAGAGTTTATTTAAAATTATTATTATCGTTTCATTAAAGTCTAAAGTACTTACGTAGGCACTGATATAAGCCTATAACTTATTTTATTGTTTTATCGTCATTCGAGGCCATGCTTGTTTTTTCCTTCAAGTCCTCACCAAACCAAGATATATGTAGGTACGTATTTATATGGCTGGCATTCTGCTTGACGTACACCCAACTTTACGTGGGCATTTTGTTAATAATGCAATCTGCCACCTCTCCGAAGCGACCAGCAGAGGATGCAACCGGGAAGACGCTAAAATGAGAGAGAGGAACTTACCACCAAGAACAGAGAAACAAATAGATTGAGACCTCTCATTCATCATTCGAGTCAGCTATATTTCGTAATAATAAGACTCTTTAGTCATTTTTATCGAGTGGGTTACATGGTACTTACATCAACCCTGCACATCCTGCTGTTGAAAACGCCTTGAAATATACCTATATTTGAGAAGTATGACTCACTATATATGGGAGTCGAAGACCAGTGAGGTGAGTCAAATAAATACTTCTCAAAAATAGGTAAAAAGTATATTTCAAGATCAGCATTTATGCTTGCTACCAACTGGTGGTTGTCAATGAAACTCACACCCGAATCATGATTTTATAGGTCTGGAAAGAGTTTATGGATGGACAACGTTCATATAAAAATCACGATTGTTTGACTTTTTCTTTCATGCCAAACAGTATTCCGTCGCAATATTTTACATAGCGACCTCCTGAACATTTTAAATATTAATAACATCAAATATTTTGTGTAAAACTCTGCAATGACGGATAGTAAGATTAATAAGTAACAAAAGTAAATAAAATCAAACGTTACGCGGACGAAGTCGCGGGCACAGCTAGTTTCGTAATATTTTTCAAAAAATAGCACTTACGATTTTATAACGAAGTACCGCGCATGATGAATTGGGTATATTTCAGTTCTGGAGCCTTATTTTTGAATGTGTGATTCATATGTCGAATGAAAATTATTTCGTAACCGAATATGCATGAGCCACACTTTTCAATAATAGCACTCCTGGTCGCTTCAGGAATGCTATTGTTTAATGTGTGACTAACCAAATATCGATGATTCGAATGATTTATGTTCGATGTAGAACGATTATCATTCGAAATATAATCACACATTTGAAAAATAGGGCTCCGATATGATGACAGAATAAAGAAAATAGAATTGTCTTTTATATCTCTACTTTAATATTGCATGCGTCATAGGGTGGTGAATCCATTAATAGTTCAAAGTTCTGATAATAACTTTTTGCCTCATCATGGACAGAAATGTGAAGGCCAAGTCGATTCGGGGTAGCAGTTATTAGTCTAGCTATTTTATTACTCACAAAAAGCCACAAAAAACTCACAATTTTTTTTTTCTCTATTGCTCTTCTTTTTCTTCGATCCTTCCCATCATGGCCGCCCAAACTTTGAAAGAAATTTTTTGATAAGTTTGAATTTATTTACCATTGCTTTAGGAGGATTGAACAGCCTAGGCAATGCGTTACTATCCTTCTTATTCATATCGAATGGGTTGCATGGTCAATCGACTTTTCACACTCTTTAATCAAAATTTTAAGATCCGCCTATTGATCTTTGTCGTGGCTCCTTTAACTACCATCAAATGACAGATAGGTGGCTAACCAAGGCGCAAAGGCAGTAACTCCATGATTAATCACTTACGCTTTGTATTGATTTCAGGAACTCAGACATTTTACCATTGATCTTCGATTGAAGTTAAAAATTAACAGAATTATAATTCGGTAAGCTGTGGCGCTGTATTGCGCCCCTAACAGCAAAAACGCGTGTATGGGAGGCTTTAAAAACAGAAGTTTATACAAAAAATTCTTAATGGTTGCAAGTGAAAATAAGCCTAACACACTCAAACTGAACTGCGTTGCCAGAGAAGCCAGTAGGTATTCAGCCAGAGATCCAAGATTAAGAAAATAAGATCGTAAAAAAAAAGCACTAGCAGTATTCTCAAAGGTATTATTTCTAGTACAAACTATGGATTCAGAACGCATTGTTATTAGAAATAGAGCACCTAAGAATAAAGATCCAGTTAGAGACTTAGCTGTCAGAGAATCTCTACTATCTGAGTCGACTTCAGGGATCTGCAAGGATGAAGAAGATGAACCTACTATCAACTCTTGCACTTCAACATTTTCAAGTCCTGATTTAGAGTTGAGTAACTTAGAACACCTAATCACGATAACTAAGTCTAATGATAGGATTTCAAATAAAATTGTTGGTAAAGATATTATACTAGAAACTAAGGAAGGAAAAGGTAACCATGTGAAAATTGTATCGACTCTAGAGGATGTGGTTGATATAGAGAAAGCTGAAAATAAAAAGGTTGCCATACCAGATGGTGGATGGGGCTGGGTTGTAGTACTAGCTTCATTTATAATATCTATGATAGCTGATGGCATTAGCTTTTCCTTTGGCTTACTGTATATTGAATTTTTGGAGGAATTTCAAGCGAGCAAATCTACCACTGCTTGGATCGGTAGTCTTTTTATAGCTGTGCCTTTGTTATCTGGACCAGTTATGAGTGCTTTAGTTGACAGGTATGGATGTCGCAGTATGACTATACTAGGAGGTTTAATTTCTACTCTGGGTTTTGTACTGGCATCTATTTCAACGACTTTAGAAATGATGATGATCACTTTTGGGGTGATTGCTGGATTGGGCCTTGGATTGGTGTACGTCACTGCCGTAGTATCAATAGCCTACTGGTTTGAGAAGAAGAGGAATTTGGCCGTAGGATTAGGAGCGTGTGGTACTGGTGTTGGTACTTTTGTATACGCACCTATGACTCAATACTTTATTGAAGAGTATGGGTGGAGAGGAACAATACTTCTTCTCTCTGGGACACTATTGAATTTATGCGTATGTGGGTGTGTAATGCGTGATCCTGAATGGTGGATTTTAGAACAGAAGAAGCAAAGAAGCAGTAGAGACGAAGGAAAAATTAAAAGAGATAGTGTTTCAAGGAATTCTAGCTCATTGTCTATAAGTAATCCTTACGCGTTTGATTTTGATGCTCCTACAAGAGGTAAGAGTATGGGTGGTCTGATCAGAAGAGGAGTTTCGCCAGAGAAGGTCATAAGGCAAGAAGCTGCAAGTATACGACGACATCAAAACATGTTACTTATGAAGAAAAAGCAATGTAAAAAGGAAAAGAGATCACGATCAGTCGTAAACTTGCCAACATATTTAGCTTATAGCGATAAGGTAAACTTTACTTCTATTACTATTTAAGTAAAGTCACGTTTAAATTATGTTTACAAATTAATGTGACTTACATTGTTTCATTTCTTTCAGGTTTCAATGAATATGTTAGATACGCTTGTCAAAACTACCAGCAAGGAATATGATATTGAGATAAAATATCCATCATTTGCCGTTAGCAGAAAGTGTCACAAAAAGGTGGTAGAAACTCCTGTAGAAGAAAATGACATTCCAATAGTTACATACGAGAAACCATTGCTCCAAAGGACGAACTCAGAAAAATACAACCATAAGAAAGAAAAGGACTACGAAAATTATCAACTGAAGGATCCTAGGCAAGGACGTGTGTTTGAAAAGTCTAAATCTGATGAAGACAGAAATGACACAAAGCTATTAATAAAACAAGACAGTAAAGAGAATAAAAGAGATTGGCTCAAGAAACAGCTTTCTGTGAATCATCACTATTTGAAAGATTTGAAAATGCCAATAAATTCAATAAGTCATAGAAACGCGATACTCAATATTAAGCGGTACAGATTGAAAGCGTCATCGTGTCCTGATATATTTAAAAATTCAATGATCACTATAGATGAGAAAGAAGAGGTAAATATAATTTTATTAGCTTTTCTTTCAACATGTTGTCATAATTATAAATCACTTTGGCACTAAACATATATTATATTAAGGTGATTATTGGAACATCATTTTAGTGCTAATCACATAAATCCAAGCATAATGAGACTATGTGCCTACCCAGAGTAGACAAAGTACGTTGGACTAAGTACAATTTATTCCAGCAGAAAAATCGTGCATTAATTATTATTTCGAAATTTTCAATATTTCTGTGCAATCTTCTTATATTGTATTTTTCGAGCAGAATCTTTTGATGTAACAGAAAACTTTAAGAACAGTGATGAAAAACACACCAGTAACCTTGTTATTATTTTATGGCATGCTCAGCTCAAGGAAGTAGTTATATTCCATTCCACAAGTTATACAATAAAATTTTCACTTATGTTGTTTATCATAATAATAGCATCACTAAAACGAAACAGACTACAAAAGATCATTGTAACCGTTCATAATACAGTGGGCCGAATCGCTCACTCACGCTTTTAGTGACGAATTTCGTAAAACATTTCTTCCAGAAATGGTACGACGACTGCGTCAGCTGCCTCGCGGATATGTTCAACGTTGGTCTTTTTAAGAAGATGACCTTCAACCTTCTGTGTCTCGGCACCATCATCCTTTTCATCTGGTTCATCGTGCCGTACTTCTACTTGGCTGAGCACATGATTCACATGGGATATAGTGAAGACGACGGAGCTGTGATGTTAAGTTTGATCGGTGTTACTAATACAATAGGCATGGTGAGTCATCATCTCTTTCTTTTATATTGTTTAGGACACAGACGATGAATTTTAGTTTATTTAGCCAAATAAACAATAAAATCTTTTCTCTATATGATATTAGTGTACGTTATCAATGATGACCCGAAACGTGATTCCTCCTAAGAAAGCTCAAGGTCACCCTAAGAGCTATTATAGAGAGGGTAATGCTCGGTGTTTTCCTACGCAATCGAATCAGAAATGAGGAGGTCCTTCTGAGAACAAAAGTCACCGATCTAGTGAACTAACTGTTTGTGCTGAAATTAAAATGATGATATTAGTATAGATTACTTGTCAGTATCAGATAGGATGCGCGAAAAATATGCGCGCGAATATAGCATAATAGACCCATGAGTCCCGTGCCACCTTGAGGATGAGCTAGAAT
Source organism: Euzophera pinguis (assembly GCA_947363495.1). Classification (NCBI taxonomy): domain Eukaryota; kingdom Metazoa; phylum Arthropoda; class Insecta; order Lepidoptera; family Pyralidae; genus Euzophera; species Euzophera pinguis. The sequence goes on from OX376162.1 coordinate 2,392,471, forward strand.
GCCAAAAAATGGTTCCTTGAAAGACTACCAGAAGAGAGCCGAGGCCAAAGTGCCATTATCTGAACCACAGAATCGTCTTTCATTGATTGAAGGAATTCTAATCCCTTACCATCGAAATGTAAGCTAAATTTCTATCATTAGTTCTACGGACAAGAATTTTTTCTGTTCATTCTAGGAAAAACTTTCTTTGTTTATGTCAGAAAAACAAATTAATTTTGATGGTGTGCCACTTCTATACACATTGAAAAAGTATTCAGCTAAACTGTTATATTTTTAATTTCACGATATATTTCTTTCGCAATAATTAGAAATGTAGTTTGTTTATATTCTGTGTAGGTACTAGGCATTTAGGAAACAATTATATTGATTTTAACTATATGTCTGACCATCATCTTGACAAATTGTGTTTACTTTGTCCATGCTATGACATTGCAAAAATAAACTCAGTATATTTTGAGACAATTTATAGAATTCCTCTTGAAATTTGGCACAGCTTAATTCTAAAACAACGATGGTTGAAAAACGTGACCTGTACAACAAACCTTACTTACAAACTTACAATCAGTTTGACTATTTTTATTTATTTATCAAAACTTTATTGTTTCACTAAGTACATATATACTTATAACAATTGGCGGACTTAATGCTAATGAGCATTCAACAACCAGTCAACCATTGGGAGAAACTGAAAGATAGTTTGGCGCAAAAAAGTTAAGGGAGAAAAATGTATTACTTATAGAGCAAATTTTATGTTTATTTTTTTTTTTCTATGTTGTGTTTACGTGACGAGTTTTAATTTATATTTTTAGTTTGTCACAGATTAACGACATGTTTTGAGAAGCGGGAAATGGAGATATGTTGGACCCCCTTATGGCGGTTATCCCGATAAACAAATTGCATCGCGAAACCTCGATTTCAATATTACCTTTATAGGCCGGAGGTTCCGTACATACAAAGTACTAATTTAGGCACACATAATAATGTTCCCGAAAATTTTGGAGAGATATGAAAATATTCTTGAAAATTTCCCAATGCTTCGGGGATATTCCCGTTTATTATTACCTGCACTTTCCGTTGAGAAATTACCTTGAATTGGGAATATTTCCAGCGGCTTATCAATATACGCTAAGCAGGATACTCGTATGCACACATTTTAGGACCACCTGTTGTTATGCGTGTCAGTAGATCCTGCTGAAGCAACGAAATACACTTTTTTCAGAACGTCTCATCTGCATAAACTTTAATTTTCTTGCTTATTCCCAGCCAGACTGAAACTGGATAGTTATTTCTGGCAAGCCTTGGTGACTGTGATGTGTCATTTAAGACCTTGGACAGCCAGACTAGTTTACTGGCTACAACTGTTTTTAAATAGTAATAATAGTGATCGTGGCAAATACTTGCCTGCATTATTTAGAGCGTGGTGATTAGATTTTTGGCTCGTATTAACTATAAGTCACTAAGTTGTACATAGTCAGGTCTCATCATCATTACAGCCGTAAGAAGTTCACTGCTTGACATAGGCCTTCTCCGTTAAGAATTTCCCTTATTGGGGAGGTCGTCTGGTCTAAGGGGAACAAAATGGTTGCTGACGATTTTGCTACAAAACACCTATTGAAGTGGGTACAATAACGCCGTATTCTAATTACCTCTATCTACCCCTATATCTACATGCTTTCCTATCAAGTATTTAAGGCTTATGTCCGGTGGGTTACAGAAAGCTGATGATGATTTGTCGTGATTAAATAATTAATTCATATCGAGTGGGTTACATGGTTTATCGACACTGTGCACCTGGGTGTCAGAGCTAAATGAAGTAATGCCTGTGGTGTGTTGGAGTGATGATCCTAAGGGTTTCAAAAAGCGGTGGTTGGGCTTGGCTTTGAATAGAAACACATGCAGGAAGATGGGGGAGACCTTTGCTCAGTAGTAAGACAATTTTTTTTTAAATTTAAAGCATTGAATAACGAACTGATTAAAGGACTCTATAGGGATTAATGTCAAAAATTATCTTAAGTATCATTTTTTCAAAATTAAGAATCACTTACCTCAAGGGGCTTTACTAAAGCCACCCTTCAATCATAAGCATAAAATAGAAATAGGAAAGGCAAAAACGATTTTTCATTTTCAGGTTGGTCTTGGTTGGATCGGTGACTTTCCCCAAGTATCAATCGGCAACCTCTACGCCATCTGCCTCGTTCTTTGCGGCGCTTCAGTCGCTGCCTTACCACCAGCTACTACTAACTACTGGATTCTCGCCTCTGTGGCATCGGCATTCGGTTTACTTTTCGCTGCATCGTTCACCTTCACACCAAGTTTGCTGGTCAAGTTGGTTTCGCTGGATGATTTTACATCGGCGTATGGATTGGTGTTGCTGGCGCAGGGTATTGGACATCTTATTGGGCCACCGTTGTCAGGTATGTAGATAATACTTCAACTTTAAAGTTGTTTTCCTCTAAGTGACGGTCGTGATCACCACAATTTAATTTGGCTAAGCTTCCTCCAGGCTGATCTATTTTGGGCCTTTTGTAAGGCCTCTTAGATTTTGTACTTCGTTGCTGCAAGATGCTCGGACTCCTGCACGTATCTTTTAGAGGACAACCATAGGGTGGTAACCGTGGCCACTTATTGTTCTAAACTAATCTGAAGAGTCAGCCATTTCGACTCGACAAGAAGAAGAAACTGCAAGGAGAGGGCAAGTCCAGCGGGTTGGCGGTTTGCTCCTGGGTCTGGATTCTGTCATCCGTCCTACCATTATTAACTTCTCTAAACTGTTTGGATCACGTCGTCCAACATGGCCGAAAAAGGTGGGAGCCCTTTGTTGAAATGATACTGTCGCAGTGCAAATATTAAGCTGTTCTGATCATGATAATACATACTCACATATTTATCCATATAATTATTATATCAGCTATGTCGCATCTCAAGGGCTTCGGAGCCAAGATCCTCAACTTTTTTATACTGCTGAGTAGGCAAATAAAATCCCGATTAAAAGCTGAATATTATTAGGTTTGGCGTTGCTTTTAACATGACTGACGTCAACTCTTCTTGGGTATGTATGTTTGTTCTTGTTTGTGGGACAACCACTAGTCGACAGGAGGGACAAAGAAATTTAGACATTTATCTGTAGCTTTAAGACATTCACTTATCATCATTTCATGTAGTCATCATTGTCAATCGACCATGTACATCCGTGTCAGAGTTGCTCGGAACCGCCTCTTGGACTCTGACGTGGTTTCTTTACCACCAGAGGCAGCCGGGACTATTCACTGAAAGTTAAGGACGGTAATCTATCTAATTAAAGTTCTAAAATTATAATAAAACTAATTCTCTCAATTTCTTTGTTAAGGTCTAATCTACGACTTGACATTCTCTTGGGAGCTGTCATTCTACCTGGCCGGAGGCTGGATCGTGGTGTCTGGACTTCTAATCTCCCTGATCCAGCCTGTCAAGTTGTACCAGATGAGACGTGAAGCCATTGATGATAGGAGTGATTCTAGTGCATAAATTGTTAACATAAAATGCTGAGGACATGAGGGTAGTAAGTAAGTAATTAGACAAAGAAAACAGATAATTCCGTTTTCTTGCTTTATTCTGAACGAAGTTAAAAGATGTCAAAAATAGGGGGCTTACTATCACCTTTTAATTCCATCCAAATGTGAGTGACAAAACCAGATGACGCTATCCAGTGTGTCAGGAAAATCAGAGATGATAGGTAATCCTGTGTATTGCATAGGTCAACATTACCTACATGTTTATGAAGTTTTACAAATTTTAAGGCTACTGAGTTATGAATATATAATATTTAAATGACATCTAAATAATAAAATGTACGAATTGGGCATCTATCTCGAATTTGAGTATCTAATACATGACAATTTTAATATCAATTTATTTTTAACGTAAGACAATATTCAAATTATGACGACTTTTTGCATTATAATAAGAATCTAATCAATCGAAAATAGTAAGTATCTAGTAAGTTAAAAGTATTTTATCTCGGAGGGATCTTATACTGGAAAATAGCTTTAAAAAAAAATGATGATTTCTGAAGCAAAATTACGATACATTTTTAATAATTTAGGTATACTTTCTTACTTTTACAATAAAAGTATCTGATTTTAGTTGAAGATTATCATTAGATGAAGCTAAATTTATTTTATAACGATTGAAAGAAAAACTTTTCAAACAATTTTTACCTATTCTCGCGGCCTATTTGCATCATAAAGCAAGACACTAATATATTCATTTTACAATGTTTTTAACTTTATAACTTCTATTACGAAGTCGTATTTAGGTACATTATTTTTTTATGTTAGGTAGGTATTATATTTGAAGCAAACTCAACAAATTTTCATTTTGAAGAATTATGGTGCGGATATTTTTCAATGTATATTTTGACGAAGCACGGGTCGTAAGATGTAACTTTTCAGTTGATTTGATAAAAATAATAAATAAATTCAACTAAAAAGAAGGGTAGCGCTACCTTTTACCCCATAGTGGTAGGTATACATTCGTAATCATAAAAGAGGGACTTCAAATCATTGCTCTACTTCATATACAAAATAGTGTCGTGGCATATACAAAGACTAGATTAGTTATATGCCATAATATATATTAAAACTAAAATCTACTTAAATGAATTAACTTGACTATGTATTAAAACTGAAGTAATTAAATTGCACATGAAAATTGATAGTTTTTAAAAATGTTTATGCACAATGTATTATTAATACAATCTATTCCTTGTAATGTATTTTATACTTTACGTAGTTTATACGCAATTGTATTTAGACAATTATTGTACTTAATTTATATTTACTCATGTTTAAAAATTTTAACAGTTAATAAAGTTATTAATTCCATTAAAACGTTTTTTTAAGTTTTACATAGGTTTTACTTTTCAATTTGAACTGGAACAACAAATCCATTCATTTCACTTTGACCCAAAGAGGATCTTGGCCTCCGACACAAGAGATCTCCACTGTTCCCTGTTCAGCGCAACCTCCTGCCAGTCGGCTCTTTGCAGGGCTTCCATTAAGGAATTTCTGGACTCAGTCAGTAGGGAGGACGGTAGCAGAAGAACAGGGAAGTGGTGGACCTAAAAACCCAATATTATGGCAGAAGTACGAGCTGTCAAGAGAGCGTATATTGGACGACCAAGTGGAAAGCCTCTACTATCTTTTTCTTAGCGTGTCGATGGCATTACATTCTCCCAACGCAGTAAGAAGCCACCTGAACAGCTCTGTCAGAGGCCAAGGACAAGTCTTTTGAGGTGCAGGTGTTTGGGCACCCAGCATACGACAGCAGACGCCATAGTTTGAGGGGAGAACCCACACTCGCACTAGTTTTGTGTCTACTATAAGATTTAACTAACGCAGACGCTAGCGAAAGCGTTAAGATTTTATATGGAATTTCTTAGTTACCTTACAATCCTCCAGGGTAGCTGTACAGTCTGCGTTAAGAGAATCTCATGGTAGAGGCACAGTCGGTCGTCCCAATACCGCAGGAGAGTCGTGAAAAACCATTTAATTCAATTCAGATCATTTATTGCGTTTCACATACGTACATTAACAGTACGTAACTTGGTTACACACTGTTTTTATAAAATAAATACAATGTGAACCCTTTTGGGTATTGCAATTTAAGAAATGGAACGGCAAGGATGTTAATAACTTCATTGATATCAGCCAGTGCAAGATATGCATACGTACGCGCGGTTGCTATGAGCTCTGTTATGTAGTCACAATTCCTTTTTACTTCAGGCTAATTGCCCTGGCATAGAGCTATAAATAGAATAGACGCGGGAAAAATAATGAGTTCATGTGAAAATAAAATTAAACCGGCCAAGTGCGAGTCGCGCACGATGAGTTCTGTACCATTATCGTACATATTATAAAAATAGCAAAAAATCACGTTTGTTGTATGGGAGTCCCCTTTAAATATTTATTATATTCTGTTTTTTAGTAATGTTTGTTATAGCGCCAACAAAAATACATCATCTGTGATAATTTCAACTGTCTAACTTCTTCATAATCCTAGCGTGTATTCCTAGTTGCATCGTCACCTTCGCTTCGGAGCTCAGGGACGCTTTAATCATGGTTCTAGATTTAGCAGTACTTGTTATTACATTGGAGCGACTGCCGTCTGACCTCCGTAACCCTTTTTTTAGTAGGGAAATGAGACCAATAGGATCATGATGTTCTTTAACGACCACTAAATGGCAGTCGGGACCAACGGCTTAACGTGCCTTCCAAAGCACGAAATCATCTTTTTTCAACTGTCTAACTATCACGTTTCATAAGATACGTTATAACCTGGTAACAGACGGCCAGACTAAAAAACTTACCTTTCGTTTTACCTTAATCGGTCTAATTCGCTTCGGAGAAAATCGGCTGTCACGGACGGATGGTCTGACGACACGGTAATCCTGTAAGGCTTTTTGTTTAAGTACGTTTGTAAAGAAGTAAAAAGAGTACACTAAAAGTGCACTATTTTACATATAAATGTTTACAGTTATATAATACACTAGCTGTTTCCCGCAGCTCCGCCTGCGTCAAAAAGTAGCCTATATTCGTACCAAATTTCATCAAAATCCGTTCAGCGTTTTGGCCGTTAAAGCACAACAGACAGACAAACAGACAGACTTTCGCATTTATAATATTAGTATTGATAATAATAATAATAAACACTTTATTGCACCAGTAATATACAATTTTGAGACACGTACATGTAGACATAAGTTGCAAAGGCGGCCTTATCGCAATAGCAATCTCTTACAGGCAACCCTTTTTGTAGGAAACATTTCAGGAAAAGAGACCGTTTTAATAATGAATGAACCGTAAGTATGCCGAGCTCATAAAAAAGACATAATCATTTGAGTTTCTGGAGAGGTACACCATTCAAAATAGTATTTTGTACAGGACAATAGGTCTAGCTTTTGTACTTATTCTTGTGCAGATACGTTCAAGAAAAAAAAATAAGGTAGGTAAGGTAATGACCTTTTAGGTAGAGTCAGTAAAATATGCAATTTGTAGAGTAGAATTTACAATTTATTTCGAAAAATGCTTATAATATAAATCTCTCTATAAAAGGTAAATTAAATTATTTAACGCTTAACTAGATTCAATAAGTAAACATTACCAAGACAAGACAAGAATAAGCAGGGAATTACTGTAGGTATATACTGTATAACTTAGTACGATCTTTACAGATTGTCTCACTTTCACAACACACATCGCCCATTTTCGAAATTTGTACGGGATTAAAGTCCCAGGAGAAATGAGTGATTTCAATATCCGCTTTATATGGTTGCAACCTAGATTCTGGATTCCTATAAAATGGCTCTACAATTATAATATGTAGTCCCAAAACGAGGCGTTTTTGATTATTTAATAAATGTTTTTTTTTTTAAGAAAAAATGCAAGTTAGTGTCATCATCTCCGGAAATCACTTGAATGCGACTCTGGACCATAACAGCTCTATATTACAACAATAATTATACGTAAAATTCCACTGATAGCGCGATCTGAATTCGCTCGTCAAACAAGAGCGAAGAGAGTAAACAATATAATCACTGGGATGATAACAGCATTTGTGTCCACTATTCCTTCGGGATCGGTCGTGTATGCGAAAAAAAGTGAAAATAAAAAAAAATGCGGTTGGTCGGAGAGAGGCGCGGCGGCTGCCGTCTCGCCTCGATGTAACATTGCCTGGGTACCCAGAAGTGTTGTGTTGTTAATACCGAACGCACGTGTCGTTATTCCCCAGTGAGTGAACGTTTGTGGACGATAAAATCGCGTGTTTCTTGGTACGTAGTCGATTTTAACCATTTAATAACTGTTTGGACGTATTTTTAGCGTGATGAATGAATGGAGTGTGCCGATATTGTTTTCGCGTTTAGCACGATAAACTCGTTGTGTTGATGTTATCTGCTAAATTCCAAGTTGTCATCGATGTTTTGTTGTGTTTACTTTATGCATTTTGACGTGCACTTATCTATTTACAGTAAAAAAAAAATATGACACATTTCGATTCTAAATTTGAAATGTTTTTGTCTGTGTTTCATTGATAAAGGAACGTTTACGGTTTCGATGTTCAGTGCTGTATATAGAACTGTAAAAAATTATGAAAAGTCGGTGCAAATGTTATAGAAACGTCTAGAAATGGCTCTCTTTACATGTAAAAGTATTCAAAATACCTAAGTAACTTCTGAATGGAAAACTTCCATGGTTAGAATCGCTAACCAGCCTGGTATGAGTCAGTATTCACAGGAAATATGCTGTAGGTATCTGTCACTGAGTTTCTGTAATACTTTTAATTTTAACCTAGAATTCAGTGTACGGCTTCTCTACGTAGCAAGTAACGTCTGCATACACAATGCCTTGTAGTATATTCAAGTGTAATGTAATGAAATATTTATTTTAAAGTAACATTTTTTTGTATCGTGAACATTTAACTGACACATAAAATGTTTATTTAAAACAACTAACACTAATGTTTATTTATTTATTTAAACTTTATTACAAAGAATGTAAATGGCGGACTTAAAGCCGTGGGCTTTTTCTACCAGTCAACCAACAGGTGGTGTTGAGAGACAAAAGTAAGTGCAAAGATAGAGTAATTAATTATAATTACCTAATTATACATTCGAACAAATAAAACATCCAATATTAATACATAGACTACATATATATATAACATAAACCCACATACTAACTACTTAAATAAATATAATTATACTCGTATATTCTCTGAAAGCGTGTGAAGATAATGTGCGCGCAGTAAACGTTTAAATGACGCACGGTTGCGGGTTTTACGAATATCGATTAATGTTGTATTGTATTTAAAAAATATATAAATTTGACATCTAGGTAGATACGTGACAGGTCTACCTACCTAACTATTTTTTTTATATTAAATTCAATTGTTTTGAATTTTTTACGTCAAACTGCCTGAAAGCTTATAATTGAGGAGCTAATTATGTCAATATTACGCGACTTACATTATAGGAACTAGGTAGGCATAGAAAATGAGGTAGCTAGAAGACTACTTCTAGATACCTCAGGGATAGAGTACTTAACTGTAAGAAAATGATGCAAAAACTAGTATCCTAACCAAATCAGTGTAGTTATCAGTTCTCTATGGCTAGTCTTCTTTGTGGAACAAGGTATATTTTATAGCTCCCTAATTAAAAATAAAAATAAAGTAGGGGTTTCTTGTGTTTGAACATCAATGCGACTTGTTACCATCATAGAGAAAACCGGATTATGTTAAATCTGAATGAACTGCCTAAAGACTTTTGCTTGAGGAGCTAAAGATGTCAATATTACTTAAATTATTTTTTAACAAATGACTAAAAACGAGTTTTTTAGGCAAACAGAGTCGAATAAAGAAATCCAATAGTATTAAAGATTGTCAATTGACTAAAAATATTGACTTTATCTATTGCCATCGTAAAACAATTGATAGGTATTAGTAACTTGCTGTGTCATAAATACAGGGAAATATTTAAGATAAAATAATATTGTAGACTTGTTACCACAGGTAAAATATAGTTTAGTATTAGGTATGGTATAAATTGTCGGTCATTCGCACCGGCTAGCGGCTCGCTGAGTCGTGTACATTTTCCTTACCGTCTTACGCCTCGTAAGTGAGGGGACTCCCATATTCGGTATTTTATAACCATTGACAAAGTACGTCCCTATAAAAAAAATCGTCAGGCTATGCAATTGGCAGAAGTTTCATGTGCCTCCCTAATCGACTGGACAAGATTAGTAGACCTATTTTAGATTAAAAAAAAAAAAAATATGAATCACGGACGCAAAGCCGGTGAATCGTACGATTTTCATTCGCGCCACCGATTTTGCGTGACTCATTTAAAAAAAATAGAGCTTCAGACATTACATTCGCACAAATCCAAGTAAACGTAATTAAATTTAAAACATTTTTTTTATAAAAGATGATTTAGATACGTTGATTAGTTTTCTAATCTATAATCATGAATGTCTTTCAGTAAAATTGAATTGAAATGAAGATATGGCGTCATCGCATTGACTTATTGAGTTTGCAACTATAGTTATCGGTTTAGCTTATTAGCAATGTAAATAAACGAAGAATGACAAAAATAACAATAGCGTACTGTTTGCTTAGGTCTTAAGTACATATGCAAGTATCAAAGTGGGGATAGGCAAAAAAGGTTTTACAATATTAAAAACATTATAAGGCTCTGACTTCATTAGGGAACTAGCTTCCGCTCGCGGCTTCGTTTCCAACCCCTATTTCATCCCTTCAGGTTGACATTTTTCAAAATCTCTTCTTAGTGTGAGTTTACATTATATTTAGGAGCTAGCGTAGTAAATTTCATGGTAGTTGGGAGAGATTTTAAATATTTTCCATACAAACTTTCAACCCCTATGTTGCACCCTTAGGGGGCAAATTCTAATAAACCACGAAACACGTGTTCAAAGGAATGTTTTTAAAAGCATGAATCTCAATTTTGATAAAAATCGTAGCTGATTTAAATATTTTTTCATTCAAACTTTCAACCCCTATTTCAACCCTTTAAGGTAACCTTCTTAGTGTGCGTCCGTATTTTGAAATGAAACAACTGTATAATTTTACGTTTTGTACCATTTGCGGTTACGGCTGTGCGTGCGTCTATATATCAGAGGGAACATCTCCTTTTATATAAATAGATTTAATTTATATACACGAAATTTGATATAATGCCGTCTTCATAACAAAAATATTAACCCGACTTGCAAAAGACCTTTGAATTATTATTTAAAATTTTTATATAACAAACTATGTAACTATTTGCACAAGTGTGAAAATTCAAATATAAATATTGAATCGATCGGTTAGATTGAAAACGTGCAAAGTAATTCACATTACAGTACATGTATATTGCAGAAACATTTCAAATTATCAGTAATTAAATTCTTAATATTCAGTTTAATTTCTGATATAACTTTAATTATTTAATAATCTCTATAACCCAAGAAACTAAAAACTATAGAAATAAAAATTAACCTAAAATGTTATTTCTAAAAAACCTAAAGTTTAATTACTTATTTAATCATTAAATAATATGAAATCGAGGTCCATCAATCTCTATTCAAAGTTAATTTCATACATGGATGTTAATAATAGTTCATTGATTGATCAGCCAATTTAAACAGCGCTGATTGTTATAAGTTCGATGCCACTTGAGTTGATATTACGTCAAATCGAGTACAGGGAATATCAATATACTTTAGTATTTTATCACCATATTAGTAGTGAATAGCGATAGTAAGATAAATACGATCCAGGGTCATCGGGTCAAAGAAATACATTCATTAAGTAAAAAAATATTAATTATAGTTTATACTGCCCATTGTAAAAAATGACCTAAAAAGGTTAAAAAAGCAGGAAAATAATACATCTAATTAGAAACCATCAAGAAATAGAAATAAAAATTAAATAATTCCAATTATAACACTGGCCGTTAATTAAAAAAATGGACGTTACGAAAAAAATATTAATTTTCTTTGCCGTCTCTACTTCATAAATTTCACTCGATGATGTACTTTCGCCAAGTCTTAAGGAGCCCATACTAAATGAGACTTTCAATACAACTAGGTAGGCATAGAAAATAAGATACTCGTAGCTAGATACTCTAGATACCTCAGACATATATTACTAACTCTAGTAAAAAAGTGATACAAAAACTAGTAGGTATCCTAATCGGTATACCTGTTATCTATGGCCAGTCTTCTCTGTCAACTGGGTATATTTTATAGCCCCTTAAATTACAAAAAAAAAAACTATTTCCTGTGTTTGAAAATCTGTCTGACTTGTTACCATCATAGTGACAAATCGGGTTGCGAAGTGTAAAATCACTGTAAATGAAAAAATTGTGTAAGTGTAAATTATTTAAATTGATTGAATTAAAAATATGAAGTCGGCTTTTGCTGTATCGATGTGTGACCTTTTTTATCTCAGTCGAAGAGCGTCAAAAACAAAAAATACAATGTTAATTTACAAAAAGTTTTTTTGGTACAAAATTATTCCAAACTTCAGTAATGTCCGCAGTATGAGACTCTACATACCTTGAAATTGTTTCATTAACGTTTATTTCTTTTGTTTTCTAATTCAAATTGTCAATAATAGCGAGAACAATATAACATAAAAGTATTTAACTGATCTTGATAGAGACAGACCAAGGAAGAGATAGCGAGCTTTAAAAATAGTGTTGTGTACCTTCTATAAACATTTATGATATTAATCTATGCAAAAGAAAGTCCTTACTGTGATAAATCAATCCTAATCTGTAGGTCAGTGTACCGTGTCAATGACCTTAATGGGCATGACGAATAATTTTCGATTTCATGTTTAAATGAAAGACCTTACTTTAATAGGCATATTGGTAAAAACACGTCGATAAAACTTAAACTAACTGAGATATGACAAAGTTAAACTCACGTGCGTTTTGGACGATACCAAACATCCTCCATACTAATGACACCTAATGGATACCTAGCGGTGACGTCACGCCTAGGTAATTTACAAGGGGTGAGACTAAATTTGTTCGACAACTACCTTAAATATTGCGTTTATGTAAATAGTTCCTAAATGAAAGTTTCTTAATTTTTTATGTGTTTATCGGTTATAATATAATTTTATAGTAATTTTATATTTTCAAAATGGACTTCAAAATAGATTTTTAAATTGTTATAATAAATTTCCTGAGCAAAAATTCAAAGTGTTAATTTTAATAACGAATTTAAATACGTGTACGCTATCATGATATATCATTACTTTTTAAATTTTTGAACATTGTCGTCATCCCAATTATAATGAGTAAGTACCAATGACAATTAATTTAAGCCAATCAGCTTTTCAAATTGAGCCTATGTCGCCTATTCTGCGTAATTATAAATTAAGCAGAAATTGTAACAGTTTTTTAACTCTAAACAATTTCGCCAAACTGTAAAACAGTTTAAATTTAGCAATATCAGTGTACGTCTTCGATTTCTCTAGTGTACTTAACTTATGTATGTTTATGTGCGTGTTCATTTAAGAGTTCTAAATGTATGAAGGGTGTTCTAATGAAACCAGTGAATGCAGTTCACGAACGTCCGAGTATATTGACCAAAAACACAATTTAAAATACAACTCACAATATTTACGTGACCGTTTAAGTTACACAAAGTTTATGCAGTTAGCATGCCTATATCTAATGACGTGCGGGGAACGACTGGCCCGACCGCACCTTGATACAAATTCATTTGCAGCGTCAGCTCTAAGTAAGTACGGTGTACAGTACAGCACATGAGTCCTTACATCAGTTATTTCATGAAATGAAAATATTGCACTCATGACAAATTTCTGAACTTCACTTTCATTGCAAATATTGCTATTTCTTTCTTTATGTTTTGTCTCTGACAGTATAAATTTAGTTCATATTAACTATATCCTGTATAAAAGTTTTATGAAAAAATCATCAAACTCACCTAATTTAAGGAAGAAATAACCAGTTAAATGTAAACATTTTGATAAATTTAATGTCAAAAATACGGTCGAATGTAAAAGCTCTTTCTTTTTTTTAAGTCAGTTAAAAACAAGCAGTCGCATGAGGAGAAAAGGTTTTAATGCGTTTTTATCATACATAATGAATGACACTTTGACTATCTGTTATCTTATCTCGGTAATCTTTAAGATAGTCTTTGTTCTCACGAGTTGTTCGGTAAACACGAGTAAAATCATTTATCTGATATTTGTTGACTGCTCTACAAGTACAATAACCTGTTTTGTGGGATTGTAGCGTCTTATTATTTCTAATCCTTCTGGAATATGGATACAATAGAGAGTTTTTATTACACACAAGTGAATATTACTCAAATACAAGTAATAAAAACAAAAACTAAGCAATAGAAATGTCTTTCGGGCAACGTTCATTTATTGCAAAAACTAAAAAAATGAATTGTGCAAATGGTGGAGTTAATGCCATCATACGGCATTCTCTGCCAGTCGACCATTAGGATATAAAAGAAAGTTCGATTGTCAGCAAATTGTAAATTTTTGAGATTTCTCGAAAAAAAATTTGGAGACCAAAAGGTGCTGGCTAAAGATAAATCTTCCCGGAAAATTTCCAATGAACTCCCGGAATTTTTAAAAGTTCCCGGGAATAAATGGGAATTAATTGTTTTTTCCCTTTTCTTCCCATTTCATTTTATTTTTTTCCCTCTTGAGTTTCTTCCCGCTGCCCATCTCTAGCAGTGGAGAATATATGCCTGTAAATTGTATCACAATCAAGGATACCGTCCGATCGGACGAAGTGGAGGAGGTGTAAAATCAGGAAAACTGACCTCGAGCATCTCTCTCTCGCATCTCAGCGTCTTCCCGGTTGCGTCCTCAGCTGTTCGCCTCGAGGCCCAGGGCCCGCTTTCCTGCTCTTTCTCCTCCACTTCTCCCGGTCTTCGGCATCCCTAGTTTTGAGACCATTAACACGCATATCCGTCACTACAAGCCGCCGTCAAGCCAGCACTTTTTGGGTGCACCCCTGCCACTAATCCGTGGTGGAGGCGGCATGCTACAAAGCGCTAGGATGATGAGTCTTTAACACCTCCACCAGGCCCTGGTGGAGGCGGCATGCTAAATTGAGTTAGTGCGTAACCAACAAAGCGCTAGAATGATGAGTCTTTAATTTTAAAGATAAGTTGTACTAACACAAAGTAAACATACTATTTAGACAGCGTCAGCCCTTCAAGGTCCTTTAACATTTGTTACGCTTTGGCACACTTTTATGTTAAGGTCATTACCATTAAAGATGATGATGAACGATGGAGTTATATTTTCTGAGCATCATAATCACGGTGACATCACAAGTCGTTTTCACAAAGTAACAGACTGCCTCCGTTGTCCAGTGGTTAAGGCGTTCGCCTTCGGCCCGGGGGTCGTAGGTTCGATTCCCACGGGAAGCATACTTTGTTAAGTTGTTTCAAGTTTGGTTAGGACATTGCAGGCTTGAATCACCTGATTGTCTGATAATAAACATGATTCCGTGCTTCGGAAGGCACGTTAAGCCGTTGGTCCCGGCTGCCTTTAGGTGATCGTTAAAGGAACCAAGTTAGAGGCCGAGAGGCGATTGACAATGTAACCTACACGAAATGATGATGACGACGAAAGTTATAAAATCATAACTAATACAACATAATTTTTGTTACAAGTTTTAGGAGCAATGTCAATGGCATTAGTATACAAGACCTTGTAGAATTGTGCAAATAAAGTCTTATAATTCCTTCTAACAAGCTGTGTTTGTTTTACGTAAAAAATGTACAGCGTATCTGGCCTGACACAGACATTTAATTTTGAAGGACAATGAGTGACGTAGGGACATTATACTAGCTTATGCATAAGATATGTTTGCTTGGGAATTTTTGAAGAAGAAATAACTGTACTGTATGGTGTACAGTTGTGGTCAACATAGTAACAGAAACAAAGTTATTGAAATATGTGACAAATTTCAGGAAAAACGGTTATTCTTGGGAGAGGCCCTATGTCCAGCTGTGGACTTCTTACTCGTACGGTTGTGATAATGATAAAGCATGGAGGAAGTTAAGACAGGATTATTGTCGAAAATTGCTTAAAATCTTTCCAATTGGTATAATTCATTGAAGCACTAACAATTTTAGCTTAAACATTAATGCATTGTATTATCTAATCGTGCAAGGTCGTAAATATAGTCTGTAACACGACATTTTAGTAATTTCATTGTCTGTTACTCTGTTGGTAGAGTTATGTAGTTTTTTTTTTAGTTTTGACTAACTACAACAACACTTTTATTGGTTCCTACCACAGATTAAGATTAGATAGTAGTCCATGTGTGACCACACCTCAAATTTGAGGCCAGTCTGAGGCCGATGCCTCGATGCTACGATTAGCAATTCCCCTTCAATAGATAAAACCAACGAACGGCTTTTCCTGTCCCTGCTAGGTATACACATGAGTAGACTAACCCCCATATTCTCAAACGTTTGCTCAAATTCGACTTAACCTTACTCCAACTCATTGGTATGATTAGTCGACACTAGCTTCCTTGACTAAGAAGATTCGTCATTGGAGGTGAGTTTCGAACTGTCAAATATAAGGTTGGTCGAGAGGTACCTTGAGGCCTCCTCGAAATGAAATAAATGTAGTTTTACATCAGTTTTTTGCAACGTTTTGTCTAGGTATTTACTTACTTTATTTATTTTTTACTCTATTCCTTTGTATTTTACAATTTTTGTGCTTTGGATTGTTAATATAACCTGTGTTGTCCTCATTGAAGTTTGCTTAAGCAACCAACTAATAAAGTCGTTTTCAAGGAAAGTTCGAGGAATTCCTTAAGGCGTCCTCCAATGAGTTTGAGTGGAGAACGTTCTTAAGGTTATGTTTAAGAATACGGGTGTAAACACTGTTGGAAAAATCACATAAAAACAATTCACAAAAAACTAACAGATGACAACAAAGTAAAAGAAACTCAAGTAAGTAGCCCCCAGCTGTTTTCTAAATATACCCGCATCGAAAAATCAACAACGGATGGAGTCGTGACGTCATCGGTCGAAAATAGCTACTCGACTGCGTACGGATTTAAATGGAGTTTCAATATTTGAATTTACGTACTTACTTAATAATGGCTTTGGACCAATGGAGTACATTTAAGCTCGTTTTGTTTTTAAATAAATATTTTTTTATTCTTTGCGGGTTTTACACTCTGAGAAAGGATGTTTTGGTTTTGATCGATGCAAGACAAAATAGGACGTCTTACTATAACCATTTAAATATGTATAACATTACTAATGACAAAATCAAACATGGAAGTGTATTGATTAATTGATATTGGGTTACATGGCCCATCGATCATGTACAACAAATGAAAACCAAACTGCAACCGGCATCAAGCTTGCTTTCCGAAGCATCAATCATCATTATTAACAGACAGTTAGGTGATTCAAGCCTGCTATATCCTAGCCAAACTGGAAACCACTAAACAAAGTATGCTTCCAGTGGGAATCGAACCCACGACACATTGGTCTAACGGCTTGACCACTCGACCACGGAGGCAGATAAAGGATAAAGCTTTAATGGTTACCTATATTAATTATTATCAATTATTATTCATGTTTTATGATAAATGGTCACCCGTTAGCCTACAAGGTCAGTGGCTTCAGTTAGCAGGCAAGACTTAAGTTAGGTATTTTGCGACAAGACCTACAGCAAACTGGTTTTAGCTACAGACAAAAGCCAAACTAAACAGGTATTTAGTGGCAAAAAATAAATTTTGTAAAGATCAATACGTATATTTTAATATTACGTGATAAATATTGGTATTCATATGCAAAGATCTGTGGATTGAAACCTTTGAAGAATTTGTTTAGTCTAGTCAAAAAGTTCCTAAATTTATGGTTTTGTCTTACTTAGGATTGTTTTAGTTAAACCCAGGCCCCGCCCTAGTTTGAGTCTCTAGGGCTCCAACAAGTTTTTAAATTATTTTAAATGCTGTAACTTGTTGAATCGAAATAAATATATTTTGTATTTGTATCAGAAACATAACTATCATTTGGACAGTCGGTTAAAATGTTTACTTTAATAACAATCTGGCCATTACTGTTTACACTATGATAAGTTGGCGCCGCTTTATCGCATTCGTCAAAATATTGCAAAAAGTTGCTAATTTGATAACGGTTATGATAATTAGATGAGGTCAAAGGTTTGGCGACCTTGAACTTGCGTTGCCAACCAGGACCAATCGCGCTTACTTTTAGGTTATTTTATTACCAAAACTACACCACAAACAAGAGTACTATTTTCGCCGTAAAGTCGTTCGAACCACCAATTATGTCAAATGAAATTATTAATTATCGAAATAAAAGGTTTTCTAAATTCTGTGGTTTAGGTCTCAAAATGTTAACTCTTGTTAAAATAAGTGCGATTGGTCTCATGGATGACTATACTGATTCTACAAGACTGTATATGTAGGAACCCAGAGGTCGTAGGTTCGATTCTCATACTTTGATTAGTTTCCAATTGGGTCATACATGTATGTATGTATGTAAAAATCTTTATTGTACACAAAGAACATAGTATCAGAATACAGGTTTCAACAAAAGGCGGACTTATCCCAAATAGGGATTTCTTCCAGTCAACCAAACTAACATAGGACATAGATATATGGGCACAGAAGATGGCACAACACGCAAATAAATCTTAGGTACAAAGTATACATAGAGTTACATCTAACATACAAAGTTAATACATAAAAACAGTAAGCTCAGCTCAAGTCCGATCGTTTGTAGTATTCTCTAACCCGAGATTTGAATACATACATTGTAGTATAAAATCACATTGTCTGATGATTCTGTGCTTCGAAAGACTGAAGCAGAATCCAATGATTTTGCTTACCAACTGCTGGTCGCTAAATATACTATTTTAATAGAGGCCGAAAGGCGATTTTAAAAAACTCAGTCACCAGAACATTGTCGACCTACTTTCGAAGGTATTTAAATTAACAAAAATTAGAAGACTTAGTAAGAAAATCACATTCAATTTGATAAAAAAAATAACTTTATATTTTATTGCACATGTTTTACAAATTAAAAGTATGTTTTTATCTACAAGTGACCCTTGCATTGTAACAATAAATGATGCATAGAATACAAATAATATTGGCCTTGTGTTACTTCTACGATATTTTATTGTGTGATAAAAATGTCGAGTGCAGTTTATTTATTTGTTCGATAAAAAATATCAACTAGTTTTTACAGTCAGAAATATGAGCCTGACTCACGTGTCATTACTTTAAGTATGGTAGAAGGGCCACTTCTATTTGTCTCTAACTGTATTAGACATAGAAATAATATATTGTATGTACTTCTCCATCTCGATTCGAAATGACTACGTACCTTTACGAGTACAACTCAATAATTCGACTCTACATGGTGATTATTTAGAACTCTCGATAACACAAATAAGGTGACCGTCGATTACTATTTATTATACACGTGGTACACCAATTCATTGCGCGATATATTATATGTATATAACATAATAATGAAACCTTATATTATAATGATCATATAACAATAGTTTAGTACAATGATTTCTTATGTTTTCGCGATTGTTATTCATTTGTTCGGATTTGAATCGGAATAGTTCCCAATAAAAATTTCAGGCGGTAGTTTGTAATCTTATGACATCATCTGCCTGCGACCATAAACGCTGTAAAGTGTTTGAAACGTCAGGTGTAAATAAATAAGTAATAAACGATAAAAACCGTATTAAAATAGTTTAATTTAATGAATAGTTTAGTACGTTCCGATTTCGATGTAGTCGACGTCTTATTTGTGTCCAGTCAAGTCAAGATTCAAAAAGTTTCCATAGATACCTCTTTGAGTAAGGATTCAAACGAGATATTTTTATTAGACTCAGTAAGGACTGAGTCTAATAAAAAATATCTCGTCGAATTTTAAATCTTGTTAAAGCAACATTAGAAATACTCATCCCCAAACAATTTTAGTCTGATGACGAAGATTATACCTAATTCATAACGCGATACGATCTGAATTCCATTCTTCAGGACAGCCTATAGCAACCACATGGAGTTATTTTTGTCCACTCATATATCGCGGTATCAATTGTTCAATTAATTGAACGAGTTCGTGCCCGCACATCACTAGCTTTCAATTGCTTTGTTCCATTTGGTCTGCAATTGTTTTATTCTGGAACCGTCTGTGGTAATCACTTTCTTTTCTTTAGATACGTAAGTAAGTAAAAGACTATATGGCACCATAGAAAATTGCATACAAAGATATGTTGTCAGTAACAAAGATGTTCTATAGGCGGTCTTTGTTTACTCTCTCTTCACGTTTATTATGAAGGAATAACAAGGGTCTTCATTTAGGTCAATTCGTGGTATGAATGAATGATTTTTTTATTTGCAAGTGAGGTACAAAAGGTGTTAGGTTGATACAACAAGATCATCTTATTCAACTATATATAAGTCGCATGCAAATATTTTGTCAATTATGTACATATTACCAAAGGTAGATTATACCAAAGATGGTATTCTCAAATACGTAATTAAGATACTGGCCACAATTCAGATGTACTCTACTCTACCTTAATAACAATCGTACCCGAGTCGTTAATATGTTATGCAAATACTTCACAAAACAAAACTCCCAGAGATAGAGTTTTTAAACTTGGCATAGAATACAAAAATCTCAACTTGAGTCTTTAAAACTTGCTGTGATCATAACATATCTTTTTCATATCCCTTTATTTGGGGTCGGTTATGTTGAATGAAAATATATAGATATCGATCGAAAATCATTTGGCTCAGCGGTTTTCCGTGACTCATACTTTACAACATAATGTATTTGTAAAGACCTTATCGACGAAAGTGTATGACGAGAGTGATGAGCTTAGAGGAAGCGAGGGAAGTCTGTAAGGATCGTAGCAAATGAAAATCCGTAATCTCTGCCTACCCCTACAGGAAACAGGCGTGATGATATTTATACTTTACAAAAATTGGTCTTTAGACGTCAATCGGAGTATACTAAGCCTATCTTACTCATGACGTCATAGTCATCCAGTTATAGTCTACGAGTCTTCGCACGTGCGTCCAAAAACCCTGTGTTTACGGGAGTGAAGATGCCAAGAGTGACGCAAGACGTCCAGTTTCCCGCTATTTCTGTGACCTTCAAGGACACCTGAATCCATGTGGAGCAGACTTTACTCTTATTACGTGACGTGGGTACATAAGACAAGCGGCCAATAGCAAATACGAGTCAGGATCTCTATTTTTCAAATGTTTGACATAAATGTCGAAATGGTTCGATATCGGACAATAATTGGACAGATTTTAATGAAACTTGTTATGGATATAGTCGAACCCACCCGGGGTCAATCATAGGCTACTTATTAACGCGGGCAGAGCTGCGGGAAACAGCCAGTAGCCTAATTAAGGTCTAAATTATATTAGGTACCACTACTATTATTATCCCTGTACACGTAAATTGTGCAATGCAACATTTTTCGTTTTGAAATGCATTGTTGTTAAAAATGATGACGGGATGGAATTCATGATATTTCATCATGTGATTATGGCAGATGTTTTTGATCAAAGCTTAATGAATGATTCATTGTTTCTTATTTCTTGGGAACGTTTGTATGTACCTACATTACATTTACAGACTGATTGGAAATGTCTGTGTTTGTTTTTAATTCCTCATCATGCCTCTATCTCTCTTTGGTCCCAGTTGGATATATATATATATATAAGGATTACGTACCTAGGCCAGATGGCAATCGCTTCATTGTTATAACTGGAATAAATGTTAGAGTTTGTAAAAGTTATGTGTATATTAATGATAGAATACAGTATGCATTTTGACCTCCCACTCGATGTCTTTATTTGAATGGTATTTGTTGAGTAAAATTGGTCATTAGTCCAAAAGTAATTTACAGGTTAGAACTCTAGTGTTGAAAACATCTAGTTTGTTTAAAGCATAGAAATAGGAGCGACTACTTACAACAAGGACACACAGAACCAACTATGAATAGGTCGCACGAAAACAGGTTTTTGTCTGTCTGTCTCAAATTCCTTCGTCTGGGACGCACGGGCATTATGCCAAACATTGGACATAAAGCATAAACGCACACTACAAAAAAAAAAGAGTTTTATTTACAAAAACCGCATGTGTTCAGTTCAATGTCATTTACGAATGGCAGTCACGATTTGAATATGTTTCGAACACAACTTTTTTAAATCTATATTGGCAATGTAAAAACTTGTTACCCTATTTACTTAAATCAATGTAACTAATTGTTCGACGCGAACATAGACCTCGCGTCGAACAACTTGTTTATTGAAGATATTCTGTACCCAAAAGTTTCATACACCAGGGAGAGATTCATCGTTATTCTGTGTCAGATTCATCATCATCATTATCAGTTTCCATATAACATCATTATAAGTGTTAGACGCAGCCCGAAAAGTCTGATAGTGTTAGCTACTAAAATACATCAGGACATAGATATTTCTGTTCACCCCAGGCAGTAATTCCATTGGTATTCCAGTACTGCCAAATATACGAGAACACGATTAACAGCATAAGTTACGTTCTGAAGTGTAAGCTCGGGACGCGATTGGGAAATACGCTTGAACAAAGAAAATACCAAGGCAAACCGAGTCGATTAACCACTCTTAATGCCTGTAATGGGCGTAAACTATTGAATTTGACTTAATTAAGAGATATTTACATATATCCTATTGAAAATAAACTAACAAATTAATATTTTATGTTATTATTCATACTACATGAATTTATACCACGTAAGACTGAATACCATTTTAATGGCCGTGAGGTGATTTCGTAGGACTGACACCAGGGCGTTTGCGGTACCTAGATTAGCCTTAGAAAACAAACAAAAATGTTTTAAGAACAAGCAAATGTTAAATTAAGTTTATTTGGATGACTTTTTTATCATTCTCTCATTTTCTAGTCATATTGAGTTTCTACGATTTTAATAAAATTGTTTTTTTTTTTAAATCTTATTGAAAATATATCCTTTCGAAGAAAAATATTAAATTGGTTCAGAAATGACGGAGTTATGGAGTCTGTCAAACATTCACTAGAACCGAGAACTTCCTTCCGTTTCTGATTTGGATGTCGGTAGAAAAATGTTAATGTCTTAAACTCACTCACGACCTGTGTGTATTTGAGGTATTTATGTAGTCTGTTTGCCTTGGGATATTTTTCTTAAAACCACGTCCTTCTGTCATCGTAAAATTTTAGTCCGTTAGACTATGAGATCCCTTGATCCTTACCACTCTTGTTAATAATATCACGAGTTCAAAATATCTTTATGATGACTCCAGTAAATTGAAAGACAAAATATTTTTGTTATTTGAAAAGAAAAGATTATTAATTTACTTAGACGACAATATCACTGTCACTGTAGGTATTTTACAGTTATTTTAATTTCATTTACTAAACTACTAAACCAATTGCTAAAAAATTTTGATTGGACTAAACTGATAGTATCCCTTATCAAACTTTAATATATTTTTTAAACCAATTCAGAAATAACGGAGTTATTAGGTAATAAATAAGAAAAAAACATTAAAACTTCTTTTTTTCGAAAGTAGGTTAAAATCACTGTATCTTTTTTGATATCAAACGTATTTAACGTTTCCTATATACATACCGATTATCAGCAAAAACGGTCTAACAGCTATAGAATTATGAATATATATTAATTTTACATTTATGCCAATATTTCAAAAACTACTAAACCGATTTTGATGCCAAACGAACTTAAAAATTCTATACATGTCTTCTATACGCATTTTCATTTTTATCAAAATCAGACTAATGACTCGAAAGTTATCGCGAAACATACATAGATACACACAAACATACAAACAATGTTTTTTTTGCCCCAACTTGATTTGTAGCTCTAGCTCGCTTCGCTCGCTCGGTTAATAAAAAGGGGGCGCACATTTTGTTACATACTAAGTTTGTATTCAGGTCTATTTCGGTATACCAGGACACTCAAAAAGAATTGCGAATAATATTTTGAAAATATGTTTATATTTATGTTAAATAAGTACGAACCAAATTCAAAAAATCTTTCCACATTTTTTACGACCTAATATTTTTATCTATCGTGCGTGTCTCAATGAAATAGGATCTACGCCGGCAACATTTTCATACCATATTTTACTCACGTATGTTCTCTTGGGTGTTGCATTTCAAAGATGGAAGGATTGCAGTCATGTGCAACAGCTTATCAAGGATACGAGTTCATACGAGAATAGACAAGGAAGTCTCAATCACATGCTAAGCATTAATTATTGCATTGACAACTTGTGTCGGTGAAGAATTAGGAAGTCCGTGCCGTGCGGGATGCATTTCCTAGTTCTGGTTTTTCTCTCATCTTCGCGCCTTTGTTGAGTTTTTGACGTGACAACGTCTAATAACTCGATACTACGGGCTGCATGCACGAAAAAGATGACGTCATTGTCCCGTTACGCTCATTGTCGCGTTCCGCAAGCGAGAGCGCGGCACGAACGAGAGAGAGGCATGATCATGTGTATTATACTGCTGTAATGTTTGACGTTGTCACGTCAAACTACCGTCCGTAAACCGACTTTACAGACAACCAATTTTTTCTGCTTTTTCTCATATTTTTCTACATTTCACCCGATCTTAGGAATCCTTAGTTGTAAGACAGTTTCCACCATAGAGCAATTACAAAGAGGAGATGCCGTTTGAAATGGCGCAGTGATGTGATCATTGACGCCTCGCCGACACAAAGTGGGCGGAGCTTGTCATTGCTCGTGCTCCATGGTTGGAGCCACGGCCGAAACCAAGCACCCCGCACGTCTGCCTTCCGCCCCGTGTAGCCTCACAAATACTTTCTTATAAAACGCTCATAACGGCATCTCCTCTTTGTAATTGCTCCATGATTTTCACTACGATGTCGAGCCAGCACTATTTTCCTAATTCTGATTATTGGTGATATCAGTACAATACCAAATCTACATCGCCTAGAGGCGCTACATAATTTTAATGGAGCGATTACCGTCTTACTATAAATAAATCAAATCAATATTAGTATTGATAATGGAGGTACCGTCAGCCTCAATAGTGCATGGTAATCAAATACAAATCTGTAGTACAGTCACGAGCATTAACATGTATACACATTGGTTTTTTTAATCATAGAAACAAAGTCTAAAATTGAATACAATTGTATATATGTGTTAATGCTCGTGACTATACAGTTTGTTCTTAGAAATATGGATGTCTTTTGAGGCTAACTGTACATCTGTAATGCTAAAGCACGATAATGTTTATTCCACTGATAGTAAACAGTCCTATCAGCGAATCGATACGTTGATTAGCACCGTGGGTATTGATAAACAGTTGTTTATAAATAACATGCAGCATAGCATAGAGTAGAAAATTGTGAGATGCATCTCTATACAGGTGACTTTGAAACCACGAACTGTATTTTTACAATGTGTTCATTACGTAAATTAAAGCACTTTAAAGAAAATGTGTAAAGGGTCAGCGTAGACCAAGAGGAGCGTCGTGACGATGATTTTTAAGGCAATAAAAACTCATCAAATAATTTGAAAGTTGATTTTCGAGTGAAATCACTGCGCTGCGCTCCGTTAAAGCAGGAAATAGGTACCTACAAATTTTAGGTAGGTATGTACCTACTACAAAAGGTATTTTGAAACCATTGACCTAATTTTAACAGTGTGTTAAGGATTTGAAACTGAACCACTTTCAATAAAAAAATAGGAGAAAAATAATGAACATTAATCCTGTATAGATTTGTATGTGAGGTCAAACATTTTTCTCGGCTTTTACTTATCTTTTTTTAATTGGAGATGATTTAGTTTCACATACATTACAGACACTGTAAAAATTGTCAATGGTCAACTAATATTATAAATGCGAAAGTCTGTCTGTCTCTCTGTCTGTCTGTCTGCTTTCACGGCCAAACCACCGATTTGATGAAATTTGGTATGAATATACTTAGTTGAAGACCCGGGGTTAAACATGGTCATACTTTATGACGCAGGCGGAGCTGCGGGAAACAGCTAGTGGGTAATAAAATCCATCTTTTCCGTTCCCATGAGAGAAAATCAAGTAGTGCTCCGTATAGACTGATATGCCCATTGTTAACGGTAAATGGTCATCATGACATTGTATGTAAACATAAATCTTGTCAACCATACAATGGCTAACCACAGATGATATGAGTACAACATGATGTGGGAACTTGTCGAGAGAATCTGACATAGGTACTAGTTTGTGTTAGAAAATGACAAATGATTTTTTTTACAAATGCAACTTCAACATTTTTAAGCTGCATCAGTAGTAACAGTCTTGCCCGACACTTTTGTAGGCACGGATAAAAAAACAGTGTTTTTGTTTTAAAAAAAAAATGCGACCAGAAGAAAGGTAGAGTATACAATACAATATAACTATACGTTTTTGTTATGAAAGATATTTGCTACGAAATATCACTGATTTGATAAAAGTTCATTATACATTTCACAACACTATTAACATATAATGTCAATATTTTTTTCTAATAGCTATCTCATTTGCGATCGACGCATTTAATCGGTTCAGTAGAGCGCCTAATTTTTTTTATTTTGTTTTTGCGATCTTTCAAAAATTTGAATATCAGTTTTTGTGTTTTAGGCTAAATGCGTGTAGAAGAAGGTAAATTTTTGACATTAATGTTTTTTTGTTATCTTTGGTAGTCTATGTATTTATAACTCAAGTGCGGTTTGATTTGTTTACAAGATATAAACAAAATCATATTTCTATTGATAACATCAGAAAACATATGTTGCCTGTCAGTTCAAAGAGCTAAAGATATGATTTATATCTTTTTTTTTAGTGTGGCATAGATTTGGTGTACGAAATGTAGTATAATAATTCGTTTTCTAAAGGTTTCATGGTTAATCGACCCTGTACACTCCGGTATCTGAGTTTTTCTAACAGACTCTAACACCCATATTCTTAAACCTTCACTCAAACTCGACTCAAGCTTACTCCACCTCATTCGTATGATTAGTCGTCACAAGCTTCCTTCACTTGAGATGATTTCTCATTGGAGGTGAGTATCGAACTGTCAAATATAAGGTTGGTCGAGAGGTACCTTGAGGCGGGAGGTCGAAAGTGGTTATTGATCAGTTTTTGCCAATGTTTGCCTAATTAACTACTTAATTTGTTTATTTTAAACTCTATTCTGTTGTTTCTATTTTGTGCTTCGGATTGTAATTATAACCTGTGTCTTTCCTCATTGGAGTTTGCTCAAGTAACCAACTAAGAATGTAATTTTCAAGGAAAGTTCGAGGACTCCCTAAGGCGCCCTCCAATAAGTTTGAGTGAAGGAGGTCCTTAAGGTTATGTTTAAGAATACGGGTGTTAGCCTCTTACTTATGTATGATGCGGTAGTCTTACAAGGATTATCATAAAATGCTACAACGCTTCTAAAAATTAATAATTAATAAATATAAATAAGAAAATAAAAAAAAGAATGAAAATAGTACCTACTTAGTTATTAAAAAATCTAATAGATTCGTTTTGATGAATTATCGAGTACATTCCTAATCTATATAAAAATAAAGTCTACACATTTATTTACCTTTCTTTTACAACGTGTGAATTTCTAAATAAAATAGACTTTGTATCAGTCATCAGTATTAGCACAGATTACAGACTACTAGGTACCTTTTAACACGTACTCAATAATTTATAAATTAAATATACCTACTCCCATAGTCAGCGTACAAAGATAGTAAATATTAGCTTAGATGTGAAAAACTTGTAATATAAACTCATAACATGTAAGTATTGTACAAAGTCGAATCCTAAAAATTATCAAATTGTTCAATATTATAAATGCGAAAGTCTGTCTGTCTGTCTGTCTTTCTATCTGTCTGTCTGTCTGTCTGTTACGCTTTCACGGCTAAACCGCTGAACGGATTTTGTTTTCCAAATGTTAAGTTTCCAATGTATATTTACAGCGTGTACTTGAAATAAATAAATAAATGAAATTTGGTATGAATATAGTTGAAGACCCGGGGTCAAACATAGGCTACTTTTTGACGCAGGCGGAGCTGCGGGAAACAGCTAGTATTCTATATACATTGAAGTCTGTATGTCTGTTTTCTGACGGCCTGAACCACTTTACAAATATACTTAATATGGTTTTTCCTAGACGTATTTAGCCATTAGCAAGAATAAAATAAACAAACTATCAAATGTCATGGTCATGTCAAGGTATAGGTAGTTTAATCTAGTCAAATCTAGTCAGAGGTGGTGGTAGAAATACTGCACTTTGCGATTTCTAGGCGCTTTCACAAAATATCACATAAACCAAACACACTTTCGCCACAGAATTGTTAATAAAAAAAAAAAAAGTACTCTTCCGCTTCATGCTTGTTCTCGAACACTTTGCGAACAATTATCCCACCATTTTGGGAGAAATTTGTTCATTTAAACAGGAGTTTTAAATTTACAATGCTGAATTTCTGGAGACTTCTGAAATTCCGAGAGAGAGGTGGGAACCATAATTGACAAACCGTACTATTTTAGTTACTAGATACAGATACCAATCTCTATCTCTCAGTTCCTACCAGGTACTTCTAGTGAATACTGGTAGAGCACCAGATATTCAGGTCATCGCATCAATGATCGACGGACATTGGCGAAAACTGGACTGAGTGGGTACTTTATTGATCACTTCCTTATGTCCTAACTTTTCTTTACTAGCTTAAGAAAATTTCAAATTTATTGGAAGATACCATTGTCTGTTAATTCCTTGCATTTGGATAAAATTAAGACACCATGGTAGTTCCGAAATAGGGTTTACTGCCTTATTCATAAAAATTCACATACGTTTCTAACTAAACTGTGTTTAGTCCATTACTATCTTATATATATTTGATGTGAAAGAACGACACAAAGCTATAATTTAGTTAATGTAGGCTTATGAAACGTTGGTTATATTTATGAATAAAGGATTCAAACTGTTTAAAAACGACTTTTTGCGTAATTTTTTGCATGTTTGTCATTATCGCTGTTTTAACCTTTTTTCTTACAAAGTTGAGGCTTATGATAATGCGTAATTCTCAAAATAATGCACCATCTATAGGCTTCGGTAAACGCTAACCATCAGATAAGCTGCTTGCTTGGTTGAATTGAAATACACTGTCGTATTTACTTACATCTACCACGCAATGTTCAAACCTCTATGGCATGGTAATAGAGGCAAAGTTGAATAGCAATGATGTGTAGTCGTCTGTACAGAAGACAATGCATTCAATGACGCCACTGCACCGTGCATCCGTGCAATTGGAAACAATGGATTGCTGTTAACTGCACTTTAGTCAAAACATTACGCAGCTATAGTATGAATATGTAACTTTGAGCTCGGAAGGTTAAGCAACTAGGAAATATGCTCAGATGATTATCATAATCATTCCGTGTAGGTTACTTTATCAATCGACCTTGTACACCCTGGTGTCAGAGTTGATGATGAATTGTTGTTTATGGATGATGGTGAGTATTTGTAAATTCATGTTTCTAATTAGCTAATATACATATGTAGAGGCCGAAAGGCGGGCTCTATAGACCTTGTACATCCCAGTGTCAGAGATTTTTGGAACCGCCTTTCAGCTTCTGACTTGGTTCCTTTGACGATCACCAAATGGCAGCCGAGTCAATCAGTTTTTATCTTATATTTATAAAAACACATCTCAAAAACATCCACAAAAACAATGTTTAGCATAAATTCAGTATACCTCTACAACGTTCGCAACAGTTGCTGCTAATTATTTTAAATAATATGAATTTACGAGATATATGTCAAGTACACTTCCAGAGGCGGCGTTTGTTGGCCTTAGTCCAAAGTCTCGTGTTTCCGAAAAGCAGACGAACTTGCGCAAATTCTAGGTGGCATGCTGTAAATAGATTGCTCTTTTTGCCAATAGTTGAAATCAGAATTGCCAGAAATATTCATAACTAGTTGTGCCCGCGGCTTCGCCCGCGTGGAATTCAGTTTGTGTTACGGAAAAAAGTAGCCTATGACACTCTCCAGGTCTCCAAATATCTCCACACAAAAAATCACATTAATCCGTTGCTCCGTTTTAACGTGAAGGAAAGACAAACAAACAAACACACTTTCACATATATAATATTAGTATGGATGGATAACTATAAACCTGTGCGTCCCAGTTTCGCAAACGTTTTCTCAAACAGCTTGATAACTTAACATCAGGAGGACCGTACGCCTGTTTGCCTACTTAATTGTATAAAAAAGCAGCTGTTTTACTTTACTTTTGTATCCATTTTGTATTTATGGCTGGATTTTTTTTGTATTCATAAAATCACCTAGATATTTTTTGTATTGAAAATAATTATAAGTGCGATAGTCTGTCTGTCTGTTAACTTTCTTGGCCAAACCACTGAACGAATTTTGATGAAATTTGGTATGAATATAGTTGGAGACCCGGGGTCAAATAGGCTACTTTTTGACGCATGCGGACCTGCGAGAAACTGCTGCAAAAGTGCATGCATAATAATATAGTACCTAAATATTTTTATTCAAAAATCTGGGCACATACTGTTACAACAGTAACTGACTGTACATGATGTAAGTAAATAAATAAACTTGAACTTGATTCGCGATTTTTACCTACGTATTATTTATTATCTTTCACTGATGCCAATCTTAAAACGTCACTTCTTTTTCTTCTTTGCGAGTCGACTCTAGCTGTTATCAAACTTTAGAGGACCAAAACTCCGCGACCGACAAGGCATTGTCGATGGCTTCGTAGAGGCCCCTGAGCGTGCAGGTGGCCGGGCACGCAGGACAGGACAGGAGATGCGTCATGGTTTGGGGAGAGACACCGCACTGGCACATAGAATAGAATAGAATAGAATATATCTTTATTGAGAAAGCTATCACGTAAGTACAGCAAAGGACTTAAGCTTATGCTACATGTTTATAATGTGCGTGACAGACGTCTCAATAGGTGGTGGCTCAGTGATACGCTAGACATGCAGGCATGCCTAGCACTGATTTTCAGCCACCACCTTCTGAGGAGTCCCGGAACAAAGATTTAAACCTAAACAACATAATCCTTGACTGGTGTCTCACTACCATCTCACATCCCCATCCAGGTCTGAGATACAAATTCCAGCAAGTGATCAAGATATCGCCTTACACACCATATTGCAAATCCCACCACTCGCACCCGGAACACCACTAGAAAGTTTCGTAATCTTGGTACCTATGTGATAGACATATCTACATTATATCTTGACGAATTGCCTAATATATTATGTACTATTGATAAGCCATATAGTGATAGTTATTATTGCGCTTTCTGCAGTATTTCATAGTTCATTTTTAAGATCACTTGTGTTTTTCATATGATTTTAATTGATGACTTTTTCCATTCTTTCTTCAAAAAAATTAAAAAGTTACGGTCCATCCAACGAGCAATTGGATCGATCAACAGATTCGATAAGATCGAAATGCAAATTTAACGAATCTTAGTATACCATTGTACATAATCCTTTTAATTAAATAATTAAACTTATTAATCCTTCTTTGATCTGAATTTTCGGATAGTGTAAAAAAATATACACAGGTAAATATGAATCTTTGTGATTTTTGTGTTATAATGTCAGATTTCCGCGGGCAGTTTTCTGCCTATCTCTCTTATTCAAAAAAATAAAGAACGTTCAATAAGTCCTAGTTAATTAAGTTTTGTCTCGTTCTTTCACGTCAAATAAAGATAAGACAGAAAGAGACTTTATTACAGATGATCCAGTGCTTTCACGGGCACGTAATCCACCTCACACACGCAAACAATTTATTCACACATATAAACAACAATTGTTTGTATGAGTGTGTCCGTGAAAGCACTGGATCGCCTCACTGGATCGTCTGTAAACCAGCCTGTAAGGCACGACGTTAACGGGACTGTAAAATTTGTAAAGATTTGTTAAAAGTCTTTTTAGTAAAGTTTTATCATAAAATTTATTTTACATTGTAATGTTTTCTTCAATAGAGCATTTTTTATCATGTATTTTAGTTAATGTAGGCTAAACGAATGTTCGTATTAAGACAGTATGCATCTTAGACCCTAGGAAATTGACGAGTAGCCACTCTTAAGCCTACTCGTAGATTCCTCGGCCTCGATAGGTCGATGACCAGCCTCGGTTTAGTATTTACTAAGTACTTTAGTACTATTTCACTGGCTTATCGAATGCACTTTAGCTCTTGTGGAATGTCGGACAAATTATTTGAAGTTAGAACTTGTGCAAATTAAATTAAAAACTGAAAATGGTAAAAAAATATCGAAGTAGCCAATGTTTGACCCCGGGTCTTTAACTATATCCATACCAAATTTCATTAAAATCCGTTTGGCGGTTTGGCCGTGAAAGCGTAACAGACAGACAGACTGACTTTCGCACTTATAATATTACTAGCTGTTACCCGCGGCTCTTTCTTTTTTTTTGATACGGGCACGTATCAAAAAGAAGCCTATGTTTGACTCCGGGTCTTGAACTATATTCATACCAAATTTCATTAAAATCGGTCTAGAAGTTTGGCCGTGAAAGAGATAATGTTTTTCGGTATTTTGAGTTTAGGCCGGTTATCAAATCCAGCTCACGCTTGGCCGTATTTATTTTAAGACGACACTTACAGGCTCCACAACAGCTACCTTCAGGTCATTACCTTGACTCCAGAGTTCATCGCCTTAGGATCTACCTCGACACAACCAGTTTTGTTTAAGCTTAGTTCTATTATAAACGTGTATTAACTCACTACAAAATATATACAGCGGAGTTTTCATTTCCCGAGAAACGAGATAACTTAGGGTACGTAAAATCGGCAAGTCGATTGAAAATATCATTCGGTTTTGTATTCTCAAAGATAGATCGCGGTAATGGTTTTGGTTTTGTTATTGCAATAGGCGCGATCGGCCCCCCCCGGATTTTAAATAGTAGTTAAAGATATTTATTTATTTCATTTCGTTATAACTATCATTCATTACATACTTATGTTATCTAATGCGATAGTGTCCAATTTCATAATATTTCAATCATAAAATTATTTTTAAACTTCACTACCAAGACCTCACTCCTCCATAATGCGAAAGTCTATCTATCTGTCTGTTAGGCTTTCACGGCCAAACCGCTGAACGGATTTTGATGAAATTTGGTATGAATATAGTTGAAGACCCGGGGTCAAACATAGGTTATTGTCGACGCAGGCGGAGCTGCGGGAAACAGCTAGTATCATATAATTATGTTGGAAAGACGCTCGGATGAATTTTTTACCAAACTATTTTTTGGCAAAGTAAATGTAATAAAAATTTCATGACACATAAATTACGATGGCCAGATAGCCGAGCGAAGCCGTAAAACGAAGCATGTGGTCTTCATTCTATTAATTAGTTCAAATACATTCACCTAGTTTAGTTTGTTGGAAATAAACACTATTTTCCACACTAAATCTCGCTAGAAAAAAATGCTTTAACTGAAAAATAAATCCGCCTTTATTCTTACTAATTTACGATGTATATAAATATTGTAACTTCATAATCATCATCTGGTCAGCTGACCATCTGGTCGGTGGATATCCAATGCTGCGAACTGCTGCTTCAGGGTTCGTATTGTACTTATATTATAAAAGCAGTGTTTGTACCTAGTTGGGAACTGTTGGTGTAGGTACTATATGAAATGCAATAAATGATTTGAATTTGAATTTGCGATTGCTGGTTCGATAATGGCGACCACGCACCTTTCTGCCCTATCGACCATCGGTGCTAGGTTAATCTGTTCTGTGGTTCTAGTTACGCGCTAAGTGCCCCGCTGCCACTTCAAAGAACTAATCTGGGATATGTCGGCTTCTTTTGTTCTCATACGGATCTCCTCATTTCTGATTTGATATTGTAGGGAAACACCGAGCATCGCCCTCTCCATAGATAAGGTTACTAAAATAGAAGCCATACTTAATTCCATTCTATAAAACTCGCATAATCATGTCAAGGTTGCTTTTCAGGGATGGTAACAATTTTTATCACCCCATTTGTTTTAGACGCCAAGGCGAATACTAAAATAAATCACTTTTTTGGGAGTGTCTCTACTTGCTTCTTGTTTATTATATTAGATTTAATATTATTTGTATGTATGTATGTATCTTTATTGTACAGAAAGAACATTATTACAACAAAATAGAACACAACAAGAGGCGGACTTATCCCTGATAGGGATCTCTTCCAGTCAACCCCTAAACCAAAGGAAAAAAAAGAGTACATGGGCATCAAAGAGTAATCAGTACAATAGATACGATAAATATAAATGTAAAACAAACTAACTTAACCTAAACCTAAGACAACTCAAGTACGAACGCTCAAAGTATTCCCTAACCCGGAATTTGAAGGTATGATGAGAGGACGACTGTATATATAGTGTATTATTTGTACTTACTAAAATTTTAAGTTCAGAGAAACTTTTTAGTACAACTACAAAACATAGTTCTGTGGCGTGGCGTTGGTAAATTATGATATTTGCCTCTAACTATTAGGGTACTATTCCTAGACAATAACTTTAATATAGCCGTCATTTGATTCCGAAACATAAAATTTAAAATAAGTAAACATATAAAAATTAAAACTAACTATCCTATCTAAAAATAATAAATACAAAATAAAAAACTAAATGTAGTCTAAATTGGGTCCCCTGGGCAGAGTTCCCATCACGCAGGCAGCATTCCCGCGTTGAATAGCTATGGCTATTCGCTGAGCGAGAAAGCTGCCCGCGCGAGGGTCACCCGTGGCCTCTTTTAGGCGTCTACTGATCTCCCTGTGAAGACCACGCGCACCGGCGCCCCATGGGCCTAGTGTCTCGACACCAAAGGCTGTGAACTCGTATTGAGTGCCGAGACAACTATATTTATTGGCCTTAAACCTTTCGCGGGCGTCCGCCGCCGCGCCGCACCGGCCTGTTTGCTGGTGGCTGGGAGGTACGTAGCTGCCATAGTATCGGATCACGTGGCGTACCATCCTCCAAGGTATCAATGACATCCCGTCAGGGCGCTTGCCATCGTCCCGCACAATTTGAGGCTCCAGAACTGCGGGTACTTTGGCACTAACGAGCGCCCTTCGTAGGATGTCATTGATGGCTGCATGGCGCCCGACGAACAAGCGAGTCTATGGTGACCGAACCGATTCACGGGGGCTCCTCAAGCAGCGCAACTGTGATCCACGCACACTTCGGCTCCGAGCCGGAGACCTACAGCTATGCGGAATGTTAGCGGGTCAATAAACATCCCTAGTGTAGGAGACGGATACGCATGTAGCCAGTGGCCGGATTCAGATCTCGACACAGCCAAAATTCTGGCCTTATCTTTACCTGAAGTCGAGTCTAATAATGATTGTAACACTGATTGGGAAGAAATGATGTCCCAGGCCCTCTGTTTTTTGGGCGTAGGGGGTAAATTTGGGCTCGGTCCAGCAAGCCAAGCATTCGTGGCCTCAGTCAAGCACGCGATGTCGCAGTTTACAGCTGTAGAAGCTTTTAAAATATTACTTACGAGATCTGACGTACTGTGGATTGAGGAAAGGAATGCCGGCAGAGAAATACTGTTAATTTTGCGAGTACCCAAGCTTCCAAGGGTAGAGAAGCTTGAGTCCAGGCCTGCTCACTGAAACGAATGTTTAAAATTTGTTAAATTTTTGATTTCAAAAGAATATCGATTGTACTAACCAGATGGGGGAATTTCCAAATAGGGCAACAACGGAGCAGGTAGTTAAATTTTGGGATGAGTAAACAATATTTCAAAATAAACAGAGCAGAGTGACTGCTAATTTTGTCAAGGCGGTCCGAATGATCATTAAATTTTGATTTTGATTTACTCAAGACGGAAGGTATGGCCTCTTCAAACATTGGTGAATCTAGTAGGTGAAAACTCTCTTTTAAAATTATTTTAATGTTTGGAGCAACATTGTTAAAATTTTGAATAATTTGAGACGATAAAGAAGCATTTAAAGTGTCAGATACGTACAGTTCACATTTATCAAAATTTAAATCCAAACCAATAAATAGTATTAAAATTTTTAATAATCTCTAATAAATCCGTCAATTTAAAATTATACACATTGTACGTTATACTTAGCTATCTCCTAATTTGTAGTAAAATAGTAAACAAGGACTTAACTATTGCAATAATTACGGATAGGATAATGGATTGAAGGTACACAATCGTACAAACATATTTGTATGTTTGTACGAGTTCTCGTTAATGTTATCTAGGCGTGTTTGCCCCACTTTCGCCTAAAGTTGGTTTTTATCAACATATTTTTAGAATTAATGGATTTGAGAATTAATTTATTACAGCAATTTGAATACTTTAATATCAACACGCGCCACTAGCGGGCGATCATTAAAATACATTTTAGAAAACATTATTTTTAAACACCTACTGATCATGTGTTACTTATTTGCGATGTATGAAATGAATTTTGTTTGATATTTCGATATAAAATGCTACTAATTTAGTCGTTTTAAGATTAACAACCTTTCACAAAGTCACTTAAAAGAAAAGAGTCCCAAAGTAGGTATATACAGCGTTTTAGGCATGATCATGATGAAATTAGACATGGAAAGTAAAAAAAATGATTCTTCCGTCATACTAAATCTATTGTTTAAGTTATCCCTTTCTGTATTTTACCTAGCTAAATCTATAACATTAATTCCCGATCCCGTGTCCTATAATTTTGATCTT
This sequence comes from Euzophera pinguis, assembly GCA_947363495.1. NCBI lineage: Eukaryota > Metazoa > Arthropoda > Insecta > Lepidoptera > Pyralidae > Euzophera > Euzophera pinguis. Next base: position 2,428,840 of record OX376162.1, read on the forward strand.
ATAAACCTAGGCCTAATAGATTGCCTATCACCAATTTTATTTTCTTTGTTTCAGGTATTTTTTGTGGCATATTCAAATGTTGGCATTAGCAGAACTTTGAATATTAATGCCAAGGAAACCTAGGCATTTTCGAAGAGAAGGATTAAACAAAAGTGAGGTTTTTAAGACGCTGAGATCGAGGACTAGCCGGTCCTTGATGTACTCGACAAGTTACAAGCTTTGCTCCCAAAAACTTTACTTGACTAAGAGACCCTGTCGCTATTCTGCTAGAGATCCAAGATTAAGACACTGGTCCAGAGAATTCTATTCTTATACATATAACCAATCCCTTCATTGGTTTTAATCGATTCGAAAGAATTGTCCTATAGAGGATTGACTTAGATACAAAAGTACGTACCAGACGCGTGCTTTCAAAAAGGTCGTCTCAAATTCTAATGGACTCGGAAAGAGCCTATGCAAATGGAGTTCCAGGTAAAGAAAAAGCGATCAAATATGAACACAAAGTACCGTCTGAAGAGGAGAAGACTACGTCTCCGCTCCTTAATAAAATCAATGACTTCAAGTATATAGATGAAAAAGATGAAAAGTTAGAGAGAGATGTTAAGGACGGAAAACCGAAGGAGGATCTCAATAAAATAAACTCTATGAAAACGAATTCAAACTCTCCTAAAGATACTCTAGCTGTGGGTTATAAAAATGAAAAAAAGGATGAAGATGCAACTTCTACTAATGAAGGAGTTAAATTCTATGGCTTGGGGGAGGTTGACAGTATCTGTTCAAGCAAACCTCCTGAGCAGGCGCCTCAGATACCTGACGGTGGATGGGGTTGGGTAGTCGTAGCTGCTTCTTTCTTAATTGCAACAGTAGCAGATGGATTAGCATTTTCCTATGGGTTGATGCATGATAAATTCGTGGACCACTTTGGGCAATCAGAAGCAAAGACCTCAGTGATTGGCAGTCTATTTATCTCCGTCCCTTTGATAGCCGGTCCAATAATGAGTGCATTGGTGGATCGATATGGTTGCAGAAACATGACTATACTGGGAGGTGTGGCATCTACAATTGGATTTGTAGCAGCTTCGTTAAGTAATTCTGTTGAGGTGTTATATGTCACTTATGGCCTAATGGCTGGTATTGGGATGGGTTTATTGTATGTCACGGCAGTAGTATCAATAGCTTATTGGTTTGAGAAACGGAGAAATCTAGCTGTAGGCTTAGGTTCGTGTGGAGTTGGATTTGGAACATTCATTTATTCACCTCTTACTACATATTTACTAGAAGAGTTTGGATGGAGAGGTGCCTTGTTACTTCTCGCGGGTACAGTACTTAATGTTTGTATTTGTGGTGCTGTAATGAGAGATCCTGAATGGTTAATCTTAGAACAAAAGAAACAAAGAAAGTTGAATCATGCAAAGAAAGCATCGAGTTCTGTATCGATATCTGCAAGGTCAGCGAGATCAGGTGGTACAGATTCAGTTTATCCAGGTATAGAAGAACTGAAAACTCTTATGAAAAGTGGTGAAACACCTGAATATATTTTGACTACTTTAGTAGCTTCTATAGCTGAAGCTGAAAATTTAGAAGCGACTACAAAACAAAATACAGACTTATCCCAGCAAAAAGTCAGTTCTGTTATTAATTTGCCGACATTTTTAAGACAAAGTGAAAAGGTAAATATTTTTTTAATTCATTATTATCACAACAATCTTTATATTTTATTAATTAAGCTACATATTGTTTTTCTTGTTACAGCTACCCGTTGAAGTATTAGAACAACTGTCGTCGAACAAACGTCTCTACAACATTGTATTACAAAATTATCCATCTCTTCTGGCGTTGAGAAGCAACTCAGAACAAAAACTTCCCATCGAACCAGTACCAGAAGCTGCCAAAAGCAAACCAGTGACTATGTCTATGAAACTAAAGTTGAAAAAGAAGGAGAAGAAAGATTTTGAATCAAAACTCGAGAAAGTGAGAGAGAAACTCCTACAGCCAATACCGGAGAATAAGGCGCCAGTGATTCCGCCGAGACAAGACTGGCTGTCACGACAAATAAATACTGATCACCATTACTTGAGAGATATTAGGGTGCACCGTAATTCTATAATGCATAGAGGCGCCATGATGAATATTGCTAAATATAAATTAAGAGCTTCATCTTGCCCTGATATTTACAGAAACTCTATGTGGTCCATGGAAGATGATCAGGAAGAAAAGGTACGTCTCATATTTGTACAAGTATTAAAATGTATGTATGGTTTTTATAGATATGTTAATTATTCATAAAATGGATAACTTTTCGATCGAAACCATATAATCTAAGTAAAAATGAATATTTAAATTCATAAATTTGATTCACCTATTATTTCATTTGCCTGAAACGTATTATGTGCAATAAATGTCAAACTTTTCATATCATTAGTCATCTCAAAATACCTAATGATTCATAAAATGGTAAACTAAGTCTACAAGTTCTATTTTTTGGTGTAATAAAGAGTATTTGTATTGTACAACATATATAATATCCTATTTCAGACATGTTTCCGACGTCTGCTGGATACGATCAACAAGACTTTTGATTTCAACATGTTTACCGAGTTCCATTTCCTCATGATGAATCTTTCGACTCTAGTTCTTTTCATCTGGTTCATCGTTCCTTACTTCTACATCGCCAACTTCATGGAGAAGAGCGGCTACCCTGCTTCTGATGGCAGTTGGATGCTCAGTGTCTTTGGTGTCGCTAATATCATCGGCATTGTAAGTATTTTTTGTATCTTAATTGATATAAATGCGAAAATGAGTTTGTTTATTCGTTATCCATTCACGCTTTATCTAATGAATCTTTCTGATCCATCGTTGATTCAGAGTGGTACAAAAAGGAGAGATGGAATTATACAATATAGAGTAGAACAAAGGGAAATTTTGGATTTAAGGTTTTGGATAGAAGTTAGATTAGAACTACTAAGAAGTATATATAATATCTTTCTTCAAGGAAAAGGTGTTTTCGTGGGATTTAAATAAGCGTGCAAAGCTCCACCCCAGCAATGAAATCATCAAAGTTTGAAGCGCTTATTTGAAGACCTTGTTATATTATTCTTCTTTCGTGTTTTCTGTTTCTGAATGTTGTTTGGTTATTAAAATACTTGTCATAAATTTCAGGTCGGTCTCGGTTGGATCGGTGATCTACCCTGGGTGAACATAACCAAGACGTATGGTCTATGCCTGGTTATCTGCGGAGGGAACATTGTCCTCTTCCCACTCCTCATAGGATGGCTGGACCCCACCCACCCAGCTAGCTTCTACGTCATAGCCTGCAATGCTGTTATGTTCGGCTTGATGTTCTCCAGTTCATACTCATACACTCCAAGCATTTTGGTGGAGCTGATCGCACTTGAAAGATTTACTATGGCTTATGGTTTAGTTCTACTGAGTCAAGGCGTTGGGCATCTCGTGGGGCCTCCTATGGCTGGTGAGCTTCTTTTTTTTTTCTTTTAAGATTATATTGGCAATCTAGCATATGATCCATGAATGAACGGGCACTCATTAGATGCTCCTAAAGTTTAGAGAGCTTAACTCAAAAATCATCGAATCCGCACACGAATGAGCCCTGAATCATCGAATGCCACACAATTTGTTTTCTAGGAATATATTGTTCAGATTTATCCAGATATATCATTGCCATACGAATAGAAGAAAAACTTTCACAATTTTAAGATACAAACAGTATTTTCAAATCCTTCTTTTACTTAGGAGAATCTTTCTTGCCGCATGTAGATTCTAATATGCAAGAGACAAATTCAACGTCACCAATAACCTAAATATACACATAGAATAATAACCGAAAAAAACCGCTCATCAACAATTTTACTAATGAGATGTAAAAATTTTGTCAAGTAAGAAGATTTGACTAAAATTGTAAAATGTAATATCTGCTTTTTTACCTTTCAGGTGCACTCAAAGACATAACAGGCTACTGGGACGCTGCATTCTACGTTGCCGGATTCTGGGTCATCGTATCCGGATTGTTAGTTGCAGTTATACCTTATACCAAGAACTTCAGAATGTGCGGCAATGCACCACTTGCTAAGGATGCTGCTGGAGAACCAGACCCTAATATAAAGATCATTATAGCTCATTAACATGATGATTGAATATTGACAGTAGACGATAAAAACATTGAAGAGAAAGCTGATGATAATAATGAACATAACATTCAAGGAATAGATTTTTAAAAAAGCAAGGAGCTGTAATTATTATCGAAGAAAATGTATAGGAACGTGGAGTTAAATTACAAGGAGTAATTTAAAGAACAGAAGATAAATTCTGAAAGATTGTTAGAGCTAAAGTACTGCCTTTGTAGCGAAAGGAGCTTAAAATAAGTTTTGTTTTGTGTGTTGGTGATCAGATTAGAATAATATAAAGTTATTTATGTTTTTTAGTGATAGATTTCATGCAACTGGCAGTGTGATAAGTAGATAAGATTAGTTATAATAGCTTTATATTCTAGGTTCCGTTAGATGTTGAAAGGTTTACGAATCCTGAGACCTCAAGTAACAAAACAATTAGAATTGGCCATATGCCGAAATTGAATATTTCGTTTCAAAAATTTAAATTTGAAAAAGTGTGCATTTTAAAAAAAAGTGTACCAAATTAAAATAAATTCAGCTAATATTTCCAGGCATAAATTAAGGCGTAACTTTTTCAATGACAATCGCTTGCAACGACAGACATGACATCAACACTTTATTTACCTACGGTAGCTTAAATATGGTCAAATATTTGATATTTGCCAGTGGCGGCCTTGCTACCTGATATTTAGGAAAATCTATTTACTAAATTCTATTTCATATAAATAATATTCATGATTGCGATTGTCAAGTACCTATCCAAAGTAGAAGGTTGTTATAAAGAAAATTTAACAAAACCTATTAAACTTCACGCATTTGACATCTAGTTGGTACCTTCACCATCCGTGCGAAGCCAGGGCAGGGAGGTAGTTATTACTAAAATTATTGCTATTAAATATTATCTCTAAGTCCATTAATCGTATTTATTATCTGAGATTTAACGCGTGTTTAGTTTAAGAGCATTTTATAGTATTGTAGGTATATTTATTTTATAATTACTTACTTGGTAATGCGGAAAATGACCTTTTAAATAAAATTGATCCCATATTAGTTCCTTATTTGCTGATAAATATAATTAAAATATTAGGACAACATTGTTAGTTGAGTAAGTAACGAGCTTAATTTTTACAAGTAAATAGGTACAGTACAAAACGCGCCTTCTGTAATTTAAAAAATAACTATTCTGTGATCGAAATATATTTGAATTATGTAATTAAACTTCTATTTTCGAGAGACAGACCATACATTAAAAAAATATTAAAATCTGTACCTATGTATGAATATATGTATCGATTTGTGTGTTGTACCTAGAAAAATAATATGTATATGAAAACAGGTATTTTGTGTAACAGGGCTAAATCATTTTATAACGCAACTCCTGGTAGACGACCAGTTGCGGCAGCGGCCGAAAGGTCTTTGAATCTATCCATAGATTTTTTTTCGTTTGTAATCATAATTAAATCTATGAATTTATATATTTTTTATAGAATTTGCAAAGTATTGTAGTGTAAGTAAGCCTATTTGATCTACTTACTTTTTTAGATATTATTATTTCGAATACCTACCTATATTTTTACTTATATTAGGTATCTAATATTAATTATGAAAATTAAATTAAAGTTTGCGATTTGGATATTTTATTTTATTTCTATGATTTCCATAGGTACTCAGTAAGTATAAACCCCATATCAACCCTTACTAAATAAGATTATATAGCAGTGCCTTTGTCGGCCAGTTTACGCCTTTTGAGTTTCAACTTTAAACGGCCGGGCTTATCTTTGGCACAGAGGAAATGCCCATATGGCCCTTCATAAACGTATTTCTGTGATTCAGACGGTTTACGAAATTGGCTTGTTCTTTCTTTCTTATTTTATATTATGGCTTCCACCGATATTTCGGTGATTCTGCCAATGTCAAGGTTTGAAGAGACACGATGTGCTGTTGGTATTCAAGTTACGGGGTGGACGAGCTGAAAGGGAAGGGAAAAACAATGTCACAAACACATAGTCACAACACAATATATAATAATAGTAAAAAGGAAAAGTGTTAGTTAAAAATAAAAAATAGTAACGATAATGCAGGTGTTTTAAAAAAATATATTTTTGGTAAAACATAAACGAACTTGAGATCAGAACCTGAGTGAATTCTTTATCAAAAATTTTGCAAGGATGTAATAATATCGACTATGAACTAAGTTAAGGAGGAACGGAACATCAATTTGGTTTTGAAGTAGAGTAGAAGGAAGTATATCACGAAGATTAATGGAAAGCTTAGGGCAATTGAAAAAGATGTGATTTAAAGAGCCCTCGTCAAGGCCACATTCGCATATTGAACTATCTCGTATTCGGAGTTTGGCGAGAAAGACAGGTGTACATGCGTGTCCTAGACGAAGGCGAATAATAACAGACGTTATCCATTTATCTAAATTACGATGGCGAGAAAACCAAGGACAGTTGGGAATGTTCGGTTGAAGGTTACCGTACCAAACGCCTTTATGTTGTCTGGTTGTTTGCCATAGATTTGACCATTTCTGAGACATTGCTGGTTTTGCGAGAAGGCGAAGATCCCTAGGATGGAGTTCATAATGAACCTCGGAACCCAAATTACACGCTTGCTTTGCCCACAAGTCCACAGTTTCATTTCCTCTGATACCCGAGTGACCAGGAATCCAGGCTAAAACAACATTAAGTCCTGCAATATGACATTTATATAAAAGGTCTCTTATCTTGAGGGTAATGGAGAAATTGTCTCTAGAGTGAAACGGACGTTTTAATATGTCTTGAAGACAGCTCAGGGAGTCAGACAAGATAAGAGAATTGTTAAGACCGTGAGATTGAACAAATGAGGTAGCTTCAAGAAGAGCAATAGCTTCGCCCGTGAAGACTGAAGCTTGAGGTGGGCATTTAAAACTTAGAAGTAAATTAAATTTGGGAATCCAGACCGCAGCTCCAACATTAGAGGTTTGGGATAATTTAGAGGCATCTGTATAAATGAGATTCCAGTCCGACCATTTCTCGTCAATAATCTCATTGAAGAGCTTATCAGATCCAGGGGTGTCTTTATATATACCAAAAGAGAGAAGAATTTGAGGATGAAAAATCAAGGAGTCGAAATCTATTTCGAAAATGGGGTTTTTGGAAGTTTGTTTAATGGGATAGGGAAGATTCTGCAAATTATTATAACTTTTGACTAGAAGAGGAAGGTCTTTGTTGGTCCAGTAAGGAGATAAAGAACAAGCGTTAGATAAAAGCCGTAAGGTGTCCAGAAGTGGATGTGAAAAAACTTGAGCAGTTTTATAAAGAAATCTATCAGCTAGAAATTGTCTTCTTAGAAACAGAGGCGGATCCAAACATTCCACTTGGAGAGCGTTGGATGGGGATGATTTCATGGCTCCTGTTATTATACGGAGGCATTTGTACTGTATTTTGTCTAATTTGGTAAGAGCCAATTTGCTACAAGGTTCCAAAAGAAAGCTACCATAGTCTAAGTGGCTACGCACAATGGCATTGTAAAGTAACTTTTGGTTGTAAGGGTGAGAGCCCCAATGAACCCCAGAGAGAGCCCTCAATACATTTACTCCTTTTTCTGCTTTTTTAATTACATTATTTAAATGAGGAATTCCAGTTAATTTAGAATCTAAAGTGACGCCTAGGAATTTTGCGGAGTCCTTAATAGGAATAGGATCTCCATCTATGTTAATAGTTAAAAGAGGAACAGACCTTTTTCTGGTAAAAATTACAGCATTAGATTTAGGGGCAGACACCGTAAGACCATGATCAAGAAGCCAATCGTTAAGATAATAAAGAGCTGAATTGAGTCTATTAGTAAGATCAGAAAAGGATTCAGAACGGGCAAATAGGGCAATATCATCAGCATATTGCAGGATGTTGCAGAAGCAGTATACTGATTGTTCCGGATCTGAAGTATATATGTTATATAAAAGGGGACTTAGGACCGACCCTTGAGGGAGGCCTTTCCAAACTGAGCGAGGGGGAAGAAAGGAATCTTGGGATCGGACGACTATAGATCTATCCATCAACATATTACAAATAATGTTTATTATCCTCACAGGAATACTCAGCTTTTGCATTTTCTGCCTGAGTATTGGAAGCAGTACATTATCATAAGCTGAGGTGATATCAAGAAAAATAGCAATTAAGTGTTCATTACCAGAAAAAGCTAGACGGATTTGAGAGGTTAAAATGCTCAGACTGTCAAGGGTACCCATACCTTTGCGAAAGCCAAATTGACTGTTAGGAATTAAGCCCTTGGACTCCAAGAACCATTCAAGACGATTCTTAATTAAGTGTTCCATAATTTTGCAAATAACAGAAGAAAGAGCAATGGGGCGGAAGCTAGAAGGATCAGAGGGATCCTTTCCAGGTTTAAGAATGGGGATAATAATTTGTTTCTTCCATGTTTCTGGAACAGAGCCAGATAAGAAAATCTGATTTAAGATTGAAAGAAGGAAAGTTTTAGAAGGAAGAGAGGATTTAATAATAAAAGAGAATGGAATACCATCAATTCCCGGAGATGAGTCTTTAAGACCATCCAGAGCGCACAGCAATTCTTGTAAGGTGAAAGGTTCATCTAATCTGTGAGAGGGAGGACATGGGGAAAAGTTAGGGAGTTCATCTTTGGAAGGAACAGAAGGAGGAGAGAGTTTATTGATGAAATCATTTAACCATGACGAATTATCATTAGAAGCGGTGAAATTGTCCAGAGCACTGGCTCTTCTAAAGGCTTTAATTTTCTTCCAGACAACCGAAGATGAGGACTTAGGTGAGAGAGATTCACAGAATGACTGCCAACCCAAATGTTTCTTCCGAGACAGTAGTCGTTTAGTCTGAGCGGATGTTTTACAGACCAATAAATAATTCGTCATAGAAGGATCTCGGTTGAAATTATCCTCTGCTTCTTTACGTGAACGAATACTCTCTGTACATTCTGAGTCCCACCAAGGAGGGGATGGAATTTTGTGGGATGGGGAATTTTTAAGAGGAATAGACCTGTCAGCTGCTGTTAGGACAGATGAAGTATAGTCATCATAGAGAACTAACAGGTTTGCATTAGAAGGTGTAGGAAGGGAAGACAGAAGAGAGTCAAGGGAGTTTGAAAATTCAGTCCAATTAGCTTTGTTTGTTTTGTATTTTAAAAGGGGAGGAAGATGAAGAGATTTTACGATAGAACGGGCAAGGGTAGTGCAGATAGGGAAGTGGTCACTTCCATACGTGTTGGGGAGGACCCTCCATACAAGAGAAGGGACCAAGGAAGGGGAAGAAAGGGAAAGGTCAGGCACACTACTGTTTTGAGAAGGAGGTGAGCGGCGAGTGACTGAGCCATCATTTAGAATGCACAAATTTAAGTCGTCCAAGAGATCTAAAAAGCGAAAAGAGAGGGGATCATCAGAAGGAGAGCCCCAAAGAGTATTGCGGATGTTAAAATCTCCTAGGATTAGAAGTGGAGAAGGGATATTTGATAAAATTCTATGCAGATCAGATATAATATCAGCATTTGGATGGGGTAAGTATACTGAGACAAAGGATATATCCAGGGCCTTAACTGCAACAATGTGATAGGATGCGTCATGAGAAGGAATTGGGATTTGAGAGAATGAGATAGACTGAGAGATGAGTAGGGCACAACCAGCCCAACCATCGTCCCTGTCGTCTCGAAAGCAAGAGTAATGTGGGATATGAAAATGAGACGTGGGTTTGAAGCACGTCTCTGAAAGGGCAATAATTAAAGGTCTGAATTTGTTAATTAGAAATGTAAGATCAGGTTTTTTGTTGGAAAGACTTCTAGCATTCCATTGGAGGAACACTGGATCCATTATTTTTGGAAATGAGCGTTGATAATAATTGTTGAAGAAGTATGACGACATTGGACGGTAAGGCATCATTGAATTTGTTAATAATATTAATGAGGGAGCATACAAGTAATTCGATGAGGTTGTCATTTGGGGTCAATAGTGGAGTAGATTCTTCTGCTGGGCCAGAAGGGTATGCACAACCATTTGGTTGGGAAGAACTAGGGGAGGAGATAATATTTCCATGTTCATGAATATCATATGATTTTCCAAGTTCCTGCCTAGGTTTTGGAGACAGGAAGACTGTTTTCTTGTAAGAAGTGGAGGGTTTGGTGGGAGTAGAATAAGGATTGGGGGAAGATTGAGATTGATGGGAAGGAGAGGGTGGATAATATTGGATGTACGCGGGAGGTTGAGAAGCAGTGACTTGGGAGAAAGAACGTATTCGGGGGACTTTTTTCTCGGCTTCTGTATATGAAATGTTTTGGTTTGCCATAATGATTTTGATCTCTTTTTGTCGTAAATGTTCTGGACATAACGGGTCGGTGGCCAAGTGAGAATTGCCACAGAACAGGCAGGAAATAGGATTGAGGCATTTATCTCCAGTGTGTGCCTGACCACACCTGAAGCAGCGAGATTTAGAACGGCACTGATTAGCAACATGACCAAATTTGCAACAATTCCTACATTGGATTGTGGGCAGTAAATAAACAGAAACTGGAAGGGAAGAATGATATACGTAAACACGTTCTGGAAGTGATTGCCCGCGGAAAGTTAGCACAACAGTAGAAGAGGGGATCCATGTTGTTGAGGAGTCAGGATTTTTATTTTTTAAATTAAGGCGTCTTGCCATCACCACCTGACCACAATTCACAGGGGTTGAGATATTGTGGACTAGTTCTTCAAGAGACCAATCAGTGGGAATGTCTCTTACCACACCCATACGAGTAATGTGGAACTTTGGGATAATTGCCATGTATTTATTATTAGCAAGGGCCGGGTTGTTGAGAAAATCATTTGCAGAATCTCTATTGATAAACTCAATAGAGACTCTGTTTCGTCCCAACATCTGAATGGATCCCGACTTGATACCTGAAATAGTATTCTGATGTATAAATTGGGCAAATTTAAGAAGCTTAATTGATAGACCCATTGAGGGGTCTGGTTCGATTCTTGACACGTGAACGATAAAAGGGCCTTGATCGTTTTCAATGTATTTAAGCTTAACATCAGATTCGAAGCCGGGTCTGTAGTATATCGATTGGATCGAGTCCGAGGGTGGAGTAATTTTTTTAGTAGGTTCAGGTGTGATGGAGTTCTCAGCATGTCTTTTAACTGGACGAGAAGGGCCAGGTTCTGAAATCAAAGCGGTCCGACCGCCACCCCCATCAGGGGGATCTCCTTCAACTACATCCATTAAATCAAATCAAGAAAACTCACCTCAATTATATTTAAGATACCACCACCAAATAAATACAAATAAAGGAAATAAGAAAGATTTCGCACGGATTTACAAAAAACGCGTGTGTCAACCAACACAATGACGGCAGAATCAATTGGCTTGTTGTTCTGAGTTGGCAACACTGATTTTATTGTCACTGTCATGTCAAAAAATTCAAAAATTCAAAATTCAAAGTCACCTCGTACAAATAGGTACCTATTTGTGTTTTTATATTTTATTTCGCAAATTGAGATTTTGCAGTTGCTAGTAAAAATATCTGTGCTGTGGGTCAATTAACATAAAACTCAATTATATGGACCCCAGAATTGAATGTATTCCGAATTTCCGATGAGAAATAATTAACTGAAACAATGCGCACCATCAATAAACTTAATATAATTGGATGTTAGTGACATTTTAATTGACTGTTAACTCATGTTTGGCGAAGAATAATCATACGTTTTGTGTTTTAAAATGAAATTAGATAACAGGTAAGCACAATTTATCAAGATTTAAACTAAACTTGCCATGTTAGATTTAAGATTACATACAAACTACTATTGTATTGGTTTATCTGTTCATCAGTGCTACAAAATAACCAATTACCTATTGATGCCTTATATTTATTTTGAACTAGCTTTTCCTGCAGTTCCGCCTGCGTCAAAAAGTAGCCTATGTTTGACCCCGGGTCTTCAACTATATTCATACCAAATTTCATCAAAATCCGTTCAGCGATTTGGCCGTGAAAGCGTAAAAGACAGACAGATAGACTTTCGCATTTATAATATTAGTATGGATAAAATCTGTTTAATGGCAAGCTACATCAGTATGCATATTTTTTTAAATAATTTCTTTATTCATATGTTATCAAAAGATTTAGGGTGATACAAATAAGTCTAAAGTATTGGATTATTTCTTATTTACAGGTTTGTTCACCTCGATTTAAAAGGTGCTCCATGGAAGGTTCCATACTTAGAAAAGGTAATTAGAATAAAACAAAATACTTGCAAAAATAGCAAAACATAGTGTGTCTTATACTCTGTAAAACATCTAAATTATGTACCTATGTTTAACAAATAAATAAATGATTGAAACAATTTTTTTCAAATTTCTTGTTTTTTTCGGCTTAAATCTGAAATGTATAGATTGGACGGACCATATTGATGGAGTTCCCATTTGCTTGTTCAACTTGTGTTCAGATCCCTTGTTACATAGGTAACAGTTTCTAATTAATTTGCTCTTAGGATTCCACCAACAAATGATTGTTTGTGGAATCCTAGGACTTCATCATTTGATGTAAGAAAATTTGATGTTTCAGTTTTCGCACTCTGTAGGTATCCCATTATGGTTATTCCATGCTTCGGAAGACATGTTAATCTATTGTTTCCGGCTGTCATCTGGATTGTAGCTAAATTGTCCATTTATCAAGAGATGCGGTTTCAAACAATTCTTAATACCTGTGTGCATGGTCAATCAACTATTTATTTTGTATGTATGATGATGAATGTATTTTGAAAATCATTGGGTTGGGCATATGTCTAACCATGATGAAATGATGATGAATGTTCTTTATTTCAGGTATTACTAAAAGCCAAAACATGGGGAGCCACAGGAGTCCTCTTTGAATGGGAGGATACATTTCCATACATGGGGGAGCTAGTGGCTTTGGGAAGTATCACCAATAGTGGAGGAGATGGAGTGTACACAATGGACGAAGTACAGCATATAATGAGGTTTTGTAAAGAAAATGGCTTGGAAGTTGTGAGTATTTATTCTAATTTTTTATTTACTATTTACTAGTACATTCCAATCATTCATTAAATTAAACTATTTTAATACGGTTTTATCGCGTTTATTACTTATTTATTTACACCTGACATTTCAAACACTTTACAGCGTTCATGGTCGCAGGCAGACTAAGTTAACATTTAACCCAAGCCGCACACAGTTGACATACATAAAGGGAGTCACGGACAAGATTGGTAACATATTTAGGCGAGCTTCAATCAAGACCTATTACAAGCCGCATAAGAAAATAAACCAATTTTTAAGATCTGTAAAATCCAATATTCCATTGCAAGATGCTGGAGTTTATAAAATTGACTGTGACTGTGGTTTATCATACATTGGGCAAACAAAGAGAAGCATTAATACTCGTATAAAAGAACATATTGCTGACATGAAAAATAGACGCTCAACCAAGTCTGCAGTCTGTGAACATGCTCTAGACAAACCCAACCACTATATGCGTTTTGATAATCCTCAAGTCCTTGCAAAGGAAAACAGATTCATTCCAAGGATGTTACGTGAAGCTATTGAAATTAAAAAACATCCTAATTTCAATAGAGAGGATGGATGGCAGGTACCGCCAGCTTGGGACCCAGTCATTAACTTAATAAAATCGCAAATGCGGAAGCAGACTGCAAGGCCCTTAGATACTGTGAGCCAATATTGCGTGAATCGGAATAGTTCCCAATAAAAATTTCAGGCGATAGTTTGTAATCTTATGACATCAAAGACAAATGTTAACTTAGTCTGCCTGCGACCACGAACGCTGTAAAGTGTTTGAAACGTCAGGTGTAAATAAATAAGTAATAAACGCGATAAAACCATATTAAAATAGTTTAATTTAATGAATAACAATCGCGAAAACATCAGAAATCATTACATTCCAATCATTTTTCATTTAGATTCCTAAATGGAAATCTGAGATCACAACTTAGAAATGTATGTAAACATTAAGCTGAGACAATAAGAATCTAGTAAATGAGCGATTTCAAATGTAAAAATTTTTTTTTTTTCTAAACCGTAAGTTTTATGATAATGTCATAATATGTGTTATTACCATATTTGTAGTGTTAATATTAAATTTTAACTATATTTAGTGACTGTTTTTCTGCACCACTGTTTGCTTTGTTTAAGTCCTTAAGATTGAAAGCGGCATACACTGTCTTCCTGATGCCCTTGATTGTAAATGGTCATCACTTCAGAATCCTTCAATGCTTTTCTTTCAGATACAATTAATACAAACAATAGGCCACATGGAGTTTGTCCTCAAGCACCCCGCATACTCGGCACTGCGGGAACTCGCAGACTCTCCAACATCATTATGTCCGTCCAAACCGGAGTCTGAACCATTAGTACGTTCAATGCTGGAACAAGTATTGGATGCTCAATGCGATGCTACGTATTTACATATTGGAGCAGATGAGGTAATCTTTCAATTTTAATTTTTTATTCATTATGTTGTCAATGTTGCCTATTGTTGGATAAAATACCCCAAAATAATAACTATACTTGAGAAAATATAGCTTCCTAAAAAAACGTAGAAGAAACAAGGGAAGTCTGAAGGATCGTAGCAAATGGAAATCCGTAGTCTCTGCCTACCCCTACGGGAAAAAAGCGTGATGTATGTATGCATGAAAATTTACTACCCCTTTCCTCGTAAACGCTTCCTACACATTCGTACGGAACCCTCGGTGCGCGAGTCCGACTCGCACGTGGCTGGTTTTTTTTTACTCGTTATTGTACTCATCAACCCTACGCGACCGAATCGAAGTAGGCGCAATAGGTATCGAGTTCGCCGCTGTTGTATGGAGTGTCCGGGTTGTGTTACTAACTATATTTGATTTTATTTTCTAGGTATGGCACACAGGGATCTGTGAAGATTGTAAGAAAAGAGTCGAGAGGAGTAAACATGGAGTGGCCTCGTTATATCTGGAGCACATACAAAATATAGCCCTATTTCTGAAGGAGAAGAGACCAAATTTGACTATCTTGATGTGGGATGACATGTTGAGGTCTATGAGTGTAGATACATTGAAATGTAAGTGTACACTGGTTTAAACATTTTCAAATTTACACAGCTTTCAGAATTTTCAAATTTACACTGTTCTTAGTTTTCAAATTTAAATTAGTTTTAGAGTGTTCACATTCTTAAAGCAGTGTAGGCTTTTATAATTATCAAATTTATACCGGTGAGTTCTTTGGTGTCAGAAAATTAAAATTTACACGGGTACAAATATATAGACTGAGAATAGCGAGGTAACAAATGTTACCATCTTCTCATGCTATCACTTGTGCAAAAATAATTTTTAAACTGAATTTTGTATGAACTTCATTAGACTCAATTCGGAAATATAGCGAATTTTAAAAATTTGTTAATCATGTTTATGACATAGTAGCATATCTTTAGCAAGAGGATAAATTAAGGAGGTTGAAAGACACCAGTCGATTTTAGTTTTTTTTTTTATACTGATTTATATTCGAAGTTTGAATTTTAATTTTCAAATCCAAATATTTGAAAGTAATCTTCATAAATAACTAGTAGATTAAAGCCAGTATTGTTAATTTCGAAAGAACTCTACATCCAATACACATCAAAACAAAATTAAAAGTTGTAGTCTAGATTCGACATTTTTGTTTTTTCTTTTGCCTTTCGATGTATTTTTTTTTTTAAATCATTTATTCAGTAAATATCAAATGTACACACAAAACAGCTACCGAACCGCGGAAACCTCGATGGGTTTATCTGTGTTCGGTGAGTCGCTATTACGTTCAGAAAGTACTCAAGTATTTTTTCAAACTCAATTTAAATTTTTTAAAGTTATTATTATACAACTCCTGAAGTTCTGAGGGAAGCTTATTTAGATAGTTTGGTATCATATAATTAGGAATTCTTGTCCCATACAGATTATTACATTTTGGAAGACTATATTTATTTAAATAACAAAGTGTTCTTAGGTAGCTAGGTCGCATTTTTTCCATTAAACAATTTTTTTGACATGATTCAGTTAAAATAAGATATTGAATTTTATCATAGACACTCATTATATTGCAATATTTAAATAACTCCGCATCATCCTTAGCTAGCTTTTTTAAGATTTTATTTGGAACAATTATTTTTAACATTTTTAGTTGTAATTTATAAATAGATTCAATGTATGTCGAATACGTTCTTCCATAACTACTTAGGCCATAATTGACAACAGAGTCCGCCAAGGCAAAATATAATAATCTCAAGATCTTAAAAGGTAATTTATATTTGAGTATGTAAAGCTTGCTAATTACTGACCTCAGCTTGTTGCAAACATGATCTTTATGTGGTTTAGTTAAGGTATTTTATTTTTTATACAATTAAGTAGGCAAACAGGCGTAAGGCCCACCTGATGGTAAGTGGTTACCGTAGCCTATGAACGCGTGCAACACCGGAGATGTCACGAGCGCGTTGCTGATCCTGAAGGAATTTTTTCACGCCCATTTTGAAGGCGCCCATGTTATAGTCACTAGGGAAAATCATGGCAGGGAGTTCATTCCATAATCGCAGGGTACGAGGTAGAAAATAAAAAGCTTAGATCTTGGAGGGCGTTAGGGGGTATAAGAGCATAGCAAATAACCCCTTCAGTCCGCCACTTCAAATTGGCACAAGGTACACCAATCACCCTGTATAATAATATCATTCATATTTTTCCAGCATACAAACTAGGGGAGCTTATACAACCAGTTCTATGGGATTATAACGTTATACAATATTTCAACATACGACCGAAATTGTGGGAGACATATAGAACGGTGTTTCCTAAAGTTTGGGCCGCGTCTGCTTTTAAAGGCGCTAATGGTGTTACTCAGGTATTTATTTTACAAACGTCTTTTTCTTTGACTGAGCGTAAGCGAAGTCTCCATTTCGAGACTGGTTAATTTTGCTTTTGTACATTAAAATTTACTCTCGTATACATTTCTCCACACAGTTAAGCCGAGAATATACTGTTAATCCACGTATAACTCCGGTATAAGGGCTTTTGTCTCTAAAATAAAAATGTCTGCCATCCATTTTTTATGCTTAGTTAACTCTTGGATAGGTACTATGTTAGTGACTTTGGGCTGTAGAACTTCTTAATAAACTGTATTGTCCATTTCAGGCATTGTCCCCTGTCATTAGATATGTCAGTAATCACGTGGCCTGGATGAATGAATTGGAAAAATATCCAGACGTCAATTATGCAGGGATCATCTTGACTGGCTGGTCCAGGTATCATCAATTGTTTTAACTTAAATCTATCATCATTTTAGCCGTAGTCAGACAGATTCAAATCTTTAAATAACTATAGCTTTAACACGGAACTGCATAATTGGTTGAGTCCGAGTAATTTCTAAAGCTTGAGGGACTTTTTAACTATAACGTGGTAATAATAAGTAATTGTAATCGGCAGTATTTTTTGCACACCAGTGATTATTGATTGATAACCGCTCACGTGCCCCGCGCGGTTCCTGTAAAATGCGTCGAGTATTTGATGCAAATAAATGATTCATTGACTGATAATCCATACTAATATTATAAATGCGAAAGTCTGTCTGTCTGTCTTTCTGTCTGTCTGTCTGTCTGTTACGCTTACACGGCCAAACCTCAGAACGGATTTTGATGAAATTTGGTATGAATATAGTTGAAGAAGGAAGACTTTTTGACTCAGGCGGAATAATTACTTTATTGTACCACAAGTAAAAAAAATACATTTACAATTGGCGGACTTAATACTAAAAGCATTCTCTCCCAGTCACCCATTAGGAAAAACCGAAACGTTATGTGCAGCGCGAATTATCTTAAAAATACAAGGAGAGAAAAGAACACTTACTGCTAAATAAACATACATATATTTACATACAGTATTCATAACTATATATATACATACATAAAAGAAGAGATGAAAACTGAAAAAGATGACGATGGTTTAGGGTGACAATAATCTAGTGAGGTGAATTTTGACTTTTCTTTTGATAGCGAATTTGGCTATGTCTCTTATACAATGTTTATTGTATATGGTCAATAAAGATATATTGTATTGTATTATTTTTCATGAATAAGGGGGGATATTGGACTTATTGAATGTTTCAGATACGACCATTTCACCACACTTTGTGAATTGTTACCAGTTTCGTTACCAAGTCTTGCGAGCTGTTTGAGGATTGTGACCAATGTTAACGACAGACCATTGGGTATGTTAATTATTTATTTATTCATACAACATATTTAAAAATGTCTGTTTATAAAAAGTACGTGAAACTAAACAACTTTCAATAAAAAAAAAATCTGTTCGATCCCCGTTCCGGTCAATATAGAAAAAGATTTTTCGAATTGTCTGTATAGCTATGTAAGTATTTATTATAAGTACATTATCGTTATATTAGTTACCCTGCTACACATTAAATTAAATAATTTATTCGCGTTTGTATCGCGTTTATCAGTCTACCTGCCACCATGAACGCTGCATTGTTTGAAACGTGAGGTGTAAATAAATGATTAACGCGATCAACATCATATCGTATAGGTTACATTGTCAATCAATCATGTACACCCTGGCGTCAAGAGTTTTTCGGAACGGCCTTTCGACCTTTGACGTGGTTCCTTAAACGACCACCAGATGGCAGCCGGGACAACCGGCTTAAGGCGCTGTGCATCAAAGGAATATCGTAAAACGTCTATTTTTTCGTCGCGCAGTTAGCCTCATTTTCCATGGAATACTAGCATGAAAAAATATAAAGTACAGTTCAAAGATCAAAATAAATGATTACACATCAATATATTTTCAAAAAATTATTTAAAACCTAGCAAAATAAAATAGCAAAAAAGCTATATCCAGAAAAAGTTTCGTCGCGAATATTTTATTGATATTTTCAGCGAAAACTACCAACTTTTTTGCGTATATAAAAAGTATAACTTAATGAGCAAGAGGGATACCTAAAAAATATTTTGTTATAATTATTTAATTATTAAATTAAAACTGAAGAATAAACAACCGAAATGGCAGACACGGGTTTTAACTGAGACTGGTGACAGGCCAACCGGTATTCAACCTTATTTCATTACCAGTACGTACTATATCAAATACCGAAAGGTTGAGGGATACAGCGCCTTATAGGATAGTTTAACTTTGTCAAAAAACGCTATAGAAACCGCATTGAAATAGTTGCAATGTAATGTGTAATAATCTAGAGAACATTAGAAATCAATATGTCTGATTTGTCCAATATATATATATATATAGATTATGACGTATTTCAGAATCCCTAATCGCCGAAGATCTGCCACCTGAAGATTGGCCTGGAGAGCATCTCGCGAGGTGTATCAGATATGTCATTGGTCTGACGGAGAGCTGTAAGAAATTTGCTACTGCGTAAGTACGTCAATAATACACCAAGTAACAAACAGCCATTCTTGCTGATAGCTTCATGTCCATGGAGCAATTATAAAGAGGAGATGTCGAAATAAGTGTTTTGTAAGAAAGTATTCGTTGAGCTCCACTTGGCGGAAGGCCATGCGACATGCTTGGTTCCGGCCGTGGCTCCAACCATGGAGCACGAGCAAGCACAAGCTCCGCCCACTGCAGTGTCATCACATCACGGAGCCATTTCAAACGGCATCTCCTCTTTGTAACTGCTCCATTTTCATATCTATCAATATGCTATTCTACTCAATAATTTTTCATCATAACCAAAATTTGAGTATGTTACCAGAATTCGAAAACAGAAAGATTTTTTTTTCAATCCGTTCAAAAATAAACAAGTTAATAAGGCTTTGAAATCCTGTGAAAGCTGCAACTGTTTATATATAGTTGAATAAGAAGATCTTATATTGTATCAACCCAACACCTTTTGTACCTTGCTCACTTGCAAATAAAATTCATTCATTCATGAGAAAAATTTAAATTATACTGCTTTGAGAGCAAGCCAAAAATGGCGTCCAAAAAGCGTCGGGAGTTCTCAACAGGGCAAAGCGATTTACGCCGTAGCATAGACTGCTCCTATTAATGCGCAAGTGCGGCCACATATGGAATATTGTTGTCACCTGTAGGCGGGAGCACCTGAATGTCAGCTTAAGCCGACAATTTTTGACTCAATACTGTCAGAATTGCCGAAGATCCCGTGATTACAAGCGGTATTGAGCCTTTGAGCCTCAAGAGAGACTTCGCTTCTTTATGCGTTTTACCGCTTGTATAATGAGCTATGCTCGGAGGAATTGTTTGACATGATGCCAACAGCCACTTTTTACCATCGCACCTCTCGCCATCGTCAGGGATTTCATCCCCATACCTTGGATCCTATGTTATCGCGTACAGTACGCTTTCAACGGAATTTCCTCCCTCGTACGAGTACACTGCGATTATGGAATGAACTTTCTGCCATGGTTTTCATTAGTGACTATAACATGGGAGCCTTCAAAAAGGGCGTGAAAAAATTCCTTCGGGGTCGGCAACGCGCTCGTGACATCTCCGGTGTTGCAGGCGTTCATAGGCTGCGGTAACCACTTACCATCAGGTGGGCCGTACGCCTGTAAAAATACTTCATTGCCTCTGTGTGTGGTTGGTCGTGGGTTCGATTCCCACGGGAAGTATACTTTGTTTAGTTGTTTCCAGTTTGGTTTAGACATTGCATGCTTGAATCACCTGATTGTCTGATAATAATGATTATGCCGTCGTTAATTATTAGATTCATATTTCATTATTGCGAAGTTTATTTTTGTTTTAGGCAAAGTAAAGTTCAAAGCGCACAGACATTTCATCCTACAGGATCTATGAAAATTGAGGGAATTTCAGACAACCCATCAGAGTAAGTTTTTTGTATTGTTGACATGTTATTTTGAACCTAAACTTATTTTAATGGAAAATATAAGTGAAAAATGTCAAAAAAAAATTATACTTCTCATACAATATTCATTCAGTTCTCATTCTCATGAGAGATCGAAATTTTTTGTAAGTTTTCACTTTATAATACAAAATTGTAGCTTGAAGAATGAATGAAGAAAAAATATATTTTACAGTTACGGTTACGAGCTTACAACGTAATAAGTATTACCAATGATTTCTTATGTTTTCGCGATTGTTATTCATTAAATTAAACTATTTATTATCGCAAACTCGGAAGCGGACTGCAAGACCCTTAGATACTGTGAGCCAATACTGCGTGAATCGGAATAGTTCCCAATAAAAATTTCAGGCGGTAGTTTTGTAATCTTATGACATCAAAGACAAATGTTAACTTAGTCTGCCTGCGACCATGAACGCTGTAAAGTGTTTGAAACGTCAGGTGTAAATAAATAAGTAATAAACGCGATAAAAACCGTATTAAAATAGTTTAATACAATTTAATTAATCTTTGAAAATATCAATGTTACGTAAGACCATATGTTTATTGTTAACATAAAACCCCAAGTTTGAACTTAAATAAAATGAGGAGCTCGTTAGTCGAGCGCGACCCGCGTATCCGTAGCGAATGCGCGTGTCAAGCGACGGCGTGACGCGACCACTATTGGATTGGTTGCCATTTAGTGGCATTTTCTATCTTGAGCTCCTCCGTGCTTCGGAAGGCACGTTAAGCCGTTGGTCCCAGTTGTCGTCGATAGATAGCAGTCGTTAGGCTGTGTCAGATGCCTTGGAGCAGCCTGAAATATTCTGACAGTGTTGGCCACTAACACACCTCGGTTCCTGTTGGTCTGGTTTCCCTGTAAAAAGGGTTACGGAGGTCAGACGGCAGTCGCTCCATTGTAATAACCAGTTGCGCCAAATCTAGGACCATGACTTACAGCGTACCCTAGGCTCCGAAGCGTAAGCTGACGACGCAACTAGGAATACACGCTAGGATGATGATGAACTTTAATAAAATAATACAAATCCCTTTCCCTGTTATATTGTTGTATTGTGTTTAAATTTCTGTTTCGGTGCAATAAAGAGTTATTGTATTGTATTCATAAAAATCAACAAACGTGTTCTGTCTCTTTCTTGTAACATCAAAAATCAGTATGTAAGAAAGGGACCTATTATATTTCGGTAAAAATTAGCTTAACAAACGTCTGTTAACTTTTATGGATAAGGCAGTAACTTTAAGAGCAAAAAAAAAATATATAAAAATGTTCTTCTTTCCAGATTACTCAAAGAACTTCTGATAGTAAACGAAGACGCCGCGACTTTACTTTCAGAGATAACTGGGAAAAGAAGCACAGACGAATGGATAAAATTTAATATTATGCCTACTGTTCAAATGCTCACGGAATTGACTAAATAGGCCGGAAAATTAAAAACAAAAAAACAAATCAAAGGCCGAATGGCGGTTATGAAAAACTTAGACCATATTTTGCGGAGTTAAATTAACCGTCAAAAAGGCGCTGGGCGCTTCAGAAACTTATACCAAGGCGTACAGGGTCAACTGATCTGGAAACTAGAAGTGACGAAGGATACTGCCAGCAAACCCCGGACACTACATACAACAGCGGCGAACCCGATACCTATTACTACTACTTCGATTTTGTCGTGTACGCACGCGCGTCATTGTGTGTGTCACTCGTAGGGTTGATTATTTATCGTATATACCGTCGAAGTGATTTTTTATCCTAAATCCGCGCGGTGAAGTGCGGTATCTGTTTCGGGTGGGAGGGTGTGAGTGTCCGTTCTGTACGTTAGTACTATTATTAATCCTGTGCTGCTAGTCTGAAAATAAACTTAATGTATTTAAACGAGATGTGTTTTTGTTAATGCCTGAGGGAGCGAAGCGAGCCAGAGTTTCCATTTCGAGACTGGCCAATTTGGCTTTTGTTGGGACGTTTGTGTGTGCTACGGAATATGATTGTTCCGGGCTAGAGGTTATATTTCTGAACGGATCCTTACGAAACTTGGCACACGTGAATACATAGGGCGTACTGTAAGTTTCCGGAACTGGCCACTTACATAAACAATATTTAAAAATGTATTGCAACATTTGAAAATAGAACTCTTTGGCTGTAGAATGCAGTTTGTTTCATCTGACTGTCTTTTGTTTTTACCTTGTGGCGCCATTTAAAAAATTGTGTGTCTGCATCAACATGGATTTAACTCGGGAAAATTTTCGTAGTATGATTTTCTACGATTTTAAGTGTAATTTGACAGCTCAACAGAGCATCGCTCGGCTTGAAACAGCTTTTGGCAATGAAGCACCATGCAAGACAACTGTTTATAGCTGGTTTGCAGAATTCAAGCGTGGTCGTATCAATCTCAGTGACGAATCTCGCGATGGTCGGCCGTCCACCGCTGTGACCAACAAAAACATCAATGCTGTGCGCCGTATGATTGAAACAGACAGGCATGTGACCTACCATGAAATTC
This sequence comes from Euzophera pinguis, assembly GCA_947363495.1. Classification (NCBI taxonomy): domain Eukaryota; kingdom Metazoa; phylum Arthropoda; class Insecta; order Lepidoptera; family Pyralidae; genus Euzophera; species Euzophera pinguis. Next base: position 2,452,342 of record OX376162.1, read on the forward strand.
GCGCATCCTTAGAAATAGGCATGAGTTAAATACAATTAATCCTACACAAACATTTGGGTGTGAGAAAGCTGTGCTCGCGGTGGATCCCACACAACTTGACCGAGGCTCAAAAAACGGACCGCGTCACTTGGTGCAGTGCCATGCTTACCAGATTCAACGAAGGTGCGTCAAATTTGGTGTGGGACATAGTAACAGGTGACGAAACATGGATTTATTGCTACGATCCCAAAACAAAGCAGCAATCGAGCGTATGGGTCTTTAAAGATGAGCCGAAACCAACCAAAGTGGCGCGCGTGAAAAGTGCATCTAAACGGATGATTGCTTCTTTTTTTAATAAAACTGGACACGTGGCTACTGTTGCTTTAGAGAATCGTCGTACAGTGAATAGTGACTGGTACACGACCATTTGTTTGCCGGAAGTTATTGACGAACTCCGTAAAAATAACCGTAAACGCCGTATCATCCTGCACCACGACAATGCTAGTTCTCACACGGCCAGACAGACAAACGACTTTTTGAAGGCGAAAAATGTAGAACTCATGAGTCATCCTGCATACAGTCCCGACCTGGCACCTTGTGACTTTTTTCTGTTCCCAAAAATTAAGAACCAATTACGCGGTCAACGATTTTCATCACCAGAAGAAGCTGTCGAGGAGTATGAAAAACACGTTTCAGAGGTCACCACAGAGGAGTGGCACAAAAGTTTTCAAAACTGGTTTCATCGAATGAAAAAGTGCATAGACGCCAAGGGAGATTATTTTGAAAAACAATAAATTAATTTTGTACCTTTAATAGTATTTTTTCATATTCATTCCGGAAACTTATAGTGCGCCCCACGTATAATAATTTTGATGATGTTTTTGACAAGACCTTTTTTTTGATTTAGGGCAAAAAGGAGAAGTTTTTCTATGGCGTTATGAACGCATTTCGGACTTTTGGCGGGAATAAGTATCGGCGCTGTATTTTGTTTTCCAAAATTTGTGTTTTTTTTGAGTATTTGTGCATAATAATGGTGGATTATTATTCGCAAAGTGTTCAAGAATAAGCGCGAGTGTTGGGAAGTGATACAATGTTCGATTTATGTGATTTTCTTGCTTGTTACCAAAAGCTCCTGGAAATCGCTAAGTGCAGTTTTTCTACCACTTCACTTAGCATAATACTTCTGACTCGACTTGACTTTAGACTTTCTTGACTAAACGACTTTATTGTATAATTTTTTACTTGTTACTGGCTAAATACGAAAGTAAAAGCCATACATATATATATGAAAAAAATGAACGGATTTCAATAATATAAGGAGAAATTGTATGTTGGTTGGTTGCTGCGAAAAACAAAACAAAAGAGAGTTCGTAGTAGCGTTTTATAAATAGATTCACATCCACATCGCTGCTACGAAACTTTGATAATAAGTTCTATATGGAATTTCTAAGTTCCCATTCTATCCGCCAGGGGCGTACTAATTAATTTGCCATATAAAATAATTATTATTATTAATACAGTCGATAGCTTCTGCGTCGTCTAGCTCTCAGCGTCTTGTGATAGAGTTTCTGGAGTTCTATTTTTGAGAAGTATAACTCGCCCCAAAATCGTTGAGTAAAAATCGTTCGACTTACCGATAATTCGTTTAACCTATTTTGCGTCTGTCATGCTTTTCAAAAAGCTTGTTCTCAGTTGATTCTTTCGTAGTTCCTTTGAAGGAACTACTGATACTTTTGTCTCTGTTGTAGAAATAAGTACTAATGTAGAGCGGACAAAACCGCGAGCAACAGCCAATTAAATTGTAGATTGTAAAGAGATACAGCGCGTCTGATAAACATCTGAAAAAGGTATGAACTGAAAGCCCCGTCATTATTACAAACTGCGGGCGTTAATTACGTATTAATCAAGCGATAAACACTGCCTAGCGCGAAATGGTTTGCCTCTTGTCACCGTCTATTTCGTTCCTGGGAGAGATGCTGTGATTATTTTAAGGTAAGGTCAAGTAAAGTTATGTAGATATCTATTGGAAAGAGGTGGCGCAGGATAGGTCAACGTGGAGATCCTTATTATCGGAGGTCAAGAGATAGAGATACTTAGGCCACAAATAGGGTGTCCAATGAAAATAGTCCGATTCACCAATACTGTAGCAAAATATAGATCGCAGCGGAGATCCTTATTATTGGAGGCAAAGACTAACCCCCGTATTCTTAAACAAGGACGTCCTTCACTCAAATTCATTCGATTTCATTCGCCTTAAGGAAGTCCTCGAACTTTCCTTAAAAACTATATTCTTAGTTTGTTGCTTGAGCAAACTCCAGTGAGGAACGTTACAGATTATAATAACAATTCTAAGCACGAAAATTGAAAATTACAAAAGAATAGAGTAAAAAAATTAAATAACGTAATGGATACCTAGGCAAAAAGTGGCAAAAAACTGGTTTATAACCAGTTTATTTCATTTCGAGGACGCCTCAAGGTACCTCTCGACCAACCTTATATTTTGACAGTTCGATACTCACCTCCAATGAGAAATTATCTCAAGTCAAGGAAGCTAGTGTCGACTAATCCCAATGATTTGGAGTAAGGTTGAGAGGAGTTTGGGGAAATGTTTGAATGATAAAATGAAAATGAAATGATTGAGAATATAGTTGTAATAACAAATAGCAAGCCATAGTAAGTTCGTAATGTCAAGTCCAGACCAGTCGACTGCATTCGATACCGCTGGAGTGATACGGGTTCATCCACAAGTGGAAGCTTAATTTTATTAAGATCGGCGGCCTATATTTGATGTTGAGAAATTAGTTTACGTAAGCGTGAAAATAATTATAAGTACAAACACAAATAGGTTGTGTTTCCTGACTTATTTTTGGTACTTCCTCTAACCTAAAACAGATGAAACAGGGTTGAATCGACCCTTACCAACGAGAACAAATTCGGGGCCAGTCATCCATAATGGCTGACATCAAACCGACCGCGGTTCTTTGTTGAAACACAATGGACCTTCCATAATTAAGATAAAACCGCAAATATACAACCGAATTTTATATGATTATCGTTTTGAGGTGGGTTCGCGCTGTTGTCTCTCCGAAATATACATAAATATATTTTGTTTACCTTAAGAGCTCTATTTTTGAAAAGTATTTATGATTTTCGCAAAATCGGTAAGACGAATGAATTACTCAATCGAACGATCGGACTTGAGCTGAGCTTACTGTTTTTATGTGTAATTGAATTTGTATGTTAGATGTAAGTCTATGCACCTAAGATTTCTTTGCGTGTTGTGCCCTCTTCTGTGCCCATATGTCTATGTCCTATGTTAGTTTGGTTGACTTGTAGAGATCCCTATTTGGAATAAGTCCGCCTTTTGTTGTAACCTGTATTCTGATACTATGTTCTTTGTGTACAATAAAGATTTTTACATACCATACATACATACTTTCGATATCGAATGGTTTTCATTTGATATTATGAGTCATTAATTTCAAAGATAGGATAATAATTTAGGATACCAACGACCAGAGAAATCGATTATTTTTTCCATTTATACATGTTTTTGTTGTCTCGGGAATTTTACAATAGAATAAGAGTGAGTAACTATCATGGAGTAATTACAAAGAGGATAGCCGTTATAAGCGTTTTGTAAGAAAGTGTTTGTGAGGCTAGCACGGGGCGGAAGGCAATCATGGAGCACGAGCAATGACAAGCTCCGCCCACTTTTGTGTCTGCGAGGCGCCAATGATCACATCACTGCGCCATTTCAAACGGCATCTCCTCTTTGTAATTAATATTCTATATATACTGAAATAAATAGAGTAGAATAAACTAACTTTATTAGATCCATAACTTACAGGAAAGGTCTTACAAGCAAAGTACAAGATAGGTAAAGTGCGTGACAGACGTCTCAATAGGTGGCTTCTGAGAGTTACGCTAGACGTGCAAGCATGACTAGCACTGATTTTCAGCCACCACCTGTGAAAAAATATGTAAATATAAATATTTACTATTATTTTGTTCATTCACGGACTGTCATGATTTTAAGTTTCATCAGATACATATTAAATATTCACATTATCAACAAACAAACAGACTTACAGAAGACCACGGCCAAATAACACTGTGATGCAGTGTTGTGTTCCTGCTGGTGAGTAGGGTCGCCAGGCTCCAGAGGGGTCGCTGTGCAGATAGCGGACAGGTCGGCAACGCGCTCGTGACATCTCCGGTGTTGCAGGCGTTCATAGGCTACGGTAACCACTTACCATCAGGTGGGCCGTACGCCTGTTTGCCTACTTAGTTGTAAGTATTAAAAAAAACAAATAGAAAAAAATACATTTAGCGGTGAAACGAATACTTGTAAAACTTTATGCTTCGAAACCCAATTCAACTGTAGAAATTATCCGACCGACATTATCCCAAATTGACATTTTGTTAATAAAAACTTGAATAATTTCAAAGGAATATAACCTTAAAGTATACTATTTGGCGAGAACGGCCCATAAAGTGGGATAAAAGTAGGTTAACACATTTGAAAGAAAATATGGGATATTTTTTGTATTAAAGATGTTTTTTTTATTTGATCCGTAATGTGACTTTTACTTTGTGAAAGTAAAAATTACAATTTACTTAGCTTATTAGTAGTTTTTTAAATAATGGGGTCCTATATTTTAGAAGCTCGTCGAACCTCGGGGTTCTTTTGTACCTACTTTGTTTTAAAAGTTAGAGTAATTATACATACAGGAACTCTAGCTATTTCTATTAAAACAACTTCATGAAGTTAAAAGGCTGTTACGAACATTAATTTATTCACAGCTTAATACGTCCAATTTAAGACATTATTCTATTTATGTCAAAAATCGGATCGGCGTATATGCGGAGATAAATGATACCACGAGTGCCAATAACATACTGATTTATTAATGTGACAAATACATGATTATATACTCCTCACACCTCCCCTTTAAAAATTAAATAAAATGAAATAAGTATTTCTATTTTATAGTTATATTAATAATCTAAACAATGCTTTTTCACATAATTCGAGTACACTTTTCAAAAACATTTATAAACTTTATATAAGAAACAGTAATGTATCATAGTACGAAATTTTTATACTAAGTATATAGCTAATTCCATTAAAATATGTTAAGTTTGATTACATATATGGGTACGCTAAAATAATCTTGCATAGACTTATAACAATAACAATCGTTACAATATTACATTGGAATTCGAACCTGTGATCTTACGGTCTCGAGTCGACTCTTAATACCATTACGCTCTAAGTCATAACACTTCACGATTAATTAGTATGTATTGAATTATAATTTAATAGTATATCTTATAAAGTACCTTCTTACTTAGAAATGATACAATTTTGTTCGATTTTTATGAATTATTTCAGTTTTTCCGTTAATATCCACTTCTACATTAGGTGACAAATCACGTATAACTTTGTATGGTCCCATGTACAAATCGGACAGCTTATTACCAGTCTCTTTTTTGATAAGAATGAAATCGTTAGGCTTGTAACACACTGGGTTTATAGAGCTATCGTATTTTAATTTTCTAACATATTTACTTGCTATAAGATTATTCCGCGCTTCGGTTTGTGACACTTGAAGTCTATATTTTAATTCTAGTGGATAGCTGTCGTGATTATATAGTGGTTGTACATTTTTAGATAAGTTATTAGGTAAATTACATTTTCTACCATACACGAGTTCAAAAGGTGAAAAATTTGTAGACCTGTGGACGGATGTATTAAAAGCAAAGCACCAGAATGGAAGCCATGTGCTCCACGATTCGGACTTACCTTCAGATTGGGTGCGTAGAAATGCACCTAGGTGTTTATGGGAGTTTTCCAGTGCGCCGATGCTTTGATGGTGATACGCTGTGGAATTTAATTTCTTAATGTTAAGTAATTCACATACTTGTTTTACGGTGTCGGACATGAATTCAGCGCCTCTATCAGTAGCTATTTCTCTGGGTATACCATGCTGTAATATAAAATTATTAACAAAATTACGCGCGACCTCAGTAGCCGATTTCGTGCGTAATGGATATGCACATACATATTTCGTCAATTCACATTGAAGCGTAAGGATATACGAATAATCATAGCTGTCTCTATCTAGAGGTCCAACAATATCTAAAAAAATTTTTTCGAATGCTGAGTGAGCACTCGACGTAATTACCATTGGTTCTTTCACCTGTACAGTATATTTATATTTTTGACACTGAGGACATTTTAAAACATATTTTTTTATATCCGATTCCATACTAGGCCAGAAATAATAACGTTTGATATTGTTTAACATTCTTCTTATGCCCGCGTGGCCACTAGTGGGCAAAAGATGAAAGTCGTTAAGTATTACCTTTCTGTCATCTTTATCGTCTATTCTTTCCACGTCATTTAATATACATAATCTGGGCCCTTTCCAGTTTATTGTATTTTTAATATCACTTGCAAGTTTGTCGACAAATGACTTAGTGTATTCATTTTTTAAGAAATATATTTCGCTTATATTTATTTGTGTCGCGAAAGTACCCAGCTCTCTCACAAATTCGGCTCGCGTAAGTTGTGATCGAGAAGCTGGATTTATAAAAATTGTCTTTTTTTGATACACGTATAAAAATATATTACTACTAGAAGTTATGCTATTTTCTTTTTTAAGTTTTTCATAATTATTACTCTCTATAAATCTTATCTCCTCTGCGTCCTTTGGCTTAATATGAGTTTCTACGACTTTCGGTTGATCAGGCCGATCGTCTGAAGGAATCATATCGTTGCCGGGGGAGGCAACGTCCTGTAATCTTTTCCTTTTAGCTCGTGTCAAAACATTTAAACATTCGTTCATCTCTTGCAATTCTTTCGAAGACACTCTTATCCTAGACAATGCGTCTGCAGCCGCATTCTCCTTTCCTTTCACATACTCCACAACATAATCATACTCCTCAAGAACCAATCTAAATTTAAACAATCTGCTGGAGGGATCTTTTAAATTAAATAGATACACAAGTGGCTTGTGATCGGTAAGTATTTTAAATTTGCGACCATATAGGTAGGGCCTAAAATATTTCACAGCCCACACCACTGCTAGTAATTCCTTTTCTATGGTGGGGTAATTTTTTTCGGCTTTGTTGAGATTTCGGCTTGCAAAAGCTATGGGTCGCTTATCCATATTACACAAAATAGCACCTAATGCGTACCCCGAAGCATCAGTCTGCAGAATAAACTCATTGTTTTCTGATAAATCAGGATATTGAAGTATGGGAGAGGATATTATACTTTTTTTTAGATTTTCAAAAGCTTTTTGACAATTACTATCCCAAATAAAAGTGGCATTTTTCTTACACAAAAGATTTAAATGGTATGCTTTCTCGGCAAATTTATCAATGAATTTTCTATAATAATTAACAAAGGCTACGAAGCGTTTTACTTCATCGCAGTTTTTAGGGGTTGGATAATTTTGAACAATTTTGATCTTTTCAGGGTCTGGTTGTACACCGTCACCTGACACTACATGACCCAAATAAAGGATTTCTTTTTTGAGAAAAGTACATTTAGCAGGATTTAATTTTAAATTTGCATTTCTCAATCTTTCAAAAACAAGAATTAAATTTTTGTTATGGTCTTTTAAATTCCTCCCCAAAATTATTAAATCATCAAGATATACGAGACATTTTTCATATGATAAGCCAGCCATTGCCATATTCATCATACGTGAAAATGAACTAGGGCTAGTTTTAAGACCCATTGGCATTCGAGTCATTTGAAACTGACCTCCTGCACAAAACGATGTAAAATTTCTGCTATCCTCATGAAGTCCTACGTTGAAAAATCCTTGATTTAAGTCCAAATGTGTGAAATAAATACATCCACTAAGAGAATCTAAAATTTCGGTAATATTTGGAAGTGGAAATTTGTCATCTTGAATGCAGTTATTTAACTTCCGGTAATCTATGACTAAACGCCATTTCTTTTCTCCGCTACTGTCCATTTTTTTTGGCACGAGTAAAACTGGGCTAGACCACTCACTAGTGCATGGTTCAATAATTCCCTGTTCAAGCAAATTGTCAACTTGATTCTTTAATTCATTTTTATGAGCGTGAGGGAGTCTATATGGTTTTGTATATACTGGTGTAACGCCAGGCTTTAAAATAATTTTGTGTTCATATAATTTAGTTGTACTTAACTTATCGTCCGGGAGGTAAAAAATATCAGAATATTTGGCACATATACATTCAATAGAATTACGCTCTTCCTTATTTAAATTGCTAAGATTTATTGATGTTAATAATTTTTTCACACGATCAGATTTAATAGCTGACGCTTCGAATGAGCATAACTCGTAATCACTTGCTTTATGTAGATTTGGGTGAAATTTTTTCAAAATTAAATCAGAATTAGTTGTGTTTAATATACGAATTGGTATTTTACCATTTATAGGTTTTACTAAACAACTAGCAATAAAGATACCCTCTTGCAGTTCACTCGCACTAACCACACATTCCTCAGTTTCATATGTTCTTACAAAATGAATTGATTCCGATCTGGAAGGAATAGTTAATTGTTTGCTATCCATGATTAAAGGTAACGACATACTTATGTTATTGTTCCAAAGTAACAGAGTGTGATTACCGAAATTTAAAACTGACTTGTATTTGCTAAGAAAATCTTGTCCAAGAATTCCATGTGCCATACATGGCAAGGAATCAAAAACATAGAACTTGTGTGCAAGCAATTGGTTTCCAATATGCAGTTGCAAATAAACATATCCAATTGAATTGATCTTGCCTCCAATTCCGTTGACTAAGATGTTCTCTTTATAGACTGGAATGTTTTGTTTCAAAACATGTTTATGTTTAATGGCCGAAATGGATGCGCCGGTGTCAACTAATAAATGATAAGAATAATTATTTTGTGATTTAATATTTATGTAGCCTACATTACTGTAAGAAAAAATTACATTTTTATTCACGAAAAAAATCTAATACGTTATTCGTTTCACCTTCGGCTGCAGGTTCAGAATTTACCAAAGTTTGTATGCGCTGGTTTTGCTGGTTGGTAGACCTGTAAAAATTGTTAAAATTAGACTTACCTCTTCCTCTATGAAATTACCTTTGCCCTCGACGTATGTTCTGTGAACCTCTGGAAGACTGTTCGACGTTTTGGTACTGATAACGTTGAGGGGGCCGTGTTCGTCCTGCGAACGAGTACCGGCCTCTTCCTGGACGATGATGAAAAGTTCTGCCTCTAGAATGTACAGTCAAAATATCAGTAGAAGTCGAAGCTGATGTGACATCCTCGTCAATGGCCGCCTGGACGGCATCCTTTAAAGAAGAATAATTTCTCGCGGAAATAATTGTGCTGAGTCTTCGATTTCTCAAACCATCGGAAAAACATTTGATGGCCTGTTTTTCGTTTAATGGTTTTAAAATTTTATAATTAGAATCATTGCCATCTGATTGAACTACAGTTAACTGAACGAACATTTCTGTGATTTGCTTAGCAAAATCGTCAATTGTTAGATTATTTTGCCTAAAATTTTGCAACTTACGTTGCAAAGCTGTGGCGGATTTTTTCGGCAATAAGTGTATTTTTAAATCTTTTATAAAATCGTCAATATTATCATAATTTGGAGATAACTTTAATTTAGCAGCTTGTGAAAGCCTACTCTTTAATACAAAATTAATTAATTGCTTATGAGCTGACTCCTCTAATTCGGATTTATAATACTCTATCCCGTCTATCAATTGTTTTATACTTGACTCATCATCAGAGGAAACTGGTAATAAGTGTAAGGCAATTTTTAAATCGAATTTCGATGTTGGGGCCATACTGATTTGTTGAGGTAGAAGTTGTACTTCACAGCATAAATCTAAAATTTCTTCATATAACTTATTGAAATTATCACAAATTTCTTGTATCAGTAAACAGTCACTTTCATTAAGACTACTTTTCGTTTCAGAAAAAATATCCAAAAATTTATTGTACTCTTGAACTAATTCGTCAGCCTCAGATAGTTTCACAACTACAATATTACCTCGCCTGCGACTTGGTCCTATTTTAATTAAGTATTTTCTTATATTACCCAGTTTTTCATACAATAATCTCAAATTCTCTTTTTCCGCCATTAAGAAATATTTAAAATAATATTGTAATACATACCTTTTTTTTATAATATGTAGTACCTCTAGTATTATTATGTAACGCACTATTTATTTTCTTTTACAGGTATATTTTTATATTTATTTTACCTTATAGTCTCTATAATGTCATTTTTGATGTGATTATACGAGTTATTATACGATATTATACGTTACGATTGAAATTGATATATTAAATCACTCCGCGCACTTTACACGTACACCATTTTTATTTTTTTTAAAAAACTTCACTTTTTATATAATCTCGACAGCCTCTTTTCTCTGGTCTGCTTGGCTACGCCCATCCATGAGTCTCGATCTTTGCCGCAATATCGATCTTCTTATGGCATCGCGGTTAATGATGTCAATTGTCCATTTCTTGTGGCACTTTTTATATATCTTAAAGATGCAGTACAAAAATGATATCGCCGCCAAAGATAATATGATTAGCAGAATAATGTTGGTTGTACCGGCGTGGAGAGCCAACATTCTTATATTTGCGTCGTTCGATCCGCCGCCTGCTGCATTTTGGGCTAATATAACCTCCTCCTTAGTATTGGTGGAACCCATCTTCAAAATATTTTGTTATAACTTTTTCAGCACACACAACTTTAACAAAGCAAAGCCAAAGTCCAATGATGTACTCCATCGTTACTATTGAATCGATTTTCTATGTTCCGTAAAAGGTTAAAGGAATGTAAACATCATTGCGGCTGTCACGGTCGCCATGTGGGATCGGCGTATATGCGGAGATAAATGATACCACGAGTGCCAATAACATACTGATTTATTAATGTGACAAATACATGATTATATACTCCTCACAATTTTAAATACCTACCTAGATAATTTTCGTTCGACATAATCAGTCTTTGCACTCAGATTCAAAATGTATGCTCGTGCAATTTTATTTCACTACACTTAAATATTAAGCACTACAAAAAAAAAGAACCGGAGTTTTTAGTTTTTTTTTTTTTTTTTAATTATCCGGAAAATTCCGAAATCATGGCAACTTCAACAACGATGTTCAATGGGGTTAAAAAGCACGCCATCCATTTTGTATTCGCCGATTTGCGTTTCACATTAATCTTTTACAATTGCTTCCCCTTATTGTGTATTTAAATTCATTATTTTCGTCAAGAACGTTGGAAATTTTAATGAACTGTTTAAACTGGAATGGCGTAACTGAAGATAAAGGGTAGGCATTTCTTAGATTTATATTAGCGCACAATTGGGTATTTTGGAAGTGTGACTCGCCAAAATCTGGTGTGTCGAGTGATTTTCATCATTCATCCCGTATCGAATGATTAATGACTTTCATTCACATATTTTAAAATAAGTATATAGATACTCTTGATTCTTCTCAATAATTAAGTGATTTTTTATTTTATGTTAATCCATACTATCCATACTTATCCATACTTATATTATAAGTGCGAAAGTCTGTCTGTCTCTATCTGTCTGTTACGCTTTCACGGCCAAACCGCTGAACGGATTTTGATGAAATTTAGTATGAATATAGTTGAAGGCCCGGGGTCAAACATAGGCTACTTTTAACGTAGGCGGAGCTGCGGGAAAAGCTAGTTTTTATTGTAGCTATGTAATAAGTAATCATATTTATTTTTAGTTAATTATTGATTGTAATTTTTTAATCTATACTGTCCCAACGCTGGGCAAAAATCTCGTCCATAAATACATAACATTTTAAGGATAGATATTTTTTGGAATACTAACCCTAATAATATGTATACTTTAATTTTTCCATTGATTTTTCATCTTCAATATACAACTTCCCAAAACTAAGAGATTTCAAGCAAAATATTAAAAATACTGACATATTTACTGACAAAAATAAAAGAAATACCTGTTCTTAGATAATACATTCTACTGAGTACACATTTTACCATCGTCAAACTTAATTTAACTCTGAAAACCAATGTCAATTACAATAATCAGCTCATTCAACTGATAGTGATAACGCGGTCACGTATTTCGATTAATTTCGAACCAGTCTAGCTGCGCGCGCGCCGAGTACACACGCGATCAAAATAAACCAAAATGGCCGGCCGTGCGACGCAATGTTTATTAACCATTCCGAGGCGGGGTTACAGTTCAAAAGTGGACAAAAATGTCGCGTTCCTCGGCCTTGGCAATATGGGAGGCTTCATGGCTGCTAACCTAGTCAAAAAGGTGAGGGGTTTACGGGTTTTTGATGAAAATTTGAGGGGACAAACAGGTTTTAAAATACTTGTGGTTTAAGTGTGACTGAGAACGTGTTTATGAATATTTATGTGGTATTTGTGGAATTGTTAAAGACACTACGTATTATTATTTTTTTAAATAGCTAAAATATGTTTTTGGTCACTAAATGTATATTGTCATTGAAACAACATGCCGGAGGCCGAAAGACGGTTCCGAAAAGCGGACACCAGGGAATACAGTGTCGATTGGCCATATAAAATTCGATATAAATGAATGAATGGTGATCTTGACATTGACTAACAAAGTTTTTTAAATCAATGTCAAAATCACCAATGGACTGGCCATGAATGGTCGTAAAATAGTTACATAATTAATACAAGAGAGAGTTCTTTTTTATTAAGTAAGTATATATTTTGAATTTATTTATTTATTTAACCTTCATTGTACATTACAATTTGTAAAGCACAATAGGCGGACTTAATGCTAAAAGCATTATGAATTTGACATATATAAATACCATTTTACAACTCTTAATAATTCAAGCTCGCTTCCAATCCTTGTTTGTTGGTATTGGAGCCCTATTTTTAAAACGTGTGACGTATATGTCGAATGAAAATCAATCCTTCGTTAACGAACGAAAATCACTCGATATCCAACAAAAGTTTTCGACTCGCCGATTTTCAGTGAATCACACTTTTCAAAAATAGCACTCCTGTAACTGTAAGGACTCGTCCCCGACACTTCTTCCCCATTCCCACAGGCTAGATTCCTAAACAAATATAATTAGTCCGTCAGTTAGATAATCAAAAAATATTGGAGACGTATTTTTTTATTTTGAAAATTAAACAAAGAATGGTAAAGTTATGGCGCGTTAAAGTTCCGTGTGACGTCACTTTTTCGCAATATGTGACGTCACGAGCACCCACTCCTAATCTTTGATGCGTTATATCTTTACAATTTATCACTCAATTAACAAAAGAAAATAAATATGTCACTAATATATTTAGATTCCCTAAATGACGGACTAATTTTGATGTAAGTCTTTGACCCTGGAAACTAGCCTATCGTGCGATCTATCTAACTGATGACCCAAAGCGAATGACCTTTCAAATTGACAATGTGTTGATGTGGGCCTACTTATTTATTCAATATTCAGTGAACGTATCTCAGATGTACAGTCACCGTCAAAAGTACATTGTCATAATCTGTATTACATTTTGATGTAAAAAAATATGCATGGCACTTTTGACGCTGACTGTACCTACATAAAGTAAGACTAGCCGAGTACTAAATAAATAAACGTATTGCTTCAAGTGATCACTGACAGTCCAGACTCCTATTTACTACCTAGAACCCTCACACCCTACTTTTCCGACGATTTTCATTCGACATATGAGATTTTCATTAGGAGGGGGGGGGGCAGTCACAATCACTAGTCATTCATTTAAATCTAGTGGATTACATGTACAAACGACCCTGTCACTCTAGTGTCAGAGTTTTAGCACCGCCTCTCGGTTCAGTATTTTGTGAGACGAAATATTGACAGTATATACAGGACATTGGATCTGGATTTATTCACCACAAGCATAGCTAGAGCAAAGCGTTTACTTTATGAACATTTACTCCAGTAGCATAGAATTTTTCTGTTGTGTTTTATTTAAGTCTTAGAGTTAAACTTTCTTATTATTCTTTTTCTATTTTGACCATAGCAATGTTGCGACTAATGTTTTGTTAGATCTCATACTTATTATGTAGTTTTCTCACAATTGTGGCGTGTGTGTGATTGATTACTATTCAACTTTTGTTAAGCTATTTTGGATCTATCTGTGAGGACCTGTAGTGGCTCACTTGCTTTATATATTTTTTACCTTACTACCTTTGTACAAAAAAAGCTGTTGGTCTTCCTAATAAATAAATAAATAAATACTCGTACATCTAATGGAAATAGTCTTCTCTATCTTTGAAGTTATCATAACTGCTCATCGCATTATTTCTTATCTGAATGACACTGTTGTATTATCTAATTACCAATATTGACAGAGGGCTTTGTAATTAGCTTATATTTACAAACCTTACATTGTCAATAAAATCTGATGTAATAATTCAGTTAATTTTAACAAATCTCAACACCATAACTACCTTAAATCTGACACAATATATTTTGTAACAGGAATAAAAAAAAATTATACAACTAAGTAGGCAAACAGGTGTACGGCCCACCTGATGGTAAGTGGTTTCCTTAGCCTATGAACGCCTGCAACACCGGAGATGTCACGAGCGCGTTGCTGACCTGTCCGCTATCAGCACAGCGACCCCTCTGAAGCCTGGCGACCCTACTCATCAGCAGGAACACAACACTACATCACAGTGATATTTGGCTGCGGTCTTCTGTAGGGTGGAGGTATTTTCCCAGACGGACTCACGAATGTCCTACCTCTACATAAATAAATAAAAAAATAAAATAAAATAAGCCTATCGGACATGTTGTAAATTTTTGGAAGCTAAAGTGACTATAAAGTTACATTTAATATAGTATACGTCAAAAGAAAAAGATTTAAAAACAGAAAAAAAGAAAAAAAAGAAAAACACACTTCGAATACAAAATACTTGCACCCGACGTTCCAGCAGCATGGAACTTTTAATTTTAGCCTCGCGTTTTCTCTATGAAAATTCAATGGGAGTTAACCAACTCATTCCACGTGTTCACAAATGCAATAATCACTTCACAGACAAACAACACATAGATTACAATACAATACAAAACAAATACTTTTTTTTTTGCACAAAAATAAGAATAGAGCAAAACAAATATACTTAGGTACATGAAAATGACGTAACAAAGACGGATTTATCGCCAGAGCGATCTCTTCCAGTAAATCCTTAAGGTTTCCATTTTCAAAGATGATTAAAAGTAAATCGTCAGAATCTTTACACAGCCCGATTATACTAACAAGGTTACCTTTCGATTTCAAACCAATTCCTACCTGCCTACATTAAAATCCCGCCTAAAATTACAAATACAAAAGTCAATTAAGATAGAATTAAACCATCGGAAAAGGATTAAAGAGGGCCATCTGCCTAAAAGTAAATTAAAGATTATGGAAAAATCGCGGAAGTTAAATACAATTTAAAATTAAAATTCATTCAATTCAAAAGATTATGCAGAGTTATGCAGAGAAGGTACTCCTTGCCTTCACGTTTTGAGAACGCCATTTTTAAATAAAAACATAAAACATTTTTGACTGTATTTTGACCTAGGTTTTTTTTTCGTGACGAAAAGATCATCTACGAAAAAAATCATCTGAGGATGAAAAAATTACTCCAAAGAGTAAAGATAGGCTAAGTCACCTTGATTACCATTTAACACGAGGTTGAAAAAGCCATACTCGTAAAGGTATTATCGATCCGTCGAGACCTTTGTACAAACCTGAAACAGATAAATCGGAATTGCTTCGGTTTTTTACACATTTTTTTAAAACAGATATATGAAAAGGTGACAATTACCACTTATTAACTAAATATTTTTTTTAGTTAATTTAGCTTTTACTTACAATATACATTTTTAAATATTTTTACATTTATAACAAAAACTGTTAGTTTATTTAATAAATTAAATAAATAACACATCTGATTAAAAATAGCAAATTCTACAAAAAGGTAGCGTCAGCCTCAAAATTGGGTATTTTACTCAATTTATTTTTATCATTCAAGCATTTCACTACCAAAACCTGAAAACAGAAAGATTTTTTTAAATCAGTTCTTAAATAAATAAGGTCTTATACCTTTGAAATTCGGTGGAAGGGGAAACTGTCGAAAAACAAGAAAAAGTGACACTGTGTGTGCAGTGGTCACTGCCACTCGGTTTCGTGCGTACAATAGAGACAGCAAGACGTCCCCACCACGCTCCCACTTTTATTCTTGAGAAAACTTTAAAATCCAATTACTGCCTTAATTAACAACAAATTTTGTTGTTGTTTTCGTAATCAGTTACTGTTTAGTGCACATATTGTTTCGTATGCCCAAGTTAGTCAAGTAGCCTATTGCATACACAATTTTTACAACTACAACTCTGAGGCGATCAGTATTAAAAAATTCTACGTTCTTAATCAATGTGAACACCTTGCCTTTACTTTAACTTTCCTTCCAGGGTTTCAAAGTAACAGGCTACGACCCATCATCAGATGCCGTCAACGCCGCTGCCAAGAACGGCATCACCGGAGCCAGCTCCATCGCTGCTGCGGTAGAAGGTGCAGATGCCGTGGTCTCTATCTTGCCCAGCAACAAAGTTGTCCTTGACGCATATCTGGGCAAAGATGGAGTCGTCGCTTATGTAAGTTTAATAAAAATCATCTCTTTTTTTCTCTACATCTCTACATCATCAGGAAAGCGGACCCTGGGATGCTGGATGCTGCCGGGAAAGCGCTAGTGTGAAGAGGAAGAATAAATTATAATTCAACAAAAGAAGAACAGGGAAGTTGGTATATAATATAACGAAGAGAAAATCTACTACTAAAGATATGTGTGAGGAGAGAAGATAAATCCAGGTGACAGGGAATAGTACAATATTTATTATTTATTGGCACGAGATCCAGTCAGGTAGCCGCTATGAAATAGCCAGCCACTTAACGTTAAAATGACGAGATGATCCGAGAGAGCTCTTCTGGTGGACGCGCGCAGGCTTATATATGGCCCTCGGGGCGATGCGGTGCGGGGAAGCGGGGAAAGGCAGCCGTTGATGAAGGCACGACGTCACAATAATACTAAGTTTTATCATTCTAATCATCAAATATTTATGCTATCTTGAGTGTTTCTAAGTATACAAACATTTAGGAACATCTTAAGTTGATCCGCTTTTGTATGTGTGCGTTGCCAAATCGCAGAATTGATCATTTCATGATATGGTCGACCACATCCTTTTCTATTCATGCTATCTTGAGTGTTTCTATAAGTATACAAACATTTAGGAACATCTTAAGTTGATCCGCTTTTGTATGTGTGCGTTGCCAAATCGCAGAATTGATCATTTCATGATATGGCCGACCACATCCTTTTCTGGACGTATTCTGTACCTATAATAAACTACGTCAATTTTTTTCACCTAATGGAAAATGGTTACCGTATAATATCAAGCTTTATGAACTGATAAACTACTCCTTCTATATAATATAAAGAGCGTTGTTTTGAATCACTGTATATATTTATTTATTACTAGCTGTTTTTCGCAGCTCCGCTTGCGGTATATAGCCTATGTTACTCAGGGAAATGTAGCTTTCCAATGGTGAAAGAATTTTTGAAATCGGCACAGTAGTTTTTGAGTTTATTCATTACAAACATACACACAAAAATACAAATCTTTCCTCTTTATAATATTAAGTGTAGAAAACTATTGAACAAATATACAGTTGTATACAAAAAATATTAAGATGTTAAGTATATCACAATTATTTGTTTGTTGAACATTTCTTTTAATATTTCCAGGCACCCAAAGGAACTCTACTCATTGACTCTAGTACAGTGGACCCCAATGTCCCAAAACAAATTTTCCCAGTGGCAATTGAAAAAGGGGTTGGATTCATTGATGCCCCTGTATCTGGAGGTAAGATCATACATACTGTAACTACTATAAGAACAGCTTGCTGAGAAAAACTCTTATGTAGCTATTTGCCTGTTTGTGTTGTGACTCATGCTTTGCCAAAATATCACGTATTACGTACGTATTTGTATGCATTTGGCAAAACATACAATCACAAATAAATTGGCAAATAGGCCGTGTGTGGTCGCGCCATTAGCTGATGTACAAAACATTTTCCTCATTATTATAAAGAACTAGCTTTTTCCCGCAGCTCTGCCTGCGTCAAAAAGTAGCCTATGTTTCACTCCGGGTCTTCAACTATATTCATACCAAATTTCATCAAAATCCATTCAGCGGTTTGGCCGTGTAAGCATAACAGACAGACAGACGGACTTTCGCATTTATAATATTAAATATGGATTAGCCGACTCGACAGAAAGTTTCTTAAATTTTCAATTTTTTCAATTCAATTCAAAAAAAGAATTAGCGGAATTGTTCTATCCGTTCACATAATACCACTTGTGTCATTATTTTTTTTCGGGTCGAAATCTCAAAAAAATAAAACTAAATTTTGTCATTCTGTTCAAAATTGACGATTTATGAGGCCTATCGACCTTCTAATTAGTTAACTTATCTTGAAGCGACACATTATTTAAAATTAATAAAATACTTGTGTAATAGGATTTGGAGGTTCCCTGTGATAATGCGAATTTAGTCAAATTGCAAAAAAAAAAAAAAAATCGGGGTGGTCTTAATGATTTTAATATAATAAGAGAGATGAGGGAGACCCTTGCTCGTAAATGGATAAAAAAAAATCTTATTTAATTAGGTGGTACTTTAATTCACAATCAATTACTTGTACCACAATCCACATAACTTAATATTCTCATAAAATTATTATCTCAATACTATGCCATTTATTCCAAGGGGGGCGACCCAACTCATTGATAAGCTATCATTGTCTTAACAACAGTACATTTCAAGTTTAATAAATGGTGTGATTTGAGAAAAACAATTCTTATCGTTGATAACGATACAAGTTGCCATAATGTAAAACAAACTATTACGTAATTACTTACCTGACGAGCAAAAACATGTGATTTTCATTCAAAAGATTTATAGCAAACATGTTTTTTAAACTTACAATATTATTCCATTGTAAGCCATGGAAAAACTATTCTTACGACCACAGAAATAAGATAAGGTAGAATGCCATTTTTCCTACATGAAAGATCCTTCATAGTATTTCTAACTATGACTTTGCGAAATTTCTGAATGATTTGTCGAGTAGGTAAAGCGAAAAAAGATAACAAATATACAAACTTACTTTTGCATTAATATTATTAGGATAGAATTTGGACACTCCGCTAATCTTCTTGGTGTATCGATGCCTTGCCTTCGTTGGCAATGTTTTTCCTGAGAAGTGACATTTTTAGGTAGTAGGTTAGTGAAGGTCACTGTAGGTGGATCTCCAACGCTGTGTTTGCCGGTTCGTAGTCGCCATTCGAGAACATTTCTGCCCCATCGGCCATCGGTGCTCCGCGCTATATGCCCCGCCCACTGCCACTTCAAAGAGCTAATCCGCTGGGCTATGTCGGTCGGTGACTTTCTTTCTCTTACGTATCTTCTCAATTGGCTAATAAATTCTATGTATTCCAGGCACCATGGGAGCCCAAAACGCCACATTAGCGTTCATGTCAGGAGGTCGCAAAGAGGACTTCGAACGGTCCCTACCTATGCTCCAGGCCATGGGAGCTAAACAGTTTCACTGTGGAGACATTGGGGCTGGTCAGGTCGCTAAGCTGGCCAACAATATGCTGATGGGTATCACTGGCATGGCTACTGCTGAATGCATGAATATGGGCATTAAGTAAGATTTCGTTTTCTTTACCGTAACTTCTACCTTCTTCTCCTTTATCTTGTCCCACTTTGTTACGTTGGGTCGGCAGTACAGTATGTTAGTTCCTTCCACTTTCCTCTATCTCTAGCCATTTTTTTCTAAAGCCCTTCCTACTCATGTTCTCCCTGATAGAATCCAGCCGACCGTTTTTTGGTCTTCCCCTATTTATTTATTTATTTATTAAAACTTTATTGTACCACAAGTAAAAATACAATTGGCGGACTTAATGCTAAAAGCATTCTCTCCCAGTCAACCATTACGAAAAACAGAGAAAATACAAAGCGGCACAAAAAAGCTTTGTGTGATATTACAGAAAAAAAACCCTACAGCTAAATAAACATACATATATTTACACAAATAAGGAGTATAATATACGTATGTATATATATATGTATATATATATTTAAAGATTTTAATGCAGAGAAAGAGAGAAGAGAAAGAACCTTTTTCTTATTCCCCTGTTTTTTCTACCAACTAATTTAACGCCATTAGTTACCTCATTACTCATTATAAATATATTATTTACATAATACATTTTTTTAAATCGTTGTGGTACGCGCTAGCGTCTGCAGAAAAACTTATACTTATTATAATATTCATAAATTGTTCTAAATAAATAAAAGGTCATAAATTACAAACGGAAACCTTGTTTATGGTCTGTTTATTATCTGTGACACATTTAACTTCCTGTTTCTCTTCACATTAAATGGAGACGTACTGTACTGAACCTATGATTTTGGATTATCAACGAAATCATCGATGGTAAAACGTTAAAGTTGTCATCATCCTAGCGTGTATTCCTAGTTGCGTCGTCAGCTTACGCTTCGAAGCCTAGGGTTTATTTAGGGTAGGGCTAGATTTGGCGGAACTGGTTATTACAATGGAGCGACTGCTATTTAACAATAACATCCGAGACCAGCGGTTTAACGTGCCTTCTGAAGCACGGAGGAGCTCAAGATAAAAAATGCCACTAAATAGCGACCAATCCAAGAGTGGTCGCATCACGCCGTCACTTGACGTGCATCCGCTACGGATACGGGGGTCGCGCTCGACTAACTAGTTGAAGTATTATTTATTCTGTGGTAAAACCTTAACTCAACTCTCGGCAATACATACTTTTACTCGTATTAATGATAGATTTGCAGATATTGTTTATTTTAAATTATTTTATATAGATTTAGTCCACCAATTATGTAATTTAATATATTCAACTGGTAGAACCATGGAGCAATTAAAAAGAGGAGATGCAGTTTGAAATGGCGCAGTGACGTGATCATTGGCGCCTCGCCGACAAAAAAGTGGGCGGAGCTTGTCATTGCTCGTGCTCCATGATTGGAGCCACGGCCGAAACCAAGCACCCCGCACGTCTGCCTTCCATCCCGTGTAGCCTCACAAACACTTCCTTACAAAACGCTTATTACGGCATCTCCTCTTTTTAATTACTCCATGGGTAGAACAAAAAAGTATTATTAAATTATCTCGATTTAGATTGACGAAAAGTGTAAACCGCTGTGTAGTTGATAGATACGAAAATTATAAAAAAAATAATAATAACAAATTATCTTGTGTTCTTCAAACAATGGTAGATGGCGTTACATACAAAAGAAGAAGATAGATATACTTGACCTTGTGACATACTTCTAAGAGATAAAAATATTTAAATATTATACAAATAGTGTAGTACCTATATTTTTAGATAATATTCGTGTCTGTTTTATTTTTTGTTCCTCTATTAAATGACGTAATGACGTGAATAAATTTATAAAAAATGAATAATTATATTTATAAAAAAAATATTATCGTTCGTTAAGCCTACTTTGACTAAAAATGTCCCTTTCTCTCTTACCGATTTTTGACGCAAAAACCGGTTTTTGCATCAAAAAAAAAAAAAGTATTTCGGTTAGAATGGACTTTCCGAACGAACATTTCTCATTTTTACGAATAGGGGGACTACAATTTATGTAATAATTTTATTTTAGAGAATAACAATTTCGCATATTTTGTGACTTTTAAATAAAAATCTAACCTACTCCTTAAAACCGCAAAAATGTAAATATTATCTTAAACTCCAATATTGTAAGCAATTTCGCGATCTCTTTGATATTTTAAATTCAGATTATTGTACGTCTGATTTCCATAAAAATGGAATTAGCATTTACTCTCCCCCGATCCGAGTAAGAAATTGTGTCTATCGATTAATATACAATCGGTATTACGTTATGCAATTGGAATCGTTTTAATATTTGATAATGGACTTTGGCGGACATATTTACATAATTTGAGAATGAGCCACTTTGTGCTTGATTTAGAATTCGTTTGTGAAATATTCATTTCATTATTTAAGCGACTGAAAATATAGTTTATTTTTATTGAAACTTCCTAAAATTATTGAAATTTAAACAAACAATATTTTTAACTAATGCTAGTCTGATTTCAAGATCTATTCTACAAAGAAACAAGACAATGAGTTAAGCAAAAAATATTGATCTGTGGAGTAAATTTGTAAATAGTTTGATAATTTCTATTCTTTAAAAAAAAGCAAATAGTACATCCCGAAATGTAACCTTTATAAGTACGAGGGCGACACTGAAAGTCTTTAGCAATGACCACTTGTAAACAGTATAATAAAAAAATAAGTTTAAATTTTGAAAATGGAACTCCTTGCCAATATTATTGAGTATGTATTTTATTAATTTGTCATTTGTTTTACGATTTGGCGGCAAAATGAAAATTGTCTGTGTCACGTCAGCATGAATTTAACGCGAGAAAATTTTCGTGCAATGATTTTTTATGACTTTCGTTGTCATTTAAGTCAACAAGAAAGTTATGATAGACTTCGATTGGCCTTTCACGATGAAGCCCCATCTCGTGCCACTGTTTACAACTGGTTTAATGAGTTCAAACGTGGTCGCACTAATCTCATCGATGATCTGCGTGAGGGTCGGCCTTCTACGGCGACGACTGAAGATAACATCAGTGTTGTGCGGCGTATGATAGAGACTGCCAAAAGAGTGACCTATCAGCAGATTCGGGCAAGTTTAGGCTTCGGTATAAGTCAAGTGCACAAAATCCTGCATGAACATTTAGCGGTCAGGAATCTTTGTGCCGGTGGATACCTCACGATTTAACCGAGGCCCAAAAAATCCGTCGTGTTGATTGGTGCCGTGAAATGGTTCAAAGATTTAACGGAGGTGACTCAAATGCTGTGTTTGACATACTTACGGGTGACGATAGCTGGATTTACTGTTATGATCCCGAAACCAAAAGACAGTCTGCTCGGTGGGTTTTTCCTTCCGAGGAGTTGGCAACTAAAGTGAAGAGAGGTCGAAGCGTGGGAAACAAGATGGTGGTCTCGTTCTTCGGAAGGACCGGACATTACGCGACAATTGTTTTAGAGGATCGAAAAACAGTTACTGCAGAGTGGTATACTAACAATTGTTTGACGTTTTATGGACGGAGAGGAAGCAGTGGCTGCGTTTCAAAACGCCGTCGAAGAGACCCTTAAAGACGAGTGGGCAAAGTGCTTTTCTCAGTGGTTCCATCGGATGCAGAGATGTATTGACGTGAAAGGACACTATTTTGAAAAGATGTAATAAAAGGAATAACTTGCTAGTGTTCTCAGTTTTTGATTTTCTAAGAACTTTCAGTTTGACCCTCGTAGGTAGGTACTAAGCAGTGAGAATTTAAAATAAAATTCAGTATAATATTGTTTCAGAATGGGTTTGGACCCCAAAGTCCTCCTGGATGTACTGAACAACTCCTCGGCGAGGTCATGGTCTACCGAGGTCTACTGCCCAGTACCCGGCCTGGTGCCTACTGCCCCCTCCAGCAAGAATTATGATGGAGGCTTTAAAAATGAACTTATGGTTAAGGTAAGTTTAGAGAGAGAGAATTTTACAACAGAAAAGTATGAACTTTTTCGATACTTTCCCAATGTTGCACAAATACAAAAAAAAAACACAAATAGAAAATAAATACACCGATCTTCTCAGCTTCCTACTAATATAACATTTTAAACTAAAAAAAAATAGAACAGTATTTTAAACAGTATGCAAAGGTGCTAGTGTGATCATAGATATCTAGATTTTTCTTGCTATCATTACATCGCCTTTCGGCCAAATATTTGTCTGCTTGTTGGCCAATTATTGCCTGTTTTGCCAAAATATCACTTAATGCCTAAATATAAGACATATTTGGAATAAAGTAAAAGTGTGTGTAAAAAAATATATCTTTTTAGGACTTGGAGCTCGCCAGCGGCATGGCCCTTGGTATCCGGTCACCCATCCCACTCGGTGCCGTCGCAACGCAGCTTTACCGCATGGCACAATCTAGAGGCTTCGGACAGAAGGACTTCTCATACATCTACCAGCTCTTGAAGGAAGACAAACAAAATTAGAATAAATTATTTAAAAAGTTGTTTTGTTTTTTTAAGCCCTAGTGCTGAAATGTAATGTTTTCCGCACTATACATTTCATATTGTGCTTGAAATCTGAAGTCATATTTTAATGATAATTTTTTGTAGGTTAAAAATAGTAATAGTCAAGTCAAGGTGGAAAATGATCTTACTTTATTTCATTGGCCTGAGTCTTGGATGTTTATGAATGAATGAATGAACACTTTATTGCACCATTTACAAACTAAAGGATGTATGTTATGTATTTATTTATGTTATAAAATTTAGTATCGTTAAGTTAGTATGCTCTAGTAAGTCTCGAACGTAATTTAGGGCTTACTGAATCCGTGGGTTTGTGCCTATATATTTATTTGTTAAAAATTACCCATATACTAAAACTGTTCACATTTTTATTAAGATAGAAGCCTCAGGCTTTAAGTCCGCCATTTACTATTATGTAATAGAGTTAAATAAATAAATAAAATAAATAGAAGCCAATAGTAAAGCATTTTACTTTAAGATATATTTCAGGACGAAAATGCAATAAAATAAATACATACTTACATTTAGTATGGATAGTGTACGTGGATATCTGACACCGGAATACATGAAAATATCATAACAAATATGTGTTCAAATTTACCTCTATTTTTTCCTACAAACATTTCATTCAATATCCAATTTGCAACAAAATACCTAGTTACATATCCACCCAATCAATGCACCCTTCATGTCACTGGATGCCGGAGGCTAAACTGTACCGCTTCACAGATGGCGACTGAATAAAAAAAAAAACAAAACAAATAAATGTCATTCTATTCAAATTTGGAACTCGTACCAATTTAGCTGGAACGGCATCCGTGCCGATAAGTTATGGAAAATCGCTGGCTGGTTTGATATTTTATTTTTGCTCAATATTTTTCAGTTTTCTACCTAGCCAGTATTTGTTTCATATTAGGAACTTTATCTTATATTGTTTTCGGAAAAAAGCCTGGGGATCTCCTTATTTAATGGACTAGCAACCTGTCGATCTATCTGGTCCCCTTTTTTCAACTAAGTAAGTACTCGTATAGGTATTTTGCTAGTTTTGGGTCTTTCGACCTTATTAGCTCTGTCTACTCCGCAATATTTTAAGACCCGATCCTATGAAGAGCTTTGCGTGTGTGTTTTATTTAATTAATATTACTCTGAACTAACTAAACGGATTCTTAAAAAAATGTTTGAAATTGAAATTTAATGTTTTATTTCATAACAACTTTGATTATCGCCAATGTGATACATACCTATCGTTTTAGTTATTACAAGCAATACATTTTCGAATAGGTAGCGTCTTGTTGTAACAACAATATACCTAGATAACATATCTATTGAATGATGTACGCATAGATGGTAACTTACCTATTTACTTATTACTCAAAGTAAGCAAGATTAATCAACGCAAGTACGTAACTTAAGGTCGAGTACCTTAAGTTACGTACTTGCTTTGATTTAAGGACAGAAACCTGACTTTTAATTCAAAAGGCTTTTACGAGCGAGTGACGTTAAAAAACTAAGCAACGTCCGAAATGGGCGGTAGCTAGCTAGCCGAGCCTCGTTTATTCGAAGTTAGTGACTATAAGGTGGGTTATATTTGCTCCATGGAATAACCTGGGTTATTCTATCCCGCCGTTCAGACGTGTTTAAAAAATGCCTACGTAGTATAAAATTTGGAGGCAGCTTAGTGCGGTCCATAGTACTGCTGATCGCGCATTCTGGAAATATTTGTGAGGTCACGATCCTCAGCAGTGAGAGGCCAATGAAAAAGAGAAGTCTAAAATAGACCGATTCTATTAAGGATTGTTTGTCAAATTGTCTAATTCTATTTATAAAGACTGATTTTAATATTCCGTAGTTAGAAGCTACTTTTTCATATCTAAACCCATCTCTCTCAATCTTGACGTCATAAAACAGAATATGAATAAGATTAAATATAGAATATGCATAATATAGAGACTCTCTGACGATGCCTAAGACCGGGTAAAGTGGAGACGTAAAAGTAGGAAAGGGGACCCTGGGCCCTTACCATCACCTCTAATAGCAGGGCAGGAACTAATGAGTGAACGAGATAGCGCAATACAAGCTGTAAGGCGACATCTCATTTACTCACTCATTTCTGCCCTGCTATTAGAGGTGATAGTAAGGCACCTGGGCTCCGAAGTAGCTGATGATACAACCGAGAAAACGCTAGGACGAAGAAAAGAAAGCAATTAAGTACTTAACAGGTACACTAAGAGCGTGTAAGCGAGACTATACTCAAAACCCAACAAAAACGAAGCTTATATGCGCCTAACTTTCATTTATAACCCAGTCACATTAACGTAAGAACTCCTTTGTGCCGAGAAAAATATGATTATGACAGAGACCGTCCCTCCTATTGTCCTTTATTCGATTTTTTCCCTCCAAAAAACTCAATATGGATGGCATTTTTTGCTGTCCGTAAGCCGAGTCTGAAAATTAAAAAAAAGGAACGCGTTGTCCGTTTTGCTCACAGGGAGTAGGAAAATGAGAATTATTTTTAGTATTGATTTCATAATATGCAAAGTTGTATTAATCTGGGGCTTTTCGAATTTTTTTTTTTACACTACAATAAAAGTAAAAAATTCTTTATTTTAAGACCATTAATGTTACAGGTTGTTAGTACCAATCAATCATCACTTGAAGTCATCATTCAAGTGTCTAAACTTATCAATAATTGATAAATAAAAATTACCGCTTCCAAACACAAATTAAAATATTTACTCTAATAAACTTTACAATATATTATTAAGTTTGGTACGTTTGTCATTGCATAAATGGTACTCACGCCTTTGACGATAGTTTACGTCATCGACTTAAATATTCAAACTAGAAATATTTTGGAAAACGTCCAATAAAAATGGGGATTCCCAATAAAATTTCACTTAAACACAAAATTTAAAATTTTCACGTTACGATGTTTGCACTGGCATCGAGAACGACTCAAAACTTGGATGTTGTACTTTTTACTTTCAACCTTGAATTGGGTCATTTAAAGTTGATTTTTCTTTGTGAAATGTAGGTTTTAAGGTATGTTTGTATTGTGATGGGTGAAATTGGAAGTCACTGCCGGCAAGTAATGGTGGATCGTGACACGAATGCGATTTGAATTCCGCCGATACATTTACGCCTATAGTCGACGGGAAAAATTTACACGACGCTCCTTAATTTTCTTTTGTGGTTTACGTGAAGAAAATACGAAATTTGATTGTAGATTTATAAGATAAAGCTTAAAACGTTTGTATGTAGTCGCTGCGGCTTTTAGTTAATTCTACTAAGTTGAAAACTGCTTGTATAATGGGCTATGCTCGGAGGATTATTTGACATGATGCCAACAGCCATTTTTTACCATCGCACCTCTCGCCATCGTCAGGGATTTCATCCCAATACCTTGGATCCCATCAATGTTATCGCGTACAGTACGCTTCAAATGGAATTTTCTCTCTCGTACACTGCGATAATGGAAAGAACTCCCTGCCATGGTTTTCCCTAGTGACTATAACATGGGAGCATTCTTCAAAAAGGGCGTGAAAAAATTCCTTCAGGGTAGGCAACGCGCTCGTGACATTTTCGGTGTTGCAGGCATTCATAGGCTACGGTAACCACTTACCATCAGGTGGGCCGTACGTCTGTTTGTCTGTTTGTTAAATAAATATATATATATATATATATATAAATATTGAAGGACATGTTGCGTCCTACATGGCGTTATTTACCGATGATGCTGCGTCCGACTGACTTTGTGCGTCCGGAATACGGAAGCAAGATTGACCGCCCCTTATTTTTAGCCCAAGTGTCCCTTATGATCATTAGAATGAATGGGCGAAAAATTGCCATGGACGTTATTTCATCACTACAATGCCTTTTAGCGTATAACATAGTTCCGCCGTCGTCCGACTGAAATTTGGAGGGCACTAGTGTTCAGCGTATAATTTACCACGTATACTTTGAGTTCACTTCACCGATCTTATCGTGTCCATTGAATATCGTACTTTATTTGTAAAGTTTTTATCATTTTTTCGTGACAACAATCTTGCGTCTCTTAAATATCCTTAAACGGGCACTAGGTACTGTGTCTGAGGGGCCTATTCGGGGTTCACGAGGGATGCATGGCGCGGGGCGCGGGGCGGCGGGCTTCAGCGCGCTCGCGTGCCGAGGTTTGTAAACAGACATGTGCCTGTGCCGGCCGGGATGTAAGCTGGTCATCAAAGTGAATTACCTATTTGCAAGTGCGTTAAAAGTGATTATTTATTTGTTCTATTATTATAGTTAGTGATTATAATAATATATGAATCACAATGAAAGAAGTGCAAGGATTCTTAAATTGGCAAACAGTAAGTACCTACTTACTTTTTATGAAAATTATAACACGATTTATCTTATTATAATACCTATAACATCTAGCTAGTAAGTACCTACCTACTTACATTTAAACATGTTGTCTGTTTATGATATTATGATGAGTTTAGTTTGCGTTAAATTGTCTGTGAGTGAACGTGTGTAATCTGCAAAAATGGTTGTTGTGATTGATGTGGATACTTTTTTTAAAAGAAATGATTTTATACAATTTTATAAAGCTAAACTGCAATGGCCTTGGGATTCAACGCATTTCATTTTGCGAAATTGGTGCATACATTGTGATACGAGTATTAATATTACTAATTCAGTAGTTAAACACTTTGTACTACCCATGAATTTCGATGACTTTAAAAGGCTTTATAACTCTTCTTTTATGTGGTGTAAATTTTGCGAATATGCCATTTATGATCATTTTCCGGAAGACGAATGTTTTTGTGATAACCAGTAATAATCAAAAGTAAGTAGGTACATGCTACTATTCTCGACGATCTCCGTGGCCGAACGGTCATCACGCCTGACTGCCACACCAGAGGTCCCGGGTTCGATCCCCGGTCGGGTCAAGATGGAAAATGATCTTTTTCAAATTGACTCTGGTCTGGGATGTTTATCTATATATGTATTTGTTAGGGATGTTATGGGATACCATAACACAAGTCTCGAACTTACTTTGGGGCTAACTCAATCTGTGTGATTTGTCCGTATAGGTATATTTATTTATTTATATTACTTACCTATTTGATTCTTATATCGTAATATCATCCTACTTCGTACTAATACCTATTATAAACGCGAAAGTTGTATGCACTCACGGCTATTATCCCAGAAGGGGTGGCCAGAGGCTTTTTCGCGACTTCACGCAGTTCTCAGGGCGAGTGCGTTAGCCACTGCGCCTCGGATGTTTAGGTATGGTGTTTGTGAGTATGGATGGATGGATGGATGCTTGTTACTCTTTCACGCAAAAACGGCTGAACGGATTTGGATGAAATTTGGTATGGAGTTACATTACATCAGATAACTGTGTGTCTTACTTTTTATGGGTTTTCTTGTTTTTGTATGCTTTTGGGTCGAGGGTATTTAAAATTTTTATTGTTTTATAATAAAACAAATATATCTGTTTTGTTTTCAGAGAGACATGAAGAAAAAGAAAACCAACCAGAAACCTTACATGAGGCACGTATGTTTTAACTTAGATAAAACACGACTTACGTACACACATTTTTTTATACCTACATTAGGGTGTTGTATAATAAAAAGTTATGTCTTAAAATACATGGTTGCCTTGCCCAAACCTGGAGCATTTTGTACAGTCAGCAAAAAACTCCATACTAAAAAAGCTTCAGGTTTAGGGCTGGCAACCAAGGTTATTTATTGAGAGGATGAATAGGACTTTCGAATGGCAGAAGTTTCATTTTTCTACCTAATAAGATAAATTTTTTACTTCCTTAGTAAGTCTGACTCACGAAAGTGATAGGTTTGGTCAAGGCAAACCTATTTAAATTCCCACCCATTCGAAAGTCTTATTCATCCTCTTAATAAATAACCTTGGTTGCCTTTCCTAAGCCTGGAGCTTTTTTTAGTATATGGAGTTTTTTGCTGACTGTACAAAATGCTCCAGGTTTGGGCAAGGCAACCATACATTTCAAAACATAGCTTTTTATTATGCAACACCCTATATACGTCACATCTTGCAACCCGATGAGGTAGGGTTGCATACGGCCGGCTCTTAGTCTACATACTTACCTGTCCAACTCCGGACTTACCTGTTTACACCAGCCTGTGCCTCTGAGCTTACCTGATACATACTTACCTGTCCAACTCCGAACTTACCTGTTCACACCAGCCTGTGCCTTTGAGCTTACCTGTTTATACATACTTACCAATCCGTCTCTAATTTACCTATGTAGACGTACTTACCTATCCAATTCTGAATTTACCTGTTCACATCAGCCTGTGTTGGTTCGAGTTTTTCCCAGCTGAATACCTAATACCTACTGCTGTCTATTCATTAACTTTACATTAGTCGCTCTTAAATAAAGAAAAAGTACCTATGATGTATCGTTTATCTTCAATTTCTCCTTTTGGTGTTGTTAATCATGTATTTTATTGTATGTATCTCTGTTTACAGGAATTATCTGATTCAAAATCTGGTTCAATATCTGACTTTTCTGCGACATGTTCTAATTACACTCCTCCGAGACACGAAGTAAGTTTTACTAAAATACTTCATTAATTAATTAATGATAATACTTATGCTAACGGCTGTTATCCCAAAGCACTCTAAGCCGAAGCAGTCCTTAAGCCATGTTAGAAACCTTCTAGGTGGCTTAAAAATGTCTGCGAGCGCCAATTCAGGATTAAGATCGGGGATCGGGTAATTTTGATGTTCAGCAAGGGATAGACAACACTTATATCACTAATCAAGTTGTACCTTCATATTAACGAAGCAACAATAGTAAAGTGCAACAAAATATAATAAGCTTTTTTTTGTTGCAGACCAGTTCTGATGATTCTTTTCGCAATGAATTTGGATCTTCGAATAATTTAACGCCATTAAAATGTGTTTCGAACTTCGATTCATCGGTCAAGGAACCTATTAATCTTAATTATAGCGAAATTAGTCAAATAAGCGGTTCTCCATGTAGTGTATTTGTAGAAAGGAAACTTCTTCAACCTTATAAAGCAGATGAATTCGTACCAAATCAAGGAATTCCTCTCGATGTTAATAATTCCTTGTCTAATGTATCTTTCAAGCCACCCAATAACATAGTTTAACTGAAGTTAGGTGTAAAAGCAGTTCTCCTTGCAATGTAATTGTCAAGGAGCCTATTAATCTTAATTATAGCGAAATTAGTCACATAAGCGGTTCTCCATGTAGTGTATTTGTAGAAAGGAAACTACTTCAACCTTATAAAGTAGATGAATTCGTACCAAATCAAGGAATACCTCTCGATGTTAATAATTCCTTGTCTAATATATCTTTCAAGCCACCTAATAACATAAGTTCAACTGAAGTTAGTTGTAAAAGCAGTTCTCCTTGCAATGTAATTGTAAGTAGGGAATTTCCACAGCCATATAATGAATCAGAACCAAATAAAGAGATTATTTACGATATTAATAGTGAATCTCAAATAGAAGATAATTCTAATGATAGTACAACAATTATCCAAAGGCAAAAACCCAAAAGTTCAAAGGTTCGAGATAAAGATTATTGCTTTTACTGTGAGTCATTTGTTTTAAATTTTGCTCGTCATTTACTCCGACACCATATTTATGAAACTGAAGTCCAAAAAATTGTGTCAAAACCTAAAAAGAGTCTTGATAGAAAACAATTAATTGCAGCTCTACGTAAAAAAGGAAACTACCTTGTAAATTCAAAAGAGGTCACTAAACCGATGCGAAAATTCAAATTTACTGATTATTTGCCGTGTACAGAGTGTCTGGGGTTCTATTCTAAAAAACTATTGTGGAAACATAAAAAGAAATGTAGTGGTAAATCAGGAAGTAAAAACATTCAATCTGAGGCTCAAAATCTACTGATACGTCATCTTAAAATCGACGAAAAACTTAAGGAAACTGTATTTCCCCGAATGCGGGCAGGCAAAATATCACTTATTGCAAAAAAAGATAACCTTATATGTGCTTTCGGATGTCAATATTTAAAAACTCACCGAGAAAAACATTTCGTTAACGTAGTGTCTAGAAAAATGAGAGAGCTTGCAAAATTATTAATGGAATTAAAAAAGATTGATCCATCCATTAATGACTTCTTTTCTGCCTTAAGACCAATTCATTATGATAACATAGTACAAGCAACCAAAATACTGGGAAATTATGACATAGAAAAAGATAGGTATGAGACACCTACGTTCGCAATGAATCTGTCCACCACCTTGAAACAATGCTGCAATATTGCAATAATGTGTGCATTAAAAAAACAAGGGCCTTACATGGAAGTAGATACTGGCAAAATAGAAGCCGACTTAAAAACTTTGATTCAACTTATTGAATCAAATTGGAAATATGATGTGTCTACACAAGCTGCAACAGATTTAAACAAGAAAAAGTGGAATAAGATAACTATTGTGCCTTTAGCCAATGTTTTAAAAATTCTTAAAGAATACCTAAATAAAAAATCCTTGGATGCTGCTATAAAAATTAAAGAAGGCTTACAAACTACTGAAACATATACACAACTTTTAGAGACTGTGTATTGTAGGGTTTTATTATTAAATAGGCGCAGGCCTGGAGAACTTCAAAGAATTACAGTGCACGATTATTTAGAAAGCGACAATAATGATAATAATAAGTATGAAGAATTTGATCGTGCGCTTACTACCTCAGAAAGGATTCTGGTAAAGAAATTTAAACGTGTTGTCATAAGAGGTAAACGCGGCTGGGGAGTACCAGTTCTGTTTAATAAAGAAGTTCAAGATGATATTAAATTATTATTATCGATTAGGCATATTTTTTTTGCTTAGACACCAAATCAATTTTTGTTTGGTAATCCCGGTTATAACAATACAATTTATGGCTACAAAGTTTTGGAAAAGCATGCCAAATTGTCAGAGGCAAAACAGCCTAAAGCAATTTCCTCAACAAAGCTAAGAAAACATTTAGCCACCTTATCGCAAATTTTTATTATGTCTGACAATGATAAGGAGCAGCTCGCTACATTTATGGGCCACACTAATGAAGTACATAAAAAGGCTTACAGGTTGCCAGATGACGTATACCAAACTGCTAAGATATCAAAGCTTCTCATTCTTATGGAAGATGGAAAAGCAGACGCTTACAAAGGAAAATCTCTCGAAGAGATTGATTTAGATTTGAATGAGGAGCTAATTGAAGAGCCCATGGATAATAACGAAATTATAGACTATGATCCTGAACCTGAACCTACTTTAGATGCTAATTCTGATTACGTACAAACATATAGTAATTTAAATAACTTATCTCAGGCTGGACCATCTGGTATACAAAATGATTCTCAACAACTTATTAATGAAACCGTGTGTCAATTAGGAAACGAAAACAAAATACGAACAGGGGAAAAAAGGACGTTGGTACCTTGGACAAAGCAACAAAAGGACGTAGTTACAAAATACTTTAAATTTCACATAAAAAATCACCAACCGCCTAAAAGAAATGAATGTGAGAAATTAAAAGAACAACATATAGATTTACTTAAGAATAAAGACTGGCTAAAAATAAAGGTATTCGTCCAAAATATTTACTCTAAGGCTAAGAAATGAGAGAAGAAAATTTATGTTTTAAAATAGTATGTTTCGTTTCAAATATTTTTACTTTGTTAATGCATACCAATGATTAAGATACTTATAATTATGTTTGAATTGATGATTAATACCCGGTTTCTGAGGTCCGTATCAGCTGTTTATTTATTCCATAACTTTATCTGATGTTTAGCTGTCATTAAACTTTGTTTAAAAATGATTTTACTGACATAACTGCAATTACATAAGCAAATGCCTTTAAAAGCATTTTTAAACAAAGGACTTAATAAAGAATTAAAAAGGTTGTCTGTTTATCGAATTAATAACTAATGAAGAGATATCTAACAGCACCTCAGAAACCGAACATGAGGCTTTTAGTTGTAGCCACTGATTTAATTTAATTATAATATAAAAATACATGTTCCATTGTAATGAAGACTGATTGATGTTCATAATTAAGTTTATTTTGTTATTAGGCAAAGGCAGAGCCCAGAGAGATTTATGTTTAATTATTTAGTATAACTAAAATTGTTAAAATGCCAGTTAAAATGTTTTGATTTTTATGTTTAGATACACATTTGTTTTAACAAAATTTTAAATTTAAAGAGAAGTATTTTAGATATCTACTTACATTTCTTTTAAGTAGATATATAAAACAAGAATGACAACATTGGGTTGATAAAACCCTACTGATTTCTTTTAATTATAATATTAAAAACAAATACATGTTCCATTGTAATGAAGATTGATTGATGTTCATAATTCAGTTTATTTTGTTATTAGGCACGGCAGAGCAAATTTATGTTTATTATTATGTCAATGTTAAATTGCATTGATTTGAAAACAAATACACATTTTTTGTAAAATTTAAAATAAAACATTAAATGTTTTATATTACGATATGCCTTTTATTTCGTTTGTTCATCTACATAAATATGACTACTACTAGATTATTCGTATCATGAAACCTACATGTTCACACCAACCTGTGCCTCTGAGCTTACCTGTTTATACATACTTACCTGTCCACACCAGCCTGTGCCTCTGAGCTTACCTGTTTATACATACTTACCTGTCCAACTCCGGACTTACCTGTCCACACCAGCCTGTGCCTCTGAGCTTACCTGTTTATACATACTTACCTGTCCAACTCCGAACTTACCTGTTCACACCAGCCTGTGCCTCTGAGCTTACCTGTTTATACATACTTACCTGTCCAACTCCGGACTTACCTGTTCACACCAGCCTGTGTCTCTGAGCTTACCTGTTTATACATACTTACCTGTCCAACTCCGGACTTACCTGTCCACACCAGCCTGTGCCTCTGAGCTAACCTGTTTATACATACTTACCTGTCCAACTCCGGACTTACCTGTCCACACCAGCCTGTGCCTCTGAGCTTACCTGTTTATACATACTTACCTGTCCAACTCCGAACTTACCTGTTCACACCAGCCTGTGCCTCTGAGCTTACCTGTTTATACATACTTACCTGTCCAACTCCGGACTTACCTGTCCACATCAACCTGTGCCTCTGAGTTTACCTGTTTATACATACTTACCTGTCCAACTCCGAACTTACCTGTTCACACTAGCCTGTGCCTCTGAGCTTACCTGTTTATACATACTTACCTGTCCAACTCCGGACTTACCTGTCCACACCAGCCTGTACCTCTGAGCTTACCTGTTTATACATACTTACCTGTCCAACTCCGGACTTACCTGTCCACACCAGCCTGTGCCTCTGAGCTTACCTGTTTATACATACTTACCTGTCCAACTCCGAACTTACCTGACACTCGTCAAAAATGATTATATGGCTTTTTAAGATTTTGTAGACCACCAAAGTGAAAATACCTACACTATACATAGGTATTGTCACTTTTGTATGCTAACTATTAATTATTTGGGTTTAAAGAACATTTATTTTCTCATAAAAAATACATTGGTACTTCACTTACTGAGAAAACATTTACAATCAAAAATTTACACAACAGTGAGCGTACGATTATAAAAAGAAAAAAGAAAAACAACAAACAATATCATCCAAATGTAGGTAGTGCAAAAATTAAGGTGACGCGTGCGCATTCGCATCACAAAGAAACAAACATTGATAAAAACTTATTAAATTTAATTACTAAAATTATTTATTATATTATCTGTGCCTGGAGTCAGTATAAGCCCTTAAATAGGTAGAAGCCTCTTGGCTGATAAGCTGGATACAATAATTCAAAAACAGTATTCGGAACCAATCTGAATTCAATAGTAAATGGATGTCATTTAGTTATTATAATCATTATGATATATGCAGAGCATTATACGGAATTGATTTAAACATACAGATGGATGGAGGCGGGAATGTGCATGCAGTGTTTTGAACGTATACGGAGATATTCAGTGTGCAAGAAACATTTAAGAGTGAACGGACGCACTAATTCAGTTATTCGGAACCAATCTGAATTCAATAGTAGATGGATGTAATTTAGTTATTATAATCATTATGATATATGCAGAGCATTATACGGAATTGATTTAAACATACAGATGGATGGAGGCGGGAATGTGCATGCAGTGTTTTGAACGTATACGGAGATATTCAGTGTGCAAGAAACATTTAAGAGTGAACGGACGCACTAATTCAGTTATTCGGAACCAATCTGAATTCAATAGTAGATGGATGTAATTTAGTTATTATAATCATTATGATATATGCAGAGCATTATACGGAATTGATTTAAACATATATTCGGATGGAGGCGGGAATGTGCATGCAGTGTTTAGTAGGTATACGCAGATATTCAGTGTGCAAGAAAGATTTAAGAGTGAAAGGACGCACAAATTCAGCTAGAAATATTTAATTTGAATATCACCATTTAACGTTTAAATGAAATTTGACGTTGACTACTGATATGATACTGATTAAAACATCTTACATACGCATTGAAAACATTAAAAATCTCCCTACATTCAGTGGACGCGGCAGGGTGGTAGTTTGTAAAGACGCAAGAAGTCCTTCGCGATTTATATATATATATATATATATATATATATATATATATATATATATATATAAATCAATTGCTATTTGTTAGTCTCGCTAAAACTCGAGAACGGCTGGACCGATTTGGCTATTTTTGGTTTTGAATTATTTGTGGATGTCCAGGGAAGGTTTAAAAGGTTAATATATTCGGAGGCGGTACGAAGTTTGTCGGGCCAGCTAGTTGTATATAAAAAAAAGTAGTTCAAAACATATTTTATTTATTTATTAAAACTTTATTGTACCACAAGTAAAAATACAATTGGCGGACTAAATGCTTAAAGCATTCTCTCCCAGTCAACCATTAGGAAAAACAGAGAAAATACAAAGCAGCGCAAAAAAGCTCTGTGTGATATAACAGAAAAAAAGAACCTTACAGCTAAATAAACATACATAGATTTACACAAATAATAATACATACATATATATTTAAAGATTTTAATGCAGAGAAATTGTGATTCTGGTTTATAAATTAGAGAGAATTCATTAGATGAGCTTGAATCTTTTTCTTGAATGCAAATTTTGTTGAGGTCTCTTTAATGTCATTGGGTAAAACATTCCACAGCCGAATGGCTTGTACAGTGAAAGAAAATTCAACGAAACCGGTCCGAAAGGAAGGAGTAGCAAGGCGACGTGTGTTGGAACACCTGAGCTGCCGATCATGGCCGTCAGAAAGATATTGGAATTTGCATTTTAGATATTCCGGAAACTGAGAATCTGTGAGAATGGAGAAAAGTGTAGTTAACAAGCGAAGTTGACGACGTTGTCGTACAGGAAGCCATTTCAGCTCGGAGCGATAAGGAGATAGGTGATCAAATTTTCTTAGACAAAAAATAAAACGGATGCAATTGTTTATAAGGCGATCAAGCTTATCAAGAAGATATAGATAGATAGATCTTCGTTTTGATTGGAAGGAAGTTCCTTAAACGGTAAAGTTGTTGAAGGGTAAGATTGACAGAGCGACTGATTTCAGCAATGTGTGTAATCCAGGTGAGGGTGGCATCCATGTGAAATCCAAGGTTTTTTACACACTGAAAATAAGGGATGACGATATTGTAGGTGATAGGCGAAACAGCACTCATATCAATCCGACCCACCTGTCTAGAACTTCGTGGGATCCACTTTTATTCCAAAAATTGTCCGACCACGATAATATAGAAGACAATGCTGAGTTTACGCTTTCTATTGCGAGTCAATGTCATCAACTGATGCCTGAGCATATATTTGTAGATCATCTGCGTAGAAATAAATGGTAAAAGCAGCCAAGGGAAGTAGAAAGAAGGTTTATGAAGAGAGAAAATAAAAGGGGAGACAGAATTCCACCCTGTGGCACACCTAAGGTAAGAGGATTCCAGCTAGATAGTTCGCGGTCCATACGAACTGCTTGTTTTCGATTGCGTAAATAATTTGAAAACCAATTCTATGCAGTGTGAAAAAGTTGCAAATGATGGAGTATGGCAAGGAGAATATCATGATCTACCATATTAAAAGCGTTGGAGAAATCAATAAGTACTAGAATGGTGACCAATGTATTCTCCATGCCCTGCCGAACATCCTCGATGACTTTCAAAAGAGCAGTAGCAGTACTGTGGTCTGGACGAAAACCAGACTGAAAGTGGGTAAGAAGAGAGTTTGAAAAAACGAAGAAAGATATTTGGGCATGAACTACAGCTTCTTGAATTTATATATTATATATATATATATAATTTTTTTATCTAAACTATGAATTTATATATTATATATAAGTTATCCTGTAAAAAAAACAATTAAAACAAAAGCGAACCTACGGCTCTTAATCTTAACCAGAAAATTAAACTGGGTAACAAGCTTGAGTGTTGATGAATGAAAAAAAATCTTCACGAAGCATTCATAGTTTAGTTAGTCATAAATATAGAGTAACAATTTACACTCCCGAGTGGTATAAAATTGGACCCGTCCAATTTTATATTTTGACCTGAAAGCAAACCCACTTAAACCACAGACCTTGTGGGAAAACGCAAAGATGAAAGAAGTATTTTATGAGTAAAATGTGAATTTATTACCAGATTCCCGAAGCATATTCTTTATAACACAATACGTATTTATGAGAATGCAAACGTCGCTGGCACTCCAGGGATGTCTTTATAATTCCAGCTTCAGATAATGAGGTCTGGGAGTTGTGTAGGTATTAACATAGACGGAAAGGATTCTGGAGTTATTTTCGAAATCCACGACTCACCGAAGGTATAGCTGTTTCCCGCAGCTCCGCCTGCGTCAAAAAGTTGCCTATGTTTGACCCCGGGTCTTTAACTATATTCATACCAAATTTCATCACAATCCGCTCAGCGGTTTGGCCGTGAAAGTGTAACAGTCAGACAGACGGACAGACATACTTTCGCATTTGTAATTTAAGGATGATCGGCGGGTCGAATGGAAATCGTTCAAATCTTGAGTGAGTCATGAAAATAGCAATCCAGGAGCTCTATTTTTGAAATGTATAACATAAATGTCGCATAAAATATCGTTCGCAAAAACTATTAGACCCACCGATTTTGCGTGAAACACTTTTCAAAAGTAGCACTCCTAGAGCCATTGACTTACGCAACACGCAAGCAATGATTTTCTTTCGATATCGAATGATTATCAGTCGACATAATTTTCAGTCGAACGATTTTGGGCTAGTCATACTTTTTAAAAATATCCTCCTTAGCGATTTCGGAAAGAAAGTTTTTCGTATACACGAAAGAAGAAATGGATTTTTTTGGTTAA
Source organism: Euzophera pinguis (assembly GCA_947363495.1). Lineage (NCBI taxonomy): Eukaryota > Metazoa > Arthropoda > Insecta > Lepidoptera > Pyralidae > Euzophera > Euzophera pinguis. The sequence goes on from OX376162.1 coordinate 2,491,963, forward strand.
ACTTACTGGCATGCAAAATTCAATGTCACACACAACATATTATATTATTGATTGATCATGATTGATTATCCTAGAGTGTACTCGTTAGCTTGCCAAGCCCGCTTTGGAGCCCTATGTGGACCCCGAGCTTAAAAGCCCGAATAAATAGAGGTTTATCTTCTACTTTGTCATTTCTGCCACCTTGTTTTTTACCAAGAAGAGAGAATAGATACAAATTTCAATAAAACTCTTGATCATTTTTCTGCTTGAAGGGAGAAGGTTGCAGAATAGCAGAAATTAAATGTCAGATACAAACAGACAGTTTTAAAAAGTTATACTTTTTAGTTTAATTTTTTTTTAAACTTTTAATTTATCGATTTTATCTGTCGTCGATGGTTTTAATAATTTGGACGATAAATCTCGCAGGATCGCCATATCTATTTTGAGTTGTTTATTTTTGCAAACTTCGATCATTATTTTCAACCAGAAAATAAATAATGAATACTTGTCTGAGAGAAGTATTGTTCATCATCATCATTTCGTGTAGGTTACATTTTCAATCGACCATGTACAGTACACCCTGGTGTCAGAGTTGTGCGGAAGAAGAAAAGCCTATTGTTGATTTCATTTCATGGTTAGATATTATTGTTGATGTGTATTTTTCATTGAAAAAATTTGTTAAGAAATATCTAAAATGCTCTTTGATTGCAAAACTTGATTTTTGTAGACAGTCGTGCGGTCAGATTGCTTATTAGCATACAGAGTGGATAGGAACGCTACAAGCAATGGCAGATTATTTCTATTTTCTATACTTTTGCATTATCTAAGTCTCTAAAGATATTCATAACTCTTTATTTGATAAACAAAAAGCTATATGAATTTTAAATTCCTATTGGAAGTAGAATAGAATAACTTTATTGATATAGTGACATAATTCATACTACCGAATATTATAAATGCGAAAGCTGTTACGATTTCACGGCCAAACTGCTAAATAGATTTTGATAAAATTTGGTATGAATATAGTTGAAGACCCGGGGCCAAACATAGAGTACTTTTTGTCGCAGGCGGAGTTGTGGGAGATAGCTAGTAATATATAAAGTGATAGGTAAAGTGCGTGACATACGTCTCAATAAGTGGTGTGATTTCAATGTCAGATACTCGGATTAAAATATATAATGATTCCTTTTCAGCAATTACTGCTTAATCTGGTATCAGTATCATAGTCTCTGGAGGTTTTTGAACGATTACATGCAGATGGCAATTTCAAAATGAGTTCATAATTATCTAAACTTTTCTTCTTCCTCTTTGTTCATTCCCACTTCAGTTGGAGTCGGCTCTCCTAGTTAATTTGCGCCAGGACAGACTGTCCTGGGTTGTCGGATGAGGTAGGCTTTCCACTTTTAAAAGCTTCGTCATGCCAGTCCACTTGGTAGTGGGTGGCGTCCTCTGCCTTTATTTTCCTAACTATTATTATTTAAATGTTCACTATAAGTAGAGAGAGGTAGAGGTAGACCAAGGAAAAGATGGGAAGACATATTCCAGGATAGATGCGGACCAGATTTAAGGAGACAAGCCAGGGACAGAGAGAACTGGAGGAAGCTGGGGGAGGCCTACGCCGAAGAGGCGACTGTCATAAATTAATAATATAATTATAGATATATAATACAATAATAATACTGCATGGAATTTTGTGATAGAATAAAGGCTATTTTTATTTTATTTTATTTTTATTTATAAGTAGAGAGAGAGAAGAGAGTATCTAACCTCTCATCATCTTCATCGGTCCCTCACTGCTGAGGATCATGACCACATATGAGTCTCCAAGATGTGCGGTCCTCGGAACTATGAACCCCTCTGTATATGCTGCCCCCGGCAACCTTCCACACACTGTCGATCCATCTGGATGGTGGTTTTCCCCTGGCACGCCGTCCCTCAATATTCCCCAGTGATAATCGAGACAATGTTTAGGTGAGCGCATTATATTATATGTCCAAAAATACTGTAGGTACTTTCCTTGCAGTACAAAAATTAGAATATAAAAAGAAAACTACAAACACAAACTCTTTTTAAAGAAACAAACATATAACCCTCCTTTTTTGGCTTCGCCGCAGTCGGGTAATTCATTCTTTGAAATCCTTCCTGCATGCTACACGAATTCACATTCACTTCCGTCATTTGTAAACATTCATATAATGCTGAATGCTCCTTAAGTAAGTAATACAAAATGCTTACCATTACGTCTTTTACAGAAAGCTTTTGAATATTTTGAGACACAACGCATTAAAGTCACATTACAGGGAGATTTTGTGTTCAGTTCAGGATATATAAGCGGAAATAGTACGCTTTTGAACAAAGTCGACTATGTCTCTGTACATTATTCTTATGTCCATATGGTAAATGGAGGGGAATAGATTAAGAGGTTTGACAAAAACATCGCTAGACCGAATGATTTAGTATCCACAGCGTGTAGGTCAACTGATGTCAACTGATGTGCGTTGAAAAAAATCGGTCTGCCGTCATGACTTTCAAGCGTTTGGTAGGTACAGCCGTTGATGTTGACAACATGTGTATGGGTTCAGTCTACTAAATGATCACTAGACCGACTTATTCAAGGATAACATGATACTCCACACATCAACCGCCGTTTTCCAACGTACACAAGGGACATACACCCTGTGAATAGTAAATGAGTCCATCTAGCGATGGATTGGTTGAAACGTTGTTACCTTTTTTTAAGCTAGAAAAGCACGAAAACGCGAATCATGGAAATTTTTGAAGAAAATATGTAATTAAGTAACAAACTGAAAATAAAACACAGAACAACAATAGGCTAGTTCCCAGGGTCAAAAGACTAACATTAAAATTAGTCCATCATTTAGGAAATTAAAATATACTTATTAGTGACGTATTTTTTCTTTTGTCAATTGAGCGATAAATTATAAAGATATAACGCATCAAAGTTTAGGAGTGGAAGCTCGTGACGTCACATATAGAAAAAAAGTGTAGCACACTGTGACGTCACACGGAACTTTAACTCGCCATATCTTTACCATACTTTGTTTAATTTTTAAAAGAAAAAATACGTTTCCAATGTTTTTTGATTATCTAACTGACGGACTAATTATATTTTTTTTAGGAAACTAGCCTATTAATACCAAAAAGGCTTATTGGAATGGTAAATGGGGTAAATAGATTATTTTTTTCAAAAATACTTGTTCTCAAAATCTGCGCGAGATGCACTCTAGACAAGTGATAGGTAACGTACGGCAGACACCTCTATTTCGGTCTGACTTGCGTCACGTCACTATACTTGCCAATTATCATCTCAATTTTATCGAAGGACAAGAGAAGATTCACTTTGGTTCTGCGCCATCTTAGTAATGTACCATCTCCTTTTTATCCTTAAGTTTACTTATCCTACGAGTATATGTACATTATGGTTAACTGGAAAATATTGCCTCGGCGATAAGTCCGCCATTCTGCCTTACAGATTTTTTAAGATGTTTCTGTAATGTTTTCTCTTTTGGTGCAATGAAGGGCACGTTAAGCCGTTGGTCCCGGTTGTTATCGATAGGTAGTAGTCAAATTGTGACAGTGTTGGCCACTAACTTGGGTCACGATCCTGTTGGTCTGGTTTCCCTGTAAAATGGGTTACGGAGGTCAGATGGTAGTCGCTACATTGTCCGCCAAATCTAGGACCATGACTTACAGTGTATCCTAGGCTCCGTAGCGTTAGCTGACGACGCAACTAGGAATACACGATAGGATGAAGATTATGTTTCACGCGTTCGAAATAACGAGTAAAAGCTAGTTATAATAACAATCTTTTACAATTTCATCTCCCATTCTTATTCGTCTGCAATAAGAAAGCCTATTTTAAATTTCTGAGCAAAATGCAACGTCATAGAAGAAATGTTCGTCGAGTAATGTGAATCTCTTCGAATGAGCTCGGGAAGCTGTATGGATACACACAGTTGTAGAAAACGTCGAATGTTGTTCTTAGAGAGTCAACTCTGGCAGTTACTTTACTACTGATGACCAAAATTCCGACAAGGCATTGTGTACGATACGGTACGGATCCTGAGCGTACAGGTGACTGGGCACGCAGGGCATGACAGGAGATGCGTCATGGTTTGAGGTTTGTATTTGTAGCTCGATGGTCGAGCGCGGCGTGCTAACGAATATGTAATACGTGGGGCGCACTATAAGTTTCCGGAATGAATATGAAAAAATACTATTAAAGGTACAAAATTAATTTATTGTTTTTCAAAATAATCTCCCTTGGCGTCTATGCACTTTTTCATTCGATGAAACCAGTTTTGAAAACTTTTGTGCCACTCCTCTGTGGTGACCTCTGAAACGTGTTTTTCATACTCCTCGACAGCCTCTTCTGGTGATGAAAATCGTTGACCGCGTAATTGGTTCTTAATTTTTGGGAACAGAAAAAAGTCACAAGGTGCCAGGTCGGGACTGTATGCAGGATGACTCATGAGTTCTACATTTTTCGCCTTCAAAAAGTCGTTCGTCTGTCTGGCCGTGTGAGAACTAGCATTGTCGTAGTGCAGGATGATACGGCGTTTACGGTTATTTTTACGAAGTTCGTCAATAACTTCCGGCAAACAAATGGTCGTGTACCAGTCACTATTCACTGTACGACGATTCTCTAAAGCAACAGTAGCCACGTGTCCAGTTTTATTAAAAAAAGAAGCAATCATCCGCTTAGATGCACTTTTCACGCGCGCCACTTTGGTTGGTTTCGGCTCATCTTGAAAGACCCATACGCTCGATTGCTGCTTTGTTTTGGGATCGTAGCAATAAATCCATGTTTCGTCACCTGTTACTATGTCCCACACCAAATTTGACGCACCTTCGTTGAATCTGGTAAGTATGGCACTGCACCAAGTGACGCGGTCCGTTTTTTGAGCCTCGGTCAAGTTGTGTGGGATCCACCGCGAGCACAGCTTTCTCACACCCAAATGTTTGTGTAGGATTAATTGTATTTGACTCATGCCTATTTCTAAGGATGCGCGAATTTCATGGTAGGTCACATGCCTGTCTGTTTCAATCATACGTCGCACAGCATTGATGTTTTTGTTGGTCACAGCGGTGGACGGCCGACCATCGCGAGATTCGTCACTGAGATTGAAACGACCACGCTTGAATTCTGCAAACCAGCTATAAACAGTTGTCTTGCATGGTGCTTCATTGCCAAAAGCTGTTTCAAGCCGAGCGATGCTCTGTTGAGCTGTCAAATTACACTTAAAATCGTAGAAAATCATACTACGAAAATTTTCCCGAGTTAAATCCATGTTGATGCAGACACACAATTTTTTAAATGGCGCCACAAGGTAAAAACAAAAGACAGTCAGATGAAACAAACTGCATTCTACAGCCAAAGAGTTCTATTTTCAAATGTTGCAATAAATTTTTAAATATTGTTTATGTAAGTGGCCAGTTCCGGAAACTTACAGTGCGCCCTATGTATAGCACGTCTTCCATCGCAATTGGATGCAAGTAAATATTACAAAGACAATAGCGGCGGAAAGGGGGTGTGATGTCGTGCCTTCGTCAACGGCTGCCTTTCCCCGCACCGCATCACCCCGAGAGCCATATATAAGCTTGCGCGCGTCCACCAGAGGACCTCTCTCGAATCATCTCGTCATCTCCAAGTTAAGTGGCTGGCTATTTCATAGCGGCTACCTGTCTGGATCTCGTGCCTACTTCGATCTCACGCCCCCTTTCTATATTATTTATTAACGTGTATCCTTGGAGTCTAAATTAGTAAAGTCAAAATAATAAATATTGTACTATTCCCTGAAACCTGGATTTATCTTCTCTCCTCACACATACCTTAAGTAGTCAACTTTCTCTACGTTATAAGGGAAAGCTGATTGGCCGTCATTTTGTACTTCGAGCTCCTCTGTGCTACGGAAGGCACGTTAAGCCGATTGTTCCGGCTATTAAATTAAATCCAAATTAAACTGTAACATGTAACTTCCCTGTAACCATATTTTATGCAAATAAATAAAATTATTCTATTCTATTCTATTCTATTATAGATAGATGGCAGTCGTTAGGCTGTGTCAGATGCCTATAGGCGTTCTGAGAAAATCGACAGTGTTGGCCACTAACACAACACACCTTGGGTCATGATCTTGTTGGCCTGATTTTCCTGTAAAAAGGGTTACGGAGGTTAGACGGCAGTCGCTCCATTGTTATAACCAGAACCGTCAAATCTAGGACGGCTTACCCTAGGCTCCGAAGTGTAAGCTGAGGACGCAACTGGAAAACAGGCTTGGGCGAAGAACGAAGAAAATAATAATTTAGATACATACTAGATTTACCAATTTATAAATTTACAATTGATTCTACTTTCCGAACAATAACTCCGTATATCACTAACAACGACTGCCGCCAGTCCCAGGACATTCAGTTTACTTTAATATAATTAGCTAAACTAACTGAAATACTTAAGTCGTGAATTCTACCCTAGAACGGAGGTTCTAGATGTGGGTTTGGTTTTATTTTACTTCATTTTGGATGAAAGGCTAATGAGGAAGCAAGATTTTAGTGTGAAAACACAGGATATTTTTAAGACGTAAAAGTAAATCCATACTATCCATACTAATATTATAAATGTGAAAGTGTGTTTGTTGGTTTGTCCTTCTTTCACTTAAAAACGGAGCAACGGATTGATGTGATTTTTTGTGTGGAGTTAGTTGGAAACCTGGAGAGTGACATAGGCATTTTTACGTGACACAAACGGAATTCAACGCGGGCGAAGCCGCGGGCACAGCTAGTATATTATAATTAGTCATTGTCTTAAAATTTAGATATAATGATAGCAAAACGTAATGTTTTGTGTGTGTTGGTAAATTTCATGTCCATGAATGCTACTGGATTGCCAGCACTGAATCCGTCTAAATTGACCTTAAGGTACTAAATAGATCATTATTAGTCGAATCGTAACGCAAGAAAATTTAATGTATCTATAGGAAAATGATATTATGATTGCGTCTTTATAGACTAGCTGTTTCCCGCAGCTCCACCTGCGGTATATAGCCTATGTAGTAACATAGGCTATATACCGCAACTCAAACTCAGGGTGAATGTAGCTTTCCAATGGTGAAAGAATTTTTGAAATCGGCACAGTAGTTTTTGAGTTTATTCATTACAAACATACACACAAAAATACAAATCTTTCCTCTTTATAATATTATTGTAGATTTCTTTCTCCTTTCTTGTATGCCGGTTAGCCGGTCAAGTCCAGCCGTTGTGAAAATATTTTAAAATTTTATTCAAGTAAGTATATTGAAAATGCGTAGGTATTCCTGATTAGCTTTAATTTTTTTTTTATTATTGTCTTTAAAATCAGGATATCCAGCAAATCAATCTGCGGATGCCGTTCACGTCTTTAGCAATTTCCTTCCCCTACTTTCGGCAGATTTTTATGACGTAGAGTGGAAACATCTCGAAACCCTCGGGGCGCCATGACGGGAATAACAATGGCTGTGTATTTTTTTAATTTTAACTTTGCCGCGGCAGAGCGGATATGCGGATTTGTGGAAGTCTGCGCTTCGGAATTCAAAATCTTAAGTGACAGAACGTTTTGTTTAGAGTAGAGTTTTTAGGCAAAGGCGTTTTATTGTCACTTAAAATTTTAACTACATATTTTGCAGCCATACTGTATACATATATCCATATTCATCTATTCTTGAGTTCCAAAAAACGCTTTTTGATAATGTTATTGGACATAATTATTTTCGCTGTTAAAAATCTACAGGTATAAAATATTACACGAGAGATAGCTCTAATAGCCCAGAATAGATAATATTACTTACTTTTGGTAAAGCTTTATGAATGAATTCCATACAAATATTATAAATGCGAAAGTCTGTCTGTCTGTTGCGATTTCACGGCCAAACCGCTGAAAGGATTTTGATGAAATTTGGTATGAATATAGTTAAAGACCCGGGGTCAAACATACGCTACTTTTTGACGCAGGCGGAGCTGCGGGAAACAGCTAGTTAAACATAATTTAGGCTTTAAAATGAGAACATGGTAATTTTTCAAAACAAAAAAAAAAGATATTTATAAAATGTTATGCAATTGGGAGCACTTGCGCCGTGTCCCATAAAAACGCGGACACGACGCTCAATGAGCAATTAGTCGACATATGCTGGCTAATTCCCGTGTTATGGTACAATGTTCCCTTTGGTTCCATTTGAAGGGTTAACAAAAATACTTTCAATCAATCAATCATTTATTTCATTATGGATCATATGTTGTACAAGGTGGAAATAGTATAAGATCGATATGTCCTACCGCTAGGGTTTACAATGACTATCTACTTTATCCTAATCGCCAAAATTTCTGCCACAGTCAGGCCATGGACAGTGCTCGACAGCCTCAGTGTGGACAAAGGCAAATTTACCACTTTGTTCATAAAATTTATGAACGTTCGATAAGTCCAAGTTAATATATGTTTTGTCTCGTTCTTTCATGTAAAATATAGCTATGACAGAAAGGGGCTTAACATATTTTAGTTATTTTTATCTTGGGAATTTGACCGGTTGAAAGCGGCGTGCATCCAGCGTTTGTCTGCGACCTTTTTTAGATCATCTGACCATCTGGGGGTCAATTCCGCTAATAAACTTTAAAAGACCATACAACTGATATTCAATTACGACTCAATTACGATGCATTTTTGATATGCTCAATATTGATATTCTGCTAACACAATTTTGAATCTGAATTTGATTGGAACTAAAACGAAATTGAATGGTAATAATAGAAAAAATGTAAATAAAATAAATAACAGAGTACCGATTATTGAAAGAATTGATGATTTTGATGATTTTTTGATTAGCAAAATTTTCCAGTTGCTGTTCGATGGCAGGCCAATGGAATACGATTGGTCTTAAAATTAGTAACATCAGAAGTTGTTATTGCGATCCAATTACGATTCAATTGTGCACTATGTAAAATAAGAGAAATGACGCCCTGGTGCCTTACCATCACCTCTAATAGCAGGGCAGAAACTAGTGAGCAAGCGAGATGTCGCAATACAAGCTGTAAGGCGCCATCTCGTTTACTCACTCGTTTCTGCCCTGCTATTAGAGTTGATAGTAAAGCCCCTGGTCGGTGGATGCTCAACACTGCGCTTGCCGACCCTTGAAATCAATAAAAATGGTATTTACATAGATAGATTGAGGGCAACAGCTATTATTAAGTACGAGTTGACTAGCTTTTGTTTCCGGCTTCGCATGGGTATTTAAATCCGATACTTTTTTAAATAAGACTAAACTCGAGGAGACCCAACAGGAATAAACTTTATCATACATGAGAAATGAATGACGCTGATTGGCCAATTTGAATTCGTAAGCATGACGTGAGCGAGGCATGTGTGATTTTTAATTTTATTCAAATATTCGCGACCTTTTGACCTTCAGATGTTAGAGAGAAAAAAATACTGTAATATTTTTTTACTTTTTTGTTGCATTTTTTATTAATCTTATTTACAAAACACGGATTAAATAAAGATAAGAATGAATAAAGTAGTTGGACTTTTGGCGGGAATCTGAAAGAGAGCAGTTTCGGCGCTGTATTTTATTTTACAAAATTTGTGTTATTTTTTTGAGTGTTTATGCATAATAATGGTGGATTATTATTCGCAACGTGTTCGAGAGCGTGTGTGTTGGGATACATATACTCTAAACAGTGTATCGATTTATGCGATTTTCTTGCTTGTTGCCAAAAGCTCCTAGTAATCGATAAGTATAGTTTATCTACCACTTCACTTAGCCTGATTCTTCTGACTCGACTTGACTTGACTCCACCACTGACTTGCTTGACTAAACAAATTTATTTAGTAATTTTTTATTGTTACTGGCTGAATACGAAAGTAAAAGTCATTTATAAAAACAAATAAGGGAGTTGAAATAAACTTAATTATTAAAATAAAATGTTCTGGTTATGTGTGAAAAGTGATCCCAACATGTATTTTTTAACTCAGTAAAATATTTGCATCTAACACAGGAAGCCATACTGTATTTTTTTTACTAACACGTGTCGATTTTTTTTAGTATTGGTTTTACGGCCATGGATACAAGTCCTTTAAAGCCCTTCTTTATTTTACTATCTTTTTCAGTCCTACAGTGTGGTTTAGTCAAGTCCTAGTCAAGTCTAAAAGTGTAGTCGGTAGTCAAGTCTAGGCAGAAAAATCAGGCTGGTAGAAACTGTACTCAGTAACTTTTGGCAACTAGCATGAAAATCACATAAATCAAACACTGTATCACTGCCTAACACACATACTTGTTATCGAATGCTTTGCGAATAATAATCCACCGTTAATATGCAAAAATACTCAAAAAAACACAAATTTTGGAAAATAAAATACAGCGCCGATACTGCTCTTCTTCTGGGTAAACTACACCGGACTTCTACTTCTAGTATTTTATTACTGTAAGTGCCGTGTACCGCCTTTTGTTGTCAATTAATTATCTTATCTACCATGGTTGGCTAGAAGAAATTGGAATAGCGATAAGCCCGCCTTTGTACTCAATTGTTTAAATGTATTTCTTTTAAATTTACTTTTGTGATTGGTACAATAAAGTGTATATCTATCTATCTACATACAAAAAGGGGCAGTAGAAATTAAACGAGGTCTTCATCCAAAATCTTATTTACTTACAATGTATAAATATAATAATAGTCGCCTTATTTAGCAATAGGCTACTTGACTGTATTTATACTTGGGAATTTTTTGCATATGAAACAATATGTACACGAAAAAGTAACCGATTCCAAAAATAACAACAAAATTGATTGATAATTAAGGCAGTAATTGGATTTCAAAGTTTTCTCAAGAAGAAAAGTGGGAACGTGGTGGGGACGTCTTTTGTACGCACGAAACCGAGTGGTAGTGACGTCACTGCACACACAGTGCATCATTTTCTTATTTTTTGACAGTTTAAGTTTCCACCGAATTTCAAAGGCTTATAACTTAAGAACAGATTTTAATTTTTTTTCTGTTTTCAGTTTTTGGTAGTGAAATGTTTGATATGAATAATACAAATAAATTGAGTAAAATAAATACCCAATTTTCTCTATACTGAAACTTATTATAGACAGCGAACTTCGCGTCTCGTACTAACCTACTATGCTTTAGTTCCAGGTAACGAAGTTATACGTAACTAAATCTCTATGCAGGAGTGCCATTACATTGTCATTTTACATATATTATCAAGGAAATGAAATTTTCTATCGTTTTGAACGAAATAACATTATGTAGACGAAAACACACGTAGGACTAGTGTTATGAAATACGGAAATTTTCGTGTTATACATTTTCAGGATTATTTATATTATCGTAATCGTAAAAGTTGTCAAACTCTTTTATTTTAATTGTAAGGGGGTCATCTTTCTTGACTGTACAAAACTTCAGCTAACTATTTTTGTTTAGCACGCATTTTTACCTAATGTGACGCGATATGTCCTCCCTCATTCACTAGCTAGTTACATAGGTTCTTTGGAGGAGGCCTTTACCCGAAAAGGGGTTCTTGTAAATAATTAAAGATATGTTTAACAACTATAGTTATTTATGGGGTTTTTTTTTTTTTTTGCAGTTTTTTTCTTTATATTGTTGTAACCAATATTTATTTTAATTTTATTATCTCTTTGAGTTTCCAAATTTTCCGGAAACTTCAAAATCATTACAACACTAACGCGCGACCTACAATGTTTAGGGTCCGTCCGTTACGCGCCCGTCCCGGACGACCCACGGACGGGCCGTTCACTAATTTCAAAATTTTTTATTACTTTGGTGTGCAAAATTTTAATACATAGTCCTGTTTTATGATGTTTAATATCATATACTTACTATTACTTCATATTTTATATAACACCATGAGATCAGTTAAGTAATAGTATTTTTTTAATCGGAACTATAAAACAACTTTGAATGTTTTAAATAAAAAAGTATATTATTTTATGACCGGGCGCGGTCCGGCCGTGGGCCGTCCGAATCGAGCGCGTAACGGCCGGACCCAATGTTTCATCCTACCTCGACGCGTCACGCTCGACTTACGGATCAATTTATTTTCAATTTTTCCTCGCATACGCACGTAACGCTCCCAAATTGGATGTCTACCCGATTTACGAGTGATGTGGAAGATTGCGGACTTTTAATTCGAAGGGTTTTGAGATAAGTATCCTTAGGTTAAGCCGTGGGAGAGAAAAGTTTCGTCGCGTTTGACGGTTGACATTTTGGCAGTGGAATAAATGGAAACAGAACTGTGAACTATTAAATCATCATCATCATCATTCTAGCGTGTATTCCTAGTTGCGTCGTCAGCTTACGCTTCGGAGCCTAGGGTACGCTGTGAGTCATGATCCTAGATTTGGCAGTACAGGTTATTACAATAGAGCTGCTGCCGTCTGACCTCCGTAACCCTATTTTACAGGGAAACCAGACCAATAGGAACATGACCCGAGGTGTGTTAGTGGCCAACACTGTCAGAATTTTTCAGGCTGCCTCAAGGCATCTGACGCAGCCTCACGACTGCTATCTATCGACAACAACCGGGACCAACGGCTTAACGTGCCTTCAAAAGCACGGAGGAGCTCAAGATAGAAAATGCCACTAAATGGCGACCAATCCAATAGTGGTCGCGTCACGCCGTCGCTTGACACGCGCATTCGCTACAACTGTGAACTATTAAATACTGGGATATATTTAACTATTCGATGATAGTAGAAGAAACGAAAAGTGAAATATATTTTTAAAAATGAATGCCCATGTTGCTAGTTTTTTTTTTTTTTTTTTACAAACAGAGGAAAAAGTCTTAAGTAGAAGTGAATCATGACTATGTTGCTGAAATTTCACAGGTAGGTCGTATAGTGTATGTATGTGATGTCAATAGATGTTTATTTAATCATTCATAATTAAAACATTGCATACAAAAGAATTAAGTTAAGATTCATCATTAGCATCACGACGATGATATTAAAATTACATGAAAAATCTAACCAAATTCTTACGAGAACGAAAGTTAATTCCAGGCCAGGCTATTTTTTATTCATTAATTAAAACTTTATTCTTTGTTCTACAAGTAAAAAATACTTTTAACATTGGGCGGACTTAATGCTAAAAGCATTGTTAAATAAATGCTGGATTTTCAGTATCCTGGACAGGGCACCCAAAGAATGATTCTCTTTGTATATAACAATGCAACAAAGACATTCGGCAGACGCAGACGATCCCAACTCAGTCACAAATTATTACCAACAAGCAAGACTTTGAACTAAGACGGGCTAAGTTCGACAGATGTCTACTGTCGAACTTCACAACAGCGGTGTGCCTAAAATATGGGTACTGGTTATGGAGGTAAAGATTTTTTATACAGTTATATACACGACAATGAATAAAACAATGACGACAAATTCTCCGGATCGATGGTATGTTTACCTAGGTCACAATGAAAATCCACTATTTTAGATTCCTAACAGACATACACAGTGATAAGAATTAAAATACCATACATAGCTAGCGGCGGCTACTGCAGATCTGAGGTGCGGGGTGCGCGGAGGGGCTCATCTCTGTCCATCATATAGTATGAATATCTCAAGCGAACCGCCTAGTTAACCGTCGCGTTAAAATATATCTTAAAAATACCGGCAAACACATTGTACATTTGTTTATCGAAATATAGATTTTGCATCTTATGGAGTCAGACACAACACACACACACACAACACACACAGAGTGCTGGAGGTTGTTGTTACTTACAACAACAGCACTTAGTAAAAGTTCATTTCACGGCGTTATTTTATTAATACGCTGCTGGAGACAAACAGATCTGAAATTTTGAATATATACCGAACTATTAACATACAACTCTAGGTCATCTGAAATATTGAATAGAATAGAATAGAATATATCTTTATTGAGAAAGCTATCACTTATATATATCTTTATTGAACTATCTTGCATTAATTTTCAAAACAATAATCAAACAGTCGGTACAAACAGTACAATCCATATTTCCATACTTCCATACTAATATTATAAGTGCGAAAGTCTGTCTGTCTGTCAAACCGCTGAACGGATTTTAATGAAATTTGGTATGAATATGGTTGAAGACCCGGGGTCAAACATAGGCTTTTGACGTAGGCGGAGCTGCGGGAAACAGCTAGTCATTAATAAAGTAAGACAATCGGCAAGAAAATTAGTTTTAAGTAATCCATACTAATAATATTATAAATGCGAAAGTCTGTCTGTTACACTTTCACGGCCAAATCCCTGAACGGATTTTGATGAAATTTGGTATGAATATAGTTGAAGACCCGGGGTCAAACATAGGCTACTTTTTGACGCAGGCAAAGCTGCGGGAAAAAGCCAGTAATATCAACATTATAATCGTCAACTTTGCTCTGATACTGCAACATCAGGACATCCTTAGAAAAACTCACCAAAAACTTATACGTAAATCGGAAAAATAAATTAAAATGACAGTGCCTTAGAAATAAACTTTACTACTCGAATTGGAGTTGCGTTGTCTTGAAATAATTTATACAGAGATTAAAGATTAGAGATAGAATTGTTTGCTTCACGTGTTGAATTCGAAATAAATAACTTTCGTCAAGAAATAAGTACAGGAGCACTATTTTTTTTAAATATGAATGAATGAATGAATGAACACTTTATTGCACCATTTACAAACAAAAGAAGCACATAGTTAAAACCAAAACAACTAAATGGGTACAAAGGCGGAATTTCTTCCAGCCAACCTTAGCACATGAAAGATTAAAGATTGCCTAGCAATAAATCCGCCTTTGCTCATATTATGTTTAAGTGTTTGTTATTGTTAAAGTATTTGTTATTGTATGTGGGAAATAAAGATATTTTGAAAGAAATAAAGAAAAAGTCTTTAAAACTCAATAATAACTATTTTGCAGGTTGAGAAAATAATATAAAAAGTATTTTTGTATACGTACCGAAATGGTATCCGCGCTCAGCATAATGTCATGGTGTGGAGCATGACGCTGGTCTTCCGCGGATGCCATGTTTGTACATATTGTATTGTATTATCAGTCTTATGAAAATAGTTCGACTCACCTATTTCTATGGCTAGTTTCCTAAAAAATATAATTAGTCCGTCAGTTAGATAATCATAAAATATTGGAGACGTATTTTTTCTTCTGAAAATTAAACAAAGAATGGTAAAGATATGGCGCGTTAAAGTTCCGTGTGACGTCACAGTGTGCTACACTTTTTCGCAATATGTGACGTCACGAGGCACCACTCCTAAACTTTAATGCGTTATATCTTTATAATTTATTGTTCAATTGACAAAAGAAAAAATACGTCACTAATATATTTTGATTCCCTAAATGACGGACTAATTTTTAGTTAGTCTTTTGATGTCGAATGGAAATCATTCGAAACATCGGTCATGCGTGACTCATACTTTTAAAAATAGGGCTCCAATACATCCAAAAAAGGGCGAAAAAGATAAGTACTACAGATAATCCAAGGCGTGGTCGTTAAGCGAAAAACAAAAACAAGGGATTCGAAACTTGCGTAGTTAAAAGTTTTTTAGTATCGGGTCGTTTATTCCGGAGTGTTGGCAGTTCTAATAATAGTCTGTCTATAGAACAACAACTTGAGATGGATGGCTCTTCGCGAAGGATATTTACTCTTATGTTGGTAGTTTGATTGTTCGGGGCCTTTTTGAGGAGATTGTTCTTTTTTTTAGACTTTTTTTTTGGTGTAGAACGTGATATTTGTGGAATGGATAGTATTTGCGTTTTGTAAAATGATTTGTGGTTGAACCGTTTGCTTAAGTTTCAGAGCAAAGGATACGCTTGAATTATGGTCTTAGATTTGGCTAGTAACTGTCGTCTGATATCCATACATGAACATCCAATCAAGAGATTCATGATCAAAATTTTGTAGTTTGTAGTTGTCGGCTGTAATTTGCAAAAAATCGTTATAGGTGCACTGATTTGGAAATAAAAAAAAGTAGACAAACGGAATTTCTTTAGCATTTATTATATTTGTATAAAAATATGGATGCCGTAAGCATTATTCATATCCAAGAGAACTCGGGACGGCTCGTATTGTAGTAATAACTCAGTTGAACTAATCTGATAACACATGAGTACATATACGGAATAGAGCGAAAGATAGAGCAGCGCTCATTCATTCAATTGCGTTGAGGTCCACACGTCTTTTTTCATTTCTAGCCACATTCGCAGCTAAGTGTGATATGTAGCTATAAGAAGACGTGCTTTCAAACTAGCTGTACGCTAAGTGCAGATTTACTGGCGAGTACGGTCACCTTTCCTCAGCTGTATAAAGTTATATGACCTCTTCAGGAACTGAACTTTGTTATTTGTGACTTTAGATGTGTTTGTAAGTGATGCAAATAGTGATGCCGTTTTTCCAAACGGTAATGTCTTCTTAATTTATGGGTTCAGTTCTAATATTCCGTAAATTTACTAAAATGTTTGGTTTACTTTTAGAATATTCCTAGGAACGGCATGTAACGCTTGCAAACATGTTTTAATATACTGAAATAATTTTCCATAACTAGAAATAGTCCTTAAGACTCCTTTGAATAATTTGAATTACTTTTTTTTAGTAAATCACTTTGATCATAGTGCTCATTATTCGGTCAATATTTTTTTAACACTTGTATAATCTCAGGGGAGCCATTGAAGAGTTTTCTCTGTTCTAATATTTACTCATGTACTGATACGCCACAAAGCGTTGTGCTAAATTAGCAAGACAAAACTAAATGCATAAATTCATTATAACTTTCCGGTTCTCCCATGATATATAGGGTTAAGAGTTTTAAAGGATTAATTACGTATATTTGGTATTTTATGCTGGCTTGAAAGCAAAATAGCCAGGAAATGGGCTAAGAACATTGTATGGATAAAAACAGCTGCTTATTTTAATTTATTAAAGACAATCCCTAGAAACTCTTTTTAATCAAAAGTATAACAAAAATGTAAACACGGTTGTTTAAAAGAAATCGTATCTCTTTCTCTGGAACAAAATTATCTTCAGATCGTACTGTACATGTATTTTTTATTAGAAAAGATCACGTCTAATTTGTAGCCTTTTTCTCAAATAAGTATTTAAATAATCTAACCGTCAACAAGCGTCTTTATTGACAAGGTACTGTCTTATTTGTAAACACCAATAACGTTTCATTCGTTCGTTCAAGTTTGGACAAAATTATGTTATGAAACTGCCTCCCTGTCTTGGAAAAGTATGAGTCCATACATTTCAAAAATAGGGCATTTTTGAAATGTATGAACTCATCAGGCTTACTTAGCCCGTGCCCGTTGGGAGAGGAGTTCGGCAGGGGGACACTATATCCTCGAAACTAAGAAACTTTTCACGGCTACTCAGGTACCATTGACTGGTCTCAAACTGGAGTAAATGTGAACGGCGAAACATTGTCACACCTTCGCTTTGCTTACGACATAATCATCTTTGCCAATTCTGTCGACGAGCTCACTGCCATGCTAGAAAATCTTTATACCGCGTCACTAAATATTGGCCTCAAAATGAACCTCAGTAAGACCAAAGTAATGTGCACAGATAACCAGCGTGCCTCATATTCAGGTCCATGGACAGAAGGTTGCAAATGTAACTGAATACCTTTACCTAGGTGAAATAATTTCATTTGAGGATGACCGGCAGGATAAAGAGATAGGTAGAAGGATTCAACTCGGTTGGGCGGCATTCAATAAGCTGGCTGACGTACTGAAGAGCAAACGAATACCTATCTTTCTTAAGAGACGTAGTACGAGCAGTGAGTCCTCTGATACTAATAAACTTAAGATGGCGCACAGAGCAATGGAAAGGGCGATTCTCGGAATATCTCTCATCGACCGCGTCCGTAAACATACATAAGGAAGCGCACTGGGGTTACCGACATTGCACTGATGGTGTCCAGATTAAAGTGGAGATGGGCCAGGCACATGAGCAGGAGAGAAAATGGCAGATGGGCTCGTAAAATTGCTAAATGGAGACCAAGAACTGGGCAAAGGAAAGTAGGGAACCCTCCAATGAGATAGGCCGACGATATCTATAAAACTATGGGGAAAAGCTGGACGCGAGCAGCAAGACACAGGGTGATATAGAAAATCCAAGAAGAGGCCTAAACCCGACTATGGGTGATATCGGGCTGAAGAAGAAGAAGAATACCTACTCATAGATACCTTTCAGCAGCCTAGGTAACTGAGTTTTGTAAATCGAATGAAAGTCGTTCGACTCTTCGATTATGACATCATTGTCATAATCGATGATGAAATAAAAAAACGGATTTAGCGTCAGTCACACTCTTAAAAATGGCACTTCAGACGTAGAAAATGTTCCACTGTTACAGTCTAAAACAATAAAATGTTTAATATTTGAACATTTTCACTTAACATTTTTAAGTGAAAATTGAAAAATATGATTCGCGCACACCAAAGAAGGAAGTCTTCAACAATTCCATTCTGCCTTTGCAACAATACAACTTTGCATCGGAAAGATGCACGGTGGCGGAACGTATTTACACCAACACGTAACATAAGAATTTTTATATCATGAAACAATTTTCTAAAGCCTTGTCCACAGATTTTACGAGATAAGTATATTATCTTATGAAACATATAGGGCAAAGTGCAACCACCAAATTCGTAAAAAATCATTATTGTTCGTAAAGCCTAATTTTACTGAAATTGTTTAGTTCTTTTCTCTTTTAACGGCGCATTCCCGACTTTGAGAGGCAGCGGCGGGCGACAGCGGGGTCTTTGAGCGGGGCGATGTGCAGGCCACGAACCGCGGTAGCGACGAGCGTCAGCGGCCGACGTGGGGACGTATTTTCGAAAATATCGATCATTTCAGTGTTTGTCATGAAAATCCTTATCTCTGTTAAACCCAAAGGTTGACTGTTAGATAATGATTAGAATTAAGTTCGCCTATTGTGCTATTCAACTGTCTAATACAATAGGTGAACTTAATGTACAATAATGTTTAAATAAATAAATATAATGTCGATCAGTTCTGAAGTTTGTAATGAAAATATCGACCATTTCTAGTGTTCGACATAAAAATCTCGACAACTTCCGAGTAATAGGATTCAAAATATCGACCACTTTTTGGTGAATAATTCAAAATGTCGACCACTTTTGTTTTGAGTGATCGAATTTAAAACGTCGGCCACATTTTGGTGTTCGACTTCGAAATGTCGACCATTTTCTGGTGTTCGACATGAAAATCTCGACCACTTTCTGGTGTTCGACATGAAAATATCTATCAATTGTGGTGTTTGACATGAAAATATCGACTACTTTCTGGTGTTCGACATCAAAATCTCGACCATTTTCTGGTGGTCGATCATTTCTGGTGTTCGGCATGAAAATCTCGACCGCTTTCTGGTGTTCGACATGAAAATATCGACCAATTTCTGGTGTTCGACAAACCAAAATTCTCGCCTTTGTTCCCGTCGCTCGGAAAAACCGCGCGCGAAATCACTGTAGCGGGCCGCTCGTGGCCAGGCGCTAACGACTTCATACTCTTGATCGCTTAGACCGTCGTCGCTGCGACCCCAGTCCGCCGCTCACAGCGGCAAGGTCGTGTTTCTACGGTAACGATTATGGATTTGAAAGAATATGATTTAAGGCAGAACATGTTAAAGCCACGTTTGACTTAACGAACGTTTTATGAATAAATAATTAAATTCAACATTTCGTAATTAGTAGATGTATATTTAGCTCTAAACTATTTTAGAGTTAAATACTTGGTTTTGTAAGACACCCAAGAAGATATGGCGGCGGTGTCAGGACAGAAAAATAAATATCTAGACAAGTTTCGAACTTGATATGCTAGCTAGCTAGCTGGCTAGCTCAATCTGTGTCATTTTATTAGTTCGTAAAACCTGCACGTTCGTTTTCTACCCGTGTTCTCTACGATACGGTGTGATGGGCAGCCATTGAAAGCGAATATTCAAGGGATCTTTGAATGTTTCCTCTGAAGGGTACAGATGTCGGCCGACAACCCATTTCACTGGATAAAAGGATATTTTTATTTTTATTTCAGACGTTCATCATTTTCTGCAGATAAATAGAAATGGGTCTTCAGGTAGTGATGAAAACTTTTCTTAGAATTTTTAATATAAATTTGGTTTAATATTCTTACTTCAAATCCTTTTAATTTATTTTTTATTTTTACATAAAAAAAGTTTTAACAGCACATTCATAGCTGTTGACATAAGGCAGATGGATGTTTAGAAAAAAATGTTTGGTTTACTTTTAGAATATTCCTAGGAATGGCACATAACGCTTGCAAACTTATTATACAATACAATATTTAAATATACTGAAATCATTTTCCATAACTAGAAATAGTCTCATGTGCTTATGACTCCTTTGAATAATTTGAATTACTTTTTTTAGTAAATTACTTTGGTCATAGAGCTCATTACCCGGCCATTGTTTTGTTAAACGCGTGTAAACACTTTTTTTTACAATTTTCAATATTAATTAGGTTTAATATTCTTACTTCAAATTTTGTAATTATTTACAGCGTATTCAATGTTGGATCTTAGTAGGTTTTATTCGTATACATCGCCTACCTATAGGCTTTGAAACCATACATCTTAGAATGTAACTGAGACTATGTGAAAATGATACAAAAATATGTTCATCATTCGTGTTGGTTACATTGGCAATCGACCATGTACTGGTGTCAGAGTTGTTCGGAACCGCCTCTCGGCCTCTGACGTGAAAAAAGTTCTTCCTTTCCTAATCGTTAAAAATTAAATAACGTCTTATGAAAAGGTCAATTTCTGCCAAAAGAGAGTGCATTATGTGGTCCAAGATTAGTTCCGAAAATGATCAATTTAATGATTCTTTTCCATGAACAAGATAACATAAAAAGTTATTCAACACAAAAATGTAAGTAAAAATTTAAAATATTTCAAGGACCATAACCTCAAAGGTACTTAAGTTCGAGCACCTACGTGTGCTTGTAATCAGAACTTTTTCTTGAGTTTTCCCTCTAAGATACGACTGTCCAACTTTTTCCATAACGAGTTTTGTTAAAAAGTCTTCTTTTCGCTTTGCGTTCGCTGAATTTGTCCCAATATTTGTTTATTTTGAAAGAAATTACAACTAAATACTAGGTATGGCCATTACAGGCCCGATCCGGACGGCCCACGGCCGGACCGCTCACTAATTTCAAAATTTGCTTATCCGAACCGCCCACGGCCAGACCGCACCCGTTTTTTTAATTTTTTTGGAAAATACCACTGAAATGGACTGACTGAATACTAAATGAGTAGGTACTGTTGAGTAAAAGTGTTAATTAAAAAACTAATGAAAATGTAAGAGTTGTCTTTATTCCTAATATTTCTTTTCAATTATGTGTTATTTTTTTTCAGTATTTTGTATTTATGGTGCGATCTAATTATCAAATGTAGGTATCGTAATTTTAGTAAACATTTACCCCCTTACTCATTGGAATTTATTAACATTAAAAACGCCCACATTAAATATGTTTTGTTTCGTTTTTTACGTCTAATATAGTTAAATAATAAAGTTAACAATATGTACATTTTCATAAATAAAGCGGTTAGCAAAGAATATTGTTAACTATTCAGAGAAATGATGTGAAATGAAAACTGTAACTTCTGCTCGTTAAATCATTTATTGTTTGTAAAAAAATTATAACAATTTAAATAGATTTTTAAGATTAAATAAAAAAGACTAAGTAGTTAGCATGTTTGTCACTGTCAACTAGGTGAAAGATAATTTAATATTTGAGACAATAACTGACCCTGTCTTATCAGTTTACTTTCATAGTTGCATTATTTTTTGCTAATTGACACAGGCCTATTCAAAATTGATTATTGTTATCAAATCATATGTAACCCTTTATTTTACGTAAAATACTTTTGGGGTGGCATAATGCACTATAGTATCCTATTTTTATTTATTTGGTGTGCAAAAATTTAATACGTAGTCCTGTTTTATGGTGTTTAAAAACATGTACTTAATATATACTTAATATTTTATTTATTTTTTATTTAACAACATGAGATCAGATAAGTAATAGTAATTATTAATCGGAACTGTAAAAAATAAACCAAAGACAATTCTTAACACAACAGTACTTTTCAATATTTTAAATAAAATATATTATTTTATGACCGGGCGCGGTCTGGCCGTGCAAATTTTAAAATTAGTGAGCCGTGGGTCGTCCGGAACGGGCGCGTGACGGCCGGACTCTAAATACTTACTTCTCAATTTTATTTCAAACTTTATAAACTAAAATGGTACAATGGGTGGAATTAATGATAAAGTCACAGAATTATTAATAGTACTAACGTACAGAACGGACACTCACACCCACCCACCGAAACACATACCGCACCTTACCGGGCAGAAATCGAGAGCAAAACAATACAAAGATGACACTTTGGCGCGCGGCCTCGACGGACAAATATGGTCCTGTCACGGTAAATAACTCGAGTGACACACAAATTGACGTGACGCGCGTGCGTACACGACCGAATCGTAGTAGTAGTAATCTCGGCGCTGTTGTATGGAGTGTCCGCAGTGTGCTAGAGCATTAACATTGTTTTAATCAGCTAAGTAAGTACTCGTATCATTAGCTTTTTCTATTATCATCATCATCATTTCAGTCGCAGTCAGTCCACTGCTGGACATAGGCCAATGATTTCCAAAATGATCAGTTGGAAGCGGCCTGCGCTGATTTCAGCATTTGCCTGCGACATTTTTCAGGTCATCTGACTATCTGGTGGGTGGATGTACAACGTTTACTATTACGAATTTTCTGTATCCTTCAGCATCTATTGGATCCACAGGGAACACGCTACTATGAATGTGACAAGTGTGACCTAGACGAAGTAGATAAAACAATATGAGTTTTACTTAACTTTTTTCGCTCTGGGATTAAACTTGCGATACCAACATTATGTTTGCTTGAGTAAATCGTGTTTGTTCGATGTTCGTATATTTTTGTTTTCGTTTTAATAACAAAGCCCAGGAGCCCTATTTTTGAAAAGTATGTAATAATATTTTCTCCATACGGAATCATCACTATAATCTTATGATCAAAGCATGTAATGTCCTAGCCAAACTGGAAACAACTAAACAAAGTATTCTTTCCGTAGAAATCGAACCGACAAATGTTGGTCCCGCCCACAGACATATAAGACGTAAACAGACGGAAGGTATGCTATTACTTAGCGTAGCAAAAACACACACATGCAAAACTATGCAGACTGGGCTGTATAGGGTAAGATGTTTACGATAATGCTCCCTATGATTTCAAGAAATGTATGAATGTTGTGTGGAGTGCATGATCTGATATCATTTATACGGTATTCTTCTCTATTATTTTTAGTATTTACCGATCCAACAACGTAGCTTACAAAATGGCGTCACGGCCAAAAATTGCCACGCTTTGCATAATACTAGGTATGTGTGAGTGAATGTTGCTACAGGTGTAAAAAAGAGATATCGCCATATAGATCCGAATACGTGAGTGAAGGGTAACAACAATTACTTGCTACATTTACTATTATACACAACTAATATATTATCTTATGTTCCGTCTGTTTACGTCTTATATGTCTGTGGTCCCGGCTGCCATTCAATGGCCATTGGATGGTTTTAAATGAACCACGTCAGAGGCTGAAAGGCTGTTTCGAAAAACTTTGAAGAATATACAAGATCGATTGACAATATATCCCACTTGATACTAATGAATGAATTATTTTTTCCGCACCACCTTTTGGTAACCTTAACTGGTAGTAAAAGCCATCAATGTGACGTGTAAAGGTTAATTATACTTAGCTGGTTAAATTGAACGTTAGCACAGCATCATTATGATTTCCGATGATTCGATTTGCATCCGAATGATTGGTATGATGAATCGATAAATCCAGTTATCTGGCTAATCTATCTAGCTTTCGACTTTTCCCCTTTGGGATTAAATGCCGAGGTAATTTAATCCGCGTTGCCCATGAGGATAATTTTGTAGTCTGCATTTTCGATTTTCCCTCTCATTATAGAATTCTAACCGAGAATAACCCCTAGTGGCTTACTATCATCTCTTAATTTCATCCAACAGATAGAGAGAGAGTAAGCGATATGTGGCCACACACTGTATTGCGCCTTCTTGCTTACTCACTCGAATCACAGCATTTGGATGAAATTAAGATCTGATAGTGTTATTCAGTTGGTTTCTTCTGATTAAGGTCTTGATCATCGTAACGACTGAAATAGATCTTCTGTACCGTGGATGAATCAGAATCAGAATCAGAATCATTTATTTTGCTAGAATACATGTGTAAAAATGTAGATGTCGTGAAATAGGATAAAGGTCAGAGTCATGTTATATTTATTTTTAAAGATAATTGACTTAAGACCTGCGGTCATCTTTCCTGCTGCAATTATATGAACGATCCGAATGGCAGGATATTTTTTTTATACAACTACGTAGGCAAACAGGCGTACGACCCGCCTGATGGTAAGTGGTTACCGTAGCCTATGAACGCCTGCAACACCGGAGATGTCACGAGCGCGTTGCCGACCCTGATAATGCGCTGTACTTCCTCTTGCCTCTTTCAATCACTTCGCTTGATCCTCAAGTTCTTCTATCCCAACTGTCCTCCGTCAGTGGCTTGCTGTCAGTTATAAAGTTATTCCGAATGTTATGTTATTCCATAGCGAAAGTAAAATCAAGCAAAAAGGCACTGAAATTTGCAGGATGAAGTGCAGGTGGAACTTTTCGAACAGTCAGTCCTCTTTGTTCCTATGGAGAAATTCAAACCATTCTGTACCTCACTGATCATTGCCCACTGTATTCCATAGATGGTGGCATTCTAAAGATCCATGAAGTCGATCATGAGGTAGCCAAATAGATTGATAGCCCCCTTTCTGTAGACGACTATGCTGCAAAATACTATTCGTAAATACCAACAGTAAAATAATGTAATTCATAAAAAACTTTTTATCTTTTATTTATTATATATACGTGGGGCGCACTATAAGTTTCCGGAATGAATATGAAAAAATACTATTAAAGGTACAAAATTAATTTATTGTTTTTCAAAATAATCTCCCTTGGCGTCTATGCACTTTTTCATTCGATGAAACCAGTTTTGAAAACTTCTGTGCCACTTCTCTGTGGTGACCTCTGAAACGTGTTTTTCATACTCCTCGACAGCCTCTTCTGGTGATGAAAATCGTTGACCGCGTAATTGGTTCTTAATTTTTGGGAACAGAAAAAAGTCACAAGGTGCCAGGTCGGGACTGTATGCAGGATGACTCATGAGTTCTACATTTTTCGCCTTCAAAAAGTCGTTTGTCTGTCTGGCCGTGTGAGAAATAGCATTGTCGTGGTGCAGGATGATACGGCGTTTACGGTTATTTTTACGGAGTTCGTCAATAACTTCCGGCAAACAAATGGTCGTGTACCAGTCACTATTCACTGTACGACGATTCTCTAAAGCAACAGTAGCCACGTGTCCAGTTTTATTAAAAAAAGAAGCAATCATCCGCTTAGATGCACTTTTCACGCGCGCCACTTTGGTTGGTTTCGGCTCATCTTGAAAGACCCATACGCTCGATTGCTGCTTTGTTTTGGGATCGTAGCAATAAATCCATGTTTCGTCACCTGTTACTATGTCCCACACCAAATTTGACGCACCTTCGTTGAATCTGGTAAGCATGGCACTGCACCAAGTGACGCGGTCCGTTTTTTGAGCCTCGGTCAAGTTGTGTGGGATCCACCGCGAGCACAGCTTTCTCACACCCAAATGTTTGTGTAGGATTAATTGTATTTGACTCATGCCTATTTCTAAGGATGCGCGAATTTCATGGTAGGTCACATGCCTGTCTGTTTCAATCATACGGCGCACAGCATTGATGTTTTTGTTGGTCACAGCGGTGGACGGCCGACCATCGCGAGATTCGTCACTGAGATTGATACGACCACGCTTGAATTCTGCAAACCAGCTATAAACAATTGTCTTGCATGGCGCTTCATTGCAAAAAGCTATTTCAAGCCGAGCGATGCTCTGTTCAGCTGTCAAATTACACTTAAAATCGTAGAAAATCATACTACGAAAATTTTCCCGAGTTAAATCCATGTTGATGCAGACACACAATTTTTTAAATGGCGCCACAAGGTAAAAACAAAAGACAGTCAGATGAAACAAACTGCATTCTACAGCCAAAGAGTTCTATTTTCAAATGTTGCAATAAATTTTTAAATATTGTTTATGTAAGTGGCCAGTTCCGGAAACTTACAGTGCGCCCTATGTATATAAGGAGAAGTTGACTGACTGACATATCAACGCAGGGCCTAAACTATAAAGGTTAGAAACTTGAAATTTTGCACAGGGGTTCCTTTTATAACGTAGGGGAGCACTAAGAAAGGATTTTTGAAAATTCATCCCCTAAGGGGGTAAAACGGGGGTGCAAAGTTAGTATGAAACTTTGCCGTTTTTGAAGTTATTCGAATTAAATTCAGCATGAAGGTTCTTTAATGAAAGGCATGAAACATGAGTAAAATATTTTTTTAAATTCATCCCTTAGAGGGTTAAACGGGGGCGCAAAGTTAGTATTGACGATACCTACTCACAGTGTATCGGATTCGAACCTTTCGAAAATCTTCTATCTAGCGGGCTGTGCGCGCACGGATGTGCCGCGGTCGACAAACCTCAATGCAGAAAATATCTAACTTAAATTTAAAATTTAAAAAATCTCTGACAGTTCAGAAAGTCAGTTCGTTATTTGCCCTTTCATTTCATAAGTCATTGTGAAAAGATATATAATTTGCTATTGTGCGGCGGCGGTGGTGCTAAACCAATTTTCACCAAACATAGCAAAGAAAACTCCCGACTAATAAAACGGTTCATCAGTGCGGGAACTACGATGACACAGAAAGACTCAGAATCACATAGACACCAAAGCCAAATTGAAACGCGATATGGTTTCTTTTGTAGCTCATTAAGTATAGACCTTTAAAATAAATGAACTACTTTTATAAATATTATTTTCTTCATGCTGGTCTGGGAGAAAAGAATAAACATAGAATGTGCCATTTCTATTAAGATTCCATAGTCAACTGTACGTCCACCAACCTGCTAAACGTGGCCTTACGTCTTCATAAAATTATTAAATACGTAAATATACTGTAGGCTAATTAATATAACTACTTACCTGAATATCACAAACGAAGTTGCGGGTAAAAGCTAGTCTAAATAATAAGCCTAATGAAAACAACTATAACTAACAGAGAAAAGTCACGTAAACAAACACAAAGCAACCACATTCAACTAACTTTAGCATAACAAAACACAAGCATGATATTTGGCAAAAAGAAGCGGCTGTGTCCGGTAAATACCAGTTTTTGCCAGATTAAGCCGGAGCGCGGCGGATATACAAACAGGGTATATGAGAATTTACCGCCGTTGTATGCAAAGCGAAGTTGCAGAGTTTTTAAGTGAGGATTAAAAACGAGCGCTTGTGTAGAAGAAAACTTTTGTTATAAGCCAGAGAGGATTTTGTCAAGCGTGTTGCTGACATTAGAGGAATTAATTTCAAGGTTAGGTTGTTATACTGGCAGCATTTACATAATTAAATTCGGTTTATTATTTTTTAATGTTTCTTATGAAAATAATAACTTAAGGTCACATGAATACGCTAGATGCATTTAATCGGTCATATTAGAAATTGGGGTATCTTTTGGGTGAAATAAAAGCTTAAAAATAAGATTGGCAGCTAGCAACTTGAGTATGTACGTGTAAACACCTCACTTGCGATATTACTGCTACTCCCGCATAAAATGAGGCGAGTATTTTTAAAATCTAAAAATTACACGACCAGAGAGCAATGCTTTATTCTTCGTGTAAGCGTGTTTTCACAGTTGCATCAGACAGTAGTTTTAGAGTTGTTCAGCTTGCTCTTCAGCGCCCAGAGCGACAGCTGTTTGTACTCTTTAACAGGCAAACCAGACTAATATGACCATGATGTTATTTAACCACTACCAGATGACAGTCAGGATCAACGGCAATGTGTCTTTCGAAGCACGGAACCATCTTACTAATCAACAGACAATCAGGTAATTCAAGCCGACAATGTCCTAACTAAACTGGAAACAACTAAACAAAGTATGCTTCTCGTAAGAATTGAGGAAACTACTAGACCACGAAGCAGTCTAAGCCAGAGAGGCAACCAATGACTTTAATATAAGTTTGAATGTTTTAAATAAAAAGGAGCAAATAGAGGTCGTCGTAAAACAAGAGCGAGGCATGAATTGCAGAGTTGCCGCCGAACGCTTCGTTCGTTTGTTGAATGCGAATTAGAAGCGGTTTGAATTTTAAAACACGCTTAATGTTAAGTTTACATGGGCATTAGTAAACGAAAAGCTTAGTTGCATACTTCTCCTACCAAGACTTACTAAATGAGATGGCTTTACCCAAATTGAATCTAGGCCTGCGACAGTTCTTCACTTGTCTCGTTCTTAAAATGTCTCTTTGTTCTGCTATATTTCCTTTTTATTACCTATTTAGGTCCCACTGCTGGGCAAATAACTTATTGTTAAAAATTTTTAGGTCTGCCCATCTCTTTTTAAACATGTGAACTTGGATTTAGAAGCAGCCAGTTCAACTGAATGATACTGAATAATTCTTTAATCATAAAAAACTGTAAAAAGCTGAGTCAAAAGGTATTCTTATACAATTCAACTACAAAATCCTTAAAATAGCCAATTAGTAGTACTTAATAAAAAATTCATACCTTACTTTTAATGTTTATTTTTTAAAATAACCGAAAGTCCACGACTTTAAGCGCAAATACCCAAACCTTGTTTGGGATTGTCGATTATGGTAATAAAATTTTGATTTGGAAATTAAGTTCATTTTCGAAATTAATTGGTCCAAATTTGGATTAGTCGATTATAAGTAAAATAGACAATGCCTTTTCCATGTAAATCTACCAGAATGACGGGCTTGTTTTCTTTGGAATGTAAATTATGAATACAATTTTCCGATTTTACGGTGTAGTAATTCAGTAAAAGCTTAACTTATTTATAGCCGTCTTAAAAAAGGAGTGTTAGTATTTTTCAGGATGGTATTGGACTATAAGACCATCACTACTATGCTAGTAAATGTTATATTAACCTATACTGTCCTGTGTCAAAAGTCTCCCCTGTTCTGTGTAATTGGAGATAGTCGCTGTGAAACAAGAAGAGTGGTAGAGAATCAGAACAGAGGAGACTTTTGATACAGCCTTGGTCTGCCTCTCTTTCTGCATCCTCTATGGTTGGCTATAGAAGCCCAACGTCCGTGATTCATTCGAGCCCATGAAAGGAATTGTACACCACGATTGCTCAAAACCAAACATACTGTTTAGCATATTCTGACGTGCCCTACTTGCCCTGTGAGCTGTACAAAAGTAGACCTTATGTCGGCCACGGAAAGTGCACCGGTGGTGGCGCGTTTCTGGAGTGACAAAATTTAGGATTATTTGAATTTTCGACTTGAAAAGAAGAAGAATTTTAAAAATTGACCTTATTATGTGTTCACTCAAAATATTTAGAATAGCTAAAACGTTCATAAAGGCATTAACCGCAAGCTTTTCATTTCGCAAAAGATCAATTATTTTTCATTCTCATTTCTCATTAATTGCCGACGCCATTTTAATTGCCTTATGAAAGCTTATAATTTCCAATGTGACAATAATGAGGGCAAACTCAATTTATCACAATTAATTTACCGATACGATATAAAGTTCATATTGTTTGTTAATACACGTAGAATATCGGCCGTTGACGCAAAAAAGTTCTAAAACGGTGACTACTGAAATCGTTCGACTCACCAATTTTGTGTTAGTGACTCACACAAAATCGGTGTACTTTTGGAAAGGTGTAACTCAGAGTCACATCTATCAAAAATAGCACTCCAGTAGCTCTACAATGAGAATTTGTTGACGCAGGCGCTGACTTAGTAAATAACCCTTGTAGTAAGATAAATTTGTAAAACCCTTTCATTCATTTATATCGAGATTCTGTACGATTGATGTTAGAGTTTTTCCGGAGCTTGGCAAATGTCTCAAATAATGGACGACATAGGCAGGCTTAACAATATAGCCGTTTTCGCTTTTCAGCGACGGCAGTCGCTCCATAGTAATAACCAGTGACGACAAATGTAGGTCCATTACTTGCAGCATACCCTAGGCTTCGAAGCGTAAGCTGAGGACGCAACTAGGAAAAACGTAGATGTTTATTCGTGAAAGCGTCACAAAAGTTTAGATCTTTTAGTACTTGATGTATTTTAGTAAGGATTTAAGTAGTTATTCTCATGTGAAGTTACCCGGAAAATGATACAAAATGAAAACGTAATGTCAGCAAAGCTGATCCTATTGCCCCATCAATCATTGTAACTTCAACTGGTTGTAACTGGTTATAGCTAGTTACATCCGGTTATAGCCGGTGTGATTGACGAGGGACCAGGTGCCCTGTGATGCGACACAAAAAATAATCATTTTCCTGATGGATTGGCGTTGGTGACGAATCGATTATTTACACATTGTTTTTGTATGCTCTTTGGTTTTCAAATATTATATGATTTGGAGATTGGTCCGCAATAACGGAATATATAAATGACCTTCTTTCACGTTAAAACGGAGCAACGGATTGATGTAATTTTTTGTGTGGAGATAGTTGGAGACCTGGAGAGTGACATAGGCTACTTTTTACAAAATCGGAATTCCACGCGGACGAAGCCGCGGGCACAGCTAGTAATTTTATAATTTCAACAATTCTAAATTGTTGTTCAGACGAACTTGATAGCACAGAATTAATAATATAAATAGTGGATTAAAATAGGGCTGTTTTGCTACTTGTGTATGAAATGAAATGAAATTGTTTATTTTCAATATAGGATATAAATATCACTTATTGACCTCAATTTACTTATATTAAGTTTACCACCACTTCCAAAGCGCAAGTGGAGAAGAAGCGGCGCCACAAACTCCACTGCAGCATTTTCTTCAAAACGTCAATTTACAAATAAGAAAAAACTTTCCTTAATTACCTAGTTAAATGAACGAATTCACATGTTTGTCAACATTTTGCACAATGGTTATTTCAGATATTTATATAAATATAAAAAGTTATCACATACACGATATTCAAAAGTAGTTGACCCAGTTTTCAAAGTATTATACGTCGAAACTAAACACCAAGCGCGGTTATACTTTAAAATTGCTAGAGAAGGTAATATTAAAGTAAAGCACAACTTTTCAAAAGTTTTCCGTCGCAGGAAAACCAATAATACCACTGTGACGTTTATAAGGTTAGGGATTGGTGTACCACGGTAACTCGAAGCTAAAACACTTCTAGCATTAAAAATTTAAAAAAGTAGTTCCTTTAATTCCTTTGGAGGAACTACTGAGTATTAGTGGAGGAACTACTGAGCATTCGTGGAGGAACTACTGAGCATTCGTTGTCCCAGTAGTTCCTTTAATTCCTTTGGAGGAACTACTGAGTTGTTTTGTTTGTTGGTACACTTTGAACACTTTTCACATCTAGAATTTACCAGTTCCATTTACAGTAAAATTTGGCTTGTGTGTTTGTTAATGCATTGCTAGGTATCTCCAAATACATATAAAACTATTCTTGATTCTGTTTTAAAGATTCGTCCTTATTTATTCCTTTGAAGATTTAAATTATGTCGCTACAGTCAGTCTACTTAGTTATCAACATTCGATTTTTCGCCTGGATTAGGTTAGGTATCTGGCGGAGTCAAATTTAGGTATTCTTAATGGTTTCTTATGTTTTCGCGATTGTTATTCATTAAATAGGTAATAATTAGGTATTCTTCCCAAAATTAAAACGACATTTGTTAATAATATTAAATTAAATGGTACAAAAACAAATAGATTTAAAAATGGCGCCACTGATAATGACAGAGCAGACCATATGACCTTGATAGTATTTTTTTTTATCAATAGGTTTTACGGCCATGGATACAAGTCAAAAAAACTTGGCGTACAATTAAAAAAACATGTCCCGTAACCATGGAAACCATTACAAGTGCGATTATAATATAGACAACGTGTTGTTTACAAACCGCATTAAGGGCCTAATTACAATGAAATAAAAAACACTTTATGAGTAAATGTGTAGAAAAATTATTATATTACAAAAATCATAAAGCAGTCACTCCATTTCAATAACTAGTTCCACTTAATCTCGGACCATGGTTAAAGCGCACCATGGTCTCTAAACCGCAAGTTAAGACCAAATATTTCTATATTTTAGAGCAACAGTTTTTACTTACTTTCACACAAATACACAATCCCTCTTACAAAGAATATACTTTCAAACAAGAAACAGTAATATAAAAGACTAAAAAACCCGACTGCGTGTTGCGTTGCGCGACTGTGTAAATTGGAAATGAAACAATCGAAAATGTCCGCCATTTTGTTTTTATTTTTATTTCGATGTACCCAGTGTCACTCACACAGTAAATACGAATCTAACGACACCTCTCAAGGTCAAATCCATAGAGCTGGCTGTAGAGCGTGCCAAACAATTATTCATACTAACATACATACATACTCTCGAAAAACATAATCCTCCTTCTGTCGCAGTCGGGTAAAAAGTGAGTTTCGAGATACTAGTAACGTGTATGAGTTAATAATGTGGAAGTATATAAGAGTCTGTACGTAATACTTATAGTTTGCAGACGTAACCATGAATATTTGCACGGAATTTTCCGTATTTTCAATTTGTTCAGTATTTTCACGGAATAATTCTGTATTTATAAATTGAAATGGTTTCGATCGGATGGTAGTTCCTCCAAAGGAATTGTCTTTGTTCTCAGTAGTTCCTTACGCAGTTCCTTCAAAGGATTTACTGAGACTGAAGGAACTACTGAGAACAAAAATATCTTCTCAGTATGGTTTTGTATTGTAAAGGTTATTGCAGGTGTTTTAACTTAAAACATAATTAAAAAGCAGGTTAACATTAACTTATCGCACATTAGAAACTGCTCTGTGATCCAGTTCCATTCATATGGAGAGGGTTACATGGTCAATCGACCCTGTAAACCCTGGTGTCAGAGAGCTTTGGCACCGCCTTTCGGCCTCCGACGTGGAATATCAGCCGGGACCAACGATTCAGTGATTTGTGGTCCAGTAATTGAAACATTTGAATTTGCCTAAGACAAAAGAATAGATCTAAGATCCCGATTAGAAAACATAAAAAAATGATAAAGTGCGTATGACATCTCCGGTGTTGCAGGCGTTCATAGGCTACGGTAACCACTTACCATCAGGTGGGCCGTACTGTTTGCCTACATATACTCGTATGTAAGTAAAAAAAATAACAGCTTTATTCCGACGATGGTGGAAGACGACTCCGCTGGAAGTATGGAGCTGTATAAATGCTGAGCCAGTAATTACGTGACTACGGCCTTTGTAACACGGTTGAAACGTCGCATACGCACTCAATCCTATAGTTTTATGTTTGAATATGCAGTGCGTTAGTTTACAAGTTAATTGAGAAGTTATTGATCGTAAGATAATAAAAAAACGTTAACACCCGACCATGCGAAAATGGTCGATCGACCTTAAAAAGTACTTGTTATCCAAGGATTTGATTCTTAGATAGATGATTGTTAGATAAGATAAGATAATTTATTTATTTGCAAGAATACAGTGCATACATAGATATTTAGTTAATTATAATTTCGTGTATTCCACTCTCAGACGAGTATGCAAAAAATGAAATAATAAAAACAGATTTTTTTTTTTAAATATGTCCCATTATGTCAGTAACATATAAACAATAAAATTATTAAAAGAATGTCAAATACTAAAGATAGATACAAAATGTCAAGATTATTTTAATTATGTACAATTATCGTTCATATATTCATCAACACTATAATAACATTTAGCCATTAGAAATTCGAACAAATTTCTCCCAAATACATCTAATTCTAATTCTTTATATGGTGAGGGTATAGGGTTGTATATCTTAATTGCCATACAATATGAGTTCCTATGTGACATAGTCAGTGTTCTCATTGGCAAACATAATCTATCTTGTGTCTTGTTCTCGATCCCTCATTATCTTCATGTTTAGTAAACAAATATTCGTGTTTACGTACAAAAAGACACATTTCTAAGATATATAGACAGGGCAGAGGAAGAATAGAATGCTTTTTAAAGAGCGGATTGCAACTTTCTAGTGGGCCGGCATTAGAGATTGCCCTTACACATTTTTTCTGTGTTATGAATGCTCTTTTAACCTCTACTGAATTTCCCCACAATATCAAACCATATCTAAGAACAGACGACACATAACCATGATATGCAGTCAGAGCTGCTTGCATTGATGCAATTTTCTTAACCCTTCTCAACACATATACAAATCTATCCAACTTATTACAAACGGTATAAATATGTGATTTCCAGTTGCACATACTGTCAATGGTTATACATGGGGCGCACTGTAAGTTTCCGGAACTAGCCACTTACATAAACAATAGTTAAAAATTTATTGCAACATTTGAAAATAGAACTCTTTGGCTGTAGAATGCAGTTTGTTTCATCTGACTGTCTTTTGTTTTACCTTGTGGCGCCATTTAAAAAATTGTGTGTCTGCATCAACATGGATTTAACTCGGGAAAATTTTCGTAGTATGATTTTCTACGATTTTAAGTGTAATTTGACAGCTCAACAGAGCATCGCTCGGCTTGAAACAGCTTTTGGCAATGAAGCACCATGCAAGACAACTGTTTATAGCTGGTTTGCAGAATTCAAGCGTGGTCGTATCAATCTCAGTGACGAATCTCGCGATGGTCGGCCATCCACCGCTGTGACCAACAAAAACATCAATGCTGTGCACCGTATGATTGAAACAGACAGGCATGTGACCTACCATGAAATTCGCGCATCCTTAGAAATAGGCATGAGTCAAATACAATTAATCCTACACAAACATTTGGGTGTGAGAAAGCTGTG
The DNA here is from genome assembly GCA_947363495.1 of Euzophera pinguis. Classification (NCBI taxonomy): domain Eukaryota; kingdom Metazoa; phylum Arthropoda; class Insecta; order Lepidoptera; family Pyralidae; genus Euzophera; species Euzophera pinguis. The sequence continues at coordinate 2,527,021 of OX376162.1, forward strand.
CTCGCGGTGGATCCCACACAACTTGACCGAGGCTCAAGAAACGGACCGCGTCACTTGGTGCAGTGCCATGCTTACCAGATTCAACGAAGGTGCGTCAAATTTGGTGTGGGACATAGTAACAGGTGACGAAACATGGATTTATTGCTACGATCCCAAAACAAAGCAGCAATCGAGCGTATGGGTCTTTCAAGATGAGCCGAAACCAACCAAAGTGGCGCGCGTGAAAAGTGCATCTAAGCGGATGATTGCTTCTTTTTTTAATAAAACTGGACACGTGGCTACTGTTGCTTTAGAGAATCGTCGTACAGTGAATAGTGACTGGTACACGACCATTTGTTTGCCGGAAGTTATTGACGAACTCCGTAAAAATAACCGTAAACGCCGTATCATCCTGCACCACGACAATGCTAGTTCTCACACGGCCAGACAGACAAACGACTTTTTGAAGGCGAAAAATGTAGAACTCATGAGTCATCCTGCATACAGTCCCGATCTGGCACCTTGTGACTTTTTTCTGTTCCCAAAAATTAAGAACCAATTACCCGGTCAACGATTTTCATCACCAGAAGAGGCTGTCGAGGAGTATGAAAAACACGTTTCAGAGGTCACCACAGAGGAGTGGCACAAAAGTTTTCAAAACTGGTTTCATCGAATGAAAAAGTGCATAGACGCCAAGGGAGATTATTTTGAAAAACAATAAATTAATTTTGTACCTTTAATAGTATTTTTTCATATTCATTCCGGAAACTTATAGTGCGCCCCACGTACCTAAAAAAAAACTGTTGACTCTATTCCTTCTAACTTTACGTCATTATATGTAATATTAATCTGTGTTTTAAATTTGTCAATATTATGTGTCCTAAAATTAATAAGTTTAGTTTTTGTTAAATTTAATGTCAAATTGTTTTCATTTAACCAATCGTTTACGTCCTTAAGTGTATTACATATATCATTTTCGAAGTCAATACCATCTCTCTTTTCTATAAGTAGAGTAGTGTCATCAGCAAAGAGTATGCATTTATGATTAATTGCGTCCAGCAGATCGTTTATATATATAAGGAACAGTAGTGGTCCCAATATACTTCCTTGGGGTACACCGCACATAATTTCACTATATGTCGATTTATATTCCTTTTTGTTGTTACCTGTAACTTTAGATATTTGTACACACTGTTTGCGAGATTGGAGGTAACTTGTTATCCATTTATGTGCAACGCCCCGTATACCATAGCGCCACAATTTGTCTAACAGATCTTCATGTGAAACAAAATCAAATGCCCTAGTCATGTCTATAAATACAGCAGTTACAGGAGTCTTTTTATCAAGATGTTCAATAACTTCCTTTATTAATTCAAAGCAAGCTAACGTAGTTGATCTATTTTTCCTAAATCCATATTGCTCTGATTTCAATATCTTAGATTCAGTCAGAAATAAGTATATTTTGTCATTAACTACTCTCTCTATAATTTTTGAAATCACTGACGTCAATGATAATGATCTATAATTGTTTAATTTATTTTTATCTCCTTTTTTAAATAATGGTTTAACAATAGTATTTTTTAAACGAGATGGATATATACCTTCGCTTAAAGACAAATTTATAATATGCGCTAGTGGGATACACAACTGTTTAGCACATAATTTCAATACCTTCGTGCTTATATTGTCAAAACCCGTTGAATTGGTATTCTTGAGTCCCTTTACTATTTTAAATATATCAATGTAATCAACTGGAGTTAGAAAAATACTATTAATGTTATATTCTATATTTTTAATGTAGGAATTATTTTTATTTTTACTTGTGGAGTTGGAAGTTAAAAAATGTTTGTTAAAAAGTTCTGCTATTGTTTGTGGATCAGAATGGATAATACCATTTTCTTTAATTTCCTTTACATTCTCCTGAGATAATTTAGCGGTTGTAGCGTATCTTTTATAATGTGCCAAGCTGCTCTGCATTTATTTTCAGCATTTTTTATGAACTTTGTATTTATTAAACTTTGTGCCTTATTAATACATTTTTTTAAAACTTTACTGTAGTTATTATATTTGATTTTCTTAATTAATTTATTGCCTTTCGTTAATTGATATTTTATATATAATTTCCTTTTTGTTACACAGCTCATTTTTATACCTTTAGACATCCATCTATTTTTTTTAGATTTGTTACTACATGTTAAATATTAAAAGATATTTTTATAGGACCAATTTGATACGCTGACTGACGATGAGTTATCCATTTCACAAAATCTCTGTTAAAAAAATTCAGCAACGCAAAATATAATTTAAAAAAATATTCACGAAATGTAACGATACTGAATTCATTTTTCCGAATTGCAAAACTAGTAATTTGAAATCGAAATAAAAATAAATCGAATCAAAAATATGGACACGAAGTCTATTTCAAAACAAAGAAACAATTTAAATAGATTTAGGATTCTGTATTTCGGTTTCGTATCAAAAGGGTAAATAGGGTAATTCCTTTTACTAAGAATCCGGTGACCGTGCGTCTGTCTTTCTGTTACTAAGCTGTGTATCTCATGATATCATATGACCCGTGATAGTGAGACTTGAAATTTTCACAAATGATGTATTTCTGAATTTCTGGCCATACGGAGTATGTGTGGCGTACGTCTGAGCGATAAACTTATAAATAGTGAGATAAGGAAAAAGTGTAGGGTGAATGAGGATGTAGTGACAAAGATAGAAAAAGGGACGTTAAGATGGTTTGGGCATGTAGAAAGGATGGATGAAAGGTGACTTACGAAAGGTATTTACAAATTAAAGGTGACAGGAAAAGTCGGTAAGGGCCGGCCTCGGAGAACATACCTACTGCGACCAAATCGCAGACATATTAGAAAAGGGAGATGTCAGGAGTACCCGTAATCGACGAGCGTGTATGACGAGAGTGATGAGCGTAGAAGAAGCGAGGGAAGTCTGTAAGGATCGTAGCAAATGGAAATCAGTAGTCTTTGCCTACCCCTACGGGAAAAAGGCGTGATAGTATGTATGTATTTCTGTTGCCACTGTAATAATAAATACTAAAGAACCGAATAAAATAAGGGCCCTAATAAAACAGGTATGTTTTTTTTCTGAAGTTTTTTTTGAACGGAGCTCTTCGTGTCCGAGTCCAACTCGCCCTTCACCGAGGTCTTTCTTATTTTTTTTTATATTTGTTGTTTGTATGATTGTTTTTCATTGTCACTTTGTCTACGCGCCCCTAATTCAACGAAACAAATAAATCATTTTACTGTATTACTCCAATTTTAGTAGGAATGTTTGTATTTATTTCCAAACACAATTATGTAATTATTATAATATATGTCTTAATGACAGCTGATGGTTTCTTGACGAGGGTATGGCATGGCTTTAATGGTGAAACTTGATACTTCCTTTACCATGTATACGTATAGTAAATTGTGTGATTTAGTTTTTGTTAGGGCGTGTAATTTGAATTATCACAAATGGTCTTTGATATGACGTTGTTATATAACTTACAATATACACAAAACTAGATGTATTCCGTAGCTCTGCCTGTGTCAAAAAGTAGGCTATGTTTGACCCTAGGTCTTCAACATTCATACCAAATTTTATCAAAATCCGTTCAGCAGGTTTGCCGTGAAAGCTAACAGACCAACAGACAGACTTTTGCACTTATATCGATATGGAAGTATGGATTAATTAAAAAGAATAGGTGATAATTACAGTTAGGGAATATAATAGGGATTATATGAGAAATCTTCGAATATGAAGTACAATTTTTCAAATTTATTTGTTTTACTTGTATTTCAATCTTTCAAAATGTTGACCCCAAAACTTGTCGACGCCGCTGGTGACAAGAGGGCCGGCTCATTTCTCGCGCAGAGAATAGCGGTCGCTATCCAGCGCGGGAATGCTGCCGGAGTTCTTGGCAAGGACAAATTTTAGATTTAAATCAGTTTTTATTTTTAGATTAATTGTTATTATTAGCTTTTAGTTTTAGTTTAGATTTATTTAGTTTTTACTTTTCTATATAGTTTCTTTGTTATTTAAGTTTATTGTTGCCACTTACTCAAATTACATCCATAAAGACATTTTTCAAATTTTTGTAGGCAATTTTTTTCATTTAATACTAATTATCTACACTAACTACTAAACTTTATATATTTTACTTTTAAATAAAATATTTACTAAATTATTTAAAATTTATGTTAAAATCTTTTCTTTAGGCATAGGCTTTGTAGTTAAATAAAAGCATAGACCAGAAACAATTTCGAAACACTGGTCGTTACACTGGAGATTAAAATAAACTAATTAAATACATCGTCATACACATAGGGTTGTAAAGCCTACATCATCATCCTAGCGTGTATTCCTAGTTGCGTCGTCAGCTTACGCTTCGGAGCCTACGGTACTGTAAGTCATGGTCCTAGATTTGGCGGCACTGGTTATTACAATGGAGCGACTGCCGTCTGACCTCCGTATCCCTTTATACAGGGACACCAGACCAACATGAACATGACCCGAGGTGTGTTAGTGGCCAACACTGTCAGATTATTTCTGGCCGACCTAAGGCATCTAACACAGCCTAACGACTGCTAATCGATAACACCCGGGACCAACGGCTTAACGTGTCTTCCGAAGCGCGGAGGAGCTCAAGATAGAAAATACTACTAAATGGCTAGCAATCCAATTGTGGCCGCGTCACGTGTCGCTTGACACGCGCATTCGCTACGGACACGCGGGTCGGGCTCGACTAACGAGCTCCTCTAAGGGTTGTAAAGCCTACATTAAAGTATATTAAACTCCCTACAGTACGAGCTTAGCTTAAATGACAATTACACCGTATAAACGTGTCAATTAAAAAGATTATTAAAGAACAAGCTCACGCGTCCTAAATGTTTTGATTGTGGTGCAAGTCTTGAGCTATGGCGATTTAAAATAAATCCGCAGATAACACAGTCAGAACCCTAAAATCGACCTTATTGTTTTTACTAACTAGATTAGAGACTGTTATTTTTTATTCTTTGGACTTAAAAACAGAATATTTTTATTTCCCAAATACATGTTTATGTATTTATGTACAATAACATCAAATTAGACATATGGAGCAAAGGCGACCTTATTGCTAACCAATCTCTTTCAACATTTTGTAGTGAAAATGATACAGTAGATAGTTCATAAAGTATTAAATACCAATCTCCAAACTTAGTGTGCAAAAAAAAAATCTATCAATGGATTTTAGTGGACTTAATTCTGGGCTGATATAATATAATACCATCGACACGCAAAGAAGAAGTGGACTTAATTGATACTATAATCTACTTTTAAAACTTGCATCATCTTATATTAAAAGCGAACATAAGAGTGTAAAAAGATCCATCAAAGTTTAAATAAATAAAAGTTACAGAACCACGGACGAGGCAAATGCCCAGAAGTGTACGCTATTATGCTAAAGGGGAGTGCAAAAAGATGCATCAATAAATATATAGGCACATATGACACAGATTGAGGTAGCCCAATGGATCTTAACAATGGATTTTTATGGACTTCGGGCTTGTAACTTGCACCAAACACCGTGAGGGGTTCGCGTGTTAACTCATTAATTAATATTTGTAACGCAATTAATCTTTAGAATCCTTTCCAGGCGTCGATTTCCACGACTCGGAAAATCGAGTCTGATTATCTTGCCTTTGATTAAAATCGCTGTCTTCCAACTTCTTATTGAAGTTATTATCTGCAGGTTTTGAAATAACTGAGCACGGAATGATAATTGATCTTTCACATTTCGGCGACTTTCTTTCGTTCAGCTGATTTCTCTATTTATTTTACACTTAGCTAAGAAATGCATTTAATTATATCAAAAAATTGATATTTCCAGCTAATATTATTTTTTGATTATCGTAATTTTTTTTTGATAGTCTATTGAAAAATTTTATTCACATCAAAAACACGTATTACATACAGCATAAAAGATTAAAATGAATTGCTAAACTAATGCGTTATGTAAGCTGCCATACCTTGGATCTCCAGTTACCTCGATGTGATGTGTTTTTTTTTTCTTTTTTAAATCGTTTATTAGTAACTAGTTTTTTCCTGCAGCTCCGCCTGCGTCAAAAAGTAGCCTATGTTTGACCTCGGGTCTTCAACTATATTCATACCAAATTTTATCAAAATTCGTTTAGCGGTTTGGCCGTGAAAGCGTAACAGACAGACAGACAGACTTTCGCATTTATAATATTAGTATGGATGGAAGTATGGATATGAATCAAAGTCAATCTATTCAATACAAACGTACTTATACAAAGACATTATACATTTTAAGTCCAAATAATGATTTGGCTTATGTGTCCCAAAGAGCCAAAGTTCACTGCGAATGGATAAAAAAATGTAGTTCTTATTTATATCTCGTATTTCTTTGCATTAAAAGCGGTCATTAAAAGTAGTGGTGTTCTTAACGGCTATATTTTCATAGCGCGCTATATGGAATATGCTAAATTTTTATAGCGTGCTATTTTTGGCGCTATATTATAACGAATGAAATTGTGAATTCCGAACGCGTTGTTGTAACGCCACAACGCCCACAACTATAACAGCCGAATTAACCCGATTCGCCTACGAAACGACACGAGTCACGACAACGATTTCACGAAAATAGCGCGCGAGCGACAGTCGCGTGCTAAAACGCACGAGAGGCGGTCGCGCCGTGCTAGGTCAGTGACCGCGCGCTACGTTGTAACGTAGCGTCATATGCATAGATTTATAGCGCGCGCTATTCGTTACAAGGAAATCACGTGCTATTTTTATCAGCTATTCGTTATATTAACCACCACTAATTAAAAGTGAGTAATTTCTGAGGCTTCCGTATGTTCGCTATGTAGGCATCTGTTTCAGTGCGACAGTTCCAAAAATCCCTGGCACCAGAGTGTACAGGGTCGAATGACCAAGTACTGGACATACTCGTACAATCCCAATTAATATGATACTAATATTCATGAATACATCATCAGATTGATTGAAATGCGTTTACATAATTCATGATTTAATTGGTTATGTAAATAAGGGAAGATTTCCTTGTGAGCATGTCTCATAATCTAATCTGTAATTGACATCGCATGTATTAAACATCTTTTAAATATGTTTAAGCAAAACTCGAGCGCCCTTTGAGCTTCGGAAGGCACGTTAAGCAATGGCTTAACGACCAACGACGGCATGACCAATGGGTCATGGTTGTTATCGATAGATGGCAGTCGTTAGGCTGTGTCAGATGCTTTCGGGCAGCCTGACAAATTCTGACAGTGTTGGCCACTAATTCACCTCGGATCATGTTCCTATTGGTCTGATTTTCCTGTAAAAAGGATTTCTGAGGTCAGACGGCAGTCATTCCAATGTGATAACCAGTAACGCCAAATTAAGAACCATGACTTACAACGTACCCTAGGCTCCGAAGCTAAGTTCCCATGAAGAGCTTAAATTTTAACTTCAGGTGTTTTTTAAATTTTCTTTCAATACTTTCCAACCTATTTATATGTACGGCATAGATTGGTGACCGTATGGGACTGGCGTATTCCTTGGAACAAAAGCATAATATACTATTTTATATATGCTATTTTTATACTAATTCTTCTTACAAAGAGCTTGAATTCATTGTGCAGTTGTTTCCAGATTAGAATCTAGTAATGCATGGCGGATCTAGTCCATTGCTGGTCACAGGCTCAAGAATTTTACGTTGAACGCGGCGTGCATGTGGCGTTTGCCAATGAACTTCTTAATGTCATCTAACCAGAACGCTGCGTGAATTCCAGGTACGCATCACGAAGCCCAAGTTGTGATAGGATCTGTTTACTACGTCATCAATGTGATGTGATTAATTTTTATTTTTTATTGATCGCACCCACACACAGAGGCCGTATTAGCCCCTCTATAAATCTGCATGTTCCAATTAGCGTGGCTTAACACTAATCCGAACGGACCAAGGCGAAAATAACTAAACACGTTCGCAAACACTGCACGTAAGGATTAGTTAGCGACTTTTGTTAATAATTGCAGTCTATATTTAAGGGCTTGATACTTTGTTTAGTTGTTTTCAGTTTGGTTAGGACCAGAACTCACTTGATTGTCTGATTAAAGATGTGCTTAGGAAGGCACTTGAGGCGTTGGTCTCGGCTGCCATTGGTGGTTGTTAAAGAAACCACGTCAGAGTACGAGAAGCGATTCCGAACTAGGTATTCTGACATCAGGAGAAAAAAAATGGTGACGATTGGCCAATTTGGCCATGTAACCTAACCGAAATCATTGAAATAATCCAAATTGTGTTTCGACATTATATCTTTTGAAATCGCCTTTGATATAGAAAAACATCTCATACAATAAGTTGCAACTTACGCCATATTGTGGAAAAATATTGGAACTGATTACTTTTACTGGCAACATAGAGTATTCCGTCATTTGTAGAAACGAGAAAAGAGTGGACGTTGTGTATTTTGTGATTATTTCAATTTGTTTCGTACGATTTAACCAAGTAAAATGGCAAAAATAATTCATATATGTAAGAGAAATGATACCATACTTGACGCGAATAAAAACGAAAAATTGTTTCTGTTTCAATAAATAACATCTTTAATTTTATTGTTGACATGACACATACAACATGTTACCACCTAAAGGCGATCAGTAGCGACGCCAATGCAGGGTTTTTATTTTCCTGTTTATCCAATAATTCAATAAATTTGTGTTCGTAATATGGTATTTTCCTATCGATTATCTCACAAATTACATTAAACCTCCGCGCTTGTTAATTATGGCGGAAGCCAGTAAAATCCAATATATTACGTAAAGCGACCGGCTTTATATTGAAAATTGACGTGGGTACAAGTATACAATACCTGCTTAAATAATATTATTATTCAAGTAAGAAAAATATTTGAAAGAGACGCAGAGACGTTAACTGTATCTTCAAACATGCCATGGTTTTCCCTAGTGACTATAACATGGGAGCCTTCAAAAAGGGCGTGAAAAAATTCCTTCAGGGTCGGCAACGCGCTCGTGACATCTCCGGTGTTGCAGGCGTTCATAGGCTACGGTAACCACTTACTATCAGGTGGGGCGTACGCCTGTTTGCCTACTTGTTAAAAAAAATCGAGTATAAAGAATTTGCTAAGTAATCATTAGCGTCTCTAAGTGCGTCTTAAACTGCAAATACTGCAATTTTTGACTGCTGTACGTATTTATGTACACGATTGACTGCCATTGTTATCGTTTAATTTGCCAATAATTTATATTATTTATAAAAACTTTATTGTTCCACAAGTACAAATACTTAAAACAATATTGGCGGACTTTATGCATTATTGGCGGATAGCAAAGTAACATAGCAAAATGAATAGTCTGCAAAAACCATAAATCAAAGTCTTCTAGGCATGGAAGTATTTATAATTCTATGGCAAATACTCTTAATAAAGACACTGTTTTCCAAAGCCAGAAATCTCATAACATTCGAATAGCTTATTCTCATAAATCAGGATTCATTATGCCAAAACCTTCAAACATCGGCGTTTTATAGCTGAATTGTCTTGGACGCTCAGGTTATAAGAAATAATCAGCAGAAATTTATTGTCATTTAAAATTAACATGCAGGAGCTCGCTTATAATGGCTCACTGTATTATATGGTCTAAGTCATAAGAATTAGATGGTCAGATTATTGCTTAATATGGATACAAATGTACCATCTATCTCACTACTTTTGACGATAGCAAAAAAAAAAAAATCTAACTAAAAACACAGGTAACCCAACCCTTGACGTGCTGCCTTGTTCATCACATTCGTACTCAAAGTCGTTTGCTGTTGTGGCAGCTAAGCTTTGGAATTCGCTTCCTGTAGAAGTAAGGTTGTCACAAAGTTTAAACGCTTTTAAAATAAATCTTTCAAATTCTCCTTTGCTGAACTCAGACATTTAAAGTATAAGCTGGTTACATGGATGTATGTATGTTTATTTATATGTATGTATGATTATTCTATATAGGTATGTAGGTTTATTTAATGTATATGTATATCTATATATTATTTATAATAATATTATATTGTACACACTTCTACCCTTCTGGTAAGCATATCTTCTCCTGCCACTGAGATCCCTAAGTGGGATAAGTCCGCCATTGTACTTATTGTTATTTCATGCTTGTGTATGTAAATTATTTGTTTTATTTTGTACAATAAAGATATTACAAACAAACAAACAAACAAACAGGTGTGACGTAGACCTATTACTAATAAATGAATAGATGTAAGCGCACCCTCGGCAGGGTGGGGTCGTCGGCTGTCAGTGCTAGCGGCCGGACGTGCGCCCACGGCTGTACCCAAATTGCCAGTAATTGTTTCACTAAGACACCTACAGATTACCCATTTGTGACGAGGGGACGTCACACCAGGCAATTAGTTCTCAAATTTATTACAAAGAGCTTGAATTCATTGTGCAGTTGTTTCCAGATACATTTAGGATGTAGTCATGCATAGAGGATCTAGTCCATTGCTGGTCACAGGCCCAAGAATTTTGGGTTGAACGCGGTGTGCATGTGGCGTTTGCATGCGAACTTCTTAAGGTTATCTGACCAGAACGCTGCGTAAACTAATTTTTTCTTACTACTAAGAAAGAAAATGCAACAACAACACAACACTTTAGTCTTGAAATGTCGTAAGCCATTGTCTGACATTTAGAGGGCTATCGGATTTAGATTATCTAACTCTTGAAATTACATGGCTTTCTTATTTACTAAAACTAAAATTTTTTACAAGTTTAAATAGTTACAGTACTTGACTGTGTTTTATATTTAATATCCATACTAATATTATAAATGCGAAAGTATCTGTCTGTGATGTCTGTCTGTTACGCTTTTACGGCCAAACCGCTGAACGGATTTTGATGAAATTCGGATGACTATTGTTGAAGACCCACGGGTCTTCAACTAATAGAAGCCAATGTTTGAACCCGGTCAAACATAGGCTACTATTTGATGCAGGCGGAGCTGCGGGAAAAAGCCAGTTTTTAATATGGTTATTTTTTAATATGGTTTCGTATAAAAACCACAGAATTATTAATAGACAAAACCGAACCAAAACTGATTCCAAAAATAACATAGGTTGTTAAAGCTGTTCTTTTTGTGAATAAAAGTGGGAGCGGTGGGGACGCCTTGCTATTTATTTTGTACGCTCAAAATCAAGTGGCATCGACATCACTGCATACTCGTACATAGTGCATCCTCTTCTTGTTTTTTCACAGTTTCCACAAAATTTTAAAGGTTTGAAACTTATTTATTTATTTAAACTTTATTGTACAAATACAATTGTAAAGCACAATAGGTGGACTTAATGCTAAAAGCATTATCTAACAGTCAACCTTTGGGTCAAGCAGAGAGCTTTATGTGGGTGTAAAATAAAGTTTAATTAACAAAAAAGCTTATGAAAATAATATGCAATACATATATATATATTATATACTTACATTTAATATAAACACGTATTTACAATATACCTACATAAACAATAAATATATACAATTATTAATGCAATGCAAAACAAACAATACAATACATGTGGCAACTAGATTCCCACATCACTCAGCTGTGCGAGAAAATGATCGTAAACAAGAGCTTTGAAACCCGCACGGCTGGAGGCTTTCCTAATTGATTCAGGTAGCGCGTTCCAGAGTCTGACAGCCGTAACGGCGAAGGAGTTGGAGTAAAACCCAGTATGGTGAGAGGGAGTGGCAAGAGTCAAATTGTTTGAAGAACGCAGAGCCCTTTCGTAAGTCGAACTTAAAAATTTGAAATCTGTTTTGAGATACTTTGGGGAAGATGGATTATTAAGCACATTATATAACTGACAAAGGATATGGAGATTCCTGCGTTGACGGATAGGAAGCCATTTAAGCTGGGATCGATATTCTGAGACGTGGTCGTACTTACGTAGGCAGAAAATGAACCTAATACAATTGTTCAGAAGGCGTTCTAACTTATTAAGTTGTTTTTCAGTAATGTTCAGATAACACACATCAGCGTAATCTAACAGCGGTACCACAAGAGATTGAACCAACATTGTTTTGGTCTTTATTGGTAAGAAATTTTTAGACGTTGTAGGTAATTGTTGTTATGAAAGGATAAACAAAAAACTGTTTTCGGTTTCTGGTACTAAAATAATTAATGCACTTAATGCTAAGAGCATTCTCTGTCAATTAACTATTCTAAAAACTTGTTTAGTAATATTTTGCTGGATAAGAAATTAATAAAAAAAGAATACTCTAGCCGTACCGTCTGGCATTATCTAATTATCGTCTCCAATTGGGTCTTGGTAATTTTTCATTAAGTAAACTACTCTCGCAGTTTTCTCCTCACTTGCACTAAACAGTCGTTATTCGGCTCGCTCGTAAAAACGCTCTAAACATCAGCTTGCCTCGTAAACGTGCAAATAAACGTGTTCTGTAATGTCTGACGAAAGCCTAGCTCGCTTCAATTGAATATTTATCGCCCATCAACTAGTTAAATACATAATTAAATTTATGAAGACCAATTAGGACTACGGTAGTACTCTCGTAAGGCCAAGGTCAAGCGAAAACAAAACAATTTTTTCTGGAAAATATATATTTTGTCCTTATGTAGGACTAGCTGTTCCGCGTCAAAAGAAGCCTTTGTTTGAGCCCAGGTCTATCTATATCCGTACCAAATTTCGTCAAAATCGGTTTAGAGGTTTGGCCGTGAAAGTGTAACAGACAGACGGACAGACAGATTTTCGCATTTATAATATTATGGAAGTATGGATTTGGATTAGCATGTGAGTATGGATAGAAAGTCTGCGGGTTCTTATTTATGGTTGGTTGAAAAAGCATACTACAGTGTAAAAGTGTTCCTTACTGACAAGTTCCAAAATGCTGTCCAATAGTACAAACATGTTTCATGCCGTACGGCTGTTTGTGTTCTAAGATCTTGTAATCCATACTTCCATATCCATACTAATATTATAAATGAGAAAGTCTGTCTGTCTGTCTGTTACGCTTTCGCGGCCAAACCGCTGAACGGATTTTTAAGAAATTTTGTATAAATATAGTTGAAGACCCGGGGTCAAACAAAGGCTACTTTTTGACGCAGGCGGAGCTGCGGGAAAAAGCTATTTGCTATATATAACACCATTGTACGTACACCCATAATACGCAATAAAGTTGATTGATTGATTTACGGGTTAACTTTTTCAACACTAGATAAAGTTTTTGAGTGAAATACTTGACATCTTGAGTAGCCAAGGATACAGCCAACAAGGCGCTGAGTAACTAGTATGACATTTTTAACTTACTACGATGGCGCAGAAACCCAAAGTGTATCTTGGCCTGCGACACGAGAAGGCACCATTTCTTGAAAGAGAGAAAGAAATAGTTTATTTGCAATGAAAGTGCAAATGAAAGTCTTGCGGCAAAGATAGAAAAAAAAGCAACAAATACAAAGAGAATACTCAGACTTTGTGGATGTCGACCGGTTGGTCGCCCTAGGTATCACTGGGGCGACGAGGTGCTCAAAGACCTACATAGCCTGGGAGCGACTGGCGGCAGCTGGCGGAAGACCGTAAGAAATTACATTCTCTAGGTCTATTTAATTGTTAAAAGTTTATTGTACCACAAGTAAATAGAATTCATAACTATTTTTGAAATATTTGACTCGCCATATCATTTGACTCACTAATGTGACCGAATATTTTGGAAATCAAGAAGCTGAACTGAAAAGTATCCTGGGGTTCTCATAAACTGATGTTACAGAGAAACACGCTAGGAAGAAGAGAGTTTCATAACACTTCTTTGCAGTGCCATAAAATTTTTACCTAAAGCGAATTGTATTTCTTTTTTAGCACTCATAATAATGCTTTCTTTCCTTTTATTACTTTGTGTGCCTGCTATATAGAGTAACTATTACTATAGAGTGCGCAGTCCGTATATTGTGTAATTGAATCGTTGAGTGTCAAAAACAGCATAAATTAAAGACCCCAATTGGGTCAAGAGTGTGATGTTGTGACTACAGATCAGGTTAAGTTATCCAAAGTCACATTAGTGTGACTGCGGATAATTAAAATTAACCTTAGTCACACTGGTGTGGTACATTGGTGTGACCATGGAGCGGTTGGGAAATTACCTAAGTATATTATTAGTGCAATTTATTCACAAAGATGAATCCGTGTTTTGAAAGGAAAATTAACCTATTGGTCTCGACTTCGATTAGGCGGCTGATCAACAACTCACGTCTTTAGTTGAAAGGTAGATTAGATTCAATGCGTGCATGGCATAGAACATGAATGTAAATACATTTATTTATTCAACTTCATTTGAAAATACGTAAATGGCGGACTTAATGCCGTGGGCTTTCTATACCAGTCGCCTAATAGGTGATATTTAAAAAAATATATATAAATAGTTTTTAATGAAACAAAATTTAAAACGGATTAGGCGCGTAAAATACCATCCGAAGTTTTATGTTTAAAATATTCAGTACGTTAGTTTAAAAGTTAAAAACAAAATTGTTTACCTACTTACATTAAATTTCGCTGATTTGGCCAAAAGGTTGATAAAGCATCGACTTAAAACCCATCGATATAGTGAAGTCCTAACAACACGTTCATAAAATAAAGAGTAGATGATATAGATAAGTGGGATCAAGAAGTTTACATGGTCAATCGACCCTGTATACCCTAGTGTCTCGACAATTAAAATGATTAATTATGTTTTAGCTATCGTTACGTTTCAAACACTTAAATGTTAGGCGTAAATAAATAAGTAAAAAAAAACGCGATAAAAACAGTATCAAAATAGTTAATTTAATAAGATTTATTAATGTCGCACACTCTGCGCAGACAATATATACTATACTCACTCTGCGACTTGCAACAATATTAAACTTTGGTCTTACCGCTGCATTTCGCCTCACCTTGTGAATTTGTGAGGTAAATGCAATAGTTTGGAGTAGCACTGTCGTAGTATTATCGTAGCGATATGGCTACGGCGTAGCACCTGCTACGACAGTTCTAGTTTGACACTAGTAGATGTTTGTATAACACGTTATGGATTTCTCTGGCAACTATATGGTATCCAGATTAAGAATAGACCACTCCCTTCTTTCATGGATGCGAAAAAAAACTTAACAAAATTTCATCTTTATGTATTTACTAGCTGTTTCCCGCAGCTCCGCCTGCGTCAAAAAGTAGCCAATGTTTGACCCCGGGTCTTCAACTATATTCATACCAAATTTCATCAAAATCCGTTCAGTGGTTTGGCCGTGAAAGGGTAACAGACAGACAGACAGACAGACAGAAAGACAGACAGACAGACTTTCGCATTTATAATATTATTAGTATTAGTATGGAAGTATGGATAGTATGGATTTATTTCAATCAATCATGTCATCTTACAGTTTGCACCAATTCCTAACATGAGAATTTGAAGATATTATTATTTAGATACAATTTCTTTGGACAGAAGACTAGAAGACGTGGCTAATTCAAAACATTAATTGCTCCATTGCGTCTATGCACTCTGTTGCATAGAAAAGGTTAGTTTCCTAAAAAAAATACAATTAGTCCGTCAGTTAGATAATAAAAAAATATCGGAGACGTATTTTTTCTTTTGAAAATCAAACAAAGAATGGTAAAGATATGGCGCGTTAAAGTTCCGTGTGACGTCACAGTGTGCTACACGTTTTCGCAATATGTGACGTCACCAGCCCCCACTCCTAAACTTTGATGCGTTATATCTTTATAATTTATCGCTCAATTGACAAAAGAAAAAATACTCCACTAATACATTTTGATTCCCTAAATGACGGACTAATATGAATGTTAGTCTTTTGACCCTGGAAACTAGCCTATTACGAGTATAAAGTCTTCTTCTAAGACGCCGTCTGCCTCTATGGTCCAGTGTTTAAGGTGTCTTTGACCCAGAGGTTGTGAGTTCGATTCCCATGGGAAGCATACTTTATTTAGTTGTTTCCAGTTTGGTTAGGACATTGCAGAATTGAATCACCTGATTGTCTGATAATAAAACTGATTCCGTGCTTCAGATGGCACGTTAAGCCGTTGGTCCCGACTGCCATTTAGTAGTCGTTTAAAGCATCATGATCCTATCGGTGTAATTTTCCTATTATAAACTAGCACTGTCAAATCTAGGACCATGATTAAAGCATACCCTGGGCTCCGAAGTGTAAGCTGACGCAACTAGGTGTCCATGTTACGATGAAGAATTCTAAGAGACCGTCCTTCTTTAACCGTCCTTAGACCCAATGCTAAATAGTTACAAAAACAAGATAACGTAATTTAAATAAACTCTAACTGAATTTTTGTGTAATTTAGAAATGAAAAAAGCTAAAAGAAATCCGCCATTTTGTTTTATTTTTTATTTTATAAACCCAGTGTCACTCTTTTAGTAAATTCGAATCTAACGACACCTCTCAAGCTAAAATCCATTGAGCCAGTTCAGGCTGCAGAGCGTGCCAAATAATTATACATACATACTCTAGAAAAACATAGCCCTCCTTTTGAAACAGTCGGGTAAATAGAGTTAAAACAATTACCAACATAATATATCTATAGGATGAAATTGGCAGATCCACGAATAACGATACATTTTTCACGTAAGCCCCTCGCCATACATCCAGAATCCGTTTGCAGCAAATATTGTTCCACCTGCAGCTTAAATTACGATGTTGTCTTTTATGCTTCGCAATATTTATCAATCAAGGGATTTCTGTTTTGAATCTGCTGGATTTCGTACTGATTTAACATCAAAAATGTACATTAAGTTTTTATCGCGTTTAAATTACTTATTTATTAACCTAAAGTTTCAAACACTTTACAGAGTTCATGGTCGCAGGTAGACGGAATCGAAAGAAAATATGCAGGTTTTAAAATAGTTTAATTTAATGTGAAACAATCGCGAAAACTTAAGAAATCATTAGCAAAAATGTAACTTCAAATAGGAAAGTCAAATAAATAGGAGTAATGAACTAAATGTGCAACTGAAACTCACAGAGTTAAAAGAACTACAGACGTAATTTCACACTACACTAAGGAATACCTGTAACGAAAGACCGACTGCTCAACTTAAAACTGAGTTGAGCAATCATTTGGCCAGTGGGGAAAAAGGGGTAAGGAAGTTTTGTCCGGCACGCACGTATAGGGTTCACTCCCAAAGAACCACTTGACTTAACTCATTATTAGGGGTGATATATTCAGTCGTTAGATAGAGGAGTAACTGCTTTACGTTCCGTGCTTACGTACATTGAGCGAATTACTTAAGTGCCTCTATGGTCAGTCGTTAAAGTATTTGCCAGGAGATATGTAAGTCGTGGGTTCGATTGCCGTAGAAGTTTACAGTTTAGTTAGGACATTGTAGGCTTGAATCACCGGATTATCTGACAAAAATAATGATTGAATGCGTTGTAAAACACAAGTTTACAGGTAGGTTAGGATACTATTGTAGTTTTTACTTTTGTTATAGTATACTTCTAGATCTTTCATGTTTAATGATCAAATTATTCCTGTATCGTCGTATGGAGAGACGAAATCGTGAAGGGCCTGGAAGCCCTCCAAAGAGCCGAATGGCAGAAGGTTGCGCTGTAAGGGAATAGTGGACATCTCTTGTGTCGGAGGCCAACTTTAACTCGCTTTAAGTAAACTATTCCTCTATAAGCTTTATATATGATGTTCTCAGTCTCCCTAATTGAGTGAAGCTGGATCGATCGATTGCACTGCAGCCGGAGCCAATTTGTTTTACTCCAAAACCTTTTATTTGAACTGCTATTCTGATACGTGACTTGTGTTTCTTTGAAATAACCGTGCGAGATAAAGTGTGCTTGAGCTGCATACATATTTTTAGAGTTTGCTCAAGTTCTATTTCCAAACCTCGCCAGTTTTATAAGTTTGCACCTATACGTGTCGGTATAGCTGAGAAGAGCAGTTTCGGCGCTGTATTTTATTTTCCAAAATTTGTATTTTTCTAGTGTGTGTGCTTAATAATGGTGGATTATTATTCGCACAGTGTTCGAGAACAAGCGTGAGGGTTGGGAAGTGATACAGTGTTCGATTTATGTGACTTTCTTGCTTGTTGCCAAAAGCTTCCTGAAATTTCTAAGTGCAATTTTTTTGCCACTTCACTTACCCTAATTCTAATTCTTCCGACTTGACTTGATTAACTACTGACTGGACTATTAGACTTGCTAGACTTAACAACTTTGTTCTATAATTTTTACTTGTTACTGGCTAAATACGAAAGTAAAAGCCACTTGGAAAACAAATAAAGTGTATTTTTGTCGCATTAAAACTATGAATTCTATATTTCTAAAAATAAAAAGCCATAATTTGTACAAAATATATTATTATTTTTAACATTTCTGATGGTCAACTAAAGGCCCAAATAATATTGACAATTAATAATTTATTATTATACATTTGCATGTTATTATTAAATGGTTTAAAAACCTTTGTTGGTTTTCATTGATTTTGTGTTTAAAAATAATTTTATTATAATAAAAAAAATGTAGATTTGATTTGATACCAGATTAATAAATATGAACTTAAGTATATCAAAGTTTTAATAATTTAAATCAACTTAATTTACTATCAAATATGTAATTAAAATATATATTAAGTATATACTAATAAAACTAATGAACTTAATATAAATAAATGCTAAAAGTGAGTTAAATACTTGTCTATTTGAAAAGTTTGACAAATGAAAGATTCTTGAAAATACTGAAATACTAATGTTCTATATCTACGTCGTTGTTACAAAAGATTAATTAGATGACTATTAAATACATCAGTATAAATTAAATTAACATACAATAATTCGTAAAGGTATTCAAGTTCATTCTTTACATATGTCCGTGATAACCACAGAATTAAGATTATTATAAATGCCATGTGTAGGCCAGTTAAGCCTCTCGAGTCTAAAACTTAAAAGGGGAGGCTTAACTTTGGCACAGAAAACGCCCTCATGCTACTTCTACTATCTTATTTCTCTCGTGACAACCATAGATTTAGAATATACAAGATACACAATGGCTTTATTAATTCCTTGAAATATAGACGTCGCCATGATAGCACAATTAAATATTTTCAATGTTTTTCGGAAGATTCATACAAAAAAAAATTAATTAGACTGGGGACACCAAGGCTTGGCATGACAAGACAAACTTGACATGATAGTACTTCATTTAATTTGTCTATTGCTCTCAGACGATTTGAATTTGATTAGGTCACCTCGCTTCGTGTATCTTATTGTATATATAACATATAGCAAAAAAAAAAACTAAATCTATGGTCACAACTCTTGCATAATGGCAGTGATGGGAATCTCTATGGGAAAACTATTATTTTGTGCAAACAACCATCAGATTTAACAAATATATCAAAATGCTGTGTGAATAAAACAGTTACAAAAACCTCGTGCAAAGTCAAAGTCATCAATTTCTGCTATTAGTTTCCATATCATCACGCATTTATAATTTTGTAATTCTATTACCTGGCTGTTCCGATCCGTTCCACTACTCGGTTATTTTACAATTTTGACATTCTACTACTTGGGTATTTTACGATGTTGACATTTTACTACCTGGACACCTAGACATTATACGACTTTGACGTAAAACATTTTACATGCTTTAATACTAACAGACATCTCTAGTTTTCTACTCATCACTCTCGTCACACACTTGCCGATTTCAATTACTACTTATTATTTTTATTATATGTCGAAATACTTAATACGGTTTTATCACCATTATGTAACAATTGCAATTGCAAAATCATAAGATAGCATTATATAATTTTTATAACAATTTTATTCACAACAGCTTAAATTATTGCAATTATTCAACTAATATGATGGTGCGAATATCATCTTAAAATTACTTCTGGAAAGATTTCACCGTCAATCGTATTTTCTTCCGCAAATCCTTCCAGCATTATTCTAATAACATTCTTAAAGCTAAGTTTTTAAAGTAGTATTTACAATAACGGATAACTAGTCTCGAGTTAGGACTATCGCATATTGAACTCAACGGAGAGATGACAAGAACAGAATAAGACATTTTTTGATATTATCCCTTCAGGATGTAAATAAAGTAACTGAAATTGCGTAATAAATAAATAATCAAATTTGCACTTTCGTGGCCTCTCTTTTTTATACAGCAATTTTTTTTGCTTGTATTAAGATACATTTTTACCATTAAAAGCATGCGCTACAGTAAATAAAAGACCTGTATGCTTAATTACAGACACGCATGTCTTGCATGCGCGCATTTACACACGCGAAGCTATGTAAAAATACACAAAGTGTTAACTTCTGCACTCTCCATGTTTTGTGTTCTGAAAATGAATTTTCTCCAATTAACCCTATCTCTCTAGCGAGAAATACAATTCTATTCAATAAAAAATTACGTTAACATTACCTAATTGATAATTGCTTAATATTTGGCTACTATCACCTTGTCCTAACCTATATGATTCGTTCGAAGCATACATTAATTAATATGACTATGATTCGAGCATATCAGAGTATATACAGTTATTACAATTTGCATTGAGCGCCAACGTTATATTAATTGAACCCTAGTTAATAATGGTTTCAAGCATGTGCATCAAGATCATAACACTGAAATTACATCTAACGTAACAACTGCACTTCGATATAATGACAACAAAACGGTTCATTGAGCAAAAGTGGGTATACACCTTTCAATAGTCAACAAGTGAGGGTTCTGGCGCTCAGTAAAGCGTCTGTCAATGTAGACTCCAATCCAGGGGGAGGTCCCTGGACGTCGACCGCGAGTGAAGCGACGGCGGTGCGTGGGCACCGCGGGCCGCGTGTCAGTAATCCAAAGACTCCTCGTCTGGTGACCGTTTGCGGCAGCACAGACGCCAGGCCGCGCCCAGAGCACAAAGTCCAAGAACAATCGCCAGCCCAGCACCTAAAGCTGGGGCCGCCCAATCCCCCCCAGCTGCACTTCTTGCGCCAGCACACAATTCTGGCGCTTCATCGTGCAACTGACCTAATGGTATCCCATTCAACGCATCTAAATAACCAAGACGTCTTAAACTGTCCTCAGAATAAGCTTCCCTAGCTCTTTTTTCTTCAGCTGTCCAGAATCTTCTTTCTCCTGACGCACGAGTAACATTTGGACAGTTGACGACACCGTTACATATTAACCTAGCAGGTATACAAAGTGCTTCCTCTCCAGGACAAATAAAATCACAGCCGTGACCATCAGATTTGACTACACCGTCAGTTAGACGAGAAGTCATCAACGTTCCATCTGAGTTTTTGGGCAAGTGGTACAATCCTGTCCAGGCTATTTTAAAAGCAGCCCGTGCCGGTGAAGCACTGCCTATAAAGACAATTCGAATAGATCTTGTCCTTTCCTTTTCCATAACCAACGGATCATCTAAAGATTCAAATCCAAGTTCACCAGCAGATAAAATGGGTAATTTGTCAGTCTCAGACACATTTCCACCACAAATAGATAAGTAAGGCTCTACTCGACCAGGTAAGAATATCTGAATATTTCCATCCTCGCAATGTCGAGAAGCAAACTTGATGCTGTCAAAATGCAACCAAATGTCTCGCTTTTCTTCTATTTCTAGATCCCATATACACTGTATACGTTTTGGTGGTTCAGTATAACCTAGAGCTTCTAAATGTGGGTAAACTATTTCACCATCAGAGGCAGCTGCGAGAACGGCGGGGCCACATAGCGGACCATGAACAAATTCATATCGAGCTTCAAAAAGTGGAGAAGGGTTTTTGAAGTACGACGCTGCAGCATGAGCATTATCTACTATCAACTGAAGATTAAGAGATTCACCCGAAGATACGACTCTGTAAGGCCTTGCCCGAGATACAGTATTGGCATGTTTAGCACAAAGACATGATCCTAGTGAGCGTTGAACAGCTAAATGTAAAGGTAAAGGCGTTGTTGTAACTCCGATGGACGAGTTAACAGATTTTCCTCCCGGTAGTGGCTCCCAAATTATTAATTTGTCAGCGCGATCTTCGTAGCAATTTTGACACGATACTGGCGTATATGGGTGTTCCTGTGAAGAAATAGTCGAATTTAATGCGAGTTTATAGCAGTTTTGACTCGAAAGAAGAAGCGTTCGAAAAACGGAAATTTAATCTCACAATTAAACATTAAGTATGTTTGGGCTAGTCATTTATTTTAAATAAGGATTGGGGGAGTTTCATATTATCTCAATATCTAATAGAATAAAATACGTAACAAGTTTTTATTATGAAGTAGTAATATAAACTTACTTTAAAGTTAACGCTGAGGATCGTAAGAATAACTCTTGCATAAATTCTCTTGTCGGTGACGAATCTGTACAAGCAATGGACATCTTCTCCTACTGGTGCTTGCTTGTAGACAAGGGTGTTGAGAGGAGATCTAAGCCGACCAGCTCTTTGCTTCCAAGAGGCGATGACTTCGTCACAGGCTGTATTTGGGACTGGTTCTCCGAAACGTGTGTTGTTGAAGAAGTCGTAATGAGCCCAGTAGTAGAGTGAGGATCTGTAAACAACATATTATACAACAACATAGAACTTTATAGCCTTTGACGTGATCCAGTAGTACATACATACCATCACGGGAATTTCCCGTAGGGGTTGGCAGAGACTACGGATTTCCATTTGCTACGATCCTTAGAGACTTCCCTCGCTTCTTCTACGCTCATCACTCTAGTCATACACGCTCGTCGATTACGGGCACTCCTGACATCTCCTTTTTTTAATATGTCTGCGATTTGGTCGCAGTATGTTCTCCGAGGACGGCCCTTACCGACTTTTCCTGATCCAGTAGTGTTACAACTTATTTGGCATTAAGAGATTTTTTTTGTTTGTACTCGTAATATAGATAACATAACAGAAATTTCTCACCTGTCTGTCAATAATTAGAAAATAAATAGCAAACAATAAACTTACCCACTATAACTGCCGGTTTTGCTCTCAAATCGTACAAACATGGCGTTTCCAGTAGACACAAAATCGTGTTTCTCCATCGGTCTGCTGAATGTGTCGCAGAAGGTCTTTATGATTCTCGCATCATCAGGTCTTGGAGCGTCGTAGAGCGTCAGGGATTCCCCACAGTCTCCGGTCCAGGGTACAATTGGTGACTCTATGCGGTTTATTCGGAAGCTGTTGAAAATAAGACTTAATCAACCAGGATGTTTACTGTATTTAATTTTTTTTTGTATACGTGTGTTTTACCAATTGCATTCTTAGCTAGCTGCCACTGACAGCTGTTCAGGTGGCTTATTTCTGGATTGGGAGAGTATATTACCATCGACATTCAAAGAAGAAGCTGCTTTTTCTTTAGCGGTTTTTTTAAATAGCTTTATGTGACTAACTGCTGGGCAAAAGCCTCCCCTCTCTTCTACCACGAATCTTTATCCCTCGCTATTTCCTTCCAATCGGGTCGATTATGGTACTTTAATCATCATAATAGATTTAGTAGCAGTTGCAACGATTGCCGTCTGACCTCTACGAGGTGATACTTTTGAACAAGAGAACCTGACCAATAGAAACATAATAATGTTAGTATGTTAGTGGCCAAAACTGATTTTAAAGCAAGACTTATATGCTACTAGCGGCAACCAAGTCAGGCTTCGCTTCAATACACCTTCAACATATATACATCTACCTTGGATCCCATGTTATCGCGTACAGTACTCTTGAAACGGAATTTCCTTCCTCGTCCACTGCGATTATGGAATGAACTCCCTGATTTTCCCTAGTGACTATATATAACATGGGAGCCTTCAAAAAGGGCGTGAAAAAATTCCTTTAGGGTCGGCAACGCGCTCGTGATATCTCCGGTGTTGCAGGCATTCATAGGCTATGGTAACCACTTACCACCAGGTGGGCTGTACGCCTGTTTGCCTACTTAGTTGTATAAAAAAAAATCTAGTAAAAGAATATTACCTTGGAAAATATAGCCTCACAACTTGACCAGGTAATCCCTGCATGAGATAAGTACACGATGTATGTGGGGGGTACCAGTGGGCAACTGATAGGAATATGCCTTCACTGTCTCCAGATTTCTTCAGGGATTCAGCAGTAAGTAGCCAGTCGCAGGTCCCGACCCTGGACCCTGGGGCTTCCACGTGCCCAGGCCAGTTGCCAACGTTGAAATGGAAGCCAGTGTTTAATAGTGGTCCTATAGAAATGATAATATTTAGAATAATTCCTTTTAGATTGTAGCTTAGATTTATTTTTTTAATAAGACATCAGTTTTAGAGGTATATTATAAAAATCTTTGTAATTTACGTCTCAATAAATAAATAATTACTTTACATTTTTGGTAATTTAAATTTACCTGCCTCGAATCCGCAATCATTCTAAAAAGATGCTGATAAATAATTTGAAATGGTAGTATCGCGTATAGCAATTAGGTTATTTTTATACTATTTTCCACAATGATTGAAGTCACAAAACCTTACCTGCTGGAGAACTGACGAATTCAACAAAGAGATCTTGCGAAGTCCCAATAATAGAGTAAGGGAATTTTCCCATCCCGCAAAAAGTACCAATCACAGATGCAGACTCGTCCTTGCCATCGTAAATTCTTATGTAATCGTACGGGCAGTTCTCTGAACCTGTGGAGGAATTCTCAATGAAATAATTGTAACGTGTGTAAATTTACTAGCAATAATATTGGTCATAATAAATGGACCCCACCCCCAATAGTGTAACAAATCTATAAAGTACTAGCTGTTTCCCGCAGCTCCACCTGCGTCAAAAAGTAAGCTATGTTTGACCCCGGGTCTTCAACTATATTCATACCACATTTCATCACAATCCGTTCAACGATTTGGCCGTGAAAGCGTAACAGATAGACAGACAGACAGACTTTCGCATTTATAATATTAGTATTGATACTTGTTAGTTAAAATAAGGACACTTGGACATTTGACGAAAAGACCGAGTGGCAAAAGCCCTCGCCGCCTCAAACAGTCCCGCTGTAAATTTGAAAGCTCACAGAAGCCTAAATTGTAGGTCCGGGCAAATAATAAAATTAAAAAATAAAAATAAAATAGGGGCTAGTCTTTGCTCGTTATGCATGGCGTTAGCATAGTTTTTAGCAGACTTTATATCAGTTGTCTTCTTAATCTGTTTTGTTAAGAATATTGTAGCCTACTAAGAAGTTACAAGGACAGCTTTGTGTACTCAAAAGGCGTACATTATCTTTAGATATAATGTCACTAACAAACTAAAGCAAATAAAATGACAAAAACACACAAAATCGCAGAACTATGATATTGCGTGTACAAAGGGACATTAAAGACATCTGGCTACGGTATATTTTTTTAATAGAACACAGCCGTAACAAGGGTTCCCTGTCCGTGACAGTTGATTAGAATTTAATCTACTAACCAGATCACAGATTGTATGTGATACAATGGGTTACTATTATCTGTGATTATAGAATCGTCTCTAATATTATTTACTAAGAAGATGAGCCTACAGACCATGTCCTATCAAACTGACAAGTTTATGAAGTTCTTTTACAGGTATTGCCTTGAAAAACGAGTTAGTTTTTGAATTTTTTTAGAAGTATTAGATAAATTAAAAAAAACACAATAGAGAAGAAATTGTCGAAAGTAGTTTTTACTTATGGCGTGACCGAGAGGGAATTATTCTATAGTTAAGAAATGAATTAATATCAATCGGGAATTGTTAAGAATGGTTTAATTTAAAAAAAAACTATTATTTAAGATTTTGTCATTCTATTCGCACAAATAAATATGCAAATATTATGTATACAATCATCAAACCAAAACATCACAGCTACTTCATGACGATATAAAAATTACGATGCTCTTAAAAAAGTTGCATAATACCGTAACAAATTATAATAGATTGTGTACTTTGAGACGAGTCGTGATATATGCGCTACTAAATTACGTTAGACGAAAAAAAATTAGGCTTTTTGTTTTGGCTCAGTGAAATACGCGTTTTAAGTTTCCCGGTGGTAAAGTGCCAAGTTTTGTTCACAAGAAGTTTATGCGTGCTGACAATCGTGATTTAAGAGCAAACATCCATTGTTTTGTAAATTTTCAAAGCGTTTTCTCGTAACTTCTAACCCGTCAAATTATAATATTTGCCCTACTTGCTATTTTCCGCAGCTCTACAAAAGTCGCCTATGTTCGACCCCGGGTCATCAACTATATTAATATCAAATTTCATCAAAATCCGTTCGGTTTGGCCGTAAAGGCATACCAGACAGGGATACAGTCTTCCGCACTTATTATATTAGTATGATATAAATGACTATACATTAATCATGTAGAAAGGAAATTTTCGACGTAAAGGTTGATTATTTTCATGGCGAAAATTTTCTTCGATATGTATCAAAGATGCAATTCTTGTCCATTGTAGTACAAAACAATACATTACAAAATAATAGGCGAAAGTGGAAGCGATGAAATAAGATAAAGAAGAAAACGAAAATGTTGTCAATGCAGAATTCTTACCAGATGTGATTGGTCTCATTGGGCAGGTCATAATATTTTCACATCGCTGTCCGTCAATGTTGAACTCTTCATTTTCAATGTACAGTTTGATGTAAGGCAGTCTGGTGTTCAGATGATATCTGTAGGAAATAAGGAACAACGTTTTACTTATAATTAACTAAAATCAGATAAATCCTGGCATGTAAAAGAACGCTGGCTGAATATTTTGCCTCAAACGTGCAGGAGTCCGGGCATTTGGGACACACCAGCAGATGAGCCATGGATTGAACATTCCCGCAATAACGACAACCATTTTCAAAACAATAGGAGGCCTTGGGGCATGCGAACTTATTTATTTATTACAGCAATATCAACAAGTTAAGTAATAAACATTTTGACGATCCCGCCCGGAGGCGA